>FR997848.1:0-1406990 GCA_905475405.1 Schrankia costaestrigalis
AATGTACCCCGACGGGAATACTGACCCCCCCTACTCGGACACGGAGCTCCGGTGGGATTCTGCGTCTTCTTCTTGGGGCTCGAAAACCGATGGCCCTTGTTTTGTCTAGGGCCACCTCAAGCCCCAGGAGGCGGATGCGCCGGACAACCCTCTCGGTGCACACCGACGCATTTTCGGCCGCCTCCTCCCAGAATTTGGCCGCTGCCGCAACGAGCGTGTCGTCCGCATAACAGACTATCTCTGTTTGCGGCAGCAGCCTTCCACGCAGAACCCAGTTGTACCCCAGATTCCACAACAACGGACCCAACACTGATCCCTGGGGTACACCTGCCGCCACTCTCCACGATTAACACTGATCCCTGGGGTACACCTGCCGCCACTCTCCACGATTGAACGCGACCCTCCGCATCCTGGTAGAGCACTACCCTATCCTGAAGGTAATCCCTAACCAAGGAGCGGAGGTAGAGGGGCACTTTATGGAAAACTAGCGCTCCCTCTATCGCTTCGTGGGGGACGGTGTTAAATGCGTTGGCGATGTCTAGAGACACCGCCACCACCATCTCCCCGCGCGCGGCGGCCGCCTCGGTGAAAGATTTGAGGCGGCCTATCGCGTCAATCGTGGACCGACCGGTGCGGAACCCGTACTGGCACTCCGCCAAGTCCGGGCCTACGCACTCAATGTGCTCAATGATACGGGAGGCGAGAATCTTCTCGAAAGCCTTGGCCGTCTCATCGAGCAACACCAACGGTCGGTAGCCCGCCGGGACATCGGCGGGGCGACTCTCCTTACGAATCAGGACCAGTCGCCCCGCCTTCCAACGCCTGGGGAAGCGTGCCGACGCAATACAGCAATCGAACACGGTGCGAATTCTCTGTTCTAGGGGCCCCAGTGCCACGGCCATAGCCTTTGCAGGGACCCCGTCCGGCCCCGGCGCTTTCTTTCCGCGCCGGAGCCTCTCTCGCACCGTGCCAAACTCCGCGTCCGACACGGGAGGCCCCGCGACCCACACCTCCGGGACAGAACCGGAGGTGTATCTCCCCTGAACCAGATGGGGGACGGAGGGTCTCGGCTCTGGAAATAAAGTTTCGAGAACCCTCCGTCGCAATTCCGGCTCCATACAGGGAAGCGGGGGAGCTGGAGAAAGCTTCCCCCTTATCGCCCTGTATGGCCGGCCCCACGGGTCGCGGTTGAGGATGCCCAAGAACTGTTCCCAGGCATCCTTCTTGGCCCTGCGGATACCGTTCCGCAGAGCCCTTATGGCCTCCTTAGAGGCCCTGTGTAGAGCCTCCTCTTCCCCAGGCGATCGCTGGATACGTCTGCGGCACCTCTGGTACGCGCGTCTGGCCCCCATACTGGCGGACCGCAGGAGCGCAATCTCCTGCGTCCACCAGTAGACCCGCCCACAACGAGGGCGGGCCTGCGTCCTGGGCATGGCGGCATCGCAGACAACCCGCAGGTCATCCGCAAGCAGCTCCGCCATGCCGTCGGCATCCCCTGCAATGGTGTCGGGCACGTCACTCCATGCCCGCACCACCGCCGCCTCCTCCGCCACATCTCGACGGAGGCGTGCAAGCGCCCACCTTGGAAAGGGTGAGGCACCCGCAGCGGAGCCCAGATGAATGGGGGCTCCGGGGGACACCGTAGAGACCTCGTACCGGACGTAAAGATGATCCGATAGGGTCTCTACATCCTCCACCACACGCCAGTCCCTGATTCGGGCTGCGAGTGGCGGAGTGGCTAGGGTCACGTCCACAATCGACGTGCCCTGCCATCGGACGCAGGTCGGGGTAGTGCCTCGATTGAGGATGTGAAGCCCCAGGGCTGAAACCCAGGACTCCACGTCACCACCCCGCACATCTGTGTTGGGGGACCCCCACGCCGTTGAATGGGCGTTTAGGTCCCCCGCAACCAACACAGGGTTGGGGGCCGAGCGGCGCACCACTCCTTCGACCGCAGCAAGGAACCTTTCGAATTCGGCCCTGCTGCGGTTGGGGGAGAAGTAGGTAGCCACCACCACTATTCTCCCCCATCGTGCCGCGACGTATCCTGCTCCTCTCTCGGTCAGAACGAGAGAGGAGCCTGCTCCAAAGGTTGCTATCGCCGCGGAGCCATCGGCGGCCCCTAGCCAGTTGGGTCGGCCAGGGGGAATACTGTGTGGCTCCGCGGCGACTAGCAGGTCAACCTCCCACTCGGCGGCCGACTGGCACGCCAAATCCTGTGCCCCAGCCGAGTGGTTGAGGTTGACCTGGAGTACCCGCCCTGAGGACCTACTGTCCATCAGTTTGCATAGGGCGGGACTCGGTTGGCGCGGCCGTCACCGCGCGACGCTGAGGCGCACCCAGGGGGCGGCCTTTTACGGGGGGAGGTCGGCAATTTGTTCCCCCCATTCTGTGTCCGGACGGGACTCCCTTGTCCGCGCACACGGCGCAGTGCGGAGTGGCCTCGCAGGCCACCGCGAGATGCCCCTCACTGCCACACCGGAAGCACAGTTTGCTCCGGTCCTTGGCAGAGGGGCACAACTGCTGCGGGTGCCCGATGCCGAAGCACCGGTGACACCGCAGCGGCCGCTGCTCCATTAAAGTTATAGAGGCGGCGCTCCATCCGACGCAAATGCGCCCTATTTCCGCTAACTTGAGCGCCGCCTCTACAGGGCAGGAGACAATTGTCGCCCCTACACCCCTGAGGTTGGACACAATTGCCCCTACCCTCACGGCTTCATTTGAGCAGTCGGCCAGCCTGGCCAGCTCCGCCTGCACCTCCGCGACTGACACAGAGTCATCGAGCCCCGTCACCCGGAAGCTCGCCAGTTTTTGGGGCCGAGTGACTTTGGCCGACTCCCCCAACACCACTCCTATCTGAGTGGCGAGGTTGTCGGCCTGGGCCGGGGTCGTCCCCTTTGGGAGCTCAATGACTCGTGCTCCGGTGAGTCCCGTCCTAAATTTGGCCGGGCCTATGCCCAGCTCGCCCAAATTGACTCTGGCCCTCGCTGTTGTGAGGGCCTGAGCGTACGTGGCCCCATTTGCCACCGCCTCTGGCTTAAGGGCCACCACCACCGCCAGCGTCTTCGGTGGTTTGGGCTTCTTTAGCTGGGCCTGAGCCCGCGAGCCCGCGGGAGCAGGAGCCGCCTTTGCCTTTTTAGGCTTCTTAGCTACGGTCGTCCACTCATTTAGGACGACCGGCGGCTCCACCTCGTGGGATGTTCCCGCGAACTGTTCGCGGGCCCTCTCCGGCGCCTTGCGCTGCGCCGGCTTTTTGGCCCTGGCCTCCTTTGGCAGATTGGCCGGGGGGGTGAGGGTCGTAGGTGCGGAGGAGGCTGCTACCCCGGCATATGATCTGACCGGGGCAGCTCGTTTGTCCGACGCAAGGGGCGGACGAATGACGGGTGCAGGTAGCAGACGCCCGTCCGCCTCCAGCCCCTCCAGTCGGGCACCCAGCATGGCGCCGAACCTCTCCGCTAGGTCTCGCTGGAGGAGCCCTACTATTTCCGCCATATCGGCACGAGTAATGGCTCCCCCGCTCTCCTCCACAGGAGCGTCCATAGTGACGGGCTCCACTGCTCTTCGCGGGGATGGCCCATTAGGGGATGGCTCCCTCTCCGCTCTCCCCCTTCCCCGCTCAGAGAACGCTCTCCGGAGAGCGGAGATCTCCTCCGTGAGGACCGACAGTTGTTTCCTGAGGCGCTTATTGTCGGCCCTCAGCCTCCTCATCTCATCCGATGAGTCCCGTTGGGCCATCCCTTTCACGACCATCAGAAGGGCTGCCGAGGCATCTTTTATTTCCCTTACACAGGTGCCCTTCAAATTCTTTGATTTGGAGGCCACACTGCGCAAGGTCGTGGCGTACGCCTCCGCCTTTTCCACCAAGTCCTCAATAGAGGATGACGGCTTCCGCGACCCCCTAATTGTGGCCCCCGAATCGGAGCTCTCCACCGAGGGGTCGCGGGTGAAATTCATTTGCCGTTGGTATCGCGAAAACTCATCAGCCCGCCGACCACCACGGCCACTCCTCGACCGTGGCGCCTTCCTAGCTGGCGACGCCGCTTCACTTTCATCGCCACCCTCCTCAGCCGGGGTGCGGTCCACAGTACCTCCCCCTATCGGAGGAGGGGTCGGGGTCTTCATGACCCTCTTGCGTCTGCCTGAGGGAGGCTTTAAAATTGATTTCGGGACTTCTCCCGAAGTCCCAGCAACACTCACACGAGGAGAAGGCATCGAGACACACAACACTGGTGAGGCGGGGCGAGATGACGAGGATGTCACGCCCGAGTGGGAGGGATCTCCCCCCTCGGACATCGACCAATTTGTTAACTGCGACTCAGTCCGTGCAGGCCGGGTGTTCATTTTGGCAACCACAACCCCTGTAGGGGAGCAGGGTGCCGAGACAAAAACAAGCAACAAACAGGAATATATAACTAAGAATATACAAACTTAAAGCTAATTAATAACAGGAATATAAGAACTAATAAAATGGAATATAGGAACTAATAACAAAATGGAATATAACAACTAATAAAAAGAAAAGAAACTATTGAACCAGCGGTTCAGAGCTCCAAAAACAACGACGATGAAGTCACCCAACTTGCCACTCCGTTACGGTGGTCAAGCTGGGGTCCAAGGCAGATGAGAGAAAATATAAACAATAGAGTGAAAGCTCTTGAACCAAGCGGTTCCGATTTCACAATAGGTCGTTGATGGAGTTCGCAAGAAGATATATGCGCACTCAGTCCACAAGTATAGAGCAATGAAGTTCAGTCACCCAACTTGCCACTCCGTTACGGTGGTCAAGTCAGGGTCCAGGGCGGACGACGAGGACGTATTCGTTGCTCACTTGGGGACCCGCCCCAACCTAACCTAACCTAACCTAACCTAACCTAACCTAACCTAACCTAACCTAACCTAACCTAACCTAACCTAACCTAACCTAACCTAACCTAACCTAACCTAACCTAACCTAACCTAACCTAACCTAACCTAACCTAACCTAACCTAACCTAACCTAACCTAACCTAACCTAACCTAACCTAACCTAACCTAACCTAACCTAACCTAACCTAACCTAACCTAACCTAACCTAACCTAACCTAACCTAACCTAACCTAACCTAACCTAACCTAACCTAACCTAACCTAACCTAACCTAACCTAACCTAACCTAACCTAACCTAACCTAACCTAACCTAACCTAACCTAACCTAACCTAACCTAACCTAACCTAACCTAACCTAACCTAACCTAACCTAACCTAACCTAACCTAACCTAACCTAACCTAACCTAACCTAACCTAACCTAACCTAACCTAACCTAACCTAACCTAACCTAACCTAACCTAACCTAACCTAACCTAACCTAACCTAACCTAACCTAACCTAACCTAACCTAACCTAACCTAACCTAACCTAACCTAACCTAACCTAACCTAACCTAACCTAACCTAACCTAACCTAACCTAACCTAACCTAACCTAACCTAACCTAACCTAACCTAACCTAACCTAACCTAACCTAACCTAACCTAACCTAACCTAACCTAACCTAACCTAACCTAACCTAACCTAACCTAACCTAACCTAACCTAACCTAACCTAACCTAACCTAACCTAACCTAACCTAACCTAACCTAACCTAACCTAACCTAACCTAACCTAACCTAACCTAACCTAACCTAACCTAACCTAACCTAACCTAACCTAACCTAACCTAACCTAACCTAACCTAACCTAACCTAACCTAACCTAACCTAACCTAACCTAACCTAACCTAACCTAACCTAACCTAACCTAACCTAACCTAACCTAACCTACTAACCTAACCTAACCTAACCTAACCTAACCTAACCTAACCTAACCTAACCTAACCTAACCTAACCTAACCTAACCTAACCTAACCTAACCTAACCTAACCTAACCTAACCTAACCTAACCTAACCTAACCTAACCTAACCTAACCTAACCTAACCTAACCTAACCTAACCTAACCTAACCTAACCTAACCTAACCTAACCTAACCTAACCTAACCTAACCTAACCTAACCTAACCTAACCTAACCTAACCTAACCTAACCTAACCTAACCTAACCTAACCTAACCTAACCTAACCTAACCTAACCTAACCTAACCTAACCTAACCTAACCTAACCTAACCTAACCTAACCTAACCTAACCTAACCTAACCTAACCTAACCTAACCTAACCTAACCTAACCTAACCTAACCTAACCTAACCTAACCTAACCTAACCTAACCTAACCTAACCTAACCTAACCTAACCTAACCTAACCTAACCTAACCTAACCTAACCTAACCTAACCTAACCTAACCTAACCTAACCTAACCTAACCTAACTAACCTAACCTAACCTAACCTAACCTAACCTAACCTAACCTAACCTAACCTAACCTAACCTAACCTAACCTAACCTAACCTAACCTAACCTAACCTAACCTAACCTAACCTAACCTAACCTAACCTAACCTAACCTAACCTAACCTAACCTAACCTAACCTAACCTAACCTAACCTAACCTAACCTAACCTAACCTAACCTAACCTAACCTAACCTAACCTAACCTAACCTAACCTAACCTAACCTAACCTAACCTAACCTAACCTAACCTAACCTAACCTAACCTAACCTAACCTAACCTAACCTAACCTAACCTAACCTAACCTAACCTAACCTAACCTAACCTAACCTAACCTAACCTAACCTAACCTAACCTAACCTAACCTAACCTAACCTAACCTAACCTAACCTAACCTAACCTAACCTAACCTAACCTAACCTAACCTAACCTAACCTAACCTAACCTAACCTAACCTAACCTAACCTAACCTAACCTAACCTAACCTAACCTAACCTAACCTAACCTAACCTAACCTAACCTAACCTAACCTAACCTAACCTAACCTAACCTAACCTAACCTAACCTAACCTAACCTAACCTAACCTAACCTAACCTAACCTAACCTAACCTAACCTAACCTAACCTAACCTAACCTAACCTAACCTAACCTAACCTAACCTAACCTAACCTAACCTAACCTAACCTAACCTAACCTAACCTAACCTAACCTAACCTAACCTAACCTAACCTAACCTAACCTAACCTAACCTAACCTAACCTAACCTAACCTAACCTAACCTAACCTAACCTAACCTAACCTAACCTAACCTAACCTAACCTAACCTAACCTAACCTAACCTAACCTAACCTAACCTAACCTAACCTAACCTAACCTAACCTAACCTAACCTAACCTAACCTAACCTAACCTAACCTAACCTAACCTAACCTAACCTAACCTAACCTAACCTAACCTAACCTAACCTAACCTAACCTAACCTAACCTAACCTAACCTAACCTAACCTAACCTAACCTAACCTAACCTAACCTAACCTAACCTAACCTAACCTAACCTAACCTAACCTAACCTAACCTAACCTAACCTAACCTAACCTAACCTAACCTAACCTAACCTAACCTAACCTAACCTAACCTAACCTAACCTAACCTAACCTAACCTAACCTAACCTAACCTAACCTAACCTAACCTAACCTAACCTAACCTAACCTAACCTAACCTAACCTAACCTAACCTAACCTAACCTAACCTAACCTAACCTAACCTAACCTAACCTAACCTAACCTAACCTAACCTAACCTAACCTAACCTAACCTAACCTAACCTAACCTAACCTAACCTAACCTAACCTAACCTAACCTAACCTAACCTAACCTAACCTAACCTAACCTAACCTAACCTAACCTAACCTAACCTAACCTAACCTAACCTAACCTAACCTAACCTAACCTAACCTAACCTAACCTAACCTAACCTAACCTAACCTAACCTAACCTAACCTAACCTAACCTAACCTAACCTAACCTAACCTAACCTAACCTAACCTAACCTAACCTAACCTAACCTAACCTAACCTAACCTAACCTAACCTAACCTAACCTAACCTAACCTAACCTAACCCATAATGTGAAGGGAGAAAGTAAAGTAAAGGCTGCAGTTGCGATACTTGACCCAAACTTACAGGTTGAGCAATACCCAAAACTGACGACCGAGAACATTGTGGTGGTGGGGGTTTGGAACAGTTTTTGGAGAGTGAATGTGGTCTCATATTATTTCGAACCAGATTTGCCCATAACGCCGTACCTCGAACATCTAAGGACGATTGTGAAAGCATTTGGTAACAAAGACATACTAATCGGTGGGGACGCAAATGCTAAGAACACATGGTGGGGTGGTTTGAATGTCGACAAAAGAGGGGAGGAAATGGCGGGTCTGCTAGACGAAGAAGGCCTACATATTCTGAATACGGGCAGCATCCCGACGTTCCAAACCGTTAGAGGTACAAAAATGTTATCAAGTCACATTGATGTGAGCGCTTGCGCGGAGAACTTGCTTGGTCTCGTCGACAACTGGAGAGTAGAGGAAGGGGAGCTAAGTTCGGACCATAATCCTATAACATTTAGAATAAGATTAAGAACAGAAAAGAAGATTATGATTAAAACAGCTACCAAAAGATATAACACTAAGAAGGCTAACTGGTCCCAGTTTCGTGAGAAACTGAGCCAGTTAACAAGGGAAAGTCAAATAAATAAGGAAATGATAGATCAAGTGGTTACTAAGGAAAGACTGGATGGAATTGTAGATCATTATATAAAAATTACAGGAGAGACATGTGAAAGTAGCATACCTAGAATACAAAATAGAAAAAAGTTTTACTTACCATGGTGGTCCGATGAGCTAAACCGCCTCAAGAAGGATGTCCGAACCCGTCGCCGGCGAATCCGCTGCGCAGCACCAACACGTCGAACCGCAGTCGTAGATGAATACCTGAAAGTCAAACAAGAATATGAACTGAAGGCACAACAAGCACAAATAACCAGTTGGAAAGAATTCTGCAAGAAACAAGATAGAGAGACAATGTGGGAAGGGATATACAGGGTTATTAGGAAAACACAAAATCGACCAGAGGATGAGCTACTTGTACAGGGAGGGAGAACACTGAATGGAGAGGAGTCAGTAAAATTACTGTCTGAATCTTTTTACCCGGAGGATGAGGAAGGAGGGGATAATGAGGAGCACAAGCTGATAAGAAACCAGGCTAAAATAATAAATGAGCGGGTTCAAGGTGAATACTTGGATCCGCCATTTACCATAGATGAGCTACAGGTTGCGTTGGGCTCCTTTAATCCAAGAAAGGCTCCTGGTGAGGACGGGTTCACAGCCGATATATGCCACGCCACAATCATGAACGCTCCGGAGATTTACCTATCGCTGGCAAACAAATGTCTAGAGCTAGGTCACTTCCCAACAAATTGGAAAGCGGCTGTAGTTGTTGTCCTCCGGAAACCCGGGAGAGAGGACTACACGAGCCCTAAAGCTCATAGACCTATAGGACTTTTGCCAGTGATGGGTAAGGTTCTGGAGAAGATGGTGATAACGCGAGTAAAATGGCATATACTCCCAAAACTGAGCTCTAAACAGTATGGGTTTGTGCCCCAAAAATCAACAGAAGACGCCCTCTATGCTCTGGTGAACCATGTAAGGTGTAAAATTAAACAAAAAAAACATAGTTGTGCTGGTTTCGCTAGACATAGAGGGTGCTTTTGATAGTGCATGGTGGCCGGCTATACGAGTTCGTCTTGCTGAGGATGGCTGTCCGGTAAATGTCAGGCGTTTGCTGGACAGTTACCTCTGGCGGCGCTCTGTAAAGGTCCGCTATGCTGGACATGAGCACAGTAAAGCAACAACCAAGGGGTGTGTTCAGGGGTCGGTGGGGGGTCCCATACTCTGGAATCTTCTGCTGGACCCGCTGCTGAGAGCATTATGCGAGCGCGGGGACTACTGCCAAGCTTTTGCCGATGACGTGGTCCTCGTGTTCGATGGGCGCGAGGCAGTGGAAATCCAGCAACGAGCCAATGCCTCCCTTGAACATGTTCGGAAGTGGGGCGTACAAAACAAACTTAAATTTGCTGCTCAAAAAACTAAGGCCATGCTTCTGACCAGCAAATTAAAGTATGACACACCGCTTCTGAGCATGGGCGGGGTAGAGATTGGTTACTCGAATGAGGTCAGAGTTCTGGGACTTACCATTGACAGAAACCTGAATTTTAATTCACACGTCAAGGAGACCGTTGCTAAAGTTCAGACGATCTACAAGGGCATGTCAAGATCGGCTAAAATCAGCTGGGGACTACATCAGGAAGTTGTACGATCTATTTACACGGCAGTAATAGAACCTATAATCCTGTATGCAGCTAGTTCTTGGGCACCGGCGGTTACGAAGAAAAGCGTGCAGAAGCAACTCAATTTTGCACAAAGAGGGTTCGCTCAAAAAATTTGTCGGTCATACAGGACGGTGTCGTTGAATGCGTCTCTAACGTTGTCAGGTTTATTGCCCTTAGACTTAAGGATCCGGGAGGCAGCGGTGCTCTACGAGACAAAAATCGGGATACCGGGGCTGAACATAAAGGATGGTGAGGTCGAGCGCAGAGTGGACTTTCGAACGACTCCACACCCAGCTGACCGTGTGGCCCTGGATTTTGTCAGACTGATACACACGGAGGAAGTCAGCGCTCATGCCGAACAGGACGTACGCATATACACAGACGGCAGTAAGCTTGACGGCAAAGTTGGAGCAGCACTGTCTATATGGACAAATGCAGGCGAAGACAGTGCCGTCAAGCTTAAGCTGTCAGGACACTGTACTGTGTATCAGGCTGAACTGCTCGCCATACGGAAAGCGATGGCAGAGGTTGTAAAGCGCCCGGAAAAGAGTTTCGGTGTCTTTAGTGACTCTCGTGCGGCCCTAGAGACTTTAGTAAGTTGGGAAAACCTGCATCCTCTCGCTGTAGAAGCCCGAAATAGCCTGAGTGCAGCTTTGATCCAGAGCAAGAAAGTATGCCTGTTCTGGATCAAGGCTCATGCGGGGCATGAGGGCAATGAAAGGGCGGATGAGCTGGCCAAGGAGGCCGCTCTAAAATTAAAGGTAGCTCCAAACTATGACCGGTATCCGACTTCATTCCTCAAAAGAGCCATCCGAAGGGACTCTCTTGAGGAATGGAGGCGGAGGTATCAGGAAGGAGATACTGCAGCGGTCACCAAGGTGTTCTTCCCGGATCCAATAGACGCGTATAAAATCATACGGCGCATGAAGCTGACGCCACATATGATTCAGGCACTAACTGGGCACGGTGGGTTCTCCGCATACTTAAATCGCTTTAAGTGTAAGGAGAGCCCATCCTGCACATGCGACCCGGAGTGTGATCAGACGGTCATCCATGTACTGTTCGAATGCCCTGTATACGAAAAAATTAGATGGGAGACGGGTCAACTGCTTGAGAAGGATATGAAAGAGGATAGTGTAAAGGATATTATGAGAGATTACAGAAAGAGCAATATATTAATGAAATTCTGCGAAGGGATCGTTAAAAAGGCGTGTGCGCTAAATAAGGCGCAAAATGTTTGATGTCTCCTTTATAATTGATAAATTATAAAAACAAGACATAGGAATGAAAACAAATTTGGCAATAACAAATAAACAGCAGAAAAAACAAAATTATTAAAACACAATCAATAGTAACAAAGACAATACGTAAACAAAATTAAAACAAGTAATGAAATTCTCTGACATTTATCAGAGGTACACTGTTATATACAAAAAAAAAAAAAAAAAAAAAAAAAACCTAACCTAACCTAACCTAACCTAACCTAACCTAACCTAACCTAACCTAACCTAACCTAACCTAACCTAACCTAACCTAACCTAACCTAACCTAACCTTTTTTTTTTTTTTTTTTTTTTTTTTTTGCGCTGGGAAAATGCTATTACGCATCCCCTTCCCCATCGGGGGACGGGAAAGGGGTATGTGAGACTCCCCGGGAAGGAGATTCCCGGTATACCCACTAAAAACCCAGCGGTGCTCCGACCTCGCCTTAGTGGAGGGGGCCTGGGAATCCATGTCGTCCAGTCCCCCACCGGCGATTGCCCGTCTTACGGCAGGCCCTTCACGCCTCCCTCCACTGGGGAGGGGGCCTTATAATGGCCGGAGCACAGGGGGTGGATCATGTGATGCAGGCGGTGGCGCCCCCGCGCCTGTCGCCTGCTGATCACCCCCCGGGGTGGATGAGGGCGGACGTTGAGTTCGCCGTCCTCCACCCCTTCTTCGTCTGCGGAGCGGCGCCGCGAGAGGGTCGTCCTCCCGCAGCCGCTCCGCTGCCTCCTTCTGGGACATGACGTCCTCACAGAAGGAGGCCACCGCTACCCACGCCTCCTCACTCCCCAGCATGGCAGAAATCATGCTGGGGAGCGAGAGGTCGTCCCCGACCGCCGCCACCAGGGCGCAGCGGGACTCCGCCCACGACGGGCACGCCTCCAAGGTGTGCTCCGCCGTGTCCACCGCCGCCTCGCAGTGGTGGCATAGCGGAGTCTCCTCTCTCCCAATCCGATGCAGGTACGATCCGAAGCAACCATGCCCGGACAGCACCTGCACCAGACGCAGGGAGAGGCAGCCATGACGCCGATCGAGCCAATCATTCAGGACGGGCCCGATGGCGTCCAGCGTCCGCCGACCAAATGACGCGGAGGCAAGATCCTCGGCCCAATGCCGAGTCACTGCCTCCCGCATCTCCTCACGCACCTCTTCCCGATCCGCCGGGTCTGGGCGCCGGTTGAGCGCCCTCTGGTCCGCGGTCCAGTCGTACACCCTGGCGAGCACCCATGCCTCGAGTTCCCAAGGAGGGGTTCCCGCCAGAGCGCACGACGCCGCGAAACTCACTGTGCGGTAAGCTCTCGCCACCCGCTGTGCAATGGCCCTTTGTGGCCTGCGGATGGCGGCGGCGTTCTCCCGTCTGCACAGTGAGTCCGCCCAGATGGGGGCCCCGTAAAGGGCCATACTCTTGAGAATGCCGGCGTACAGACGCCGGCATTGCTCGCCGGGCCTCCCTAGGTTCGGGAGGAGCCCTGAGAGGGCGCCCGCGGTCCTCAACAAGCGCGTCGACAGTGCGCTGAAGTGCGCACTGAAGCGCCACTTATTGTCGAGGACTAGGCCCAGATATTTCATCTGGGCCTGCACCCCAATGCGGACGCCCTCTACATGAATGTGGGCGTCGGGCGGTTGGCGCTGCCGAGGTCCGTGGAAGAACACGGCCTCGGTCTTGTGCAGCGCCACCGACAGCCCTAGGCGGGAGACTCGGTCCACGACTTGTGAACCGCCCGCCGAGGCCAAGCTAGCCGCCTCTCCGAAATTTTTCCCCCGGGCAGTCAGTAGGGTGTCATCTGCATAGCAGATGACAGACGTGCCACGGGGGAGATTGCCTCTCAAAATCCAGTCGAATCCGATGTTCCACAGGAGCGGCCCAAGAACAGAACCCTGTGGGACACCGGACTCGACGCCGTATTGGCGGAGCTGACCCGACTTGTCCTCGAGGAGGACTGTGCGGTCCGTCAGGTAGTCCGCCAACAGGCCCCGCAAATACGGAGGCACTCCATGGAAACGGAGCGCCTCCAAAATTGTGGAGTGGGGAATGGAGTTGAAGGCGTTGGCTATGTCGAAGGACACAGCCAACAGTCCATCCCCCGCCTCCATCGCCTCCTTCACCTGGCCCTTGAGTCGGGACAGGGCGTCCACCGTGGAACGCTCAGCTCGAAACCCGAACTGAGCGTCCGCTAGGTCCGGGCCGATTGTGCCCAAATGCCTGTTGATACGGGCGGCGAGGATCCCTTCAAACATTTTACCGACCTCATCTAGTAAAACGATGGGTCGGTATGCCGATGGGGAGTCCACCGGCCGCCCTTCCTTCCGAAGAAGGCACAATCGGCCCTCCTTCCATGGCTTCGGGAACCTCTTACACGCAACACACGCGCTGAAGAGGTCCCGAAGCCTCTCTCCCATCTGGGAGGCGGCGATGGCCACCACCTTCCCGGGGACGCCGTCCGGACCCGGGGCTGTCTTTTTCGCCTGGAGGCGGGAGACTGCCCTCTCCATCTCAACCTCCGTGACTGGAGGGACTTCTTCGGCCGAAGGAGCCGCACCGCGCGAGGCGCCCATTACTGGTGGAGTGAAGTCGGTGTCCCTGCGCGGAAACAGGGACTGGACCACCCCATCCAGCAACGCAGGCTCGAGGGTCTCGGCAATTGGGGGACCGTACGGGCGCAGTTTGTTACGCGCCGCCTTGTACGGTCTCCCAAAGGGGTCAGCATCTAGACCCTCCGCCATCTCCGCTCTCGCGCGGTCCTGGGCTGCGCCCATTCGCGCCGAAAGGACCGCCTTCGCCTCCACGTAGACCGCATAGAGGCGGTCCTCGTTGTCACGGTCACGATGGCGCCGCCGTCGGCTCCTTGTGTAGGCCCGCCTGGCCACCACACAAGCGGTCCGCAGTCCCCCCAGCTCCTCCGACCACCAGTAAACGGCGCGTCGAGGGGGCGGACGGTGAGACCGAGGCATGCTAGAGTTGCACACCTCGGTCAGGGAGTCCCTCAACTGGACCGCAGTTGCGTCCACATCCATAGCGTCGACAGAGGGCGACAGCCAGTCCAGGACGAACGCCGCCTCCGTGGCGGCCTCCCGGTCTAGGCGGGAGAGCGCCCACCGCGGGAAGCACGAATGACCCGCGCGTGCTCCCTGGGAGCCCTGGCCGGAGACGTCGAACCGCACGTATCGGTGGTCCGACAGCGTCTCCACCAGCTCTACCCGCCAGTCAACCACACAGGCCGCCAAAGAGGGGGAGGCAAAGGCGAGGTCCACGACGGATCCCCCCTCTCGCCGCACGCAGGTGTGGACGGTGCCTCTGTTTAGGAGGGACAGACCTGACGCAATGGACCAGGTCTCTACCTCGCGTCCTCGGGCATCGGTGACTGGGTTGCCCCACACCACCGACTTGGCATTGAAGTCGCCCACGATCAGCACCTGGCGCTGCGCCAGCCTGCCAGCCACCCTGGCGAGGACTTCGAGAAAATTCTCGAAGTCCGAGAGAGGGCGGTTTGGGGAGAAATACACCCCTACAAGGGCTATGTCTCCCCATGCGGCGGCCACGTATCCCGGTCCCTTCTCTAAAAGCGAGAGGGGAGGGGAATCGGTGGAAGACCGCTTCATCAGACCGACCAAGCCGTTGTCGTCCCCTAGCCAACTGGCAGGGACAGAATACGGCTCGGCGACAACCGCCACGTCCACCAACCACTCCGCACAGGTTTGGACCAGCAGATTCTGGGCCGCTCTGCAGTGGTTGGTGTTCGCCTGCAGGACACGTTTTTGGTGTCCAGCCATCAATCGGCGTCCATGGCACCTCCCTCGATGGCCGGCACTGAAGCTGGGGTTTCAGAGGCGGCGGCAGCGGCAGGCCGTAAAGGCACCTGCGCTTTGCCCTTCTTTGATGGCGGACAGCATTTCCTGCCCGTCATCACGTGGTCGGCTGGACGACCACTCGCAGCGCATACTGCGCAGTGCGGGGTGGGTGCCTTGCAGTTGGCCGACCTGTGGCCCTCCTTAGCGCAACGGAAGCAAAGTTCCGTGCGCACGACAGTGGACGGGCAGAGAGCCCCTGTGTGGCCGATCCCGAAGCACTTATAGCAGCGCATCGGGCCGCCCTCTAGCGCGCGGACAACGCCCGAGCTAAATCCCACCGGAAGGCGACCCTTGGCCAGAACTGCCTTGGCACACACAATAGGGCACTCCAAACGAATCGTGCCCATACCCCTGCGGCCTGTTCTAATGGGCCGGCCCTTGATAGAGCCGACGGCGCAGCCTCCTGCCGCCGCAACCGCGGCTACCACTTCTTCTTGGGTGACCGAGTCGTCGAGATCGGTCACCTCAAGAGCCACGCACTTGACGGGCCTCACAACCTTGGCCGTGTCTGCAACAGCCTCTCGCAGCTTCGTTGCGAAGAGGTCCGCCTTGGTGCCACCCTGAGCCCCCGAGAACTCAAATATGCGAGCCCCCGTTTGGGTCTTCCTGCAGGTGACTCTGCCAGCCCCAAGTTGCGCAGGGTCAACGTTTGTACGAGCCCGCCGCAGCACGGACTCGTAAGTCTCCCCTCGTTCCGCTGCCTGTGGGGTCAGCGTGACCACCACGGCTGCGGTTTTAGGAGAAGGAGGGAGCTTCCTTCTCTTGTCAACTGGGGCTGCAGGCTTGGCTGCAGGGGGCTCAGGGCCCGACTTCTTCCCCTTCTTCTTCCTGTGGACCTTTGTCCATGGCTCGTTCGAAGGGGTGGTGGAGGGCAGAAGAGGGTCTTCTCTCTGGGTCTCCTGAGGGGCCGACTGGGCAGTTGGGGCCGGCGAGGTCTTTTTGCCCTTTCCCTTGCCCTTGGAGGTCGTGGGCTGGGGCTGCTCCGAGTGGGCTGGGGCTAGTGAAGGCCCTGGTGCGCTGGGCGTCTTATCCGCCGCGAGCGGAGGACGGAGCCGCTTCTCCGGCAGGAGGCGGTCCTCGATGCCGGCCAAACAGGCCCTAGTGAAGGCCCTCTCCTCCATTACAACCTTGCGGATAATATCCTCAAGGTTGGAGGGGGCTGGCATCGATACCGGACCCTCAGACGTAGGCCCCTCAGGCCGAGTCATTAGCTCGGCAACGCGCGCATGCAGCGCAGATACTTCTTTCTGCAGGCGATCCACCTTCGCCTGCAGTTGACGCGTCTCGTCCGAGGTGGTACGCTGCGCTAACTCCTTAACAATGCCGAGCATGCTCGCTGCCCGGCATTTCAGGGCCTTCTGAAAGGTCCCTTTAAGGTTGGAGGACTTGGAGGCCACCTCCAAGATCTCCACCTGATCCTCCAGCGCCATGCGCTCCATCTCCTCCACGGAGTGGTCCGCGTAGAGGACGGTTGATGCGCCGTAACCAGCCTTGGCTCTGGCGGTTCGCGCCCGCTGCTCTTTGCAGGCGATCCTCTCCTCCAAGTCCACTTGTATGATGGCCCGCTTCGCAGGCTTCTCCACGGCGTCCGGCGACCCACGCCTGAGGAAGGCTCTCTTCCTCGACTCGCGAGCTGAACCGCAGTTCGAACTCGCAATCGACTCCGTGTCGGAAAAATCCGATACGACGTCGCCTCCTCGAGAAATACCAGCCGCAGATGGTGCGCGGCTGGTCTCCGATGCCGAAGCATCCCGCGACAAGGGTTGGCCCTGAAAAAGGCCTTTTGGTTGGCCCTGAAAAGGGCCTTTTGGTTGGCCCTGAGAAGGGCCTTTTGAGAGAAAACGCCCGGAGGCGTCCCTCAAAGGTTGAGACATACTCAAACACAACAATAACAATCAAAGCAGACAATGGATCTTTGATTCACAGCTTTCGTTAGCCGTCGGCCTGCCACTCCGTTACGGTGGTCAGGCGCGACGTTGCCCAGGGGTCACTGCGTGGAAGTCAAAGCTGTGGGGGGACCCCCAACCTAACCTAACCTAACCTAACCTAACCTAACCTAACCTAACCTAACCTAACCTAACCTAACCTAACCTAACCTAACCTAACCTAACCTAACCTAACCTAACCTAACCTAACCTAACCTAACCTAACCTAACCTAACCTAACCTAACCTAACCTAACCTAACCTAACCTAACCTAACCTAACCTAACCTAACCTAACCTAACCTAACCTAACCTAACCTAACCTAACCTAACCTAACCTAACCTAACCTAACCTAACCTAACCTAACCTAACCTAACCTAACCTAACCTAACCTAACCTAACCTAACCTAACCTAACCTAACCTAACCTAACCTAACCTAACGTAACGTAACGTAACCTAACCTAACCTAACCTAACCTAACCTAACCTAACCTAACCTAACCTAACCTAACCTAACCTAACCTAACCTAACCTAACCTAACCTAACCTAACCTAACCTAACCTAACCTAACCTAACCTAACCTAACCTAACCTAACCTTTTTTTTTTTTTTTTTTTTTTGTCCCAGGGGAATCCATGAAATTGGATACCATGGAGACTCGAGGGAGTCTTCCATGGCATGCGGGGATCTCCCCCCCATAAGGGGAGGGCCTACCCGCTAAACCCCTGGGCTATTCCCCACGCGCCTTTAAATTAGGGGACAGGCCGGATCGCTCCGGGCACTCACAGCCTGCCCCCCAGCGCATTGTGCCTTCGCACATACGGGCCCGCTTATGCGCAAGCCCTGACGGCACAAGGAGGCGCCCCCAGGAATAGTTGGAGACGCCCCCTTACTGAGGACGCAGCGACCCCCTCGGATCGCCACATCCTCGTCCTCAGTTAGGTGGTCGGAGGGGGAAGCGGCAGCAGGTCAGCGTACCTGCGCCGCCTCACCCCTCTCCTGCATCGGCGGAGAGGGGCCGCAAGGGGATCGTCTTCGCGGACCCTCTCCGCAGCCTCTTTTTGGCTCATGACCGCCTCGCAAAAGGCGGTCATGGCCCCCCAATTGGTGTCGCTGCCGACCGCCTGACGAACGATAGCCGGCAGCGACAAATCACCCCCAAGTAGCGCCACTAGGGCACTCCTCTGTGTGCCCCATGCGGGGCACTCCTCGACCGTGTGGCGCACCGTGTCAGCGGCTGCGCCACAGTGGTGGCAGGCCGGCGTCTCCTCTCGCCGGGCCACCTTGTGCAGGTACTCACCGAAACAACCGTGTCCGGTGAGCACCTGGCACGTCCGGTATGTGAGGGTCCCCCTACCACGGGAGACCCACTCCTCCAGCACGGGGCGGATCGCTTCAATGGTATTGCGACCCGCACCCGGCTGTTCCAGGGCCGACCTCCAGTCGCGGAGCAGAGCAATCTGGCAATCAGCCCTTACTCTGCCCGCGACGAAGTCGGCCCCGGAGGCCCGCGCCGCCGCACGCCGCGCGTGCACCTCCGCTAGGACCCTACCTTGGAGCTCCCAAGGAGGGTCCCCCGCCAGCAGAGTGACCGCCTCGAACGATGCCGTGCGATATGCACGGCACGCTCTAGCGGCGATCACTCTCTGCGGCCTCCGCAGCAACCGCACATTGCTGCGGCTGAGGGCATCCACCCAAATCGGGGCCCCGTACAGAGCCATACTCCGGACGATCCCACAGTACAGCCTTCTGCACGGGGACCCCGGGCCGCCGACGTTGGGGAGGAGACGTCCCAACGCGGCGGCAGCCCTCTCGAGCTTCGGGGCCATAGACTCAAAATGAGCCCCGAAGTTCCACCTCCCGTCGAGCTGAAGTCCCAGGTATTTGATGTGAGGCTTCAGCTCGACTTCCTCCCCCCGTATATTGATCTTAGTACCGGGGGGAGCTTTTCTTCGCGGGCCGTGGAAGAGGAGGGCCTCTGTCTTCCTCATGGAGACCCTTAAACCCAGGCAGTGCATGCGGTCCACCACCCGGGACACCTCTTCCCCGGCACGTCCGACCGCCTCGGCCAGGGTCGACCCGCTGACCGTCACCAGAGTGTCGTCGGCGTAACAAAATATCCTGGTGACGCCAGCCACCGACCCTCTCAGCAGCCAGTCAAATCCGAGGTTCCACAGAATAGGGCCCAAGACTGAGCCCTGTGGAACACCCCGGTCGACCGACTGCACGACCAGGCGGCCTTGCCTGTCCTCCCAGACCACAGACCTTCCCACCAGGTAATCCTCCAGCAGCCGCCGCACATAGGGAGGCACCCCGTGATAGCGAAGCGCCTCCCGAAGAACGCCGTGCGGCAGGCTGCCGAAGGCGTTTTCTATGTCGAGGGAGGCAGCCACGACCACCTCCCCCTCACCCACCCTAGACGCCGTGTGCGCTTTGAGGGCGCCCAGGGCGTCCAGTGTGGACCGACCCCTGCGGAAACCAAATTGGCTCTCCGACAGGTTCGGCCCAACCTCCTCTAGATGCTTGACGAGGCGGCCAGATATCACCCTCTCAAACATTTTGGCCACCTCGTCAAGTAGGACGATTGGCCTATACGAAGAAGGGTCGGCCGCATCTCGGCCGCCCTTCGGCAACAGGACCAATCGCCCTCTCTTCCATATCTCCGGGAACTTTCCATCGCGTAGGCAGCGCGTGAAAAGCTCCCGGAGCCGACCACCAATCTCTCCCTTCACCCGGCAGAGGAGCCGGCCCGGAACCCCATCCGGGCCCGGGGCGGTCTTCCCTCCGCGCATGCGGTCGAATGCGCGGTCAATCTCCGCACATTCGACTTCGGGCACCTCTGACGCGTCGACAAAGGGGGACTCCGCCACCCGGAAAGGGGGCATTGGCGGCGCGGAGTACCCCGGGTCCTCCTTGGGGAATAGCCTCTCTACCACCGACTGCACCAAGGCCGGCGGCAGAGACTCCGCGAGGGGCGCCCCGCAGCCGGCAAGCTTACCTCTTGCCTGCCGGTACGTGCGCCCCCAGGGATCCGCGTCCAACCGGGCCAGTAACTCTTCTCTAGCCCGGTCCTTTCCTTCGCAAATGGCCCGCTGCAGGGCCTTAGTGGCGGCGTGATACGCCACCCGCAGCAGGTCTTCCGACGCTGGATCCCTCCCCCTTCGCCTATGACGGCTGTATGCCCTCCTCGCGGCGCCGGCGGCCACCCTTAGTTCTGCAATATGGGGTGACCACCAGTAGACTTGGCGCCGCTGAGGCGGCCGCCGCGCCCGTGGCATGGACGCGTCGCACACCTCCACTAACGAGGTGCGCAGTCCTTCGGCCAGGTTCTCAACGGGGACAGAACCGGTTGAGAGCGAGGCGAACCATTGTTGAACGATGGCCGCCTCCCTGGCCAGCTCCGCGTCCATGGCGCCGAGCACCCACCTCTTAAATTTACTAACGCCCCTGAAGGGCCCTGGGTGCCCGGCGCTGGTCGAGACCTCAAACCGGATGTAACGATGGTCTGATAAGGTCTCGACCTCCACATCGACTCTCCACCTCTGGATGCGCTGTGCGACATCGGGCGTGCCAAAGGAGAGGTCGACAACTGACCCCCCGTTGCGCCGCACACACGTCAGTGTGTCCCCTCTGTTGAGGAGGGCAAGGCCTGACGCCACCGCCCACTCCTCAACGGCACGGCCCCGCGCGTCTGTCGCAGGGCTTCCCCATGTGCGGGACTTCGCGTTAAAGTCCCCGAGAACTAAAGTTTTCATCGGGGACTGGCGCCATACCGCCTCCTTCACGGAGTCGAGGAACTGCTCGAACTCCACCAGCGGGCGGTTCGGGGAGAAATAAATCCCTACAATGGAGAACTCCCCCCAAACCGCCACAACGAAGCCGTTCCCCGACTCCTTAGAGACCAACTTGCCATTGCCGGACCGGGTATAGATGGACACTACCCGGTCGAGGTCCCCTACCCAGTTCGGGGTGTCGGGGACAAAGTAGGGCTCGCTGGCCACGGCCACGTCAATTGACCACTCAGCCGTGGACTGCAGAAATAGATCCTGAGCCCCGGCCGAGTGGTTTAGGTTCGCCTGCAGGAAGCTGAAAGGACCCCTAGGCATTTTGTGTTTCCATTTCAACCTCCTGTGGGAGCGCTCGAGCCCGTTCTCTCTCGAGCGAGCGCTCAACCATCAGGGCCGGTGAGGGCTTCCCTCTCACCGTGGGGGGGTTGCACTTGCCTCCCCCCGTGACGTGGCCGGCAGGTTTACCTGCGGCTTCGCATACAGCGCAGCGCGGGACGGTAGTGGTGCAGGCAGCCGCGAGGTGGCCGGCAAGTCCGCAGCGGCGACATAGTCCGGACCTGTCCACAGAGCTAGGACAGGAGGCCCGGACGTGCCCGGCACCGAAGCACCGGTAACAAATAAGACGCCGCTGCTCCAACACCTCGACCCTGGCGGAACTCCACCCCACCAGAATCCTACCCGCATCACTGGCCTTCTTGGCTGCGGCGACGGGGCATCGAACCACCCCCGACCCCATGCGGCCCTCTCCGGCTGTTATGGCGAGCACCCTTATTTGCTCCACAGGGCACCCGCCTACGCGCGCCACTGCTGCCGCAATCACGTCAGGGGTGACAGAGTCGTCGAGACCGGCGATGCGCAAATCAGCACATTTCACCGGACGTTCGACGTCCGCCACCCCTTCGAGAGCCGCCCTTAGCTGAGCGGCCAGCTCGTCCGCCTTCTCTACCGGCTGGGAAGCCGGGAGCTGCAATATCCTAGCCCCAGTCAGTGCCTGGCGGAATTTGACGCCATCCTCGAGGCCTAGGTCCGCCAGGTTCACCTTGGCCGCCGCTTCTTTCAGCACCTCGGCATAGGTGACTCCTTTTTGTGCAGCTCCCGGTTGCAGTTTGATAATCACCGCAGCCGATCGAGGCACTGCCAGCCTGGGCTTAGAAGCCTCGGCCTTGCGGGCTTTGGCTCGCGCCTTTTTTGCCGCCTTCCTATTGCTGCTGGCGGCCCCCGCAATTTCCCAATGATTTTCGGCCTCCCGCTCGACAGGGACCGAAATGGGAGCAGCTGCTGACTGAGCGACGGCAGCTGGGCGCTGAGAGAGGGCCGGCCGTGCAGCCCCAGGACCAGCCCTCACTAAAGCCGAAGGCGGAGGCGGAACCCGCCGCGTATTTCTGTCAGGCTGAGCCTGGACGGCGCCACTAGCCACGCGGGCGTATGTTGCGGGCTGCAGCGTTGTCGGCGTTGGAGCTTGACCCACAGGACGAGTTTGTCCAGCTCTTGATGCGGCAGCAAGAGGCGGGCGCACCACAGGGGCAGGGAGGAGACGGTCCTCCACACCCTCGAAGCGGGCGTTGACTAAAACGCCCACCGATTGCAGAATGGAGGCTCGCAGCGCCTCCATTGCTGCGCCTTCTGTGCCAGCTTCGGTCGCTGGGGGTGAAGTCGCCGTCCTCCTTACCTCGGCCTCTCTCTTCCAGGCCTTTATTTCGGCCCGGAGGGAGTCGTTTTCACGACGCAACCGTGCCCCACTCACGCGCAGCTTGCGCAGCTCTTCCACCTCGGAGCGGGCCGTCAGCAGTCCCACCAATGCTGCCATCTTCTCGGCTTCCTCTTTGAGGCGCTTTACAAAGCCGCCCTTGAGATTGCCCGACTTCTTAGCAATCTCTTTAATAGTATCTGCGCTTTTACGCGCCTGTGCGCGCAGATCTTCAGGGCCTAAAAATGACGCGGCCTCTTCGTCCTCCATGTCGCACAGTACCACCTCAGGCTCCTGCAACTGGGTAGCGTAGCTACAGCTACTACTGTCCCGGGAGTCCAGCCAACTATCAACGTGGCGTTCACTCCCTTTGGCGAGAGCACGTCCACGTGCATACTGTGCACGACCACGGCAGGCCGAACTGACCTTAGCCAGGCTTCGATCGGCGTCCGTGTCCACCTCCGACGCCGAGCTTGTGCGCTTACGCCAAAAGCGTGCGTTCGGCGCTGACACCACTGATTGTGCCCCGCCATCGTCGGAGACCACCACATTCGGACAAGTAGAAGGGAGAGGGGGAGGGGTTGGGACAAGGAATTCGGGATTAGGTAAGGGGGAAGTGGAGGGGGAAGGGGAATGGCCCTGAAAAGGGCCTTTTTTGCCCTGTGAAGGGACTTTTACGAAGCGTCCGAGCGCGTTACGCTGCTGCGAAGACGACATCGTCAAGATTTCAGAGAACGTACTGAACCTCTAATCCACAAGTAAAGCACAGAAAAATTCAGCCACCTGCCTGCCACTCCGTTACGGTGGTCAGGACAGGGCCCAGGGGAGACGACGAGGACGTATTTTCTGTGCACTTGGGGACTCCCCCAACCTAACCTAACCTAACCTAACCTAACCTAACCTAACCTAACCTAACCTAACCTAACCTAACCTAACCTAACCTAACCTAACCTAACCTAACCTAACCTAACCTAACCTAACCTAACCTAACCTAACCTAACCTAACCTAACCTAACCTAACCTAACCTAACCTAACCTAACCTAACCTAACCTAACCTAACCTAACCTAACCTAACCTAACCTAACCTAACCTAACCTAACCTAACCTAACCATTATTTCTCTGTCTCTATCCACTAACTTTTCAGACGAAGTCGATCTTTGTGCTAAATTCTTTGGTTCTTTTTCTGATTTCTCCTTCTGCTCCTTCTTTTCTTTTTCAATTTCCTTCAGCATGCTGTACAGTCGGTCTATAGACGATAAGCTGACTTTTAACACCCACGTCGGCAACGTCTGTAGGAAGGCCCTAAACATCGGGAAACAGCTCCAGCGCGCCGCCAAAGTCAGCTGGGGACTGAACCCCGATGTGATCCGCGTGCTGTACACGGCGACGGTGGAGCCCGTCATTCTGTATGCCGCAGCAGCGTGGGCACCCGCCGCTGAGAAGCTGGGTATCCGCAAGCTCCTAAACTCTGTGCAACGGGGCTTCGCACAGAAGATCTGCAAGTCCTACCGCACTGTCTCCCTCAACTCGGCCCTATTACTGGCCGGGTTACTGCCCTTGGACCTCCGTATTAAGGAGGCCGCCGAATTGTACGAGGCTCGCAAGGGGTCGACCCGACTGGTACTGGGGGACCGGGAGGTGGAACGTGTGGTGGAATTTGCAGAGCTACCGCATCCGGCTCTGCGTATGGACTTGAGGTTCGTGTGTCTCGACGACCAAAGTCTGGTAGACCAACACAACGTGCAGTCGCTCAGAATTTTTACCGATGGCAGCAAGCTTCAGGGCAAGGTCGGCGCCGCGTTGTCCATGTGGAACAACCGGGCCGAACTGAGAAGCCGAAAACTGAGCTTGCCAGCGTACTGCACAGTCTACCAGGCTGAACTCTTGGCCATATGCAGAGCTACGGGCGAGGTCCTGAAAGCCGGGGAGGGGAGCTGCGGCATCTACAGCGACTCGCGTGCGGCGCTGCAGGCCGTGACTAACCCCGGGTCTATGCACTCTCTCGCAATCGAGGCGCGCCGAAACCTCAGCGAGGCTTTGAACCAGGGCAAAGATGTCACTTTGTTCTGGATCAAAGCCCACGCCGGCATCGACGGCAACGAGCGCGCCGATGAGCTAGCCAAGGAGGCGGCACTTTCGGGTCGGAGGAAGCCTGACTACGACCGGTGTCCGCTTTCGTTCGTCAAGCAAGAACTGCGTAACAGTACACTTGACGAGTGGAATCGGAGATATCGATCGGGTGAGACGGCCTCCGTCACGAAAGTGTTCTTCCCAGACGCGAGGGAGGCGCATAGACTTGTGCGAAAAATCCAGCCGCAGGGGATCTTGACGCAAATCTTCACGGGCCATGGCGGGTTCGCCCAATACTTGCACCGATTCAAGTGCCGGGAGAGCCCGTCATGTGTTTGTGACCCTGCGGTGGAGGAAAGGGTGCAGCACATTATCTTTGAGTGCCCAGTGTTCTGCACCCAGCGCCTCGGGCTCGAGCAGGGGCTCGATTCGGCCACTTCGCTCGAGGAGGCCCCGAGCCTCCTCGCGAATAAAAACTCCAGGCCACAATTTATTAATTATGCTCTAAATGTATGCAAAATCGTTGTGGAGAGAAACGCATCGGATTGATCGGGGGCGTTTCTTTCCACAATCTGCTTATATATTTTTATACATATATATAAAATTAAGAAGGCGCAACAAAAATGACAGCACAAAATTGGAAAAACAGACACATAAATGTCTCTGATTATGTCAGAGGTAAGGGAAAAAAAAAAAAAAAAAAAAAAAAAAAAAAAAAAAAAAAAAAAAAAAACCTAACCTAACCTAACCTAACCTAACCTAACCTAACCTAACCTAACCTAACCTAACCTAACCTTTTTTTTTTTTTTTTTTTTTTTTTTTTTTTTTTTTTTTTTTTTTTTTTTTTTTTTTTTTTTTTTTTTTTTTTTTTTTTTTTTGCGTGGGAAACCTTTTATAGGCCGTCTACCCGCCTTTGGCCCAGGCGGGCAGGTGTGTCGGAGTCCCGAAAGATGTTATACGGTTTACCGACTAAAACCCACGGTGTTCCTCTATCAGCCAAAATGCCGAGACGGCGAGAAGACTGGCATTACTCGAGCCGTCCCGGCGGGTGCTGGTCCGCAAAAAGCGCGGACCCCGAAACTGGACAGGGCAGGACCGTGCCCTTCCACTGTAGAGAGGCGTACGTGGAACACTACGCCGTCCTCTCTGGCCTGCTACTCAACGGCGACAAACAGGCCATAGTTTGCCGCCCGCAGGCCCCTCACGGTGGCTGGAGGTCGTCTCGCGGCGCCCTCCTTTGACGCCCAGATCTGCGGGTTGAGAGGGAGGATGATCGACTTATCTCCCTCTCCCTTTCCGCCGCTTCCTTGACGGACAGAACCGTCTCTGCGAATGAAGCGGCGGCTTCCCAAGCACTCTCGCTTCGGACGATCGAACTGATCAACACCGAAAGCGAGAGGCTACCCACCCTGACAGCGCCGGCTAACTCACGGCGCGGCTCGTGCCACGCCGGGCACTCCGCCAATGTGTGGTGCGCCGTGTCTTCGGCGCTGTCCCCGCAATGATGACACCTGGGCGTCTCCTCACGGCCGATTCGACAGAGAAATTTGCCGAAGCAGCCGTGGCCGGTGAGCAACTGCGTCAACCGGTACGAGAGGGCACCATGACGCCTCTCTAGCCACTCGTGGAAAACGGGACTTACCGCCACAATCGTGGCGTGCCCGGCACTAGGTTGCGCAAGTCGCGCCGCCCACTCCGCCAACATGTTACGGCGGAGCTGGGACCTCACATCTTCTACTACGCGGGGCGCTGTAGATACGCCCCGCACCAGTGCATCCTCGCGCCATTGGAAAAGCGACGCGAGGACCCTGGCCTCAAGGTCCCACGGCGGGGATCCGGCAAGGAGGCTCGCCGACTCAAAGGCAATCGTGCGGTATCCTCTGATGCACCTGACGGACATGATGCGTTGCGGAGCTCGCAAAAGGGCGAGACTCCGGTCCGTCAGGTCATCGGCCCAAATCGGCGCACCATAAAGCGCCATCGACCGCACGATCCCGCAATAGAGCCTCCGGCAGGAGGCGTTTGGCCCTCCTAAATTAGGCAAAAGCCGCGACAGACTATTCGCGGCGGCCGTTAGTTTTGGGGCCAAACGACGAAAATGCTCCTCGAAGTTCCATCGGCCATCGAGTACGAGCCCAAGGTACTTCAAAGTGGGCTCGATGCCGATGCGAACCCCTCCTACCACAATGTGGGATCCCGAAGGTGGACGGTTCCGAGGCCCATGAAAGAAAACGGCCTCGGACTTGTGAAGCGCCACCTCGAGACCCAAACGCCGGATCCTATTCACGACTTGCGCGACTCCAGCAGTCGCCAATATCTGGGCCTGCCGGTGCGTCTTACCCCTCGCGGTGACAAGTGTGTCGTCAGCATAACAAACAATGCTGACACCCGCGAGGAGCGCACCGCGCAGCGCCCAGTCATAGCCGATGTTCCACAGGAGCGGACCCAGAACCGACCCCTGTGGAACTCCGCAACCGATGTCTCGCCGACATAATCCCTCCCGACCCGGGTAGGTGATGACTCTGTCCTCAAGATAAGCCCCGACAATGCGGCGGAGGTAGGGCGGCACACCATGGTAAACTAGTGCCGCCCGAATACAACTCCAAGGCAAGGTGTTGAAAGCATTGGCAATGTCTAACGAGACAGCCAACAACACCTCGCCCCGGGAAACAGCGTCCTCCGCCAGGCTCCTTACGTGCTTGATGGCGTGCACGGTGGAGCGCCCCTGGCGAAAACCGAACTGACATTCCGCCAGGTCCGGCCCAACTACGGAAAGGTGACGGACGAGGCGGTCTGCAAGCACACGTTCGAACAGCTTGCCCACCTCGTCCAGCAACACAATGGGCCGGTAGGCAGACGGCGAGTCTGCCGGGCGCCCCTCCTTCTTGAGAAGGACCATACGCCCATGTTTCCATGACTCCGGAAATCGGCCCCTCTCAAGGCACGCCGATAGGAGCCCTAGTAGTCGGGGCGCGAGCTCCCGTAGGGCCAGGACCCACGCTCGGCCTGGAATGCCATCGGGTCCCGGCGCGGTGTTCTTCCTCTGAAGTCGTAACACCGCAGCCCGCAACTCTACCCGGGTCACCTCGGGCACGTCGTCGTCTTCCTCTTCGTCCGCGCTGGCAGCCACTATGGGCGGAACCATGGGCGGAGGAGTGTGCTCCGTCCTCGAAGGGAACAGAGTACCAACAACTCCCTCCAGCACCTCTGGCCTGAGACTCTGCGTGAGCGGGGGCGCCCACGTGCGCAATTTTCCCCGCACTAACAAATAGGGACGCCCCCACGGATCTTGATCCAGAGTCTCAATCAAACGCTCGCGGGCTTCAATTTTAGCCCGCGATATGGCCAGGTTGAGGGCCTTCTTGGCCTCTCTGTACCCTTCGTACAGTTCCGCCTCGATGGCATCGGCATCGGGAGTGCGGCGGCGCCTTCTGCGTTGTCCGGTGTACCGGCGGTGCGCTACTACGCATTGACGACGTAGCTGCGCGATGTCAGTAGACCACCAGTACACCTGGCGCTTCGGTCGCCCCGGTCGAACCCGGGGCATCGCCGCGTCGCAGATCTGCGACATGGCCTCCCTGAACCACTCTGCCTCTACATCAATGTCGACAGGCCTATCCGGTGCAGAAACCCAGGCCTGGACGATGGAGGCTTCAAGGAGGCTCTCCCGATCCATTTGCTTCAAAGCCCAGCGCGGACCAACCGGGGTAGCCCGGACCGGCGCATCGGAATTGCGGGGGGAGAGATCAAACCGGATGTACCGGTGATCGGAAAGTGTCTCAACCCCCTCTTCGACGCGCCAGTCGGTAACAAAACGGGCTACAGCGGGGCTTGCAAACGAAAGGTCTACTATTGACCCGCCCCGCTGCCGTACACAAGTATTTACTGTACCCCGGTTGAGGATGAGCAGGTCAGATGTTGCGACCCACTCCTCGAGCACCCCACCCCTGGCGTCCGTAGACGGAGAACCCCAAGCCGTAGATTTGGCGTTGAAGTCCCCGAGGACTAAAACGGGTACGGGGTGACAACGAGCGACGACGGTACCCAGTTCGTGTATGAATCCCTCAAAGTCGGCGAGACATCGGTTTGGCGAGAAATAGACCCCGACAATGCAAAACGACCCAAAGCGCGCTGCCACGCAACCCCGACCTCTAGACAGAACTTCGAGAATCGGAGCCCCGGCAGCGCGCGACGAAATTATTGCCACCGAGCCATCCAGGTCGCCCAACCAGTCATCCCTGGGCGGCACAAAATAAGGCTCGGCGGCGACACATATTGAAATGTTCCACTGCGCCATGGTCTGGGTTAAGAGATCTTGCGCCCTGGCACAGTGGTTCAAGTTCGTCTGGACGAAGCGGAACCGTGGAGCCATTAAATTAGTTCCATTTCAACTGGTTCCGCTTCGTCTTGAGATGGCAACTTTTCTTGTGTTGTTGCACCATCTGTTATACTCTTATTAGCCACTCTCTTGGTTGTGAGTGGTTTACTGGTCGCCTTTGATTTGGCAGGACCGCACGCCTTACTTCCAACCCGATGATCGGCTGGCTTGCCTGCAGCTACACATAAAAAGCAGTTTGGTATATCTTTACAATTTGCTGCCGTGTGACCAGACTTGCTACAACGGAAACAACGTGTAGAGCAATCATCTGTCGACGTGCACTGAACGCCAACATGCCCGGGTGCTAGGCAGCGGTAGCATCTCATGCTCCTAGGCGGCAAAACCTTGACATGAGCTGACACAAAGCTCACAAGCAAACGGCGTTCTGAGGCTAGCTTTTTGGCTGCAGTCACTGGGCACTTAATAATCGTAGTGCCCATACCTCCACCACCAAAGCGTATTGAACCCCCCTTTACACTACTAAGTGGACATTCTCCTACTTTGGCTACTGCAGCGACTACTTCATCGATCGTAGCTGAGTCATCCAGACCAGAGATACGAACATCAGCACATTTAGTCGGCCTTGTCACTGAAGCAGCTTCTCCAACAACTTCCTTTAGTTTATCTGCCAGGGCGTCGGCCGCATCACCGCTATTAGCTCCTGGCACTTCCAGCAGACGAGCACCCGTTTGCGTGGTCCTGCACCGGAGACCCTTTGTGATTCCGAGCTCTTCTACCTTTATCGCCTCTTTGGCCTTTTTAAGAAGCTCGGCATATGTGGTGCCAGTCTCGACCGCAGCAGGCTGCAACGTCATTACGACTGCGGCCGAGCGAGGAGCCCGGAGCATATTCGCAATCTTCTTCTCCTTCTTGGCAGCCCGTTTTTTGGCTTTGGCGGCTGACTTTTTTGCACCCACTTTCTCCCACGTTTCTTCAGTTGGCTGACGTGCAACGGGTGTGGGCTGAGAGACTCTTTTTGGTGCAGTAGGAGCTTTTGCAGCTTCATGAACAGCTCGCGATGTCGAAGGTATCGCAGACGCCTTCGATGGTGCTGGACGCGGGGCAGATGCCTTCGATGGTGCTGGACGCGGGGCAGCTGCCTTAGCAGCATATGACGGCCTTTGATCAGAGGCCAAAGGAGGTCGCAGAAAGCGGCTTTCCAGTACCTCAAATCGCGCAGCAAAACTCGCCAGTTCTTTCCTGAGCAAACCGGCCAACTCGGTATCCTGGGCCTTCTTCTCGGAAGAAACAATTGGTTGCTTCTCTTTAGAGTGAAGCATCCGGTCCTCTTGCAGTTCTTTGAACTGCTGGCTCAGATCTGATAGCCTTCTATTAAGCCGAGCATTCTCAGCTCTCAGCTTGCTGATCTCCTCAGAGACTGTACGGGTCTGAAGAGCCTCCGCTATTTCTGTAAGCTCCTCAACTGCCCTCTTCAAGTCTCGAGAGCGACCTCCTTGCAATCCCTTGGAAACTTTTCGGACGTCCTTGATGACCGTCACAATATGTTTAGTTTTTTGACCCAATTGTGACAAGGTCAGGTCCTCTGTGTCCGTTTCAACAGGCGCCTCAACAGACGATTCGGACAATCTTTGAGACCGTGCTGCTGGTAACGGTCTGTCTCTCTTTAAGAAAGCTTCCCGAGAAGATCTAGCTTCCTCTTCCGCAGCTTTTTTGGCTTCAGCCAACTCTTTTCGGGCCTTTCCGACTCCGACATATTGACCTGTCGTCGGTGGTCGGCCCCTTCCTCTTTTGGACGGGTACGAGCATGGTGGTGGCTTCGTAGCCTCGTCAGTCGAGGAGTCCTCCTCCTCTCCATGGCGCCCTCGCTTCCGCCAAAAATGGGACGGATGTTCGGCGTCAGACGCCAAATCCACCGTCATGTTAATAACTGACGAATTGTCAGAATTGTCCGATATGTCGCCTAGTGGCACAGACAGGAGTTGGCCCTGAAAAGGGCCTTTGGGTTGGCCCTGAAAAGGGCCTTTTGGGGAAAGACACCCGGAGGCGTCCCTCAAAGATTGTGGCATTGCCACCAAAACAATCGAAACACGAGTAGAGAGAGAGATAGTTTCGAAGAACAGCTTCCGTTAGCCGCCGGCCTGCCACTCCGTTACGGTGGTCAGGCGCGACGTTGCCCAGGGGTCACTATCGTGGAAGTCGAAGCTGTGGGGGGACCCCCAACCTAACCTAACCTAACCTAACCTAACCTAACCTAACCTAACCTAACCTAACCTAACCTAACCTAACCTTTTTTTTTTTTTTTTTTTTTTTTTTTTTTTTTTTTTTTTGCGTGGGAAACCTTTTATAGGCCGTCTACCCGCCTTTGGCCCAGGCGGGCAGGTGTGTCGGAGTCCCGAAAGATGGAAACTCGGTTTACCGACTAAAACCCACGGTGTTCCTCTATCACCCAAAATGCCGAGACGGCGAGAAGACTGGCATTACTCGAGCCGTCCCGGCGGGTGCTGGTCCGCAAAATGAGCGGACCCCGAAACTGGACAGGGCAGGACCGTGCCCTTCCACTATAGAGAGGCGTACGTGGAACACTACGCCGTCCTCTCTGGCCTGCTACTCAACGGCGACAAACTGGCCATAGTTTGCCGCCCGCAGGCCCCTCACGGTGGCTGGAGGTCGTCTCGCGGCGCCCTCCTTTGACGCCCAGATCTGCGGGTTGAGAGGGAGGATGAACGATGACACTCCCTCTCCCTTTCCGCCGCTTCCTTGACGGACAGAACCGTCTCCGCGAATGAAGCGGCGGCTTCCCAAGCACTCTCGCTTCGGACGATCGAACTGATCAATACCGACAGCGAGAGGCTACCCACCCTGACAGCGCCGGCTAACTCACGGCGCGGCTCGTGCCACGCCGGGCACTCCGCCAACGTGTGGTGCGCCGTGTCTTCGGCGCTGTCCCCGCAGTGATGACAACTGGGCGTCTCCTCACGGCCGATTCGACATAGGAACTTGCCGAAGCAGCCGTGACCGGTGAGCAATTGCGTCAACCGGTACGAGAGGGCACCATGACGCCTCTCTAGCCACTCGTGGAAAACGGGACTTACCGCCACAATCGTGGCGTGCCCGGCACTAGGTCGCGCAAGTCGCGCCGCCCACTCCGCCAACATGTTACGGCGGAGCTGGGACCTCACATCCTCCACTACGCGGGGCGCTGTAGATACGCCCCGCACCAGTGCATCCTCGCGCCATTGGAAAAGCGACGCAAGGACCCTGGCCTCAAGGTCCCACGGCGGGGATCCGGCAAGGAGGCTCGCCGACTCGAATGCGATCGTGCGGTATCCCCTGATGCACCTGACGGACATGATGCGTTGCGGAGCTCGAAAAAGGGCGAGACTCCGGTCCGTCAGGTCATCGGCCCAAATCGGGGCGCCATAAAGCGCCATCGACCGCACGATCCCGCAATAGAGCCTCCGGCAGGAGGCGTTTGGCCCTCCTAAGTTAGGCAGAAGCCGCGACAGACTGGTCGCGGCGGCCGTTAGTTTTGGGGCCAAACGACGAAAATGCTCCTCGAAGTTCCATCGGCCATCGAGTACGAGCCCAAGGTACTTCAAAGTGGGCTCGATGCCGATGCGAACCCCTCCTACCACAATGTGGGATCCCGAAGGTGGACGGTTCCGAGGCCCGTGAAAGAAAACGGCCTCGGACTTGTGAAGCGCCACCTCGAGACCCAAACGCCGGATCCTAGCTACGACTTGCGCGACTCCAGCAGTCACCAATATTTGTGCCTGCCGGTGCGTCTTACCCCTCGCGGTGACCAGTGTGTCGTCAGCGTAACAAACAACGCTGACACCCGCGAGAAGCGCACCGCGCAGCGCCCAATCATATCCAATGTTCCACAGGAGCGGACCCAGAACCGACCCCTGTGGAACTCCACAACCGATGTCTCGCCGACATAATCCCTCCCGACCCGGGTAGGTAATAACACGATCTTCTAGATAAGCCCCGACAATGCGGCGGAGGTAGGGCGGCACACCATGGTAAACTAGTGCCGCCCGAATACAACTCCAAGGCAAGGTGTTGAAAGCGTTGGCAATGTCTAACGAGACAGCCAACAACACCTCGCCCCGGGACACAGCGTCCTCCGCCAGGCTCCTCACATGCTTGATGGCGTGCACGGTGGAGCGCCCCTGGCGAAAACCAAATTGACAATCCGCCAGGTCCGGCCCAACTAACGAAAGGTGACGGACGAGGCGGTCTGCAAGCACACGCTCGAACAGCTTGCCCACCTCGTCCAACAACACAATGGGCCGGTAGGCAGACGGTGAGTCTGCCGGGCGCCCCTCCTTCTTGAGAAGGACCATACGCCCATGTTTCCATGGCTCTGGAAATCGGCCCCTCTCAAGGCACGCCGATAGGAGCCCTAATAGTCGGGGCGCGAGCTCCCGTAGGGCCAGGACCCACGCTCGGCCTGGAATGCCATCGGGTCCCGGCGCGGTGTTCTTTCTCTGAAGGCGTAACACCGCAGCCCGCAACTCTACCCGGGTCACCTCGGGCACGTCGTCGTCTTCCTCTTCGTCCGCGCTGGCAGCCACTGTGGGCGGAACCATGTGCGGAGGAGTGTGCTCCGTCCTCGAAGGGAACAGAGTACCAACAACTCCCTCCAGCACCTCTGGCCTGAGACTCTGCGTGAGTGGGGGCGCCCACGTGCGCAATTTTCCCCGCACTAATAGGTAGGGACGCCCCCATGGATCTTGATCCAGAGTCTCGATCAAGCGTTCGCGGGCTTCAATTTTAGCCCGCGATATGGCCAGATTGAGGGCCTTCTTGGCCACTCTGTACCCCTCGTACAGTTCCGCCTCGATGGCATCGGCATCGGGAGTGCGGCGGCGCCTTCGACGTTGTCCGGTGTACCGGCGGTGCGCTGCTACGCATTGGCAGCGCAGCTGCGCGATGTCGGTCGACCACCAGTACACCTGGCGCTTCGCTCGCCCCGGTCGAACCCGGGGCATCGCCGCGTCGCAAATTTGCGACATGGCCTCCCTGAACCACTCTGCCTCTACATCAATGTCGACAGGCCTATCCGGTGCAGAAACCCAGGCCTGGACGATGGAGGCTTCAAGGAGGACCTCCCGATCCATTTTCTTCAAGGCCCAGCGCGGACCAACCGGGGTAGCCCGGACCGGCGCAGCGGAATTTCGGGGGGAGAGATCAAACCGGATGTACCGGTGATCGGATAAGGTCTCAACCCCCTCCTCGACGCGCCAGTCGGTGACAAGACGGGCTACAGCGGGGCTTGCGAATGAAAGGTCCACTATGGAACCGCCCCGCTGCCGTACGCATGTATGTACGTTTCCCCGGTTGAGGATGAGCAGGCCAGATGTTGCGGCCCACTCCTCTAGCACCCCACCCCTAGCGTCCGTTGACGGGGAACCCCAAGCCGTGGACTTGGCGTTGAAGTCCCCGAGGACTAGAACGGGTATGGGGTGACAACGAGCGACGACGAAGCTTAATTCGTGTATGAATCCCTCAAAGTCGGCGAGACATCTATTTGGCGAGAAATACACCCCAATGACGCAAAACGAACCAAAGCGCGCTGCCACGCAACCCCGACCTCTGGACAGAACCTCGAGTATCGGAGCCCCAGCAGCGCGCGACGAAATGATAGCCACCGAGCCGTCTTGGTCACCCAGCCAATCATCCCTGTTGGGAATAAAATATGGCTCGGCGGCAACACTAATAGAAATGCTCCACTGCGCCATGGTCTGGGTTAGAAGGTCTTGAGCCCTGGCGCAGTGGTTTAGGTTCGTCTGGACGAAGCGGAACCGTGGAGCCATTAAATTAATTCCATTTCGACTGGTTCCGCTTCGGTGCGCACCCGGGGTGCTTCTTTCCGCGCCGGCTCTTGTGTTAGAGCTGTTTGAGCTTTCTTGGTCCCCTTTTCTGGGACGCAGGACTTCCTTCCTGTGCGATGGTTAGCTGCTTTTCCAGCAGCCGCACAAATTATACAGTGCGGCTCAGACTCGCACTCAGCAGCTCTATGACCGGGCACACCACAGCGGAAACAGCGGTTGCTGCAGTCAGCTTCCAACGTGCATTTAACGCCGACGTGGCCAGCCACAAAGCAGCGGTAGCAGCGCATAGGCCTCGGCTCCAAAACTCTTATGTTGATAGAGAAGCAGCCTATTAGCAATTTGCTACTTCCCGATACCAGTTTCTTTGCGGCTGTCACCGGGCACTTTACAATGACGGTGCCCATTCCTGCACCGCCGGGGCGTATGGAACCAACTTGGATGTGAGTCGGCAAGCATTCTCCAGCTTTCGCAACTGCGTCGGTAATTTGTTCGGCACTTGCTGAATCTACCAATCCCGATAACCTTACATCAGCGCATTTCATAGGCCTGCTGATTGTGGCCTCTTCCTCCGTCAGTACCGTGCGCAGTTTTTGGGCTAAGGCATCTGCAGCATCTTCACTTTTCGCTCCTGGAACCTCCAGAAGGCGAGCTCCAGTCTGCGTCTGTTTACAGCGCAGTCCCTTCGCTATGCCGAGCTCCTCGATATTAATGGCCTCTTGGGCCTTTTTCAGGAGGTCAGCGTATGTTGTCCCCTTTTCGATCGCCGCTGGCTGAAGTTTTAAAACGACTGCAGATGAGCGGGGGGCACGAAGCATCTTTTCCATCTTTTTCTTCTTCTGAGCCTCCCGTTTTCTGGCCTTTGCGCTTGCCTTCTTTTCACCTACTGTCTGCCACTCACCCTCCCTTTGATTGGGTGGGTTTATTTTAGCCGGAGTGGACTCTGGCTTCTCTTGCCTCTGTTTGTTCTTTACTCCCGCATTTTTGGGAGTAGGAACCGATGGAGCTGCACTCTTAGTAGTACGAGCGTTTTGCACTACTGGGGCAGCTACTGACGTCGAAGGTGCTGGTTCAATCGACGGTGCCGAACGTGCAGCAGCTGTTTTGGCTGCGTAAGTCGCTCTGGAGTCGGAGGCTAGAGGCGGCCGTAAAAGACGGCTTTCCAGCACTTCAAAACGAGCTGCGAAGCTTGCAAGCTCTTTCCTAACCAGGGTGGCTAGGTCAGAATCCTGGCTCTTTCTTGCTGAGGACGTCTCACGTTGTTGGACTGTGTGAGCCTGTTCTCGGTCCTCACGCAATTCACTCAGCTGGCGGCTCAGCTCCGATAATTTTCTAGAAAGCCGAGCGTTTTCGTTCCTCAGCTTTGTAATCTCTTCCGAGACGGTTCTGCTCTGTAGAGCTTCAGCTATTTCATTAAGGCTTTCAACAGCTCGCTTCAGGTCCCTGGATTTACCGCCTTGCAAGCCTTTGCTGACCTTCCGAACTTCTTTGATCGCCTCAGCAACGCTTCTGGTCTTCTGACCAAGATCCAACAGAGTTAAATCCTCCGTGTCCGAATGTAGATAGCGATCCGGTGACGACTCAGACAGGCGTTGAGATCGCGATTTAGGCGATTGTCGAGCTTTTTTGCTGAGCTCCTCTTTGGAGGCGTTAGCCTCTTCCTCGGCGGCTTTTTTGGCAGCCGCCAACTCCTTACGGGCTTTCCCGACGCCAACATACTGGCCTGTCGTTGGTGGTCGGCCTCTTCCTCTCTTAAAGGATTTCGCCAAGGTGTCAGTCTTGACAGACTCGTCGCTTGACGAACTCGGCTCCTCTGCACCAGAGCGCGGTCTTTTGCGCCAAAAGTGAGATGGCATCTCAACGTCTGACGTCAAAGTGACGACGACATCAGAGGTCTCAGATGCCGAAGCATCCCGAGACCGAGCCTGAGAAGGACTCTGAGGTTGGCCCTGAGAAGGGCCTTTGGGTTGGCCCTGAAAAGGGCCTTTGGGGTGGCCCTGAAAAGGGCCTTTGGGTTGGCCCTGAAAAGGGCCTTTTGGGGAAAGACGCCCGGAGGCGTCCCTCGAAGGTTGAGACATTTTCAACAAGTTCAAGTATATCAAAACAGACGAAATTTGGTACGTTTTGAATCACAGCTTCCGTTCGCCGCCGGCCTGCCACTCCGTTACGGTGGTCAGGCGCGACGTTGCCCAGGGGTTACTACGTGGAAGTCGAAGCTGTGGGGGAACCCCCAACCTAACCTAACCTTTTTTTTTTTTTTTTTTTTGCGCTGGGAAAATGCTTTTACGCATCCCCTTCCCCATCGGGGGACGGGAAAGGGGTATGTGAGACTCCCCGGGAAACAGAATTCCCGGTATACCCACTAAAAACCCAGCGGTGCTCCGACCTCGCCTTAGTGGAGGGGGCCTGGGAATCCATGTCGTCCAGTCCCCCACCCGCGATTGCCCGCCTTACGGCAGGCCCTTCACGCCTCCCCCCAATGGGGAGGGGGCCTTATAATGGCCGGAGCACAGGGGGTGTATCGTGTAATGCAGGCCTTGGCGCCCCCGCGCCTGTCGCCCGCTGATCACCCCCCGGGGTGGATGAGGACGGACGTTGTGTTCGCCGTCCTCCACCCCTTCTTCGTCTGCGGAGCGGCGCTGCGAGAGGGTCATCCTCCCGCACGCGCTCCGCTGCCTCCTTCTGTGACATGACTTCCTCACAGAAGGAGGCCACCGCTTCCCACGCCTCCTCGCTGCCCAGCATGGCAGAAATCACGCTGGGGAGCGAGAGGTCGTGTCCGACCGCCGCCACCAGGGCGCAGCGGGACTCCGCCCACGACGGGCACGCCTCCAAGGTGTGCTCCGCCGTGTCCACCACAGCCTCGCAGTGGTGGCATTGCGGAGTCTCCTCCCTCCCAATCCGATGCAGGTACGATCCGAAGCAGCCATGCCCGGACAGCACCTGCACCAGATGTAAAGACAGGCAGCCATGCTGCCTGTCGAGCCAGCCCTCCAGGACGGGCCCGATTGCGGCCAAAGTCCGCCGACCAAACTGTGCGGAGGCCAGATCCTCGGCCCAGTGCCGAGTCACTGCCTCCCGCACCTCCTGCCGCACCTCCTCCCGTTCTGCCGGGTCCGGGCGCCGGTTGAGCGACCTCTGCTCCGCCGTCCAGTCGTACACTCTGGCGAGCACCCATGCCTCGAGCTCCCAAGGAGGGGTTCCCGCCAGAGCGCACGATGCCGCGAAGCTTACCGTGCGGTAAGCTCTCGCCACCCGCTGTGCAATGGCCCTTTGTGGCCTGCGGATGGCGGCGGAACCTAACCTAACCTAACCTAACCTAACCTAACCTAACCTAACCTAACCTAACCTAACCTAACCTAACCTAACCTAACCTAACCTTTTTTTTTTTTTTGCGTGGGAAACCTTTTATAGGCCGTCTACCCGCCTTTGGCCCAGGCGGGCAGGTGTGTCGGAGTCCCGAAAGATGGAAGTTCGGTTTACCGACTAAAACCCACGGTGTTCCTCTATCACCCAAAATGCCGAGACGGCGAGAAGACTGGCATTACTCGAGCCGTCCCGGCGGGTGCTGGTCCGCTAAATGCGCGGACCCCGAAACTGGACAGGGCAGGACTGTGCCCTTCCACAGTAGAGAGGCGTACGTGGAACACTACGCCGTCCTCTCTGGCCTGCTACTCAACGGCGACAAACTGGCCATAGTTTGCCGCCCGCAGGCCCCTCACGGTGGCTGGAGGTCGTCTCGCGGCGCCCTTCTTTGACGCCCAGATCTGCGGGTTGAGAGGGAGGATGATCGACTGATCTCCCTCTCCCTTTCCGCCGCTTCCTTGACGGACAGAACCGTCTCCGCGAATGAAGCGGCGGCTTCCCAAGCACTCTCGCTTCGGACGATCGAACTGATCAACACCGACAGCGAGAGGCTACCCACCCTGACAGCGCCGGCTAACTCACGGCGCGGCTCGTGCCACGCCGGGCACTCCGCCAACGTGTGGTGCGCCGTGTCTTCGGCGCTGTCCCCGCAGTGATGACAACTGGGCGTCTCCTCACGGCCGATTCGACAGAGAAATTTGCCGAAGCAGCCGTGGCCGGTGAGCAGTTGCGTCAACCGGTAAGAGAGGGCACCATGACGCCTCTCTAGCCACTCGTGGAAGACGGGACTTACCGCCACAATCGTGGCGTGCCCAGCACTAGGTCGCGCAAGTCGCGCCGCCCACTCCGCCAACATGTTACGGCGGAGCTGGGACCTCACATCCTCTACTACGCGGGGCGCTGTAGATACGCCCCGCACCAGTGCATCCTCGCGCCATTGAAAAAGCGACGCAAGGACCCTGGCCTCAAGGTCCCACGGCGGGGATCCGGCAAGGAGGCTCGCCGACTCAAAGGCGATCGTGCGGTATCCTCTGATGCACCTGACGGACATGATGCGTTGCGGAGCTCGCAAAAGGGCGAGACTCCGGTCCGTCAGGTCATCGGCCCAAATTGGGGCGCCATAAAGCGCCATCGACCGCACGATCCCGCAATAGAGCCTCCGGCAGGAGGCGTTTGGCCCCCCTAGATTCGGCAAAAGCCGCGACAAACTGTTCGCGGCGGCCGTTAGTTTCGGGGCCAAACGACGGAAATGCTCCTCGAAGTTCCATCGGCCATCGAGTACGAGCCCAAGATACTTCAAAGTGGGCTCGATGCCGATGCGAACCCCTCCTACCACAATGTGGGATCCCGAAGGTGGACGGTTCCGAGGCCCATGAAAGAAAACGGCCTCGGACTTGTGAAGCGCCACCTCGAGACCCAGACGCCGGATCCTAGCAACGACTTGCGCGACTCCAGCAGTCGCCAGAACTTGGGCCTGCCGGTGCGTCTTACCCCTCGCGGTGACCAGAGTGTCGTCAGCGTAGCAGACAATGCTGACACCCGCGAGGAGCACACCGCGCAGCGCCCAGTCATAACCGATGTTCCACAGGAGTGGACCCAGAACCGACCCCTGTGGAACTCCACAACCGATGTCTCGCCGACATAATCCCTCCCGACCCGGGTAGGTAATCAAACGATCTTCCAAATATGCCCCGACAATGCGGCGGAGGTAGGGCGGCACACCATGGTAAACTAGTGCCGCCCGAATACAACTCCAAGGCAAGGTGTTGAAAGCGTTGGCAATGTCTAACGAGACAGCCAACAACACCTCGCCCCGGGAAACAGCGTCCTCCGCCAGACTCCTCACGTGCTTAATGGCGTGCACGGTGGAGCGCCCCTGGCGAAAACCAAATTGACAATCCGCCAGGTCCGGCCCAACTAAGGAAAGGTGGCGGACGAGGCGGTCAGCAAGCACACGTTCGAACAGCTTGCCCACCTCGTCCAGCAACACTATGGGCCGGTAGGCAGACGGTGAGTCTGCCGGGCGCCCCTCCTTCTTGAGAAGGACCATACGCCCATGTTTCCATGGCTCTGGAAATCGGCCCCTCTCAAGGCACGCCGATAGGAGCCCTAACAGTCGGGGCGCGAGCTCCCGTAGGGCCAGGACCCACGCTCGGCCTGGAATGCCATCGGGTCCTGGCGCGGTGTTCTTTCTCTGAATTCGTAACACCGCAGCCCGCAACTCTACCCGGGTCACCTCGGGCACGTCGTCGTCTTCCTCTTCGTCCGCGCTGGCAGCCACTATGGGCGGAACCATGGCCGGAGGAGTGTGCTCCGTCCTCGAAGGGAACAGAGTGCCAACTACTCTCTCCAGCACCTCTGGCCTGAGACTCTGGGTTAGCGGAGGCGCCCACGTGCGCAATTTACCCCGCACTAATAGGTACGGACGCCCCCATGGATCTTGATCCAGAGTCTCGATCAAACGTTCGCGGGCTTCAATTTTAGCCCGCGATATGGCCAGGTTGAGGGCCTTCTTGGCCACTCTGTACCCCTCGTACAGTTCCGCCTCGATGGCATCGGCATCGGGAGTGCGGCGGCGCCTTCTACGTTGTCCGGTGTACCGGCGGTGCGCTACTACGCATTGACGACGTAGCTGCGCGATGTCAGTAGACCACCAGTACACCTGGCGCTTCGGTCGCCCCGGTCGAACCCGGGGCATCGCCGCGTCGCAAATTTGCGACATGGCCTCCCTGAACCACTCTGCCTCTACATCAATGTCGACAGGCCTATCCGGTGCAGAAACCCAGGCCTGGACGATGGAGGCTTCAAGGAGGGCCTCCCGATCCATTTGCTTCAAAGCCCAGCGCGGACCAACCGGGGTAGCCCGGACCGGCGCATCGGAATTGCGGGGGGAGAGATCAAACCGGATGTACCGGTGATCTGAAAGTGTCTCAACCCCCTCCTCGACGCGCCAGTTGGTAACAAGACGGGCTACAGCGGGGCTTGCAAACGAAAGGTCTACTATTGACCCGCCCCGCTGTCGTACGCATGTGTGTACTGTTCCCCGGTTGAGGATGAGCAGGCCAGTTGTTGCGACCCACTCCTCGAGCACCCCACCCTTAGCGTCCGTAGACGGGGAACCCCAAGCCGTTGACTTGGCGTTGAAGTCCCCGAGGACTAAAACGGGTATGGGGTGACAACGAGCGACGACGGTACCCAATTCGTGAAGAAATCCCTCGAAGTCGGCGAGACATCGGTTCGGCGAAAAATAAATGCCAATGACGACAAATGACCCAAAGCGCGCCGCCACGCAACCCCGACCTCTAGACAGAACTTCGAGAATCGGAGCCCCGGCAGCGCGCGACGAAATTATTGCCACCGAGCCATCCAGGTCGCCCAACCAGTCATCCCTGGGCGGCACAAAATAAGGCTCGGCGGCGACACTTATAGCGATGCTCCACTGCGCCATGGTCTGGGTAAGAAGATCTTGTGCCCTGGCGCAGTGGTTTAAATTCGTTTGGACGAGGCGGAATTGTTGAGCCATTAAATGAGTTCCATTTCAACAACCTCTTCCGCCCCGTCTTGGACCTGCGGAGCTTTCTTCTTTGGCAGCTGCTTTTGAGCTTTGCCAGCTGTAGAGCCTTTCTTGAGCGGAGCGCAGGCTTTACCTCCAGTTCGGTGATCGGCTGGTTTGCCTGCGGCAGCACACACTATGCATCTTGGCTCAGCTTCGCATGTACTTGCTTTGTGGCCTGGTACACCACACCGGAAGCACCGAGTGCTACATTCCGCTTCTGATGTACACTTGACCCCGACGTGGCCAGGTACGAAACAGCGGTAACAGCGCATGGGCCTTTGTTCCAATACTTTTACACGCGTCGAGAAGCAGCCTATAAGCAGCTGGCTACTTCCCGACGATAGTTTCCTTATCGCTGTCACAGGGCACTTTACTATAACAGTGCCCATCCCTGCCCCGCCGGGGCGTATATTGCCAACCTGTACCTGAGACGGTAAGCATTCTCCAGCTTTGGCGACTGCAGCTGCCACTTGTTCAACGGTCGCGGAATCAACCAGGCCCGTTAATCGCACATCTGCGCATTTCGTGGGCCTTGTTATAGTCGCCACATTCTCTTCCAACACCTCTTTTAATTTCGCGGCTAAGGCGTCAGCTGCCTCGCCGCTTTGAGCACCCTGGACCTCCAGGAGCCTAGCGCCAGTTAAGGTCTGCCTGCATCGTAGGCCCTTTGTTATGCCGAGTTCATCGATGTTAATGGCTTCTTGAGCCTTTTTGAGGAGTTCGGCGTACGTTGCACCCTTTTCAACTGCTTCAGGTTGTAGCTTTAACACAACTGCTGAAGAACGAGGGGCACGAAGCATCCTATCAATTTTCTTCTGTTTCTTAGCCGCCCGTTTTTTAGCTTTTGAGGCGGCCTTTTTCTCTCCTACTTTGTGCCACTCGCCTTCTGTTGGCCTATGTGGGATAGCCTTAGAAGGAGCGGACTGTTCAGCCTTTTGTTTTTTACCTGTCTCTTTTTGTGAAACAGGAACCGCTTGTGCTGTTTTAGTTGCAAGAGGTGTTGAGCTTGCGGAAACTTCTGCAGACGTCGACGGCACTTGTGTGAGCTTTGACGTTGCTGGACGCGAGCCGGCTGTTTTCGCCGCGAAGGACACATTTTGGTTGGATGCAAGTGGAGGTCTCAAGATCCTGTTTTCAAGCACGTCGAACCGCGCAGAGAAACTAGCGAGCTCCTTCCTCACTAAGAGTGCAAGTTCCGAATCCTGCTTGTTTCCTTCAGAAGGCTTTTGATTTCCTTCTCGATCCTCACGTAACTCCTTTATCTGGGCACTGAGATCCGATAACTTTCTAGAAAGGCGAGTGTTTTCTACTTTTAACTTCGCCATTTCCTCGGTTAGTGTTCGGCTTTCTAGAGTATCAGCAATCTCATTCAGCCCTTCCACAGCGCGCTTAAGATCACGCGATTTACCTCCCTGCAGACCTTTGGACACTTTTCTCACTTCTTTAATTATTGTGGCAAAGTGTCTCGTCTTGTGTCCTAATTCCGAAAGGGTCAGGTCTTCCGCTTCCGACTCCATTCGCGAGTCTTCCAACAATCTTTGCGAACGTGGCGCTATCGATTGCCCACTTCGCTTAGCTTCCTCTTGAGAGGATCTGGCCTCTTCTTCAGCTGCTTTTTTGGCAGCTGCTAGCTCCTTACGAGCTTTACCTACTCCAACATATTGGCCCGTCGTTGGTGGACGGCCTCGTCCTCGCTTAGAGGTTTGAGTCTTGACAGACTCGTCACTGGACGATGTCGGGTCCTCCGCACATGAGCGCGGTCGCTTGCGCCAGAAGTGCGCTGGCATATCGGCGTCAGGTAATACCGTCATTACGATTTCCGAAGAGTTATCGGAATCCGATATGTCTCGCGATGCCGAAGCATCACAAGGTTGGCCCTGAAAAGGGCCTTTTGGTTGGCCCTGAGAAGGGCCTTTGGGTTGGCCCTGAGAAGGGCCTTTGGGTTGGCCCTGAAAAGGGCCTTTTGGGGAAAGACGCCCGGAGGCGTCCCTCAAAGATTGTGGCATTGCCACCAAAAGAATCAAAGCACGAGAGAGAGTGAGTTTCGAAGTACAGCTTCCGTTAGCCGCCGGCCTGCCACTCCGTTACGGTGGTCAGGCGCGACGTTGCCCAGGGGTCACTATCGTGGAAGTCGAAGCTGTGGGGGGACCCCCAACCTAACCTAACCTAACCTTTTTTTTTTTTTTTTTTCGTGGGAAACCTTTTATAGGCCGTCTACCCGCCTTTGGCCCAGGCGGGCAGGTGTGTCGGAGTCCCGAAAGATGGAAGTTCGGTTTACCGACTAAAACCCACGGTGTTCCTCTATCACCCAAAATGCCGAGACGGCGAGAAGACTGGCATTACTCGAGCCGTCCCGGCGGGTGCTGGTCCGCAAAATTAGCGGACCCCGAAATGGAAAGGGCATGACCTTGCCCTTCCTCTGTAGAGAGGCGTACGTGGAACACTACGCCGTCCTCTCTGGCCTGCTACTGACGGCGACAAACTGGCCATAGTTTGCCGCCCGCAGGCCCCTCACGGTGGCTGGAGGTCGTCTCGCGGCGCCCTCCTTTGACGCCCAGATCTGCGGGTTGAGAGGGAGGATGAACGATGACACTCCCTCTCCCTTTCCGCCGCTTCCTTGACGGACAGAACCGTCTCCGCAAATGAAGCGGCGGCTTCCCAAGCACTCTCGCTTCGGACGATCGAACTGATCAATACCGACAGCGAGAGGCTACCCACCCTGACAGCGCCGGCTAACTCACGGCGCGGCTCGTGCCACGCCGGGCACTCCGCCAACGTGTGGTGCGCCGTGTCTTCGGCGCTGTCCCCGCAGTGATGACAACTGGGCGTCTCCTCACGGCCGATTCGACATAGAAACTTGCCGAAGCAGCCGTGGCCGGTGAGCAATTGCGTCAACCGGTACGAGAGGGCACCATGACGCCTCTCTAGCCACTCGTGGAAAACGGGACTTACCGCCACAATCGTGGCGTGCCCGGCGCTAGGTCGCGCAAGTCGCGCCGCCCACTCCGCCAACATGTTACGGCGGAGCTGGGACCTCACATCCTCTACTACGCGGGGCGCTGTAGATACGCCCCGCACCAGTGCGTCCTCGCGCCATTGGAAAAGCGACGCAAGGACCCTGGCCTCAAGGTCCCACGGCGGGGATCCGGCAAGGAGGCTCGCCGACTCAAAGGCGATCGTGCGGTATCCTCTGATGCACCTGACGGACATGATGCGTTGCGGAGCTCGCAAAAGGGCAAGACTCCGGTCCGTCAGGTCATCGGCCCAAATCGGCGCCCCATAAAGCGCCATCGACCGCACGATCCCGCAATAGAGCCTCCGGCAGGAGGCGTTTGGCCCCCCTAGGTTCGGCAAAAGCCGCGACAAACTGTTCGCGGCGGCCGTTAGTTTTGGGGCCAAACGACGAAAATGCTCCTCGAAGTTCCATCGGCCATCGAGAACGAGCCCAAGGTACTTCAAAGTGGGCTCGATGCCGATGCGAACCCCTCCTACCACAATGTGGGACCCCGAAGGTGGACGGTTCCGAGGCCCGTGAAAGAAAACGGCCTCGGACTTGTGAAGCGCCACCTCGAGACCCAAACGCCGGATCCTAGCTACGACTTGCGCGACCCCAGCAGTCGCCAATATCTGGGCCTGCCGGTGCGTCTTACCCCTCGCGGTGACAAGAGTGTCGTCAGCATAACAGACAATGCTGGCACCCGCGAGGAGCGCACCGCGCAGCGCCCAGTCATATCCTATGTTCCACAGGAGCGGACCCAGAACCGACCCCTGTGGAACTCCACAACCGATGTCTCGCCGACATAATCCCTCCCGACCCGGGTAGGTAATAATACGATCCTCTAAATATGCCCCGACAATGCGGCGGAGGTAGGGCGGCACACCATGGTAAACTAGTGCCGCCCGAATACAACTCCAAGGCAAGGTGTTGAACGCGTTAGCAATGTCAAGAGAGACAGCCAACAACACCTCGCCCCGGGAAACAGCGTCCTCCGCCAGGCTCCTCACGTGCTTAATGGCGTGCACGGTAGAGCGCCCCTGACGAAATCCAAATTGACAATCCGCCAGGTCCGGCCCAACTAAGGAAAGGTGGCGGACGAGGCGGTCTGCAAGCACACGTTCGAACAGCTTGCCCACCTCGTCCAGCAACACAATGGGCCGGTAGGCAGACGGCGAGTCTGCCGGGCGCCCCTCCTTCTTGAGAAGGACCATGCGCCCATGTTTCCAAGGCTCTGGAAATCGGCCCCTCTCAAGGCACGCCGATAGGAGCCCTAATAGTCGGGGCGCGAGCTCCCGTAGGGCCAGGACCCACGCTCGGCCTGGAATGCCATCGGGTCCTGGCGCGGTGTTCTTCCTCTGAAGGCGTAACACCGCCGCCCGCAACTCTACCCGGGTCACCTCGGGCACGTCGTCGTCGTCCTCTTCGTCCGCGCTGGCAGCCACAATTGGCGGAACCATGGGCGGAGGAGTGTGCTCCGTCCTCGAAGGGAACAGAGTACCAACAACTCCCTCCAGCACCTCTGGCCTGAGACTCTGCGTGAGCGGGGGCGCCCACGTGCGCAATTTTCCCCGCACTAGCAAATAGGGACGCCCCCACGGATCTTGATCCAGAGTCTCAATCAAACGCTCGCGGGCTTCAACTTTAGCCCGCGATATGGCCAGATTGAGGGCCTTTTTGGCCACTCTGTACCCTTCGTACAGTTCCGCCTCGATGGCATCGGCATCGGGAGTGCGGCGGCGCCTTCTTCGTTGTCCGGTGTACCGGCGGTGCGCTACTACGCATTGACGACGTAGCTGCGCGATGTCAGTAGACCACCAGTACACCTGGCGCTTCGGTCGCCCCGGTCGAACCCGGGGCATCGCCGCGTCGCAAATTTGCGACATGGCCTCCCTGAACCACTCTGCCTCTACATCAATGTCGACAGGCCTATCCGGTGCAGAAACCCAGGCCTGGACGATGGAGGCTTCAAGGAGGCTCTCCCGATCCATTTGCTTCAAAGCCCAGCGCGGACCAACCGGGGTAGCCCGGACCGGCGCATCGGAATTGCGGGGGGAGAGATCAAACCGGATGTACCGGTGATCGGAAAGTGTCTCAACCCCCTCCTCGACGCGCCAGTCGGTGACAAGACGGGCTACAGCGGGGCTTGCGAATGAAAGGTCCACTATGGAACCGCCCCGCTGTCGTACGCATGTATGTACATTGCCCCGGTTGAGGATGAGCAGGCCAGATGTTGTGACCCACTCCTCGAGCACCCCACCCTTGGCGTCCGTTGACGGGGAACCCCAAGCCGTAGACTTGGCGTTGAAGTCCCCGAGGACTAAAACGGGTACGGGGTGACAACGAGCGACGACGGTACCCAATTCGTGAATAAATCCCTCGAAGTCGGCGAGACATCGGTTTGGCGAGAAGTATATGCCAATCAACACAAACGACCCAAAGCGCGCTGCCACGCAACCCCGACCTCTAGACAGAACTTCGAGAATCGGAGCCCCGGCAGCGCGCGACGAAATTATTGCCACCGAGCCATCCAGGTCGCCCAACCAGTCATCCCTGGGCGGCACAAAATAAGGCTCGGCGGCGACACATATTGAAATATTCCACTGCGCCATGGTCTGGGTTAAGAGATCTTGCGCCCTGGCACAGTGGTTCAAGTTCGTCTGGACGAAGCGGAACCGTGGAGCCATTAAATCAATTCCATTTCAACTGGTTCCGCTTCGTCTTGAGATGGCAACTTGTTTTGAGTTGCACCGTCCGTTATATCCTTATTATTAGCCACTCTCTGGGTTGTAATTGGCTTACGGGTCGCCTTGGATTTGGCAGGACCACACGCCTTACTTCCAACCCGATGATTGGCTGGCTTGCCTGCGGCTGCACATAAGAAGCAGTTTGGTGAAGCTTCACAGTTTGCCGCCGTGTGGCCAGACTTGCTGCAACGGAAGCAACGCGTAGTGCAATCGTCTGTCGACGTGCACTGAACGCCGACATGCCCCGGTGCTAGGCAGCGGTAGCATCTTATGCTCCTAGGCGGCAAAACCTTTATATGGGCTGAAACAAAGCTCACGAGCAAACGGCGTTCCGAGGCCAACTTTTTGGCTGCAGTCACTGGACACTTTACAATTGTAGTACCCATACCTCCGCCGCCGAAGCGTATAGTACCTCCCTTCACACTACTAGGTGGGCATTCTCCTACTTTGGCAACTGCAGCGACTACTTCTTCAATCGTAGCTGAGTCATCCAGACCAGAGATGCGAACATCAGCGCATTTAGTAGGCCTTGTCACTGCAGCAGCTTCTCCAACGATTTCCTTTAATTTGCCTGCCAGGGCGTCAGCCGCATCGCCGCTATTAGCTCCTGGAACTTCCAGCAAACGAGCACCCGTTTGCGTGGTTCTGCACCGGAGACCCTTTGTGATGCCGAGCTCTTCTACATTTATTGCCTCTTTGGCCTTTTTAAGAAGCTCGGCATATGTAGTGCCAGTCTCGACCGCAGCAGGCTGCAACGTCATTACGACTGCGGCCGAGCGAGGAGCGCGTAGCAGGCTAGCCATTTGCTTAGCCTTTTTTGCAGCTAGTTTTTTCGCCTTGGCAGCTGTCTTCTTCTCGCCTACTTTTTCCCATGCAGCTTCTTTTGGTTGTCGTCCTACTGAGGTAGGCCGAGAAACCTCTTCCGCGATACCAGCAGACGAGTGGTTTTTGGGGGTCTCTTTCTTCTTTGATGCTGACTTTTTCCGAGAAGCAGTACTTTCTTCTCCGGCTCTACTTTGTAAGGCGGGTGTAGCCGCTGCCGACGTTGACGGTTTGGGTCCTGACTGCGTAGGACTAGGATTGCTTACCGCAGCCGCAAAAGACATCCTTCGGTCCGAAGCTAGTGGTGGACGTAAAATTCGTGCCTCCAGAACTTCGAATCGTGCGGCAAACCCTGCCAACTCCTTTTTTATTATTTCAGCCAAGGTTGTCTCCTGGCTCTGCACGATTGGGGAGTTCTGCTGTCTCCTTTCTTCATTGCGGTCTTCCCGCATTTCTCGTAGTTCTCGGGTGATTTCCGAAAGTTTTCTGGAGAGGCGAGCATTCTCCGCTCGTAGCTTGGCAACCTCGTCAGAAACCGTTCTTGTTCGTAGAGTGTCTGCAATCTCATTTAACGACCCTACAGCCTCTTTAAGGTCTCTGGAGCGGGTGCCTTGTAGGCCCTTAGACACCTTGCGAACATCTTTGATTACATTGGCGATGTGCCTTGTCTTTAACCCTAAGTCCGCTATAGTCAAGTCTTCTATGTCAGACTCTAAGGGAACATCCATAGATGACTCGGATGCACTCTGTGATCGACTTCTTCTCTGTGACGATCCATTCGACTTCTGCTGTTGTTGTTGCAGTTCCTCTTCTGCTGCAGCTTTTTTAGCAGCAGCCAGTTCCTTCCTAGCTTTGCCGACTCCGACATATTGGCCAGTGGTAGAAGGACGGCCTCTTCCTCGCTTGGATGTATGTTTTACAACATTCGTGTGATTCGCCTTACTCGTATCATCACTAGATGAGTTTAGCTCTTCTGAACGCGATCTCTTTCGCCAGAATTGTGCTGACTTCTCTTTGTCGGCCGCTTTGATTAGAGCTTGATTGCCCTGAATCTTGCTGGACTCGTCGCTGGACGAGCTCGGCTCTTCCGCACCAGAGCGCGGTCGCTTTCGCCAAAACTGAGATGTCATGTCAGCGTCTGATGTCACAGTTAGTACGACATCAGAGGCCTCGGATGCTGAAGAATCACGAGACCTTGCTTGGCCCTGAGAAGGGCCTTTGGGTTGGCCCTGAGAAGGGCCTTTGGGTTGGCCCTGAGAAGGGCCTTTTGGTTGGCCCTGAAAAGGGCCTTTTGGAAGAAAACGCCCGGAGGCGTCTCTCAAGGATTGTGGCATTGCCACCAAAAACACTGAAACTTAAAGCACAAGATCGTTTCAGTACACAGCTTCCGTTCGCCGCCGGCCTGCCACTCCGTTACGGTGGTCAGGCGCGACGTTGCCCAGGGGTTACTACGTGGAAGTCGAAGCTGTGGGGGAACCCCCAACCTAACCTAACCTAACCTAACCTAACCTAACCTAACCTAACCTAACCTAACCTAACCTAACCTAACCTAACCTAACCTAACCTTTTTTTTTTTTTTTTTTTTTTTTCGTGGGAAACCTTTTATAGGCCGTCTACCCGCCTTTGGCCCAGGCGGGCAGGTGTGTCGGAGTCCCGAAAGATGGAAATACGGTTTACCGACTAAAACCCACGGTGTTCCTCCTTCACCCAAAATGCCGAGACGGCGAGAAGACTGGCATTACTCGAGCCGTCCCGGCGGGTGCTGGTCCGCAAAATGCGCGGACCCCGAAGCTGGACAGGGCAGGACCGTGCCCTTCCGCTGTAGAGAGGCGTACGTGGAACACTACGCCGTCCTCTCTGGCCTGCTACTTAACGGCGACAAACTGGCCATAGTTTGCCGCCCGCAGGCCCCTCATGGTGGCTGGAGGTCGTCCCTAGGCGCCCTCCTTCGACGCCCAGATCTGCGGGTTGAGAGGGAGGATGATCGTGTTATCTCCCTCTCCCTTTCCGCCGCTTCCTTGACGGACAGAACCGTCTCCGCGAATGAAGCGGCGGCTTCCCAAGCACTCTCGCTTCGGACCATCAAACTGATGAGTACCGGAAGCGAGAGGCTACCAGTGTGTCGTCAGCGTAGCAAACAATGCTGACACCCGCGAGGAGCGCACCCCGCAACGCCCAGTCGTAACCAATGTTCCACAGGAGCGGACCCAGAACCGACCCCTGTGGAACTCCACATGCGATGTCTCGCCGACACAACCCCTCCCGACCCGGGTAGGTAATAACACGATCTTCCAAATATGCCCCGACAATGCGGCGGAGGTAGGGCGGCACACCATGGTACACTAGTGCCGCCCGAATACAACTCCAAGGCAAGGTGTTGAACGCGTTGGCAATGTCAAGAGAGACAGCCAACAACACCTCGCCCCGGGAAACAGCGTCCTCCGCCAGGCTCCTCACGTGCTTTATGGCGTGCACGGTGGAGCGCCCCTGGCGAAAACCAAATTGACAATCCGCCAGGTCCGGCCCAACTAAGGAAAGGTGGCGGACGAGGCGGTCTGCAAGCACACGCTCGAACAGCTTGCCCACCTCGTCCAGCAACACAATGGGCCGGTAGGCAGACGGTGAGTCTGCCGGGCGCCCCTCCTTCTTGAGAAGGACCATACGCCCATGTTTCCACGGCTCTGGAAATCGGCCCCTCTCAAGGCACGCCGATAGGAGCCCTAATAGTCGGGGCGCGAGCTCCCGAAGGGCCAGGACCCACGCTCGGCCTGGAATGCCATCGGGTCCCGGCGCGGTGTTCTTTCTCTGAAGGCGTAACACCGCAGCCCGCAACTCTACCCGGGTCACTTCGGGCACGTCGTCGTCTTCCTCTTCGTCCGCGCTGGCAGCCACTATGGGCGGAACCATGGGCGGAGGAGTGTGCTCCGTCCTCGAAGGAAACAGAGTGCCAACAACTCTCTCCAGCACCTCTGGCCTGAGACTCTGGGTTAGCGGAGGCGCCCACGTGCGTAATTTACCCCGCACTAATAGGTACGGACGCCCCCATGGATCTTGATCCAGAGTCTCGATCAAACGTTCGCGGGCTTCAATTTTAGCCCGCGATATGGCCAGATTGAGGGCCTTCTTGGCCACTCTGTACCCCTCGTAAAGTTCCGCCTCAATGGCATCGGCATCGGGAGTGCGGCGGCGCCTTCGACGTTGACCGGTGTACCGGCGGTGCGCTGCTACGCATTGGCGGCGCAGCTGCGCGATGTCAGTCGACCACCAGTACACCTGGCGCTTCGGTCGCCCCGGTCGAACCCGGGGCATGGCCGCGTCGCATATTTGCGACATTGCCTCCCTGAACCACTCTGCCTCCTCATGAATGTCGACAGGCCTATCCGGTGCAGAAACCCAGGCCTGGACGATGGAGGCTTCAAGGAGGCTCTCCCGATCCATTTGCTTCAAAGCCCAGCGCGGACCAACCGGGGCAGCCCGGACCGGCGCAGCGGAATTGCGGGGGGAGAGATCAAACCGGATGTACCGGTGATCGGAAAGTGTCTCAACCCCCTCCTCGACGCGCCAGTCGGTGACAAGACGGGCTACAGCGGGGCTCGCGAATGAAAGGTCCACTATGGAACCGCCCCGCTGTCGTACGCATGTATGTACGTTTCCCCGGTTGAGGATGAGCAGGCCAGATGTTGCGACCCACTCCTCTAGCACCCCGCCCCTAGCGTCCGTTGACGGGGAACCCCAAGCCGTAGACTTGGCGTTGAAGTCCCCGAGGACTAAAACGGGTACGGGGTGACATCGAGCGACGACAATACCCAATTCGTGAATGAATCCCTCGAAATCGGCGAGACATCGGTTTGGCGAGAAGTAAATGCCAATCAACACAAACGACCCAAAGCGCGCTGCCACGCAACCCCGACCTCTAGACAGAACTTCGAGAATCGGAGCCCCGGCAGCGCGCGACGAAATTATTGACACCGAGCCATCCAGGTCGCCCAACCAGTCATCCCTGGGCGGCACAAAATAAGGCTCGGCGGCAACACCGATCGAGATGTTCCACTGCGCCATGGTCTGGGTTAGAAGATCTTGAGCCCTGGCGCAGTGGTTTAAGTTACATTGAATTATGCGAAGTGGAGCCATTAATTAATGTCCATACTTGCTGCCTCCGTTGCATTTTGCACCTGAGGTGCAACGTCGCTATTGACTACCTTAGTTTTAGTGGTCTTTGTTGACTTTTGGGGAGCTTTGCATGCTTTGCTCCCTGTGCGATGGTCTGCTGGTTTGCCTACAGCCGCACACAAGATACAATGTGGTGCGGCTTCGCACGTACCGGCCTTATGACCAGTCGCTCCGCAACGGAAGCAGCGGGTTTGGCAATTCGCCTCGGACGAGCACTGCACTCCGACATGCCCCGGCACCAAGCATCGGTAGCACCGCATTGGTCTAGGCTCTAATATTTTAACCTGAACCGATACGAAACTAATGAAGAAACGACGAACAGTGGATACCTTCTTAGCGGCTGTAACGGGGCACTTAATTATAACAGTGCCCATTCCGTCGTTGCCTGGACGTATCGATCCTCCCTTTACTTGTTCGGGGGCGCATTCTCCGACCTTGGCAACCGCGGCAATTACTTCCTCGATGGTTGCTGAGTCATCAAGGCCTGAGATACGTATATCTGCATTTTTAGTGGGCCTTGTTACTGCTACTCCGTCGTCAGCAAGAACTTCTCTCAAACGTCCAGCAAGAGCATCAGCCTGAGAGCTACTCTGGGCTCCTGGTATCTCTAGGAGGCGGGCACCCGTCTGCGTCATTTTGCATCGCAGGCCCGTTGTTATTCCTAGCTCCTCCACTTTAATGTTATCTTTCGCCTTTTTCAGAAGATCAGCGTACGTTTTCCCTTTTTCCACGGCACCGGGTTCCAGTGTCAGAACCACTGCTGCGGATCGTGGAGCGCGTAGCATCTTTGCTATCTTCTTTTCCTTTTTGGCTGCATTTCTCTTTGCTTTAGAAGCAGCCTTTTTGTTTCCCACAGTTTGCCACTCACCATCCGTAGATTTGGAGGTTACTGGCCCTTGTTGGGAGGCAACAGACTCTGTAGGTGCTGGTGCTACCTTCGAAGAAGTCTTCTTTTTCGATATACCTTTTTGGGAAGTCGAAGGGGTTACAACGGGAAGTGCAGCCGGCGTGGATGAAGACGGCTCTTTAGGAGTCTTTTGAGCAATTGATGCAGCTGCATAAGTTGCCTTTACCGATACAGCCCTTTGATCCGATGCCAATGGGGGGCGCAAAAGACGGCTCTCCAAGACTTCGAAACGAGCTGCAAAGCTGGCCAGCTCTTTTTTAAATAGAGTAGCCAGCTCCGATTCCTGTGTAGCGGGGGAGCTCTTTTTGGATTGCTCCCTGCGCTCTAAATCCCTATCTTCTTTCAGTTCCTTAAGCTGTTGGCTTAAGTCGCCGAGCTTCCTTTCAAGACGCGCATTTTCCGCGCGTAATTTTGCCACTTCTTCGGAGGTTGTTCGCGTTTGTATAGCATCTGCAATCTCCGTAAGAGATGCTACAGCGTTCTTAAGGTCTCGTGACCGTCCTCCTTGTAGGCCCTTTGACACTTTACGAACATCTCTTATGACTGTCGCAATATGTCTCGTTTTATCTCCCAGTTGTTGAAGAGTCATGTCCTCCGCTTCCGAATTTTGAGAGACCTCTGCAGAGGACTCGGACAAACGTTTTGACCTCGACGTTGAAGTAGAAGGTTTTTGTAAAACCTTCGATTCCTCTTGGGCAGCCTTTTTTGCTGCTGCAAGTTCCGCCCTGGCTCGGCCAATGCCAACATATTTTCCAGTTGAAGGCGGTCGGCCCCTACCTCTCTTGGACACTGTTGTCGCTACCGACTTCACAGAGCCATCATCGCTGGAAGACTCCAGCCCTTCTTCACGCGTTCGCTTGCGCCAAAACTGGCTCTTCATTACAACGTCAGACGCCAAATCCACAGTAAGGTTTAATTCCGATGAACGATCGGAATCCGAGACATCAGATGGTTGGCCCTGAGAAGGGCCTTTTGGGTGGCCCTGAAAAGGGCCTTTTGTTTGGCCCTGAGAAGGGCCTTTTGGTTGGCCCTGAAAAGGGCCTTTTGGGGAAAGACGCCCGGAGGCGTCCCTCAAAGATTGTGGCATTGCCACCAAAAACACTGAAACGTATAACACAAGATCGTATCAGTACACAGCTTCCGTTCGCCGCCGGCCTGCCACTCCGTTACGGTGGTCAGGCGCGACGTTGCCCAGGGGTTACTACGTGGAAGTCGAAGCTGTGGGGGAACCCCCAACCTAACCTAACCTAACCTAACCTAACCTAACCTAACCTAACCTAACCTAACCTAACCTAACCTTTTTTTTTTTTTTTTTTTTTTTTTTTTTTTTTTCCGGGAGGGAAGCTTTATGCCAGAGTGTGAGGACTCCCCGACCAAATTGGCCGGTATACCACACTAAACCCTCCACGGTTACCCTTTTAGCTCATAGGGACAGAGTTCCGGGACCAGGGTGCTACACCCATACTCCGGAGACTCCGTCGAGCTTCCTGGCGGCCGCCAGGTGACGCAATTCAAGAAAGGCCCGGGGTAACCCAGAGTACCTCTCTTTGACGTCGTAGCAGGTCACCTCCGCAACTGCCGTCCATTACGGACAACAGCCCAAGGCACCCCACACGTAGGCGACAAAACCCTACGCGAGCTACGTACGAGGTAGGCTAGGACCAGACGACGCCGCGCCTGTTCCCCTCCCACCTCTTCGTCTGCGCCGAGCGGGTGCAGCTTGAGCATCATTCTCCCGCACCCGCTCCGCTTCCTCCTTCCGCGAGATGACGGTCTCGCAGAAGGAGGTCACGGCATTCCACGCCTCCGCGCTACCGAGCATTGTTCTGACCAATGCCGGCAGCGCGAGGTCGTTCGATCTTAGCGCCGCGCAAAGTTCGCGGCGCTCTTCGTCCCAGGCCGAGCACAGGAGCAGAGTGTGCTCGGCCGTGTCATCAAGATCGCCGCAGTGGTGGCACTGCGGCGTTTCTTCCCGGCGGGCGACCCGGTGCAGGTAGTGACCGAAGCAACCATGTCCGGTCAGTACCTGCACCAGGCGGTAGGTGAGGCTGCCACCCGGGCGCCCCACCCACTCCTTCAACACCGGACGAATCGCCTCGATCGTCCGGTGGCCGGCGGCAACCTAACCTAACCTAACCTAACCTAACCTAACCTAACCTAACCTAACGTTTACTACCACTACAAACCTAACCACTACAAACCTAAACACTACAAACCTAACCACTACAAACCTAACCACTACAAACCTGACCTCTACAAACCTAACCACTACAAACCTAAACACTACAAACCTAACCACTACAAACCTGACCTCTACAAACCTAACCACTACAAACCTTACCACTACAAACCTAACTACTACAAACCTAACCACTATAAACCTCCATTCCCCACTCCACCATTCTAGAGGCGCTCCGCTTTCACGTGCAGAAAAAACCTAACCTAACGTTTACTACCACTACAAACCTAACCACTACAAACCTAAACACTACAAACCTAACCACTACAAACCTAACCACTACAAACCTGACCTCTACAAACCTAACCACTACAAACCTAAACACTACAAACCTAACCACTACAAACCTAACCACTACAAACCTAACCACTACAAACCTAACCACTACAAACCTAACCTCTACAAACCTAACCACTACAAACCTAACCACTACAAACCTAACCACTACAAACCTAACCACTACAAACCTAACCACTACAAACCTAACCACTACAAACCTAACCTTTTTTTTTTTTTTTTTGCGGTGCTCCGACCTCGCCTTAGTGGAGGGGGCCTGGGAATCCATGTCGTCCAGTCCCCCACCGGCGATTGCCCGCCTTACGGCAGGCCCTTCACGCCTCCCCCCAATGGGGAGGGGGCCTTATAATGGCCGGAGCACAGGGGGTGGATCATGTGATGCAGGCGGTGGCGCCCCCGCGCCTGTCGCCCGCTGATCACCCCCCGGGGTGGATGAGGAGGACGGACGTTGAGTTCGCCGTCCTCCACCCCTTCTTCGTCTGCGGAGCGGCGCCGCGAGAGGGTCGTCCTCCCGCACGCGCTCCGCTGCCTCCTTCTGTGACATGACGTGCTCACAGAAGGAGGCCACCACTTCCCACACCTTCTCACTCCCCAGCATGGCAGAAATCACGCTGGGGAGCGAGAGGTCGTCCCCGACCGCCGCCACAAGGGCGCAGCGGGACTCCGCCCACGACGGGCACGCCTCAAAAGTGTGCTCCGCCGTGTCCACCGCCGCCTCGCAGTGGTGGCATAGCGGAGTCTCCTCTCTCCCAATCCGATGCAGGTACGATCCGAAGCAACCATGCCCGGACAGCACCTGCACCAGACGCAGGGAAAGGCAGCCATGACGCCGATCGAGCCAATCGCTCAGGACGGGCCCGATGGCGTCCAGCGTCCGCCGACCAAATGATGCGGAGGCAAGATCCTCGGCCCAATGCCGAGTCACTGCCTCCCGCATCTCCTCCCGCACCTCCTCCCGCTCCGCCGGGTCTGGGCGCCGGTTGAGCGCCCTCTGGTCCGCGGTCCAGTCGTACACTCTGGCGAGCACCCACGCCTCGAGTTCCCAAGGAGGGGTTCCCGCCAGAGCGCACGACGCCGCGAAACTCACTGTGCGGTAAGCTCTCGCCACCCGCTGTGCAATGGCCCTTTGTGGCCTGCGGATGGCGGCGGCGTTCTCCCGTCTGCACAGTGAGTCCGCCCAGATAGGGGCCCCGTAAAGGGCCATGCTCTTGAGTATGCCGGCGTACAGACGCCGGCATTGCTCGCCGGGCCTCCCTAGATTCGGGAGGAGGCCTGAGAGGGCGCCCGCGGTCCTCAACAAGCGCGTCGACAGTGCGCTGAAGTGCGCACTGAAGCGCCACTTGTTGTCGAGGACCAGATATTTCATCTGGGCCTGCACCCCAACGCGGACGCCCTCCACATGAATGTGGGCGTCGGGCGGTTGGCGCTGTCGAGGTCCGTGGAAGAACACGGCCTCGGTCTTGTGCAGCGCCACCGACAGCCCTAGGCGGGAGACCCGGTCCACCACCTGTGAACCGCCCGCCGAGGCCAAACTGGCCGCCTCCTCAAAATTTCTCCCCCGGGCAGTCAATAGAGTGTCATCCGCATAGCAGATGACAGACGTGCCACGGGGGAGGTTGCCCCTCAGGATCCAGTCGAATCCGATGTTCCACAGGAGCGGCCCAAGAACAGATCCCTGTGGAACACCGGACTCGACGCCGTATTGGCGGAGCTCACCCGACTTGTCCTCGAGGAGGACTGTGCGGTCCGTCAGGTAGTCCGCCAATAGGCCCCTCAAATACGGAGGCACTCCGTGGAAGCGGAGCGCCTCTAGGATGGTGGTGTGGGGAATGGAGTTAAAGGCGTTGGCTATGTCGAATGACACAGCCAACAGCCCTTCACCAGGCCCTTGAGCTGGGAGAGGGCGTCCACTGTCGAACGCTCAGCTCGAAACCCAAACTGAGCGTCCGCCAGATCCGGGCCGATTGTGCACAAGTGCCTGTTAATACGGGCAGCCAGAATCCCCTCAAACATTTTACCGACCTCATCTAATAAGACGATGGGTCGGTATGCCGATGGGGAGTTCACCGGCCGCCCTTCCTTCTGAATAAGGCACAATCGGCCGTCCTTCCATGGCTTCGGGAACCTCTCAGACTCAACACACGCACTGAAGAGGTCCCGAAGCCTCTCTCCCATCTGGGAGGCGGCGATGGCCACCACCTTTGCGGGGACGCCGTCCGGACCCGGGGCGGTCTTTTTCCCACGGAGGCGGGAGACTGCCCTCTCCACCTCGCCCTCCGTGACTGGAGGGCCCGCCTCATCGGCCGATGGAGCCGTACCGCGCGAATCGCCCATCACTGGTGGAGTGAAGTTGTCCCCGCGTGGGAACAGGGACTGGACCACCCCATCCAGCAACGTGGGCTCGAGGGTCTCGGCGACTGGGGGACCGTACGGACGCAATTTGTTACGCGCCGCCTTGTACGGTCTCCCAAAGGGGTCAGCATCTAGACCCTCGGCCATCTCCGCTCTCGCGCGGTCCTGGGCAGCGCCCATTCGCGCCGATAGGACCGCCTTCGCCTCCACGTAGACCGCATAGAGGCGGTCCTCGTCGTCGTGGTTGCGATGGCGCCGCCGTCGGCTCCGCGCGTACGCCCGCCTGGCCGCCACACAGGCGGCCCGCAGTCCCCCCAACTCCTCCGACCACCAGTAAACGGCGCGTCGAGGAGGAGGACGGTGAGACCGAGGCATACTAGAGTTGCATACCTCGGTCAGGGAGTAACTCAAATGGGCCGCCGTTACGTCCACATTCCTAACATCGACGGGAGGCGACAGCCAGTCTTGAATGAAGGCCGCCTCCGTGGCGGCCTCCCAATCCAGGCGAGAGAGCGCCCACCGGGGGAAGTGCGACCGACCCGCTCGCGCTCTCTGAGAGCCCTGGGTGGAGACGTCGAACCGCACGTATCGGTGGTCCGACAGCGTCTCCACCAGCTCCACCCGCCAGTCCACTACACGGGCCGCCAAAGAAGGGGAGGCAAAGGCGAGGTCCACAATGGAGCCCCCCTCCCGCCGCACACAGGTGTGGACGTTGCCCCTATTTAAGAGGGACAGGCCGGAGCTCACGGACCACGTCTCCACCTCCCGCCCCCGAGCATCGGTGGCCGGGCTGCCCCATCCCACCGACTTGGCGTTAAAATCACCCACGACCAACACACGGCGCTGCCCCACTCTGCCTGCCACCATGGCGAGGACCTCGAGGAAGCTCTCGAAGGCTGCGAGAGGGCGGTTTGGGGAGAAATACACCCCTATAAGGGCTATGTCCCCCCACGCGGCGGCCACGTATCCCGGTCCCCTCTCTAAGAGCGAGAGGGGAGGGGAGTCTGTGGAGGACCGCGCAACCAATGCAACCGAGCCATTGTCGTCTCCCAGCCAGCTGCCAGGGACAGAGTACGGCTCGGCTACAACCGCCACGTCCACCAACCACTCCGCAAAGGTTTGGACCAGCAAATCCTGGGCCGCTCTGCAGTGGACTACAAACCTAACCTAACCTAACCTAACCTAACCACTACAAACCTGACCTCTACAAACCTAACCACCACAAACCTAACCACTACAAACCTTACCACTACAAACCTAACTACTACAAACCTAACCACTATAAACCTCCATTCCCCACTCCACCATTCTAGAGGCGCTCCGCTTTCACGGAGTGCCTCCGTATTCGCGGGGCCTATTGGCGGACTACCTGACGGACCGTAGCTCCGCCAATACGGCGGCGGCGTCGAGTCCGGTGTTCCGCTGGGTTCTGTTCTGGGGCCGCTCCTGTGGAACATCGAATTTGACTGGCTCTTGCGGGGCAACCTCCCCCGTGGCACGTCTGTCATCTGCTATGATGTTTTATGTCGAACGTCTAGGATAAGTCACAAAATACTCTGTTCTCATCATGCGACTCTTTCCATGATTTAAGTACGTTTTGTAACAGGGCTACACCCACATCAGTTGTCTATCGTTCTGTAGTAAATCTGAATTGTTTATTATGTAAGAGATTGTTATCATGAAAGTTTTGAGTAGGTATTTGATTAAAAATGAGTTTTTCAAACACTTTACTTAATATACATAGGTAGACTACAGGTATTGGCCTAAAGTTAGAGGGAATGTCTAATGTAGTTACTATCTGATTAAAACAAAGGAAACACTTTAATAATTTTTATTAGAGCAGAAAACACTCCACATATAATAACAACAATACATTCTGTTGAATATAATAACAAGCGGTGGTGTAAAAACTTAAATTATATATACTTACCTACTTACTTACGAGTAAGACTTAATCTTAGCATTCCATGGATTCTCCGTGCGGATGCCGAGTCAATCGCGTGATAGAGGACGGAACACTTGCGTAACAGCGTCTGGGACTTACGACCTAGATGTAGGTTTAAGAAGGCCCTTCACAATGCGTTAGCAGTCACGTTCACTGTCTGCTATCACTAAATCAATAAGAAATGTTCAAAAGCAACAAAAATTTGCAATATCTTGTGTATAAATTTTGACGGATTATGGTGATAGCTCTGCTGCTTTTTTGTTAATTTATTATAATAAGTAGTTACAAATTATATGATCACAAAAGCTTGTTGCGATGTTTGCGTAATTACTTAAAGTATTTAGAGGCTTAAGGTCATTTTTGAACAAGTCAGCCTCTTATAAATATTTAATTAAACCAAAATTATGAAAAATTAAACCTAATCGAATAAGTGACTGGTAAAAAGAAAATCGAGATTAAGCTCTCATAACCAATATAAATTGTCATCAACATGTATTGGTTCATCCTCACCATCCTCATCTCAGCCAATCGTCGTTCACTGCTGTACATAGGCCTCCTCTAAGTATTGTCTCCTTGTGCGGTCCTGTGCCTCCCTCATCCATCAGTTGTCCCTCAAACATAAATTTAATTATTTTATCTTTTAGTTCTTTTTACTTCCTCTTTATAAAAGTTGTAGTAAGAAAAGTTTTGTTCATCGTAATTTATTTATTTTGACTTGTTATTTTTGTTACATACAACATTACTTAGTAGTTAAGTCCTAACTAATATAAGCAGAATGTGATCCTCCCAACGCGTTACATATCTTATACATAATCCTGTTATCTTCTGACTCTTAGGGGTCTAGGGCTAGAAATTATATGTCATGTCTCTATATCTATCTCGCTTGCACTTACGAGTCTTATATTCTTATATTATAATATCTTCTATCTCTTTTTTGAGTAGTCAGGTGATAAGGTGTGTATATTAGTAGTTGAGTCCCACAGATTGCAGCAGCTTGAACCAGAACTGGTAGAATGGTTCGTTGTTGATGGAGCGTACTGTGAGCTCGGGCGTGCCAATGTCCACGTACTTCCTGGAGCGAGTGTCGTACTGCGGCCACTGCACTCCCAGGTCGGAGCCGGGAGGAGTCGGGTTACTGGAAACATGTTTGTGTCATGTTGGTTTAAAACATTTAAAATTATATTGAGGTTCACAGAATACAAATTATTGCAATAAATACGGGTGTAGGTCTCACTAGTGTCACATGCTAAATAGTCCGCTTAACGAAATAGTTCAAAGGAGGAAACTTATTCCGACTACTAAGACAGAAGACTTTCACTTTTCCAGAGCGTGTAGTTCGAAAACGGGTTGGAATATGGAAAAGTATATATAGGATCAAAGTTTTATAAGCTTTCATTTTATTTTTTGTACATTTTTCGCTACAACAACGGTAAACGTAAAAAAACGGTGGTTTTTTTATTTATTAACAAAAAACCTATAATTGAGACCTTCACCACTCCCTCCCCCCTCCGGCTCGACACCCAGACGTCAGGACTTTGGTATGTTTTCTCTCTCAAGTAGTCTGAATAAGTTTCTGAAGAAATCGCTTATGTTCCTCACGCACTCTACAACTAATTTATTGACTGGACTAGAAAGTTACACAAAATAGTTAATTTAATGTTTAACAAAGAAAAATATAGTCACAAAACCTGTTACCGTCTGATTATCATAATATTATTGAGTCAAGTTTTCCTCCACACATAGAAAATGCGATAAAAAAACAATTAAATAATGATAACGTAACAATACTCATGTTGCTACAAATATAAACATTCATTCAGAATGACAGAAGAAGTTACTAAAGATATTCATAACACAAGTTTATCGTTTCATCATCATCATCATATCAGACAATTAACGTCCTCTGCTAGACATGGCCTCCTTCAAATATTGCCACCTTGTGCGGTCCTGTGCCTCCCTCATCTATCGGTTTCCCGCCGTCCTATCTAGGACGATGTAGGACTATGGAGTAGTTTATCGTTTACACTGTACTTACCCGGTATGCACGAAGTTTTTGATGATCGTGGTAAACTTGACAATGATCTCAAAGTCTACACTATTCATATCCAGGGGTAAGGTCTTCCCCTTGGGGTCGAACAGAGTCCTGACGTCATCCTCGTGCCCAGCCCCGGTGATGCCGTACGGTGCTCCTAGCGGCCCGATCTGGTTCCTACTCGACAAGCTCGAGAACTGATACATGTACAGCTTGCCGGTGCTGGGGAGCTGCTCGAAGTACCTGATGATGTCGTATTTAAAGATGGCGTCGTTGAGATAGTCGACAAACTCCTTCGTGTTGTCTGCTGTTACAGTTTTGTTACCGAAGTAGTATTCTCGTACTTTTGTGCCGACGTGAAGGCACACGTCGGGCGGTTTGGCGACGCACACCTTCCTCGGAGCGAAGTTCTCAACAAACGCGTCGTAGGTCCTGAACATGGTCTCGTTCATCAGTGGGATCAGTAACGTCATCTCTTGCCTCGTGTATCCGAACATTACGTCTGCGAGGTTGACGTTGGCGTATGTCTTGTCGAGAAGGTCCTCACATAGGAAGCCGTCGTCGCTGCAGTTACGCTCAGTCGACGCTGTGAACTGGAACAGCTTCAGCTGAGGGAACACGACTGATGCTTCGCTCGCGGCTTCAGCTGCTAACACGTACGGGTTACTGTACTTCACTAACTTGATCGTCGGAGTTTTGTGTAAGAACGCAAGCAGAGCGTCGGGGTCTCTAGTCTCTAGTCCAAGTTGCTTGCCGAGCTTGAATGCGCGCATTTCTGGCTTGTAAGGTAAGACCCAGTCGTTGACAGCCGCCCCGCTCATCGCTATAGCTCTACTGAACAAGCCCCGCGTCATCGGGGACGCTAACAGCAGCGCTACAGCGGCTCCACCAGAACTTTGTCCCATTACCGTGACTCTGAACGGGTTTCCACCGAACTGCCTGATGTTCTTCCGCACCCACTTCAAGGCTAGCACTTGGTCTTTTAGTCCAGCGTTACCGGGGACGTCTTTAGTGCCGAGGTTGAGGAATCCGAGGACGTCGAGTCGGTAGTTGATGGTCACTAAGATCATATCAAAGTGTTTGCGTAAGAAGAAGTCTGGTCCGAACTCGTAGACGTCGCCGGCGCCGCGCTTGAAGCCACCTCCGTGTATGTAGACCAACACAGGCAGGTACACGTCGGGTGTGAGGTCGGGCGAGTACACGTTGAGGAACAGGCAGTCCTCGTCGATGGAGACCAGCTCGCCGGTGAAGGCGGCCAGCTGCGGACAGACGGCGCCGTGCCTCGTCGCGTTCCTCTCTCCCTGCCAGGGTAGCGCGGGTTGCGGAGCCTGGAAACGCCTATTAAGTATTTATTGCCAATAAGTACACTACACTTTGTAAGTTTAGATAGATGTTTGTTACTTTTTCACAAATACTACAACAACTCAAATTACTTTATTTCATAAAAATTATTACAAATTATTTGAAATCGTCGTTTACAATTTATTTAAAATTGAAGCTACAGTAAAATCGACGCAGACAAACGCCAAACCAAAAAAAACCGCGTTGTATTGTCTAATGTAAATTAGAGGAGAAAAATAAAACCATATCTACTACTCAAATCTACTTGTCTGTCTGTGTTGATCTATAAATTCCAGTTTCCAAATGCGTAGAGCCAATGAGAAGAAAACTGGCAAATAAACCCTTCTAGAATTCACTTGATAAGGTACATCTATTTAAAGTTCACTAGTGTCAGTGCCATACCTTAAACCTGAGTTCGCCGAGAGGTGGTCTCGCGTACGGTATGCCCTTGAAGCTGATGTAGAAGCCTTCCTTGGTGACCAGCTCGAGTGACTCACCGACCAGCGTGCCCTGTTCCACCTTCACTCTGTAGCGACGCTGGCCCGCACAGCAGTGGGACGCGCTGCGAATTCATTAAGATATATTATATTTTAATGTACATTTTTTTTTATAAAGACAATTCCCGTTTTAGAGACCATGCCCTGTGTAGCGGGGGTTATAAACAACAATTTAACGGACACAATCAGAATAATAATTAGTGGATCACACAAAGAACTGTCTTGCGCGGGAATCAAACCTGCGACACTCCTCCGTGCACATCAGCCACCGAGCCTGTTGAGACAATGAGCCTTAAGTGGTAGAGTGACGCTGTTGACAAGATGAATGGCCTGAGAAGCCACGATGTAACCGCAACTTAACACAGACGTAATGCAGCAGTTACTTCTACTGCTGCGTAAAGTGCCGGAGACCCAACTATACCCTTCACATCCTCTCCTTTTTTCCTCTTGGGGAAGGTGGAGAGAATATGAAGATGCAGGGGGATGGTAAAGGCCTGGCTGTGTTCCTGGCATTGCCGGAGTCCATGGGCGTCGCTTACCACTCACCATCAGGTCGTTTGCCGCCTTAAGGCAATATATAAAACACTTAATACACATTCATTATTATAAATATCAACTAACATGAATATAAATACAAGTGTACTCCACATCTCGGCTTGTAGCTCCGTTCTACATGTAGGTAAGTACTTATTGTATTTAGTGAATATTATCTTTAATTATAATACAAGTAACAACATTGTTAAATTAAAATTAAAACCGTATTCTTATTCAACTGTTAAGGTTAATGCACACTTACTACACGTGCGGATAAAGAATGGAATTAGAAATGGAGACTTACCTATTACCTATTCACTTCTCGCTCGCACATTATTTACTTATGTCCATATCGTCGGTACTACTAATAGGTATCCTACTAATATTATAAATGCGAAAGTTTGTGAGGAATTGAGGAATCCATACAGGATGGATGTTTGTTACTATTTCACGCAAAAACTACTGAACGGATTTTGATGAAACTTTACAGTAATATAGCCTAAACATCAGAAGAGGCATCAGAGTCTACAATTAATAAAGACTTTTAATCCCTAAGTCACCTTTTACGACAATACAGTGATGAAAAATGGACTAAAAATAAAAACTGTCACAAACCGATCTTATTCAAGCGGTGTCGTAAAAATTTCTTAGGCAACAATTTGTTACAAAATTAGATATGGATAGTCTGAATCTGAAATCATCAAACATGTCATCAGCGTACAGGTAAAGTTGGTAGTTTGTGACTAAAGGCAGGTCGTTTATATACAATAAGAACAGGAGTGGACCCAGGGTGGATTATATTTAAGAAAATAACACCGTGAAAACAATAATAATAAAAAACAATATTCGTCAAAAACAAAACGTCAAAAACAATATTAATTAAAGGCAACGCCACATTCAGTGAATGGGCAACAGTAGGATTACATAAGAGTAGAATACGGCTTTATGAACTTTATGAAGAAAGGAACTATAATTTTAGTGATACATTTCAGAGTTATGTTTGTTTTAGATAGCTGCAAACCACTATTTAAAGAACACAAGATATTACCACTTCCCTGTCTGTACATTTACGAATTGTGTAGTTTTGTCAAGAAATATTTAAAGGTATTTTTCGAAAAATTGGGGGATTATGATAACAGTAGAACTAGGCATAAGGATAAGTTACGTATACCACTTTTAAAACTTGAAATTCTAAAAAGAAACGCCTATGGTATGTCAATCAAAATATTTAATCATCTACCTAACTATATCACACAACTACCATTGACATTATTTAAAAAAGAACTATTTAAATTATTAAATTTTAAAAATTATTATAGCATTAAGGAATATCTTGACGACAAAGAATTGTATATACCGTAATTTAAATTAATTGAATTGAATTGTATTGTATTATAAATTATGTGTCGGTTTTATTGTTATGATTTATTTGAATGTAATTTATAAACTAGTTTTTAATGATCTTTAACATTTGCACGCCATATATGGCAGAATATGCAGGAAATTTTTTTATTTGTAACACCTTTGGAATGCACCATATTTATGCAAATAAATAATTCTTATTCTTATTCTTATAATTATTCTAAATTATTTAGGAAGCTTTGTAAGGTAGCTAAATCACGTTTTCTGAGTTCAAGAATTAAAAACAGTAATGATAAGATTAAGACCATATGGAATATTATCAATAGTGAGACAGGCAAAGTAGTCAACCGCGACATTGAGTACAACTTAAACATCAATAACTCAACAATCACATCAGATGTAGAAGTCGCCACTGCCTTTGAACAATTTTTCACTGATATTCCAATTACTACTACTCAATCTTTGAACTCTTCACCTATAAACGCAGAATTAATTTTCAAGGATAATGTACCGATTTTCAACAATGATTTTGAATTTGAACATGTTACTCCTTTTGATATAATTAAAGCTTTTAATACCATTAATGTCAAAAAGACATCAGATTTATGGGATAATTCTGTAGTTGTTACTAAACATATTATTTACTCAGTTGCAACGCATTTAGCTCTTATATTTAATCATTCGATAGATAGTGGTGTGTTTCCTGATTTAATGAAATCCAGCAAAATTGTTCCTTTGTATAAATCTGGCTGTACATCAGACCCAACTAATTTTAGACCGATTTCAGTACTGCCAACTTTCAGTAAAATTTTTGAAAAACTTATTGCAGACCAACTGCAAACATATTTAAGTAGATACAAAATTTTACATATTAAACAATTTGGTTTTACAAGGGGTCGCTCCACAACCGATGCTGGTGTGGAGCTTGTAAAACATATATATGATGCCTGGGAGAAGTCTTACGATGCTTTAGGTATTTTCTGTGACTTGTCCAAGGCTTTCGACTGTGTCGATCATGATACACTTTTACGGAAACTACATCACTATGGCTTAGGTAAACTTGGATTAGATCTTTTCACGTCTTACTTAAATAATAGAATACAAAGAGTTAATATTAATGGAAAATTATCTCCAGGATCTGTCGTAAAAATGGGCGTTCCGCAAGGTTCCATACTTGGACCCCTTTTGTTTCTCATCTATATAAATGATTTACCACATCTAGTTAAAGATCAACATGAGATAGTTTTGTTTGCCGATGACACTTCGCTTTTATTTAAAGTGAAACGACAGCAGACTTGCACTGACGAAGTAAACTTGGCTATCTCTAAAGTTGTTCGTTGGTTTGACATTAATAACTTGCTCCTTAATAGCCGCAAAACCAAATGTGTTAGATTTATAACGCCGAATGTACAAGAAGTGAAAACCACAATAAGAGTTAAGGAGGATCAGGTAGACCTTGTGGACACTACAAAATTTCTTGGTATAACACTAGACTCTAAGCTTCAGTGGGGCCCACATATTATGACATTGGTAAAGAGACTAAGTTCTGCAGCTTATGCCGTTAGGAAAATTCGAGAACTGACAGACATAGAAACTGCCAGATTAGTATATTTTAGTTATTTTCACAGCATAATGTCATACGGTATTTTACTATGGGGACATGCTGCCGATATTCATTCTATCTTTGTGCTGCAGAAGAGAGCTATTCGTGCAATTTATAATTTAGGTAGGAGACAATCACTTCAAGAAAAATTTAAAGAAATCAATATATTAACTGTAGCAAGTCAATACATTTATGAAAACATAATTTATGTTCATAAAAATAAAGACCAATTTGTCAAAAGAAGTGATGTCCATAGTATAAATACTAGAAATAAAGATAGACTTATTCATCCGTATTCTAGGCTCCAAAAAATACATAGTTCATTTCAGGGTCAATGTGTGCGATTTTATAATAAAATTCCGAAAGATATTCAAGATCTAAGTTTTAATAAATTTAAGAATGTAGTCAAACAAAAACTTATCGTAAAGGGATATTATACTATCCTAGACTACACGAAAGACAAAAAGGCTTGGGATTAACTGCTTCTGTTCCATAGGCTGTTTCAAATAATGCAAGTTTATGCACTTTTTTTTTTTATATATGTGTGCTACTGTATTGTTTTATCTCTAAGTTCTAATTGTATTATTGTATCCTTTCTATCTTTTTTTTTTTTTTTCTGTCTTCCTTGTTCTCATGCTTGTCTTCTACTTTTCTTTTCTTTGATTATTATTTTTTATGATGTATAAATGGTGTATTATCCTGTCTGGTACTGTCAAATATTTTGATAGGGTATATGATTAATGTAAAAAAAAAAATTGTAAACACAACTGAATTTTAAAAGAGTTGCCATGAGTTTCTTTGCCAGGTTTCTTCTCATTGGCCCTACCATTTGGAAACTGGAATTTATAGATCAACACAGACAGACAAGTAGATTCGAGTAGTAGATTGGTTTTATTTTTCTCCTTTAATTTACATTTGACAATACAACGCGGCTTTTCTTAGTGCTGTAGCGTTTGTCTGTGTCGATCTATAATTTTAAATGTAGCTTCAATTTTAAGTAAACGACGATTTCAAACAATTTGTAATAAATTTTATGAAATAAAGTATTTTGAAGTTTGAAGTTTGAAGTGACTTTTAATTGATAAATCGTATTTTCCGGCTTCCTTGAGATCGAGACTCCGAAATACCTATTGGTTAGCCAGAGTTGCAACTGTGGTAACGAATTTGGCTAAAATAACAAAATAAAATACGAAAAATAATCGCGCGTTATCATCTGAGTAGGTACTCTAAAAAGAGATAGAAGTTAAAAATTGGGACAAAATAAAGATTGGGAGTATTTTCTCGTTAATAGTAGAGTCCACTTTATACATATCTAGTGGTCCAGATCCGACTTGGCACGGATGCAATACTTACTCTACAATATATTATTACGCATGTGTTATACAAATAAACCTTACCTACACTTATTCAATCTCTGTTAAAAGAATCCGTTGCGTAGTTTTAAGGATGTAAGCAATAGACGGACAGACAGCGACACTTACTTTGTTTTTTAATATTAGTTAGTGATATGATATTCTGTGTTCCTCATGAGGTGTGTATTACACAAACTGTAGGTATGTTAAGTAATAACTTGAAGTTAATATCAAGTTAATTAACATTGTAATCACTCATTATTATGTTACAATTTGGATTATATGTTTTATTTTATTTTCCTTTTTTGTCGCGCCTTGATAATCTTTTAAATTTAAAAAATACCTATTCTAGTTGTATTTAATTACTTAATGTAAGTAAATAATTATTTTTGAAGAAAAAAACAAATATTCATTTATTTAAGGAAAGTTAAAATATGATAATTATAAAGTTTGAAATAAAATGTATATTACAATGTGCACAGGCTGCCACAAACAAAGAAATCGAATTGGAAACCTGTTTGTAGCTGTCATGTAGTACATCCAATAATTTACATTTGCTGTTGTTGAAGCGTCCATACTACATAATATTCTTCTTTTTTAAACAAAAAAAAAACGATTAATCGTTTTAATATACATGGTTATGTAGTTAAGATTGGGATAGGTCCATACACGCAATGGACCAAAAGGGAGTCTAAGTGTGGAACCTAGAGTCCAACATCCATTCCATTCCACCTGTCTTGATCAGTATGTCAGGAAGACAATGGTGTCAGCACCATCACGACAAGCTGCTCAGTTTAGAGGAGTCTGTCGGAACAGGGTGACGTGTTGATATTAAGTAGGTATAGGTAGTAAATAAGTGCAGTTATAGCTACATCGCATGTCTAAGCTTAACACAAAACAATCCTTGGTGCTGTATCAGTGTCACGGTCGCTGCACCCGCGCTGCTGTAATGGACTAGGAACTAGTCCTGGTTATGTCTGTACTTGAGTATGTTATACATCCTAGCCTACCAATCCTACTAATATTAAAAATGCGAAAGTAATTCTCTTTAGTTCAATAGTACTATTGCTCTTGTTCTTCGAGAGAGCGGAAGGCAACATAACTGTGCTCTAGCATTACTATGGCTCACGCATAAATGTGGACTAAGGTACCAATCATTTAGAAAAATGCGGGTTCGAAATTAAACCCTCTACCAATCCGTCTGGCCAGCGTGGTATAAGTAGGCCAAGTATCCCTCCGTCACGGGAGGAGGCCCGTCCCTGCAGTGGGACATTAATGGGCTGTTATGATGAAGCGTACATATGGACGGACAGACAACGACTTTGTTTTGTACTATGTAAGTACCTCGTGATGATTACTTAGATGATACAGAGTTAACCTAGAACACGATACTATTGTGTAACAGATTAAACTATCTATTGATCTGTTTTTACAAGATTAAATATTGAGCTGTAGTAAAAGTTTTTTATTTATCATTGGTTATTAATGTTAATAAGTATATCATTATGACTCGGAAGCTTAATGTCCAGTAGCGGATGTCTTCAGGTCAATGTGATGAGGGTCATGAAATCAAGAAAAGAACAGCCAATAAGCTGACATGTATCCTGCGATCAAATAAAAATCTAACAATTAATAATAATCACTAACTAAAGCCCGATTTACACATCGACAAGTACAGTAGCTAGTTATATAAGTAGTAAGTTGTTGATTAAGTTGATTTAAATAGATCTCCATCCTATTTTTTGGCGAGTTAAGTTGGCGACACGCGAGAGAGGGGGCTTCTTCGTACTTTAAGATTATAACTGACCCCGTGATCGCGGTGTCAAACCCAGCAGAGCTTATGGTCTGCTGGGTTTGTAAATTCACTAAGTATGTGTAGGCAATGAACCCAATGAAATATTCGAATTACAATCTTGAACCTATCAAAATGTCATTCAAACCCTGTAATCAGTTGAAACACAATACTTTAAACTTAACATTTTTTTAACAAAAAATGTTTTACCTGAAGTAGATAGGCTTAAAAAAGTATTTTACATTCTGCCTAAGGGTACGGCTACACTAGTGTTAGTATAGAACTATTCAGTAAAGGTGAGCTGTATAAATATATTATCTCCTAGTAACCATACTGTTAGTGCTACTAGGTACTTTCAAGAACTGAACAACAGCTGTACTCGCGTAGTTTTTAGATTTCATACTTTTAAATTTTAGAAAATGATTGTAGTTATTAAACTTCATCGAAAGCAAGCAAACCAAATAAGATTCAAACACTTTCATTGATACCAATGAAAGTGTTTGAATCTAATTTCTGTCTCATTTATAATAAAACTTTCTAAATTTTCTTCTGTTATTTTATCACGTTCTCCGTGTGGTGACGGAGTAAGAATACAATATGTCACCACCCCATCTCATCCCATGGGTGTCGTAAAAACCGACTAAGGGACTATCCGTGAATATTATCTTTACGAAATAAAAAGAAGGAAACCTTGAAATTAAACCTTAAACCAATCCGTCTGGCCAGCGTGGTATAAGTAGGCCAAGTATCCCTCCGTCCCGGGGGGACGCCCGTCCCTGCAGTGGGACACTAATGGGCTGTTATGATGATTTTATCACGTTGTTCATATTTATTTTCAATATGTGGTCAATTTTATATATTAGGTATGTGTTCAAAATATCAAAATATTTTTTTTTACTAACGTAGGTATGACGTTGACGTTCATACAGAGTTGCCCTTGCCATATAAAAAGTTCGCAAATAATTCCGTAGCAGATAGATTGTCTTTTACACAGTCATTTAATCAGGCATTAATAAGCAACTGAACAAGCTGGCTGTTAGTACAACTATGTCTTTATAATGTGTGTGCATCAGTGTGACCCCCGCCTAAACAGTGTTGAAGTATAAATGAAGTTATTAAGTAGATAATAGTAATCATTACAAGAGCTCGCGCACAGTGTGGCTACACAGTGTGGTACTAGGACAATACAACAAGTTGATATATAAACATGATAGCTATTAGTTCACATTAGTTTTATATTATTCATGTTTGTATATTTTTAATTTTAATTAATACTTTTTTTTATAAAAGTTATTATTTTTTAATTTTATCTCTGTGTTTAGTACATAAAGAAGAATTTTGTGCTTATGATTGATTTGACAAATTTAAAGCACGCGTAGTTTGTTTCGGGACGGTGTTCACGTAAAATAAACATAGTAATCAGACTATACCCGGACAACTTGATAAAAAGCGAGCTGTTATTCGGTTTAAAGATACCAATAAGATTATAGTTATAGACCACTTCATAAAAGTAAAATTGTTTATGGTTGTGAAAATGAGTTTAATGAATCATTTAGCACATCGCAGACCTCTACTAGACCTAGGCGTCATCCAATACGCACCAAAGAATTAATTAAGTGCGTCTTAAGCCTGATTTAAGTATGTTTATCCCTTGTCTAGTATCCATAGTAGTGGCGAAGTGTCCATATAACTCGATTCCTACCGGCTTACCTTTGCAAAAACCGCTTAGCATTGTCTATTAATCAATGATGCAACATCCACTCAATACAAAATAATATAAAACAAAAAAGTATTCTCTTACGTAAATCGCATTAATAATACAAAATTATAGTAATAATAATTTTCAATATGATTATTTACGTACTCATAACGCCATCTAGTTATTAAAGGTTGTCAACTAACCACTTGTTATGGGTCAGTCAGAGGTACCTAAAGCGCGCATGCGCGGGGCGCGGTAAGCCGGTCGCGAAATTAGGAATCCAGTACAATGTTATAGTATTAGTGTATAATCTATGCAGTACAACAATACGTACGGAAATCGTACGGCCACGTGACACTTTGTCTTCGTCGATCTAAGGTACCATAATAAGCCGATGGCCACCGGCTTATGACAAGGTTAAAAGATACAACTACAACATTGCGAGAGCGAGAAAGCACTATTGCAACCAGTGGACCGACCAATTGTAACGAAGTTTCATTTCATTTTACGTTAAGTACTTAATTTGCCATTGACATTCCTTTTTGTTTTTATCAATTATTTAAATCTATACGATGTATGGCTATCTTTAAAGAAATGAGATTTAAAAAAAAAAAAATTTAAATCTGATAGAAATCAGTCTTTCTTCAGAATTTTCAGCTTTTAATTATATTTATTTGTTTTTATTTTTTTATTCTCTCCATCTTGACTTTGGCAGAATCATCGGTAAACGATAGGACCATTAGAAGAAAAAACAGAATTATTTATTTTCTGCAAATAGGTTATAAAATTCGCTTTCTTGTTTAAAGTCATTGAGGTAATTATGTACGTACTTTAAAGTAGTAAAAGAAGAATGGGCAGTTTTATATGGGGTGCGTCCCATGTGTTGTAACACTTTGTGACCTATATCATTTGAAAGATCTCAGCGAGTGATATGTTTTATTGTATGGGCATAACTCCGTATTTCGTGCAGGGAAACTGTTATAGGGTTTTAAAAAAATAAAATAAAAAATTAAATATGTCTTAACTAATTGGTCTTTTAATAACTACTACTAAAGAGATTTAAAGGTAGAGCCTACTTTGACCCAACACCCTTTCTGCCACCATGGTAAGCGCAGCGTTGAGAAGATTGCAGACATGTAAAATGTGATTTACGGCGGTCCTTCTGGGTAGAAGAGCTCTCAAGCTTTCAGAAACGTTTGCACAATTACATGGACAAAGAAAAAACAGCTCCCTATGCTTCCCGGCATTTTGTTCCAAATATGACATCTGCTCTCTGCGTCCCAACCTTTGTTACATGTTGCGACTAGCATAAACATATTTTCTGTAAATATATATTTTTATCATTAAAATTGTGTGCAGGTCAAAAAGTTGTTAATGATAAAATAATTTTTGTATCAAATAAGGCTCTAATCGTACTTTTTTACATTTTGTGACACGGAAACACATGATACTTATTCCACTTATAATAACTGTAGACAATTTACAGACAGTAATCGTTAGTTTAGACCGTTATTAATAAGTACACAGTTAAAAATATATAAGTGAAAATGGTAAAGTTATCGCTAAATAAATCTCTTACGTAAATGTATAGACACGTTATAGAGTTGAGGTTGAGAAAATAAAAATCCTCATCGCATTTTTCTCTACATAGCTGTTGATGTTGATAAGGTTGTCATAATTATAATGACAATATAAATATACAACTCCTTTAAATAGACCTGTTTTATTCACATATCTTTCAAAATATATTGAAAACGCGAAAGTACAGCTCAGCAACAACACTACACCATGCTTCTAGCCCTTAGCCAATAGGCGTCCATTGCTGGAGATGGGTCTCCTACAAATTCTTTACTTTGCCGATCCTGTGACTACCTTATCACTTGGCGCCACCCCGTTATCACGCGATATACGCGGTCGCTTTTCGAAAACTTTTCTGCCTCATCGTCATTTGTAAGTTCTTCGTGCTATGTCGCCCCTTTAACGGGCAATCCTGAGTGCTCTATCGGTCACTTTAGTTCTCCTGCGGATTATCTCACTTCTGATTCAATTACGCAGGTCAACTCCCAATAAAGCTCTCTCCATTCCCCTGTAGATGACCAAAAGCCTTGTGATTTGACGAGTGACCCCCTTCTCGAAGTTGGACTTATCTGGCCTGATTGTCCCAGATAAATATATTCGTGGACATCTTTAAGTGTAGCTCCTCCACCCGTAATTGAAGTGGGTGCAACATGAACATTTGCCATGATCTTGGTCTTGTCCGTGTCCATTTTAAGACCCACTTATTGAGAGATACTATTAGGGTCATCGAGCATTATATTGAGGGCCTCCTTGGTCTATGACATGACACCATTTTCGTTATACCTCGCTGCAAATTCATAGTTCTTGATAATCCATCCTCGAGACAAGCCAACATAATGGCGTTTCCCTATACTTAAGCACTGCAGTATTATGAAATATCGTTGGTGTACTTGGAATCGTTGGAGAGACTGCAACACTACACCAGTAAGTTAATAATGGCATCTACACTAAGCGCAAACTTATTTGACCGACCTGAAGTTGTTGCAACTGACTGAGTAGATGTCATATTTGGAACAAAATGGGGGGAGCATAGAGAGCTGTTTTTTCTTTGTCCGTGTAATTGCGCAAACGTTTCTGAAAGCTTGAGAACTCTTCTACCCAGAAGGACCGCCGTAAATCACATTTTACATGTCTGCAATCTTCTCAACGCTGCGCTTACAATGGTGGCAGAGATGGTGTTGGGTCAAAGTAAGCTCTACCTTTAAATCTCTTTAGTAGTAGTTATTAAAAGACCAACTAGTTAAGACATTTTTAATTATTTTTTTTATTTTTAAAAACCCTATAACAGTTTCCCTGCACGAGATACGAAGTTATGCCCATACAATAAAACATAGCACTCGCTGAGATCTTTCAAATGATATAGGTCACAAAGTGTTACAACACATGGGACGAAACCGCCCATTCTCCTTTGTATGTTTAATTATTTATGATTGTGTATTATGTGTTATGCATTGGTTGACTTTATTTTTGTCGTAGTGCGTTGGGATCCTATGGAATATTTTTGTAAGTACTTGTTTGTATTATTTATCAGCAAATTTAATAGTTTGTTGTTATAAGGGACACGTTAATAGTGTTAGATTATATTGTCTATCCATAATAATGTGTTGTGTGATAAAACATCGTGAAATTAAATTATAAATATAAGAAACGCCGGCGCACTTTGGGGCGCCTACGAATACCTATGAACTACAGAATAATAGTAATATAAAGTAGAACGAAAGTCCACGGAATCTTCGGCTTCCCTTTTATAAAAATCCACCCTTCGCCACTGATCCATAGTACAAGTTCGGTTTTAAAAATTCTTTCTGTGTTAGTCCATTTATTGCGGAGTGTCATAGGCTATAAATATAGTATCACGCTATGACTAATAGGAGCGGAGCAGTAACGCAATATGTTTAAAAAAGTGACGCGTTTTTTTCGCCGCCTAACGAAGTGGGCACGGGCCACGGAAAAGAAATGAAATGAAATGAATTTTTATTGTGTGATCTTGGGTATAACATACAATGCAGATCTTAAAATTAAAAACACGTTCTCCAAAATCTGCCATTAGGCGTACACATTATAAAAAAAAAGAGCATGTAGATTTAGTAAAACGGGTCAGCTAGTAGGCTATATAGTATCACGCTATGACTAATAGGAGTGAAGCAGTAATAAAATATGTTTTTCGCCGCCTAACGAAGTGGGCACGGGTCAGCTAGTTACTTACAAAGTAATGTAATTATTTATTCGTGTCTGTTTTGTGAACAGCTTGCTACACGTGTGTGCGAGCGCTGAGAAGTACAAGGTGGAAGTGGAGCAAGGCACGCTGGTGGGAGAGTCGCTGGAGCTGGTCACCGGGGACGGAGACTACTACAGCTTCAAGGGCATCCCCTACGCGCAGCCTCCTGTTGGCAAGCTCCGGTTTAGGGTAAGGTTGCAGATTATTTTTATACCATGATTGGTTTTATTTCACTTACGAGAAATATTGTCTATGAGTTTTATTTTAAGCGCCGATTACACTACCCTACATGTAGTGCACTACATGTAGGGTAGTGTAATCGGCGCTTTACTTACCTACCAAAAAATACAACGATAAATGCCTCTTACTAGGACAATTTACTTGAATAACTGCAAGAAGCCACAAAAAAAAACGAAGAGTCAAACTCGGTAAAGTAGTTTTAATTTTGAACGACACCGATCTGGTTCACATGCAGTTTCGGTCTTGAGCAAAAACGTCTTCACGGAACTAAACCATCCACCCTATAGTTCAGATTTATTTATTTGACCACTTTAACTATTTCGTATTTAGAAATTTAAAGCAAAGCTTAAGGGGAGAGATTTTTGACCGATAAGGAAATGAAGGCCGCTATGGATGACCATTTTAACGACCGATCCAAGAAATAGTTTTTTTACGGTTATTGTCTTTTATTGGCAAATGTAATAGGGGTAGGTATAACAGTTGCAAAGTACAACATTACATAACAAAAAAATATTAGCTCATGTCTTTTCTCTCTACGTTAGGTAGATAACTTATCAGCCGGCCCATGTAGGTGCTGGGTGTCTAATAGTTTGACAAATAACAAATGACTCTTTTGCAAAATAACATTAATTTAACAAAATTATCCTACTAATATTAAATGCGAAAGTTTGTGTACCTTTAAAGATTAGGTATAACTAGAAAATTTCGAAAAGATGAGTCAAGGCCTGCGTCGGATGCGTATAGTCGGAAAACGCACTTTCTAATACGCTCTCGAGTAACAACAAGTTTTCCTTTGACTTTCTTCTGATCGAAGTAGAGACCATTTCACGAAAGAAGTCCTTTTGGTGCGGCGCTGTATTCGCGAGAAACAATGTTGCCAATCTTACAAAAATCTTCCCAATTATTTAAATACGAAATAAGAGTTCTTTACTCATGAAAAAAATGCACTAATTTTAGGTAAGCAGTTATAGCGACCTCCATGGCTTAATGGCTAGTGTGTTTGACTACCACGTAGAGGTCTCGAGTTCGATTCATGATCAAATCAAACATTTCTGTGCTTGAACATGGCTGTTTGATTTGGTCTGGGTGTTTTTTTTATTTTATTATGTGTGTATTTACAAATAAAAAGTTTATAAGTATGTTCATGAGTTGTGTAGTACCCATAGTAATGACTAAACATAATTTTGGACCATGTGGCAATAGGTGAATTACGAATGTTTATTAATGAAGAATGTTTATTTCATACCCTTACCATTCGAGTCAGATTATTTAAAATAAAGGACTAATTAGAATAAAGGACAGAAAAGACTTTTTGCAAGTAATTCTATAAGATAACAATTATTTTTCTAATAACATCTAATTATTACAACATCCAAGATTACAATTATTATTTGAAAAATCACATAACCTACCAATATCTATACATATAATAAATCTGTAGAGAAGTCAATTCTGTACTTGAAATATATTCCCAAAATAACTATCAGGGTGTGATTAGTGATCGATACTGATGCCAAAAATGCAATCAGTACAATTTTTGTCTGTCTGTCTGTCTGTCTGTCTGTCTGTATGTTCGTTATAGAAACAAAAACTACTCGACGAATATTGATGAAACTTAGTACGATTATTCTCCGTACTCCTGGTCAGGTTATAGTATACTTTTCATCACGATACGATCAATAGGAGCAGAGCAGTGAAGGAAAATGTTGGTAAAACGGGAGAAATTGTGTCGTGACGTCATAGCATTTTAACAGATAATTCGTGACGTCATAGAATTTTTGACAGATGAGTCGTGACGTCATAGGAGTTTTGACAGATAAGTCGTGACGTCATAGGAGTTTTGACAGCTGAGTCGTGTCGTCATAGAGTTTTGACAGGTGAGTCGTGACATCACAAAAATTTGACAGATGAGCTGTGACGTCATATAGTGTTTGGCAGATGATTTGTGACGTCATAATTTTTTTGACAGATAAGTCGTGACATCATAGGAGTTTTGACAGAGAGTCGTTACGTCATCGCATTTTGGCGGGAAAAATAAATATGTTTGTATAAATTCCTGGGTGCGCGAATTTTCACTGCAAGCCACTCTCAGCCAGTTCCAATCACTGATTCAGAAATAATAACGGCGGTTAAGCAATTTCGGCGAGGTCATTCTATTATGGGTGACCACTCAGTAGTAATGTACAATTTCATCTAGGCATCTTCGTGCTTTAGATGGCACGTAAGACGGTGATCCCGGCTATCGTTGTTGTGAGAAAGTCGTTAAGCTAAGTCAAAGGCTTTTTATAGGGTTTTGCAAAAAAAATTGTACGTTTGTACTACCAAAATATTTTTTGCGTGAACGAAGTCGCGGGATACAGCTAGTTATAAATAAATTAGCATTATAAAATTTTTATTTTTTATATATTTTATATCTTGTGTAATGATACTATTCTTATATTAAATAAGTTTAATAAAATATTAACACGTATGAATAACTTTAAAAATATTTTCCTATTAAAACACAACAAATTCCCATCAAAAATTCTTCGTATAGCAACCCTAAAAAGTGCGCAACTCTCTAGCAAACATTATTTCATGGTATTTAAAGACTCTGATTCTTGTGCTCCGCTTCACAGAATTCCTCGACCATCACATTTTACAGTTTTTGGCATCGTTTACAACAACTAACACCCTTGATAACATCGACAATCGACAACATGGCCGTGCTGTCAAATTTAGTTCCACAAATTGCCGTGGGACTTCTTTCGTGAAATGGACTTTAGTTACAAAGTTTGGTATAGTGTGACCACAGGAGCTGTGCACCCCCTGAGGTATGCGCGGCGAGGTGGGGGAAGAAGAAAAAATAGGTGTCCGTTATGGTAGCGTACACGTGATAGCTCTGATAGAAAGGGAACTTTTCTTTTGATAAATTCTTTATGTAAAAATAATGCGTGAAATTCTGACTGAATTAGTGTAGGTAAATGCTTTATGCGAATTCACAGTGGAATATATCAAAAATACATGTTAATTTATGTTCATAGTACTGCTACAGATAATAATATGCTCACAAGTGATTTGAATATCTCGAGAACTACAAAACATAGGTACAGTAATTCTGTTAATGCAGTAGAAATGTAACTCTGAAATAACGCCTGTGTAACACTTTATTTCAATACAAAATTCAATATTATTGGAGATATTAACGGTTCTTAGGGGCCGGGCTGGAGTTATTTCATTACGCTATAATATTAAAACTACAACAACAATTTTTTTAAATGTAGGTACAGTCTGTCTATAAAGTCCTGACAAAAATTAGGGCGCCACTGTGCTACACGTAGCAACCCTATTTAGTCTGACAAAATAGTTTTCAAAACAATTATGTTCAAATAACACTACACTATTAGAGCACTTATAATACTAGGGCATTTCTTGTAGGTAAGCCTATTGCATTTAAAGTTTTGCGTAGAACTTCAAGACTACAATTAAAGACCATCTCAGTTCTAGCTATCATCTGCAATTTCCTGAGGGTTGGAACTCGAAATTTTACAAAAGTTATGTAAATGGAACATTTTATGATACCTACAATAAATTTAGGCATAACTAGAAACAAAATACAGGTAAAAGAAGAAAAATGCCTGTTTTTGGTCTCTAGATCTGAAATGGAGTAAATTTATTACTTGAGACAGATTACGAAAAACAGTAACACGTTTACATACCCATCAAAGTTGCAGTTCGCTCATAAACATCATCCAAATCGCATAAAAGTTGACCAGAATCGTGCTCCGCTAAACATCGCCTTATAACTTTAAAAATCACTTCCCGCGTGCCACTTTGATTTACTCTACTCATTGTTTACATTGTTCTTCGTAAGTCAGTATTAGTTTATTGTAGATTAATGAACTAATAAAAATCACAAATTTGACGACTTTATAGACATATCTGTAATATATTACACTTACTTAGTTGATCTCAATGTAACCCAAATATACTCATATTTTATAAAAATATGGAGGTGATAAATAAGAACTCACGCCTTACTCATAAACGCCTCTTAAATTTAATCACTGTTTAGCGAGATTATTATTTGTAAAATCAAACTTATACCAAACAAAACCGTAAGAATTTAAGATAGTAATTAACTAAAATTTAAGAGGCGTTTATGAGTAAGGGGTAATCTGTATAAAGTAATTCCTAGGAATACTGTAGTGTTAACGATTTCTAATTCCTCATCATTAATCTTAACAATTAGATTTTTTTTTTTTATTTATGCAGAGTTTTTTGGCATAGTAAACAACTCGATATAGCTCTTGTGTATGCTACCATAACGGACACCTACCTGCCGACACGAGTTTTGACGGCAGTGTCATAACAATTCGAACATTATATTTTTCTTTAAGAATGTCATGTTCTTAGAGTATTTGATACATTCCGCTAGATTTTTCTCAAAGTTACATTATTAAAACACAAATAATGTTTCTATTTACGCTTAAAATTATACAATAATGTAAATACTTTCTTGGAGTTTTTAAAAATGACTGTCTTTTAATAGAAAACTGCTACAGCCGCTCGTGTAGCGACCCGTACCAGCCAAATAACTTAAGTATATTGCGTCAGATGTCGCTAGTAGCTACATCATAGACTGTTTATTCTATACCAGTATATAACATGTACTCTATATGTCCACCCCCCTCTCGCCGCGCGCATACCTCAGGAGGTGCACAGCTCCTGTGGTTACACTATAGTATCTTCTGACAAACAAGCGCGTGTGTTCACTCCTTTCTATAACATGGAGTCTTACAAACGTAGCATTAGGAAAAAGAAGTACTTAACTAACTTGACTCTCTCCTAGCCCTCATAGGCACAGTCATAGGTTTAGTACATTAATTAAAATTGTCATTAACATGTTTACAATAATATTTAATTGTAGCACGTGTTACGCTATGTATTTTTAATTTAGCTTGAGAAATGTCTTTAGATTCGTTTTTACTGTGAGTGTTCCATAAAGAAATAAAATTGCAATGGAATATTTTGTTTTTATAATAGTATTGTACTTTATATTATAATAAAAATGTAATATTGTTAGGTATGTTAATGTACATAATAATGATAGCACTTTCTACTCGTATCTGTTCTAGTGCAGGGGTTATTGAACTCTACGTCTATGTACATAAGCGTTTGATAAGCACATCATTAACTAATATTATTATGTAAATGTCAGTTTATTGTTCATCGCGCCTAACCTTGGTACAATAACTTGTAAGACTACGTTCACCAATCTACCAATACAAGAAAAAAATAATTAAAGAAAAAAATAACAAAAATATACAAACAAGAATGAATTTACAATTGTTAACAAACCACAATTAATTCAGTGCATTCGAACACACAAAGCCTTCTTAAACAACCCAATTTTTTGAGAAAAAATATCGACATCAAGTTCATAGAAAACAGAGTTACATTTGCGAAGGATATAGGAGAGAGGTGTGGTACTTCCATACCTCTCTAGTTGACTAGCCTCGCAGAAGACCTGGGTACAATAATATTTTTTTGTGACAGTAATGATGGAGAGTCTACGTTTTGATTAATTATTTTATTTATGGAGGAATAGAAGTCCCAGATAATCCCTACACCAGTCTAAGTCTTTCATTTTAAAGTACATTGGTCTATCCCTGTAATCTTTAATTGAGCCCCGATATTACTGCTAGTCTTTTTACAAACCTCTTCTGAATGCTCTCTATACGCTGGATATTATTTTGGTAGATAGGGTACCACACTCAAGAACAGTATTCAATGTTACTGCGAACCAAAGCATATTATAAAGTTTTTAGTTCCCTAATACACTTGAAGTTTCGAGTGTGTGAGTGAATTTCTTGAACTACGATGAAATTCTAAATAAATATATTTTGTTGATTCCAGGCACCTCTACCACCTCTAAAATGGAGTGGAGAGAGAGACGCCACGAGGCACGGCTCCAAGTGTCCCCAGCGTCGGTCTGTCACAGGCAAGCTGGTGCCCGGCAGGGAGGACTGCTTGTTCCTCAACGTGTACACGCCCGACCTCAAGCCCAACTCCTCCCTCCCTGTGCTGTTCTACATACACGGAGGCGGGTTCAGGGGCGGCTCCGGGGACGTCGACGAGTTCGGACCTGACTTCTTTATGCGCAAGGGTTACGATTTGATACTGGTCACGATTAACTACAGACTCGATGTCTTAGGCTTCATAAGCCTCGGCACTAGAGAGGTGCCAGGGAACGCAGGGTTAAAAGACCAAGTTATGGCTTTGAAATGGGTGCAGAAAAACATTAAGAAATTCGGGGGAGATCCTCGCAAAGTTACAATAATGGGAGAGAGCGCGGGAGGAGCTGCTGTGGGCTTCATGATGGCGTCACCGATGGCAAAGGGACTCTTCCATAGAGCTATACCCATGAGTGGTGCGCCCTACAATGACTGGGTCTTGACTTTTGAGCCAGAGAGGCGCGCCTTCCAGTTTGCGAAGCTGTTAGGGTTCGAGACGCGCGATAAAGATGAACTCCTGAGATTTCTTCGAGTTGTTCCGATGATGTTCTTAGTGAACTACACAACTCCGTACATCACAGCATCTGAATCTGTAAACCTACAGTCTGTTGTGGGCTCTATATTGAAACAGTACCAGTTCCCACCTGTCGTCGAACGTTTCTGTGGTAAAGACAGTTTTATTTGTGAAGACTTATTCGAGAGGAAGTTCAGTCACGTTAACAAAGCGGACGTATTGTTCGGTTACACGAACGAGGAGGGGTTGTTCCTGCTGCCGCTGATCTCGGACCGACTGTTCGAGCTCTACGACGAGTACGTTGAGAACTTTGCGATGCGCAAGGTATGCGAGACGACACCGCCCGACGCGTGTCTCTACATGGGAGACAAAGTGCGAGACTTCTACCACGGGAACAAGTCCGTCACTATAGACAACATGAGAGAGTTCATGAGTTACGTTAACGACGCGACCTTCAAGTACGATATTATAAGATATTACGAACAGTTCCCCAACAAAGGCAAACTGTACTTGTACCAGTTCTCAAGTTTGTCTGACCGCCACAAGTACGGGCTGCTGGGCGAGGAGTACGGCATCTACGGCGCCGGTCACCTGGACGACTTGCTCACCTTGTTTGATCCGAAGGGATTGAACCTGCCGCTTGACCGGAAGAGCTTGAAAATTATCGATACATTTACGATGATCATCAGGAATTTCGTGCATACGGGGTGAGTCCTCATTGTAATTTTTTTTAGATATGTCCACAGCTTGTGTTTTGTACTGTGTATTTTTTATTGACTTAAGGCGGCAGTCGATCCAGGGCACAGCCTACTTTGGAATTAATAATTTTTTTAAACCTCGATTGAAGATTGTATAAGTCATAGCGTTGGAGAAACACGGCAGTTGGTAGTTAATTCCAGAGCCTACACGTACTTGGGAGAAAAGAACGCTGGAAATGAACAGTACTGGATGAAATCGTTCTCTATACATGCTGACGTACCTTTTATCCTTATTCTATTATACTCTAGACTGGTATATAACTGTGCTTGCACTCAACACTCTTTTATCTAATTTTTATTATACTCCATGTTACTTATTTTTGTTTGTATTGTTTCCAGTAACCCGACTCCTCCCGGCTCCGACCTGGGCGTGCAGTGGCCCCAGTACAACACTCGCTCCAGGAAGTACGTGGACATCGGCACGCCCGAGCTCACAGTACGCTCCGTCAACAATGAACCATTCTACCAGTTCTGGCTCAAACTGCTCGAGTCTATAGGAGTACTATACTAAAATATAAAGAATAAAAGTTATTATTTTACTTGTTAAACATCGTTTTTATAATAAAAGAACGCCCACCCAAAGTCACATTTCATATTCCTTCTCCTTCTCAAAATAGGGAGCAGAAATTTATTATTGTCATTAAATTAAATGGTTACTGGAATGTGGTCTTAGGTGAAGAGTCGCCAATTAAATATGGTTTTTTTTTTTTAATGTAATCATTACTATAAGTACCGTACTATTAAAAAACCTTCAAGCGATCAACATAGTCTTAATTATTTTCCGTCTCACTTTGGCAGAATCATGACTTAGCGATAGAGCCATAATTTATAAAGAAGTAGAACAAGAATGTCAAACGTTAACTGTCAGACTGTCACGTCAACTGTCTGTTGTCAAATATGAAAAAAACACAAACGTAGAAAGTCGGCGGGAACGTGATTAAGCATCATTTTGTATACAATTACATGTTTATTAACTTAGGAGTGTTAATTATCTTGTGCTGTATACGTCCCCCCGCCGTACGCCCTTTAGTGTCAGTGATATGAACAGGTGTATGAGACTTTAGTGATAATGAGTGGATCAAAGTATTTCGTGTGGGCTAGCGGGCGCTGGCGTGAGATAGATATAACGTCTGGCGCCGTGGAGGGATGGTCGAAGCGAGCTCGCTTCGTGTACGAGAGGCGCGGGCGCCTGCACATCGCTAAACGACGCAAAGTTCTGGTCGCACTGCAAGACCTGATCAAAGCAAGACCTAGCGCTGCCGGTATCGGACCAAGACTTTCTCTCTATAGGTATGTTATTTAAATATATATTCAAGGCTAGTGTGAAAGGGCGAGTCGGTGCCGGTAGGCCCCGGAAAATATATGGTGACCAGATAGGATGCATATTGGAGAAGGGCCAAATAAAGAGCACTAGTAACCGACGCGCATGTATGACTCGCTTAATGAATGTGGACGAGGCCGAATCTGTTTGCCAGGATCGTGACAAGTGGCGTTCTGTCGTCTCTGTCTACCCCGGCCGGGATAAGGCGTGAGTTTATGTATGTATGTAAATGTGTAAGGATTTTTTAATTAATATTTGCATTAATAAATAAATAATATGAATACCGATACGAAGTCGTCTCCTGGTACCCACGAGATGGAAAAAGAGCCAGGGGACGGCCACAAAGAAGGTGGGAAGATGACCTGCCTCAAGGTTGGCGCAGATCCGCATTAGATCGGCAAGAATGGCGAGCGTTGGAGGAGGGCTATGTCCAAGAAGGACAACCTGATTAAGGAAATTCAACAAATAATACCAAATACTTTTATAAAAACATGTAATCAGAGAATAAAGGCTATTTTTATTTTTATTTATTTAATATGAATACCTGTTATATTTGTGTAACAGAGAGGAGTTAGAGGATGTCCGCCGAGCGAGCCCACCACATCGTGAACGTCACAACAAGTGTCATGATCACCATCACTGCTGTATGCACAACAATGTGTATGTATATCTACTGCAACTTATATTGTTAACCTTAAGCACTTGTCTCTCTGTTTACTTTATAGCTAGAACACAATACAAACCACTGGCATAAGCTATAAATACAATATATAGTTATGGAATGAATGACTATTAGCATAGTGAGTAGTATATTATTGGGCATTCTAGACCACTTTCGTCCAGTCGCTCAGCGAAACAAGTTTCGCTCTCGCTCAGGACTCGTGGCCCAGAATGCCCAATAATATAAATTCGATATACCAGCAATTACGTTATACAATGCAACCTTACGTTTTTTGCAAGTTTGAACAGCAAGCTGTATCTATTCATGATCGTCATTACAACTTTTCGTTATTAATTGCAACCAACATTTCTGTCAGGTGGCTAACATTTAGGTGTGAGATGCGATCAATAAAGTTATCGATCGACTTTATAATTGCAAACAACATTTCTGTTGTGTGACTATCAATTACAACCAACGTTTCTGTCGGGTGGTTAACATTTAGGTCTGAGATGCGATCAATAGAGTAATCAATCGACTTTATCATTGCAAACAACATTTCTGTTGTGTGACTAACAATTACAACCAACATTTCTGTCGGGTGGTTAACATTTAGGTGTGAGATGCGATCAATACAGTAATCAATCGACTTTATCATTGCAAACAACGTTTCTGTTGTGTGACTAACAATGCAACCAACATTTCTGTCGGGTGGCTAACATTTAGGTGTGAGATGCGATCAATAAAGTTATCAATCGACTTTATCATTGCAAACAGCATTTCTGTTGTGTGACTAACAATGCAACCAACATTTCTGTCGGGTGGCTAACATTTAGGTGTGAGATGCGATCAATAAAATTATCAATCGACTTTATCATTGCAAACAACATTTCTGTTGTGTGACTAACAATGCAACCAACATTTCTGTCGGGTGGCTAACAATGCAACCAACATTTCTGTTGGGTGGCTAACATTTGCATGAAAAACACAATCAAACTAGACAAGTCTTTATTAATAACACAATTACTTAATACATACTAAATGTAGGTGGTTTATCGAATAGCGCATCAGCGGATGACACGAAAGCTTGAAGTTTGCGCCACTGGGTTGAGTCATCGTCTGTATGGAATTTTATTCTCACCAATGCCTTCTTCCAGAGCTCTTGAGATTCGGTTTCACGGGCGTCAGCCGCGTGATAAACTTTAAGGTCGATGTAGAAATCGCCTTTGGTGTTGGTCGTGCGACGCTCGTTGCCATTTGCCACCTTGTTCACGAAGAACGATAACAGTTCGGCCGGTGAATTCTTACTTTTCTCTGCTTGACCATGACTGATGCTAAATACATCCGTAGAATTGGCTATTTTTCTGAAACAAATAATACTTAGTTTTAGTTCATCCTTACCTCTTTATACAACATTTGTATTTGAAGATAGGTCAAATACAATTGTTGCACTTTTAAAGGGATATCATATCGAAAATGATTATTTTTTACTCTATTGTGAATTTGTAAATAGTGTACCTTAGATAAATAAAGAAATAAAATTTAATAATTATTAATTCAGTAATGAAACATAATGGCTGTCTATATCAATTTAGAACACACTGCACTAGTAAAGTTTGGTAGAGTAAATTAAAAGATGTTTATTATTATGCTTAAAACTGAAAACCTGTTAGTTAGACGTAGGTACACTGTTACATAAACTGCGTATTATAGATAAGTAACATAATATAATTACCTGGTACTGACTGGTGATTTTTTCTTTGAAGTAGTTCTGCGTTTGATAGAAATATTTGAGTGTTTACGGTTTGGTCCGACAGTATTTTCATCGCTTTTAGCGAAATATTGATCACATTCAGACTCTGACCTGTAAAAAAAAAACCATAATTAATTTAATGTTAAATTAATTTTATTTGGGGACACTCAGAAACAAAGTAAGTGTGGAAATTATGATTAAACTCATGGATTGCTTGTATCTAAATTGCTCGGATAAAATAAACAAATTTCTGTCACCAGACTTGAAGTAACAAAAGATAATAGTTAAATTAAAATATAATTAGATAATAGTTAAATTAAAGAATAAGTAACTATTATAAACATGAAAAAATAAAAATAATAATTAATTAACTGCATAAAGCATTGTGAAAACTAAACTAAACTGCGCACAAATAAACTAAACTGCGGAAATCATAATTAAATATTAATAATAGAAAAAAATTATAAAATAATTAAATTTAAATATAAATACTTACATTGTATATGGTGAGGGGGTCCCTTACTTCAATATTAGAGAGACTGAGTTATTCTTGCACTACTGTCAGTGTGACTTCACTGCATGATAAATAATATTAACGAGTTCGTTGAAGCTTATAACTCACAATGATGGTAATAAAGTAACATAATTTAAAATTGATATAATCAACAAAGAAAATAGACAGATTATTGACTTTTTTAGTTGTAAGTATTATACTTGTTTGAAAAGTGAAGACTTTCGTAATCAAAAGTAATTGTCACCGCTGCAAAACGGTTCAGGGCTACACAACACGCGGGTGTGATATTTAACTAAAATGTTGTTTTATTAAATTTGGTTAAAATAACTATAATAATAATTATTATTATAAAGAACATTTAAATTAAAATATTACAAAAACAATCGATCATATCAAATATCTATCATGACGACTAAGGTTAGGGTTAAAGTGTTAGTATGTTTTTTTTTCTTTTTAATAACTGTTACAAATTACATTGTTGTAAATTAGTGACCATTTCATAAAAATAAAGTTACCATAAACATCTTATTCCCCACAATACATTATTTAACTTAAGTTTTTAATATCAGTTTTTGTGATAGGATATAACAATATGATAATATAATTCGATTTAGCATTGTTCATTATTTAATAATAATATTATCATGGAATAAAATAATATTAAGAAGCATGATGTTTGTCAGCCCTGCTTAAAATTGCTTACATTAAAAGTGTTGAAATGACGCAATTGCAACGTGAAACTTTTGTTTTCGTAAATTTTATAATCGGAAAAACAAAAATATCTTGTTACATACAAGGTATTATGTTAATCAGTGGCGTGCCGCCATATAGACAAAAAGGCAATACCTACTTTTATTAAAAACTTATACTATATTAATATAAAATAATTTATAATTATTGTGTTAATAGTTAAATTAAATAAATTATAAAACTAATTGGATAAAACTGCTTTCAATGTCACAAGGTAAATATTTTAATATTACTTATACTTATATTTTTATGGTTTATTATATTTATTTTAAAGATTTAGATATTTATTTGATAACATTTTTTATTTTCAGAATACTGGTCTACTGATACGTTCCAAGTAAATAAACAATGGTGCTGTTTTGAATACTTAGACACTTTTGAAGAAAGCATACTTACTACCTATATCGATTAATCTACGTAAAATATAGAATCTTATAAAGAGAGTAAAAGTCGGAGACAGATTCGTTGTGGATAATAACTAAGGTAAGGTTAAAATAACATTGAAATATTTTAGTTTGGACTGCAGTTCCAAGGAACGGAAAGGTTGGAATCCAAGATGTTAAATAAAATATTAATTAATTTTTCAGGCTCGTAAGAAGTAGATAAGTTTTAAAGGGGAAGACAACAATACTGATTTATAGTTGAAAACAAGATAACTAAGAGGAGCTGATTTCATCATTCCGTGCTGCACCTAAATTAAGGTTTTGCGTTTTATATTAATTTTTATTTTAAGTTTTATTTATATTAATTGTACCTAAGTTTACCTTGAGAAATGCCTTTATGTTCGGTTTGCAACATTGAAGTGGGTTCTCGTTATTGGACTAGTCATTTACGATCTAATAGACATAAAAATAATAGCGCTGTTCTTATTGATGATAACGTAGAAATTATAAATTCGAGTTTTAAAGGACGTATTTCAAGTTATCGTATCACTGTATGCAAAAATGATGTAAATATTACTCCGGAATCTTTTTTTTACAATATTCGTACGCAAGTTAAATCTTTATTATATAATTCCCTGCAAAAACATACATCAGTTAAACTTAACCTCGAGTATTATGCATATTTTTTAATGTTCAAAAATGACTTACAAGAGCTAAAATCATTTGCTACTAAAAACTTTATTGTTCATTTTAATTATAATTTTGATTCTACATATGAAAGTATTGTATCTCTGTTGTTAAAAAAAGTTGAAGAATTCGAAGAAAGAGATAGTGGGTGGACATTCTTGTATAATTCACATTTAGAAATTAATATTAATAAATTTCAACCTCTTAGTGGTTCTAAATTTATGGACCTACCGATATTTATAAAGAACAAAAAAGCATGTTTGAATATTCGCAACAACGATGATTATTGTTTTCTGTGGTGCATAGTTGCAGCCTTATACCCAACAACTCAACATTCTGCAAGAGTAACTTCTTATCCTCATTTTCGCGATATCTTAAACATAGATAATATTTCATTTCCGATAACTTTTTCAGACATAAGTAAGTTTGAAATAAATAACCCATTTTTAAACATATTCGTTTACGGTCTTAAACGTGGTAGAACTATAACAGGTCCTTTATACAGACCTGAAATAATTAATGCTGGGTCAAAAATTATACATTTGTTGTTTTTAGAAAATGATAATTCATCTCATTATTGTCTTATAAAAGATTTATCACGGCTTGTTCGAAATCAAATAACAAAACATCATAGTAAGTTATATTTTTGCGAAACTTGTTTAGTTTTTTTCCCAACGAATGAGCAAATTAATACTCATCTATGTGGTGGGATCGTGACAATTTTACCTGATAAAGGTTCTGTATTACAATTTAAAAATTATAATAGGAAACAAAACGTTCCATATACTATCTATGCTGATTTTGAGACATTACTCGAACCGATTTTTAACCACGAATCTGATACTGCAAATACGTCACTGTTACAACGTCACATTCCCTCAGCCTTCGCATACAATATCGTTTCTTTGTGTGATGAAAATTACAATAAATTTAGAACATATCGCGGTATTGATTGTGTTTCAAAATTCATAGATTTCCTTACGACAGATATTAAAAAAATTCATAGTAAATTGATTCAAAATTGTGTGATAACATTTTCACCAACAGATGCCATTCATTTTAAACAAGCTTGGAAATGTCACATATGTAACAATCTTTTGTGGAATAATAAAGTAAGAGATCATTGCCATATCACAGGTCGTTATCGAGGTGCAGCCCATCGACACTGTAATTTACAATATAAGGTACCGATGTTCATACCTATCATTTTTCATAATTTGTCAGGGTATGACTGTCATTTGTTTATTAAAAAATTAGGTGAAACTCCAGGTAAAGTAACAATAATACCTAAAACAAAAGAAAAATATATTTCATTTTCAAAATTTATGCCGATCAATGGCGACGATTATGTACAAATTAGATTTTTAGATTCATTTCATTTCTTAGGAACTAGTTTAGATAAACTCGCAAAAACTATGGTGGTTGAAGATTTTATTAACATGCGACTACATTTTCCAAATAACAATCAGTTTCGATTACTAACAAGAAAAGGCGTATATCCTTATGATTATATGACGAAATGGCAATGTTACGAAGAAACAACATTACCTGCAAAGCAATATTTCTTTAATTCTTTATGTAATGAAGATATTTCATCTGAAGATTATGATCACGCTAGAAAAGTATGGAATGAATTTAAAATAAAAACTTTGGGTGAATACACCGATTTATATTTAAAGACTGACGTACTTTTATTAACCGATATATTCCAAAATTTTCGGAAAACTTGTAAAATACATTACAAACTTGACCCAGCATTTTATATTACTGCGCCCAGCCTGTCTTTTGATGCCATGCTTTTAAAGACAGGAGTTCAATTAGAACTTATATCAGACCTAGCTATTATAAGAATGATACAAAGTGGTATACGGGGTGGTCTTTGTATGTGCTCCCATCGCTATGCAAAAGCAAACAATAAATATTTAGCGTCATATGATAAATCTAAACCACAAAGTTTCATAGTTTATTTGGATTGTAACAATCTTTATGGTTACAGTATGTGTCAATATTTACCCTACTCTGACTTTAGGTTTATAAGTGAAAATGAAATAAATCAATTACAGGTACAAAATATAAGAGATAACGCAGAATGGGGATATATATTAGAAGTTGATTTATATTATCCTGAATCCTTGCACGTTGCGCACAATGACCTGCCTTTTTGTTCTGAAAAATGCATACCACCCGGAGGTAAAACGAAAAAACTTATTTCAAATCTCTATAACAAGTATAATTATGTGATACATTATGTTCATTTAAAAAAAGCTTTAGAACATGGATTAAAGTTACGAAAAATTCATAGAGTGATTACGTTTAGACAACGCGCTTATTTAAAAGAATACATAGAATTAAATACTCAACTGCGTCAAAAGGCAAAGAGTGTTTTTGAACAAGATTTTTTCAAGTTATTAAATAACAGTGTTTTTGGAAAAACTTTAGAAAACACCGAAAACAGAGTCACAGTTCATTTAGTTAATACGTGGAATACAAAGACTAACATAACAAAAAAGCCCACGTGTGCTCAAAAACTCATTAGCAATCCTTACTTCCATAGCGCCTCAATTTTGTCAGAAAATTTGGTAGCTGTACAGATGAACCCTGACCAAGTAATTTTAGATAAACCCATATATATCGGCTTTACTGTTTTAGAGCTATCTAAATCACACATGTATAATTTCCACTATAATATAGTTAAACCTTTTTATAGCGATAAAGTACAGCTATGTTATACTGACACAGACTCTTTTGTTTATAAAATATACACTAATGATTTTTATCAAAACTTAAAATGTAAGTTTTTGCAATATTTTGATACTAGTAATTATGATGCACAAAACATATTTACAATACCTCAAACTAATAAAAAAATCCCAGGTCTATTTAAAGATGAAATGAGTGGTAAAATAATCACCGAATTTGTCGGCTTAAGGTCAAAATTATATTCAATAAAAACGACCGATAGTATAATTAAAAAAGCAAAGGGTATCAAATCTTGCGTGGTACGTGACTTATCTATAGGGGATTATGAAAATGTTTTGTTTAATAGAGAAATAATAAGACGAAAAAATATTTTGTTTAAATCAATTAAGCATCAAATATTTACACAGAGTATCAATAAAATTGCACTTTCTAGTAACGATGATAAGCGTCAGATATCGAATTGTAATGTTGTGACCAGAGCGTGGGGCAATTCTTCTTTTTTAAAGGGAAATTATAATAATAATACATAGTTTATATTTTTAAATGTTTTTATTTTTATATTTAGATTTATGAATGTAAAACCAAATAATATATATTGTAAATAAAGTGAAATAATAATTGTACTAATGATTGATAATATTTAATGATTGCATGGATGCATGAGGTCGCGGGTTCGATTCCCGCGCAGGAAAATTATTTGTGCGATGTTCTTTGTGTTCGTTATACTTATTGTTTATACTTATGTATGTAAAGTCCCTGCGACATAAAGCTTGATTCCTAGGGTTGGAGTGGTATGTAAAAAAAAAAAATATATTACCTTATAGCATAAATTTGATTACCTATTTAATTTGTTGTTAACTGATTGTTACATTTTTTATACCTGTTTTATGTTCATAATAAATAAAATGTACATGGTTTTTGAGATGTGTAATGTGATGTGTTTTAAGTTTAAGATTAATTTAATTTACATAAATAAATACAATTTATTTTTAGTATCGATTTTGTTTTATTTATACCTCGACAAATATAATATTATTATGCTTAATCGATTTAATAGTATTTTATTTATCTACCTAATCATAATTATCATTAATTTAAAAGTTATCATAGCATAAAACTGTGCAGACAAAGCATGGTGACGACATGTAGGTAATAGGTAAGTCAACAGGATGTAACATAAAACCAACATACATTTTTATGAAATGTAATATGAGCATTTTTAATTATACTAGCGATTGCTCTAGTCATCACTTAAAAATAATTATTTTATTGAATTTTAAAATATTTCTTTGGCTAAATTCATAAGTAAGTCTGTTAATACAGTAAAGTTTGTTAGATTTACGTACAAACAAACCGTCAATGATTTCTACCATGCAGTCATAAAATGCAAGTAAAGCATTAAAATTGTTTGTATAAATTACTTATTTTATTTTTATTAGCCATTCATTAATCAACTCGAGCGCTCCAGAACCATGTCAACGGTAAGTTATAATAAGTATATTCATAAAGTCAAACATAGGTTTTAATAGGACGCTGCCGTTTTGTTCATATTTGTTTTAACAACGGTTTTAATGTACGAACAATTTGTTTTAGATTTCAGACTCGGAGATTGCGCTGAGCCAGTATGCTCAAGATCCTTACGAAGAATTTAACAATATGCTTCGCAAGGAAGCCGAGTGCTGCAAACAGGGTATGAAAGATAAGACTCAGAAACAACGACGTAGAGAGAAGTCAAAGAAACTGCAGTCTTCAAAATCTTTCGTTATGAGTCGACCGCAACGACGTGGTATGAAATTAATAAAAATTTCAGTTATAGACCTCTGCAATGATAATCCTAATACCAGTGACAGTGATAGTGACAACGTTATTTTAAGTGCGCAATATATTGTCAAAGACGCTATAGATAGAGTTATGGATGAAACCGAAATATTGGTTAAAACAATATCAAAATCATTAATTGATAGTGACTTTTAATTTTATATTTTTTATATTATATTATTATTTTTATTATTCTATTTTAGTTGGTTCGAAAGTTCAAATATTTATAGTTAAGTGTAGCAAATTATTGTAATAGTTATTAAAAAAGTGTTAAAGTTATTTGATAAATAAAAATATTGTTTTGTAAATAATTTTAAGTGATTTCATTTATTCTCCAATCGATGACTAATACTTTTCAAACTATTTAGGGTTTTCAAATTAAAATACATAAGTTGTACTATAATATTTTATTTTCAAAAAACACCTCATGACAATATTTCCCTAATTTTATAAATAACATTTTATCGACAGAAACATTTTATCACCAATTCAAATACATTTTTAGACATAACACATTTTTAAGCGCACAATGCTTCAAATGTTTTACACAATTTAATTTAGTAGTTCCATAACAGTATTTTTTATGCAATAATGATAAATTAGGACACTGTTCATCATCTAGTGTCATCACATTACAATTCTCACACAGTTGCTTAACCCACTTCACTTTCTCCAAACCTTTTACAATAATGGATTTATTTTCCAAATACGGTACGATTATGCGATGGAATTCTCTGTAGTCGATGAATCCTTCATTCCAATAGATACCTCTGTTTTTTTCTATCCATTTAGTTTGCTTCTTTTCATCGCTTGTTAGCTGATTAAACAAGTATGGAGGTTTAATTAAAAATGTTTGATTATAATCACGAGTGACCAAAGCTAATTCCTTAATTATGAAATTATTATATAGGTCTTTAAATCCTTGAACATCTACTATAATCGTATCTGGATTCATGATATTTTCTTCACTGTGTTACTCAGTGGTTTATATTCAATTATACAATCGTTCAGAATGAGACAATATGCTGCAGTTTGATCTGGTATATCCGAATCGCTTTCAATTTCCACTCTTACGTCCACAACGGGTCCTGTCTTTAGATTATCTGCTTGCCTGGAACAGTCGATAATGAAAAGCGGTGCCAAGTCTTTAAATTGTTTCTCACTTAATAACGGTTGCGACCGACATCCATAATACGACTGTTGAAATCTAGTGTATTGTTCATATAATAAAGCAACTTTATTATTAGCAAAACTTATGTTTAGATTTTCATATGGAAAGTAGGTTGAATTTAGGTACACTCTAATATCACGAATATGACAATGATCGAACTGAGACATGTCAGAACTTGCATTGTTTTTCCTGTCTGTTTGTAGACCAATGATTACATATCTAGGTTTTTCAATTTGCGACGAAGTTTTGATAGACCAAGTATGTTTTGTAGTTTTTGGTAAAGCTGGATATTCATATAGATCCCAATTTCTGAAAATCATCTGGAGCGGTCTGTCTTTTTCTAATACTTTTAGCAAATTTATTTTTTCTTTATCTGATACTTTGACGTGCGGTACACGCCATACAATTTTGTTTATAACAACATCTTCTATGATTTCTCCTGTGTTAAGTTTTACAGCGTTCAGGTTGGTATTGCTTCGTAACAATATTAGTTCGTGTCTACTATTAATCACGACTTTTTTGAAGTCTTCTGCAAAACCTAGGATATTGCAAAGTGGTATAGAAGCAGAAAATCTACCTCCGTTAATATTTTTTATACCCTCAACATTCCATCCCCATGCATTGGATATCTTTGACTCACTTTCATTCATTGATATTAAAGATTTCATGGTAGTAGTAACACCAGCATTTTTTATTCTATCAATTTCCACTCCATTTAATTCATATCTTATATCTTGAAACAAGTAAAGTAACCCATTGTTCGTAAAATGAACAGTACTAACAGGATCCTTCGAAGTACTTTTGCTGACGATAACTGATCCTTCCAAATACAAGGTGCTTGCTGATGGTAATATATACAGGTCTTGTTGGTTGATAGGTATGCGGATTTCATCGTTTCTGTTGAAAGTTGTTATGTACGGCTTGTAAGAGTGAAACTCAATACCTTCAACGGTGTTGTCATAAGTCGGAGCAGATAAAACATCTAAGATATTCATTTTAGCAGTCCAATCGCTTTAAGGAATGCTTTATTGTCTTTAGTTAATTTAATTTTCGTTTTAGAGCAAGCTCGTATCGTGTTGAATGCTCGAGTAGAACTGATATTTCCTTTTTCTGTCTGCGTATATTTATTGTAGTTAATCATTTTTTGCTTCTTAGATGTAAATACAGTTGCACTTCTTCACCACGTAAATTTATTAAGTGGTTATTTATATCTAATAGTCTTATATGTATAGAGCTAATATTGTTTTGATTTATTGGAAAATATATCACGTTTGTTGGGATTTCAATAATTCTGTATCCCGGTGGGACGTTGAGCGCGAATTCGTGCACTATGTGACTGGGTTCTCCATTTATGTACGAGCCACTAACAATATCACATTCAATCCTGATCACGGTTGTAGATAGAATGTTGACAGGATACTCTGACTCATGCCATTTATTTGCTTCCAAGATCTGCTTCTTAAACCCTAATAAACTGTGAATAGAGTCTTCCTTATTAAAATTTACATTTTTTGTGCAGTATATACAAGTTTTTAATGTGTTGTTATTGCACTGTAATTTAAACAAAGCATCCTTTACTTCAGATTTTAAATAATCGCCAATGTCTTGTAATTCGTAAGTGCCTTCCGGTATTTCAATAACTTCATCGGAGCCATAATATAACTTATTATTGCTTTTGTCAATGTTTGGAATAGAGTTAAATGTTGAGAAATGCAGCAAAGCACACTCATACTGTCCAGATAATTGTAGTGTGTTAGTGTAGTACACAGATAAATCTGACGAGTTTCCAGTTATCGACAAAGTGAGCGACATCTTGGAAATGATTCAAATAAAAAAAACGCATTACATTTATAAGTTTTTATTCCAATAATTCCATAAATATTTTAAACATAAGTGTCCACAATTTACAGTATTAAATTTCTGATATCTTGTATAGTTATAAAAAACATTATAATTTTTAAAATACTTCATTAATTCGCTGGGGGGTTTTAAATCACCAAAGCTGTCAAAATATTCACAATAATTATTAACTTTAACGTAAGCTACCCAATGTGTTCCTTCGTTTTTTGCATCATCCAAGTTCACTATACCACACTCAATCCGTTTTGGTGAAATTGGTAATTGATCCTTCATGTAGACTCCTCGAAAGTGAGGGATGTCTCGTGCATGTTTTTCAATATCCAAATTAGTTAAAGGTCGATTAGGTAGCTTCCAATTCAGTTTTTTGGAGATTTTATATATAATCCTTTGCCATTTTTATGTTGTTTTATGTATAGACCCTTGCCTAGGGCTAATGTCTCCATAGATCTGTTATGTCGCTCTGTTTCTTGTAAATTCTTCTGGGCTGCTTTATATTCGTTCACCGTTTTTGCTATACCCGCTGCGCCACCAGCTAAAGAGCCTAAAGCTGATAAACCAACAAAAATTGGAATTAAAGGTAGAATTCCCCCAGTTTTAGGTAATGGTATAACTCGTGGTATTCGAATATTTGGAGTGCATGGAAATAGTTTCTTTGCAACTGAGTATGCAGTGTTTATTAATGTTTTACTGTTTTTGGGTTTCAATTTCTTAACCATCGATTTAATTTTTGATATAAAACTATTAAACGCCTTAACACCACCACCAGATTTTAATTTAGCTTTCATAACTTTGCTCACTAACCAGGAACTAAGTTTTTCCCCTTTTCTTGCGTCTTTAGATTTAAGTCTTTTTTTAGCCATATCTAGTAGTTGTAAGTCAGCTTTATGTCTATTGGGTAAGTCTTTATGGTTATCGTATGCAATATCGTGTTGCATACAAGCTTCGTCTAGCTTATTTACACCTCGATCACCTCGGAGTAACCTTTTTTTGAGTTTTGTTCCCGGTCCGCAATAGTTGTAACCAGGCAGGTGAAGTTCAAACGGTAGATTATCAAGCAGTCCACCTCCTTGCATTGCTTAAAGCAAAGTAAATAATAAATATGTAATGAATGCGGTTATATAATTTGTATTTCAATCTGTTATTGCAGTTTTATCAATCCAACTGTTGTCATCATTGCTTAATCCCAGCCATTTCACGAATAATTTCGTTCCTTTTCTTTTCAATACTTTTTCAATCAAATACACACCAGGATGATGAGATTTTTGGAGTTCTTGTTCGTAAAACGTACCTAATATTGGTTGTTTTCGCTGATCTTCTATGTAATATGTTGTTGGTATGGTTTTATTGATCTTTTTTATAATAAACAGCTCAGTTGACCAATTAGGAGTATAGCCCTTTTCAAAGATATGTTTGTATTTACTAATGCGTACATTATCACCTACTTTAAATTTAGGTTTAGACCGAATTGATAAATGTTTATATGATTTGCTAATTTTATTTTTTATTAATAACTCATTTAATTTATTCACATTGGAAGGTCTGCATTGAATAGTACGATGATTTGTATTGTTATATGTCTTCAATATATTTGTCAGTATCGATCCTAACCAATTATAGTTTCCATTTAAACTAAAACATTTGTATAGTTTATTTTTTATCGTTTTTATTAATCTCTCTACAATTGAAGCTTTTTTAGTAGAAAAAGTAGAGTAGTGGTTAATATTAAACCTCTTCATAAGGTTCTTGAAAGTTGTATTATAAAACTCTTTCCCAGAATCAGTTTGTAAGTTGATTGGTCTGCGAGGGCTACTACGTAATATTTCTTCAAAAGCATGTGTAACATCGGTCATGTTTTTAGATTTCAATGGTTCAGCCCAAGCGTATTTAGAAAAGCAATCAATCACTAATAAAATATAATTATATCCTTTATTACTTTTTCTCAAAGTCTGCATATCTATCAGATCAGCTTGCCATAAATCATCGATTCCTTTCAATATTACATGTCGTCGAAGAAAGTTTTTTCGTGCTGCTTTGTGTATTTCATTAACAATTTGTTGTTTTGTCATTATGATTTTATTGATTGAATTAACTTGTCCACAGTGGTTTTTGTATAAAATTTGTCTTCTAAATGAAGCAAAGTATTTGTAAACTTTGTATTTAAAATACTTTGAACGTGTAGCGATTTATTAACTTCTTGTAAGATTTCTGATTTAATTTTATCTACGTATTCCTTATTTACCACATCATCAGCTTCCTCAGGCAGTCTAATTCCTCTTAGCCGTGATGCTTTCAAATCAAAATCACCGTTTTCAGATTTATACAAAGCGTTATTATTAATCTCGAATAACTCAGATAAACGCATTCGTTTATGAATATAATGACCGAATTTGTCTACATTCATGTTTAAAGTGTGTTGTACTGTAAGGTTGGAAATAAAATGAACATTCTATACAAACAACTTTTATTTATTAATAATTTTATTTTCACGTAATTCCTCAATAATAGAAATTATTTCATTATCTAAGCCTGTATTGCCAGCATCTCGAGATGCTATTAACAACTTCAATCTATCAACTAATTCGTTAGGATCATCCCAATAAATGAAATCCACATTTTGTTTCCACATTTTTTTCATTGACATTCCTTTACCTTTAGATTGCTTACCAAGAATTGTACTTTGGAGTGAGAAAAGCGGTTTAATAACTTGTAAATATTTCATTCCCTTATTACTTTTTATTGGTTTATTTGGTTCGAAATCTCTACGATGTGCATTTGTATCAAGCAACATCGATTTATAATTTTGCATGTCACTCTCTGTAACTACGCTTAAATCTACATTCTTTTTTAATAACAATTGTTTCAAACCAGGTGTATTACGATATTTACAACCAGCTACTACAATAAATTCATCACCAACTGTTATATTAGCAGACCCTAACATAAATTTCCCTTGATCTACTCGAACGCCAAACGGGATGTCTCGTAGGGCTTCTGAAGATAACGACCAGGATGAAGTGTCGTGCTCTTTATTATTTACATCAACGACCAATGATTGAAAAGAACTTTCACTGTCATTGTCAGATTCATTACTGTCATCTTTACTTCTTGAATTTTCATTCTGCATAGTTTGTTTATCCAATGGCCGTTCGATTTGATTATTAGCGTTGGAAAGCAGGTTGAGAGATTCTGTTACAGGCTTGAAAACTGATTCCAATGCTTGTTTATTGCTAATCTCAATATCTCGCATGTTCCGTACTTTTCTCTTTACAGCTTCTGCGGCATCAACAATTTGTCTTTTTAATGATTTTTCCATGCTTGTTATCGGTTGAAAGTCGTATAAAGAATAATAATAATACAAAGATGACAACCTTAAATATTCGAAATTTTAATCAAAGATTACAAAGGTATCAAATTTAGTTCTATAGCATCCATTATTTTTAGAACAATCTTTATTAATTACAACATAGTTGAAGGGTTCACTCCATATCTTGGAACACATTTCACGGAATTCAAACCAAGTCATATCGGTATTAACATGTTCATCATAAACATGTCTTAAATTAATGTCATCTTGTTTAAAAAGTACTATCAGGTTAGCATTATCTCTTACTAATTGTTTTGGGATTTTACTGTATGTTTGATTTAGGTAAAAACAATCGATGTATTTATGTCTACCCATAGCAAAGTAATCACGCATATTATTTTGATTCTCACAAGCCACGTCATCAAAAATAATTATAGAGTTTGGTTTCGCATCCTCAACTTTTAACACTTCTTCATTTCCTTGAAATTTTTGTAATGATATACATGGTACTTGGTGTAAAACCTTTTCTAAAAACACATATTTTGGTTGGTGTAAAGTTTTTGAATATATGTATATGTTCTGAAAGTTTAATCCATTTTCATGTAGGAGTAAACCGATTAATAAGTTTGTTTTACCACAGTTTGATGGTCCGCAAATAAGGCATCGTATGGTATTAGGTAATAATTTTCCATGACGTGATTCAGTCTTACAAGAATCATTGCAAATTATATTTAATTGCAAAGATTGTGGTTGTTTGACGAATTTCATGTTAAATTCATGTTACAGCTTAATTAATAATGATTAAATTTAAAGATTGTTAATCTTTATAAACACATATGGATGTTGAATATACTCACGTTCATTTAAGTACTGGAACAAATTTTACCACACTGATCTCCTCCTTACAATTGTTTATTAATTCTACTAAAATTCAAACAGGTAAGTATTCACGCATTCATCATGATTGATATTCTGTCCGATTGATTATGATCATGATTCAATCACACGTTTGCTGGTTATATCGAATTTATATTATTGGGTATTCTGGACCACGAGACCTGAGCGAGAGCGAAACTTGTTTCGCTGAGCGACTGGACGAAAGTGGTCCAGAATGCCCAATAATATACTACTATAGTGGTACAAGTATTAATATAGGTAATCATCATCATCATTATATTATAGGTAATAGTTGCTATTCCAGAACCTCTCTGCCCCAACGGCTGCAGGTTCTTTGCAGTATGTGCCCACCTTTCTTCTTATATTAGTTCATTATTAAAGGATGTTTACATCATTCATTGTCAAGTCACTTAGTATAAGTTTGCAAGTTAAAATCAGTACTACAATGAAGGTGTTAAAGGGAAGACGTATTTTATTTAATTCAAACTGAACTGATACTGAACCTTATTCACAAGTAGACAAAGGGCATTTGACATTCCTTTATAAACTAGTCCTGGAAAGATTTTTTATTGTTTGTTGATCAGTGGATAGACCATGAATAAATATATCATTACCGATTAATGTATAGTAGTATTCAAACAACTTGCAGCATTTCTACTTGTATTTATAAAAATATGGTCACAGCAGCATCGCACCCTGGTTAGTTTCATTATAGTGCAAATTATATTGTGAGATGATTTATGTTGATGAAATTTTCAATTCCAACATTAGCACACAAGTACATAATATAATAGTTTAGCTACCTCTACTTACTTACCTGCTTACCTTTTGACTTTCATATTAATAATGAAAATCTGTATTCTCTCTAAAAAGCACTGAATACCTTAAATATGGCTGAATTAGAATAACCATAGCAAAACAAGTGATATTTTTGTATGTAAACAAGCGGTATTTGTGACATGGCCATGCTGTTACTGGCTTTGTGAGCACATTTTTATTTGAGGTTGCGTATGTGGCGTTCAACAGGTTAACAGAAGAAGTGTTCACATTTGATGCTGTACATACTGTTTACATTACAGATGCCACAATGGTCACAACATACAAAGCCACAGCTGTCACAGTACTCCGAGCCACCCAGCGCTGGCGCCCGTCACCTCCTCACAGACGGTGACGCAGCGCACCGTGGTCGACGTGGCCGTGCAGCACGTCACACACGTCGCGCAGGTGCACGCCAGCGCTGACAGACAGGACGCGAGGGAACGGAGCGCGTCCTCTGATGACTTCGTAGAGACGCACAGAGCTGGCAAGAGGAAGCGTAGTGACACAGAGTCTCATGCGTCTGATGCTAAGTCAGTGGAGGAGTGCCGCGAGCTGGTGGTGTCCCCGGGCGACGTGGCGGCGCTGCGCAGCTTCGTGTCGCGGCGGCGGCCCGGAGCCCTGGCGCGCTACGACGCGGACGAGTCCTACCGCCGCGCACTGTTCTACGCGATCAACCCGCTCGTCGTGCTGCGGCGCTGCGCCCTCACGCGCCGCGCCCTCGCCCGCGCCGCCCGGGACTTCGCCGCCAACCTCGGCCTGCGCCCCGCCACGCCTGCTTCTACCGCGCCACCCGTCGTGCAGCGAGCCAGTCGACGTATCGCTAAACAACGTGACACAGTGACTGAGAGCTCCAGTGATGATACAGATAAAGAGAACTACGTCACTCCCACTGAGAGACGCGTCTCTAGGTCCACAGTGAAAACTAACAGTGATGAAAATAGAAACATTTTACAAAAGAAACATACTTCTGTACGCAACATACACAGTAAACGTAACTATGCAGACAAGCCGGAGTCAGACAGTAGTGAAGGTCACACAGTGTCCTTACAGAAGAACAACCAAGTATTAAAGCGTGATAGTTTCCGCAAACTCGTAGAAGTTCACATCAAGCCGGATCAACATTCTGCCAATACTAAGTTGGCAGAAAAAGGGACCGCCTCTTCTGTCAACACTAAGAAGTTGGCAGAAAAAGTGACCGCGTCGACTCCCATCACTAAGAAGTTGGCAGATAAAGTGACTGCATCACCTGCCAACACAAAGAAGTTGACAGATAGACTGACCACACAGTCTGCCAACACTAAGAAGTTGTCAGAGGGAGTGACCACAGCACCCGTAGTGCACGATGAGAAAATACAAAGTAATTCACGCGTGGTAGTGAACGAAGCTAAGGAGAAACAGACAAAGCGACGCGTGCCACCCGCTGTAGAACCACACACTATCAGCAAACAGTAAGGCTAATATATTAATATACTTTGTACTGGAGGCCCACCTCTCCTCTTACCTCTTGGGGAAGGTAGAGAGTCTGGTGTTCACAAGTGGCGGTTAACTTAGTAAAACTTACTTACTTATATAAATAAATTTTAATTCGGGGCTTACCAATGCTCACCCAGGTCTACCGTACTCTATGCGGAACCCTAAATATGTTTCAAAATCTAAAGTTGCCTAGTTGACGCGCCGTACAATTTAAAAATCAATAGTGAAAATCCCATCGAAAACGGTCAAGCGGCTTCGGAGATTAGCCGGACAAACAGACAGAAAGACAGACAAATAATTTTTTAATTGTGTTTTCGGTATTGGTTTCGTGTATATTATATACTAGCTGCCCCGTGCCCACTTCGTTGGGCGGTAAAACAATCGCGTCCCTTTTTTAAATATATAATTTCATTACTGCTTTATAATATTAGTATAGATTATAAAACCGGAGATATTATGTTACATACAGATAGTTTAATTTTATTTATATTAAAAGATATAATATTAGATAAAATGTTTATGACGACAGAGCGTTCGGCAGTCGCGTGTGCAAGGAGTACTCGAACCTGGAGGACCACGCCATCGTGTCGTGGCTGAGCGCCGGCAGCAGGGCGCAGCGGGTCAACGGCAACGCGCTCTGGAAGGAGCTGCAGGAACAGTATCAGAGGATCACCGGCCAAGGTCAGCTCTCTACGTCATCTACATTACACCGTCACATATCGTAACAAAGTGACCAAACATTTCTGAACAATTTGTATATACAAGTGGCTATTAATATCTGAACATTGAACAAATTGACTATTTACTTATTTAAACAGTTAATGATGAGATATTTATGGTAACTTGTAGTGTATAGAGCTTGGTCACTTTCCCTGCTATGATATTTGTGATGGTGAGTGTAGGTGACACACCTCGCAGACAATATTTAGTCTAAAACTTTAATACTTGTAAGCTCTATCACATCACATATAATTCACTAATAGCTATATGTATAGTATTACATAATATCAACACTATGACCACAGTACAAGCCGTATTCTATCTCGGCCGAATATTTATTATAAATACCTACGGTACGTAAACATGCGATAGAGCTGCCCACCTCCAGCTTTTTAATTATATTTACCTACTTTCCCGCTCGTTACTGCGGCACAGTCGCGACTGTTCACTCCGCAAAGCCACCGCTATCGTGAGCGTGTAGGTATAACTCTCGTTTCGTCCGTTTCTATGAAGTCGTAATACTGTATTTATTTGTACTATTATGACATTATGATTGATAACAAGTTTGTTTTTTAGGAAATGTATTATTATATAAAATAAAACTAAATTAGATGTTATTGCGTTTGAGTGTTATACCTACCAACATGAGCTTTCAGCCAATCGACGTCCACTGCAGAACCTTCTACAAATACTGCCACCTTGTGCGGTCCTGTGTCTCCCTCATCCACCAGTCGTTAGTATATAATATATGCTAGCTTATGGTAGCTTTTATTAATTATGGTAGCTTTTATTAATTATATTAAATCATTGCAATGTTATTTAAATGTAAGATAAATGTGGCGTAACTATTTACCTTGACATTTCGTCATAGATGACTCTGTGTTTTGAGCTGTGTGTCCTGTGTCGTGTTGCAGCGCGGTCGTGGCACTCTCTACGTAACCGCTACCTGCGCTACATCCTGCCCGCGCTGGGCGCGCTGCAGCTGCCGCCGGGAGACGTGACGAGGCTGCGGGCTGCGGCCGCCACCGGTACTGTATATACACAGGAATGCGTTACTATCGAAGCTTCAGTAGCCGGGTCCACACTAAACGATGCATATTAGATGGCCAAGTACACATCACACGCTCCTGTGCAGCACTCCTGCCTGGACCGTGCAGTGTGGATCCGGCTATTGAACCATCATTTGTTCTCTATTGTACATAACGACGTTTTTTTTAAAGACAATTCCTGCATCGTCATCATCCTTTGTACTGATTTTACAAACATTAATTTAACAAAAAGAACATACAGACTCAGGACAATACTTAATTTGTGTATAGCATAAATTATTGCCCTGCGCGAGAATCGAACCCTAGACCCCGCACATTTAGATATAAATACAAGTTTATTACTTTATGTTATATCCGTGTGGTGACGGAGTAAGAATACAATATGTCACCACCTCATCTCATCCCATGGGTGTCGTAAAAACCGACTAAGGGACTATCCGTGAATATTATCTGTACGAAATAAAAAGAAAGACAACTTGGAATTATACCCTATAGCAATCCGTCTGGTCATCGTGGTATTAGTAGGTCAAGGATCCCTCCTTCACTGGAGGCCCATCCCTGTAGTGGGACATTAATGGGCTGTTATAATATGTCGACTTTATGTTATATGTAAATAATAAATACTATACCTCACACGTCATCATCTGAGTACTACAAAAAGAGATAGAAGATATTATATAAGACTCGTAAGTGCAAGCGAGATAGATATAGAGACATGATACAGCTCTAAGACTCTGATGATAAGGTGTCAGGTATAGTAAAGTTACTTGGTTTACTTACCCGTGATGTATGTTGTGTGCGAGCTGTAGTAGTGCACTACTTATCAATAAGTACATTAAAGATTAAGTTAACGATCGCTTGCGACCTGAAGTGATCAGATAAGTATTAAAAATGTATAGTAGTAAGACTATACACCCATCTTCCTCAAACCTCTTAGTTCTGTAGAGTAATGAAGAGCATCAGCTATAAAGCTAAGGTCCACAAGTATAATGTTATGTTGTAATTTGCAGGTGAAATCAAACGCAAAGTGGGTGATCCATCGCGGCGTCGTCAGTCGATATTCAAGGAAGAGGTGGTGCGCGGCGCTTCCACCAGAGTGCCCAAGAGCACCTCTGACTCTTCAGTACGGTCCAAGTCTCCGGCGGCTACGACACATCGCAGAATGTCTCCGCCTCCTCGCAAGTCCCTGCGCACTAGGTCACCACGCACTGAGGCGCCAAGTGCTAAGTCTCCACCGGCTAAGTCACAGCGGACTGTATCTCCTTCTCCACGCACTAAGTCACCAAGCGAAAGGTCATCGCGCACAGTGTCTCCCCGTAAGTCTCTGCGCACTAAATCACCAAGCGAAAGATCACCGAGCCCTGAGGCTCCACGAGTGAAAACACTACGCACTAGGTCGTCACGCGACGAGTCTCCGCGCACTAAGTCTTCACCAGCTAAGTCACGGCGGACAGTGTCCCCTTCCCCTCGCTCGAAGTCTCTACGTACTAAGTCTCCTCGCAAGTCTCTGCGCACTAAGTCATCAAGTGAGAGGTCGACGAGCTCCGAGTCTCCACGTGCTAAGACACCCACTAAGTCTCCTCGCAAATCCCTGCGCACTAAGTCACCAAGCGAGAGGACATCGAGCCCAGAGTCTCCGCGAGTGAAGTCACTCCGCACTAAGTCTATACTCATTTCTTCATCAAGTGCACCCTCGTCCAGCTCTGAAGACGACGGTGAGTTCAGTTTTATAAAAAAAGTTAATGAAATAATGAAGAGCGTTTACGCGGCTCACTAGCGCCACCTATTGAAAATAAATCATAATTGGCGAATAGGATCACTAATACAAAATGTTGTCAACTAAGTAGAAAGGGCAATATATTATTTGTACAACACACTGTCAACACTTTACAAGGATTTTAAGTGGTGGTACTTATAAGCCTTAATGTTCTTAAATACTAACGCCACAATATGTTATATTTAGTACCTCGCGAATTAATTGTGGAAGTCACACACACATCACAGGAAGATATAGGGAGGTGCAATATTCTAAGCTTTGGTTGAGAGCCATCCGTCCCACCACAGCCCGTGTAAAGTAGTAAATGTCTTAGAAGACAAACTACTCGTCCTCAACAAAATAATATTGTAAGCTACGATAATATGAATACTTATACAATGTTATGTAACAGCTCCGGGCGCGGTGACGTCACGCCGCGCCAGGTCCTCCTCCAGTACTGACTCCTCCTCCAGCTCTAGCTCTGAGCAAGAACGTAAGTTAACTATACTTTAAATATATATTTACACAACGCCATCTAGTGCCTAACTGAGCAGAGCTTGTACTAGTTCTATGCACACTACACAACGGATAAACATATGATACATAGTAACCACCAACACCAATGCTGTTTGCATCGGTGTTGGTGGTTACTATGTATCATCATGTTTATTTATTTATAATTTATGCACAAAATTATATTGATGTACGGTCGGGGTATTTGCCGCTCGACCACCCTTAGGCGAGAATCGCTTGGCACGCGGCGCATGCGATACGTGGGCGTGCCACGTACATGTTCATGCACACACAGATTTGCAACTCAAGACATATGGTCCATATCTTCATTGCTGCTTAGTAAATGGAACTAATACAATAATATTTATGTTACATTACAGACCGGGCGTCTCCCCCCTCCCGCAGGTCTGGGGGCGCCCCTCCCCCCGCGGTGACGTCACGACGCGCCAGGAAGCTGTTCAACCCGAACATTGTTCTATGATGACTACATGTCTGTGTGACTCGAGATAAATAGTGATAGGAAGTGCTGCCTTAATATTATACCTTATTGTGTTCTCATAGTGGTAGCCATACACGATCCTTCCTATCGTCCAATCGGCATGACGCTACCGATTGGATCAGTTAGAATTGACCGTGTGTGGGAGTGGATCGGCATGACAGTTAGAATGGATGGCAGGATCGAATTTCGTTTCTTTTGATTGAGATTGGATCAAATCTGCAGTATCATGCCGATTGGACGATAGGAAGGATCGTGTATGGCCACCATAAGATACAGTTTGTAAAGTAGTCGTATACACAAAGATCCACAGTGTGTGTGAGAGTAAAGATATAAGTGAACATAACATGTATATTATACCTTAATTACTTGTAATAAGATACAATGTATAGTTTATGTGTCTGTTGAGTTTTATTAATATTTGTTCGGTCATTTGACTGTAAACAGTGAACAACACTGCTAGTATATACAATACTGCTACTATTAGCGGATATCATCCCACAAGGCAAAGGTTTATGACCAGTGAAGGTGAAGTGAACAATATTACTAAAAAATAGTATGACTCATGATAAAAGTTAACACTGTATCAATATTAAACCTTATTCAGTTATAATAAGACATATTTTAGTATGTATGGTTTGATGTGCTGCTATACTAGTATTTGTTAGGATGTTGTACTAATATCATCATATCAACTGTTGTACGTCCACTTGTGGACTTAGGCTTCCTCCAAATTTTGTCTATTGTATTATAAGTAGTGATTATTATTTTATTTCATAGATAACATAATAATAATGTTATGTTTTTGGAATAAATACCAAGTGAATGTGGCCTTTGTGAAGAGAATAAATAATATTAAGGGGAAACAATTCAATCGCAATTCCATACAAACAAAGAAAGTTAATTCCTCCTTCATTAGATAATAAATACTCAAAACTATAGATGATATCGTTTTGTCTCGTTATTATCTAGTCTTATTGATTAATAAAACAGTAAAAAAAATATTCATTTACAAGTTATGAGGCTTCAAAGTTCATAATTCTATGCACATTTTATGACAACTTTTAGCGTAATAAAATAGGATTAAACGTTTATAAAGGTAAATATATTTTGGGACTAGGAATAGATTATTTATTCGAAAATTCAAATAATTTTATATTGACTAGATACATTCAAAAGTTTGTACGCAATTACCTTTTTCCCAAAACCATTTTAGGAAATTTTACCGTGCTCGTTTCCGCCATCGACATCTTGCATCTCGCCTCCACTTTCTGCACCCCTCGGGTCGGAGGAGGGGAGGTACGACAGCGAGCCGACCGTCGTCGAATGTTACCGAATATTTTTTTTTAAACTTCAATAAACTTTAATTTATGTCATTTATGACAATTATGTATCGCTTGCCAGTAAGAAGTTTCGTAATTTCTTTTATCAAAGAGATCCAATTATTATCAGATGCATAACCAGTTAGATAAAATACCTACATCAGTGACCTTCTTGACTAAAATCAACTGTCAAAATTCACCTATTATTACAATAGTCAATAGAGCATAGCTAAGGCTGTCACATTGCACAAACTGTATTTTTTTGTAATTCATTTTGTATTTTTTTTTAAATATTTACGTGACTCACCCCCGCCCCGGTATCTGAATGACTGATATCATTTCTTGTCAATTATCATTTCCAGATTTTATGATTATTATTTATTTTATGATTTTTCTTCCTTTTTTTAAATCCAGCTAAAATTAACTTCATGTACTGTATGTGAAGTAAGATATTATTGTGTACTGTATGGAACCCCTATTAACGATGCACGGTCTAAAAAACTGTCTCAAGAATAAACAGCTTAACTTAAAAAAAAAAATAAAAATTATAATGTTTTACGGTGTCATACCTACACCACTTACAAGATAAATTGATGTCTCGCTTGGTGTGTCTTCCGCAACAAAACTTACAATAAAATATTTTTTAAAAACCCATTTTAGTTATCTTTATTTACTCCTGATTTATTACTTTTTAGGTAACTACCTACAGCTAGTATTAGTGTCAACCCTAACAATCAAGAAGAACAATATTTATATTTTGAATGACATTTTGATTTGTAATAAATACAATCGAGCGCGTGTGCGTGTGCACGTTTCTGACTGCTTTTCTATGAGTTTTTCTCTTTCTCACGCAACGTTTGGTGAAACAACAATCTTTTAGGCTCCGGTGACAGCTGAGTTGGTTTTGACAGAAGGAGCCTTCTTAAGTTTTGTTTGTGTGTATATTTGTATAAGTTAAATAATATTAAGTTGATAATGTTGGAACATCATTTATGTTTACAATATTATATTATAGTTGCGACGTAACCTGAGTGTAACGTCGTCCTGTGTATAATTATGTTTAGAACTGTTTGACATTATGTTATCATTATTATATAGCGCCTACATTAAGTTTTTTTTTGTATATTATGTATGTGTTCATACTTGTAATAAACGTGAAACATTTTAAGTATGGATGGATGTTTGTTTCTCCTTCACGTAAAAATTCTAAATGGATTATAATGAAATTGTACAATATTTCTCACTTATTCCTTTCCTTTCCACACTTTCACACAACGCCATCTAGTCCCAAACTAAGCAGAGATAGTACTATGGGTACTAGACAACGGGTAAACATAAATAAATACTTTTTTTTTGTAAATACATACATATTATACATAGAAAACACCCAGACCAATGCAAACAATCATGTTCATGCACACAAAGATTTGCATTGAGCGGAAATCGAACCCGAGACCTCTGCGTAGCAGTCATGTCATATAACCACTACGCCATCTGTGGCGTGTGGTCGTCAAACTTATACATCAGAATAACACATAAGCTATAATTTATATGATATTGCATTTATAATAACAGCTACTTGAAATATTGTAAGCTAAGATAATATGAATACTTGTACAATGTGTAATCGTGCGCAAAGGAAGGCGCGGCCACGAGCTGGTTGTAACATAATGTTCAGATGTGTAATGTGAATAATAGAAGTAATAGTGCGCGGAGTGCGGGCTCTAATCATGATTTAAGCTAAATTATGTTGATATGGTGGTTTTTTTTCGTTTCTTCTTTTTTTTCCAAAAAAAGTTTGTTGAATGGATAAAATGTTCACACAAACAAACAATATAATATATTACTAAACAAATACAATTATAAGTTTATGAAACATTAAATAAATTAATAAATCATTATTGTTTACCATACATTTTGTTAGATCAAGAGATGATCACAAATATATGATCTCCTCCAGACAAAGATGTATGTTAAGTATATTATGTTACAATAAAATGTGGACAAATCCTTACTAATATCATAAATGTGAAAGTTTTTATGTACGGCAATCACTCTTAAACGGCTAGACCGATTAAGATATAATTTTGTATAAAGATAGCTAACATCCTAGATTAACATAATATATATTATTTTTTGGTTTTCTATCCTTAAAATGACTTGAGTAAGTAGGTATTTACCCATTTAGTAAGACTTGTTTAGCAGTTTGTGTTTAGTTAGTATATGTTGTTATTAGTTTGTAATACATTATGTTGTAAAATAAATATATATTTTACTATTGTCTCGCGTGTTTCATTTTATATTTTCATACTATACCTTCATGTACCACTGCAGGGACGGACCTCCTGCAGGTATATATTTGTATTGAGAAGGAAACAGTTGTTAAGTAAGTATCACTTACATACCTGTGGACGTAGCAACATTGGAGAGGAGGGTTGCTTTCTGCGAGTTGTTACAACCTACAATGTTGTAGTTAGCCAGGCTAAGTCTAGCGCCGCACACAGACACAAAGAACATCCAGACTCAGGACAATCATTTGTAAATCATATAAAGAATTGTCCTGCGTGGGGATCATGCACGGCACCCGTAAAAAATAATCCTTAATTTTAACTAGGTACACATTTATTATAAAACTCAGATTTTTTTGGATTCGGTGATTAAGGATTATTTTTTACTTTTCAGTTCTTTTTTTTCGTTGGTTATATTTTTGTAAAAAAAAAATTATTTACAGCTTTTCATGTCCTAATAACTTGCATGAAAGTGTGTACAACTGTACCATTTCTGTCTTCTTGATAATCTGCCACACAACCTCTTGTAGTCAAAAATCAAATGGCTCGATGCTAAATGAGGCAGGCACACAGTCAGTGGTACGAGTTGGTGTATGCGTTTCAATGTATGCGTTTCGACTGCTCGGCCACGGCACGCAAACAGAAAAAAAATTAGTCAGGGATTCTGTCGAAATTTGTCGAAAACGAATGGCACAAACTAAAAATTTGTCGAAGTAGAAATAAAGAAGTTATAGGGGTCTAAACGTGGCCGCGCGAACGAAACGCGGAGGATTGCGCGGCCACGGAGATCTCATCAACTACTTGAGCTAGAGATCTAATTCTTTTTGTAAATGAATGGCTGAATTTGTCGACAATTGTCGAAAAAAGAATCACAAGCCCTAGATCAATACTTTACTAGATATTCACCTCTGAAGTCATGGCCGCGCAATCCTCCACTTGTGATTTCTTTAATGTTGATTATTTCTTTCAAACTAAGACTTTAGACAGTAAAATTGGTGTTGACAGCAAGGTTTTAATTTGTCGAAACTAATGAAAGCAATAGACTCTACTAAAGTTTAGCCATATAGACAAAATCAGAGGAAAACAAAAAGTTCATGGCCGCGCAATCGAAACGCTACTTTGAACGCTGATATCTCAGTAACTATTATTGCAAGGATATTCGTGTTTACATTTATTTATTCTACATTTTAACATTATTGTAATGACATATCGTTTGATCCTCAGAACAGTTCTCAAACCGTGTAATCTCAAAAATAATGATACCCTGTACAATGTTCGAGCAGAGTAACCATAATTTCGATTTCATTAGGATATTCCTCTAATGGGAGACTATCATTTTTATTTTAAAAAACAATAAAATTACTCCTTTAGTGCGTGCATGTAATGAATATAATAGGTTGAATGGTAAAGTCGATATATTCCATGACTCTTTTTCCAGTTTTGAAAAAAATATTAAAAATTTACTTTTCTTTTTTAGTTAATTTGTTTTAATTTTGCTCTGCATTTTATTTTGTTTGGTTTGTTTAGAATTTAAAAAAAATATTGCTCACAAAAAAATATTGATTTTGATAAGAATGTAGCGTACGATTTTGAGTTCACGGTCGTGTAACGTACCAAAAAGTCGTATGAGTACGATTTAAATTGTACGGCTATTCGGCCGTCCCGCCCGGTGCGGTGGCTCGCTCGCCAACAAATGTGCGAGTGAGAAATCATAATCTTAGAGTGAGAGCGCAAAAGGCTAATTTTCGCTTGATCCTCCCGGTTTCGTGGCTAACTCTAGCGCAATCGTTGGCAAAATTGCTTTAAATTAGACCTTGAAGCTTTTGGGTTATCCAATTGTTGTTAAGTAATTATTACATTTCAATTTTTATTTTGAAATAATAGGTAGGTATAACAATGGGTGTAAATAAAAATGTTTGTGTGGTGTTATAAAACCAGGATGTAAGTAAATCTTGCAATGCTACACGGCACAGAACATCTTTTAAATATCACTACACACACAGTAAGTTCGTAAAGAATCATGCGATCGATGTACGAAAAATAACTAAGGCGATAACAAAAAAGTACAAATACATAACTATTAAAAATCTTTCGTCTTTAAAAATAATTAAAGTATAATGGAGTCAATAGTTCCTTGATAATTTAAGATCTACAAATATTTGTAGCATATAATAATTTACTATAATTAATAAAAAGGAATTTCCTAATGAAATCGAAATTATGGTTACTCTGCTCGAACATTGTACAGGGTATCATTATTTTTGAGATTACACGGCTTGAGAACTGTTCTGAGGATCAAACGATATGTCATTACAATGAGGTTAAAATGTAGAATAAATAAATGTAAACACGAATATCCTTGCAATAATAGTTACTGAGATATCAGCGTCCAAAGTAGCGTTTCGATTGCGCGGCCATGAACTTTTTGTTTTCCTCTGATTTCGTCTATATGGCTAAACTTTAGTAGAGTCTATTGCTTTCATTAGTTTCGACAAATTAAAACCTTGCTGTCAACACCAATTTTACTGTCTAAAGTCTTAGTTTGAAAGAAATAATCAACATTAAAGAAATCACAAGTGGAGGATTGCGCGGCCATGACTTCAGAGGTGAATATCTAGTAAAGTATTGATCTAGGGCTTGTGATTCTTTTTTCGACAATTGTCGACAAATTCAGCCATTCATTTACAAAAAGAATTAGATCTCTAGCTCAAGTAGTTGCTGAGATCTCCGTGGCCGCGCAATCCTCCGCGTTTCGTTCGCGCGGCCACGTTTAGACCCCTATAACTTCTTTATTTCTACTTCGACAAATTTTTAGTTTGTGCCATTCGTTTTCGACAAATTTCGACAGAATCCCTGACTAATTTTTTTTCTGTTTGCGTGCCGTGGCCGAGCAGTCGAAACGCACACGTTTCAATTGCTCGGCCACGGCACGCAAACAGAAAAAACATTAGTCAGGGATTCTGTCGAAATTTGTCGAAAACGAATGGCACAAACTAAACTATTTTTTTTCTGTTTGCGTGCCGTGGCCGAGCAATTGAAACGCATACGATTTGGTGGCACGACGAAATAACCCATTCTGATGGTCATCTTTATTTCGATTTGTAATAAATACTTGAATACGAGCGCGTGTGTATCTTACTGCTTTTCAATGAGTTTTTCTCCACGCGACATTTGGTAAAACAACGGATTGGTATAGGGTTTAATTTCAAGTTTTCCTTCTTTTTATTTCGTTAAGATGAAAGTCCCTTATAAATATAATATAAACGGGATATTAACGCGCATTTTATTTACCTTTATTTTACGACGGTTTCGGCACAAGTTGCACTGGCCGTGGTCGCACTGGTGATGTCTTTTTTTCAAAGGTCGATGTGCAATATTTATCGGCAGGTACTCTACGCTTCTACGATAAGACTACATGCACCACTATTCTCCTGTTCCGCTCAGGTGGGTGGCGTAAAGGAATTATCTAAGTGTATAAAATAAAACTGCCTGCACATTTACTACAAAATATTCATTTATTGTATTATAATTCAGTTTGGTATCGACACATCGTCACGTCACCACACACACACACACACACGCACGTCGCTATATACATACGTACAATGTACACACACACACAGACACACATATAACTATATATACAGGATCATCACAACATTATATCTAACTTGTTCTAGGTATTAACTACACTTACATTATAACTATAGAATCTTATACGTAACAACATACAGTATGCGTTAAATAACCCGGCCGGGCTCAAGTTAGCTATCAGACAAGTTTGCGCAACAACTTTAAGTCGGTCGTGTTAGTTGGCGCGTACTGTATATTGTACTCAACTTACTAAACATAATTTTGTGCGTTGATACATGCTTACAATTCATTCGTAAATATCTTAACACAAGACCCGTCTATACAGCTGTCTGTAAATTCCACAATGGCTAGACGTGTGTTGTGAACATGTTTCTAAGGAGGCCCGTCCTTGCACTGGGACGGTTGACAACTTGTAAAATAATGAACAATATACAATAATAAAAATACTTGAGATTTACTTATATTGTATAAGTTCATGTTGAACACAATAATAATTAATTACTTACATAGAATGGTGTTTGTGGTTAAATACTAAAATACAATTAATTATGTCACTACAACCCTTTTATTTTGTTACTGTAGTAAAAATAGACTCAAAGATATATGACAAACAAGATATTATGGCAAAAGAACATAGTAGAGACAATTTTACAAGGTTTATCCCTGCAGTGGGACATCAGACAACAATACATAATTATTTAAGAGCAGTTAACATTCAGATAGTTACAATAAGCTCGTTATTAACATAATCTCACTCAACTATATTGTTGAGTGTCCGCGACACTATAGTCTAGCATCTCTACTACACGTATACATCATTTTTCCTCAAATTAAGTAACAATTTCGTGTAATAATCTTTTGTGGTAGCAGTAAGAATACAATAAATTATAAATTGACGTCTAGAGAATACAGCAGAAGACTTAAATGGTAAAGTTTTCTAAACTTTAAATAATATGAACTTTAATATAAATTACTTTAAGTAGTTTTAAGCTGACGTCAATAAGTTAAACCTTGTTTTTTTGATATAGAATAAATATAATACAATTCAATATAAGAAAACTTGATGATTCCCTAAAAGTAACGAAAAATTATGTAAAAATGTACCGCATACCTAGTACCGTTCCTGAACTACTAAGTTTGTTCATTAACATAATAATATACATTATATATAATTTGATCATTCACAATTTGTTTACTAATAATTCATTACAAGTTACAATTTAATAAACAATATAATTATAAGTACATTATCGATTCTTTATATTAAATCTCACTGCTTTGCAGGAGTTTGCAGTTCGATCTCTGCTCAAGTTAATTTATTTTATTTTATTTCAAAAGAGCGCATTTACCTGATGGAAAGCACGAATGAGGACAACAGCTGGTAGCTATGTAATGACATCACTTTGTCTGTCTGTACAAATACACTACATTTTTCACACTATATTTGAACGACTCAATATAAGAAAAAGTGAATAAATTTAAACAAGTTGATTACAAGTTAGTTATGGGTCAGTCTGCAACATATTCTCAATTCTCACAATCAAATGTCTATCTTATCATGTTGTAAATAAAGTATATTTTGAGTCGCGTGACTGAGTGTATTGACCCTAAGGGAACATTTAATGATTTTTGAATTAAAATAATTAGTTGTTTATACTTTTTGTGCCTTAGTCACAATTTTGTGCGTTAACCTGGCTAAGTATACATTATTTAATTACAATGTTGTCTGTACATAACAGTGGCGAAGGGTGGATTTTTATAAAAGGGAAGCCGAAGATTCCGTGGACTTTTGTTCTACTTTATATTACTATTATTCTGTAGTTCATAGGTATTCGTGAGAAAATGTTTCGATTTTACCTAGTTGTCCCGAACTCATAAACTTAAAATACGAAAATGTTTCTCTGTTTGGAAGACTTCTTTGATCAATTAGATTAATTGTTTATATTGCTATATCCTAAATGATTCTACATACCTACTTACTTACTTTTAGAATCTGAGAATACTGTCTGTAAGCCACTTACTTATACGTATCGAAATGAGATAATTGTATTAAAATGTTTCGTAAATCCACAGCGCCGGCGTTTCTTATATTTATAATTCAATTTCGAGAATGATGTTTTATCGCACATCACATAATAGGATAGTCAATATAATATAACACTATTAACCTGTCCCTTATAACAACAAACTATTAAATTTGCTGAAAACAATACAAACAAGTACTTACAAAAATATTCCATAGGATCCCAACGCACTACGACAAAAATAAAGTCAACCAATGCACAACACATAATACACAATCATAAATAATTAAACATACAAATTTTACTACTTTAAACAAGAAAGCGAATTTTATAACCTATTTGCAGAAAATAAATACAAATATCTGTTTTTTCTTCAAATGGTCCTATCGTTTACCGATGATTCTGCCAAAGTCAAGACGCAAGCCGTATAAAAATATAAAAACAAATAAATATAATTAAAAACTAAAAATTCAGAAGAAAGGCTGATTTCTATCAGATTTAAATAATTGATAAAAACAAAGGAATGTCAATGGCAAATTAAGTACTTAACGTGAAATGAAATGAAACTTCGTTACAATTGGTCGGTCCACTGGTTGCAATAGTGCTTTCTCGCTCTCGCAATGTTGTAGTTGTATCTTTTATCCTTGTCATAAGCCGATGGCCACCGGCTTATATGGTACCTTAGATCGACGAATACAAAGTGTCACGTGACCGTACGATTTCCGTACAGTCTGTTGTACTGGATTCCTAATTTCGCGACCGGCTTACTGCGCTCCGCGCATGCGCGCTTTAAGTACTCTCTGACTGAACCATAACAAGTTGTTAGTTGACAACCTTTAATTACAAGATGGCGTTATGAGTACGTAAATAATTATATTGAAAATTATTATTACTGTAATTATTATTGCGATTTACGTAAGAGAATACTTTTTTGTTTTATATTATTTTGTATTGAGTGGATGTTGCGTCATTGATTTATAATTGATTAATAGACAATGCTAAGCGGTTTTTGCAAAGGTAAGCCGGTAGGAATCGAGTTATATGGACACTTCGCCACTAGTACATAATATATAATTATATAAAAATAACTATGTTCACCAGTTGTCTAGTTATGCATCACACTGTTAAGTACAAGTTCCCTGTGTTACATTATGTATTACATATAGATATAATAAATAACTGTCCGTGTGTGTAACATTACATCATAATTAAGTATTGCCATCAATTTGTTCTAAATTATAATTATTTATACATACAGCTAATATCAACCTACAGTTCATATCACTCGTGTTTATCACGCGATAACGAAGTGCTTTTACAATCTCGAGATTATTTCGTATTCATAAAAATATCACTACACCTCGTGGGTGTCGTAAAAGTACATTAAATGAGATAATATCAATCCACAAGCCGCGCCGTCCCTGCAGTGGGACAGTGACTATCACATAGGTATATGTACACAATAAACTTAAGATAAAATCGTTGAGATGATTTATATTTATACATTACACAGGTACACAATTACTTTATACTTAATATTATATACAAACATTATGTACACACGTGTGTACAAACACACACATTGTGTGTATTGATCACTTACTGTGCACACACAAACACACGGCACTGCGCACACACAAACACACATCACTGTGCACAAAATTTCACCTGTAAGCAATGTATATGAAATGGTTCATAGAAATAGTGAAGTCAATATTACAGTAAAACTTATTGATTAGATCCGGTGAAGATAGTGGGTAACCGACGTACGTGGGAGCCACGTGACAGAGTCCTATGTCCAACAGTGGACATCAGAGGATGAGATGTGTTGTGCTCACACAGACAGAGTGACATGCACTACACACAGGACACTTTAAACTAATTTATTATTAAATGTGCGTTTTATTAGTCTGTCAAGTGTCCAGCACAGTCCGGCTACTCCCGCAGCAGGCCGCGCGCCTTGGCTGTCAGCTTGCGCACTCTGCCGCGTGACGAGATGGACACCGGCTCACTGCTGGTCGACGCATGTGCACCACCATTCGCTCCGCCCTCCATACCTACACAGAGAGTCAGTTTATTAATGACGAAATGTATTTCATATAAAAGATTTCAAAGATCCTAAAATAGCCCCCTGTAGGACCCCTCAGCTGACACTATCTACAACTCTTGCAATCTTCAGTTTATCAGTTTCAGTTTCATTCATTTATTCAAAGTAGTACAATAATATTGTATCTTTTTGACGTCATCTAACATTACTTAATCTAAATTTAAAAACATTTCAAAGTTTAGAAAACTTTACCACCGCCTCCAAAGCGCTAGTAGAGAAGAAGCGGCGCAACAAACTCTACTGCTGCATTTTCTTGACGTCATCATTTTTACATAGCAGATCACTGTAATTAGGCGCTGCAACCATTGTATACCATACATAACCATAACCAAGGATTATTCAATTATAAAGGTAGCGTCGTGATGTAGGTAGTACATGAAAGTGGGAGCACCAAATCACATTCATAAATAACTATCCAGTAGTAAAGACGTCGCTCAGCCAAATGACCCCTTGAATAAAAACTCAGAAGTGTATTACAATGTAATCTTAATTGTCCGACTCACTAAGTAAACAACTCATCTGCGCAGACACAACCAAGTACTACAGAATAGTAAGTATTGTACACAAGTACGACATAAATAACATAAGTAAGCACTATCTGAGATAGCCAAACGCAATATCGACCATTCCAGAGTAGGAGTCCTAAAATGTACCCCTGTACAACTCCTTAGCTGACATTAGCACTAGTTTTATGTTCTAATTTTGTTTATTTACTAAACACTTAATTTTTTAAGAATATTCTACCCGTGTTGAACTTTACTCTCTCTCTCTCTCTCTTCCTGGCTATGCATCCCACATGGTGGTGGGGTCAGCCTTCCTAATCTTCCTCCTCCACCCTGCTCTATCCTCGACCTCACTGTCACTGAGCTCGCACTCTCCCATGTCCCTCCGCACCACATCCCTCCATCTTGTCTTTGGTCTGCCTCTGGATCTTCGACCGGGGACAGAAAGTTGTAGCGCCAAGTTACCCACGTATTCCGTTGGTCTCCTCCTAACGTGACCATACCATCGCAGCCTACTCTCCTGCAGCTTGTCGGCGATGTCGCGTACACCCAGGCTACCTCGCACGTACTCGTTGCGGATTTTATCGAGCCTAGTGACGCCGCACATCCACCGCAGCATTTTCATTTCCGCAACTTGGATGGCATGGACTTTTTTCTGAGTAGTAGCCCACGTTTCGCTGCCGTACATTAGGACAGGCCGAATTATGGTCTTGTATACCAGCCCCTTGAGCCTGACCGGCATCCTCTTGTCGCACGTCACACCAGTCACTTCTCGCCACTTTTAGCCACGCTGCTGCTATTCGGTGCTGAATGTTGCATTCAACGTCCCCAGACTTGTGCATTATATTACCCAAGTATTTGTAATAATCGCACGTGGTGACTATTTGTCCATCGATTTCAATTGGACTAGAGTTGTTAACGTCTGGGTCACAAAGAGACATAAACTGGGTTTTTGCAACACTCAGCACTAGGCCACCCTTCTGCAACTGGTGCTTCCACGCCAGAAGTGTTTCCTTCAGCTCCTCGCGGCTTTGAGTGCAGATGGACACATCGTCAGCGTAGATAAAAGTCCACGATGCTAAATTCTGCGCCGCTTCAGTGAGAGAGTCAAGTACTAAGCAAAACAGAAACGGGCTCAGTACAGAGCCCTGGTGTACGCCTTCTGTGACCGCTATTGGTTTACTCTCACCCACCACTGTCCGAACCATTGATCGCGCTCCCTTGTACATGTCGGCTATGATGCTAATGTATTTCTGGGGCACATTCTTCTTGCGAAGGCTCCACCAGATAGTATCCCTAGGAACTCGGTCAAATGCCTTTTCCATGTCAAGGAACGCTACATAAAGAGGTCGGTTTTTAGCACGATGTTCTTCAGCAATCGTGTTTAGAGCAAACACTGGATCCGTTGTTGATATGCCCGGTATGAAGCCATAGTGATTTCTTGACAGCGTGCATTCAGATCTTAATCGGCTATCAATAACTCTCTCGTAGAGCTTCATGGTATGACTAAGGAGCTTGATACCTCGATAGTTGGTGCACTCATACCTGCTACCTTTCCCCTTATATATCGGTACTATAGTGCTCAATCTCCATGCTTCTGGCATTTTAGAAGAGAGCAACATACTGTTAAATAATTCGGTTAGCAAAACAAGCCCGCGAGTACCAAGACACTTCCAAGCCTCTATTGGTATACCGTCTGGTGCAATGGCTTTTTTTGTTGCTCATTTTTTGTAGAGCTTTATTTATCTCACTCGCGTGGATCACCGGAACCAGTCCCATATTTGCTTCGATTTCGGGGAGCTGTGTAGCAGCATTACCTGGGTTTAGTAGCTGTTCGTAGTAATTGGTCCATACATTTAGTACATCCTTGTCCTTGTACACCAAATCCCCGTTTGGGCTTTTGATAGTTTTACATTTCATAGTATCTTTTGTGCTCTGAGAACGCTGTTTTGCGAGCTTGTAAATACACCTTCTGACCCTCTCTTGTTTCTAACTTCCTGTAAAGTTCTTTTTGAGATTTTGCTCGTTCTGTAGCAATTATTTTCTTTGCATGTTTCTTTAATCTTTTATAGCTTTCGTGATCATCCGTAGACTGAGAGCCTTGCCAGGTTTTAAAGGCTATTTTCTTTTGAGATATTGCACGTTGTACTTCCTCTGTCCACCACCACGTTTCCCTAGTGCCTTGTCGGCCACCTTTTGTGCGACCAAGGGTTTTGTTTGCAGCAGTTAAGATGGACTTTTGAATGTTCTGCCATGACTCGTCCACGTCTGCTTTGATGTCAATACTCATGTCCTTTAGATGATCACGAAATTCTGCTATTTTTTCACCCTTTAGATTCCACCATTTGGTGAGTTCTGGAATCAGGTTTGGTTCTTCTTTACGTGTTGCCCTAAACTTCATGTCCATGACAACAATTCGGTGCTGACTAGTTACGCATTCTCCCGGTATCACTTTACAGTTAGTCACGCGGCCAATTTGAGCTCTATTCAAAAGGATGTAATCTATCTGCGAACATGCTGGGCCACTTCTGTACGTGATTTTATGGTCATTCTTTTTAGCGAAGAAGGAATTGACAATAGCAAGGTCAAAAGATGCTGCTGCTGAGAGGATAACCTTTCCAGTTCCGTTCCGTGTTGAACTTTACTGTTTCTCTATATTGTTTTCTGTTCATTCTGTGGAAGCTTGTAATTGGCATGTAATTGTCTACAACTAAACTCATTGTACTGTAGCTGTAAGCTCCCCAAAAACAATAAAATAAATAAAAATAAAATGTAAAATACGAGGAATCAAGTAAGAAGATGTTAGTATCGACTGTGCAGAGGTATTGTTGTATCTAAGTAGCTGGGAGCAGGTGTTTACTAAGTGACTGTCTACGTGTAGTACAGGTATCACTCACCGTTCTCACGCGCTGTGTGTGCGTCCCTCGCGCTGTGCGTGGCGCGCCTCTCCCTCCCGCTGTAGTAGTTGTGGTCCGACGTGTGCGCGCCCCCACCCGACACTCCTGCGCTCGCGCTCTGCACACAACACACACAACTTTTAATACATACACTGTGTATCACGACCACCAGACTAGGTTCACTTATACCTAGTGTTGCCGCTCGATAGTCTACTATTGATAGTCTATCGATAGACAATCGATAGTCGACTATTGTCAGACTATCGATATTTATATCGATAGAATCGATAGTGTCGATACTATCGATTGTATCGATAGCACTGTTAGTATAAATACTGTCGACACATAGTAATACTACCGATGAAATCGATAGAATCGTTGTTCAATACCCAATGTACTATCGATAGTATCGATAGGATCAATACCATTGATGCTGAACATTGCAATGACAATCGATAGTATTGATACTATCGATAATATCGATAGTTGTGTTTTATCGATAGTGACCTTTCCTTCGATAGTATTGGTTGAAGTCTGTAGTCTAAATAAGTAATAAAATGGTTAGCATAATTACAACAAGGGTACATTGAAAAAAAAAACAAATATATCAATACTATCGACAGCATTAATAATGTTATATAATACTATCGATAGTATTGGTAGTATCAATAGTAAATTTGATATTGAACTTCGATACTATCGATACAATTAATAGTATTACAGTATATAATACTATTTTACCAAATAAAGCTATCGATACTATCGACAGTATCGATACTATCGATAGACCAATCGATATTATAGATGATTTTCGAGGTCAACTATCGATAGTGCGGCAACACTACTTATACCACTTTGACAGAACAGATTGGTTTTTAAGTTCAGTTTTCCCTCTCCTTCGTCTTTGTTCAAGAATGAGTTAGGTTGATAACACCGTGTTTTCCAACTCCGTCACGACATTGAACATAAGGACACAACATGTTGTAAACACGACTGTACTAGCGAGCGTCGCCCAGCAGTCGTCTCCACGCCATCATGTAGTTAGGTCGTAGATAATTAGATATCGTTTATTTGTATTAAATTTAATTCAATCTGCAACCAACAGTAACTATATCATGTTTTGGCCTTGATGAACTATGTGGATGCTAAATAAAACGACACCTGGCGGTTCCATTTCAAGACGTTTATTAATTAACTAGCTGACCCGTGCCCACTTCGTTGAGCAGCAAAAAAACGCTTCCTTTTTAGGGTTCCGTACCAGTTTTGAAAAAACGGAACCCTTATAGGATCACTTTGTTGTCCGTCTGTCTGTCAAGACCATTTATCTCAGGAACGCGTGAAGGTATCAAGCTGAAATTTTCACCAAATACTAAAGCTTGTTGCCTCTTAGTACCGTACAAAAATCAAACTGCTAATCCAACGCAATCAAGAGATACAGCCGTTTTTGTCGCAAAATTTAGAGGGGTAAGAGCAAAAACCTACAGGGTACTTCCAGTCTACCTACAAACTTGAAATTTGGCATGAAGCAAGGTCTTGTAGTACATGTAATGGGAAAATTCCGAAAACCTTAAATTTTTACTTCAATCACATTATATTTTGTTTTCATAGAATTTTGGCGGGAAAGCTGAGTCACGTGACCAGGGACGTCATAGAATTTTGACAGCTGTCAAAGTGACAGCTGTCAAAGTGACAGCTGTCAAAGTGACAGCTGTCACTTTTGACAGATGGGACGTGACGTCATAGAATTTTGACAGATGAGCTGTGACGTCACAGAATTTTGGCGGGATAACATTTTTTGACAGTTGTGTCGTGACGTCATTGAATTTTTGACAGATAAATCGTGACGTCACAGAATTTTTGACAGATGAGTTGTGACGTTATATTATTTTGGAGGGAAAATATTTTAGACAACAGTCACTTTGGCAGCTGTCACTTTTGACATCTGTCATAGATGGGACGTGACGTCATATAATTTTTGACAGATGAGTCGTGACGTCACAGAATTTTGGCGGGAAAACATTTTTTGACAGTTGTGTCGTGACGTAATTGAATTTTTGACAGATAAGTCATGACGTCACAGAATTTTTGACAGATGAGTTGTGACGTCATATTATTTTGGCGGGAAAATATTTTAGGCACCAGTCACTTTCACAGCTGTCACTTTGACAGATGTGCGTGACGTCATATAATTTTTGACAGATGAGTCGTGACGTCATATAATGTTTGACAGATGAGTTGTGACGTCATAGTATTTTGGCGGGAAAATATTTTTTAATAGAGCTGAGTCGTGCCGTCTGAATTTTGGCGGGAAAAATTGTATTTAAACAGCTGAGTCCTGACGTTATTACAATTTGGCAAATAGGTTTGTACGGAACCCTCGGTGCGCGAGTCAGACTCGCACTTGACCGGTTTTATTTTAAACATATTTCAGTACTGCTCCTCTCTTATTAGTCATAGCGTGATACTATATAGCCTATGGCACTCCCCGATAAATGGCCTATTTAAAACAAAAATAATTTTAAAAATAGGATCTGTAGTTCCAGAGATTACCCCTACAACGTCACAAACTTACAAACACACAAACGTAAACGTTACCTTTTTATAATATTAGTATAGAGTATTATCCATTCATTCTGTCCGTGTGGTGACGGAGTAAGAATACAATATGTCACCACCCCATCTCATCCCATGGGTGTCGTAAAAACCGACTAAGGGAATAACCGTAACTACTATCTTTACGAAATAAAAAGAAGGAAAACTTGAAATTAAACCCTAAGCCAATCCGTCTGGCTAGCGTGGTATTAGTAGGCCAAGTAACCCTCCGTCACGGGAGGAGGCCCGTCCCTGCAGTGGGACATTAAAGGGCTGTTATGATGATGATTATCCATGTAACGATGGATTAAGAATAGGTACATGGTATTAATCAATAAACCAATTAGCCTATCGCAGTCCACTGCTGAACCAAATGCCCCTCCCAACAAACGCCACAGAACAGGGTCCTCCGCCCTCCGAATTTAGTCCGACCAAGCGATCTTTTTAAGGTAGAATTAATTTATAGTAAGTACAGGTATTTAAAATTAAAATTAAAATCTTACTCCAACCAAAATGTTGATACTAAGAAAATTCATCTATACCTACTAACATCGCGTTAGACAGATATTTTACGTTATTCGCGCATTATTTTAAAACTGGGATATCTTTCAAACTAATAATCGGATCTCATCGCTGTTAAGGACAATATTGTTTAGAATTAAATAAGTATAATGATTAACGTATTTATTTTGATAAGGGTCAATACCATAAATACATAAAATACCTTTACAAACAATGCATTTCTTTAAATCAAATTTGATTATTATAAAAAAGGTCGTAGTGAGTCAACCTTAGAAGATATATTATTATGCTATCGCTGACTTAATTGTAAACCTTTTTATAAAGGTACAATTCTCTAATACATAATTTCAGTATATCTCCAGACGTTTAAGCAGCAGAAGCAAAATAAACGTTTTTCAGCGTCCCTTTTATAAACATATTTCATTACTGCTCCACTCCTATTAGTCATAGCGTGATGCTACATAGCCTATGACACTCCCCGATAAATGGACTATTCAACACAGAAAGAATTTTTGAAATCGGTTCAGTAGATCCAGAGATTACCCCCTACAACGTCACAAACACACAAACAAACAAACACACAAACTTTACCTCTTTATAATATTAGTATAGAAGTATAGATAATTGTCCACTTACAATGTCAGCCATGTATCGAAACGCTACCGTGATTTAAAATAGAGGTACAACGCCATCTAGTGAGGTTGACCAGAAACATTTCAACTATTGATTAAGTATGTTTGTTACTGTTTCACGTGAATACTAGTGAATGTATTGTAATGAGACTTGTCAGTACCTGTGCAGCATGATGTCTCCGGCGCGTGTCTAGATGCTGGTGGTGCCCCCTGGCGTGATGCTGCAGTCGCTTGCTGATGGCAGCCACCGAGTCCTCCTCGCTGTCCTCGTTGTACTGCTGCTGGGAGCGCCGCGCGCGGAGAGACACGCCGCCAGACGACTGCTGCGACTACACATACATTACATTAATACATTAGTCGAACTTTGTACAAACTTTAGATACAGTCGCACTAACAAAAAAGGCCTCAGAAACTGGACATTTTTATTGAAATGAGTTAAGTGGTTTATTGAAAGCAAGTTTACGTTAAAAAAATGTAATAAAGTATACTAGTTGTGATAAATATGTCCTGCCTAGTGACATATTCTTAATGGTGTTCTTCACTCTTAGACCTGCATTTTTTTTAGTTCGTTTTTTTTTTAACGTAACAACAACCTATTGACGTCAATTTTACTTAATTACAATATAATATTTAACATATTATTTGTCTACACAAACCTACTGTTTACAGAGTTATTGATTTGATGAAAAATATTAATACTCAAAGTTACTTGATGGTTACATCAACTGAGTAAATATTCTATTAAGTGATTTAGAAAAAATATAAATCCCCACGCCACACCACACACGATTGTGAGTTGGATACTGGTCAAAAGAGGGCGTGTATCTTTAAGACAGCACAGAGACCCTAGAGCAAGATCCTGTGAGTCATTAAATAAAACGTAATACTTTAGGCAGAAATGCTTCAGAACAACTATTTATCTATACTAATATTATAAAGAGGTAAAAATGTGTGTTTGTTTGATCTACTGAACCGATTTTAAAAATTCTTTCTGTGTTGAATAGTCAATTTATCGGGGAGTGTCATAGGCTATATCGACGGGTCCTACGTATACTAATGTAACCCGCAAATTGAAGAAAATGACTGTTTTGCTTGAATGGCCTTAAAATAACCTATTCTTCTCAAATCAGTAAGAAAAACATTAAAATTTCTTTTAGTTTCGGCGATACAAACTCGTAAACTGATGTAAGTAACACAAATTAATGCAAGGAAACGGTCAAAACTGATATAAGTTACTTGCATTAGTTTACGTAGTTACGATTTACGTGACGCGTGAGTGTAAGTGACCGTTGCACCAGTATACGCGGCGACGATACAGCGCGTACGTACGATACGGGTGTAACTGCAACGAATTTTACTTTATGTATTGAATTTCTAAAAATTATTCATATTTTTACGACGTTTTGAGTGTTTAAGATCAGTAAAAATAATAATAAGTATGAAGCGTTCTCGGAGTCAATTAACCCAGATACCTCTGAAACTATTAAGGGTCTCAGATCTATAAAAAATTTGATATGTTGGTATTTGTGTCACTAACGTTTTAGAAAATCTACATAAAAAGTAATCCTGGCCCTCTGGGAAATCTGGAAAATGATCGGTGTTATAACACCTGGTAGGAAAATGGGTAGCATATTGCTAGTAGAGAACTATGGGGAATATTTTGAATAAAATTTTACACTTTATTGATTTTTAAATCTTTTAATATCGTTTTTTTATATATTTTAATAAATTGTGGGTAAATATATAAATAAGCAGCTAAAATTTTAGTTAGTTGTGCAATGAAAGAACTCTAGCAAGGGAGCAAATAAACTTAACATTTCTAACATAAAAAAGTTAGTTTTTGCATTATTTACAAGTTATGGCTTAAATTGCTTGCAGCTATAGCTACCACAATAAGGCAACGTTACTTTATAGATAATATAATTCTACAGAGCCATATTTGTTCAATATATTAATAGCTAAGACATTTTTGATCAATACATTAAAAAAAATCTCACTTTCATAAATTTGTCATCATTTGCACCCACTTGTGTATTAGCACAGCCGTGAATATACGTGACATTATGCAATTCAATCGATCTTGTGAAAGAGTGAGAAGTTATCACGGGAGAATTAGTATCTGACAACTTTTTCCAGTACATTCACTTGGAGGGACTACAATGTTTCCTAAACAAAAAGATGGCCATCCTGCACGCCGTTAAAACGTTTTATAGATATATACGTAAACGTATCAGACTAGGTTTTTATTTTAATAGAAGTCTTATTTTTTTAAGGTTTTTTTACCACTTAGTAGATTGTTGTTGTGGTACAAAATTAATTGTGCAATGTATATTTTATTTTGATGAGTCTGTAAGACAACTATTTAATTAGTCTTAGTAGTCGTACAGTTCTTACCTAAAAAGAATCGAACATTTTGTTATAGTTACATATTATTTTATTAACATGGTAAAGAAAGCACTGATTACTTTAACTAATTATTATTACTAAAAAGACGAAGCCAAGTATATATTTTATTAAAGTTTATATAGCTTGATAAAGACTGATTTAATAATTTAATATCTCTTTAACCTATTAAAGATGATATTTACTATCTGAGCGAGAATCATGTTAAATTTTTAACATTTTAAAATTAAATGGAAAAGACTTCAAAATTTGAAGTTATTATGAAAAAAGTAAATACGTTTATTTTTACACATTTAATATTACACAATAAACGTGTTTTACTATTTTGTACGTTTGTTTGTTTCATTTTTCCATAAAAAAAAACAGGTTCATGACCACAAAACTACATTAATTACTGATACAACTAGTTTCTTAGTAGCTTGTAAAGTAGTGCAAGTGCTAAAAGTAGATAAATGAAATTATTTTCCCATATTTCGAGGTTTCATGATTTACAAATTACACTCATATGTATGACTAATAATGTGTATTTCTTTTATTTTCATTATTTAAAAACTAAGTCAGAACTTTGTAAACTAGTACAAGTGGTTACTTGTAACAGTTTACTTGTTTGGATACTTTGATCAAAACAAGCTAAACAAATGCAAGTACAGCTATTTTCTAAAATACAAAGAAATATAAAATATATATTTAGTCCGGTTTTTTCCTTTCATTTCCAGGTATAACTTGTCAAAATTTTAGTAATTTCTGTAGAACTTTGACAAAGTTATTAGCTTTTGAACCTTTAAATTGCTCTCCTGTAAAATTGTGTTTTTGCACTTATACTAGTCTACGTAGGACCCGTCGATATAGTATCACGCTATGACTAATAGGAGTGGAGCAATGATGAAATATGTTTAAAAAAGTGACGCGTTTTTTTCGCCGCCTAACGAAGTGGGCACGGGTCAGCTAGTACTACATATATAATGTCGTTGTGTGAAGTACCTGCGAGTGAGGCTGGCGGTAGAGATGCAGCGGTCGGTCGTCGTCGGTGGAGTAGCGCGGCTTGTAGGAGCGGTCCGACTCGTAGCGGTGACCCGAGCCCGAGCGGCTAGACCCTGACGACGACGATGAGTCGGTGCCCAGGGTGAAGCGCTCGCGAGTCCTACCACAACATATATAAATGTTTAGTTGCATTAAGTTTGAATCATCATACAAGCCCATTAATGTTCCACTGCAGGGACGGGCCTCCCCCGTGACGGCGGGATACTTGTCCTACTAATACCACGCTGGCAAGATTGGTATAGAGTTTAATTTCAAGTTTTCCTCCTTTTTATTTCGTAAAGATAATATTGACGGATAGTCTCTTAGTAGGTTTGTACGACACCCATGGGGTGAGATGGGGTGGTGACATATTGTATTCTTACTCCACACGGAGTTAAGTTTGAATGGTAAACTATTATTATTACGTTTGTTGTTATGGATGTTGTAATAGTAGATAATAGGAGTAACTTACAAGCTGACTCAACAATAAAATGACAATTTGATATTATATCCTATATGTTACAGATTCAAAGATAAATTAATTGTAAATAAAATATTCAACACATACATTTCGGAACCTATTGTTTTCTCAATTCTAAACATAATGCCGTCCTCTTATTTAGGTTACCAAATCATACACATTATTATAAATTTCAACCGACTTTAAAAAGGAGGAGGTTCTCAATTCGGTTGTATTTTTCTTTTTCATGTTGTGTTTTGCCTTACATTGCTTGAAGAAGTTATCAAGTTGGTCCGTTAAGGTTTCATCTCTTTCAATCTGACTCAATTTTCAGTTCGTTATAATTTTGACATAAACATTAAACTTTTATTTGGATGATAAATGTACGAGTTCTTTTAACTGAAACTTTAAGTAAGTATATGTAATAGCATGGCGGGATAAACAAATAAAACTGTAATGTATTACCGTTTAGGCCTCCTCTGCCTGTGCGTGTCGGAGCCGGAGTAGGACAGCGCGGGCCCACTGCTAGGCGAGCTCGACAGGCGGCGCTTGCGGGCGCTGCGGGGCACGCGGCCTCTGCTCTGTAATGTATAATGACAATATATTATAATATACTGTACAATATAGTTTTATGCACATGGTGTCTAGCTGTGTCCCCGTCAGCACTAGTGCGCAGTACCGGGGCGCGTGTGACGTCACACTACACTGTACACACTACACTGTACACACTACACTGTACACACTACACTGTACACACTACACTCGCGCGGAGCTACTCAAGTGTTCTCGAGCTGGTCCTAGCGGCTTTTTTATGCTTTTACGCGAGAAACAAAACATTGTTTTTATTTATGTAAATTGTAGACGTAGATCGTAGAGACAAAAGTAGGATCGGTGCCTTGCATAATTTTGAATTTCTCGTTGTTAAAACATTATTTATTGTGAAGTGACAGATTGTTCAATTTAATACGAATAAAATAAGGTGAAACATTGTATGTTGTTTTATGCTCTCATTCTAATAAATGAATATTAAAAATAACGCTTCTCCGACATATGATATAATACATATACTAACATGTGCGGGCTGGTCGCTGTCCGTGTAGGTGAGCTCCACTTCATCGTGTATGTGTTCCTCCAACACTTCTATCTCTGAGCACGAGTCGCCCGCCTCGTTGCTTATGTACGACTCTGGAACAACACACACCATTACTTGTATACTTTAGACAATAACAACTAAAGATAAAGGATAATTATATGACACTTAATCCGTGTGGTGACGGAGTAAGAATACAATATGGCACCACCCCATCTCATACCTACCATGGGTGTCGTGACAAGCGACTAACGAACTATCCGTCAATATTATCTTTGAAAACTTGAAATTAAACCCTATACCAATCCGTCTGGCCAGCGTGGTATTAGTAGGCCAAGTATCCCTCCGTCACTGGAGGAGGTCCGTCCCTATAGTGGGACATTAATGGGCTGTTATGATGATGCTATGATACTTTGTCTTGTAACATAACGTTTCAGTCGGCATTAACAGCTAGAACACATGAGTCTCCAACCACATTAGTACACTGCTTTCTACAAAAGCCATTAACTCTCTTAATTTGAACTCAACTGTAACAGAGCCATATCTATACTAATATTATAAAGAGATAAAGTTTGTGTTTGTGACGTTGTAGGGGGTAGTGGTGGGTCGTCGTCGCATTTTTGACGAACGAAACGAAGCCGTTTTCGCGACGATGAAAACGGTTGCAAAAAACGGTTCTCGTTGCAACTGGTTTGAGATAACGAAACGCAACAAAGACTACGAACGATTGTCATTTTTGAATTATTGCATCCTGAGCTTTATTTTCTTAAATGTAAAGTAAAAAGTTGCATGACGTTTTAGAAGACTGGTTAGATAACGAAGACTGTTTTGAAAACGGAGAACGTATTTGATTGAAGACTGGTTTTGCAACGATAACTACTTTGGGAATCTGTATAAAACTGTTTTATCGTCGCAGAACATAAAACGGTTTCACGTAGCATGAATATTTTTTTCGACTGTATTTGGTTAATGTTAAGGCTCACTTTTTAATGTTTAGAACTGTTAATAAAAACGAAGTTGAGACGGGCGGCGCGCGACGACAACGTCACGAACCGATTGTCATTTTTGAATTATTGCATCCTGAGCTTTATTTTCTTAAGAATAAAGTAAAAAGTTGCATGACGTTTTAAAGGACTGGTTAGATAACGAAGACTGTTTTGAAAACGGAGAACGTATTTGATTGAAGACTGGTTTTGCAACGATAACTACTTTGGGAATCTGTATAAAACTGTTTCATCGTCGCAGAACATAAAACGGTTCTCGTAAACGGTTTCACGTCGCAACGCTCACGCCTAGTAGGGGGTAATCTCTGGATCTACTGAACCGTCGGGCAAAGTCCAATAAAGAATAAAAAAAGAGTGATAGTTGCTATAGGTGGTGCACTCACCATGCGCGGTGTCTCGACTGGTCCCCGCGACAGGTTCGACGCTCGTGCTGCTACTCTTGCTCTTCTTGCCCACGCCCTTACCTGAACATACACAACATATATTTGTTAACTTCATACATTATTCATTCAAACAGCTCGTTAATGCAGAAATAGACCTCACACATCACTCATCCCATGGGTGTCGTAGAAACCGACTAAGGGACTATCCGTTAATATTATCTTCACGAAATAAAAATAAGGAAAACTTGAATTAAACCCTGTACCAATCCGTCTGGCCAGCGTGGTATTAGTAAGCCAAGTATCCTTCCGTCACGGGAGGAGGCCCGTCCCTGCAGTCCACTGCATCAAACAACCCATTAATGGGCTGTTTGATGAGGCCTCACACACGGGGGAAAACTGTGCCTACTAATATAAGGTCAGGCTTGCTCAGGTAGGTTTTTTTAAAAAGGTAATATTTGTTCACTTTTCCTTGGTCAGCATTTACGACACTTATGAAAATAAAAGGATACTCTATAGGAGCGGTCAACTTAAATACTAGGGGTTGCTCTATAGGAGCAGTCTGTTTAAAAGCTAAGGGTTGCTCTATAGGAGCAGTCAACTTACAATCTAATGTAACCAATGGATTGGCTGTCATTTAAAAAATGTATGACAGCGATGATGCTATAATAAAAGGACTATGCTGCAAGTTAGCTATTAGTCTGCTGTGTGAGAGCGACCTTTAAATATTGTTAATATATTGACTACAGTTCGCGCCACCTAGCTCGGCCGGCTTGAAGTTAGCTATCAGACAAGTATGCGCATGTACAGAGGCAGAACACTCCTCCACACGCTCTCCAACATTAGTTCCTGAACTGACATCTGCGCAGTCTGCAGCTACAACTTCAAGTCGGCCGTATTAGTTACATCTCAAACTAAGGGTACACATGTAATATTAACAATAACATGACTCACCCTTAGAGTGCACCCTGAGCGGCACGTCGCTGTCGGTGGAGTCCCGGTGTCGTGTCGGCGTCGTGTCGCTCCCGCGCCGCTGCAGCTCCGCCGCGTGCACGCGCCGCGACGTCGCCGCCAGCGTCTCCGAGTCCGAGCTGTCGCTGTTGTGCGAGTACTGACTGTTGTACGTGTGGGACGAGTGCGAGGGACCGCCGTTCGTTAGTGATTCTGCAATAGTAAGTATATTTAGCTAATATATAAACATGACCATAGATAATTTAAGCGTAACCCGAATGAAAAAATAATTCAGATAGATCGGCGATGCGACACTATCGTGATGACGGCTATATTCGTGCAACATCGGCGCCTAGACTCTGTCAGTAAAGGCCTACGCAGACCGGGACGGCATGGCAAGGGTTTTTTAATTTTACTAATGGAAATTCAACCGTACTTTTACAGAAATACGACATAAATTGCTATGCTTTAAAATGAAAAATGCCGTGCGATAAAATCCCTTTCAATGCCACGGCATCATTTTAAAGCAGTACGGTTGAATTTCCATTATTAAAAATTAAAATCCCTTGCCATGCCGTCCCGGTCTGCGTAGGCCTAAACGGTTTGACTGGCATCCACATCAGTGCTTTAAGTACTGTTACTCGTTGTTTGAGCTGCCTTACCATTCGTAGCAGAAATCGTCACATATGTACAGCTACATAAGAGTGGTGAGAGATCAGTGACATTCATTACTGTCACAATAATACTGAGCATATAAGAGTGCTGAACCAAAATGTCGTATGTTCGTTAATATAAAGTGTCATTAAAGCAATTAATAAATTTGAGTCACTCCCGGGGGAATGTATAAGTAAAATGTTTCCACTTTGCGACTACCGCGGACTCGCCAGTCGTCGCCGCGAGCACACGTGCCTCTCTCAACTCGCCGAGCTCCTCGTAGAAGAAGCCACAAGCGAAGCCAATATAGCGTCCGCCATCTTGTGCACGGCGCCTCGTGCTCGTGCACATGTAGGCTTAGGCAGTGCGTGACGACTTTTATAACGGATTTTCCATAGTTACAATCAACACCACGCGGCCGCGTGCCACTAGCCGCGCCGCAGGATGCCACCACCGCAGCCACCACCACCTAAGAAGCCTCCGACGAGGACATTTCGTCGCCGGAAGCCACTGACCCCCGCCGAATTCGCTGCAATTCGCGCCTCCGTCGTCCATACAGCCAGGACAGGGTCGTCCGCGTCGAGCACACCCACAGGGGGCGGGGAATGGCAATTCCCCGTCGCTCCGCGGTCCACCACCATGACGCCACCACCACCACCGCCGCCGCCGCCGTCGCCTCGGTCCAAGATACCGAGGCCGCGCATGTCCCCACCATCGGACCCACGCCGCCGTCCCGCCGCGAACCCAGCGCCACCCAGCGCCCCGGTACCGCCGCCGTCACCACCACCACTCGCGCCCTCGCTCCGCGTCGCGCCCCCGCCGGCCCGAGCGCGCCTCGCGTCGAGCCGCGTGCCGAGCCACGTGCCGCCGCCTCCCGCGCCGCGTTACCGCCGCGTGACACCGCCGCGACCACCTCTCCACCACCGAAGGTGACCGCGCGCGCCGCCGCCTCCGTCTCCTCTAGGAACTCCATGCTGTTAAGTGATAGTGACTGTGCGTACGACAGTGTTAGTGAGCCCGCGTCGCCGATGCGCACAACACCGCCGCCACCGTCATACGCGGCCGCCGCCGCGACCGCCGCCTCCCCGATACCATCGCCGAGGACCACCACCGCAGCCGCTACCGCCCAGAAGAAGGAACCCCGCTACCCCCCCATCGTAGTGGAGCGGTTCCCGAACTGGGCGAAGCACCTCGCCCTACTGCAGCGCGCCCTGGGTCACACACCACCGGCCCGGCCCTACGGAAAAGGCGTTAGATTCCTCCCCACCTCCGGCGACGAGTACCGTATCATACAGCGGTACCTCGCCGGGCTGGAGGGGGAAGAAAGGGTGGAGTGGTTCTCATACACCCTCCCCCAGGAGATGGCCTTCCGGGTGGCCATAAGAGGCCTCCCCGTGGACACACCAGCTGAAGAAATCGCCGTGGCCCTTAAAGAAGAACACGGCTATGAAGCGGACTTCGTGCGACGCATTCGCGCCCGCTCCGGACGACCTGGGTGCATTTACTTCGCCCAACTAAGGAGAACGCCGAGCCTGCTGCCGGGTGTGTACAACATTACGGAGTTGTTGTGCATGCCCGGTATCAAAATTGAAGCCTGGCGGGGCAAGCGCGGACCAGCGCAGTGCCACCGCTGCCAACAGTTCCGGCACTCGTCGCACCAGTGCCACCGCAAACTTGCGTGTGTGAGGTGCGGCGAGGAACACCACGCCGCGGACTGACCGAGACCCATCGAGGACCCACCTACCTGCGCGAACTGCGGAGGGGGGCACACCTCGAATAATACCAGCTGCCCCACGTTCCGCAGGGAGGTGCGGAACAAGAAGGCCGGCACGGTGGCGCGCACGTTCGCCGCGCGCCCCGCCAAGACTCCCGCCGTCTCAGGCGAAGAGAATGCACCCAGCTCGCTCATGGCGGCCGCAAACGAGCCCGGAGCGGGCAAACGCCGACGCCGTCGCCGCAACAGAAAGCCGCAGCCTGCAGCTGCCACCACCACCACTGCACCGTCAGCCCAGGCGGTCGCCGCCCCCTCACAGGGGAAGATGGCGAAGCAGAGGGAGAGTGACCGACCTACTCTCCGCGTCGTGAAACATTGCCTGGAGGTCCTCACTGAGGTACTCCGGGCACTGGACAGCGGCGCGGACGCCGCAGAAATCGCGCGCCGAGGGCTGCAGAGCATGGCCCCCCTCGTCGCGCAAATCAACAAGGAAGACACGGCCGCCAGCTCGACGGAGGCCCGCAAGGGCTGACCTCGCTGGCGACCCGCACCACCGGATTGACCCACGCCGCTGTGCTTGAAGTCGCTCGCTGGGCCTCCCCCAACGGGGTCCCACCCGGCGGGCTGACTCGCCGGCGGCAAGAAGTGTACACAGGTGAATACCACAATGCAATATTTCTATATATATGCGCACCCCACGACCGCAGCCTATATAACGGCTGCGCGGTAGATCCCACATGCAGGGGGCACTGCCCCGATCTTGTTCCACTCGCCCGAAGTGAAGACCCTTGTTCTGGCGACTACCGCTGTAGGTATGTATAAGTACGTCCTGATGCTCGGACTGTGCTGAGTGAAGACCCGTGCCACACGCCCCCACTCTTCATCGATATACATTAGTCATAGTTAACAAGGTATAGTGTATAGTTACTGTTGGTCCAGCGCGCAGGTCGCCTGGTCCTGCGCGGTGGTGCTGGCGGGGCTGCTGCAGAGCTGTGCCCTCGAACAGTACAGTTAACAAGGTATAGTGTATAGTTACTGTTGGTCCAGCGCGCAGGTCGCCTGGTCCTGCGCGGTGGTGCTGGCTCAGCGCGCGGGGCTGCTGCAGAGCTGTGCCCTCGAACAGTACAGTTAACAAGGTATAGTGTATAGTTACTGTTGGTCCAGCGCGCAGGTCGCCTGGTCCTGCGCGGTGGTGCTGGCGGGGCTGCTGCAGAGCTGTGCCCTCGAACAGTACAGTTAACAAGGTATAGTGTATAGTTACTGTTGGTCCAGCGCGCAGGTCGCCTGGTCCTGCGCGGTGGTGCTGGCGGGGCTGCTGCAGAGCTGTGCCCTCGAACAGTACAGTTAACAAGGTATAGTGTATAGTTACTGTTGGTCCAGCGCGCAGGTCGCCTGGTCCTGCGCGGTGGTGCTGGCGGGGCTGCTGCAGAGCTGTGCCCTCGAACAGTACAGTTAACAAGGTATAGTGTATAGTTACTGTTGGTCCAGCGCGCAGGTCGCCTGGTCCTGCGCGGTGGTGCTGGCGGGGCTGCTGCAGAGCTGTGCCCTCGAACAGTACAGTTAACAAGGTATAGTGTATAGTTACTGTTGGTCCAGCGCGCAGGTCGCCTGGTCCTGCGCGGTGGTGCTGGCGGGGCTGCTGCAGAGCTGTGCCGCGCCCACAGCGCCTCGAACAGCGCCGACAGACGCACCGTCATCGAGTATATCTGACACAAACAATATTATATACATATCAGAACCTATCATTGTGCCTATATAATGCTAGTATAGGCCGACCGTTTATCTCAGTCCCCGCCTGCGGTATGAAAGGGACGAGGGGGCGGGGTAGCGGTGTCCGTTATGGTAGCGTAAACAAGAGCTATATCGAGTTGGTTGCTATGCCAAATAAAATAAGGTTTTACAAAAAAAAACCGACTTCAAAGACAAAAATTGCACTAAAAATTAAAAAATAATTAGTTGTATTTTGGTTTTGCAACATTAAATCAGACATTCTTTTTACTTAATTATAATCTAAAGAATAGGTTCTTTTAATTATTGTAAAAAGTATTGTTAAGGATATTTCTTGAAGAGTCTACAAATACACACATCAAAAAAGTCTAAGCAACATGCATGATATTACAAATTTACCATTTATATTAATTTATTTTACCATTTATTTTAATTATAACGTTGTATTTTATTTTTAAAATAATATTTTTAGGGTTCTATGATGTAAAAATAACAGCTGTTTTCTTTATAAGTTCTTTTAATAACAGAAATTAACAATATTAGAATATACAGGTACATAAGAAACTAAACTTTTTTTTTACAAATTGAAATTTCTTAAGAAAATGAATTTATTGTGAAAGAATAGGACAATTTAATACAAAGTATGGCCTCCTCTGCTATTCAGAACTTGTCGGCAACGATTATTCATTGAATTAATGAGACTGTTTATGTCATCTTGCGGTATTCGCTCCCAATGGAATTGTAGCAAATCCTTCAGCTGTTGGGTTGTTGTCACTCCGTCCAAGTCCTTCAAAACACGTCTCTGGAGCATGTCCCATGCGTGCTCGATGGGGTTGAGGTCTGGCGATTGTGCAGGCCAGGGCAATACCTGGATGTTCTCCGTTGCCAAGTATTCACTGGTTCGCCGAGCTGTATGTGAACGCGCATTGTCATGCATTAACGTAAAATCGGAGCCAAAGGTTTGTGCAAATGGATGGACATAAGGTCTGAGAATATCCTCAACGTAATTTTCAGCGTTCATGTTTCCATTTACAAAAACGAGCTCAGTTCGCCTGTTCTTCATAATACCCGCCCATACCATAACTGTTGAGCCGCTGTATGGATGAACTTCCTGAACGCACCTGAGTCTTTCAGTATTTCCGGGTCGACGGTACACTCGCACCCTTCTTGTATCAGGCCTAAACCCGAATCGCGACTCATCGGAAAACATAATTTTATCCCATTGTTCCTGGGTCCATGTTATGCGTTCTCTACACCATTCATTTCGACGAGCGCGATTCCCGTGACGTATCGGTGGGCACCTGATAGGGCGTCGAGCTCGTAGGCCGTACTCATGCAGTCGATTTCGCACAGTTTGGGGACTTACATCAACACCACTTGAATTTTGTAGCCTCAAACTTATCTCTCGAGCGGTTAACATCGGCTGGCGTCTTGCAGTCAGTTGTATGTACCGGTCTTGCCGAGTGGTTGTACTCCTTTTACGGCCTGGATGCTGTTCAGCGGGTTCCCCTGTATTATTGTAGCGCTGCCAAAGACGACAAATAACACTTCTATGAATACCAAAATGTCGAGATACCTGAGATTGATTACTTCCCGCTTGCAACATCCCTACAGCTCTTTGCATTTCATCTGCCGTCAAATGACGTCGCTCCATGACGTAAAGAATATCTAACAATTCAATTTTGTCGCCAACTGTATTTAAATGGTTGGTAAAATTATAAAATCAAGACTAAAACGTAGCAATTAACATGCACTCAAATTCAAACAAATTCGCAGTCATTTGAATTTTATGAAAAAAAACAAAACATAATCGAAATTTCTTTTTTACAACCAGCCAGTATGTCATCAATAACAAAAAAGTTTACTTACCTATACACTTTGAGTGAGTAAATACTTAGAAATTAATTAATATAAATGGTAAATTTGTAATATCATGCATGTTGCTTAGACTTTTTTGATGTGTGTATATTTATTTGTAGATTCTTTAAAATATAATCAAATTATTACAAATAATGTAATTTTATTGTTATTTTTGGAGTCGGTGTCAGCCACGATAATTACACACCTCAACAAAGTCTAGGGATATTTTGTATAAAGTTGTGAAACTCAAAAAATTTGGTTTGTAATTTTGTTTTTTTTTTTTTCTTTTGATGAAAACTTACTTTGTTGGCCTTTTTCAACCATTGAATTTGAAAAATAAAATTAAAAATAAAAGATTTACGCGGCTTAAACGTAGTCAAGTTCGAAAATTTAATTTACCAATAGTAAGTTTTGACTGCTTTTTTGTGTAAAATTTAAGTTTTATAACAATTTAAACGTTTATTTCGAATAAATTGAAATGTTGAATTTATATAAATATAAATTTTTTAATAATTGAATTGTTGAATTATGGTTGAAAAACAATAATCTTCAGGTAAACATAGCAAAGTCAACTTATATCAATTTTTATAATAGAAAAAAGAATAATTGCAATTTGGACTTGACTTACGAGAATAATACATTAATAGAGTCTAATAATGTAATTTTTTTGGGAATTTGCCTTGATAATCAGTTGTCATGGAAACAACACATAGATAAAGTATGCTTAAAAATCAACCGATATGTGCACGTGCTGTGGCGACTTACCAAAATTTCAAGCCGTCAGACGGCTTTACAAGCTTACCATGGTTACGTAGCATCAAACATTAGGTACGGAATATTGTTGTGGGGTGGATCCGTAGACTTTGAACGTGTATTTTTGTCACAGAAACAGTGTATTAGAGCTTTATTTAATGTAGATCAGTTAACATCATGTAAACCACTATTTAAACAACTAAAACTATTAACGGCACCATGTATCTATATATTTGAATGTTGTATCTTTGTAACGTCGAATAAACACTTGTACAAAACATTTGGTGACCATTGTAATTTTAATACACGTTATCCTGATCGCTTGTTATTACCCAGTATACATACTTCACAATATATGAGAAATTGTTATCCAATGTCTATAAAAATTTATAATAAACTGCCTAATGAATTCAAAGACTTACCTTTGAATATATTTCGAAAACAAATATATGATTGGTTGACAGAACAATGTTATTATTCAATACAGGAATACCTAAAGTAGTTTTTATTCGATGTGATTTTTATAATATAATATTTTATTATTCGTTTTTTTTTTTTGACATGTTTGATTAATTTGGGTTTTAATTTTAATTTTATTGACATTTATTTTGTTAGAATTTTATTGGTTAATGTATTGTTATGTTTAATTCTGTTGATTAATATATGTTTAAAATTTTATTGATTAATTTAATGCTATTTTAGTTTAATAATATAATTTAAGTTGAATGTAATAATATTGCATGCCAGAAATGGTCAATATGTGGATCAAAGCAGACTGTACCAACTTATCTGTATTTTTTACCAACCCATATTCTGTGATTAAATGATTATGATTATGATTATAAATGATATTGTGTGCATCAAGCAGCGGCGCCATTTCATCAGAAACAAAATGTTATGGGCAGTAGGCATGCTCCCAGCTGCGGGTACTAAGCGGAGTATTGCTTAAGAGATTGGAACAATACAAAATATGAAATCAAGGTTATGGTCACGTTATCGTGCTACTGGTGAAGTGGCCGAAAAATACCACAGCAAAAAGTCTATCACCACTCAACGAAATGATCGATTTTTGCAAGTTCCCGCGAAAAGACAGCCAAATGTTACTACCATGCAGCTGGTTTAGAGGCTCCAGCTCTTGGTGGAGCCTCTTGCGGGTGACCAAACTGTCAGAAGAAGTCGGCACGAAGCCCACCTTTATGCTCGCATACCGCTTTGTACTCCAGCACTACGCCGAGCGAATCGCGCACGACGACAAGAATGGGCTCGTGAACATTTGCTCTATAAAGATAACCTGTTATCTGTAGTGGTGTTTACACATGAGTCCTGGTTCGGTTTTCACTCGGATTCACGTAGAGAACGTGCTTGGCGAGTTCCTGGTTGTGATATCCGTCTACAACATCCTCAAGAAATCTATTCATACGACGATAGAATAATTATGGTTTGGACGGGAATTTGTGTCGGTCGAAGAACAGAGCGCGTTTTAATCAGAAACACTATGACGGCTGAAAAATAACTTAACGAGGTACTAGTACTAATAATCTACCCCCGTAGACTACAACTGGGCCAAATGTTCAAGTTCATGGACAATAACACCCGTTCGCGAGTGATGACGAGCTGGTTGCAGGAGCACGATGTAGCGATTTTATGCTGAACCACTCAATCCCCTATCCTCAAAACCATAAAATACGCGTAGGACATGTTCAAAAGAAGGGTTTTGGTGATATTTCCTGCATAAAATTGCGATGGAAGGGCAACTTTTTTTGCATCCTAGTCGGACCTGGAACAATATACCGCACCAAAACCTGGATAACATAATAAAAGCATGAAAAACCATTGCAGGACCGTTATTTACGGTTTTTTTAATGCGCTGACTACTGATTACTCACATAACAGTTAAAAACAGATTAATTTTTGCTTATTTTCACTTTTGCTTAAGAAACACATTCATTGTTAGTTTCACTTAATTTCCAAGTTTTTTATTTATTTGAATAAAAAATTATTTATGCAAAAATAATTCTTTTATTTAATTCTGGATTGTAGCCTGATAAATTGTCTTTATAAAAATATAAACATGTTGTATGCTATCTTCAATAATTTTGAAGTTAATTGAGTAAATACCAAATATCCCTAGACTTTGTTGAGGTGTGTATATTCTATTTTATATTCCTGACTTAAAATTTAAAGAAATATGGCGTCGTGTTATACACAGACTAAAGACTAAGATGAGAAAGAGAAAGTTCTACGAATCAAAGACAATTACTTAAAATTAAAAACCATTTAAAGTGATCAGAATGTGTTATACAGAACTGTAGATAACATTTTGCATTATTGATCCTATTTGCGAATTACGATTTTTTTCAATTGACGGTGCTGGTTAAACCTATATAAACGCCTAAAGTTATGGAAAGCTTTAATCAGTTACTAAATAGGTATATTAGAGCTTTAAGGTATATTAAAACGTTTGAACGTGACACAGGTATTTTAAAATATATTTATTTAAATATGATAAAAATAGTTATTTAATATTTGTTTAATTTTTTAACCAATCCATAAACAATCAACAACTTTATGTCATAATGTCGAAGTCATATAATAATATAATCTGTAATTCGTGGCCGCCATGCCATTTGCTTAGGTATTATCGTATTTCGTTGGCTGACACCGACTTCAAAAATAACAATAATATTACATAATTATTATTTCATTATTACATAAAAATGAAAAACCATTTCTTTTGAAATAAAATAATTTTAAAAATAATTGCCTCTTTTATTTTGTGTCTTATTTACAATTTTATTGCATAACACCATCCTAGTTTAAAATAGTAATTGCTTCAAAACCCTCTAAAACGGTATCGGTTACTTTCAAATTTCACTAAAACCTAAAGTTGACTTCTAAGTCCCCTAAAACGAATCTATAGCAAATAACCTCGTTTTCCAAATTGTTTTTATTAATGAAAGATGTTTGTTGGGATTGCTAGATTATAATAATAATATAAAGCCGGTGGGTCTACATGTATTTTTAAATGTTTTTATTTTTTATATCTATATTTAAAAATGTAACTAAATGTGATTAATGTAAATAAAGAGAATATAATGTTAAAAATCGTACAGAATTAAGGTTGTTAGTAAGTTTAAGACGTTTTTCATGAATTATTGTCGACATTTAAGAAAAAGCACTGTAGGGGGTTTTGAAATTATATGACTCATATATACATTAAAACAGGTATGATTTAAACATATTAATTTGTAAGAATCAATCTTAGAAAATATTTACAGATAATAAGAACAATAATAAGAGCTTTTTTTATTTTTACACACTACCATAACGGACACCTAGTCAGTATGTCAGTATGACACTAGTGCAGTAAGCTAGTCCGTCTTCTATAAAATTTACAAATTTCAAAGATGGTGGCGTCATCTTTGCATTTAAACTCGTACTTTCTTAGAGAAAATATGAAATCGCCTAACCAGAAAAATAAAAAAACCTCTCCAGGTATTTCGATTGGTTTAGGGTATAATTTCAACATTTCCTTCTTTTTATTTCATAAAAATAAGCTAGCTAAAAATTAGAGCTGTGCTGTGATGTGATGTAGTTCGGGTCACAGTATCTAGATGGCGCCGTTTTGCCAAAAAATCAAGAGACAGCTCTCTCCTTTGTCCTCGCCCCCCGCGCACCCCTATTACCGCAGGCGGGGTCTGAGTTAAACGGTCGGCCTATAGCTGATACCCGCGGCTTCACCCGCGTGGTCAATGTCAATACATTTTATCGCGTAGGTATCAATATTGTTACTGTGCTACGAAAGTAAACAAACTGTGTTTATTTTTAATTACAACGATGCAACAGAAGTGTTGTGTAAATGAAACCCTACCGTACCGGACGTATGTAAAGTGGCACAAGCTGTTGTTTGATTAACGAAGACTTAGCCAACGTCGCGTGCATCATCTTACGAGTAACGACTGTGATAAATGCAGTTAGGTGGTTCCGAGAGACAGTATCTTATAATCAGAATCAATATGTCACCACCCCATCTCATTTCATGGGTGTCGTAAAAACCGACTAATTTACTATCCGTCAATAATATATTTACTAAAGCAAGAAAATTTGAAATTAAACCCTGTACCAATCCGCCTCGCTAGCGTGGTATTAGTAGGCCAAGTATCCCTCCGTCATGGTAGTGGGACATTAATGGGCTGTTATGTTTATGATAAAGTAACATGCATGTTAACTCACCCGACTCCTCTTGTTGGTGTTGTATAGACGGCTGTTGGTGAAGATCTGCCGCACGTCGGCGGCGACGTGCTCCGGCGACAAGTACTCGTCGCGCGACAGTCGCTCGCGCACAGTGCCCAGGTCCATCGGCCTCGACACCACCAGCGCGTAGTCTACACAACCATACACAGTCACTAGCGGTCCCAGGGTGACGCCTTGCGGAACTCCATACAAACAGTTATCTCAATTGTTTTTTGCTTTAAATAGATAATTCCCGCACTAGGGATAATGCCCTGTGTCGCGGGGACTTACACAAACATCAATTTATCGGACACAGAGAACATTCAAACCCTGAACAATAATTTGTGAATCACACAAATAATAGTCCTGCGTGGGAATAGAGCCCGCAACGTCGTGCAGGACAGCCGCTTGACACATCTTCGTGCCACCGAGACTGTACGGACTTGTAAGGAACCGTACATCTGGGATGTTGTTGAGTTGAAACACGTCACAAACTTGAGTAAAGTTTATTATGTAACGTGGATAGAACCACAGCTACAAATGGTCTACAATTAAAATGCTTATTATTATCTTATTTATACACAATTATTTGGTTAGTAATTACTATGTTGTATTAACATTACTAACGTAATGTCTATGTGTGAGTAGGGTGAAATGATGTCACCGAATCAGCAGAAAAATGTGCGGTGATGAAACCGTACAGAGACAGTTAATGATTACACTGTGATATGATAATATATTTATTTCTATGCAGTAGATATTATATGTTAAAAACGTCAGGTTAAATCATACACCACATGGTACACTTTCTAAAGAAAGAAAGAAAGAAAGAAATTTATTCGCTATAGAACATGGTTACATCTTGATGTTAACATTTTCAATAGGAGTCCGACATATTCGCCCTTGACAGGCATGCGAATGTTATACTTAAAACTAAAAATTAATAACTAAAACTACTTTTAACAATACAATGAATTAAGTAAAGAGAAGTTAAAACTTACAATTAAAATATTCGTCTAGGGTGTAAAAACATTTCTCAATTAACAATGACTTTAATTTTGTTTTAAATTGTGATAATGGTAACTCTCTTATCACCTGAGGAATATGGTTATAAATCTTTATTGACATTGCATGACTATTTCTGTAACGAAGACTACCTTTACACAACTCAACTTTTAACCTAGTAGGATCCCTTTTCTTAAGATTCTTTTATTTTGTATCGTTTTTACATTAATTATAATCATCGACCAATTGTTCTCGCATTACAATACATAATGGCGTCTGCGTCTCTCGCAATATGTCAAATCAACAACTTGTATTATTTATAAATTGTCGTATAATATATATTAGAACGTAACATAACAGACGTAGTGTACTCACCGGGCGCCTGGTCGGCGGACACAGCAGTACGGAAGGGCTCCGCGTCAGCGCTGGCGCTCAGCTCGGCGAGTAGAGTGCTGACCTGCGCGCGCCACGCACCGCGACCTCGCCGACCTGACTGTACCACAACACACACACTGTTAGTATACATACACGAGTACAGCGTTTGTCTACTGCTTGTGTATAATTATAAAATCATTGATAATTAAATATAAATAAGGGGATGATAACAATATTTTTCATACTTTTACACAGCGCCATCTAGTCCCCAACTAAGAAGACTTCGTAATGTGGATACTAGACAACAGATAAGTACCCTTGTACAACTTTTTATACAATGTATATACTCTTAAAACAGTCTGCAAAAATTCATGTTTATACACACAAGAGATTATCGAGGTCTCTCTTATTTTACATACGTGTAAGAAAATACAGTATGTCTATTTAATCTACATCTAAAGTATTCATACATATGCGATCAAGGGATCCAAAAGGACAAGTCGGGAGCTGCAGAACAATCACAGTTTGCCGCAACCCCTGATACAAAAATTTTATAGCCAATAGAAGTCTGATAGATCCGTCTGCACTTTATGGAGCGGACATGGAAGAAACCATAGAAAAAGTTCTATAAGAGTTTACCGGTTTAATGTTAGGACAATACTTGTAAGAAAAAGGTTTCATTATTAACTGCACCTATTGCAAAGCGGTCGTTTGAATTCCTAGTAACATAATTGTTTGTGTGATTCCTGTTGAATTACCTTGGCACGCACGAGCGGCGCGTCCTCGTCGTCGGAGGAGTGATAGTTGGCGGCCAGCTCGTGGTACTTAGCGAGCACGTCGCAGTCGCGCCAGTGCGATATTATGTGCAGCAGCAGGTCCGTCAGCAGACGCGCTTGTCTGTAACAACATATATACATTATACACCATATGTCCAACTTTACTATTCATTATATAGTACTACCAACTCTAATTACACAACCGCATGAGAGCCTCGACGAGTGTGTTGGTGTGGAAGAATACCACAAAAGATTTGTGGAAGCCATATATGTCCATAGTCGGTGCGTTATTTTTTTTTGCATTTTGTGTGAGGATTATTTATTTATTATTATTGTTTAAGACCCAGCAAGGGAGAAGATTGAAAAATATCGCTCACATTCTCTCGCTCATGAAACAAAAACGTAGGATGACACTGGTGATTGTGATGGAATGCGAACTTTCTTCGCGTGTTACCCATGGCGGCAAATTTGCTTCTCGCGTAATGATACTAACGATGCTGCTGACTCCATGGCTGATGTGATCCTTCAGGGCACGGAAATTCCAAGTTCTGTGGTTCCCGTTGGCGGTGGAACCCAACCTTGGTTCGGTCATTCCTGCAAATCAGCATCTCGCTGGAAGCAGGAATGTTACCGAGCCTGGGCTGGCGCTGTGGCTTCGAAAGATCCAAACGCTATCAAACTACGGAAGAAGTATAACTTTGCCAGCCAGATCCTTCAACAAGAATATTTCCAAGACCAAGTCATCCTTTATTGGGCGCATTGGTGAGAAACTAGTTCGGTTGCCTTCGGGTACACGCGCATTTTGGTCTCTTGTCAAAGCTGTCCAAGGGAACTTCAGTCGACCGTCCTTACCACCGTTGGTTAAAGACGATGAGTCTCTGGCCCTTACCGCTAAAGAGAAAGCCGACCTACTGGGCACTCTTTTTGCGTCAAACTCTACTCTGGATGATGAGGGAAATGCACCACCTCACCTACCGCACTGTGCGAGCTCCATGCCTAACGTTCGGTTCTCTCAAAGTTCCGTTCTCAAGGCTCTGCTTTCTCTTGATATTCACAAGTCGAGTGAGCCGGATGGCATTCCGCCAACAGTACTAAAATCATGCGCTCCTGAGTTGGCACCGGTTCTAACGCGTCTTTTTCGGCTCTCCTACTCTTCTGGCGTCGTCCCGAATTCCTGGAAGACAGCCCTTGTGCACCCAATCCCTAAGAAGGGTGATCGCTCAGACCCGTCCAATTACAGGCCGATAGCTATCACCTCTTTGCTCTCCAAGGTAATGGAATCCATTACCAACCGCCAGCTTCTTAAGTACATACCTAGAAGAGTACCAGCTGATTAGTGATCGTCAATACGGTTTCCGTAGCGGCCGATCAGCTGGTGATCTACTAGTCTATCTCTCGCATAGTTGTGCAGAGGCGATCGAGAGTAAAGAGGAGGCTTTAGCCGTTAGCCTTGACATAGCAATAGCCTTCGATAGGGTCTGGCACAGGGCTCTACTTTCAAAACTTCCAGCTTACGGGCTCCCCGAGAAATTGTGCACGTGGGTTACCAGCTTTCTTTCCGGACGTAGCATTCGTGCCGTAGTCGACGGATCATGCTCTGACCTCAAATCGGTGAACGCTGGTGTCTCGCAGGGATGTGTGCTGTCTCCCACTCTCGTTTCTTCTGCACATCAATGACATGTTGTGTGGGTGTGCTCGATAGAGAGAGTCAGTATTTTACGCCGAACCATCGCCTACAACTCTACAAGGCTCAGGTTCGGCCACATATGGAATACTGTTCCCATCTCTGGGCTGGAGCACCCCAATATCAACTTCTTTCATTTGACCGCATACAACGAAGAGCGGCTCGAATTGTTGACGATCAGGTGCACTCTAGTCAGCTTGATTCTTTGGCTTTGCGGAGAGATGTAGGGTCTCTTTGTATTCTCTACCGCATTTATCACGGGGAGTGCTCTCCCGTGAGTTGTTCTGGACATTGCCCGCAGCTCAATTTCTCCACAGAACTACTCGCAATCGACTGTCTTACCATCGTCATCACCTTGATGGTTGGCGGTCATCCACTGTGCGATTTTCGCGAAACTTCCAACCGCAAACAATTGTTTTGTGGAACAAGCTCGCTAAAGCAATATTTCCGGACCGTTGCGACTCGGAGAGCTTCAAGAAACGAGCGTACTCCCTTTTCAAAGGTCGGCAACGCATCTGTGATTCCTCTGGTGTTGCGGGTGTCCATGGGCGGCGGTGATCACTTACCATCAGGTGACCTGTCGGCTCGTTTGCCTCCTATTACATAAAAAAAAGAAAACACTGCAGTCTCGAGTCTCTAGTGCTCCCCCTGGGGGGACCACGAGGAAATCGCGAGAGAGGATCGAGTTATCAAGTATAGTGTTTCGTGTGTACGTATGTATGTGTGTAGTGAACCTTACCTGACGATGGGCGCGTGCGGGTCGTTGAAGCTCTCCGCGTTGGTGGCGAGGTAGCGCGCGTCGAACTGCGCGGCGGCGGCGGAGCGGTAGAACAGGTTGCTCGCTCTGGCGTGCAGCGTGCTCAGGTCCAGCGGGTACGCCACCACGCGCGCGTAGGCGGGGTAGCGCGCCAGGTCCACCGGGGCAGAGAACGGCTCCGCCACCTGCGCCACGTACATACTGGCTGTTACTTATAAGTATACAAATAATAAAGAGCTCTCGTAACCGATGCGCATGTATGACTCGCTTAATGAATGTGCACGAGGCCCAATCTGTTTGCCAGGATCGTGACAAGAGGGGCATTCTGTCGTCTCTGCCTACCCTGGACGGGATGAAGCGTGAGTTTATGTAGGTATGTATGTATGTACAAATCTATATCTATACTCTTATATAAAGCTGGAGAGTTTGTTTGAACGAGTTAATCTCAGAACTACTTCTTTGATTTGAATTTTGATTTTAGGAACGGGTAGACAATTTATCGAGGAAGGCTTTTTGTCATTCAGAGAGCAATGCAGAGAGCTATGTTGTAGCCTGACCTATGTGCCTACTCAGAAGGCTCATGGTCACTCAGAGGGCAATGGAGAGAGCTATATTGTAGCCTGGCCTATGGGCTACTCAGAAGGCTCATGGTCACTCAGAGGGCAATGCAGAGAGCTATGTTGTAGCCTGACCTATGTGCCTACTCAGAAGGCTCATGGTCACTCAGAGGGCAATGGAGAGAGCTATATTGTAGCCTGGCCTATGGGCTACTCAGAAGGCTCATGGTCACTCAGAGGGCAATGGAGAGAGCTATGTTGTAGCCTGACCTATGTGCCTACTCAGAAGGCTCATGGTCACTCAGAGGGCAATGGAGAGAGCTATATTGTAGCCTGGCCTATGGGCTACTCAGAAGGCTCATGGTCACTCAGAGGGCAATGGAGAGAGCTATATTGTAGCCTGGCCTATGGGCTACTCAGAAGGCTCATGGTCACTCAGAGGGCAATGGAGAGAGCTATATTGTAGCCTGGCCTATGGGCTACTCAGAAGGGGTCCATATTGGCTCACCTAAAGTTCTTCTTCCGAAAATGTTCTTCCTAACGATTTGTAATCCGAATGATCACTCTTCCTAAAATTTTTAATCCTAAAGTTTTCATTCATACGATTTGTATTGCTACCGGCGATGTTCATAACACTTATGTTTCCGAAAGTCGTTATTAATAATATCGTTATGTAAATATATTTAAACTCCTAATGTTTTTTATCATAACGCTTTTATCCCTAAACATTTTCACCATAATATTTTCTCTCATACTCAGAAAGAAATATTTACCAAGTGAAAGTAATAAAAAGTTTTATTTTTATACTATTTCTTGTGATTACAAAACAACTTTTTACATTTTTACATTAAACCATTTAAAAAAAAATTAAGTATTGTTTATTAAAATTATTAGAATATTTTTGTCTTAAATTAATGAAATCCATAAAACAGGACTCGTTCACGGTTATGCTTGTGGCCTGAGAGTTTACCGTAACCGTAACTAAACCAGTAAGTACCTAAAGGACCAATTCGGTTCTGGCACTTCGCCGGCCGCTGCCGCGGCACGCTCGCTGCGCTCGCTCGGCTCGTGCATTGGGGTCACAGTTCTACCATAACCTAATACAATAATTATAAATAGGACCCATTTCTTTTCAGGATCTTGACTGAAGATTGGAGAGGGTCTCTGGTTTTGCTCTGGTCTTTGGTATATTATGTTATACCTACATGTTGTCAACAAAGTTACGCAAAATTAGTGTATATAATATTGATTATTATGAATAAAAAGAAATCTAAACAAAAAAGATATGACTTTAAATTATAGTATAAACGATGGTTATGTTGAGAAAATATAGGAAAACAAATAATAGTATAAAAGATGTTTATTGCTACTGAAATTATGAAGTTGAATGCTTCGGATTATTAACATTAGGCACAAAAAAATTAGGAATTGCGATTGTTAGGATGAAAAATGTTAGGAAGAACATTTTCGGACTTCCAATTATAGGAGTTGAAATTTTAGGTGAACTTTGGCGCACCCACTCAGAAGGCTCATGGTTACTCAAAGGGCAATGGAGAGAGCTATATTGTAGCCTGGCCTATGGCCGCACAAGGTCGCAATACTTGGAGAAGGCCTATGTCCAGCAGTTGACGTCGCACACTGATCAATTTCATACATTTAGGGGTACGAAATTGTAATCATTAAAATCGTGAATTAAATGTATATTTATATCTCTATACTAAAGATAAATGGTTTTCACTTAGTTAAGTATGGTACTATATCAAAGTCAAAATCGCTTTAATCAAGATAAATACAATTCTCATTATATATTTCTTGACGTCCTTTAAATTACTTAATCTAAGTTTAAATACATTTAAAAGTTTAGAAAACTTTACCACCGCCTCCAAAGCGCTAGTAGAGAAGAAGCGGCGCAACAAACTCTACTGCTGCATTTTCTTGACGTCATAATTTTTTACATAGAAAACTGTAATTAGGCGCTGCACAGTGTTTTTTACACCCTAAAAATCGGACATGCCCTTTTTATTCCAATAATAGATGCTGTAACATGTTTGGAATGCGAGAGTAGAACACCCAAAGTTCAATTTTATTTAGAACAAAAGTTATAGTCGAATTTATTATTTTTCTATGGAAACCAGAAAAACCACAAAAATATTAATATAAAAAAAACTATTGAATAATTCTAATATATTAATGTTTAGTATTATAAAACACCATTTTGTCTTTATTTTAAGATAATACTTGTAATTTTAACTGCATTCAACTGGGAGTTATTAAATTTATAGCTCCATTTCGTAATTTATTTTTAAATTTTATATCTTATCGAATACGGATTTTATTTCTTAATGTAATTATTAATTATATCTTTATCCATTTAAATTCAAAATATCGAATCCATATCTAGTAGGATCTCGAAGCTATCGGATTTTGAAAATGACGACCTAGGGTTGACAAAAATCCAAAATGACAAAATATTTTCCAAAAAAATACAAATTGTGAAGAGGTGATCGTAATGCGTAATAATAACGTTTTGCACTTTTAATATAAGTTAAATAAAATAGAAGTAATAATTTTTTTTTTTTAAGTTTTTTATAACCTATTCTTGTAATAGGTACGTGCAATATGGGTTTAATACTAACCTAAAATGTCAATGATTAAATTTAGCTTTTTCTTTGCATCATCAAAGTTTGACTAGTAGAAAATTACTTTTATGACTTTAGAATTAAGTTCACCAAATGCAATTCATTTACATTCAGTTTTAATACTATGCATAAGAAAGACTTAGAAATTCAACAAATGCCATGGTATTTGTTGAATTTCTTAACGTTCTTCTAATTTTACAATATTTGTAAGTATTTAAGTATAGGTTCCTTATCATAATAAATTGCAATATAAATAATAACCACGTAAAACTTTTACAAACTGTTCACAATAAAAGTGATTTTAATCCGATGAAGGAGATTATTTGGTTAAAAAAAAAACGTTTAATAAAAAGTAAAACTGCCTTCAAAACCCATAAAATAAACTTTAAATAGGAATAATAAGGTATAGGTTTAAAAACGGTGCTAGTTTTTCTTCAATTAAACTATAATATTTTATTTTATGGGTTTTTTCAAGACGGTTTTACTTCTTTTGTTAAAAATCTGATTATTTCTTAATTTTTAGTGCCGTAAATAAATTAATCTTCGATTTACAGTTGACAGTTGATATTGACACAGCTAAAATGAAACAAAATGCAGATGTAACAATAATAAAGCACCCTTGCTGTACTATTGTCACATCTGCTAATACCCATTTACAGTGTACAGGCGTAATGTTATTTTACGGAAGGGTGTAAATGTAAACAAACGTATGATTGAAGCAATCGCGGGTAATACCGAATACATAACAAAAATTATATAAACTTCCGAATTGAGAAACTCCTCATTTTTTGAAGTCGTTAAATAATAAATAGGTAGATCCATATATAGCAGAAAACGTAACAATCAATAAATTAACCCCTATGCAATCCGATTTTTTAAAAATATTCCTACACTGTTTATTTTCAATTACCTACATCTCAGAGAGGCAACCCTAAAACCATAGAAATTCTATGAGAACTTTAGAAGCATGTTTCTCCGAGATCCTACTGGATATCGACACGGTTATTTTTTTGGGGTTTTATTGTATCTTAGTTAATGTAATGAGCTAGAAATAAAATCCGTATTCGTTAAGGTTTATCATACAAAAAATAAATTCTTAAATTTAAAAAAAACCTATTTCTGGGCTCCCTTGCGGAGTTAAAGTCTTGTAAATATAATCAAAAAATGCTTAAAATACGTCGTTAATTTAATATTGTAACAGAAATAAGAAAAAGTTTTCCTGAGACAAGATATTTCTAGATTTATCAAAATACCTAAAAAAAACAAAATGGCTCTAACTTTGGTTCTAAGTTTATTTGAACTCTGGGTGTTCTACTCTCGCATTCCAAACATGTTACAGCATCTATTATTGGAATAAAAAGGGCATGTCCGATTTTTAGGGTGTAAAAAACACTGTGCGCTGGAACCATTGTATACCATACATAACCATACAACTAATGATTTTATTATTCAATGATAAAGGTAGCGTCATGCAGGTAGTACATTAAAGTGGGAGTACCAAATCACATCCATAAACAATTCAGTAATAAAGATGTCGCTCAGCCAAATAACCCTTTAGATAAATTATCAAAAGTGAACCAAAATGTAAATTGATTAATGTCAAGGTCGACCAGTCACCCTTAATTATTTATACCCTATAAAATATAGTTCGTTCGCGATTAGAATGCAGTTGGTAAGGGTATATTAACAGTGGTGTTAAAATTCAAACAAATTATATTTGAAAATATTTATTTAAATAAAGAATGATAGGCGGTTTCGTCCCCACCCACCAACAGTAATGAAATGTAGCTCAATGGATAGATCTTGGCGAGATGATGATTGTTTACTATGGCGACGATCCCCAAATAAGTGGGGTTCTAATTGTGTCTTCCATTTAAACAAATATTTCGTTGACGTTGTGGCCTACACATATACATTTATATATTATTTTACGTAAATATTCTATATATCTAAATTATATTATTTCATTTAATTATTTTCCATACACTTTATATATTTACATACGTTATTATATACAATCTTACATACCAACCAAACTACACAATAAAATACACTAAAGTTTATATACTTACAGAATTATATACTTTACCTAACATATTAATTCATTATAAATATTCTTAATATTAATTACGTGTGTTGTTAATATGGTGTATTGGAAACACGCATTGTTTTGTACCTGGCGCTAGAACCGGTGTCGCGGGCGCATTGCGCCGTGTCATTGAAGCGACCCTTAAAACAGTTAGTTACTGGGATACCACCGACCGTGCTCCTTGTATGATCTGTCGCGCTAATTACGAGTAGTGTTTTAGTGTTCTATATAATTAAGACTGTCGCATTCTTCTATCTCGCTATCATTCTATATTTCTCCTTCTATTTTCGTGGACTATTTTGTGTTTGTGATATTGTGGAATTAAACTCTTTGTGTGCCTGTGAACTGTGTTTACTTTGCTTCCGCCATCTTAAGGTACCTATTTGCTTATACAAAACTTTCATACTTCCACTTACACACGTGCAACCATAACTGGTGACCCCTAATAAGAACAGACAATGAGTGATAGTGATGCTTCAGTAAAATCTAGTGATTTTAGAGACATGAACGTAACTGGGCGTCGGCCGCAGAAAAAGTGCGTTTCCACTGAACTAAATGTGACGTCATACGACAAAAACAAATTTAAATTAAAAGTTCCAAAATTTTCTGCTGAAGATCCAGAGCTTTGGTTTGCGTTGCTGGAAAATCAATTTGAGTGCTTTGACATCACAGATGACGCGCTCAAGTTTAGCAACGTCACTACTAACTTAGACATACAGCATGCGAAGACGGTCAAGGATATCATACTAAATCCTCCTAAAGTGAACCGGTATGGCAAGATTAAGCAGGAACTACTTCGTCGCTTGTCAGCCTCTCACGAAATGAAGGTCAAGCAGTTGCTAACCCAGGAAAAATTAGGTGACCGGAAACCGTCTCAATTTCTCCGGCACCTACAGGATTTAGCGGGATCCTCAGCGGCTGATGACATCATTAGGCAGATATGGAGTAACCAGTTGCCCATCAACGTGCAAACGGTGTTGGCATCACAACCTTCCCAGAACCTGGAGCAGTTAGCTGACCTGGCTGACAGGATATTTGACATCACAACACAATCATGTGTGGCTTCCACATCTGCCATCACACCAGGCAGTTCCAGTACATCATCCGAGATCGCAGAACTGAGGAAAATGGTTGAACGCCTTGCGCTTAAAATCGACGAACATAGTAGCTCTTCTAAGCGCCCTCACATGCGTTCAAGGCATCGTGAACAGCGCTCAACTTCTACTGCAAGATCGCGATCAAGCTCGAGCTATCGAAAATACCCTGTTTGCTGGTATCATTCCAAGTTCGGACCACGTGCTCATCAATGTCTCAGCCCACGTGATTATGGCAAGTCGGGAAAAGACACAGGCAGTCGCTAATGGCGGCTGACGACTGCCCAACATCTTCAGGCCGCTTATTTGTCGTCGACAGGATGTCCAACACGAAGTTCCTTGTGGACACCGGCAGTGATTTGTGCGTGTACCCTTACTCTGCACTTCGTGAACGTCGATGTAAAACCGATTTTCAACTGTGTGCGGCAAACGGAACGACTATAGACACTTTCGGCACTATAGAAATTAATTTAAATTTAGGTTTAAGAAGAGATTTTCCTTGGCGCTTTACTGTTGCTAATGTAACTAAAGCTATCATAGGTGTAGATTTTCTTAGCTTTTATAATCTCATAGTTGATGTTCGCAACAAACGGCTTATAGATAATACTACTACTTTGTTTTCCAGCGCTTGTATTGCAAAAACTGATGTATCTTCTATTAAGGTCGCAACAGGTGATACGAGGTACCATGCACTTTTATGTAAGTATCCAGAAATTACTCGCCCTTCAGGCACTCCGTGGCTTCCAAAGCATAACACCAAGCACCATATTCGCACCACACCCGGCCCTCCCATATTTTGTACACCCCGTAGGCTCGCCCCAGACAAACTCCAAATAGCTAAGAAGGAATTCGAGCTCATGCTTAACAATGGCACAGCTCGTCCCTCAGAAAGTCCTTGGGCTTCTCCTTTACATCTGGCTCCTAAAAAGGATAACAGCTGGCGACCTTGCGGTGATTATCGTATGCTTAACGCACGGACTATACCAGACCGTTATCCCGTTAGGCATATACATGATTTTGCCCACAACATAGCTGGTTGTAAAGTTTTCAGCACAATAGATCTTGTGAAAGCATACAATCAAATTCCTGTGTGCGAAGAGGACATACAAAAAACGGCAATCACTACTCCGTTTGGCTTGTATGAGTTCCCTTGCATGACCTTTGGTCTTAGGAACGCAGGCCAAACCTTCCAAAGATTTGTCGACGAAATGACTAGAGGCTTAGATTTTATTTACCCTTACTGTGATGACTTTCTTTGTTTTTCTCAGGATGAGGTCCAGCACGAACGGCATTTACAGCTTTTATTTGAGCGTATGAAAGAATATGGCATTCTCATCAACACGGCGAAGTGCGTATTCGGAGCAAGCGAAGTAACTTTCCTAGGCTACCACATATCTGAATATGGCACAAAACCTCTTAACTCAAAGGTTCAAGCCATTTCAGACTTCCCGGTGCCTAAGAGTGTTAGGCAGTTACGACGTTTCCTAGGAATGGTAAATTACTACAGGCGATTTTTGCCCAACGCCGCGTCAGTACAAGCTCCGCTTAATGCTTTACTCGCTGGTACAGTCAAAGCTTCTCAACCAGTTGACATATCTGGTGATACCTTACTTGCTTTTGACCAGAGTAAGCATATCCTCGCTAACGCTGCACTACTCGCACACCCAGATTTAAATGCTAAGCTGGCGCTAGTAACAGATGCGTCTGACTTAGCAATGGGTGCAGTTTTACAGCAGCTCATTAAAGATAGCTGGCAACCTCTTGCATTCTTTTCGCGCAAGTTGAGCCCTTGTCAGCAAAAATATTCGCCATATGACCGCGAGCTTCTGGCTATATACGAAGCGATTAAATATTTTCGCCACATGTTAGAAGCTAGGCATTTTGTCATATTTACTGACCACAAGCCAATCACTTATGCTTTCCGTGAAAGAAAGGCTAATTGTTCGCCCCGTCAGTATCGTCATCTTGACTTCATTGCACAATTCACGACCGACATTCGACACATATCCGGCAAGGACAATGTTGTCGCCGATACACTGTCGCGAATCGATGAACTGCAAATGCCTATAGATTTTGATCAATTAGCTGACTCTCAAGGCGAAGATCAAGAGCTCCTCAGATATGTAAACGGTGAATTATCACTCCGCTTACAGAAACTCAATATTCCCGGCAGTTCAAAAGAACTTTATTGCGATCTAAGTACATCTCAACCTCGACCTTTCGTAACAAAGCCTCTTAGAAAGCTTTTATTCGACAGGCTTCACAATCTTAGCCATCCAGGAGCAGCAGCAACCACTAAGATGGTAGCTGCGCGATTCGTCTGGCCTGGTATGCGAAAAGACTGTCGAGACTGGTCACGCAAATGTCTAGCTTGTCAACGAGCTAAGGTAAATCGACACATATCTGCACCTTTAGGTACATTCGATTTACCACGCTCCAGATTTTCTTTTATTCATGTGGACATTATAGGCCCTATGCCTCCATCACAAGGCTACCGTTATTGCCTGACGGTGGTTGACCGTTTCACCCGCTGGCCAGAGGTGATACCAATGATGGATATCACCGCGGAAACCGTAGGTAAGGCTTTACTATCGTGGATATCCAGATATGGATGTCCAACAGATATTGTCACAGACCGCGGTCGACAATTTGAATCCTCACTTTTCCAGTTCCTTGGAAAAATGATAGGATTCCAACATCGTCGTACTACCGCATACCATCCAGCTTGCAACGGCTTGGTGGAACGGTTCCATCGTCAGCTGAAGGCAGCCATAATGTGTCATGCAGACATCAACTGGATTGACAAGCTCCCATTAGTTTTACTAGGCATTCGAGCTTCATATAAAGAAGACCTAAAGGCTTCATCGGCTGAATTAGTCTATGGTGAACCTTTGCGTCTTCCGGGCGAATTCTTTCACCCAACAGTCCCGGTTTCTACTGACTTGTCAGATTTTACCGCGCGACTACGTCATTTTGCTATAAACATTCGTCCTTCTCCAGCTTCACGCCATAACAAAGAACGTATTTTTATCCATAAGGATATAGCATCCTCGAGCCATGTATTTTTAAGGGTAGATGCATCCCGAGGCTCTTTAGAACCTCCTTACTCTGGCCCGTACGAAGTACTCGAACGCGGAGACAAAACATTTAAAATTCTTGTCAAGGGGAAAATCGTCACAGTAACTATAGATCGACTTAAGCCAGCCTATATACTCGCCGATCCGTCCCTCGACAACTTACCATGTCCTAATGCCACGGCTATTCCTATTGCTGTACCCCCCACCAATACTGGCCCCATTCCAAGTAAAACGGAAATTCCACCACAAGATAGCAAGAAAACAACCCGTTCAGGCCGCAATGTTCGTTTTCCTGACTATTATCGACCGTAGTGACGGTCTCCGGGGGGGAGTGATGTGGCCTACACATATACATTTATATATTATTTTACGTAAATATTCTATATATCTAAATTATATTATTTCATTTAATTATTTTCCATACACTTTATATATTTACATACGTTATTATATACAATCTTACATACCAACCAAACTACACAATAAAATACACTAAAGTTTATATACTTACAGAATTATATACTTTACCTAACATATTAATTCATTATAAATATTCTTAATATTAATTACGTGTGTTGTTAATATGGTGTATTGGAAACACGCATTGTTTTGTACCTGGCGCTAGAACCGGTGTCGCGGGCGCATTGCGCCGTGTCATTGAAGCGACCCTTAAAACAGTTAGTTACTGGGATACCACCGACCGTGCTCCTTGTATGATCTGTCGCGCTAATTACGAGTAGTGTTTTAGTGTTCTATATAATTAAGACTGTCGCATTCTTCTATCTCGCTATCATTCTATATTTCTCCTTCTATTTTCGTGGACTATTTTGTGTTTGTGATATTGTGGAATTAAACTCTTTGTGTGCCTGTGAACTGTGTTTACTTTGCTTCCGCCATCTTAAGGTACCTATTTGCTTATACAAAACTTTCATACTTCCACTTACACACTTGCAACCATAACGTAAATATCTCGTTGACTAATTCCAAAATACCCACTCATTTAAATAATTATAAGTATACAGTAGTGGTAGGAAAACCATCGTCAGATTTCTTTCTTTAGTTTGTCAAGTCAAAAACTCTTAGTACTTTCCTTAAGATACATTCATCGAATTCATCGACTTTATTGCTAGACGTAGACTTCCGGGCTCTTTTTTCACTGGTGATTTTAATTTATATTTTTCCTTTTTTTTCACCAAGAATACTACAAACTATTATCTTGGATACGCCATATGCGGCTGACGTTTTTTGTACTTTGTTATCCAGTCACATTTAAATCACACTGTTTAAAATATTTAAAAACATTGTAAATATCTTTTTTCTCTACTAGGAATTATCGAACCCCTTATATTTTTACGAATTGGTGAAATATCTATCCATATTTTTTTAGTTATTGTCAACTTGATTTTGGAAGTTTTACAAAATTTGATTGGTTAGGGGGACAGGGCTAGGTCAGGACACTGACAACTCACTGTAGAATAAACTGAAGTATCATATAATATGCTTAATATATAGTTTACTCTAATGTGCATGTATGTTTATGAATATGTTAATATCTGGTAGTGGGTACTGACCGCGAGCGCCATCACTTTGGCGACGTGCGTGGCGATGTGCGAGCACGCAGTGGCCCACTCCTGCTCGCGCGCCAGCAGCGCCGCCAGCTCGCAGCGCAGCACTGGGACCGCGCCGCCCGGGGCGCCGGGCAGACGCGCCGGGTCCAGCGGCTCCAGGTCCCACGGGGACAGGCGCTCCACCTGCGAGATACAGTTCACTCACAGTTATCTTTATATATAACAATACACGAGCCCATTTCCACAAGCATTCACATTTTTAGTCTTCATCGAATAACTTTTCGACTGCAGTACCAAATCAACATTACGCTATTTTTAAATGAGTCTCATTCTCAGTATATAGTACTAATCTAAATATGAATTAATAAATACCCCTAGGTAGGTGTCTCTCCGTCACTTCAGACATTTAGCAAAGACTGTGATCACAGAGGGACTGATGTCAACCAAACTAAAACATATAATAATATGTAATAGCACCCATACCTCTCCGTTGTCCCAGCGCACCTTGAGCGCGAGGAAGTGCGCGGCGGCCGCGTTAGCCCACTCCGCCGAGCCCACAAGTGAGGTGGCGCCCCCGCCCGGGTCGCCCGTGCGCTCTAACACCTGCAGCAAACATTGTAATGTGTCATAAAAACCGACTAGGGGACTATTCGTAAATTATCTTTACAAAATAAAAAGAAGGAAAACTTGAAATTAAACCCTTTACCAATACGTCTGATTAGTAGGCCAAGTAACCCTTATTCACGGGAGGAGGCCCGTTAATGGACTGTTATGATGATAACAAATAATAGTTTAAACATTATTATACAAGATATATTATAAATACATGTATGAGTGTAAACAAAGCATAGTCTCTGACTACACCCATGAGTATAGGAAGGGAGTATATTGTACATATGTATGAAATATGAATGATGTACCTCCCCGGTCCACCAGCTGTCGTCGATCATGCACCGGAAGCGATCCCCCGCCCCCCAGCGCCGCGACACCGCCGTGTCGTACTGCTGACGTAGCACTGCAACATACATACATACTAACATTAATAAATGGTGACAACTTACGACCATTACCAGTGTCAAGTTGTGCCACAACGTCAAGCTAAATAAGTGTAAACAGCATGCCACGGTAATCTATCATTTACACCTTAACTAATTCGGTATGTAAAATAAAAGTTTACCTATGTCGATTCCAAAACCACTAGAGATTTTAGATCGGTAAGATATCAAATCATATTTTTAGCTCAAAAAACGGCAAGATTGTGTTTATTTTCACAATTATACATAAATTACCAAAAAAATCTTTACATACCGAATTATAATATAGCGTAGTTTACATTTTTTAAAATTATGATTACTTAGACTATCCTACCAATGATTTTATATTAGCTTAAATCAGAACAGGCCCCAGGGAAACACCCTGAAGTACTCCTGAAGCACATTTCATCAAAGTGTTGTTGTCAAACATATCAAACCTACTTAAGGGACTTATAATACGAGGCATATAGGCTAGAGAATATATTATGTAATGTTAAAGAGTCATGTCCTTCCTGTCAGTATGGTATATCTTCAACACATATTATTATAATGTAACATAATAAAGTAAATCTAATGTTTTTGTCAAATCTACATAAATATTGCGCCAAATACTTTTATTCCTACTAATAATTGTCCCATGAGTCATATATGAACATTTGCATTGTTTTATTATTGTGTCTATTAGTGGGACAGTGAAATAGTTAAAAACGCGAAAGTTTGTATCGATGGAAATTACTGAATGTATTGTTATAAAACGTTACAATAATTTAGATTATACATCAGAATAACACATAGGCTACTATTTATAAAGTTATTGTGTTAATTGTCTTAAATACAGGGACAAAGTCTAGGGCACCAGCTTGTTTTAGTATGTATTGATATATACAATGTATACTTGTATTTTGGATACGTGGAGACTGCGACTCGGGAAACGTAGTGCAGGACGCCACCCAGCTAGGTGGACCGACTACCTCAATAAGGTCTCTGGGTCGAACTGCTGGGAGAGACTTATGTGCAGCAGTGGTACGTACCTAGGAAGTCAATAACATCGGGCATGTCGTGGTAGCGCACGCACAGCGTGTTGGGGCCGAGCGTGCAGGCGAGGCGCAGGTTCACGACCCGGGGCGGCTTGATCACGTACTTGATGCCCACCACCTTCACCAGCTCGCACTCCTGTACGACACACATACACAACCATTGTCTTTAACATTGATATCAGCTTTCGTAGCGTGGGTCTAAATAAATACTGTTCTACGTGTTTGTTAGTCTTCGCAACAAAAGGTATAATATTGTGCAGAATTGACTTTAAAAAGAAATTAACCACTCAAACGTCCAAGCCACTATAGTGGCTTCAAAAATTTTCCGGTTGTACGTCCAAGCCACTATGACTCGGTTGCTAGAAACGAGTTTTTACCTATGTTAACATTGTTAAAGTTACGTCGACTTGCTACTAGATGGTTCTATGACAAATTATCGATCTATGGATATTTTTTCTTTATGAATGGTCATATTAAAAAAAAAAGTTATTGACTGTTGAAAACTACTTTGCCAGTTTTTTCTAGTGCTCTGTGTTAAAATGTAAGTATTGTTTTATTTTATTATTATAATGCATTAGTGTTATACATAAAAATAATCCTCAAGATTATTGCTTATAGAATATCTAAAAATGCAATGGTTTGCGAGTCTTTTGTTATATTTTTACTGGACTTGAAATGGACATGTAAAAATTTTTAATGTTGTGTTCAATTTTACAATAAATTACGTTATTTTACTAAGTGTATTGCTAAAATATTTGTTGTAATATGTAGTACAGTTAATTATTACTATTATTGTGTTCTTATCTGAAGAAAATATGACGAATACAATTAATATTTTTGTTGTTTTAAATTCACGGTCGGCCATATTGCTTGTGGGAATGGGTGCTTACGTGTGGGAATGGGTAGATTGTTTGGGATAATTAAGCAACATTGTGCGACCCATTTATTATCTATTTGGTATCAAAATAAAGCTTACATAACCTACTATAATATGGCAGTAATAATTTAATAGAAATATGATACCATAGATTCGGAAATACTTGTTAAACAAATTTTTTGCCAAAATTTGCGTAGTTTTGCAATTTTTTATTTTTTTTTGAGTTTCGGGCTGATGGGTCTACTTTAATTTAAATATACCTAGATGCCTTATAGTTTTAGGTTTATAGTGGAATTATTATTTTGCTGTAGTTGTAGTAGTTTAGGAGTAATTACATTTTATATCGGCAACGGCATGACGCGCGGAACGCAGTTACGGGCCGGACGTTTGACGCTCTAGCGGCCCGCGAGCTCGGACGTTTGAGTGGTTAAGTTAATTTTACACAAACAAAATATATTTATAATTAAAAGAAATAAATATTCTTCACACTTTCGCACAACGCCATCTAGTCCCAAACTAAGCAAAGCTTGTACTATGGGTACTAGACAACGGATAAACATACTTAAATAAGTACTTTTTTTTGTAAATACATACATATTATACATAGAAAACCTTCCGACCAATGCAAACAATCATGTTTATGGCTAACGCAGACCCGGACGGCATGGCAAGGGATTTTAATTTTTACTAATGGAAATTCAACCGTGATGTGAATGATGCCGCGGCATTGAAAAATCCCTTTCAATGCCGCGGCATCATTTTAAAGCATAGCAATTTATGTCGTATTTCTGTAACAGTACGGTTGAATTTCCATTAGTAAAAATTAAAATCCCTTGCCATGCCGTCCAGGTCTGCGTTAGCCATTATGCACACGAAGATTTGCATTGAGCGGGAATCGAACCCGAGACAACTTTCGTATTATTAAATGCCCTGTGTTAGGAGGACTTTTATAGACAATATTTGTTTAACTAATGTAACTTTACTTACATGAACATGTGTCCTCTCCCAGGGCTTGTCTCTCGGGTTTATCTTATACACGTCCTTCTCAGCCACCGCCTCGAAGTACCTGCACAACACAGACATACATATTGTCTATATTATATTACTATTTATACTAAATAAATAACATTCGGCTCTTTGATTTGATCTTCTGATTTTAATTTTTGTTTTTGATTTTTTTCACTAAGTATACTACAAAATTTTTACTACTATGTTTATTGTACTATGGTGTCCACTCACATTTAAATCACATTGTTTAAAATATTTAAAATATTGTAAATTACTTTTTTCTCCACTACGAATTATCGAACTCTTTATTCTTTTACGAATTGGCCTTGGAAGTTTTACAAGATTTGATTGGTTAGGGGACGGGTAAAAAGTGGTTTAGTACACACAGCAACTAATCAAGCTAGATACTCATGTACCTTAATACCTTGAAATAAGACACAATTTCAAATGAAAATGTTTAATTTGATGTGTTGCTGTGTATACAAGAAGTCAACATTACCTCTGATGTCCAAGCCTGAAGTACAGACACTGGTCGCCCATCTGCGGATGGTAGGGCGCCTTGCGCGGCGTGACGGCCGTGATCCACTCCCCGGGCCGGTACGCCTCCGGCAACTCCGCCGCCGCCGGACCCGCCACCAGCGCTACATAAGTATGTGGTAAGTGAGCAAAAGGGACTCAAGTATGGAGAAAGGGAGGTTCACTGGGAATATTGTTCTACCGTGAGGACACACAAGTGAATGTGCTCAATCTATATGGCGACATTAGTCTCGCTCAGGCACGTCTATGCCGGATGGGACGGCAGCTATAGTAGTGTCATCATCTGAGTAAGAATAGAAGACCCGTATGTGCAAGCGAGGTAGATATAGAGAAATGATATGGCATTAAAACTCTATAGTATCCATCCATACATCCTCACAAACTATCGCATTTACAATATAAGTAGAAAGTAGGATGAGAGAGTAAACAAGTGCTATAGTAGTGATACCTTCGTCCACATGTTCGGCGGTGGTGTTGTCTGCTGTGAGCGAGGAGCTGGGCTGCGCGGCGGAACGTTCTGCGCGCTTTGTGCCCACGCTCGGACTGTATCTGTGTATATATATACAGTATGATTATATTATATATACAGGATGTATTACAATGATCTAAGTACTCTGCACTGCATGACTTCCTCAGAGTACAACTAGGTGTTATTTCTGATGTGAGAAAGGCAAAAAATCTACAGTTTTATCTATGTATACATGTATTTAGTATTATATAAGTAAAAATAGACATAATATGTGAGAATAACGCATTTATATAATACGTAGGGCCATTATTTAGCTAAGCAGGAACAAATAAAATCATTAAAAAAAATTAAACATACGTTTATGAGTAAAAAAATGATTTTTTATATTACTTATTTAAGTAACGGATAAACCAATTATCCTTATAGTCTTTCTACTCGTTCCTTTAGGTTTTATTAAGAATAGTGGGTAAAATATTTAAATAAAAACGTTTATATTTCCTAAACCTAAACAATTTATTGCTATTATAAACCAATGTGTACTATTGATATTTTTTGTTCCTGCTTAGCCACTTGAACGTCCATGCCGTCTTACGTCCCGGATACTTTTGTGTCCAGAGAAACATGTTAAGAAAAACTCCCTCTAATTTAGTAACGTTACGTCCTACCATGCGTTACAATAAATGAGCTATTCTTAAGAATACCCTGTATTTCGTTTGTATATTTATTCATTTATAATCAAAATGTAGAACTATTTGTACAGCTTAAACACAAAACAATAAGTGAAGTATTATTGTACATAAGCTCGTAGTACATAGCACATACCTGTTGGTAGGTCTGAGCGGTCTCCGGCGCGCGCGGGCCGGCGGGGCCAGTGCAGGGCCGGCCTGCCAGTCACTGTACTGCGACGACGACGACGAGCTGTTATATCACAAGAGAACATTGACATTATTAAATTTCAGGGAACAAGTCTTTTGGATACGTACTGAGCAGTCCATGAAGACTGTGCCTTACAAAACATTCCTATGTCAACTGTCTATAAGAACTAGAGTTATCCAACCAGTCTTCTTAGAACTCATCACATTATTCAGTTGTTAACATGTAGGTAAAACGAATATGTTAGATGGTGGTTTATTAAATTTACCAACAGACAAATACTTTAACTTGGTTCCTTTTATGCTCGTAGCCCTTAGGCCCCATTTGCACGAGCGCTTTTTTAAAGCGCGTTAAAAAGCGCTCGTGCGTATGGGGCCTACAGGCTCTACTAGCCTTGAGTCTAACCTGTCCCCAGGTAGACAAATGAGATTCACATACCTCCAATTGAACCCTACACGCTGCAAACGACCATTCACTTAAAATATGCCATATAAAGTATAGCTATACATAGATATATACACTGATATAATATATAGACGCACCTGCCACTCCTTGAACACGAGTGCGAGCTATGACAAATTATATATCGCATTACTGTCTTGTACACAATGAATACTATATTAACTAAACAAAAGTAGCGAGGTCCCAAGAGTGTGCCTTGAAGAACACCATATCTTACGACTAAGTTACATAACAATTTTGTATTACTTTACGACAGTATGTTGTCGTAATTATGACAATAGCGAGGACGGGTTGCCATTTAGGTATTTAAAATTACATTTGTATAAATTAATTACGTATGCATAAGTAAATGGACAATGTCAAAAGCCTTTGAAAAATCAGTAAAGATTTTTTTATATTTTTGGACTCTCAATCATTGCAAGTAGGCGTTATTCGTCCATCCAAACAGTATAAAGATTCAAATTCATTCTTAGACTATGACATTTTTCACTTGTATCTTTATTTGTTTCGAATTGCTACTTTCTAGAGCACCGTCTTTGGTAAAAATATTTGAAAAGTATGCAACTTAATCTCAAAGAAGGATAACGTTCCAAGGCATCACCGATAGTACTAATGTATAGTAGTTATATGTCCAGCACACACCTGGTAGTATCGTCTAGGTCGAGGTCCAGACTGGAGAGGTCGTGCCTGGAGTCGTTGGTGGTGCGCGAGGTCCTGGCGCGGCGGCCCCACTCCTCGCTGGTGTCGGAGCCGCTGAGGCTGGCGGGGGAGGGGGGCGAGGGGCGCGGCGCGGGGGCGGGGCGCGGCGCGGGGCGGGGCCGGGCGCCAGGCTTGCGCCCCGCCCTCCGCCTAGCCCCGCCCCCGCCCTCCGGCGCCGTGCTGATCATCAGCGGACGACGACGCATCTCGCGACGGTACCATGCCTGGGGATAAACGATATTCATCATAATCTTCATAACAGCTCATTAATGTCCCACTGCAGGGACGGGCCTCTACCTATGACGGAGGGATACTTGGCCTACTAATACCACGCTGGCCAAACGGATTGGTATAGGGTTTAATTTCAAGTTTTCCGTCTTTTTATTTCGTAAAGATAATATTCACGAATAGTCCCTTAGTCGGTTTTTACGACACCCATGGCATGAGATGGGGTGGTGATATATTGTATTCTTACTCCGTCACCACACAGACAACGATATTGTATACTCATTATTATATATATATCAGGATGTCTTGTAGTAGAGACTTCCTCTAGTAATATAGTGATAAAGGGAGCGGCAACAATCCTAGAAGCCATACTTGCTATACTCTAAACATTCTACTCACAGACTAAATGATGCCATCTACATTAGAGCTAGAGCTCTAAACATAGAGCAAACTGGAACTAGAGTATTACATTGCATTCTTCTTCTTCTCTCGTGTCAATGGTCGTGAACTCAAACAGTTTTTGAATAGTGAGTGGCCACTTCAATGGCATTTGGAGTGGCCGCGTAAAGATCAGCCATCGTACACCGCTCAGGGCACAAAGGGCACACCAGTAGATGCGACATCGATTGCACTGGATTGCCGCAGTCACATTGGGGCAGACTAGCGTCTCTGACTACATTGCATTGAGGATAAACGACACAAGAAAGCAGATCTCTTGGCAACGTGAAAACTTGTCATAAAACTTTTTCCAATCGGGTTGACCACCATTGATACTCTTAACCTACTGGAGAAGGCCTGTCTTCAGGGGGATATTCACAAGCAGTAAAGACCTGTAGGGGTGCGATCTAAGTACTACAAAATACTAATATTGGACTTGATATACTGTCTCGAGGGACACCATGAACCATTCACAAGTATTTTAATTTATATTCTAAAAATAAATAAATATTCCTCACATTTTCACACAACGCCATCTAGTCTCAAACTAAGCAGAGCTTGTACTATGGGTACTAGACAACGGATAAACATACTTAAATACTTTTTTTTGTAAATACATACATATTATACATAGAAAACATTCAGACCAATGCAAACAATCATGTTCATGCACACAAAGATTTGCATTGAGCGGGAATCGAATCCGAGACTTCTGCGTAGCAGTCATGTTATATAACCACTACGCCACAGAGGTTGTCAAATTCAGATAATGATTTGAATTAGCGAGGTATAGTACTAACCTGTTCCATAGCATTGAGTTCAGCGGCGGCTTGGTGTAGATGTTCAGCGGCGTGGTGGCGCATGGGCGTGACGACGGGGCGCGTGGTGTGCGGCACCAGCAGCGGGTCCCCGCGCTGCCACGAGCCCGCCGTGTAGCGCACGCCCTCCCCGCGCCACACGCCGCGCGCGCCCCCACCCCCACCACCACCACCACCACCACCCGTGCCCGCCGCCAGAGCTTCTATCAGAGAGTTGATCGCTGACCTGCACAGGTATGTAATATTAGTATTGTAAAGGTCGCGGTGACGTAACAGCACCACACCTCCAACGAAAAGGAAGATCCTCCGAACAGGCAAGGTGATCGTACCTGGCGGGCCAACTGCCCAACGGTTCGTCGTTGGACGTTGTATGTACGCAGAATCGCTGTGCAAATCTTGATATCGCGATTCAGGACGTAGTGGCGACATTTCTGTTGATTGTCGGGAGTACTGAGATAGTGTTGGTGTTCGCTTGAGTAAGTCGCTACAGTATGATAGTTTTTTTTAAGACAACTCTTGCTGTGTCGCAGACATTATTTCCTGATACATTTAAATAACGAACACAAAGTACATCCAGACTCAGTGCTGGATCACACAAATAGTTGTACACATACGGCCGTCGCTGACACTAGCGCCGCGCTCGCTACTGAGGCAGTCTCATTAACTTACTTTTGTGTACTCACAGATATCTGAAAAAAGGAGATGTGCCCTGAATGTCATTTTGTATGGAAACCTAATGTCGCCAGTTTTATTAACACACACAGCAATAGAATATACGAATAGACTACTGTTCTCAGTTACATCTAGATTATCAATGAACGCAATACTCTGTCTCGTTTTTCCTTGAAATATCTCCCTTACACGGTGTCACAGCGAACCAATCAGCGCTACTATATATATACAACTAAAACAAACTTCAAAAAATTTAGATAAAAGAACTACTACAATTTAAAACTACTACATTAAAAAAAATTACATTTATGCTAGGCGTTGACCTTATCGATAAATAATTAATAAAATTTATCGATAGACAAGACTTATATATTATTAAAAATTAAATACTTATCATATACTTAAATAATAATTACTTTTATATAAATATGTATTATATAATAATATATAATTGTACAATACTTTTGTAAAATAATATTCACGACAGTTTGTGTAAGATCGTACATGTCGTGAAACAAATTAATCCGTGAACTGATGTCGTAATATCGCAGGTTGAAGGAACTCAAGCGTCATACTTCTTTTGCGTCCTTATTGTCGCAGCAGTTTGTAACATTTTGACTGTTGTCATACAAAAGTAACGCACCTGTGAGGGAGAGCTAGCGATAATTTAGCGACAGTCGGTAAAACCTAGCCGACTTTAAAACACGACTTTTTCCGCACGTGCTTGTCATGCATGATCTACTTTTCATCGCCAATTATCAATCTCTTCAAAAAGCGCTTTGTTTAATTACATCATGGTTCATTAAATTTCTTTGAGTGAACTTGTGTGGCCCATATTTTGAGCTTTGGGCCAAAACTGTTTTGTAGTCAATTACAACTTATAGATGTCAATTTTTGGATAGTTGTATAATATAAGACTAAGTATACAGATTATTTTTTGAAGCAGGTAACAGCGTGTACAGTTCATTTATTCAAGCATGTGCATGCGCATGCCAAAAAGCGCGAGCAATATTGCGCCTAGATAAAATTAAAACAATAGCATGAATATAGGAATTGATAGATGAGCATTTAGACTGATTTTAAGCAAATCTGATAAAACCAGTTAAAAGCACGTGTGTGCTAATAAATGGATGAGCGTTTAAAAAAAACTTTTAAAACCACTCTAATCAACATTTTAAACCTTTATGTTCTAGAGTACTTACTCCACCTTTGATTTAGGATATTATTTCAACATTGTAATACTTATATTGAAATTACATAATTTAAACAGCGTAACACAACATTTAAAAAAAAAATCTCATTTAACTAAATAAAACTTTTACAATTTAAAATTCCTACAATACACGACTTTTTATCGAAAACGATAGATAGTCGTAGTCATGAACGGATCGTCACTATCGTTTGGTTGTTAGAGCGATCACGGTTAGCAACCACTTGTCATACGTAATATCGTTGAGCGAATAGTTCATTGCTTCATATATCATTAAATGACTAGTTTAGACAGCATTAGAGAAGCAATGTATATGTTACAAAAATATTATAGTATTTAATTGTCCGAACATGAAAATAACATAGTGAGGACATTGAAGATTATTTTTTCATGATTTTAGAGGTAAATACAATAAAATACATGTACTAGCATACGGTAAGTGATTCCATTATTAATAAAGATTTTTTTATTGCTCTTAATTTTACAGGCAACCACTGAACAACTCGGCATTTTATATGTTATCTCGGTCGTTGTCAAAACACAGCTAAACCTAGGTGACAGCCATTTTTAGCTATATAATCGGTCTAATCATATTGCGTTGACAAGAAAACCCCGTCATACTACTTCTCCTTTTATTTAGATTTCTGTGTGTGTACTAATACGTTGTCACGGTACGTTTGTAGGAGCCAATATCATAGGATGGACAAAATATATTTACAAATTGTCGGGCAACAGGAAGGAGCTGGTTACAGAGCGCTGTTTCGAAAGTTCCTCGCACTCAGTTATACCTGCCTACCCTTTATGAAAAAAGTCATGAGTTTATGTATGTTTAAGATAATTTTTTCTAGCAAGGGATCCAGTCTCGCGGACATCAGTAATGTCAGGGCCCTACTGTGAGATATTTTTAATGACATCTAACCTAGGTAGATAGTCCAGAGTGGTATTAGTAGACTAAGTATCCCTCCGTCACGGGAGGAGGTCCGTCCCTGCAGTGGGACATTAATGGTCTGTTGACGATGACGTAATGTTACCTGGGAGCGTCGGTGGCGGGTATGAGCTGCGAGATGCTGAGGTTCTCCCTGCCGGGCACGAGGCGCTGGTACTGCGGCGCGTGCGGGGCGCCCTCCACGTCCACGAGGAAGGGGGGAGGGAGGAGGTGCGGGGGCGTGTCCGTCTGCTCGTCGTGCGCGCCGCCCAGCGCGTCCACCACCACGGGCCGGTAGTCCGTGTGGAAGAACAGCTCCGTGGGCAGCTGCGAGTACAGCCGGTGACCGCGACCTAGACCTGACGGGGAGACATACGTTCAATACATAAATATTGCCCACACAATCACTCCAGTCCAGACTCAAGCTAAGCAAAGTTTGTACTATTGCTACTAGACAACGGATAAACTGCAAATTATACTACAAAGCAAAGGAGTTAGCCCGATACAAAATCGACATAGCAGCTATCAGTGAAACTCATTTGAGTGAATGTGGAGAGATCTGAGAACCACTCAGTGGATCCACATGTTATAGGAGCGAACGATCACACGGTCAACGAGCTGGTAATGGAGTAGCCTTTGCTATCCGTAACGAACTGGCAAGAAATGTTAGCGGTTACCTACAGGCATCAATGATCGTAGAGCTTGTACCAATCCAACTAAGGTAGTTTGTGATCGAGCACATTGAACAATTTAGAGGAGGTCTTTGCCACACGTACTAAGTTACATCACAGCATACGAAAGAATTCGAAAACTAAAAACATTTTAATCATAAATAGTGTAATTTTTGTCACTACTGTGTGCCTACAGGTGGCGTTGTTACAACTGGGTGAAGATTACAAGTACTAATGTCTCCGTAGAAAGCGATGGACTCGTGTAGTCTAGCGGTGTTGGCGCTGGACGCGTATAGTCCGGAGACGCAGGTTCGAGTGCTGCCTCGAGTATCAAACTTTATTTTCTCTACAATATACATATAGACTTGACTAAATCCTTAAATATATTGTAGGAGACTGGTGCCTTAGCTAGGCTTTAGGCCTGTGTTTCAAGACACCAGGTTCCCACCCCTAGCTTCTACACTTTCCAAGTAAAGTAACAAACAATTTAACAACTAAAAATATGTAGAAAACAATTATATTTTAGATTAAAAATTAAAATTACTGATATTGTATAGAGGTGTGTATGTGTGTAAACGTTTCCATTGTGTCTATTTTCTTCGAAAATGTAAAATTTGTTGTTAATGAGATACCAATATAGATAAACCTTACCTAACAACAAGAGATGTCCATGCGAGTCAGTGGCGGCTATGTTGGCGCCTCCGCCCCACTTGGCGTCGAATATGGCCCCGTCGCCGTGCGAGTCTATGCGGTTGTGGAACTTGGCCACGGGCTGGTCCGACGTGGCGTCCCACACGAACAGCTGACCGTCGTGGCCCGCGGAGAGGAACACTCCGCTCAGGAACGGGTGAGCTTCTAGGACGTACGCTTCGTCGCGGTGACCTGATAGACAACGCACCTGCGAGTGTAGGGATAGTGTTCATATTAGACAACTTTATTTGTAGCTATATTTTGTATATTAATAATTATTTAAAATAATAGTATAAACCCTCTCTCGATTCAAATAAATTTGGGATTAAAAATACATTATTAAATCCATACTAATATTATAAATGCGAAAGTCTGTCTGTCTGTCTGTTACTCTTTCACGCCTAAACGGCTGAACGGATTTTGATGAAATTTGGTACAGACAATCTTTAGACCCTGAGAAAGAACGTAGGCTACTTTTATTAACAAAAAAAATAGTGACAGTCTTCTCACTTCTGTTGTCACAAATCTGACCTTTTTTTTTTAAATGTAACCCTGCATACTTAGTTAACCGAGTTTTGGGACACCCTGTATATCTAGAGAGAAATGCTAAGTCACATTCTACAAGAATAATTGGTTATTGCCTTTGCTTACTTTATTTTTTAATTGATATCAAGCTATAATAATAATAGTATGTACCTGTGTACAAGTCCTGGAGCACCAGACCCTGATGGTGTTGTCGGAGACGGCGGTGATGACGTACGCGTCCGACGAGTCCCAGCAGACCATCGTCATCTGCACACAATGATACACTGTTACACGGACTCTCTTGGGCTAGGTATACGACAGGGAAGCGGACCCAGTATCGCTCCTTGTGGAACACCACATTTATTGCTTCTTCGAAGTAGTCTCTTTTGAGTAGTAACTACGCACCGAATACATAGAGGAGATGAGGCACATTATAGTACACTAGTGCCCCTAGTGCCCTCGAATACAACTTCGCTTTGGGAGTTAGAAGCGTCCTAAAGGGTACATAAACAGCAAAAGCATAAACATATAGCAAATACAGTTTACTAAGTAAGAGTTAAAAATCTTGTATGAAATAAGAGTACCACCACATCATCGTCATCGGTAAATACAGTCTACTACCTGTGCCATATTGTAAATATTTTTTCAATGTAAGACGTCACAAGATAGCACAGGCTCAAGCACATTCTTATTTGAAACGAGTAGTAGATAGATTTATAATCTTCTTAAGCTCGGTAAAGTTGTGACAGGGAGATGGTCCCAGAGTCGATCCTTGTGGAACTCCATGTCTAACATCTCGCCAATATAATCTCTAACAGCTCAGGTACCTACATAATATGGTCTTTCAACATGCTCATTCTCCTTCGACTACATTAGACCGTGGAAGAAGGAGTGCGCTCCGTTGGGAAACAGTTACCTTAAGTTTCTTCTGGTCCTGGCTGGTGGAGGCAGGCGTCAGCATGACGTGTCTCCACTGCGTGGCGCTGTGGCACCAGAGCGCGGCGCCGCCGTCCTTGCTGCCGGACACGAAGCGCAGTCCCCGGCGCGCCCAGGCCAGCGAGTCCACCGCGTCCTGGTGCACGGCCAGCTCCAGCACTCTCCTGGGCCCCGGCGGCTCCCCCACGCAGTACACGCGCACGTGCTGGTCCGCGCTGCCGGCCGCCAGGAAGGCGCCGCCCGCCGACCACGCCGCGCAGATCATGTGGCACACGCCCGGCCGCATGCGCTCCACGTACTGCACCGGCTGAGACAGGAACTGACCCTCCGCGGAACACGTCCAGAACGCCACTGAGCAGTCTGCGGGCACACGTGACCAATTGTTACTTATTAAATGTACTAAGACGTCAGTTAGTTGTACATCAAAGTTAAATATAAGAATTACAAGCTGAACAAGTTTAAAAAACTACAATTACCTTATAGGTACCTTAAATTATATAATAAACTAGCTGACCCGTGCCCACTTCGTTGGGCGGCGAAAAGACGCGTCCCTTTTTCAAACATATTTCATTATTGCTCCACTCCTATTAGTCATAGCGTGATACTATATAGCCTATGACACTCCCCGATGAATGGACTATTCAGCACAGAAAGAATTTTTAAAATCAGTTCATTAGATCCAGAGATTACCCCCTACAACGTCACAAACACACAAACTTTACCCTCTTTATAATATTAGTATAGATAATAAATAATGGGACCTAGAATTGAACCCTGTGGTACACCTGACATTACAGACAAGTGAACTATTTACTTGAATATGATGTATGTACGTACTCAAATATGTTTATGTATGTTCAACATGATTTATTTGAATATTCTATATTCACAATCAATTGCTTTCTTATGGTCACTCAATAAATCAGCATTTGAAAGCAAGATAAATACGTTTTACCAAACTACTCCTGCTATGTTAATTAAGATCATTACATTTATTTATTGAATGCACTGTAGGGAATATAACTTCAATTTAGTTTGATTCATCATTTCTACCTGTCAATTATTTTTGTCACAACAGTCTACAACTAATACTCACCGGTGGAGGTGGAGGCCAGCCAGCGCACGTCGCGCCTGGCGGGCGGCGCCCAGTGCACGGAGGTGATGGTGCCAGCATGCGCGGCGAGCACGGCGCGCGGCTCCCCGTGTGCCAGGGACCACACGCGCACCAGACGGTCCACTGACCCCGCCGCCACCAGGGCTCCGTCCGCGCTCACGCACACGTCCGTCACCTCCGCGCCCACCCCCCGCAGTGTGGCCACCAGGCGACCGTCCAGCGCAGACCACACCTGCACCACAACATTGTTAAATTGATGCGCGACACAGGGCATGATCCCTAGTGAGTGAGGGAATTAAAAATAAAACTGGTCAAGCGCGAGTTTTACTCGCGCACCGAGGGTTCCGTACAAACTTATTTATTTTCTCGCAAAAAATATATGACGTCACGAATCATTTGTCAAAGATTGTGTGACGTCTCGACTCAGCTGCCAAAATATATCTTGCCGCGAAAATTCTATGACGTCACAACGTAACTGTACAAAAATATTTTCCCGTCAAAATTCTATGACGTCACGACTCAGTTTTCGAAAATTCTGTGACGTTACGACTCAGCTGTCAAAACTATTTTCCCGCAAAATTCTATGACGTCACGACTCATCTGTCAAAATTCTATGACGTCACGGGTCACGTGACCAAAATTCTATGACGTCACGACTCATCTGTCAAAATTCAATGACGTCACGGGTCACGTGACCAAAATTCTATAACGTCACTAGTCGAAATTTTTCCCGCCAAAATTCTATGACGAAAGAATTAAAATGTAATATGATGGAAGTAAAAATTTAAGGTTTTCGGAATTTTCCCTTTACATGTACAGTCAGCCCCAAAAGTCGCTGAACACATTTTAAATTCCAAAACTGCTGAACACTAAAAGTGGCATAAGTCAGTGTCGCAACAAGAGTACAAAATAAGCTAAACGTACAAAACGACCATAACACGCTGCACACGGTTATTCCAAAAGTAGCTGCACATGGGTATTTCAAAAAGTATCAGCACACGGGTATTTCAGAAGTATCGATGTTGCCAACTCGTGCAGTATACGGGAGCCGCGCATGACTGAACGGCAACGTCGCCCGCTGCGTCGCTCATCTGCGGTCGAGTTTCAGTGTAGTTGTTGTACAAGCTACACTTGCACATTGACCTTCGGTTCATATGTCGTAATTAATAATAAATGCAATATTTACTAGTTATGATTACTTAGCATTATAACAAATAATACATTTTAATTTAGTAGCAATAAAACATTACTTTGAAGCACTTGTCTACTCATTTAACAAACATTATTATCCTTCGTAACAAACATACAAACAAACATACAACATTAACACTCTGTTAGGGACTACTACCCTAACAGTTGTAGTGAGTGATTTTGACAGTAGACAAAAGTCAAGCCAATTTCAAAGCGGAATACTACATTAACAATTTCATCAAAACAGTTGTCAACACGATAGCTTTGCTTGTATAGAGCTTGGGTGAAAAGAAAACAGCTCTGGTTCGATCCTTAGGAACGGATTACTTTTTGTGTTTTTTTATTTTTTCTTATTTTGTTTTCTACTATTATTATTCAATACAAGCTGTAACCCGCGACTTCGTTTACGAAAAAAATGTATATTCGACAATTAAATTAAATAATTTAATTAATAAATTAATTAAATGGCTTTATCACCTCTAGAGTTAATTTTAGTTGCATGTCATAAAACTATTAAGTTAAATGTCGCACAACAGGGAGCACTTCTTCTTACAAACATTTCAACTCATATCATCGAATCTCCGAAAATGTTTCTCATACAATTTATAGTCATAATGATCATTCTTCATTAAATTAAAAATTAAATAAAAATACTATTTAATTTTCAATTAAAAATTAAAAATTATATTTTAACTTTATTAAAATACCTGTGAACAGTGACAGTGAATTTAAGTTACTTGTTTTTTTTTTAGATAAAATACAATATAAAAAATAAAAAAACCAAAAAAAATACTTGGCACAACCCGGTTTCGAACGCACGTCTACTTCATCAAAGTCGAGTGTTCTATACCCTAGGCTATCGAATCTCAGTGAATTGTGTTGAAATTATGTATCTATTCCAACGAGTAAACATTATAGACACTAGTGTTAAACTACTTTTGAAACACTAGTGTTCAGCTACTTTTGAAATACTAGTGTTCAGATACTTCTGAAATACTCATGTGCAGCTACTTTTGGAATAACCGTGTGCAGCGTGTTATGGTCGTTTTGTACGTTTAGCTTATTTTGTACTCTTGTTGCAACACTGACTTATGCCACTTTTAGTGTTCAGCAGTTTTGGAATTTAAAATGTGTTCAGCGACTTTTGGGGCTGACTGTACTATAAGACCTTGCTTCATGCCAAACTTCAAGTTTGTAGGCAGACTGGAAGTACCCTGTAGGTTTGCCCTTACTCGTCAAAAATTTGCGATAAAAACGGCTATATCTTGCGTTGGATCAGCAGTTTGATTTTTTTACAGCACTAAGAAGCAACAAGCCTTAGTATTTGGTGAAAATTTCAGCTTGATACCTCCACGCGTTCCTGAGATAAATGGTCTTGACAGACAGACGGACAACAAAGTGATCCTATAAGGGTTCCGTTTTTCCAAAATCGGTACGGAACCCTAAAAAAGAGATATGTTGCAGGGAAATGAGAAAACTAGGAATTTCACGATATCCCGTTGCTACCAAAAAGTAATGCTCTTATTTTTGTTTGTAGGTTAAAAAAACACAAGAATGCCAACTTCTTTAGTGCAAGAATATTCGACATTTACCGTGATTATGTGAAATCCCTGGTTTCTTCATTTCCCTGTGACAGATATACAATTTGGAGCCATAATCATTATGTCAAATTGGTGACAAGCAAATATGAATGACTGACTGACTGATGACATGCAGGGACTGGCCTCCTCCCATGAAGGAGGGATACTTGGCCTACTAAAACCACGCTGGCCAGACGGATTGGTATAGGGTTTAATTTCAAGTTTTCCTTCTTTTTATTTCGTAAAGATAATATTGACGGATAATCCCTTAGTCGATTTTTACGACACCCGTGGGATGCAATGGGGTGGTGTTGGTGACATTTGTATTCTTACTCCATCACCACACGGAATGAATATAAGTAATAAAATGAAATAATGAATGGTATACCTTGACGAGCATGTCGTCTGCGCCGGTGACCACGTAGCGGCCGGAGCGGTCGAACACCACGCAGTACACGGCAGACAAGTGGCCCAGCGTGCGACGTTGCAGCTGTAGCGAACCTGCAGACATACAGATTATATTATATAACTTATGTACTCGCTTTCTTCTCATTGGCCCTATGTATTTAGAAACTGGAATTTATATATCAACACAGACAGACAAGTAGATTGGTTTTATTTTTCTCCTCCAATATACATTGGACAATAGAACGCGGTTTTTTTAGTGCTGTGGCGTTTATAAATAAATAAATCTTTTATTTTACAAAATTTAGTACAGTGGTTACTTAACACATAGGTACATAATATGATAAATACTATAAGATTACATTGTCTCTAGGCCCCACACTAGGATAACCTGTGTCGTGGGGTCCAGTTTGTCTGAGTCTATCTATAATTTTAACTGTAGCTTCAATTTTAAACGACGATTTCAAACAATTAGTGATAAATTTTATGAAATAAAGCAGTAGTGAAGTTTGAAAAGTTTGCTTGCAACAACATCTAAAATTTACAGTCAGTGAAATAATTTTAATAAAATGAAGGCTGTTCAATACGGAAATATAAATACACTAAATTATTTTGTTACAATTCATTGTGACTATCAATTTTCAATCATTTGTACCGACAACCTAAACCTATTAATTCTAAACAAAGTTATAAAACTAGTATTTTGGATGCCGGAAATTATTTCTAAAATAATATTCTTTTTATTTAAGTATTGGATTCAAAATTATTTTCGTATTATTTACGTAGCTAATTAAGGAAGTGTTTTAGTGTAAATAGCTGTTGGTGAACCGAATAATAAATAAATAAATGTCACAATCTATGCGCACCTTATTGTCCGGTTTAATAATAGAAAACCAAAATTTTCAAGATTACAAATTTTTTTCATTCTTTTTTTATACTTGTAGTAGGTACTCTATTTAATAAAAGTAAGATAACAGTACTGTTGTAACTCACCAAGCATCTTGGACGAGAAGGTGGCCTCCCCCCCCTTCCCGCCCGGCATGGCGGCGGCCCCGGTGCCGAGCTCCCTCGCCACCAGTCTCCTCACCAGCGACTGGTCCTGTCTGAACCACGAGTACTGCGCACGACCTCGCACCAGGGACTCGCTCAGCAGGGACAGACGGGCCGACAGACCTGGGTACATAACACACAACATTACACACAATAACACTGGAGAAGTGTAATAAAACTTTAAAATATTACAAGTCTAACATGGAAATTCACACACACACATTCACACAACGCCATCTAGTCCCAAACTAAGCAAAGCTTGTACTATGGGTACTAGACAATGGATAGACATACTTAAATACTTTTATTATTTGTAAATACATACATATTATACATAGAAAACACCCAGACCAATGGAAACAATCATGTTCATGCACACAAATATTTGCATTGAGCGGGAATCGAACTCGACACCTCTGCGTAGCAGTCATTTTGTATAACCACTACGCCACAGAGGACGTCCTAAGCTACCTTGTTGCTGTGACTCCTCTCCCACAAGGGTAGCGGGCGCCTTCCTCGCGAGCGTGAGCGCGCGCTCGCACACAGTCGCTAGACGCTGCCATGACACCTCCGAGTATTGAGACTCCTGAAACATTTTATATTAGTGCTTTACAGCCTGTGTGTTATTCTCATGTATAAGCTATATTATTGTAAAGTTTCGTTAAAATACACTCAGTAGTTTTTAAGTGAAAGAGTCCATACATAGTCACAAATTTTCATGTTTATATTGTTATGTAATAGGATTTAGTTTATTTATTTAGCTAAGCTGGCTTGATGTCCAACAAACATGATTATTTTCTTATACAGTGACAAGAAAGAATTTCTTAAGGGGAAACAATTCAATCGCAATTCCATACAAACAAAGAAAGTTAATTCCTCCTTGATTAGATAATAAATACTCAAAACTATAGATGATATCGTTTTGTCTCGTTATTATCTAGTCTTATTGATTAATAAAACAGTAAAAAAAATATTTATTTACAAGTTATGAGGCTTCAAAGTTCATAATTCTATGCACATTTTATGACAACTTTTAGCGTAATAAAATAGGATTAAACGTTTATAAAGGTAAATATATTTTGGGACTAGGAATAGATTATTTATTCGAAAATTCAAATAATTTTATATTGACTAGATACATTCTAAAGTTTGTACGCAATTACCTTTTTCCCAAAACCATTTTAGGAAATTTTACCGTGCTCGTTTCCGCCATCGACATCTTGCATCTCGCCTCCACTTTCTGCACCCCTCGAGTCGGCGGAGGGGAGGTACGACAGCGAGCCGACCGTCGTCGAATGTTACCGAATATTTATTTATAAACTTCAATAAACTTTAATTTATGTCATTTATGACAATTACGTATCGCTTGCCAGTAAGAAGTTTCGTAATTTCTTTTATCAAAGAGATCCAATTATTATCAGATGCATAACCAGTTAAATAAAATATCTACATCAGTGACATTCTTGACTAAAATCAACTGTCAAAATTCACCTATTATTACAATAGTCAATAGAGCATAGCTAAGGCTGTCACATTGCACAAACTGTATTTTTTTTTGTAATTCATTTTGTATTTTTTTTTAATATTTACGTGACTCACCCCCGCCCCGGTATCTGAATGACTGATCAAGTATCATTTCTTGTCAACTATCATTTCCAGATTTTATGATTATTATTTATTTTTAATAAAAATAATCAAGAGTTAGAACTGGTCACATCCTGGAGACCACCGAGAGTCGAGGGAACACCTCAACGGCATATAGCAGCTACCTTGTGTTTGGGCTTATTTTAATTGTATTGATGAAAACTTTACACAACTTTACACAAACATGATCTGATGATGAAGACGACTGAGGGTCGAGGAAACTTTTCAACGGTATATAGCAGCTACCTAGTGTTTGGACTTATTTTATTCGTATTAATGAAAACTTTACACAAACATGATCTTATGATGAAGACAACTGCAGAAATTTATTTAATACTAATCTTAGAAATTGTAATCAGCATGGTTTTTAACCGACTCCTGTTGAAGTCGGTTTTTTAATTAGAAAATTATATGATTTTTCTTTTTTTTTTTTTAATCCAGCTAAAATTAACTTCATGTACTGTATGTGAAGTAAGATATTATTGTGTACTGTATGGAACCCCTATTAACGATGCACGGTCTAAAAAACTGCCTCAAGAATAAACAGTTAAACTTAAAAAAAAAAAAATTATAATGTTTTACGGTGTCATACCTACACCACTTACAAGATAAATTGATGTCTCGCTTGGTGTGTCTTCCGCAACAAAACTTACAATAAAATATTTTTTAAAAACCCATTTTAGTTATCTTTATTTACTCCTGATTTATTACTTTTTGAGTAACTACCTACAGCTAGTATTAGTGTCAACCCTAACAATCAAGAAGAACAATATTTATATTTTGAACGACATTTTGATTTGTAATAAATACAATCGAGCGCGTGTGCGTGTGCATGTTTCTTACTGCTTTTCTATGAGTTGTTCTCTTTCTCACGCGACGTTTGGTGAAACAACAATGTTTTAGGCTTCGCCGACAGCTGAGTTGGTTTTGACAGAATGAGCCTTCTTAGTGTAGGGACGGGCCACTCCTATCTTTGTCTCCAGTATATAGGTCTACAGCAAGACAAGGTTGTAAAAAAAAAAAAAAATTAAAATGTAGAGCACTTGTTAGTGTTGCCTAAGAGTAATGTTATGGACTATTTGATTTATTTAGAAGATGGATCATTAACAAAAATTCTTTTTGCTTTTTAAAATAACAACTAATTTTGATAAAATCAAATGGGTGATTTTGTATAAATGATTTAAGATATGGCTGGCATAAATAAAATTCATAATTTATTTTTATAATACTAACTAAAATGTTAACAAAAGTTTAAAAAATACGACGAGATATGATTATTTGTTTTGGAGTCTGTCAAAAAATCGAATTAAAAGTGTACTGAGTAGTAAATCCTAGGGCCAGATTCAGAGACCGCACTTTGACTTTACTTTAGCAAAGTCTAGTTATTATCTCTGAATTTGAACAACATTAAAGTAATCTTTTCGCATGAAAAGTTTACTTTGTAGTAATAAATAATGAAAGTAAACTTTTTCATGCGAAAAGATTACTTTAATGTTGTTCAAATTCAGAGATAATAACTAGACTTTGCTAAAGTAAAGACAAAGTGCGGTCTCTGAATCTGGCCCCTAGAGACAAAAGCAAAATTAATATTATCACTTTTTAATGATATTTTTGGTTTTATCACTATGAGATAATGTTTTTTCCCTTAAATCAATATCTGCAATTTATTAGTCCAAATAATGTTTTTATTTTAAAAACTATTATAAGATACAAACTTTTAATTTCGAATATGGCGCCTACATTACATCGGGCGTTCAATCGCCATAGTACGGAAGTCATCGGAGCGTCGTTAGCCAATCACGAGCCCGTACTACTGCACTCGATAGTCAGAGTGAGACAAAACTTACGAAGCTACGACATTTACACGTGATAGAAAGTGATAGAGATATATCTAATTACGACAGTGCTCCTCCCGATTATTGCATGATATAACATTTTTTTTGCAATTTAGCCGAAAACTTATAATTATTAACATAAACTGCATAAAAATAATTTTCACATTGTTACACCATATTTTCGTGATCGTTTTCATGCATAACACATTTTAAGATTTTTTGTACTTTTCGCGCAATTTATTATATTTACTAACGTTTAGATGCGAGTAAAACGTAAATAAACAATGTTTATAACATAAACTAAGTCTAAACTCACTAATTCTTCGTAAGATTGCGAGTGCTCGTTCCCTTCCCAGTCGAGTCGTCGAGGCAGCACCTGCAACCATTACGAACGTTATAAAAACTTTTCAGGGAAGTTTCAGCAAGTTTGACAGCCACAGCCACGTGCGTTGCGACCAAAACAACAATAAGCATAAAACCCGGCACTAGGAAAGCTCAAACTTACTTCAATAGACTCGAGCTCTTTTAGCAAAGTCTGTAACAGAAAAAGACTCCATTAGCTTCGTGAACCTTACAAAATAATAATTTATACTTATTAGAAGCTTATTTACCTTTGCAGTCTCTTTCAGAGGTCCTCCGGAGAGAAATTTTGCTATCAGAAAGTAGAGCTCTGAAATTGGGAAAGCTAACATTACACGACCTCGTCTGACGGACACTCTCAGTTTCAAGCTTTATTTTCTATAGATAACACTTACCAGGAACGACCCTGTGCCCTTCGTTGGACACCTCCATTATCCTAGGATTTTTTCACGTACAGAAAACTTAACTTTCACATCACATTCACTATAAAATTCCAGCAAACATTTCATTTTACATTGTTGACGAACAGTTAGAGCAACCTCCTGTAATAATAGCAAAATGGCGTTAGAGGTGTCAGTCAAACAGTTCTGGGAAAACAAGTCGGTAAAGAGGTTTATAACGTAGTTTATCCCTCATACCATAGATGTCGCTTGTAGTAAACTGAAATTAGACAAAGTTGCTTTCCTTGGGTTGAAAACAATATGAAATAAAACACTACACAATTCAATGATTAACAACTGATTATTCAAATTGTTATTATACTATAATATGCTTGTGAAGTGACCTATGGTACATTCTGGTTTCACGTCCTTGACCCTTAGCTGACCTAATTTTATTTTTACGTCTGGCAATTTTTATCTTAACTGTCAAAGTGGTCCTGACGATACTGTTGTAGGGAAATTGTGATTTAAATGCAAATAATTTTAATTTAATAATGGTTGACAATGTTTTGAAGAGTTTAATGACAGAAACTTTAATTGAGCAGTATATTGTACGTGATATCAAAACGTGGCAGTTCGCTCTAACAACTGTTTACCGGGGCGGTGTCTTCGTTTGATGTGCAGCAGACTGGAGAGTCTTCGATAGAAACCTATGGTCACCTCGACCTGCCTAGCATGCCACTCCAGCCACTTGGATAAGCAACAACACGTAAGTCATTATGTTATTTATAAACATTGTTGTGGTCAATCATGTGAAATTAGCTGGAAGAAGATCAATATTTATTGATTGCACTCTAAAAATACGCGGCAAATATGGTCCCTAGAGTAGCTGGCAGTGTGTAGCTAGTCCTTAGAGCAGGTGGTGTACTTCATATGAATCCTTAGGCAGAAATTTGAGCACAAAAACAACAATATGTAAGATTTGTTTTCCTGTCAAGCCTTTCTGGACATTATTATCACAGTTTTTTATTTCAACTTCTTACTGAAACTATGTTTCAATCACCAATGCCACCAAATATGAAACTGAAGATCAATCAGTGCTGGTGTTTATTATTTGTAGCATCTTGTCAATAATAACCACCTGTTTGTGTTTTATGTTGGTGCTCCAGTGCTCTCTTTAATGGTCTTTAATCACTGAATATTTATAGCTTTCATAACTAACTCCTGAATATGGAGAAGGTTGTTTATAATAAAGAATATAGTATTTTCTTTAAATATTTTAACTTTTTGTAAATTATCATCTCAGCTGAACGACATGGGCCTGCTTCAAACCATTAAACTATGTACATCTCTCTACTCTACTACTCTGTCCATCTTCATCTCCCACTATCCCATTTTCATATATTCACCATATTCAGAACCTTTTAGCCTCAAACAGCTGTTGGTTACATTTGCTATGTATTTCTGTGAATTATCTACATAAACTAAATTAAGTAGGTATAACTTGGTATCTATGCTTGGCTTGAACTCAGTTTTTACATATCAAATTTGCAGTGACTAGCGATTAGTTTTAGGGGCAAAACTGGATGTCTTGTATTTTATTGATAATCTTTATTTGTCACACTATTGCTTCTTTGTTTTATGTTGAATGTTCTGTTTTTCTATTCATCCTTTTCAAAGCTTGTATGCCAGTATGTTATAGGTTACTACAGAACAGACCTCTAGTATAGTGTGTAGAGAAACTATCAATGAAAAACTGGCAACAATTTATGACACTCTTAAAACATCAACAACAAATATTACTGTTAGGACATGCATCAGTCAGGATGGAAATGTTTGGAGAAGGCCTATGTCCAGCAGTGGATGATGGCAGCTGATATGATGACACATGCATCTGACCTGCAGCCATTTATTGTAGGAGAGATATCTGATGATATTTCTTATGAATTCTTTAGTCATGCTCTGTCTGCTTGGGAAAAGATTACGAACATAGGCAGCGTTCAGTCTCATCTTATGGGTAAATTACATCATGACAAACAAACTAAAAGAAACTGATATAATCAGTTTTGATCCTGAAGTATCTCTTTAATTGATGTTGGTGTCTGTAAAGTATCTGCAACTCGGTTTGGAAACCCCTGTGAATAAGTTTATTTTCTAAGAAAACTATGTATGTTATTTTTGTATAACTGTATGACCGTTTGTTTCTAAATAAATAAAATAAATAAAAACTAGAAATAAATGTAACTAAACTAACAATACAATTTATTAATTATAATAATGGTATTAATAACCATCTTATTATAAACCCACTTGCTGTGTCTGTAAAGTTGTTGATTATCATTTGTACTCACACTTTAATATATTACTAGTTAAAACTTCATCAATACCTATGTAAGGCGGTTAACACACGGCACCGCGCACCGCCGCGGAGGACGGCGACGGCGAAGCGGATTTCGTAGCGGTGCTCCGCGCGTTGCGGCCTATCCGCGCGGATAGATTTAACGCGGTTTTGGACAGTTTGATCACAGACACTGGCAATAATGGACACTGAAGTGGTGGCGGCTCTCGTGGAGTAATTTATGGCGTAGAAAGAAAAAAATAAGGAGATATTGGGTTCATCCATTTTTGCGAAGCAGAACTTTAAATGGGACATTCTATAAAAGTTTGAGAAAACAAGAAGATAATTTTTTTAACTATACGCGAATGTCCACTTCTTCATTTGATTATTTGTTAGCAAAGATAAGGAAAACAATTTCTGGAGTAAATACGAACATGCGTCCTTGTATTTCACCGGAAGAAAAGCTTCTTGTCAATCCGCGCGGTTATGCGGCTCCTCGTGTGCGAGGCGCCGCCCCTCCGCCTGGATGGCAGCGCGGAGGGGCGGTCGCAGCGAGAGCACCGCTCGACCGCGCGGTCGGGCGGTGCACATGTGCGAGGCACCAACGGATTTCATACAGGCCAATGCGACATTAAAACCGCCTCACCGCCCACCGCGGCTGTGCCGTGTGTTAACTGCCTAAAAAGAGAGAAAAGTCAATACTCCATACTTTATTGTGTTCCACAATATTTATATTGATCATCATCATAACAATTTTGTAATAAGTTTTATGAAATAAAGTATTTTGATATTTGAACAGTCCATTAATGTCCCACTGCAGGGACGGGCCTTCTCCTGTGACGGGGGGATACTTGGCCTACTAATACCACGCTGGCCAGATGGATTGGTATAGGGTTTAATTTCAAGATTTCCTTCCTTTTACTTCATAAAGATAATATTTACGGTTAGTCCCTCATTCGGTTTTACGTTTAAATTATTGACTACAAGTATGAATGTTTAAGAAAACTGTTTATTTAATTATTATTTCCAGTAAGTAGTGGAGATGTCGGGCACGGCCGCGAGCGCTAGCGGCACGTCGGGCGCGGGCGGCGCGGGGGCGGGAGCGAGCGCTCTGGGCGGCCTCGGGGGCTCTCTGGAGGACAAGGACTGCGACCTGCTGTGCCCCGTCTGCTTCGAGCTGATCGACGAGGCTTACGTCACCAGATGCGGGCACTCCTTCTGCTACGCGTGTATCGGGAAAGCTGTCGAGTTACATAGGAGGTAAATATTATTGCACCACAGACTATAATCACGGACACACACACTGATTATTATATTACATACAACGGAATGTTGTTATTAGTTGTTTTATTTAATTATTTTATAACTTTTATATAATTTAGCTCAAGGTAGGTAATAATTTTACTAGGCAGAAACAATGTAAATCATTGAAAAATTTCCATCCGTTTATTTATTTTATTCATTGTATATTAGTATGTTGGTTGATATTTATATTCATTCAAAATTGTAATTATTTTGTGCTTTTATATTAATATCAAACAGGTTTAGTAGTTTGTTTGAGAAGCGTAGTTGCTCAGGAACCAGCGCCAGGATGTTATGTCCTGGCATACGCTGAGTTGCTGACCTTTTTGGTGTACGGTCTTCAGTTTGTTTTGTGAATTTGTAGCTTTTGTATTTCGTGTGTGTTTTGATGTTCACTGAATAAAATATTTTTGTTTCTTTCTTTTATAGGTGTCCGAAATGTGGCGCCGCGTTAGCGTCCAGGGATCATATATTCCCGAACTTTCTGCTCAATGAGTTGGTGGCGAGGAGACGTGTTAGGGCGCGGCGCGGGGCGAGTACTGGAGGCGCGGGGACGACGGCGGCTAGAGGTCCGGAGAGGGTGAGGGCTTTAGTAGCTGCGGAGGCTAGGAGGTTGCCACTAGCGGATGTGGACGCCATGTTGGACTTATTGACGCGGCGCAAGCGGCTGCTGGAGGCGGAGTGCGCGGCGGCGCATCACCGGCTGCTGTACGAGTTCCTGGCGCAGCTGCACAAGCACCGCACGCACCAGCTCGACCAGCTCGCCAGGGAGGCCTCGCTAGTGAGGAGGGACATGGACCACGTCGCCACCGTGCTCAAGTAAGTACCAACTACATATACATATTGTGGAGTTCCGCAAGGCATCATCTTGGCAGTCCGGGGCAGTGGTCCAACTGCTCTGTCCAACTAGTTGGACCACGGGTCTTTACTAGGGGCAGTTGTCCAACTTTCAAAATAGTTGGACTACTGCACCTTTTGAGAGTTCCGTGGTCCAATTGATTTAAAAAATAACTTGCCAACTCTAAAAACCTCAACTGCATCTTTATGTGTGTATGGTACCAACCATCTAGTCTACGGTTATATTGAACCTCTTTGCAGTAAATAGGTAGGTACTGGCTGGTTTTTATCAATTATAGTACAATGCATTTGTCATAATTGTGTCAGTAAAGTTAGTTAAATAACTAATGTTATAAATGTGAAAGTTTGTGAGGATGCTTGGATGTTTGATGTTAGTGTGCTTGTTACTCAATCACGGGAAAATGGCTGGACCGATTTGGATGAAATTTGGAATGGAGATAGGTGGGATGAAATCGGACATAGGCTACTTTTTATCCTGGTAGCGTAGCATGTTCCCGTGGGGATCTTTTTTTCGAAACACTAAGTGACAGTGACAGTGTAGTGATGTAAGTTAGTTCTAAGATATATATGACATGTAAACCTTATAATAAACAGTCTTATTCCGATCATCAGACGTTTCACTTGATACCTGAAACCCCCGACATTACATGGCGACCCTGCCACCTCCTAATATGGACCGGGCGGCGCCACGCGTTAGTGAATCGCGACGGGACTCGTAAAACTCCGGCAGTACTTTATGTTCGTTAAGTAGTTATTCTATTTATTTCTTCTTCCGTTGACCTTACTTGCGATAAAAAATGGGAAAAACGTATTCCAAAGAAGAGACTATCATCGCCCAAACGGCGGCTGGTGATGGCAAGAACAACGCTACTGCGGAAACGAGTTATTCGAGCATTAGTACAACGAATATACTGCTCACGTTAATCGTGATTCTTTTGCTGGTTGCCGCTTTATGGGCATTCTGCCACTTGTATAAGAAGATGCACGCTAAATGGATGGACAGCCATATGAATCGTCGATCTATTCGTCGCAGAGAGGCCCTAATGTACCTCAAGCGCCAGGTACCTACTGAGTCGGTATAAAGGTAGTGCGTGTGCGTAAATAAAAATAACACAATATGTAGTGCGTGTGCGTATACGAAATTAACAAATATGTACTTAGTGCGTTTGCGTATATGAAAATTACGAATTAGGTAGTCTGTAAATATGTGGTAAATACATTAACTTCAGTGAAATTCTACCGTAACTCGCGTAAACACTATAGATTTCGGCATTGACCATGAAATAAACATTTGTGGATCACGGAACATTGTGGTGACTTTAAGTGCGTTACGATGGAACATTTTAAGAACTGTAAGTGTATCAGAGTTGATTTTTTTTTTAGAGTTAAAATAAGTGAAAATAAAATAGAATATAATAATTAATATTGTTTATAATAAATAAAAAATTAAAAGAAAAATCATTTATAAAAAATAATAATAATATTAAATATAGGTAAAAGTTTTATACATAATAGCTTATTAGGTTTCAATATACTCGTATACTCGTACTTAATTATAATATATCGCTATCTAAATGTAATTTACTCAGTATAAGTTTTTATTCATCATAAATAAACATCGCTTAAAGAGTGCACCGTGACTCTAAGAACATGATACGGAGCGACGTATATGGTATGTTTAGGAATATTTGTCGTATTGGGACGCTCTTAGTAACGATCGAGGAATGTTACAATGATGTAATCACGACAATTTTTTTTATTTTAATGTAGTACTATGGCAGAAAGTTTTACTGACATATATGAAGAATTGTTAATAATTCGTAAGTATTTAATAAAAAAGGGTAAGAGTAGATTTAAAGGGTTAATTACGTCTAATAAATTAAAAGAAGCTGAGATTTTATATAATCAATCTCATTTGTTGTTGTCTGAATTGCAAAAAGATGAGATACCTGAAATAGTGACCTCTTTGACGACCACTTATGATAAAATTCGTCAATTATTCATAGAAATAACTCAGTTGTGTACGCCGAGTACAACTATTTTAGAAAAAATGGAGTTTGATTTACGAACCGCGTGCTCGATGATTCCGCTTATGGACGACAAGGAGGACACTACCAAAAGATTGATTGATGCTGTTGAAATGTACGGCGAAATGCTTGATAATTCCGGTCAAAACAGTTTAGTTAAATTTGTACTGAAAGGCAGACTTTCCGAAAGTGCCAAGTTGCGTTTAGCAACGCATTATCCAACAATTTCAGACCTTATTACTGATTTAAGACATCATCTTTTGCCTATTAAATGTCCCTCCGCTATACAATCACGACTTCTACGAACGAATCAGGGTTGGAGATCAATCGATGAATACGGTACAGAGTTAGAAAAGCTATTCACCGAGCTAACGATCTCTCAGGCTGATCGTGATTCAAGTAAGTATGCTTTACTAAAGCCAATAAATGAAAAGATGGCTATTAAAAAGTTTTCAGACGGCCTAAAGGACGCCAGGTTAAGCACGATTGTAGCTGCACGCCACTGTGCCAGTCTCAAGGAAGCAGTGCAGGTGGCTAAGGACGAGGAATCCTCATCAACGTCCTCTTCTACCAGACCAGAAGTTATGCAGTACTCTCGAAGACCTCGAGGTAAGTACAGAGCTTTTAATGCCCCAAGAGTTTATCAAAACCAACGTGGTCATTACACCAACACCAATAATAATTTTCATCCTCATGATAGATCTTTTGCAAATTATAGTCGGGGTAGACCTATAGCAAGTTATAGTCGGGGTAGACCTTTCGCTGGTAGATATTATAACCGGCGCCGGGGTGGTCAAAATCATATAAGAAATGTTTTTCCAGCTCAGCCCGCTGCTGAAAATATTGCTACTACGATGGACAATAATTATAGTTCACGTAATACTGACCAAACTGACAAAGGGAGACATACTACAAATCAGTTTTTTCGAGTTTAAGGAATATGTATTGTCTTGTAAAGGCCAAAGTAAATTCGTTTCATTTTTTGTCAATAATAGAAAATACATATTTTTAATAGATACCGGAGCGTCAATATCTGTTATAAAGAAAGATGAACTACCTAGAGATATACATATTAATAGTGATGATACAGTTATTAATGGAATAGGAGGACAAATTAAGTCCTCAGGACAGATAACATTAAACCTTACATTAGACTATCGAAATATATTTTCGCATACATTTCTTGTGTTTGAGAAGTTACCTATGAAATCAAGTGGTATATTAGGTTTAGATTTTCTTTCAACTTATCAGTGTAATATTGACCTATGTGCTAATATACTAACTATTAATTACGGAGATAATACAGCTTATTTGCCACTGTTTGACAAACCAGATTTTTCTAATAATTTAATTTTACCCCCACGTAGTGAGTCAATTCATTATGTCTATTTAAATCAAAAAGGTAGTAGTATGACAGAAGACTATTTTGTTAAAGCGAGTGAGATAGAGAAGGATGTTTTCCTAGGAGGTACAATAGTAAAGGCGAAGTGTGGTAGAATACCAGTTAGAATACTGAATGTAAGAGAAGAAGAGGTTAGGCTAACAGATTTAACTCCTGAAGTTTATGCTTTAAGTGAATATAACATGTTTTCTTTTTCGAAATGTGAGTCTAATAGCAATAGAGCAGAAGCCTTACTTTCGTTATTAAACCTAAGCCATTTAAATACTGAAGAAAGAAGTTCTATCGAAGTGATATGTTCTAAGTATTCTGACGTCTTTTATATGCCAGGTGATAAGTTAACAACGACAAATGTTTATGAACAGTCCATAACGCTCAAACCTAACACAAATCCTGTCTATGTTAAGCCCTATAGATTGCCTCAGTCAATGAAACCAGAGATAAACAGACAGATAAAACAATTATTAGACAATGATATAATAGAAGAATCAACTAGTGAGTGGAATAGCCCCATTCTTTTAGTACCAAAGAAATCAGACGGTACTAAAAAATGGCGTTTAGTAGTAGATTACAGAAAGCTTAATGATATCATTGTTGATGATAAATTCCCATTACCAAATATTACAGACATTTTAGACTCTCTTTCTGGCTCTATTTATTATTCTCATTTAGATCTAAACCAAGGGTATTTTCAGGTAAAACTTACTCCTGATAGCCGTAAATACACAGCGTTTACTACTAGCACAGGCCAATATCAATTAAAGCGACTACCAATGGGTTTGAAGTCCTCTTGTAGTAATTTTAGTCGAGTGATGTCAATAGCTATGTCAGGTCTGACGTATGAAAATTGTTTTCTATATATGGACGATTTGTGTATTTTTGGCCGAAATTTGGCTATACACAACGCCAATTTATTATCTGTACTCGATAGACTAAGAAAAGTTAACCTAAAACTAAATCCTGAGAAATGTCAATTTTTGAAGAAGCAAATATTATATCTTGGTCATCTTGTTTCTGCTGAAGGTGTGTTACCTGACCCAGAAAAGACTAAAATCTTACAAAATTACCCTATCCCAAAAAATATGGATGAAGTGAGACGATTTGTAGCTTTTTGCAACTACTATCGTAAATTTATCCCCTCTTTTGCTAAAATCACTGTACCTTTAAACCGATTATGTAGAAAGAACGTAAATTTCTCTTGGGATGAAGAATGCCAAAACGCATTCGAATTTTTAAAACAATCTCTGACAACACCACCCATACTACAATATCCAAATTTTTCAAGCACAAATGAATTTGTAATACAAACTGATGCATCAGGTACAGCTATTGGTGCAGTCTTGTGTAATCAAGACATGAGACCTGTTGCTTATGCTAGTAGACCGTTGAACAAAGGTGAATTAAACTATCCAACTATCGAAAAAGAGCTTACTGCTATTGTCTGGGCAGTTAAGTATTTCAGACCATATTTGTATGCTAGACACTTTTCAATAATGACCGATCACAAGCCTTTGGTATACTTGTTCGGAATGAAAGACCCCTCGAGTAGACTTTTAAAGTTCCGCTTGACTTTAGAGGAATATGATTTTAAAATAATCTATGTAAAAGGAAAAGATAATGTAGTTGCCGATGCATTATCCAGAGTGATAATAACATCGAACGAGTTAAAGAGTATGAATGATGAAATTATGAAAGTGATGGTTTTGACCAGAGCGCAAAGGAGAAGGTTGAATGATGATAATATGGATAATATGAAAGCTTCGCAGGTGCTTAATAAACCCACCGATGACAGGTCTGATCAGCCAAGATTCGTGGAGTTATTAAGAAAACCTCGAGATTTAGTGGAGATGATTTTACTAGAAAAAGATGAAATAGAGAAATATAGAAAAGATAAGTTAATAGACGTAGAGGAAGAATGTTTTGTTTTCATTCGTAGCAAAATGATATTAGGTATAAATCTCTACTTTAAGGCACATTTTACGCGAGCCGAATTTGTGACTAAGTTAGAGAAATTTTGCCTAAATATAAATATAAATGAATTATGCATAATTAAAAATAAAAATAATGATGAATTTATAAAAGGAATTTGTAATGAGCTCAAAATGTTGAAGGATTGGACCGGTCCAAGAATAAATATATTAAGAGGAATAGAGAGAATAGATGACGAGAAAAGTAGAAAATTTATCTTACACGATTTTCATTTGCTACCTACCAGTGGACATGCTGGGGTACGCAGAATGATCAATAATATAAAAAGACAATTTTACTGGCCAACGCTAGAAACAGATGTTTACGATTTTGTAACTAAGTGTCCTAAATGTCAAAAGACAAAGTTTAGTAGATACACAAGACAACCTATGACTATAACTTCTACGGCCACAGCAGGTTTCCAAAAGATTTATTTGGATTTAGTTGGACCGTTAGATAAAGATGAGGATGGAAATTGTTATTTACTCACTATCCAGTGTGAGCTGACTAAGTTCATCGAGGCATACCCGTTGAAGAATAAGGAAGCGGTAAGTGTTGCAACAGCTTTTGTTAATAATTTTATATTGAGATTCGGTATACCAACAACTATCGCAACAGACAGAGGTACTGAATTTACCTCCTCAATTATGGTAGAGGTTTGCAAATTGTTGGAAATTGAAAAATTAACTTCCGTAGCATATCACCATCAATCAATTGGCTCTCTAGAAAACGCTCACAAACATCTAGGTGCTTTTCTAAGAGCGTATTGTGGAAATAATGGTTATTCATGGTCTCATTGGATACCATTTTGGTGTTTCAGTTATAATAACACAATTCACACTGAAACCAAATATGCCCCTTATGAACTTATCTTTGGAAGATCTTGTAATATTCCAAAAGCAATATATACTAATGTAGATCCACTATATAATCCGGATCATTATCCTCTAGATTTAAAATATAGGTTACAAGTAGCTCTTAAGGATGCTAGAAATAATTTAATATGTAGTAAGGAAAAACGTAAGCTAGTATATGATATGAAATGTAATCCTATTACTTATAAATTAGGTGATTTAGTATTAATTAAAAATGAAAATGCAAAAAAATTGGACAATGTTTTTGAAGGACCTTATAGTGTATTAGAAGATAAGGATCCTAATGTAGTTATAGTTAAGAATAATAAAAATGAACTAGTTCACAAAGATCGAACTAAATTGTTTAAAACATAATTATAATAGTTAAGTACTGTCTATGTTACTAGATTTAAAAAAAAAAAAAAAGGATTGTAATCAATATCTTTTTTTTTCTATTTGCCCCCGGAGGTGTAGTGATGTAAGTTAGTTCTAAGATATATATGACATGTAAACCTTATAATAAACAGTCTTATTCCGATCATCAGACGTTTCACTTGATACCTGAAACCCCCGACATTACAGACAGATAGCAGTTGTCAGTTGACAACTAAAATATGACAGAGATCACGGGTGACAGCTAACGGATGACAGTTGTCATAGGTGCCATAGAATACAGCTTAATTATTTAAAAAAATATTAAATTAAAGTCGGGTGTTTGACTCAAAATAAAAAAAAACAAAATCGATAGCGTTTATTCATTTAGGTCACAATGTAACACTTATGAACTGCTATAATCTGTAAATGTAATGCTAAATATCTGCCAAATCCTACCGTCCATGCTTGCAGATGACTACATAGGGCCGAAGAAGAACAGTGGCAAGAAACTCCGGCTATTCTTTTCATTGTACTATAATTGATAAAAACCAGCCAGTACCTACCTATTTACTGCAAAGAGGTTCAATATAACCGTAGACTAGATGGTTGGTACCATACACACATAAAGATGCAGTTGAGGTTTTTAGAGTTGGCAAGTTATTTTTTAAATCAATTGGACCACGGAACTCTCAAAAGGTGCAGTAGTCCAACTATTTTGAAAGTTGGACAACTGCCCCTAGTAAAGACCCGTGGTCCAACTAGTTGGACAGAGCAGTTGGACCACTGCCCCGGACTGCATCTTGGGACCATAACGAGTAAATTTATGATGATCAACAAGTACAGTAAGCGCCAATGAATGCGGCCGGCCTGAAGTTGTTGCAGATGGCTGCGCACATGTCAATTTTTAAACAAAATAGTGTAGGGAGTGTGTTATTTGTTCCTGTGACTACAACTAACTTCAGGCTGGTCAAGTTATTTGGCGAGTTACCTGATATTTCAGAACTTAGTCATTTATTATACTGAGGGTTTTAATAGTACGAAAAGAAGAAAAGCAATGGGGAAAATTGGTACTTGGGGCAGGACTCGAACCTGCGTCCGCTCGTTGGACGCCAACGCCATTTAGGCACATCAGCCAACAGCAAACTTACAATGTTGCAATTGAAGAGTTTTAATTTTTTCAATTACAAGATTGCTTTGATTGGGGAGAGTCAATTGGAAGAACGTTGAGGTAGAATTTAATAAAACCCGTAGCAGTCTCCCGTACTCAGTGGTGTGATGTCCTCAGACAGCTCCGCACGGGCGCGGCGGGGCTGGCGCGCGTGGGCAGCGCCGAGGTGACGGAGGAGGCGCTCAGCGACGCGGGGGACGCCGTGCGCGCGCTGCGCCGCGAGCTGGCCGACCTGGCCGGCAGCGTGGGGGACGCGGCGCAGCATGCCGACAGTGAGTACCAGGCTCTACACAGCTGCTTGTATCAACGGATAATACTTTTTATTATATACGTATTCAATTACATATAAATTTATCTATAAAGCTTAGGTATAACTATAGCCCATTAATGGGACATAATAGTATTATCCTGTCTGGTACTGTCAAATACACACATCAAAAAAGTCTAAGCAACATGCATGATATTACAAATTTACCATTTATATTAATTAATTTCTAAGTATTTACTCACTCAAAGTGTATAGGTAAGTAAACTTTTTTGTTATTGATGACATACTGGCTGGTTGTAAAAAAAAAATTTCGATTATGTTTTGTTTTTTTTCATAAAATTCAAATGACTGCGAATTTGTTTGAATTTGAGTGCATGTTAATTGCTACGTTTTAGTCTTGATTTTATAATTTTACCAACCATTTAAATACAGTTGGCGACAAAATTGAATTGTTAGATATTCTTTACGTCATGGAGCGACGTCATTTGACGGCAGATGAAATGCAAAGAGCTGTAGGGATGTTGCAAGCGGGAAGTAATCAATCTCAGGTATCTCGACATTTTGGTATTCATAGAAGTGTTATTTGTCGTCTTTGGCAGCGCTACAATAATACAGGGGAACCCGCTGAACAGCATCCAGGCCGTAAAAGGAGTACAACCACTCGGCAAGACCGGTACATACAACTGACTGCAAGACGCCAGCCGATGTTAACCGCTCGAGAGATAAGTTTGAGGCTACAAAATTCAAGTGGTGTTGATGTAAGTCCCCAAACTGTGCGAAATCGACTGCATGAGTACGGCCTACGAGCTCGACGCCCTATCAGGTGCCCACCGATACGTCACGGGAATCGCGCTCGTCGAAATGAATGGTGTAGAGAACGCATAACATGGACCCAGGAACAATGGGATAAAATTATGTTTTCCGATGAGTCGCGATTCGGGTTTAGGCCTGATACAAGAAGGGTGCGAGTGTACCGTCGACCCGGAAATACTGAAAGACTCAGGTGCGTTCAGGAAGTTCATCCATACAGCGGCTCAACAGTTATGGTATGGGCGGGTATTATGAAGAACAGGCGAACTGAGCTCGTTTTTGTAAATGGAAACATGAACGCTGAAAATTACGTTGAGGATATTCTCAGACCTTATGTCCATCCATTTGCACAAACCTTTGGCTCCGATTTTACGTTAATGCATGACAATGCGCGTTCACATACAGCTCGGCGAACCAGTGAATACTTGGCAACGGAGAACATCCAGGTATTGCCCTGGCCTGCACAATCGCCAGACCTCAACCCCATCGAGCACGCATGGGACATGCTCCAGAGACGTGTTTTGAAGGACTTGGACGGAGTGACAACAACCCAACAGCTGAAGGATTTGCTACAATTCCATTGGGAGCGAATACCGCAAGATGACATAAACAGTCTCATTAATTCAATGAATAATCGTTGCCGACAAGTTCTGAATAGCAGAGGAGGCCATACTTTGTATTAAATTGTCCTATTCTTTCACAATAAATTCATTTTCTTAAGAAATTTCAATTTGTAAAAAAAAAGTTTAGTTTCTTATGTACCTGTATATTCTAATATTGTTAATTTCTGTTATTAAAAGAACTTATAAAGAAAACAGCTGTTATTTTTACATCATAGAACCCTAAAAATATTATTTTAAAAATAAAATACAACGTTATAATTAAAATAAATGGTAAAATAAATTAATATAAATGGTAAATTTGTAATATCATGCATGTTGCTTAGACTTTTTTGATGTGTGTATTTTAATTGTGTATATGATTTATGTTAAAAGAAATATTGTAAACAACCGAATTTTAAAAGAGTTGCCATGAGTTTCTTTGCCAGGTTTCTTCTCATTGGCCCAACCATTTGGAAACTGGAATTTATGGACCAACACAGACAGACAAGTAGATTTGAGTAGTAGATTGGTTTTATTTTTCTTCTCTAATTTACATTAGACAATACAACGCGGTTTTTTTAGTGCTGTGGCGTTTGTCTGTGTCGATCTATAATTTTAACTATAGCTTCAATTTCAAGTAAATTGTAAAAGACGATTTCAAACAATTTGTGATAAATTTTATGAAATAAAGCATTTTGAAGTTTGAAGTTTTAAGTTATGGTTACCATCATTATCATAACAGCCCATTAATGTCCCACTTTTGGGACGGGCCTCCTCCCGTGACGGAGGGATACTTACTTAATACCACGCTGGCCAGACGGTTTGGTATAGGGTTTAATTTCAAGTTTTCCTTCATTTTATTTCGTAATGGATAATATTCACGGATAGTCCCTTAGTCGGTTTTTACGACACATGGGATGAGATGGGGTGGTGACATATTGTAGTCTTACTCCGTCACCACACGGAACACATAATGGTGCTAGTGAACATGTAGTTGTAATGTGTGTACAGACGAGTTCCCGGCGGGTGCCGTGGAGGAGGAGAGCTTCGCGCGCGGCACTGCGCCCCCGGGGGACGCGCTGGCGGCCAGGTGGCGCAGGCTGCACGCGCACTTCGACGACTTTGTACAGGTATGACACACACATGCACACACACGCCAACAAACTAGGCCGGCCTAAAGTTAACTATCAGAGATGTTAACGCATATACAACAACAAATATAACATCCGCTTTACGACATTTAGTTCGTAAACTGATATCTGCGCACAGCGACAACTTCAAGCCGACCGAGATAGTTGGCGTACTCATTTTCTCACACACACATGGAAACATACTCACGGACACATCAAGTTTGTTGACATCAGACTGTTATAAGAAATAGATAATTTCTTTAACACAGAAACAAATACAATAAATTATTAATCTCGTCCACAGTGTTACTTTGCGCACCGCGCAGACGAGCTGTACTTCCCCCCCTCCGGCGCGGTGACCCCGGCCCCCGCGACCATACTGCCCACGGACCCCTGCGTCACAGACGTGGGGGCGACCCCGGTGCCCGCCACCACCCCCGCCACGACCCCCGGCGCGGAGGACCAGGTGCCGCAAGCACCAGCGAGAGACACCAGCGCGGGCGGAGACCAGAGAGCCCCTGATGATGCGACGGAGACCAGCAATCATGTTGACAGCTGTAATACTAGGACTCCTGCAGGTTAGTGTTATATGTAATGACATACATACGTAAACTTACGCCTTAACCCCATAGACAAACACTACAAAGCCTCATGTAGTTGGTACCCTCGTTATAGTCGTGTTAAACTACTTTTGTTTTTGTTTAAAAAGACAACTCCTGCACTAGGGCTCATGCCCTCTGCCACGGGGACTTTTACAAATATCAATTTAACAAACACAAAGAACGTCCAAATTCATTGCGTGGGAATCGAACCCTCGTGCACGACAGACGCTAGTGCTACCGCCGCACCACCGAGCTCGTTACATTTTGTACACTATTAGAGACTGCTTTATTAACATTAGGTAATAGTCTTCCCTGAGCTGATGCAATGCTGACTAGATTTGGAGCAAGATGGCGGAAATGCTCGTCACACTTCCACCTCCCGAGCAAAACTAAACCAAGGTATCGCATCTGGAATCGTACCGGGATAGCTATGTCCCGAACCGCTGTCACGGACTCGGCAGTAGGCCTGCATCGAGGCCCATGAAAAGTCAGGACCATGGTTTTTTCAATCGCCATCTTAAGCCCTAGTGACCCAGATGCTGCCGAACGGAGTACTTTATTTCATATCACCTGCGTAGCAAATCATGCCCTCCCCTGGGAGTAGTGCAGAACCCAGTCGTATCCCATATTACAGAGGAGAGGTCCAAGAACTGATCCTTGCGGAACCCCGCACGACGTGGCCCACTCCGAGATAGTCTGCCGATGTTGAAGAAGGACACTTCGGCCTTCAAAGTAGCTGGCCATCAGCTGTCAGCTGCAAAAAACTAGTCTTTACTGCCGACCACTTCTTATTGTTTGGGCGTGTATAACAGTCAGCCCCAAAAGTCGCTGAACACATTTTAAATTCCAAAACTGCTGAACACTAAAAGTGCCATAAGTCAGTGTCGCGGGTATTTCAGAAGTATCTGAACACTAGTATTTCAAAAGTAGCTGAACACTAGTGTTCCAAAAGTAGCTGAACACTAGTGTCTATTATGTTTACTCGTTGGAATAGATACATAATTTCAAAACAATTCACTGAGATTCGATAGCCTAGGGTATAGAACACTCGACTTTGATGAAGTAGACGTGCGTTCGAAACCGGGTTGTGCCAAGTATTTTTTTTGTTTTTTTTTTTATTTATTGTATTTTATCTCAAAAAAAACAAGTAACTTAAATTCACCGTCACTGTTCACAGGTATTTTAATAAAGTTCAAATATTATTTTTAATTTTTAATTGAAAATTAAATAGTATTTTTATTTAATTTTTAATTTAATTGCCGAATATAAATTTTTTTCGTAAACGAAGTCGCGGGTTACAGCTTGTATTGAATAATAATAGTAGAAAACAAAATAAGAAAAAATAAAAAAACACAAAAAGTAATCCGTTCCTCAGGATGGAACCAGAGCTGTTTTCTTTTCACCCAAGCTCTATACAAGCAAAGCTATCATGTTGACAACTGTTTTGATGAAATTGTTAATGTAGTATTCCGCTTTGAAATTGGCTTGACTTTTGTCTACTGTCAAAATCACTCACTACAACTACACTGAAACTCGACCGCAGATGAGCGACGCAGCGGGCGACGTTGCCGTTCAGTAATGCGCGGCTCCCGTATACTGTACGAGTTGGCAACATCGATACTTCTGAAATACCCGCGACACTGACTTATGGCACTTTTAGTGTTCAGCAGTTTTGGAATTTAAAATGTGTTCAGCGACTTTTGGGGCTGACTGTACATCGATTTTAAAGCATCCATCGTTTTTTTTTCTTTTAAATGCTCGAATTCACTTCACGCGCATTAATTTACACGACTATAAGTATATAGACTACGTCAAAGAAATAAATTTCATTTAATTAACTAAAATCGACCCTAGAACGTAAATTTCCTTAGATGCCCGTTTTTTTTGTAAAAGAGTGTAGTATCTAGGATAATTAGTAACACCGCGAGTAAGACCCGTAAAAATAGTATTATCCAAAGAAACCGTCCCCATATCGTAATTTTATGATATAGCTGTATCGCTTACTGCCTTCAGACGCAACAGGGCATCAACTGTTGAACGGTCAGCTCGGAAACTATTGTGAGTCAGATAGATCGGGACCTGTCTCATGTAGATGCAGGAGCGCCGCACACTGCTGGACTATGCATCATAGAATCGCGTTAAGTTGCGAAAACGACCAGCCTCCCTCTACAGGGCAAGGGGACTGCTAGCGTCTTGGTTTCGGGAGAGCTCAAATTGGATGTCTATGTGATCTTACCTAACACTGTTCTCGTCTAATCTAACCCAAAAATGTTTATGACTTGTTCTTTAGCACTTTTAACCAATTGATAATAATTTCTAAAAGTCGCGGAGACACAGGAATCCTTAGTGCAGACGTTGTTCAAAAACACAAAATAATAATAACATACTACATTCTAGTTGGGTCTTACTCGCGGTATGTACTGCATAGCCTACATACTATTAAAATAAATACTTAGGTACTTCTCCGACGTTTTGATCGACGTTGCAAGGGCCGTGGTCGCGGAGGGACTTTTTAAATACGCTCTTCTGTTTGTACGTGTAGGTATAGGTTCAGGAGCGCGCGGGCTGGACTTGTTCCGCGAGGACCTGGTGTCGTTCACGCGCTACCGCTCGCTCCGCCCGCTCGCCTCGCTCTCCTACTGCACCGACAGCATCAACTACTCCACCATCGTGTCCACCATCGAGTTCGACAAAGACGAGGAGTTCTTCGCTATAGCGGGGGTCACCAAGAGGATTAAGGTACGTCTTCACTGTAACCACTAAGTAATTTAGTACATTGCTTTTCACGGAGCCATTAAACTTCGTCACATTCACATTAGTAGGCCAAGTATCTCTCCGTCACGGGAGGAGGTCCGTCCCTGCAGTGGGACATTAATGGGCTGTTATGATTATGATGATAAGGTTGTGGTTGTGAATTCATCTTTCATTATCACATCTCGTCCATGTAGACCATCAGGTCATAGGACGATCACGTTAGGGATGGTCCCTACTCTGCGTTTTTAATCCACGATCTTCATTCCTTGAGTACGTACTTTAAGACTGTGTACATACACTAATCTAACCTACACACCCACATCACAACATACATTTACACAACACTCACACAAAATCACCTGTCACAAATCTCACTTAAGAATTATATTAATAACAAGATTTTATTTTAATTGATTGGCGCCTTCCTCCTCTCTCCTAACTTTTGCTCGACAGGGTCTACAATTGATACTGATATGTACTTACTTACACCTAAATGAAACATTGTGGAATGCAATAAATGATTGAGTATTGTGTACATTGGTGAGTTAGCTGGTTGTGTCGTGTTGCAGGTGTTCGAGTTCGAGTCGGTGGTGCGCGACGCGGTGGACGTGCACTACCCGTGCGCGGAGATGGCGTGCTCGCACAAGATCTCGTGCGTGTCGTGGAACGCGTACCACAAGAACGTGCTGGCCTCCTCCGACTACGAGGGCACCGTGTCCGTGTGGGACGCCGCCACCGGCACGCGCACCCGCGCGCTGCAGGAGCACGACAAGCGCTGCTGGTCCGTGCACTTCAACAGGGCTGACGTCAGGCTGCTGGCCTCGGGTAACCGCATCGTTCTACTATATCTATATAGAATATCGCCCTTATTATTAACTAGCTGACCCGTGCCCACTACGTTGGGCGGCGAAAAAAACGCGTCTGTTTTTTAAACATATTTCATTACTGCTCCACTCTTATTAGTCATAGCGTGATACCATATAGCCTATGACACTCCCCGATAAATGGACTATTCAACACAGAAAGAATTTTTAAAATTCGTTTAGTAGATCCAGACATTACCCTCTACAACGTCACAAACACACAAACTTTACCTCTTTATAATATTAGTATAGATTATGGTAAATCTTTTACAGGCCATTTATACACTCCTTTAGCTTTGGCCGTCAGGTTCATCTGAATCTTTTTAAGATGGAAGAATTAAACCCACGGTGTTCTTCCTTGATCTATAAAGCACCTTAATTATACCACACCCATGCATGTAATGGTATGGCACCATCATATATTCTTTCTACTGAAATTGAGTAAAATATTGTATAAACATTCCAGGGTCCGACGACGCGAGAGTGAAGCTGTGGGCATTGAACGCGGAACGTTCCGTGGCGACCCTGGAGGCCAAGTTCAACGTGTGCTGCGTGCGCTTCAACCCGCGCTCCTCCTGCCATCTCGCGTTCGGCTCCGCGGACCACTGCGTGCACTACTACGACCTCAGGGCTCCCAGGACTCCGCTAGCCGTCTTCAAAGACCATCGAAAAGCTGTCTCTTATGTCAAGTTCCTGGATGCCAAGACCCTCGTGTCAGCTTCAACAGACTCTCAGCTGAAGCTGTGGAGAGTGGAGTCTCCAAGATGCGTGAGGAGTTTTACTGGTCACGTCAACGAGAAGAACTTTGTGGGTCTCGCAACAGATGGGAAGTACGTCGCGTGCGGCTCGGAGAACAATGCCCTCTATGTGTACTACAGCGGGTTGTCCAGACCTTTGCTGGCGTACAGATTCGACGCTGTCAGAGGCTTCCTTGAGAGGGAACGAAGGGATGAGGAACCCTCGGAGTTTGTATCAGCCGTCTGCTGGAGGAAATCCCCAGAATCCCACGTGTTGTTGGCAGCTAACTCACAGGGAACTATAAAAGTGTTGGAGCTAGTGTGAAGTGAGATGTGAACTCCTTGTGAAGTATGTTACCCTGGTACAAGTGATTCGTTTTGTGATATAGTTGTGTGTGACGCATACATGTAACATTATTTCTGTGATGCTCGCGTATGTCTCCTACTGTTGTATGGGCTCCTGGTACCTCAACTCTATATTACAGAGACATATACATATTATTACGTTATGTGCTCCTGGTACCTTAAAAGTCTAAACTAACACTTGCATACATCTCTAACTGTCGTATGTGCGCCTGGTACCTAGACAAAACATTAGAGAGTCGTGTGCATGTCATCTTATGTGTTCCTGGTACATCTAAGTGAAGTGTTAGTGAATAAGTGAGCCCGATTGTGAATAAACTCTTTAGTCTTATGTCTCCCTGGTAGTTAGGTTCGTGATAAATGTTCAACCAATTTGTTTGTTATGCTAAGTTAAGGGTTGGGTATGCCTGTAATCTATGGCAAGGATAATAGAGGTTACCACATCAGGGTGTGTCATTGAAAACACGTACAACTTGTTCTCACTTGTCGTGTGTGTGTCGTGGCTTATAACCTTCCTATAAGTTATTCATATTGTCCGAAACTTATAGTTTATTGTAGACGAAAATAATGGTAAAAGATTGTGTCGCCTTTACCCTTTTTTCTCTACCTGTGCTGCTAATCACACAAGCATATTTACTGCAGTGTCCCTATTGAGATAATGTGTTTCTTGTGTGCCAAAAGTTTTATTATAACAAGTGTCCTTTGAGTGAACAGAAGTAAATTAAAACCCGAGCCACGACAAGTGTGAACTAGCTGTAATATTATTAATTAAACATGGTGGTTGTTATATGAACTGCTCAAGATATAATGTTAATAGAACAAATATTATGAATATATTTTTATTGCATTATTAATTATGTATATTATATTGTGAATTATGTATAAATATGTTCCTAGAGATAATTTGGAAATTATAAAATTTATTTTTGATCGTAGATAGTATAGGTTAATAAAAGCATTCGTAAGTAATTATAAGTTGTCGGTAGTTAGACACGTAATAATGTCCGAGTATTATAAAACAGAGTTTGATTGTGCTCGAACCCATCTCCAACAAGCAATGTACGTCCACTGCTGGACACAGGCTTCCTTGCGCGGTCCTGTGCCTCCCTCATACATAGGTCTCCACACTCTGCGCCTTCCGTTACTCGGTCTCCATTTAGTTTTTGCTCATATGATGAAAACAAAAACATGTCTGCTTTAATTAAAGTAATGAATTAATAAGTAAGATTCAAAATATATATTAATACCTCAGTTACTTACTTATTTAATTATACCCTACGAGACACTTATTGTTGACTTATTTTGGTACAATATGCGGCCGGTAGATATGTTATTATAACTGTTAACTATAATACATAGTCTGGCCATAAATACTGTTACAATTAAAAATAAGAAAGATATTACATTTGAATTTGGAATCTGTCATTTTTATACGATTGTTCATTGTATTTTCTAATTTTGGCGCCAATACATTGTACAATATTTTGCTATATTAAAATGGAGTGGGGTGATAAAGAAAACCGAATCGCTGTGATTGCATTACACAAAGTTGGTATGGAGCCGAATGTAATTTTTAAAACTCTCCATACGCTTGGTATTAGTCAAATGTTTGTGTACCGGGCTATTAATAGGTACAATGAGACCTTCTCTGTTTGTGACAGAAAAAGATCTGGCCGTCCACGTAGTGTTCGTACGAAAATGGTGGTCAAAGCAGTAAGGGAAAGAATTCGAAGAAATCCTGTCCGAAAGCAAAAGATTTTATCTCGGGAGATGAAGATAGCATCCAGAACCATGTCACGCATTTTAAAAGATGACTTAGGACTTGCAGCCTATAAGAGACGCACTGGTCATTTTTTAACTGATAATTTAAAAAAGAATAGGGTGGTAAAATCGAAGCAACTACTGAAGCGGTACGCAAAGGGAGGTCACAGAAAAATTTTGTTTACGGATGAGAAAATCTTTACAGTTGAGCAACATTTTAACAAACAAAATGACCGTATTTATGCTCAAAGCTCTAAGGAAGCTTCCCAATTAGTCGACAGAGTGCAACGTGGGCATTATCCGACTTCAGTGATGGTTTGGTGGGGTGTTAGCTATGAAGGAGTGACTGAGCCATATTTTTGTGAAAAAGGTATCAAAACATCGGCACAAGTGTATCAAGATACCATTCTTGAGAAGGTAGTTAAACCCCTTAACAACACCATGTTCAATAACCAAGTATGGTCCTTCCAACAAGACTCAGCGCCGGGTCATAAAGCTCGGTCCACGCAGTCTTGGTTGGAAATGAACGTTTCGGACTTCATCAGAGCTGAAGACTGGCCGTCGTCTAGTCCCGATCTTAATCCGCTGGATTATGATTTATGGTCAGTTTTAGAGAGTATGGCTTGCTCTAAACGCCATGATAATTTGGAGTCCCTAAAACAATCCATACGATTGGCAGTGAAGAATTTTCCCATGGAAAGAGTGCGTGCTTCTATTGATAACTGGCCTCAACGTTTAAAGGACTGTGTTGCAGCCAATGGAGACCACTTCGAATAAGCTTTTTATATTTTGAATTGTTTTATATTTATGTATTAAACTAACACACTGTAAAAGTAATAAATATTATTTGCAATAAAAAAAAATGTTTTTTCTTCGTAACAATATTTATGGCTAGACTAGGTATGTTATTCAAACAAGACACGGGTTGCTTTCACCTTGATTGACCTGACCTGAGACCACATCACAAATTGAGAGTATCATCATCATCATCTCAGCCAATTGACCTCCACTGCTGAACATAGGCCTCCTCCAAATATTGCCACCTTGTGCGGTCCTGTGCCTCCCTCATCCATCGGCTTCCCGCCGTCCTTATGAGGTCGTCGGTCCACCGTGTGAGAGGCGTCCCCACCCTGCGTTTTCCGATACGCGGTCGCCACTCCAGAACCTTTCTGCCCCAACGGCTGTCGGTTCCTTGCGCTATGTGCCCTGCCCACCGCCACTTTAACCGGGCAATCCAAAATCAATCAATTGAAAGTATATAAATTCTTTATTCTGTCATCTAATAAATTAATAAATATAAAGAGTTTTAAATTTTATTAAATTGTATAAAATAATTAAGAATAAACTTTATTCTTAAATAAAGTTTTTCTGTTTACTCAGATTATCTGATAGAGTATACCTACTTACCGGCTGAATAAATGTTTTATAAATATTTTGTTATAGTAAGTTTGATTAAATAAAAATCGTTAATAATTTGATGTCATTAATAAATAGATTTGGTAAATGTGAATATAATATACCTAATTAAAATTCATTTCTTTTTTTTCTTTGTTACTAAAACCGCGGTTATTACGATACCGTGCGCCTAGACACGGTCTTTTTACTTTTACCTTTTTTGGTAATTAAATATAATTATTGACAATTATTAATAATTTTCAATTAATAAAACTTACTGTAACACATACAATGGAAAGAGAGAGATATATGAAAAGAGATATACTTAATATGTATGTAGAAGCAAGCAAGAGAACAATTCTCGTAATTATAATGAGGAGACACCCTGCTTATTTATCCCGATAGGTGGCGCACTATTGTTGTTTATGTTTGGCTGTCAAATTTCATACAAATTATAACTAAAATATTTAATAAAAAAAAGATTTAAAAGTGAATAATGACCCTGTGTAGTGCATCTAACTGTAAAAATCAAGGTACTCATCGTTTCCCTTCTGATAAGAAAAGACGAAAGCTATGGATTAAGGCCACCACCACCAGATCCGCTTTTTTTTGCCAGCTAGGGACGCATTTCTCTTCTTCAGCTCTACTTTTAAATTTGCCACGGTCATGCAGGATTACATTCTCATTTAAAAATTCGCAAATAAACTCTTACGTATTTACAAGCAAATTGTGAATGACACCCACCAACGATGGTGTCGCCATCTGAGATTAGTTTTGTCTGTGCTTCCTTATTGTTACGTCAATCGCATTTCTTTTGATCTCAATTGTCATTTATGTCAAATTTGACAATAACGAAGTCGTTTACGTCAAATTTGACATAAATGACGTTTGACTGTAGTGAATTTATCATGGTTAAAGTAACAAGACATACCCCTCTAATGTAATGTTTATGTAAAATTGTATATTGTATTAACAGATTCAGAATAACAATCTATTAAATATTATATAACAATTATTTTGAAGATTATAACTAGTGTGTTAGATACAAACGTAATTTCAATGTCCATAACCGAGAGTTGGTTAACCTTCTGACCGCCATAGTGATATAATGACAAACAAATCATATCAATCAATCAATGAATCAACTAGTCTAATGCAGTCCTCTGCTGGACATAGGCTTCTCCCAATACACGCCACAGAACTCGCTCCTGCGCCTTCCGCATCCAGTCCGACCCAGAGACCTTTATGAGGTCGTCGGTCCACCTAGCAAATCATATACGTGAAATAAATAAGTTGCACCAAAACGCGAAATAAACAATACAATCATTATTACGTTTGATTATTTATTTGTATACCTACCTATCTAAAAAGTTAAACATTTTTTGCTGTGGCGAGGAGAGCACGTATTTTTAAATGATTGTCTTGGGGGTCAAACGGCTAGGCATTCAAATTGTAAATACGTCCACAATAAGCAGAGATCTAATAGATAAAGCTGATAAACTAGTGTCCTAACAATATATTTGTTCTCGAAAGTGCCAATGTAACAGTCTAAAGGATTTCTCGCACTTAATGCGTTCTGTTATCATGACATGGAAAAACTGAAAAAAATTGAGGCTTCTTAACGCGTTCACTTATAAGGGTCGTAGCACATAATATAACGTAACGTAAACGGATCGGCGGCACCGCCTCGCCTTCTTCCTCGGTGTCAAACGTCAAAAATCCGATTACGTTACGATTCCGATTAGTGTGCGTTGCAGTAATGAGTTTCATACTAATAATACTGAACGGCTCGAGTTGATACGGTGACGATCCGTTTACGTTACGTTATATGTGCTACGACCCTTATAAGTGAACGCGTGTTTAAGTTTTATCCATTATTTTTTTATATTTTCGTTGAGCCGATTCTATTGTGAAAAGTCCTTTAGTATGTATAGATCTGACACGTGATCGTTTAAAAGTATAATACAATATTAGTATAGTGTAGGTGAATAGCAACCGACAATGGATAAAATTATTTTTATAATTCCCCTCTATAGTGAGTAATGTTCAGACAACAAAGTATTTTAATAAGTAGTAATTTTATTATAATGGGATTCTATTTGAAGTCTTTTACTCCATTTATTGAAGTATATTTTTTATGTTATGAGGGTAGTTTTAAAATTAAAAAATTATGTTAGGTATGTATAGATTAAATAAAGTATTACAAACAACATGGCTGGTACAAACGGGAGATTAACTAGGCATGGTATTTACCTTTATGTTGCTTGAGGTTTCGGCACAGATTGTACAGGCCGTGGTCAGCTTGTGACTGGATAGAGCTTAACATGGGATAGAAAGTTGTAGTGCAGTGAATTTTATTTTATCTAACGTGACTATACTAATCAATAAATAGATATTTAATTTGAAATGTCATTCAACATTTTGGAGTGAGTCTTGCATATACTGTATCCAAACTCTTTAAAATCAACAAGATTGTGCCAAGATCACGTGTCAATAGATACAAATAATTATAAATATAAACAATTCCGTGATGTTAATAGTAATGTACATAATGTATTGTATGTATGTGTGTGTGTGTGTACATCAATAAAGTGTTCCTTACCACTCCCATGCTGTTGTATTATTTACTAGCTGACCCGTGCCCACTTCGTTAGGCGGCGAAAAAAACGCATCACTTTTTTAATCATATTTCATTATTGTTCCATTCCTGTCATAGCGTGATACTATACAGCCTATTACACTCCCGATAAATAGACTATTCAACACAGAAAGAATTTTAAAATCGGTTCAGTAGATCCAGAGATTACCCCATACAACGTCACAAACACACAAACTTTACCTATTTATAATATTAGTATAGATTTACTACCGTTTAGAGTAAACAGTTGTTGTTGTATGGATGCCGTATCAACAGATTTCCATTATACAAATGGATGTTGCTACCCTTTTTATCCAATGAGTGTTGTAAAAGCTGTCTTATGAAAATTTTGGAGATATATTATCTGTACGAAACAAAGTAGAAGGAAATCTCGACAAAAAACTATACCGATCCGCTCCGTGTAGTGAAGTAGTAAGAATAGGAGGTAAAACTTAAACCAACGACCATCGTGGTATAGTAGGCTAAAACCTTTTTTCCAAGAGATGCCTGTAGTCCAGCAGTATACTGTAAAAGGATGTTGATATAATCCGATATGTAGCGTGATTTCTGTTGGCGAAAAATAACCGTCAATGGAAGATGGATGAAATTCTAAACATTCGAGGCTATGATACTATACACATCATCATCCACTGCTGGACGTTGGCCTCCTTCAAGCATTGCCACCTTGTGCGCTCTGTGCCTTCTTCGTCCATCGTCGGTCTCCCGCCGTCCTAACTAGGTTGTCAGTTGTCAGTCCTCTGTACACATGACAATATATTTTTTGAATGATTTGATAATATAGAGACTTAGACTAATAGAGAGATTCGTTGATTTATAATCACTTTAGGCATCCAGCCTTACAACAATAACAAAATTAAAAGATTAGAGCAATTAGAGCAACACAATTGTTGGCAAAAGCCCTGTTATCAAATTTAGGACCACGTCAGAATTGCAGTGAATATGACATTGACAGCTTGCATACATAAACGTCACTTTTCTGTTTTCAATTTTCATTCTCTCTTTAGTCTTTACCAAAATTAATTATAATTGTAAAAAAATTCGCTGATTAATCGTAGTTTCCATAATAATTTGTAATTTAAATGTACACCAGTGCGTTGACTTTTGATTTATGACTCAGAAAAAATATTTCCATTTGTATTTTTGATTATAGTTTAGTTTTGTGTGGGAAGCCGTTGCGAAATATCCTGTTACTAGTGATAAACAATAAGTTTTATCATCTAAAATGGATCCCCTAATTCAAGAAGAAGTTGATACGACGAGCAGTGCAATGTTTAATCCCTTTACATTCGGTAAGTTAATTATAAATGTAAACAAGTTTGTGTTTACGAGTCTTGCAGGTCCAAGAATGTGAAATTTCGTCACTTCTTCGTTAATTTTTGCGAAATTGTTCCTAATAAGTCGTAAAAGTTGACTATAGGACATTCAGTAAACACAATATAATTGCAAGTTAAGTTTAAACAAACTGTAGTAACCTATAAAATATTAGTAAATATTACTATTTCAAGATCCTCTATCATTTAGAAATGCTACATCCATGGTGGAAGCCGTAAAAAGCAACCGATAAGCAACTTTGCAAACCTAGTTTTTATTGTATGTTAATGTGTTTGTGTAGTGCTTGGCACTTTAAATTAATTACTATGCAGTTAACAGTTATCAACAAATACATAAAACATTTTATTGCTTTATTTTGTTGTACTAATATACTTTTGTTGTTGTACGCTTTACATACTCTAAGTCAGTAACATTCCATAAACATTATATTATTATATATTCCTTAGACATTTTCACACCGCAGCTAGTCTTAAATTAGGCTTATAAGTACTATATTTCATTGTTATGCAAATTATTTAAGTTTATTCTCAGATGAACTCAGTCCTTATCAACACAGTCATCACAGACAGACACTTATCATAACAACAAATTATTTAACAATTAATGTTATTATGGTTGGTAAATAATAGGTGTAACAAATATCATCCACATCCACATGTATGGTGACAGAGTAAGAATACAATATAAAAACGGACTAAAAAACTATCCTTAAATATTATATTACGAAATGAAAAGAAGGAAAACTTGAAATAAACCCTACACCAATCCGTCTGACCAGTGTGGTTAGTAGGCCAAGTATCCCTCCGTCACGGGAGGACGCCCGTCCCTGCAGTGAGACATTAACATTAGGTAGCAATTTAGATGTAGGAAATTGTAGTTAAGTATCATAGTTTTAGTTTTAAATCTAAACTTTTACAACACGCAATCAAGTTCATTCTTAGCATGTTGGTGCTAATATGCAATGAACCTTGTATGAATATTAATTTTTTAAATTCAAGTTTAGTTACCTTGGGTTCAGTAAACCTTAGGTTAACTTAAGTGTTATTAACATAAAATATAATTTATTTAGGTTCAAATCCTGCTCAATGCAAATATTTGTGTGCATTCTGATTCTGATTCTGATTCTGATTCATGAACATGATTGTTTGCATTGGTCTGAGTGTTTTCTTTGTATAACATGTATGTATTTACAAAAAAAGTAAACATAGTAAAAGCTTTTCTTAGTTTGAGACTAGATGGCGTTGTGTGAATGTGTAAGTGATATATATTTATGATTATAATTTCTTTTGAATTATGGTGAGGATATTTTGTCTCCTTACTCCATCACTAAGTAGCAGTAAGTAAAGTATTCTCCATGTTATTTCAGTGTTGGAGTTCATAGCATCATACGGCTGGTACCTGGTGGGTGGGGCTGGCCTCGCGCTGTACGTAGCCAACAAGCTGCGACCACGACTAGACAAGTGGAGACAGGCCAGAGAGGACGCAGAATATCACAAGAGTTAGTAACTACTATACATTCTTTGAATTATAACAGACTAGCTGATGCTCGCAGCTTCACCCGCGTAGTATAGGAAGCTTAAATGTTATTCCACACCCTAAACTACATAAATTCCAAGTTTCATCAAAATCCTTTTAGTAGTTTTTGTGTGAAAGAGTAACAAACATCCATCCATAATGTTTATTTCATTATTAGATCGCTTTTATAATAAAAAAATAAAATTCATGACCTTAATGATAGTAATTCTCCGTGTGGTGACGGAGTGAGAATACAGTGTCACCACCCCAACTCATCCCATGGGTGTCGTAAAAACCGGCTAAGGGACTATTCATGAATATTATCTGTACGTAATAAAAAGAAGGAAAACTTAAAATTAAACCCTATACCAATCCGTCTGGCCAGCGTGGTATTAGTAGGCCAAGTATCCCTCCGTCACGGGAGGAGGCCCGTCCCTGCAGTGGGACATTAATGGGCTGTTATGATGAATGATAGTAATGTAATATTGCAGACCCGGACATAGCGCTGGCCCGCATGGAGGCTATACAGCGCGCCAGGGACAAGCAGCAGGAACATCTCGCCGCCGCCTCCGAGAGGGCACTCGAACAGCAGAAGGAGGTAACAATACATTATGCGATGCATGTGTCTTTTATACACATACTGAGTGGTAGAGTCACGGTGTTTACAGCATGAATATGCTGACTCGACCGCGCTAGTACGGCCAGCTGCAAAGAAATCTAACTACCCTTTAAGAATATAACAGCAGGCTAAAGGGGTTAGATTTCTTTGCAGCTGACTGTACCACTCGTACACAGAAAACAGACGTTATGCAGCGGTTTCTTCTACTGCTCTGCGTTTCATTTGGTGATTGTATAGTAGGTGCCGGAGGCTCAACTATCATCGCCTCTTTATACTTGGGGAAGGTAGAGAGTATTTAAAGGTGCAAGGCGTGATAAGTAGCAGCCTAGCTGTGCTTTGGCAGTGCCGGAGCCCATGAGCAGCGGTTACCACTTACCATCAGCTGGGCTGCTTGCAGAAAAAAAATCATTTTACAGACACATTGAATATGTAAGGATTAGGTATTATTGGTTCGCTCAAATGTGAAATGGTCGCGAGTGTCAATGATCGCGAACATACATAGTATATTGAATGCACGCCACGTACGTAGTTATATTAAAAAATAACATATCAAGTAATATGATAATACGTCATAATAATTTGTTGTCTTACTTATGCAGAAAGTATACAGAAGGTTATTGAATCAAATAAATTAAAGATCTCTCTACTACTGATGTTTTAAGTAACGCAAACTTACCACAGAACCCTAAGCCAATTCTATGTGAAAATAGTCGCAGAAATAATAATAGCAAGCTTCTCTTTACTCGGCATAAACGACATCTTTGAGATTAATGAGACACTCGCAATAATATAAATGGTTCAAATTATTACATGTCTTTCGAAAAGAAGAAAGACAATGGAAAAAATGGGTCCGGACCCGTGCTCCACCTAGGTTCTCCACCTGGGTGAAGCACGGGTACTTGCTATAATATTATAGGTCCCGTGCTCCAACTGATGATTAGTACAGTCAAGTAATTAAGAAAAATACACAATTATAAAATCAATCAAATCAACAGGATTTATTTTAACACTTTTTTTTCTAAAAACAAAAGAATAAAAAATGTCTTTGCAGTAATCTTTCATCTTAGTAATCTTTGTGTCGTTTAGTTATCAATGAGCCCAAAGACTTATTATTATTTTGAGACATCACTGTAAGCAGTTTATTCAACAAAACAAATGGTTTTTGAACTCTTTATTGCGAGTAGAAAAAATGTGTTCCGTTATCTGTACGATGCCTCTTGTTGAATACACACCACTTATTTTTACTCATATTTTTTTGTTTCAAAACATTCAATGAATTCCCGTATCTTCGCATTTAGAAAAATTTTACTTTGTGACAAAATATTAAAATAAGTACTTAGGTACTATTATGATTGAGAAAGGTATAATACTCTAACTCTATTATGTGCATCACAAAAGCATCATATTATTATTATAAACTAGGTAACCAGTGGCCACTTTGTTGGGCGGGGAAAAAAACGCGTCCGTTTTTAAACATATTTCATAACTGCTCTACTCCTATTAGTCATTGCGTGATGCTATATAGTCTATAACACTCCCCGATAAATGGACTATTCAACACAGAAATAATTTTTAAAATCGGTTCATTAGATCTAGAGATTACCCCCTACAACATCACAAACACCCAAACTTTACCTCTTTATAATATCATAAGTATAGAAGTATAGATATAGATAAACTGTTTTACTCCTTTTACAGAATTGTTTTAGATCATTTTAATCATTAGGGAAAACAATTTACTGATTCACTGTACAATAACGTCATCAGTTGGAGCACGGGACCTTGCAAGGTCCCGTGCTTCACCCAGGTGGAGCACCTAGGTGGAGCACGGGTCCGGACTCGAAAAAATTTGTACTCGAGGCGGAACTCGAACCCGCGTCTCTGGCCTATACGCGTCCAGCGCCATGACCACTACGCCACCCGAGCATCCGTCTCAACTACCAAATTTAACCATTGCTTATTTACGGCGCCGGACTGCAATTTAGACTCAACTGTACAACGCCATCTAGGTGCGACAAACTTAAAACCATTACGTATACTCTTCAATTGCAACATTGAAAGTTTAGTTAAATAATATGTAATTTAGATGTCTTTCGCTTTGCAACTTAACTTATTATTTTATAAAGGGATGGAAATCCTTGGATCATTTGTCTGGTGGGGTTCTGCCTAAAACGTCATGTAGCTACATTATAACATAATTGTGATAATAATACAATTATTGTTTGCATTGGTTTGGTGTGTATAATAAATAAATAAATATTCCTCACACATTCACACGTCGCCACCTAGTCCCAAACTAAGCAAAGCTTGTACTATGGGTACTAGACAACAGATAAACATACTCAAATACTTTTTTTGTAAATACGTACATATTAGGTATACATAGAAGACACTCAGACCAATGCAAACAATCATGTTCATGCACACAAAGATTTGCATTGAGCGGGAATCGAACCCAAGACCTCTGCGTAGCAGCCATGTAATATGTATTGCGCCACAGAGGTCGTCAAAATGTAGGTATGTATTTACAAAAATGAAAGTATTTAAGTATGTTTATCCGTGGTCTAGGATCCATGGTACCTACAAGCTCTGCTTAGTTTGGGACTAGAAGGCGTGTGTGGAATGTGTTTGTGTGTGAGAGAGAGAGAGAGAGTTTAATCATACAAGTGTTTGTTGATGTGATCTACAGTTAGTAGTAGTAAGTTTTGTTGTATGTTACTATATAGTTTATATTGTATTGTCAGCGCGAGGAGCGCAAGCGTCAGGAGAACGCTGAGCGTCTGAAGAAGTACGGCACAGCAGCGGGACAGAGGCTCGGAGATCATGAGGGCGGTATGTAACAACACTATCCGTGAATATTATCTTTACGTAACAAAAAGAAAGAAAACTTGAAATTAAACCCTATACCAATCCGTTTGGCCAGCGTGGTATTAGTAGGCCAAGTATCCTTCCTTCACGGGAAGAGACCCGTCCCTGCAGTGGGACATCAATGGGCTGTTATGATGATGATTGTGCAGCGTGGGATTCGAACCCGCGACCACGTGATGAACAGGTAATTGTCAGTTAAATCATTAGTTGGTAGACTTGACGCACATAAGATTGTAAGTTTATAAGAATAAAATATGTTTATGCTCCACAAATGCCACATAAATGAAATGAAAACGTTTATTTGCATAAAATGTGGTATACAGAGATGGAAGTGTAAGTACAATAATAGTAAAGTGCAAGTACAAATTTCAAAAATTACCTACTTAACTTAATTTCCATTTTTTTTAATGTTATGATATTTACAATTGATGTTTGATTACAGTTTCATATTAATTTTAGTTTAGACCTATAATGCTCAAATTTGTTGGTATAAACGTTTATAATGTTTACAGGTGACTACTTACCGCTAAGTTCGGGCGCTTCGACATCATCGTACAGGCCTCCCAAGAAGTCCAAGTGTGGCGGCGGAGGCTGCGGACGATAGAACATACATAACATACAGCATCTATTAGTTATAGTACGCATCTTAACATCTGAGTGCTACAAGAAGAGATACAGTACGCGGCCGTAAATATATTACAGATCGAGACAATCGGTCAATTTCGACTTCGTAGAGCGTCTTCTCGCACGTCTCGCTTCGTCGCACGAAATACAAACAGTCTAGTATCTATTAGTAACTGTTAAGGGTACGTATTCCACAGACACGAACTTGCTAGTGGGCGGAGCCTAAAAGATTGTTGCCAGAAACGTGCACGTTAAAATTGCCCAAAATAACTTTGGGGAGTATTACAAAGGTATTACGTACAAATAATATTAACATATAAATAATAACTATTAATAATACTATTTGATAATACATAATATACAATAACATATAAATAATACTATTTGATAATAAATTATCAAATGAAGGAGAAATTAACTTTCTCCATTTGTATGTAGTTGTGGCACTGCGACTGTGACTGGCACGCGTACCCTTAAAACAAATTATGATTTGATAGTGTGCGACAGAGATGATGCTCTACGAAGCCGAAATTGACCGATTGTCTCTTTCCACAGGTCGATGTTAAATTTCTGTAAACAAATGTTTTGTTTTCCCCTGTACATGCGCGAACTTGTCTGATAGCTAACTTCAAGCCGGCTGGTTTGCGCTTACTGCATTAGATGCTGACTGTACTATACAACGTCTACATAACATAGTGACGTTATAATATAATAATACTTAAATGAACCACTTTTATTTGTTAGAGTTTAGTTTGTTGTGGACATGTGTACGCGGCTGTCGTGCACGAGGTCATTCGTTCGAATACCACGCTAGATACTCCTACTCCTACTAATATAATAAATGTGAAAGTTTGTGAGGATGGATGGATGTTACTCTTTCACGCAATAACTACTGAATGAATTTTGATGAAATTTGGAATATAGATAGTTTAGGGTGTAGAATAACATTTAAGCTAGCTATACAACACGGGTGAAGCCGCGGGCATCTAGTATAGTATAAATTATTATTTTCGGTCTAAATGTACGTTGTGTTAAAGTCACCATCACTATATGGCTCAATATAAAGTTGCCTTTTAATAAATAAACGATGTGTTTGTTGAATATTAAATATAATATTGTTTTAATAAATAGTTGTAAATACTAATGTAATGTTTATGTAATGGTGGATAAATTGATCTAATTTATGTTCAATAAATATGGTTTACTTATAAAATACGTTGTTTGATTACTTTTCCTAGAGTCACTATATCTGATTCTTAAGGTATCGCAATAGCGAACTAAGGGAATAAGTTCTCCGTGTGGTGATGGAGTAAGAATACAATTTGTCACTACCCCATCTCATCTCATCGGTGTCGTAAAAACCGACTAAGGGACTACCCGTGAATATTATCATTACGAAATAAAAAGAAGGAAAACTTGAAATTAAACCCTATACCAATCCGTCTGGCCAGCTTAGTATTAGTAGGCCAAGTATCTCTCCGTAATGGAAGGAGGCCCGTCCCTGCAGTGTGACATTAATGGGCTGTTATGATAAATATCAATGCTAAAACTAAAAAATTAAATCTGCACGTAAAACTCTATACCAACCCGTCAAGACCCCTACACACACTATTACTTAATATTTTAATACCGATAGTGCCCACCGGGGTGGTATTAGAAGCCCTAGTTTGCCTCCATGCACGGCTGTTGCTCCCGTGTTAGATTCTAAACAATAACCCCCTTACTTATAAACGCCTCTTAAATTTAATCACTGTTTAGCGAGATTTTTTATTACGAAAACCAACCTTATACCAAACAACGTAAGAGCTTAGGCTAATTAATCAATTGACTAAAATTTAAGATTTTTTTTATGAGTAAGGGGGTAAATATCTAATGTAATAAACGTCACATACAATTAAAATTAAGCAATTACTGCACATGTTAAAAAAATAGTTAGCAACTGAACTGTAGTTCAAACTCTGATATACGAGTACGTACTGATTTTAGTTTCTTTCTTGCCAACAAAGATTCCTTTTAATTTTAACGGCAATATGATTGTAACTAAGAACTGCATCTCTATGTATGTATAAATGTTTGTTCACTCTACGTTTGAATGACCTGATACAGGTAATAAAATAGCTGCCAGAAGATTGTTTCCCAATATACTCGTAATACATAGGTGGATGTAGGATAAAAATTGCCGAACCTTAAGATACTCTAACGATATCAGATCTAATTTTACTTTGTCTTATAAAATATAAAGTAGCTTAAGAATTGTATGTTATTTCAAACATTTGTCGCTACAGTGTCATTCGCCCTGGTGGAATTCGCTACAAAGACGTTACGCTCTAGCGTACCACGTTTAAAGTTTTTCGCCACAACGACTTGTCGCTACAACATCATTCGAAACTACGTACAGGACCCAGACAGACTATCTGGGTTAGGATTCCAAAGACCGGCGTGTATTTGGAAAGGTGACACGATCTCGGTGCAATATTGTAACACACACAGTCAATAAAGTATTTGTAGAGTGCGTGAGTAACATAAGCGATTTCTTCAGAAACTTATTCAGACTACTTAGAGAGAAAACATACTAAAAGTACTGACGTCGGGTCTAGTTTATAATATCGACAGGCACTACATCGATGGTCGCTACATCGCAAACGCTCCATCGATGGGTTACTGTATCGACAGTAGGTACCCTAAATCGATGGTACGCTACATCGACAATACCCAAAATCGACGGTATGCCACATCGACAGTACACTAAAACGATGGTACGCTACAATGACAGTACACTACATCGACAGTGCACCAAATCGATAGCACGCTGCATCGACTAACCAACCCAAGCCAGGTTTCATTATTTTTTATTATTCTACGGCATTTTATTTATTATATTTTTTTAATATACTACGATTTATTAAAATTAGGCAGGAATATTGTTATTTTTATTATTCTACGAAATTTTTGAACTACTTAAGCCAGAATTAAACTCCTTAGAATAATAAAAAATAATAAAACCTGGCTTGGGTTGGTTAGTCGATGCAGCGTGCTTATCGATTTGGTGCACTGTCGATGTAGCGACCATCGATGTAGTGTACACTGTCATTGTAGCGTACCGTCGTTTTAGTGTACTGTCGATGCGGCATACCGTCGATTTTGGGTACTGTCGATGTAGCGTACCATCGATTTAGGGTACTGTCGATACAGTAACCCATCGATGGAGCGTTTGCGATGTAGCGACCATCGATGTAGTGCCTGTCGATATTATAAACTAGACCCACTGACTGACTGACGTCTGGGTGTCGAGCCGGAGGTGGGAGGAGGGGGCAAAGATCTCAATTTTAGGTTTTTTGTTAATAAATAAAAAACGGTGCCATGTTCAAAGATGAAATGATGATACAAGACAATTATTGGATTAATTTAGTTAATGAGACTTTTAGTTAGAGTGACTTAGAGGTCTTTGTGTAAACATTAATGTTTGTAAAGTCCCTTCGTTCACTACAGTGCGGTACTTAGTTGTATTCTTAAAGGGAAAGAAAAGCGAATGAAATACTGACTCATCGCATAGACACAAAGAGTGCTGTGTCGGTTCTTGCGTTATGCTTAGTAGAGTCCATGAAAGTAGATTAGCATTGCATTGATAACGAAACATAAGGGAAGTGTGTGAAAGGGAGTGTAGGGCGCCCCTCGGCTAGGTGGACCGACGACCTCCAAAAGGCAGGGTCGAACTGGATGTGAGAGTGAAGATGTCTGTCGAGCAGTGGCTTATGACAGGTTATTGATTGTTGATTGATAATTATAACAATGATGAACTCTACTATGCCATGGTACTCAACATGTAATCTAATCGCTAACTAATAAGAGCTTGTTGTATAGGTTTAAGACAACGAATAAACCTCATCATCATAATAGCCCATCTATGTCCCGGGACGGGCATACTCCCGTGACGGAGGGATATTTGGCCTAAGTACTAATACCACGCTGGCCAGACGGATTCGTACAGGGTTTAATTTCAAGCTTTCCTTCTTTTTATTTCGTTAATATGATAGTTCCTTAGTCGGTTTTTACAACACCCATGGGATGAGAAGGGGTGGTGACATATTATCTCCGTCACCACAAGGAGGAATAAACCTCATGCTTGTTATTATTACATAGCAACCACTCAGACCCACGAAAACATTCATGTTCAAGCACGCAGAGATTTAAATAGAACGGAAATCGAACCCAACACCTCTGCGTAGCAGCGTCAGTGCTACAGAGTTAGTTTAATTGTATTGTGTAAAGTATTTACGTAACTAAACATACTCGTAATACATATAATATGTACATAAATACGCGGTATGTTATGTACACATAGGTACACAGCACGCTCGCTACTTCACGTTACAATCAAATATTAATTAATTGTTTGATCATTAGTTTACTCGTAATTACTACTTTAATTAGCGCTCTCTTATGACAAACATTCATGCTGTGTACGCGGGTCACGTCGTGTAAAACATATTTATGTTGTATTTGTTATATTATTAAACGATAACAGTAATAGGTCATTATACAGAAGGATTACCGCTCCGTGGTTTATATCGGAGGACACGTAAATATCAGTTCCTGCTGTCGTAACCGACACTAGAAGAGAAGTTTTGTAGCTTCTTTAGGGTCTTACAAGACCGAATGCATTATGTTTTCGCACCGCAACTACGTTCAAATACGTGGTGAATGCATCCCATTCAAACAAGAAATAAAACACCTCGGAGTCTGGCTGTACAAAAGGCTCTCGATGAATAAACACGCTAAGGTTTCGACTACCAAATTTATTTCATAGTCTTTCTTCTTTTTGGATTTTTCTAGTTATACCTAGGCTTTATAGGTAAAAAATTATATTATGTACCTAATTCTCAAAAACCGATGGATGAGGGAGGCACAGAACTGCGCAAGGTGGAAATCTTTGTTGGAAGCCTATGTCCAGCAGTGGACGTATATTGGCTGATATTATTTTAGAAACGAATAACATTTGTACGAAGAAGAGCAACTCACTCGCCTTATGCTCAACTTGTTGCTTGTTACATTACGAAACACGTCAGTGCTCTACAAATACTAAACGAATAACATTTGTACGAAGAAGAGCAACTCACTCGCCTTATGCTCAACTTGTTGCTTGTTACATTACGAAACACGTCAGTGCTCTACAAATACTAAACGAATAACATTTGTACGAAGAAGAGCAACTCACTCGCCTTATGCTCAACTTGTTGCTTGTTACATTACGAAACACGTCAGTGCTCTACAAATACTAAACGAATAACATTTGTACGAAGAAGAGCAACTCACTCGCCTTATGCTCAACTTGTTGCTTGTTACATTACGAAACACGTCAGTGCTCTACAAATACTAAACTGAGAATGTCTCTGCACAGCTCCGCTAAGAAGACACAAGCTGTTCAGTCTCATGGCTGTGTAATATCCTAGTTGCTATATTATCTCTTATTCTAAGCACAGTATCATTAGCACACAACTGCTCGTATTCATTTTATCAGCCCATTAATGTCCCACTCCTGGGACGGGCCGTGACGGAGGGATACTTAACCTACTAATACCACGCTGGCCAGACGGATTGGTAGGTATAGGGTTTAATTTCAAGTTTTCCTTCTTTTTACTTCGTAAAGATAATATTTACGACACCCATGGGATGAGATGGGGTGGTGACATATTGTGTTCTCACTCCGTCACCACACGGACATTATGTGAATATCATAAGTGAATAACAATAATGATAGAGTGCACCAAGTGGTTCAGTGTAGTGTTACATGTTCCCACGAGAGAGAGAGGTATTGTGTTATACCTAAATGTGATATTATTTCGTTTGTTGTTTATTTAATAAATTAGCTAATCTTGTAGTATTTTCAATGTATTGGCAGGTTTGTAGCTAAAAATACCCTTACAAACAAATACTGAGTATTTGTTTTTATGGAAAAAGAAGACAATGGTGTCTTTCATCTTTTCGGAAATACTGAGTAAATACTGCTTTAATTAGTTTAGTGGTAATGCTGTTACATTCTGAGGTTCCTCACCCTCTTTATGGAGGCGATACAAAATAAAAATATATAAATTGACACGAAAAATAAATGAAATTCATCATCAAGGGTGTTCACAGCAGAGTTCACCTACTCTATGTATGAAGTACTAGAGTTATTGTGAATTAAAGGTAACTACAGTATTCGCTATGTCGCCTAGTAACTTGACCGGCCTGAGAAGAGTGAAGGTCGCGCATCATAACAACAAATAGAAGACCCCGTCCCCACCATTTCGTTTCAGCCATCAGCAGATCGACAGGTAGACACACCACCTAACTAGTTACTTTAAAAAAACAGAATAAAATAAAATTTGGTCTTGACACCGTCAGTCAGACCTTAAAAAAAATTAATTACAAAGAAGTTAGAAATGAACGAAATGTAAAATTCTGTAACTTTTATCTCTCTTTAATAAAACAAAAATAAACTCAATGGTGAAGTGATAGGGTAACGAGTACGACAATACCTAAAGACACTGATACGGAATAGGTAATTAATTAAACATTTCTAGTTGTGCAACGTTTTCTGCAAGAGACCTGGTGACTACTGCTGTACCTCATGAGAATACCTCCAAACAGTAATACTCATTCTGTGGATGTCCACTGCTGGTCATAGGCCTTTTCCAAATATTGCACGGTCCTGTGCTTCTATTATCCATTGGTGTCTGCCGTGGGTCCATATTGGCTCACCTACAGTTCTTCATCCGAAAATGTTCTTCCTAACGATTTGTAATCCGATTGATCACTCTTCCTAAAATTTTAAATTCTAAAGTTTTCATTCATACTATTTGTATTGCTACCGGCGATGTTCATAACACTCATGTTTCCGAAAATCGATATTAATAATATCGTAATATATTTAAACTCCTAATGTTTTTTATCATAACGCTTTTATCCCTAAACATTTTCACCATAATATTTTCTCTCATACTCAGAAAGAAATATTTACCAAGTGAAAGTAATAAAAAGTTTTGTTTTTATACTATTTCTTGTGATTACAAAACAACTTTTTACATTTTTACATTTAACCATTTTTTTTTAAATTATTGTTTATTAAAATTATTAGAATATTTTTGTCTTAAATGAATGAAATCAGTAAAACAGGACTCGTTCACGGTTATGCTTATGGCCTAAAAGTTTACTGTAACAGTAACTAAATTAATAAGTAAAGGACCAATTCGGTTCTGGCACTTCGCCGGCCGCTACCGCGGCACGCTCGCTGCGCTCGCTCGGCTCGTGCGTTGGGATCACAGTTCTACCTTAACCTAAACCAATAATTATAAATAAGACCCATTTCTTTTCTGGATCTTGACTGGAGAGGGACTCTGGTTTTGCTCTGGTCTTTGGTATATTATGTTATACCTACATGTTGTCAACAAAGTTACGCAAAATTAATGTATATAATATTAATATTGATTATTATGAATAAAAAGAAATCTAAACAAAAAAGATATGACTTTAAATTATAGTATAAACGATGGTTATGTTGAGAAAATATAGGAAAACAAATTAATAATAGTATAATAGATGTTTATTGCTACTGAAATTATGAAGTTGAATGCTTCGGATTATTAACATTAGAGACAAAAAAATTAGGAATTGCGATTGTTAGGATGAAAAATGTTAGAAAGAACATTTTCGGACTTCCAATTATAGGAGTTGAAATTTTTTAGGTGAACTTTGGCGCACCCGTCTGCCGTCGTAGCAAAGTCGTAATAGTGCTATAATGTTACTGTATTTAAGTGGAAGAAATGACATTCTCCGTGTGGTAACGGAGTAAGAATACAACATGTCACCACCCTATCTCATCCAATGGGTGTCGTAACAACCGACTGAGGGACTATCCGTTTATGTTATCTTTACGAAATAAAAAGAAGGAAAACTTGAAATTAAACCCTATACCAATCCGTCTGGCCAGCGTGGTATTAGTAGGCCAAGTATCCCGCCGTCATGGGAGGAGGCCCGTCCTTGCAGTGGGACATTAATGGGCTGTTATGATGATGATGTTATGAATGACATTACAGGGTTTTTAACACGTTCCCAGTGCAGTGTACCATATTTAGTACACGTACATTGTTTTACTATTGTGTATGCGGGCGGCGCGGCGGCACTGTGAAAGGGTTAAGATGAAACCATTTACAGAATGAACTCTACAAGGTTTAGGTGATTTTCATTACATAACTAAGTAAGTACCGTAAGTTCTGAATTGACAGATGCTAGCTCGCTTAAGTGCAAGCTCCCAAGTTGAAGAGATTGCCTATAACTGCTCGTGATATTGCTGAACGATTGTGTCACTACAACAACAACATAAACAAACGTTTTACGTGCTCTCCTAAGTACGAAGACCTAGAAGCTCAGATAAAATAGCACAGAGACGTCACCCGTCGTACATTTTCATCATAACAGCCCATTAATGTCCCACTGCAGGGACGGGTCTCCTCCAGTGACGGAGGGTTACTTGGTCTACTAATACCACGCTGGGCAAACGGATTAGTATAGAGTTTAATTTTAAGTTTTTCTTCTTTTTATTTCGTAAAGATAATATTTACGGATAGTCCCTTAGTCGGTTTTTACGACACCCATGGGATGAGAAGGAGTGGTGACATGTTGTATTCTTACTCCGTCACCACACGGAGAATATTTGAACATCGCCGATATTGCTAAGCCACCCTCATCAATAACCAATCAATGGTAGCAGCCGGCAGTAAGCGCCTTACTTTTAATTTAATAAAGTAGGTAAGTAAGTTTGTATTTGTATTTATTTATTATTGGCCTCATGAACATAGTTACATATTTTGCCAGTGTCAAGTGAGAGATATTACATTCAGTATAAGTAAAAGTAAGTACCTATAAAAGTAACATAAAAAATAACATTAAAAAGTCGATGCTTCACTTTTCATTGTCTTTCTTGAGAACTTGACGGGAACGCGTAAAATGGAGACAGGAACAGCAGGACCACAATGCCACCAGCTATTCACCAATCACTTGCATATTTATTCATATTAATTTACTGACGACGAACTTGCAAAACAAAACTGCATCTCTTCTGCATCACAAAATCTTCGAAAAATCAATTTGTAAAAAATATATAAATGACAGCTCAACCTCTCGTCATGGCGTCCAGTCAAATTCCAAAGTTAATTTTGAGGTAAGTAAGTTAAACTTAATCAGGTGCAGTATCCTTCATTATGACAGATTTGTTGAAAGTATCATGTTGCCCCCTTGCCGAAGAGGTTTCCTTGCTTCTGTGTAGGGCAGTTCAACAAATATAATATAAATAAACAAGTACACATAGGTATATAGTAGACAGGTAGTATGTGGTGGTGTGGATGGAGCCGGTCCTGTCCTCATCCACCGCTACACACTACACGCATCGACGCGGCGTACACACACGCGCGCGCCCTCTCGCTCCCCCGCACCGCGCAGAGCGGGACGGCGCGCGTGACGTCACGGGGCGCGGGGGGTGTGCGGGGCGCGCGGCGGGCGGGGGGAGCGCGCGCCCGCCGCGCAGCGCCGGCAGTACGCGGCCGGCCTCCACACCGCGCTGACCGACACACGATGCGCGCGCGGTGAAATAATAAAACAATCGCGATGCTGTTCGAGAGTCCCAACGCGAAATTGTTCCCGGCGTTCAACATCCCGCCGCCCGTCAGGCTAAGGTGAGCAGAGTGCATCCTAACCGTGGCGTCACTATGTTGTGACCGAGTGCTAGTGTTTTAAGTTTTTGCTGAAGCCATAAAAAATGCGTACAAAGTGATGTTATGTCGGCGCGACAGTGCGTCTGCCCAGGCACGGTCGAGTGGCGCGTCGATACCACGGCTCCTACTCTCTCCTCGACACATTATTGTGATTTAGTTCTACCTAGTGATGTACCACTACCACAGCGTACACATCCGACATGAGCGCATCGGAAGTCCACGACTAAAAATAGTATTTAATTGCTTTCGATCGTAATAACATCGAGAGAATCGATTGAATTTTCCACTCGAATAGAGATGTTATAAATCAGTGTGTACCTAGTATAGTTGATCGATGTGATTCCTGTCAGTGTAAACAGGGTGGCTTCCTGTTGCGCCGGGCGCCGCATAGCTCGCGTACTAGTGTGCAGCCTCTGTGGAACTAATCGTTAGTATTGCGGCGACGCTCGCCCTGTCTTGCATGCTGCGTGTTTATGTGTCCACTACTGACGACAGATGATATACGTGACGTCTGTGAACATGACCCGCGCTCTTACGACGACGATGTTATTGTAAGCCGCCACTGCACTCTGTAATCAAACTTAACTCATTGTTTCATCTGAATATCTCTGTCTGTTGATATCCTTTGTTCACTTGTTTTTATATAATTATGTTTAACTGAACACATTGTTTGTGTCTGTTCAATCATTATGTTGTTATTGCTTTCTTAATACAAACATTAATTGCTTATGTTCTTGATGTATCCTTTTAACCGGCAGATGCATAGACGTCTTCATTTCTATCGAATGGCATATGTTTTAAAATGATTCAGTAGATATATATTTGCTAGTTGTTTGTTGTTATTGAACAACAGTATGTATAAACACAGTATCACGTAGCTACATATGTATGACGGTGCCGAGTCCCCCTTCATTTGACTAAACAAAGCGCGGCCCAAAAACCACTCTTTTATTAATTCCCTTCACAAATAGTTGGAACACTGTGGAAGTTCGAGCGTAAACTGTACATACATTTAAACATGTTAGAAAATGTGAACGAAATTGTGTACAAATTGCACAATAATTATGTTAATATCATCATAATCATATCAGCCATTGACATTGACATCCACAGCAAAACATAGGCCTCCTCATATAAACACATGAAGCAAAAAAGTTATGGTTCATCAGAGAAACATGCTCTCATTCCTGGCTACAAGTCCTACGAGGTGATATAAGCAGACCTCTGTATCTTCTTTCTCCACTTTGCTCTATCGTCGAATGCATCGAGCGAGCTTGAAGAGCCCTATTTCTTTAGCTCTACATCTTTCCACACTGTTTTTGGTCAATCTCTGTATCTTCAAGCGGAGAAAAACAATTGCAGAACTAACTATCAGAGAAACAATAATGTTCCTATTAGAAATAACCATCTTCCATTTCTCCGAATGAAGTTATTTGGATGCAAGTGTTTCCTACACTAACAGACAATGTATTCCCTGAAATCTCGTCATTAATAACGACAGAACTTGATTATTTAAGACATAGTAACAGTTATATAAGGATACACACTTAAGACATTGTGGACATTGGATTTACATAGATACTCTGGGGCTATAGGGGAGAGTATGCGGTAATAACCAGACGGCTATTAGTTGACCAACAAGCTCAAAAGATGAGAAATAGTCTGTAGTCTAACGCTTCTTACGAATCCCAGGGGTTTGAAATAGAAAGCATTAAAGAGTCGCCTCACGTAATGAAGTAGAAATAGATGAACAAGATCAGAGATTGAGAGACTGAAAACACTCTGGGCGGTCTTTCTTGTCATAGACAGACGATCTTCCAATGTCATACATACATACATAAACTCACGCCATATCCAGTCCAGGATAGGCAGAGACGATAGAACGCCACTTGTCACGATCCTGGCAAACAGATTGGGCCACGTCCACATTCATTAAGCGAGTCATACATGCGCGTCGTCATTCTTCTAATGTCGTAATGAAAATATCGAGAATTTCTTTCGAACTATTAAATAGTGGAATAATGTTTCGGCACCTGTATGCCTAAGTATATGTCTTTCAAATGAAATGTGAAGAAGCATCTGCACAGACTGACAAAGTGATAAAGTAAAGTCAATGTCATGTCTTCCAAACATTGTCTTTATTATTGAACTGTTTTCACCATTTCCATTATATTCGATGTCATGTTGCAATAGAATTAAAAAGAATAAAGTTGAAATAAGACCTCGTTGCTATACGCTAAGTTGTGTCTACGTAAAGATTCTAAGAACACGTTCAGCTCGACTGCAGTTATCAACTATATTGATGAGATCATTAAATTGTTATCGTACTTGTGAGGAAATAAAGATACTCTTGTGAGGAAGACAGATTACTGATACCTACGATTACTGATACCTACATGAATATCCTATTAATATTATAAACGCGAAAGTGTGGATGTATGGATGGATGTTTGTTACTCTTTCACGTAAAATCTACTGAATGGATTTTAATGGAACTTTGCAATAATGTAGCTTCTACATTAGAATAGCACATAGGCTACAATTTATACAGATATTGTGTGAATTGTCTTATTTACGCAAACGAAGATGCATTCTTCATAAAAGTCCGTATGCAACAATTATTTCACGCGAGGTGTTTGCACTACAAAACAATTAAGAAAGTACTCTGCACTATTTTATATACTAAATACTTTACGCTCTAACTTTGTTTTAATGTCCTTTCTTGTTATTTTAATAATACTGTCTCCTATCATTATAGACAAAGATGTTAGTCACGTGTGGATAAAATAAAATATAAAACTTCACTCTTTCACACAACGCCATCTAGTCCCAAACTAAGCAAAGCGTGTACTATGGGTACTAGACAAATGTGTCCTTCTCTACTACTAAATGATAACAATTTTATCTCCACCAAAATCGGAGGCTGCTGGTACTTTTTGGGGTCTTACTCGTAAAGTACGAAGGAATAGTGAGTGACTCTCTCTTAGTATGAGCTTGGTTATAAAGTCAATGAAATTGACATAATTCTTTAAGGAACAGAAACCCCTGAAATATTAAAAGATATTCAAAATTGACACTGATCGGGATAAAGTTTTAAAGAGAGCATTTATTTCAATGTAGTCAACGAAATCTTATTTGTGCTCAAACATTGCTGATGTTGCTGACTTAGGTAATAAGAAGAGGCTAAAAGTAAAACGTATCCAAGTTGCTTAAGAACCAAGTCTGTACTTAAGTTTTAATAAAACTGAGATTACAAAAGAATGTCTCACTTTCCTGATAGTAATCAGTGTGAAGACACGCACTTTACAATTAAGACATTGTAGTCATCTTAGCACACGAGTTGTTGAACCTACCACGACAAACATTAACTAAGTACCTCTTTTCAAGATATTCAAAAGAAAAACCTATTTATTTCAGTTAAATACTCAAATTCCTCTCCGAGTGGTGATGGAGTAAGAATACAATATACCACCACCCCATCTCATCCCATAGGTGTCGTAAAAACCGACTAAGGGACTATCCGTGAATTTCATCTTTTCGAAATAAAAAGAAGGAAAACTTGAAATTAAACCCTATACCAATCCGTCTGGCCAGCGTGGTATTAGTAGGCCAAGTATCCCTCCGTTATGGGAGGAAGCCCGTCCCTGTAGTGGGACATTAATGGGCTGTTATGATGAAATACTCAAAACCTCTCTTAATAATCAAAGTAAGTTAGGATCTTAGCTTTAGATTTAAGCTTAGATTCAAATCGATAATGCCAGTTAGGAACTGGCTCTGGTCTTTTATAAATCAAAATACTGCGTCAATATGGTCCAGCTTCGTGTGGAGGGAAGAAATCTTGCTAATACTGGGTTTATGTGAAAGGCAGACTATGATGGGCATCAGGTTGTGTCTGGTCTGAGATCGCTGTCGGCCCTGAGTGCCAATTACTGCTGACTATTAATTAGGCAGTTTGGTTGTCTGCCACTTTAACCAATACAAATAAAAACCTTGGGCCAGACGTATTAGTGTTTTTTCTTTTAATTTCGCAGACGTATTGTTCTGCGAACTATATTTTCAGTGGCTTTTGAATACTTGGTCACCACTCGGTCCAAAACCACTGATTATTAGACATTTCTAAACTTAATAGGTATAACAGCTTCTAAGAATTGCAACCATTTGAATATAAAACGTTTTCCTATCATGCAGTGAATGAGAGAGGTTTCAAATGTTCATTCATTATAACAATGGCGGATCGCTCAACAGTTCTTATCGTTCACTCTTACGTTACATTTCACTCGATATCTTCTGAAGAGTTCTGTTATTATTGAATATTTTAGATATTAATATCGTAGGCGAACCTTTTTAATACTTACTGCTTGACATAGTTATTAAATGAAAGAGTTATGTGATGTGAGACTCAACTATTTGAGTCTCACATCACATAACTCTTTCATTAACTAACTTAAAACCTTTAAGGGCATTGCATTGCTCAATGACCTTGAAGATCTGAGGTTTGTTACAGTTTTCATAGAAAAAGCGCCATCTACTAACAGAGATTAATACTAGGATATAATCAACTAATGATTATTCAAATCACAGACGCGACACAAATTTATCATTGTTTTGACCTAACTTATTTATTCTCTCGGTGACGCCAATTTTATACATACGTATTTTACTGGAAATAACGTTCACCGCGCTCAGAGCAATAACGAATTTATTATTATTACTGTTGCTACTAGACTATGTCTTCTGAAGGTCTGATGATGGCCAGGTAAGTACACAACGGTTCTCAGCGATGGTAACAGCTAGAAGTACTCTGTTTTCATAATTTGCCTATTTGATTAATGATGCTACTACACTATGTCTTCTGAAGGTCTGATGATGGCCAGGTAAGTACACAACGGTTCTCAGCGATGGTAACAGCTAGAAGTACTCTGTTTTCATAATTTGCCTATTTGATTAATGATGCTACTACACTATGTCTTCTGAAGGTCTGATGATGGCCAGGTAAGTACACAACGGTTCTCAGCGATGGTAACAGCTAGAAGTACTCTGTTTTCATAATTTGCCTATTTGATTAATGATGCTACTACACTATGTCTTCTGAAGGTCTGATGATGGCCAGGTAAGTACACAACGGTTCTCAGCGATGGTAACAGCTAGAAGTACTCTGTTTTCATAATTTGCCTATTTGATTAATGATGCTACTACACTATGTCTTCTGAAGGTCTGATGATGGCCAGGTAAGTACACAACGGTTCTCAGCGATGGTAACAGCTAGAAGTACTCTGTTTTCATAATTTGCCTATTTGATTAATGATGCTACTACACTATGTCTTCTGAAGGTCTGATGATGACCAGGTAAGTACACAACGGTTCTCAGCGATGGTAACAGCTACAAGTAGGTACTCAGTTTTCATAATTTGCCTATTTTATTAATGATGCTACTACACTGTGTCTTCTGAAGGTCTGATGATGACCAGGTAAGTACACAACGGTTCTCAGCAATGGTAACAGCTAGAAGTACTCAGTTTTCATAATTTGCCTATTTGATTAATGATGCTACTACACTATGTCTTCTGAAGGTCTGATGATGGCCAGGTAAGAACACAACGGTTCTCAGCGATGGGAACAGCTAGAAGAACCCAGTTCTCATCATTTCCCTATTTAATTACTCATGCTACTACACTTTGTACTTACATGATCCTCATCAGACATTCTTCTGAAGGTTGAATTGAACTCAATGATTTTCAGCGATGGAAACAGAAAAAAATTAAAACTAACTGTAAAATGTTATTTTGTAAAATAGGCAAAATGGTTATTAAGAAAACAGCTTTAGTAAGTTTTATATTTTATTTTAATCAAAGAAGATAAGACCTAATCTTAGCATTCCATAGATTCTCCGTGCGGGTGCCGGGTCCATCGCGTGATAGAGGAAGGAACACTTGCATAACAGCCTCTGGGACTTACGACCCAGATGTAGGTTTAAGGAGGCCCCTATTACTCTTCTTCCAGATATATTTTTTGTTTCTTCCTGGAAATGCCCCACTTCTACAGTCAAATTTGGTAGTATTTCTTCTTCAAGCCAGAACAAAATTTTTTATTTAATAAAATAGTCGATGTTACAAATTAATACAAGTATTAATCACAGTACATAACACATTTGTGGCGGTAATGTACTCTAAAACAAGTAGCAGGAGGATTATCAGAAATATGGAAAAAGTTACGAGTTTGCTTTACTAGCAATCATTACTCTATAATATGATAAACAAATTAGCTTTCAGCTGTTTGTCTGTTTATATATGCATTAATCTTAAAAACTAGGCAGCAGACAGAATTCATAATAACTATGCATAATACAGATGAAAAGCACTCATAATTTTAGTTTACAATGTGATGCCGTAAATAAACACTTATTTGAGCTTACATAAAAAACAACAAAATAAACTTATATTTACCACATTTTGCTCAACTTCCATATCAGTTGGCATATCTGACGGTTCGCATGTGTCGTAAGATTTTGACAGCGGTTGATCTTCTTGATTTTGTAATTCAGAGCCTTGCTGCTTTCTTATTTTCCTTAAAAATAATTATTCCTGTTTTAATTGGTACTTGTAATTTTGTCGATATCAAAACATTGGAGTAAAAAAAAGCTACCTAAGTAAATGTCTCAAAGTCAACTAGGTCAAGACCTAATGAGTAACAACTTGCTGTTTTACGTAGGTACTGCCATCATGACTGAAGTCTACCTACCTTCGTAGTCCACCATAAGTCAGTCCCTCACAGTCACCTAGGTCTCCCTGACCTCTTTTAAACGAATACCAACTTGCTGGTTAACGTAGGTACTGCCATCATGACTGAAGTCTACCTACCTTCGTAGTCCACCATAAGTCAGTCCCTCACAGTCACCTAGGTCTCCCTGAGCTCTTTTAAACGAGTACCAACTTGCTGGTTTACGTGGGTACTGCCATCATGACTGAAGTCTACCTACCTTCGTAGTCCACCATAAGTCAGTCCCTCACAGTCACTTAGGTCTCCCTGAGCTCTTTTAAACGAGTACCAACTTGCTGGTTTACGTAGGTACTGCCATCATGACTGAAGTCTACCTACCTTCGTAGTCCACCATAAGTCAGTCCCTCACAGTCACCTAGGTCTCCCTGAGCTCTTTTAAACGAGTACCAACTTGCTGGTTTACGTAGGTACTGCCATCATGACTGAAGTCTACCTACCTTCGGAGTCCACCATAAGTCAGTCCCTCACAGTCACCTAGGTCTCCCTGAGCTCTTTTAAACGAGTACCAACTTGCTGGTTTACGTAGGTACTGCCATCATAACTGAAGTCTACCTACCTTCGTAGTCCACCATAAGTCAGTCCCTCACAGTTACCTAGGTCTCCCTGAGCTCTTTTAAACGAATACCAACTTGCTGGTTTACGTAGGTAGTGCCATCATGACTGAAGTCTACCTACCTTCGTAGTCCACCATAAGTCAGTCCCTCACAGTCCGTAGGTCTCCCTGAGCTCTTTTAAACGAGTACCAACTTGCTGGTTTACGTAGGTAGGGCCATCATGACTGAAGTCTACCTACCTTCGTAGTCCACCATAAGTCAGTCCCTCACAGTCACCTAGGTCTCCCTGAGCTTTTTTAAACGAGTACCAACTTGCTGGTTTACGTAGGTAGTGCCATCATGACTGAAGTCTACCTACCTTCGTAGTCCACCATAAGTCAGTCCCTCACAGTCACCTAGGTCTCCCTGAGCTCTTTTAAACGAGTACCAACTTGCTGGTTTACGTAGGTACTGCCATCATGACTGAAGTCTACCTACCTTCGGAGTCCACCATAAGTCAGTCCCTTACAGTCACCTAGGTCTCCCTGAGCTCTTTTAAACGAGTACCAACTTGCTGGTTTACGTAGGTACTGCCATCATGACTGAAGTCTACCTACCTTCGTAGTCCACCATAAGTCAGTCCCTCACAGTCACCTAGGTCTCTCTGAGCTCTTTTAAACGAGTACCAACTTGCTGGTTTACGTAGGTAGTGCCATCATGACTGAAGTCTACCTACCTTCGTAGTCCACCATAAGTCAGTCCCTCACAGTCATCTAGGTCTCCCTGAGCTCTTTTAAACGAGTACCAATTTGCTGGTTTACGTAGGTACTGCCATCATGACTGAAGTCTACCTACCTTCGGAGTCCACCATGAGTCAGTCCCTCACAGTCACCTAGGTCTCCCTGAGCTCTTTTAAACGAATACCAACTTGCTGGTTTACGTAGGTACTGCCATCATGACTGAAGTCTACCTACCTTCGTAGTCCACCATAAGTCAGTCCCTCAAAGTCACCTAGGTCTCCCTAAGCTCTTTTAAACGAGTACCAACTTGCTGGTTTACGTAGGTACTGCCATCATGGCTGAAGTCTACCTACCTTCGGAGTCCACCGAAAGCCTAGGTACTATCAAGGTAATCAAAATATAAGTTTAATCGAAGCAATGCCGATGTTCTAAAAATGAATCTAAACATCGTACAAATAAAAACGTGTCTAACTAAAGCATACAAAGGTATAAAATAATATAAATGTATAATATTTAGCTTGTAGGTACTTACCAATAATTTTGAAGAGCTCGGCCACGCTTCACATTACGTTTATTTTTATATTTAGGCATAGTCTATGAGTGATTAAAAAACAAAATTTAATTTAAAACTAGGATATATTACACTTATAAACTTAATTACAAGTAGTATTATTAAAAACAATTGTGTACTTTTTATTTACAATATTTTTTCATTCAAAGTTGGTCGGTTTAAAGTTTTATTCGGTAAGAAAATACGGTCGTACAGTCCACCCGTCACAAGAGTCGTAACGACACTGAATGTGCGACTCCTGAGCAATCGTCACGGCGGTAGCGGGGGTGCAGGCGCGGGGATTTTATGAAAATCTTGTTTTTATCAATTATTTTAAATATAACGAATAATTAAGATAAAGTAATCAATACAGATTATTAGTTAGAATATAGCACATTTTTTGTATAAATTTCGAATAAAATCAATCATCCGTTTAATAGACAATTTGATATTTAGTTATTATAATACCAGATTTCGTGATTTTTTTTTGGAAGTTTTTAAGAAGTATTTAGCGTTTTTAATCAATACAAAGTTTTTTCGGTAGTATCTAGTTTATTCATGTTTTTTTGTGAAGTAAACGTATGTAAGGATTCGTCAACAAACTTCTCCAAACCGAGCGTGTTTTTGGGGTTTGAGCAATGCAATGCCCTTAAGTTAGTGTAGAAGACAAATAAAAATCTTCGTCATCATCATATCAGCCTATGTACGTCTACTGCTGGACAGAGGCTTCCTCCAATCATAATCATTAATGTCCCACTGCAGAGACGGGCCTCCTCCCCTGAAGGAGGGATACTTGGCCTACTAATGCCAGACGGATTGGTATAGGGTTTAATTTCAAGTTTTCCTTCTCTTTATTTAATAAAGATAATATTAACGGATAGTCCCTTAGTCGATTTTTACGACACCCATGTGATGAGATGGGGTGGTGACATATTGTATTATCTTCTTACATTTACGCCACTTTGACCGGTCCCTGCTTATCTTTCTATTTCTGACTATCTTCCATAGCCCGAGCGCTAAGCTACGTTTGTCAACTAGTGGTCTTCACACAAAGAAACGTTTATTTCTACGTATCACTCTTGCTACAGACTGTCAGGGTACTTGGAATGTATCACTTAACCAAAAACTGTTTACGGTTCCATTAAAACTTAATTCAATGGAATAGTAAATATTTTATCAAAATATAATAATTATGCTATAAGTAAGTATTGCTGTAGTTAGTTGTGTAGTTAAATAAAACCTCATTGAGAGATGTCATCTACAATGAATGAGTTCGTTGATTCATCGGTGTTTACATTCTGAAACTATTTTATAACACATTAAAGTCCTAAAGTATATATGGGTCGCTTTGCTTCTAATAACGGAGATAAACATTGCTTATTATATCACCCTGAAGAGACAAATTGGGTTTAATATCAAGTTCTTTAATTTTTGTCAAAATAATAACTGCGAACTTACCCTCCTCATTGGATAAGGTGGGATAGAGAACCTAAATTGTTCTTACTTCACAGAGAGTCTCCCTGAAACTAATAACAGACGTTGATATAACTGCGGAAGAATTTTCTTCTTAGAATCGAGAGAGAGAAGGAGGGAAGTTGTTTATCAAACAACTCGTCTCGTCTGATTCAGATAGCAAGCACCACTACTTATATAGAGGAAATCGATCCTTTACTAATATAAAGATTGCTGTGCCTCTGCTCTCCGCTCGTTTTCTCACTCATAATATTATTAAGACTCACACAGTCTGGAAATGTCACTACCTACAGTACCTTTGCACTTTCTTGGACGTGTATTAATCAGCCACACGGATCAAACGACATCTTATCTAAATGACCTGTAACAAAACTGAACTTTAATTCAATATTTTAATTCAATTTAATAGTTGAACGAATATGCATAAATAATCTAATATACTTAATATTTATCATGAGATTTTTATATATTTTTAATTTATTAAGAATGTGTTTTATACGTATTATAATTTTATATTTCGTTGATATACCGTGAAACCTATAAAAATAAGGTTTGTTATTTGATAAAGAATTTAAGTTTTTATGCAAATAGTTAACTTAGAATTCCTAATAAAGTAACTACGAGTAGGTAGTTATTCATTCAAATATCTTTACATAATTACTATCTTACGGTGAGTAGTAAATACTATGTGTCTTTACCTTACCTTATCCCACATCTGCCAACCTGGATCAAAGCCGTGACCTCGCAAAAAGCAAGGAGAGTGTAACACTCGATGAGTCCCGGGGAAAAAATAATAAAGTGTTGGAGCTTGCAACAAAATTTAATCAGCAACAAATTGAGGAGTTGGAAAAAGTTTCTTTTGGCAGTTTTGGAGCTTTAATGCTAATACGCTTTATTTATATAGAATAAGCAAGAGCTATAGGCTTACATTTTAGTGGGCCTACGACAGCTATACAAATAATATGTAACTAACTATTTCATCTTAGACTAGCAGACCCGTGCCCACTTCGTCGGGCGGCGAAAAAAACGCGTCCCTTTTTTAAACATATTTGATTACTGCTTAACTCCTATTAGTCATAGCGTGATACTATATAGACTATGACACTCCCCGATAAATGGACTATTCAACACAGAAAGATTTTTTAAAATAGGTTTTGTAGATCCAGAGATTACCCCCTACAACGTCACAAACACAAACATACAAACACACAAACTTTACCTCTTTATAATATTAGTATAGATGAATCCAAGAAGTGCAACTTCAGAAGTATCATTCAACGGTCTACTGCGAAAAAATATTTCCTCAAAGAATGATAATTTATTGAACAAATTCAGATAGGCAAAAATAATCGATTTCCTTTAAGCTGCTACATCAGAAATTAATACAATACATTTTTATGTGTCTGCCCATTTTGCTTCTTATGATATGTGATTGGCATTCCAGAAACTTTCTGCCCTATTATCTGCTCGGTTTTGCTTGTTACAATATAGACAATCATACAACCTATTTGCCTGACACTTTAAACGGAATCTTACCATCATTCATCCATCCTAAGCGCTATATAAAACTATAAATTAAAAAACATTTACTTATTTCTACAATAAATAGTTCTCAAGTTTACTGTATGTAGCTACAACACTAGTAGTACACATTGTATAGTATGTGCACTAGATAGGGACGTCCCTCGAGACGTCAACATTACGTATTGTCTCGTACAGTTATGTCACAATAATTATAAACTTAACTGTTCAGAATTATTAATTTATGATGACAGATAAATTATTTATTTATTTAAATTAAATTTCACGGCATGACAGAGCCGAGGCGCCAATGCGCCGCAAGTACAAATGTGTAAGTATGGAAACTTTCATTTTATATTGAATTATGACAATTGGAACCTAGGCAAAATAATTTGAATTTGTGTAAAAAAGAACATGTACCTAGTATGCATGAATTTTCAATAAACTTATAACAGCAGAAACCACGTAAAATATAATTATTATCGCTTTAATTTAGAGATAAAATAAATAATGTATGTACTGGAATATATTCTAAATAAATTAATGGACAATTATCTATTTTAGCATACTGATGTTGGCAGAATCGTCGGTTGAATACCTATAAACCAATTGAAAAAAAAAAAAAGATTTTTTTCCATAAGATGGCTTTTTGTTTCTCGTATTCATAATTTCATCTAAATAATAAATATTTGTTTCTTTATTTACGTATAATAATTGTCTTGGAACATGATTATATCGATTGTGTTTCTTAGAACAAATAGGTAATTATGTCTTAAATAATTAAATAAATAACAATAGAAATTATGTTATATTATGATAATACACTATATTATCTGATGGCTTTTGTTAAGTTATTTTATAGATAAATATTATTAAATAATAGGTACAGTAAGCTGAGGTATTTAGTCGAATACCTAATCCCCATTGTTGGTACTTGTCGAGAATTTAACATGTAGGTTGGTTATTAGCGATTGATAGATAGAACAAATAGATAAAGATAAATAATAAATAAATAATCGTCACACATTCAAACAACGCCACCTAGTCCCAAACTAAGTAAAGCATGTACTATGGGTACTAGACAACGGATAAACATACATAAATACTATTATGTTGTAAATACACTCATAAAATACATAGAAAATACTCAGAATGCAATGCAAACAATCATGCAAAAACAAAGATTTGCATTGAGCAGGAATCGAACCCGAGACCTCTGCGTAGCAGCTTTGTAATTATACCTGCGCTACAAAGGTCGACAAACTTGAATCAAAAGCCTAATAACCTAGCCAGTGTGGTTTACATAGGTCAAATTGATATTGTTCTATCAGTGGAAGAGGTCCATGTATTGTGAAATTAATAGACCTACCAGGAAGAATTAAAAATCGTTAAACCGATTTATATTAATTTTGTTAGGTTAAAGTTAAAAGAGATCAGAAAGACTGCCTTCAAATTAAAGTCAATTTAAAACAAATGAACGTTTATTAAGTATAGAAGCTTAGAGTGGAAATACGTATTGTATACCGTATTCATCCTTACCTGATTTACTTTGTAAACAAACACCACATATTGCAAATTCACTAGTTTTTACATCAATGAAAATGATGAAAATTTTTCCCTTTGGCCGTTTTGGAAACCGAAGTTTGGTAACCAGTTTCCTAAAAGGCTTTTTTTATACTTCTACGTAACTGGTTTCCTAAAAGGCTTTTTTTACTTATACGTAACTGGTTTCCAAAGAGGAGTTTTTTGTACTTCTACCTACGTAACTACACTCTGGCCACTCTAAAGCCCGATTTACACATCGACATCGTACGAAGTCGCCCCTCTCTCGCGTCTCGCCAAAAAATAGGATGGACATCTATTTAAATCAACTTAACAACTTACTACTTAACTCGCTACTGTACTTGTCGATGTGTAAATAGGTGAAATTTCACAGTAATTGTTCAGAGTATAAAGAACTAATCTCTTCTGTGTGTCCTGGCTAGTAATAGTTTGAAAGACGTCATCAATCATATAATAAATTTATAATACTCTTGACATTATTTAACGTCAACAGATAAAACCTAATCTTAGCATTCCATTGATTCTCCGTGCGGGTGCCGAGTCCATCGCGTGATAGAGGACGGAACACTTGCATAACAGCGTCTGGAACTTACGACCCTGATGTAGGTTTAAGGACACAACGCGTTAGCGGTCACCTTCACTGTCTGCTATGTTTCGTCCTCTACCTATCCAAATTTGGTAGGAACCTAACAATGCCGTTTTGTACATTCGTGATAGTAGAGAGCTTACTGAAGTTCTCGGCAGTCCTAGTTCTTTTAATAGGCTGTAGAGTGATTTAGCTGGAGTACCCCTCGCTCCTATTTCTATTTTTGAATTTTCTGAATTCTGAATCGATAAATCTTTCAATAGATTTCAGACACCCAACCCTAAACTACAAATGTTAAATTTCACTTATTAGAGTGGCCAGAGTGTAGTTACGTAGAAGTACAAAAAACTCCTCTTTGGAAACCAGTTACGTATAAGTAAAAAAAAGCCTTTTAGGAAACCAGTTACGTAGAAGTATAAAAAAAGCCTTTTAGGAAACTGGTTACCAAACTTCGGTTTCCAAAACGGCCGAAGGGGAAAATTTCCGGAAAGTAGCATTAAACGTATAAAAACAATAGAAAACATCACTTTGATTTTACCACTATCTTTCTAAAATTTTAAATAAAAAATTTTTTTTTCTACGTCTTTCACAGATAAAAATTAATTTCATCATTTGACATTTTTGTAGATTCTAGAATTTTGTCCTTGATTCCTATACATTTCTCAAAGGTCAAAGACTAAAGTCTTTAGTCTGTGGTTGACACGACGCCATATATGATTACATGATACCTTTAAAAGCAAGTCCGTTTACATAGACAGTAGCTGATTTGCATGATACTTACCATTTCAGACTATTTTGCCCACTTTTATATGCCAGACATTTAACTATGTCTCGTTTAGAGGGAAGTAAAATACTCTTAATTTTTCAAAAATTACAAAGACTCTGTTGCTAGAGTCGTTATTATTTATATTTACAACATAATATAATAGTCAGTGATGTTCGCCATGACACTTTTGTGTTTCGTCCAACTCATTCAACCATTCACAATGAATGAATCCCGCCAAATTCGTTCACTAATAGTTTTCTATAATTAATTATTATTCTCTATAAATATTACTACAGCAGAAAAAAATATATTAGCGACCTGTCCCTACTTCGCATGGGTGCAATGCTTTTAAACTCAACAGTATTATGCATGATTGTGTTATACCTACTTATAATAAACCTTCCTCTTGAATCACTCTATCTATTAAAAGACCGCTTGTAAATCAGTTGTGTTGTTTTAAAGACATAGGAAGGATAGACAGACAGCGATTTTATTTTATACCCTGTAGTGAAGTGATTATTAGTAAAAATGCAAATAAATGAACTTCGCAAATGTCGTAGAAAATTACTTATGAAAATGAAAATCATCATAACAGCCCATTAATGTCCCACTGCAGGGACTTGGCCTACTTATATCACGCTGGCCAGACGGATTGGTATAGGGTTTAATTTCAAGTTTTCCTTCTTTTTACTTCGTAAAGATAATATTTACGGTTAGTCCCTTAGTTGGTTTTTACGACACCCATGGGATGAGATGAAAATGTTTTTCCCTTATTAGACATCATGAATGTTTGAAAAAGCTCTTAGTTCAGAAAAATATTTAAAGTTAAATAAAATGTTATTTTTAGTAGTGTGAAGGTTCAACAAACTTTTAAGCAATTATCATGCAAATAAGTATGATGAATGAATATTTTATGAAACATCTTGTGAGTGATGACAATATCTTTTTGTGTAAAAATGACAAACAATGAGTTACACGTACATACATACAGACATATTACTATATTACACAGGTATTTAACGAACAAGGTACACAATATTTTTATTACTTTCCGCCGCCAAAATATCAAGAGACAAAATAATCTTTGGTTTTTTCTTGCGTTGTTTGTACTGCAAAGCTCCTTACAATTTATGTTATCTTAGTACTTTGACGTAAGAAACATCTTATTTGGAGTTTATTGAAGGCATGGGTTTTCTTTATCCCTTCTTATTTTTATTTAGTAAAGGTGTAAGTAGGGTCACCTGAGGTTAAGTAATAAAATTATCTAGGTACGTAAATGAAGGGTCGTGTGAGAAATAGGCCAAATGCTGAATAGGTCATACCTATAGCAAAATAGGGTACTTTTTCGATTCCCATATTTATTTGTAATAATATTGTTTGCGCTAATCGTCCTCGCTTGTAATATTTACTTGCTTTAATGTAATTAATTATAGTTAACTTAACACACCGACTTAGAGCAATCTGACTTGGATAGGTTAGGTTTATTCTTCGTCGACTTTGGTGGTCTTTCTCTACTTAGTAAACTGGCAATCAGGGAGCTAGAACTAAATCCCTGACGTCTAATGTTTCTCTCAACACTTTGTCTGTCTGTATGTGTTCGAAACAACTTTTTTTCGCGTTATGTTTAATGAAATTATGGCATATAAAATTATGGCGAATATTAGTAAACCGCAAAATAAACCTTATTATAATATTAAACAAGCCAGAGTTAAGATGTAATATAACTGAGATCTGTCGTCTGAGGTAAAATATTAAGCGCTTAGACATTTCTGTCATAATTATTACTTGAGCCAAATATAACTCAAATGAGATTAAAATAAAGTAAATATTTCTGTGGTAGTGCTTCCTCATTCTGTGTAATTTTAACCTGTAGGATATAAGTAGTTTCTAGACGAATTAGATTTTCCTAGAGACTGGAAAGACTTGTATCATAACAGCCCATTAATGTTCCACTGTAAGGACGGGCCGCCTTCCGTGACGGAGGGATACTTGGCCTACTAATACCACGCTGGCCAGAAGGATTAGTATAGGATTTCATTTCAAGTTTTCCTTCTTTATATTTCGTAAAGATAATATTCACGGATAGTCCCTTAGTCGGTTTTTACGACACCCATGGGATGAGATGGGGTGGTGATAATTGTATTCTTACTCCGTCACCACACGGAGACAACGTTAATTGGCTCTACCAATTTCAAGTTTCAGTTTTAGGGATTTTTGAAAACAACTTGAAGTGCTTTCTAGGTCACATACAACATTAATTTAGTTACTATCATTTATGAAACGTGACTAGAACTAGTATCGGAACAATGATCGTTGAATCAGCATTCCACATGTCAACAATCTAGTAAGCTGAATCAAAATATTTTGCTTGATGGTCTTTTTCGGCTCTCACAAGGAAAGATACTATGGACAGCACGGCTTTATTTTCTATTTATACCAACCTGCCTGGCCAGTGTGACAGTTGTAACCTATACTCTTTGACGGCCTCTGTGGCGTAGGGTTTATACAACATGCTGCTACGCAGAGGTCTCGGTTTCGATTCCCGCTCAATGCAAATATTTCTGTGCATGAACATGATTATTTGCATTGGTCTGCGAGTTTCTATGTATAATATGTCTGTATTTACAAAAAAAAAAATGTATTTAAATACGTTTATCCGTTGTTCTGTGACCTATAACACAAGCAGGTTAAGCCTAGCTTACTTTGGGAACAGATGGCGCTGTGTAGAGTACAGATGTCCGTGAATAAGTAGTAGACATTAGTAGTATCTGTAAAAGGAAACCACCTTGTGCGGTCCAGTGCCTCCCTTCATCGGTTTCCTGCCGTCCACAAAGGTACAAAGCATAATTAAATTAAAATCATGATAATAAAACAAATAAGTATTTTGTCTTTACACACTATGGTATGTGGCCATTACATTTAAAAATACCAAAGTTTCCACTCGTCGCCATATTAGTAAGAAGCACCATAGAGTAACAAACGCTCTAGTTTTTAATGTACCGCTCATAGACGACGTACTTTCAGTTAACTATTAGAAAGTATATCGATTTCGAGAAATCATTTTGTAAAAAATATATCGGTCAAGTGCGTGTCTACGCCTTATTGTCTACTTAAATTACAATACACCTTTATTCTATAGTTATATAAATGCTTTAAATTGTGAATGACATTTTTAAAGAAAGTATTAGGTAATTAGGTTTTTACGGTTAGAGCAAAACGTCGTTCAACCGAAACCCTAGCGTTTTAACTTTCTAGATTTTAGTCGTAGTTCAACTAACTAGTTGCATTCTCTTTTTCTACACAAAATTGAATTCATAACTTATCAACCAATGGATATGTGATAATATGGAAAGACGCTACTTGATATTATAAACTTCATGCAAATATGTGTGTTCAGGTCTAAGACATGTTCATGATCATCTTCTATCCTACATCCATGACATAACGGATTGGCATGTGGGACATACATCGGCTGCCTACCATATTTCATATAAATCATCATAACAGCCCATTAATGTCCCACTGCAGGGACGGGCCTCCTCCCGTGACGGAGGGATACTTGCCCTACTAATACCACGCTGGGTAGACGGATTGGTATAGGGTTTAATTTCAAGTTTCCGTTCTTTCTATGTAAAGGTAATTTTCACAGATCGTCCCTTAATCGGTTTCTACGACACCCATGGGATGAGATGGGGTGTGGTGACATATTGTATTCTTACTCCGTCACCACACGGAGAACATAAATATCGATTCGCAATTCATAATACTTTTATCTTACTAATTTAAAGTCAGAATGTGGTCCCTGTGATGCTACTAAATAACTCTACACGAATGAATAGGTTTATTAATCAAAACTAAATCGACCTAGATATAAGCGAAACCGTTAACAAAACTAGTCTTATTCCTTTTGTTTACAATTCAACAATGTAGAGTGAATGTAATCAATCTTTAAACTAAATTAAAATCAATATGGCGGGCGTCTTGGTATACAACGCGGCTTTTTTAGTGCTGTAGCGTTTGTCTGTGTCGATCTATAATTTTAATTGTAGCTTCAATTTTAAGTAAACGACGATTTCAAACAATTTGTAATAAATTTTATGAAATAAAGTATTTTGAAATTTGAAATTTGAAATTTGACTGACAAGTATGGCGGACGCGCGGTCAGAAAATAATTTGATCTTTTTTCATTGTTTAACGATACGATAGTGAAAGTTGTTACAAAATAATGATTGTAACTGACAGGTTGTTGGATTAATTGTTTAATTAATGTCGTGCAATTAATTTAAATTGACATGTTGTTATGTGAAATATTACACTACAATTAAAATTTAAAAACAGTTCCTTTAAACATTGTCGTGACAAAATATGAAAATATTGGCTCGATATACGAGTGGTTACTAGTTAAAATACATGGTACTTCAGCTTATCCCGTAAATTAAGTAAAATCAGAGTAAAATTAATTTAACTGATCTTATACCTGAGAAAACATTTTCAAAAGTTCCACCGAACTATTTTAAAGTTTTCTACTGTTATGGAAGGTGCTTTGTCCCTACAGTGAGGATAATGATAGAGTTAGTCCTTTTCTTTATCACCAAAAGAGAATATAGAAATAGATTACTGTACTTAACAATTTGTAACATAATAAGCTGTTTGCTGTGTGAGAGCTCGCCCTCTCTAACATAACTTCAATCAAATATGACCACAACATTTCTTATTTATCTCAAACGAAATATTTATCGAAAACGTCGAGTCAATGGTGCAAATATAATTTAAAAGTATGGGGGTTCCTATATTAAACTGGTCACAGGGTTTGGTATACAATAGGTATTCTGTTTTAAAAGTTTTTCATTTTTTTTAAGCACAAACTAACATTAATTTCTTCAATAACATAAGTCCTCATGTCCTTACATGATGACTTGGTTTACTAGGAAAGTATAAATAGCAAATTAGCTTCAACAGTCAGTCACAATCCAAGATCTTTGAATCAGTTAAATCAAACAGAATGTTTGAGTAAACTATTTTTACAATTACAAATTCATTTGATATGTCTTGCCCTGCGTAGTCCATTTCCATCCACTTCTGGACATAGTCCTCTTCCAAATACCTCCATTTTGTTCAGTCCTGTGCCTCCCTCATCCATCGGTTCTAGTCATCCTAACTAAATCGTTGTCGGTCCACAAGTCAAAAAACTTAAGTAATTATCTAATACAGATTAATTTTCTTTTGACCTACTAACAATTATAATATAGTTAGTTGGCACGTGTGTATTGTGTGTAAATTATATCGATTAATTACGTCAACGTATCGCGATCATTAGTCGATTGTACATCAATTACACATCACTAGAGTTTTAATTACTCCCTAGTCTAGCCATAGACTATATAAATAAGTTCACTTCCTACATTGTTTATTATCTATGAACTAGTTTATATTAAAAGGATTGTATCATGACACCTAATTAATGACCCACTGCAAGGATAGGTCACCTAGTGATGCACAGAAACTTGATTTATTTGCCAGATCTACCTAAATATAGAGTTTGTGTCAAGTTTTCATTATTTGCTTTGGTAGAGCTAGTATTAGTGAACCCTTTCTAGTCAGGCTTTACGAAACCCGTGGGATGACATAGTGTACGCTTTTTCTGTCTCTACGACCCTCAGTATAAAGACTCGAAATCCTAATTGAAACTGGTTGTGAGCGCCCGCAAGTCAGAGCCACTACTGGATGTAGGCTTGTTCCAAACAATTCCATTTTACTCAGTTCTGTGCTTCCCTCAGCCATTGTTCTTATCATCACTACCTAGTATAAAACAAAGTCTCTGTCGCTGTCTGCCTGTCCCATAGAGATATAAGAACATAGATCTGTCCCTACATAATGCTAAAATTTTTATACTACCTACGCAACGGGTTTTCAAACGGTTTTTTTAATAGATTGAGTGATTCAAGAGAAAGATTCATGTGTATAATACATGTATAATGAGCTAAAGCCCTCTACAGTTTATTAAAAGAACTAGAACTGCCGAGAACTTCAGTAAGCTCTCTACTATCACAAATGTCCTAACGGCATTGTTAGGTTTATACCAAATTTAGATAGGTAGAGGACGGAACATAGCAGATAGTGAAGGTGACCGCTAACGCGTTGTAAGGGGGCCTCCTTAATCCTACATCTGGGTCGTAAGTCCCAGACGCTGTTACGCCAGTGTTCCGTCCTCTATCACGCGATGGACCCGGCACGGAGAATCCATGGAATGCTAAGATTGGGTCTTATTGTAGAGTATAAGCAGTGCAGGAGAATCGCTAGTAGTAAATATAAACCTAGATAATTTATTGATACGAAATAAAAATGTATTAATATAATGAAGTAGTCCGGTACAAATAATTAATCAAATAGAATGATGAGCTGCGTGGCAGAATACATAAAATGTTTAGACATAACATAACTGCTGCCAAGCGCACTGCATTCTGTAGTGTCGTATAACTACTCATGGTTTATGTCACCGATGTATGCAGACTTTTATTTACTGCAGTAGTATGTACTTTATCCGTGTGGTGACGGAGTAAGAATACAATATGTCACCACCCCATCTCATCCCATGGGTGTCGTAACAACCGACTATCCTTTAAAATTATGTTTACGAAATAGAAAGATGGAAAACTTGAATTAAAAGATTTTGTATGTTGCACGAGGCGTGCTCCCTAGTGCCGGAGTTGTCTGCTGGACATAGGCCTCCGCAGTACCATATCCTACTTCCTACTAATATTATAAATGTGAAAGTTTGTGAGGATGGATAGATGTTTGTTACTCTTACACGCAAAAAATACTGTATGAATTTTGATGAAATTTTAAATATAGGTAGGTAGTTTAGGGTGTAGAATAACATGTAAGCTACTTATACAATGAGGGTGAAGCCGCGGGCATCAGCTAGTTACACAATAAATGTAGGTACAATACAACATATCTAATACACAAATATTTGTATAATTCGATAAAGTAATTTCTGAATGTGGTGCGCTAAATCAAAATATTCTAACTCTATAATACTTAAGTATACCTAAATAAGTACTTTAAGTACATTTTGACGTATTTTGATTTAGACATAATTGTGTATGGCCTTGTTGTATGATCGTAGAGAATAATTGACAAGTAACGTCGATGTCCGCAGTCACGTGGGGGGATTTTTACCAATACGAAGATGATATTTAACTAAATTTATATTAAACTAGTTTAGTTATAAATACAATATCCTTAAAATTGTAGCCTACATTTATTCTGCATGTCAATTCTCGTTACATAAAATCGTTAACAATTCGGTTTAGTTAACTTTAGTTGTCAAATTGTCACACACACAACACAATAGGTAAGACAATTTGACAATTAAAGTTAAATTAACCGAATTTTTATTGACATGCTGATCTAAGTTTATGCTAATAATTGTAATGTTTCAAAAAAACCCATGTCGTAGTTTTTACGTAAAGGGTGACAAACATCCATTCATACTTACATACTTTCGCGTTTACAAAGGATAGTAGAATGTAGTACTAGGAATACATGAATTAGGAGGAGCCGTAGTTTGAAATGACTCTTCAATATTTTGACATGTTTTTAACGAAAATTATTGAGTGTCATACATAAAATGTTTTAATTATAAAACGGTTGTTAGTGCCAAGAATTCTGTAGTACCTTATCAAATAACTAGCGAACCGCAATGTTCTTATACTCTACAATATTATACATCCTATCATATCATATAAATGTGAAAGTTTGTGAGAATGTATGGATGGATGGATGTTTGTAACTCTTTCACGCAAAAACTGCAGCATGGATTTTGATGAAATTTGGATAATAGGTAGTTTAGGGTGTAGAATAACATTTAAGCTAGCTATACAACACGGGTGAAGCCGCTGGCATCAGCTAGTATGTACCATACATTATAAACCTTCATATTTAATCACCTACTTATTAAAAATCTCCGCTTTTAAATCTGTTGCGCAGTTTTAAACATTTAAACATACACAGGGACGGACAGACAATGATAGCCACTATGTTATATGCTATATAGTGATGAACCGTAGGGCATCAAATTATCTTCTATAGAATCGCGTGGGACAAATGATGGGGTGACAACAGCCATGAAGTTTACTAAGAACAGATAGTCTCAATTTCTTCCCAAATGTGTTATAATAAGTTACTGTGCTTGTACAGGATGTACTACAGAAAATTCTATACGTATTGAATGTAGAGTTTGTGGAACTTTTTAAAGGTGTTGGTAATTAATTCTATTACATTTTCTTTTGCCTTTACATCGAGCTCTTTCGTCTTATACAAAACAAAAAATATGAAAATCAATACGGGAGGTCCGAGTATACCCTTCACATCATCTCTCCTCGTTTCTCTTGGGGAAGGTAGAGATAAAGTGAAAGTCCAAAGGGGCAAGGTAGGCAACGGCTTAGTTGTACCCTGGCATTGCTGGAGTCCATAATCGGAGGCTACCACTTACTATCAGCTGACTAAAGGCGGCCACAGGAAAATAAAAAAAGAAATATAAGTACTTAATACTTACTTTTGTTTTGTTACACCTAAATAATTTTATTTTAACTATATTTCATTAAGTTTCAAACATTTAAATGTAATATATTTAACTTACTAAGTTTTAACAAACACAAAATTAGCAAACTAAAGTGTAACTTTCGAACGCGGGAGTTACGTTCGGGGCGCGAGCCCCTACACCTGCGCGCGTTGCCGCTCCGTGCACTCTTTTGTCGGAGCGGCAACGTGGCAGGTATCAAGTTCCAATGTACTGGACAATGAACAACTTATCGCTACACTTTTATGTGATCCTAGTACTTGCAACTCACTTGAGTATGAAATGCTTAGCAATAAAATGGAAAGAATAGTTTACTTTATTGTCCTACTGCAAGGACGTAGAGAAACTTGGCTTTTATCACGCTGGCTAGACGGAATGGTATAGGGTTTTTAGTCAAATATTCCTTCTTATCGTTTTCGTAGAGATAGAGATAATAACTGCGAAAGTATTTTTATAATAATCATAACAAAGTCACTTTTGCTATCTGTGAATCCCTTTACGCAACGGATATTCAAGTGGTATTTTAAAAGATAGAGTCATTCAAAAGGAAGGTTTTTACTTATGTATTCTACTTGCATAATATTGTAGATACCCGTGCGAAGCCGGGGTGTGTCGCTAGTGATACATAAAGTTAATAAAAATATTAAACAAATAACCATGTACCGGACCACTCACAAGGTGGACCGATGATCTGGAGAAAATTGCGGACACCCGGTGTATGAGAAAGGCACAGAATAGAGCAAAGTAGAGACGTTTGATGTAGGTAAGCCTATGTCCATGTTTTGCTAATAAGATGTCAATGTTCCTGCAATGTTACATTCTTAGACTAACATGATAAATGGACACATTCTTTGGTTACATTTAGTAAACAAGAGTGGTTGTATATAACGTGCGTCAAACGACACTACTGTCGCAATTATTCTACTTATTATAGTTATATGACTACTGTTCTGTAGATTGTAGGGAAGCAGAAAAGAAAAAAACATAAGAAAAGTAAAATACATATCCATTTAGGAGATAGGGCACTATTTTAATTTCCAATAGTTTTGTTTTAACCTCTTTTCGTCGTAAAACTTTTTGGAAGGGGTAGAGTTAAGCCCGATTTACAAATTGACAAGTACAGTAGCGAGTTAAAAACAAATCAACTAAATTAACAACTTACTACTTAACTCGCTACTGTACTTGTCGATTTGTAAATCGGGCTTAACTCTGTGAAAAACTAAATGTGTCCATTTATCATGTTAGTCTAAGAATGTAACATTGCAGGAACATTGACATCTTATTAGCAAAACATGGACATAGGCTTACCTACATCAAACGTCTCTACTTTGCTCTATTCTGTGCCTTTCTCATACACCGGGTGTCCGCAATTTTCTCCAGATCATCGGTCCACCTTGTGAGTGGTCCGGTACATGGTTATTTGTTTAATATTTTTATTAACTTTATGTATCACTAGCGACACACCCCGGCTTCGCACGGGTATCTACAATATTATGCAAGTAGAATACATAAGTAAAAACCTTCCTTTTGAATGACTCTATCTTTTAAAATACCACTTGAATATCCGTTGCGTAAAGGGATTCACAGATAGCAAAAGTGACTTTGTTATGATTATTATAAAAATACTTTCGCAGTTATTATCTCTATCTCTACGAAAACGATAAGAAGGAATATTTGACTAAAAACCCTATACCATTCCGTCTAGCCAGCGTGATAAAAGCCAAGTTTCTCTACGTCCTTGCAGTAGGACAATAAAGTAAACTATTCTTTCCATTTTATTGCTAAGCATTTCATACTCAAGTGAGTTGCAAGTACTAGGATCACATAAAAGTGTAGCGATAAGTTGTTCATTGTCCAGTACATTGGAACTTGATACCTGCCACGTTGCCGCTCCGACAAAAGAGTGCACGGAGCGGCAACGCGCGCAGGTGTAGGGGCTCGCGCCCCGAACGTAACTCCCGCGTTCGAAAGTTACACTTTAGTTTGCTAATTTTGTGTTTGTTAAAACTTAGTAAGTTAAATATATTACATTTAAATGTTTGAAACTTAATGAAATATAGTTAAAATAAAATTATTTAGGTGTAACAAAACAAAAGTAAGTATTAAGTACTTATATTTCTTTTTTTATTTTCCTGTGGCCGCCTTTAGTCAGCTGATAGTAAGTGGTAGCCTCCGATTATGGACTCCAGCAATGCCAGGGTACAACTAAGCCGTTGCCTACCTTGCCCCTTTGGACTTTCACATTATCTCTACCTTCCCCAAGAGAAACGAGGAGAGATGATGTGAAGGGTATACTCGGACCTCCCGTATTGATTTTCATATTTTTTGTTTTGTATAAGACGAAAGAGCTCGATGTAAAGGCAAAAGAAAATGTAATAGAATTAATTACCAACACCTTTAAAAAGTTCCACAAACTCTACATTCAATACGTATAGAATTTTCTGTAGTACATCCTGTACAAGCACAGTAACTTATTATAACACATTTGGGAAGAAATTGAGACTATCTGTTCTTAGTAAACTTCATGGCTGTTGTCACCCCATCATTTGTCCCACGCGATTCTATAGAAGATAATTTGATGCCCTACGGTTCATCACTATATAGCATATAACATAGTGGCTATCATTGTCTGTCCGTCCCTGTGTATGTTTAAATGTTTAAAACTGCGCAACAGATTTAAAAGCGGAGATTTTTAATAAGTAGGTGATTAAATATGAAGGTTTATAATGTATGGTACATACTAGCTGATGCCAGCGGCTTCACCCGTGTTGTATAGCTAGCTTAAATGTTATTCTACACCCTAAACTACCTATTATCATTTATATCATTATTAGATGTGTAAATCGGGCTTTAAGGAATAAGGATAAAGAATGACGATTTATTTTATTTTACGATTGTTTATCCGTTATTAAAATAAACCTAGAAAATCTTGTCAAAAATCAACCGTTTTTCTATTTACAATGTTTTTTAGAGCTTCTAAATGCGACTATAATACTATTGCGATATAGAATTAAGCGTTTTAACAAGTTATACCAAAACAATATTAAACCAAGTCCCGGTAAAGTTATCTACGGATCCATTACACAACAACTTTAACGGACATTATACTAAGCGAGTTAACAAACTCGCCCGCTCTAACTGTAGGCAACGTAAACAGTGGAGAAGACTATATTTCATTATTACACTAATTACTTAGGGATAAACTGGCATTTTTGCGGGTTTTGACTTGTGTGGATGTGTGTTTGATTTCCAGAATCATGTGTTTTAAATCTGTCTTAATTTAGCATAAAAATGGGCTAGGTAAAAAGATATTATAGACATTGCGTTTAACCAAAGCAGGCTCTATATCGGACTGAAATATACAATATTACCAACATCTAACAAATAAAAATAATGATTATTTGCATTATCAAAAAGCCTGTGAACATGGGTCCAATTTAAATCAGCTGATTTTTCCATTTTCTTAAATTGTAACTTCTTCCCATATACTTTTTTTTCTTTGTTTGAAACACAATAGTTAGCTTAAATGTACGTCATTACATAAACCAAATTACTTACTTACATTTTATTATGTTTAATAATTATTAAAAAATCTGTACTAAAGTTTGTATGGAAAATCTATCTTCTGATAAAATCTTCATACAAAACGGCAATTTCATAGGTAATGACCTAATATTAAAACTAAATTCAAACTCAAAACAATAATTAGTAGATCGCAAAAGTGGTTTTGCTATTCGACTCTACAAACAGTTCATATTTAATGTTTTTATCTACCGAAAAAATAGTTAAACAACGTACCAAACATAAACTTTCACTTCAGCTTAGTATCAGCAATGACTATAAGAATAAAAAGATTATGCACATTGTGAATATCACTCTGACCTAACATCGTAAAAGGTAATATGTATCACCCTGTTTGAGATGTAACACAAACATAAAACAGATCTGAATAACGATATCAATACATATAAACACAAAAGACTCCGACACACGTCGTCGATAAACCTGTTCATACATTCACAGACCTATCGCAGGCCTTCGACGCAGTAACGCATAACTGACAGCTCCCGTGACGTCATCAACATCTGTTCACAACGATACACTACCCTAATATTACACCCCTCTCGCTCACACAAATAAAACTTAAGTGCAAATTGGTTAAGGTGTAAGTAAGACAGAGATACCTGTTGGGCGTCCCCCAGGGAATCATTCTTGGGACACTTCAAACTCCTTTTATACATTGTTTAAGTTTTGAAAGGGTTGTTTTGGCGACGCGTTGTTTCCCAGTTTATACTTTTTCTTATTGTCGTTTGCCGAGGCACGTTTCTAGGTTAGTTAATTTGGGTAACAATGGATTTTTTGTTATTACTACTTACAAAACTTTGTTGCGTAGATTTTTCTGTTTCGGCAACAGGATAAATAGTGACTTAAAAGTATTATATTTTCTAATTGGAATTTGTTGTTCAACGTTTCTGAGAAATAGGCAGTTAAAAGTTGTAACGATCTTATTTCAGTGTTTATTATAATTCTTGTACTTTCTACATAGAAATAGGTATATTTTATAGCTTTGTTTGAGTAACGGTATTTTAATCAAATGCTGTTCAATCCATAACTGCCTTAGTGGCACGACAGTCGCGGAAACGGCTGCACTGCACAAGATCACGAATTCGAATTCCGGGCAGGACAAGTATTTGTGTGATCCACTTATGATTATTGTCCTAAGTCTGGATAATCTTTGTGTCTGTTAAATTGATATTCGTGAAACCCAATGACACAAATAAATATATAAATATTGCTCACACATTCACCCAACGCCATCTAGTCCTAAACTAAGCAGAGCTTGTACTATGGGTAGAGAACGGATAAACATAAATAAATACATTTTTTTTTGTAAATACGAGCATATTATACATAGAAAATACCCAGACCAATGCAAACAATCATGTTCATGCAAAAAATACAAAGATTTTCATTGAGCGGGAATCGAACCCGAAACCTCTACGTAGCAGTCATGTTATATAACCATTACGTCAAAGAGTTCGACAAAAAAACAAGGCATGATCCTTAGTGCGGAAGTTGTCAATTAAAAAAGAGAAAGAGTCACAAACATTCTATATTAGCAATCATTTGAATATATGAGCAATATATTGAGGCTGAGATAAATAAAGTAATTTTCTACATTGCGTATATAAAAGTAACGTATTTGCCATAGATCTCATGACAGTTTTGAAGAATACCATGTGGTTTGCAACCGCGGCTTGTCCTTGATACTGACAGCCAACTGTCATAAATGTAGTTCGAGATTTCTACGCATAAAACGGTTAAATGACTGACCTGATTTTGATGTTATTCTGTGTGTTGATACGAGTATTTAAAGCTTAACGGGAATAATAATAAGAAGAATTTTTATACTAATTTAAGTGCAATGTTATTTGCGACTATTGTAACGGGGACGACACTAACTCCTGTAACACAGTTTAACTAGAGCAGGAGTTAGGGCATTCTTCAAAACTATGTGTAAATGTTTATGGAAATAAATAAATAATTATTAAATTATTATTATCCGAAAATAAGAAAGACAATGGAAAAAATTGGTACTCGATGCGGGACTGGAACCCGCGTCTCTGGACTATACGCGTCCAGCGCCATGACCACTAGGCCAACCGAGTATTTGTAACTTATTATTTAATGAATAATCAAAAAAAGAAAACAACCAGCCTATCGCAGTCCACTGCGGAACATAGGCCTGTCCCAGCATGCAGAGCGTGTCCTGCGCCTCCCGCATTTAGTCCGACACAGAGATCTTCTTGAGATTGTGAATACCAATTTCAAATTCAAATTTCAAAATACTTTATTTCATAAAATTTATTACAAATTGTTTGAAATCGTCATTTACTTAAAATTGAAGCTACAATTAAAATTATAGATCGACACAGACAAACGCTACAGCACTAAAAAAAGCCGCGTTGTATTGTCCAATGTAAATTAAGGGAGAAAAATAAAACCAATCTACTACTCGAATCTACTTGTCTGTCTGTGTTGATCCATAAATTCCAGTTTCTAAATGGTAGGGCCAATGAGAACAATACTATCCTACTAATATTATAAATGAGAAAGTTTGTGAGGATGGATGAATGGATGTTTGTTACTCTTTCACGCAAAAACTATTGAATGAATTTTATTGAAATTTGGAATATAGGTAGTTTAGGGTGTAGAACAACATTAAAGCTACCTATACAACCCGGTGAAGCCGCGGCCATCAGCTAGTGCTTAATATAATAGTGATGAAATAAAATAAATGAACAGCTTCGATAGAGTTCACGAGGTCGTGGTTGTAACCACGACGTCGTGTAACGCGACTTTAATCACAATTGCACGCCAGACGCTACCACCACGACCGCCGCGCTACCGTGGCAGTCTTTTAGAATATCGTTGTTTCACCTCATGAGTTGTCTTGTCTGCCTACACTTTATCTTTCTGCTACGCTAAATTCTTAATAGCAATCGTAGGACGCCCCCAGCTAAGTGGACCGACGACCTCAAAAAGGCTCTGTGTTGGATTAGATGCGGAAAGCGCAGGACCGTGTTCTGTGGCGCATGTTGGGACTGTTGGGACAGGCCTATGTCCAGTAGTGGACTGCGATAGGCTAGTTGATCGATTGAAGTTCTTAATGAGTCACCACAAGCTATATATTTTACAATAATAATGTAATATCCGTTTTATTATGCCTCAGTTTACTTTCGTGAATGTAAACAGTTTACATAATTCGCTAACTATATAAACAAGCTATACGGTCTGTCTGTCGGCTCGTGTGGACTTGTTTATTATTATTAACTCTTTCATTTACTACTAGGTTTATTATTGTGTGGTTACCATTTATTATCAGCATAGATGAACGAAACGCGTGTTGTAGTGGTGAAAACTTAGTTATAAACATCCCGTTTGCTAGATTAACTGTAGATGTTAGTAAAGGTAAATTATTTACCAAAGTTACCGTTAGTCGGTTTTATGACACCCTTAGCATTTAATGGGATGAAGATGTCCATTTCTTATTTTTCCGTCACCAGGCAGATAATTTTATTATTGTATCTTAAGTAAGTCAAAGTAAAAACTCATAAAATTTATTTTACAATAGACTACGTCTACATCTATGGCTGTTCGTTTGGTGAGTTATTGAAGAAACAAACAAAATTACTTACTAAAGACAGAAAACTAAACAAATTATTTGCCTATCCCTGCAGAGGGACATTCGAGGCTAAACTAAAGGATGTTTGTTAAAGCTGTAGCTACAGTATTACATTTAAGTGGTTAACCATACCTATATCTAGTTACTATGAACGCATCACATATCACTCGACCTAATAAGTTATTAATTATGTTTTATTTAATTATCCAAACAGACTAACTACTCTACCTGTTGGTTAGCAGTTCAGTAGAGTATGAGTGGTGAACACCATGTTAGTATTAATGGAAATCATAAGACGGTGGTTGCCAGTAGTCTTAAAAGACTGATCTTTCGTCCATCTTGCTCTAAGAGTATACTTGCACAGCTGTTTGACTCTATTCGACAGTCTTCGCTATAAGGCACATCATGTAAAGCAGTAACAAGTCATTTTGAACCTATTCTGAAATATCTTTCTTTCTTTCTTTTGTATGTTACGACTCCGGTCTACCGCCCATTAATGCTGTAGACAGCTCGGCTAGTATAATAAATATTTAATTTAGTCGCTTATACAAATAATATCATGTTTCTGACCGTGAACTAGATAACAGTACAAAACCTTGACCCATATACCAGGAGAGCATGATATTAAAGGAGGTTTAGCTGCGAGAGATGGTAAATTTAATTAGGGTACATCTGCGTTACGCTGCTTATATCTATGTAGTAGCAGGTTCCCTACTTTGTGGTAGACAAATAGTAATTTACTATATTAGTTGTGATTTCTTTTATTATATTTTTAGTGAGTACATCATCATCATCTCAGACAATCGACGTCCACTGCTGAACATAGGCCTCCTCCAAGCATTGCCACCTTGTGCGGTCCTGTGCCTCCCTCATCCATCGGCTTCCCGCCGCCCTAACTAGGTCGTCGGTCCACCGTGTAAGGGGTCTCCCCACCCTGCGCTTTCCGGTACGCGGTCGCCATTCCAGAACCTTTCTGCCCCAACGGCTGTCGGTTCTCCGCGCTATGTGCCCTGCCCACCGCCACTTTAACCGGGCAATTCTGAGCGCTATGTCGGTTACTTTGGTTCTCCTGCTGTCAACAATTATAAATTGATGACATAAAACGTTTGAAAAAAGGTTGAGACTTCTCTTTCAAAGACTATCATTTTCTCAGAGTAGGTATATTGTAATCTTCGAAAAATCCTTTTAGTTTCAGCAGCCAAATCAAAACGTCATTTAAATCTATTGCTACAATTAAAAATGACTAATCATACCGGAACTGACATGCATGTATGTAGAACCAAAGCACCAATACATGGTGGTCACTTGTCACTGTCTATCCATACAAATTAAGTGTAAATCTACTATATAAAAATAAGTCGGGTTTTCCTTCCTGACGCTATAACTCCAGAACGCACGAACCCATTTCCACGATTTTGCATTCGTTGGAAAGGCCTTGGGCTCCGTGAGGTTTATAGCAAAGAAAATTTAGGAAAAATTTAAACAGAAACGCGGGAAAATAATGCCCGTGCGAAGCCGGGATGGGCCGCTAGTTGTCTATAAATATCACCTAAATAAGGCGTCAGCTTAGGTTCATGTACATATAAATATAAGCATGCATTACTTTATATACTAACGAATAGTATATTATTATATTAAATAACACACGTCATGTAAGAAGTCATTTTACTTTCTGCTTCGCATAGCGCGATGTTCACGCCGTGTGCACGACAGGGTGAGCACAACAGTTACGTTATTTATTATATTATGTACAAGAAAGGTACCTACTATGTATATTATGTAGGTACTACTTAAATATATGCTGTCAGTGAAATAAAAGAAGAAAACGATTTATTCAACAAAGGAAGCTTTTTAATCTTTAAAAAGCTATACTGTTAAGTTTCGTACTTTATCAATTAAAGTAAATCAACCAATTATAGGAAGTAACATGATAGTCTAGGTATACATAACATAAAATGAAGTCGCTTTCTCTGTCCGTATGTCCCTTTGTATGCTTAAATCTTAAAACTACGCAACGAATTTTGATGCAGTTTTATACGTATAGTATAACACATGCATAATATAGTAGAGAAACCCTGAATTTAGAGATTTCTAATGTAATTGTCTAATGAAGCTGTACTTAAACGTTGTATAAGGACATTCTGTAGTAGGTGCCCGTGCGGAGCCGAGGTTGGCCGCTAGTACTTAATAAAAGAATACCACGCTGTCTAGAAGACGTTCACGATTTGTCTCTCGCGTCTGACCAATTTATACTTTGAACAAACGTGTTAGTTTTATAAATGTCGAAAGGTAAAATCATTTCTTGATCTTGTGCTCTCTTTCCACTTTTGTAACTTTGCAACAGGACCGGTGCCGGTCTTCGATGATTCAGATGGTCAAGATTATTAAGAATAATATCGTCTCTCACTAAAAGGTTCGGGAATTTAAATCCCATTAGTTTTAAATGCAATAATAATACTTTTTTACAACACCTACAGTACTGTTTGCTGTTTGTTAATACCTAAACTAAGTAAGTTTAGTAAGAGATCACAAATAACCAGTTTCATCAACAAATTCTAAGCGCTCCGAGTGCGCCATTTTATAATTTTTGCGCTTTAATTGTCGTGAGAAACGAAATAGTTCACCATCTTGTATTTACGTAATATTTTGTAATAAAACTATTAAATAAGTCGTGTGTTGACTTAATTTTATTTATTTGTAATCTAAATAATGATCGTGACATCTGCTTGATGCAGTAAGAGCATTTGCTATGGTTTAGAGGAGTAGAAATAGAGTAGATAATACTCGTAATATACGTCTGGTGTCGGCACTCTAATTTAACCTTTTAGTGTCGTAAATAGCGACTAAAGGAAGAAAATTGATGTGCATCCAGTACCAGCGTAATATGCTCATTCTTAAACTGTTTTGATGTTGCAATAACAGATAGGGTGAACAATAGAATGAACAAGCAAAACGACTCCTCTAGTCATACTTTGTGTGTTGTATAAAATTCTAAAATCAAAAGAAGTAAAAGAGTCCAAAAAAAACTCATTCAGAGATTAAGATGGGAGAATTACCCCCGGTTTCTGAATGACTGATCAAGTAAAAATCAACTAATGTCAAAACTAACATTTTCAGAACCAAAAATGACAGTTTTGACACTTGATTAGTTGATTTTTACTTGATCAGTCATTCGCAAACCGGGGGTTAGACACTGGAATTTTATATCTATTTTTGAAGGACATTCAGTTAGTTTTACTAAAGCCTGCTCATAAGCGTAACAGAAAAAACTAAGAAGATAAATAAACAGTTTATTGAGTTTTCGGAAAACGCTCGCAGAATTCCCTAACCTTTCCAAAGCTTTCGAGACTATCAATTTATTCGCCATGTCCAAATTTAAACATAAATACGTCCGTATCGTAAAAATATAAATTAAAATATAGACATTATAAATAAATTAACATAATATTAATAAATTGATGCGTACCTATATTAATTAATTCATGATCTAGTAGCCTACCTACTTATGCAGCCAAGCGTGCCTCAAGGTCGTATATTTGGACCTATTTTAAATCTTTGTCGGTAAGCAATTAAGTTAAACATTATTATATACTTATGGCTATATTGAGTCTTGAAATTTTTATATGGTGACCGAGTGAGAAATATAATAATTTCTGTTACCACACCACCTCATCCTATGCTGTCGTAAAAATCGACTAAGGAAAATAAACGTGTCCGTAGAAATTATTTTTAACTAAAATAAAAGATGAAAATCTTGACATCCTATACCAATCTGTTTAGCCAGCTTAGTATTAGTAAGATAACTTACACTTTTTAACAGGAGGCCTGTCCCTGCAGTGGAGCGTTTCCTTGCAGTGCGTCATGTCCTTGCAGCGGGCCATGTTCTTGCAGGGCATTAAAAGCCTGTGTGGTGACTGAGTAAGAATACAATATGTCGCCACCCCATCTCATCTCATGGGTATCGTAAAAACCGACTAAGGGACTATCCGTGAATATTATCTTTACGAAATAAAAAGAAGGAAAACTTGAAATTAAACCCTATACCAATCCGTCTGGCCAGCGTGGTATTAGTAGGCCAAGTATACTTCCGTCATGGGAGGAGGCGTCCCTGCAGTGGGGCGTTAATAGGCTGTTAATAAGATGATTAAAATCCTGTTCTAATTTGGCTGTTATCTGTCTTTAAACTACCAGGATAACAGGAACACATAAGAGTTAAACGGACGAGCTAGGTAATACATTTCCTTGTTCACAACAATATAATCGATGAAAACGTTTCATATGCAGGATTCACACGCTATGGAACACAATGGCCGCGTAAAAAGTTAAACAAAAAGTGTAGCAAGGCCAAGATCTTAGCGTCATAGAGTAATTACTACAGTTTGATAACTAATTGAAACATTAACACAACTCATTCTATTTATTATTTACTTCTTTGTACGGCTACAATACAATGCTTAGACTCTTCAATATTATGCATATAATTTTATACACTAGCTGACCTGTGCCCACTTCGTTAGGCGGCGAAAAAAACGCGTAAAGCGCGCACTTTTTTCAACATATTTCATTACTGCTCCTCTCCTATCAGTCATAGCGTGATACTACATAGCCTATGATACTCCCCGATAAATGGACTATTCAACACAGAAAGAATTTTTGAAATCGGTTCAGTAGATCCAGAGATTACCCCCTACAACGTCACAAACACACACACATACAATCACACAAACTTTACCTCTTTATAATCTATATCTATATATATAATATAAAACTCAAAGATGACTGACATAGTGATCTATCAACGCACAGCCTAAACCGCTGGAGGGATCAGGCTGAAATTTGGCATGCAGGTAGAAATAATAACTTAGGCATCCGCTAAGAAAGGATTTTGATGAATTCTACCCCCAAGGGGATAAAATAGGGAATAAAAGTTAGTATGAAACTTTGTCAGTTTCAAACCGATCGGGCTGAGACTTTGCATGCATATAGCTGCTATGACGTAGGCACCCCATTAGTAAGGACTTTGATGAATTCTACCCCCAAGGGGATAAAATAGGCGATGAAAGTTAGTATCAAACTTTGTCAGTTTCAACCCGATCGGGCTGAGACTTAGCATGCATATAGCTACTATGACGTAGGCACCCTATTAGAAAGGACTTTGATGAATTCTACCCCCAAGGGGATAAAATAGGCGATTAAAGTTTGTATGAAACTTTGTCAGTTTCAAACCGATCGGGCTGAGACTTGGCATGCATATAGCTGCTATGACGTAGGCACCCCATTAGTAAGGACTTTGATGAATTCTACCCCCAAGGGGATAAAATAGGCGATGAAAGTTAGTATCAAACTTTGACAGTTTCAACCCGATCGGGCTGAGACTTAGCATGCATATAGCTACTATGACGTAGGCACCCTATTAGAAAGGACTTTGATGAATTCTACCCCCAAGGGGATAAAATAGGCGATTAAAGTTTGTATGAAACTTTGTCAGTTTCAAACCGATCGGGCTGAGACTTTGCATGCATATAGCTACTATGACGTAGGCACTCCCTTAGTAAGGATTTTGATAAAAATTCCACGCCTATGGGGATAAAATAAGGAATGAAAGTTTGTATAAATCTTCTTAGATTTTCGACTGATTAAACTAAAATTAAAGATTGGAGCTACTATGATGAATTAATGGAGAAGTTGTAGAATATAATGTCGTCCCTATTGCTGTTGACGGTGCATGTTAATTTCGTATCTCTCTTATATAATCTACGGACCACAAGATAGAGCGATGGAGGTGCGTTCAGACATTGTCAGATATGTGGTACGAGGTAGGTACGTGACTGCAACTGAAAGCGTTACATTGCAATATAGTGGAAGCCACTATAGGTATTAACTGGGGGTGCGAAAGGTGCAGTTGTATTAATACCACGATCACGTTCAAATTTAAACGATTACAGTTTCCCCTAAAAGTCTGCTTTGCCATGACAATAAATAAGTCTTAGGTGCAAACTCAAAAATTTGAGGGTATTGACTTGAGAGAACATTACTTCTCTCATGGACTGCATGTTTTATGTTGTTTGCCCACGAGTAAATTCTCCCAATAGCTTAATATCTTGGCGCCTTATGACAGATTAGTTATTAAAAATGTTGTGTACAAAGAAGTTTTGCAGGCCCCTTATTTTTACATACGCTAAACAAAAATAAGCCTAATTAGGTAATAATACTACTGAACGCGAGCGAAGCCGCGAGCAAAAGCTAGTCTACTATAAAAATAAGTCAGGTTCAATGTCAATAAGCATACATAGGGAGCGACTTTGTTTTATTCTATCTATCTAGTGATTGCTGTTACTCTGCCTCGATGGCGGGCGCGGCGGTTGGGGTAACGGCTTCCGTGAAGTTCATTCAAATCGGGTTCGATTATACAGTATGACGTGTAAAAGAGCAAAAAGAAGAATTTTCCCCGTGTGGTGACGGAGTAAGAATACAATATGTCACTACCCCATCTCATCCCATGGGTGTCGTAAAAAGTGACTAAGGGACTATCATCTTAACGAAATAAAAAGAAGGAAAACTTGAAATTAAACCCTGTACCAATCCGTCTAGCCAGCGTGGTATTAGTAGGCCAAGTATACCTCCGTCATGGGAGGAGGCGTCCCTGCAGTGGGGCGTTAATAGGCTGTTAATAAGATGATTAAAATCCTGTTCTAATTTCTCATCATCTCTCGCGGAGACTTTACAAACATCAAAATTAACAAAGAAATTCACAAAGAATTGTCTTGGATGGGAATCGAACCCGCAACCGCTACCGCAACCGTCACGCCACGTAGTTAAATAATAACTGTCAATTAAAGAAATTTCAATAATTATTACGAATTTAATAACTTCAATCTTGTCTGCCATTAAAGAAATGTCATTAGTGTCATCAGTGTCACATTTTCACACGATATTATCTAATATTTTATTATATTATTATTTATAGTAATATTTATGAGCTTAAACAGCCATGAAGATAGACGATAAATAAAGTTATACGTTTTAAGTCGTTAATTTTCACTTTCACTGTCAGTTTGAAGTAGGAACATATATATTTACATAAATGTTTTTGTTTTCTTTAGAGTAAGTTTAGCTGTGTTTATGGATTCACGTGTTTAAGAATATTTCGCGTTTTTTTTGTTAATTTCAAAAATATAATCAATACAATATTCAAATAATAAAAATAAAAGAAAAAAAAACACATAAAATTGGCTAAAAAATAGAATAAAACAATAAATGCTTTGATCTACATAGATACAACACAACAAAATGCAAAAACTAGACGAAAACATCTCTACATTTATGTATAACATAACATTTTTAATTAGTTCCCAGTAATACTAGGTCATTTTGGAACTTACAAGGTCAACCAGTTTTTAAAGAGTTTCTTTTAGTATTTTAATCATCAAAATTTAAAATTGAAATTAAAGCCTATACCAATCCGTCTGGCCAGCGTGGTATTACTAGTCTAAGTATCCCTCTGTCACGGGAGGAGGCCCGTCCCTGCAGTGGGACATAAATGGGCTGTTGTGATGATTTTAATCATCACTCTCCGAAACTAGCGAAACAATATTATGTAGTTAAATCATATAATTTCTCTTAACATTTACAAGATCCGACATTTTAATAAGACTAGCGTCTCGTATTTATTAAATATGTCTGACATACATATATTTTTAATGTTTCTACGCCATGACAGCTCGGCAAAGCGCTCAAACTATTTATAAACATGTTGGATTAATACTAAATCATAAATCGACCGCTGGGATTCATTAAAATTGACATAGAGCATAGAGCGTCTGTGTGCCATAGAGTATAGACTAGCGATGCGATTTCAAGGTTTTATTTAGTTAAAATAATTTATGTTTCTACGTCACATGTCTTAGTTTGTGACGCCGTGATATAGTCTATCTGGTTAATATAAATTACAGATAATCCCATTAATATTATGAACAGAGATTTCATCTCAGCCAAAAAAAGTTGATAAAGCACATTAATGATACAAAATACTCATAAGGTTTGCTCTAAAAATCTAGCCTACTAGCTGACGCGTCCCTTTTTTTAAACATATTTCATTACTGCTCCACTCCTATTAGTCATAGCGTGATACTATATAGCCTATGACACTCCCCGATAAATGGACTATTCAACACAGAATACATTTTTAAAATCGGTTCATTAGATCCAAAGATTACCTCCTACAACGTCACAAACACACAAACTTTACCTCTTTATAATATTAGTATAGATATAGCACAAATAAATGTCTTCCGTGGGGTTTGAACCCTAATGCGTGGCAGCCACATATACGCCTGCTATGCCACCGAGGCAAATGTAATTTTCTAAAGCGCAAACTATAAAGCGAGCACTGCGAGGAAAGCTAAACGAGTTGGTGTTTAAAAATGTGTTATTGTATCTGAGTGACACAAGTTGTTTTAACTCATCTTGTGACGTTTGATCATAATACTTGACTCGAAATAGATTATATTACGAGTAGGAACATTATGTTGCCACATTATATATGTATTGTTGACATTGAAGTCATTATGAAATTATCGTTGCTTATTTATTTAATCCTCCGTGTGGTGACGGAGTAAGAATACAATATGTCACCACCACCCATCTCATCCCATGGGTGTCGTAAAAAAAAACGACTAAGGGAGTATCCGTGAATATTATCTTTACGAAATAAAAAGAAGGAAAACTTGAAATTAGTCTACACCAATCCATCTGGCCAGCGTGGTATTAGTAGGTCATGTATCCCTTCGTCCCGGGAGGAGGCCCGTTCCTGCAGTGGGACATTAATAAGCTGTTATGATGATTTATTTAATGAGTCGAAGGTTATTTTGCGATCTACAAACTATTACCCTGAGTCTGGATGTTCTTTGTGACTGTTAAATTAATGTTTATAAGGTTATAGTGCTGTAATTGTCTTTATAAAGAAGGAGAGTCTTTTTACGTAAGAATACAATGGTCTTACCACCCATATGCTATGGCGGTTACAGCAAAATGAAATCACAGATTTATATCGTTCATAAACTCCTATCTAAAAATAGCTTTCACTTAGATCTAGTATTACATACAAATACGTACCTAATGTGAGCAAGTTTTAAATTATGTGTTTTAATTAAGTAGAGAATAGATTTTAAATTGTATTTCTTCATTAATTGTAATTTCTTTTTGTTACAGGTAATGTTGTCGACATAAAATCAGGAGAAGAAACCGTCAAACCATTTGATCAGACATGGCAAAGCATTATACTTGGCATCCCGGGTGTTGGTCAGCCTAAGCAGGTTTCTATATCGCTAGGTTACTTAATACTGGGGTTGAGAGCAATTCTTCCACAGTACGAAAGTTTGTGTTAAAAGTTGTATTTTACTTTTCATCATTCTAAATAATATAAAAATGTCAGGACTCAGGACATAATACATACCATCCCATTTCATCACGGGTCGTGTAAGTGAGTAAAGTAAAGCCTTCATTTGCCATGGACCGACATTTGTGGAAATCTAAGATCTCTCTTTGCCCAGCAGTGGGATGATGTTTGCCCAGCTGTGGGATGATGTAGGCAAAAACAAACAAAAATAAAACTCTTTCTAACATATTTGTAGGTAATGTTTACTATTTATAAACTTATGTAAAATTTCACGTTCAAGGACTGTTAATAGTTTATGGTTATGAATGAATTAATGATAATACTATGTAACGCGTACAGATTACAACATATTATAAGTACTGCCAATTACATAATGTTTACTATAAAACTGGATATTTGCTATCAAACATATTTTTAGGATCGAATGACAAAATTTTTAACTTTTTAACGTCCCTATGTGTCTTACTGCAAGGACGGTCCTCCTACAAAACGAAGGGAAATGAAATGAAGCCTACTAATAAACATTGGCCAGATGAGTTTCTTCTAGTAGAGATACATAGTCGGTACCTATGGGTATAGTCATAGTCATATCGTATAACAGTGTTAGCCCAGCCAAAGCCCCATGGGGTTGTGATATCTATCCACAACCACTTTTTAAAGACAAATAGACCGGCCACTTCTCAACCAGTTAATAGCAATGAACAATTAGTACGAATTAACATAATTACATCAATATTATAGTTATGTAGACGGTGTAAGCAGTGCGTGAAGTGTCATGGCGCGAGTTAGGACGGTTCAGCGTTGTGGATAACCATGTCATATGTGTGTTTACACGCGATTTTAATATATACGTAACTGGCTTGCAACTATGTAGTTACTAGCTTATGCCCGCGGTTTTACCCGTGTTGTATAAGTAGCTTAAATGTCTACACCCTAAACTACTTATATTCCAAATTACATCAAAATCCAATCAATAGTTTTTGCGTGAAATAGTAACAAACATCCATCCATTCATACATACATCCTCACAAACGTTCGCATTTATTATATTAAGTAGGAAGTAGGATAGTCATAATGGCAAAGCTGTCGTGTATGACGCTGGCGTATACGAGGTTGCGGGTTCGATTCCGATAAATATTTGTGTGATACCATACACAGTTTATGATCTTAAGTCTGGATGTCCTTTGGGGACATTAATTTCATGTTTGTAAAAGTACCCGCGATGTATGTTAATTTTTTTATAAAAAGTAAATCCGAGATCGTGTCCTGTGTCGCAGGGACATAACAAACGTCAATTTAACAGAGACAAAAAAACATCTGTGCTTAAGACAATTATTGGTGGATCACACAATACAGGTGGTCTTTCTCTATTCAGTAAACTGGCAATTAGGGAGCTAGAACTAAATCCCTGACGTCTAATGTTTCTCTCAACACTTTGTCGACGACCTCTGTGGCGTAGTGGTTTTATGCAAATCTCGCTCAATGCAAATCTTTGTGTGCATGAACATGATTATTTGCATTGGTCTGGGTGTTTTCTATGTATAATATGTAAGTATGTATGTATTTACAAAAAAAAGTATTTAAGTATGTACCTATATCCGCTGTCTAGTACCCATAGTACAAGCTTTGCTTAGTTTTCGGACTAGATTGGGCGTTGTGTGAATGTGTGTGAGGAATTTGTCTGTCTATATGTGTTCGAAACAACTATATAAAAAATGTCTCTATCTTGCATTGTATTCAAACCCGCGACCTTGTGCACGGCAGCTCCGAGACCATTGCGCCACCGAGGCAGTGTAATACATCTAGTACACAAATATTAAGATACATAAATAGTTAAAATATACTGTAGAGTATTCGACAGTGACCTTGACTATGTTACGGACTAAAAAACATTGTAACTACGTAACTTGACACCAACGCCTAATATCGTATTTGATGTTTTTTGTACGTCTGTCTCTCTGTTTTGGGTAAACTTGGAAACGGCTACACAGAATTTGATGGGTTTTATACCGGTACATTGCTAATTTAAGGCCGCGTAGGTACTTCTTAATTGATTGTTTTTTTTTTAATATTTAATGAACTTATATCTTTATAATATTAGTCCTTACAATAATGTTTTTACCAAGATATCACGGGAAAAGTGATAAATATGATTTCCCGCGACGAATTAAATTAGAACTTAAATTACATGGGAAAATGCGAAGCTTTCAATCTAGGAGGGACTGTAGTAATGCCTAATGTTCATAATATCATCATCATCATATGTAGTCAGAAAAACTTGCTGACTCGTGCCTTTTTTAAACATATTTCATTACTGCTCCACTCATATTAGTCATAGCGTGATACCATATAGCCTATGACACTCCCCGATAAATGGACTATTCAACACAGAAAGAATATTTAAAATCAGTTCCTTAGATCCAGAGATTACCCCCTACAACGTCACAAACACACAAACTTTACCTCTTTATAATATTAGTATAGAAGTATAGATTTAAATATTTCCTCCTCCAAATATGTCCAAAAGTTCACATTATGATTGTAGTTATTTCATTCGATAAGTATCTTAGTATCGAGTTAGTTAGTCGATTCTTAATTACTTTTGACAACACTATTTAAGAACTTAAGTTAGCTTCGATTTGTTAATTGAAATCAATTAGCTACGTTATTGAGACCAATGCGGACTTCGAGCTTATACCATTGTAGCTTTTAACAACATACGGAGGCTTTTAAACCGCCGAGTACACTAGACTATATATCTCTAGCCCCATCTTACAGCCATACCATTATTATGGAAGATTTTAATACATGTTTGATTAAGCAGGACTATCGAGCTTCTTGCTTTCGACGCATTATAGATTCTTGTAACTTCACTATTTTACCTCTTAATGCTACTCATCATTTCCCTAATTCCGTATCTTCTCTCTTGGATCTTATTCTTGTTTCTTCCTCTAGACACGTTAGCAAGCATGGTCAATGCTCAGCTGACGCGTTTTCCTACCACGACCTAATCTATATTTCTTATAAGATACGCCCCCCTAAGGCTAAACCTAAAATAATTATGCAGCGCAATTTTAGTGGTATGGATATCTCCAAGATTTGTGAGGATGCTCGTATGATAGATTGGAATCCCTTGCTAGCATCTGACTCGGTAGACACTAAAGTGCAAATATTCACATCGCGAATCATACAGCTGTATGATGTACATGCGCCAATTCGTGCAATAAAAATTAAACACCATCCAGCACCTTGGCTTACTAACGACATCAAACTGCTTATGTCAAAAAAAGCTGCAGCCAAGACTAAGTATAAGCGGAGACCAACACCATCTAATTTTGAACAATATGTGTCAATTCGTAATCACTGCAATAGGATGTGTAGGAAAGCACAACGCCAACATATCCATGCCTCTGTAGAGAACAAAGATCCAGCGAAAGTCTGGAAATTTCTTAATACTATGGGAGTTGGTAAAGCGCGTAATAACTTGTTTCCTAATGATTTAAATATTAATTCACTTAATGTGCATTTCTCCTCGTCGTCCAATTTTGATGGACCTACTAAATTCAATACTTTGCAAACTCTTTCTGCTATTCCAACTCCCGACTATCCACCGTTTCTTTTCGAGCAATTGTCCGCATGTGATGTTAAAAAGAGCGTACTCACTATCTCATCTAATGCTGTTGGCAACGACTGTATCAGCCGCAACATGATCCTTCCTATCCTCGATGAAATCCTTCCCATCCTATGTAACATCCTCAACCACTCCCTCTCATGTGGCATCTTTCCATCCTTATGGAAAGATGCTCACATAATTCCACTCCCAAAAATTCCCAAACCTTGTAATTTTAATGATTACCGTCCTATATCAATATTACCTTTTCTATTGAAAATCCTTGAGCGGTCGGTACATACGCAACTAAGCGCTTTTTTGCACAAAAATGCTCTCCTGAGTACGTTCCAATCAGGTTTCCGCCCTGGGCACAGCACTGTTACGGCTTTAGTACATATCACTGACGAGATAAAAGTAGGTATGGATAATGGACTGTTAACTGTACTATCTCTCCTAGATTTTAGTAATGCCTTTAATACTGTAGATTTCCATGTCCTTATCAACATTCTCCGCTCTATTAACATATCTCCATCGGCTATTGACTGGTTTCATAGTTACATGTTTGGCCGCCGGCAACGTATACGCATTGAACATTCGCACTCTTCATGGTGTAATACATCTGCAGGTGTACCTCAGGGTGGCGTTTTATCTCCTTTACTTTTCGCAATATTTATTAATTCTATCACAAATAAACTAGTTTCATCCTACCATCTTTACGCAGATGACTTACAAATTTACACTCAGGCACCTGTTAATAATCTTGCTGAAGCCTTTAGTATTATTAACAAAGATCTCTCACAAATTTGTGAGTGGAGTACAAATTATGGACTCAAAGTTAATCCCTCCAAGACGCAAATTATAGTTTTAGGCAGTTCCAGAATGCACTCAAAAATCACTTGGTCACAACTGCCACAGTTACAATTTGATGGACAAGTACTAACGCCTCAAAGCAGTGTTAAGAACCTAGGGATTTACTTAGATAATACACTCTCTTGGAATAAGCAACTGCAGGAAACCAGTCGTAAACTCTTTGCGGCAGCAGGATCATTACGCAGGTTACGCAACTTTCTTCCAGTTACTACTAAAATTGCGCTTGCACAATCTCTTTTGCTTCCTTTACTTGATTATGCCGATGTCTGTTATCATGATCTCACAGAGGAGCAACTTGATAAACTTGAGCGTCTCCAAAACTTCTGTATCCGATTTATATTTGGCTTACGCAAATATGATCACGTCTCTGACTATCGCGATAAACTCAAGTGGCTCCCAATCCGACTTCGCAGGAATACTCATATTCTTACATTGCTCCACAATGTTTTGTTTAACCCTAACACTCCCTCGTATCTCAAAGAACGTTTTAAATATCTTTGTGACACACATGCAAGATCCTTGCGATCTACTGAAAATTTGAGGCTTGAAATGCCAACGCATTCCACGAATTTTTATGATAAAACATTCACTGTCCTAGCTGTACGTTTGTGGAATGCTTTACCGGTAGATGTTCGAAAGGCTCAATCTCTCAGTGTGTTTAAAAATATGGTAAAAAAGCATTTCCTGACGTCAAATAAATAATAACTATCATATTTTCGATTTATCTATATGTGTAAATATATATTGTTATACATAGTCTGGCCATAAATACTGTTACAATTAAAAATAAGAAAGATATTACATTTGAATTTGGAATCTGTCATTTTTATACGATTGTTCATTGTATTTTCTAATTTTGGCGCCAATACATTGTACAATATTTTGCTATATTAAAATGGAGTGGGGTGATAAAGAAAACCGAATCGCTGTGATTGCATTACACAAAGTTGGTATGGAGCCGAATGTAATTTTTAAAACTCTCCATACGCTTGGTATTAGTCAAATGTTTGTGTACCGGGCTATTAATAGGTACAATGAGACCTTCTCTGTTTGTGACAGAAAAAGATCTGGCCGTCCACGTAGTGTTCGTACGAAAATGGTGGTCAAAGCAGTAAGGGAAAGAATTCGAAGAAATCCTGTCCGAAAGCAAAAGATTTTATCTCGGGAGATGAAGATAGCACTCAGAACCATGTCACGCATTTTAAAAGATGACTTAGGACTTGCAGCCTATAAGAGACGCACTGGTCATTTTTTAACTGATAATTTAAAAAAGAATGGGGTGGTTAAATCGAAGCAACTACTGAAGCGGTACGCAAAGGGAGGTCACAGAAAAATTTTGTTTACGGATGAGAAAATCTTTACAGTTGAGCAACATTTTAACAAACAAAATGACCGTATTTATGCTCAAAGCTCTAAGGAAGCTTCCCAATTAGTCGACAGAGTGCAACGTGGGCATTATCCGACTTCAGTGATGGTTTGGTGGGGTGTTAGCTATGAAGGAGTGACTGAGCCATATTTTTGTGAAAAAGGTATCAAAACATCGGCACAAGTGTATCAAGATACCATTCTTGAGAAGGTAGTTAAACCCCTTAACAACACCATGTTCAATAACCAAGTATGGTCCTTCCAACAAGACTCAGCGCCGGGTCATAAAGCTCGGTCCACGCAGTCTTGATTGGAAATGAACGTTTCGGACTTCATCAGAGCTGAAGACTGGCCGTCGTCTAGTCCCGATCTTAATCCGCTGGATTATGATTTATGGTCAGTTTTAGAGAGTATGGCTTGCTCTAAACGCCATGATAATTTGGAGTCCCTAAAACAATCCATACGATTGGCAGTGAAGAATTTTCCCATGGAAAGAGTGCGTGCTTCTATTGATAACTGGCCTCAACGTTTAAAGGACTGTGTTGCAGCCAATGGAGACCACTTCGAATAAGCTTTTTATATTTTGAATTGTTTTATATTTATGTATTAAACTAACACACTGTAAAAGTAATAAATATTATTTGCAATAAAAAAAAATGTTTTTTCTTCGTAACAATATTTATGGCTAGACTAGGTATATTATGTATATGTAGTATATGGATATATATAATAGTATATTATGTAGTATATGTATAGTTTAAGGTATGTATTATAGTACATGTACCTATATGATACTGAGTAATATATAGATAGAATAATTAGGTTGACGAAATTACCCTACATAAAATTATAACTACACCATTAAATTGTTTTTATTTTATGTTGTATATCATGTCCATCCTAAGGTTGCCTGGAAGAGATCGCACTTGGCGATAAGGCCGCCCATTGTACATTTACTGTTCTGTTGTATTTATTGTACCTTTATACCTAAACGGTATTTATGTTGGTGTGCAATAAAGAATTATCTATCTATCTATCTATCTATATGTAGTCAACTACATCATGTAGCAGACTAGATATAGTCTAGTGTAATCACATGTAGGACAGTGTAAACAGAAAGCCCTAACACTAAAAAGTTAGGACGTCCTTATGTAGGATACTACATGTAGTCTAGTGTATTTGGCGCTTTAGCCATGTTTTTCGTGCATAGTAGGTATGTCTGTTCTATTATATTTTTCTGTAATCTAAACGGCTTGTACTTATTACTTAAAGCTTGATGTGCTTTTAGAATTGATACTTTTCCCGGAAAGGCAATATAAAACTAGCAAATAATTGATATGGTAAACGTAAATTAATATGGTAAACGTAAAACCTCTTGTGCTTTAAACGGGTTCACTGATTTTAAAGTTTAAGCAGATTTTTTTTTGTTTTAAAAGTGAAAAAGATTTTTATGGAAAATGGTTAGCGAACAGTAACAATGCGACACAAGGAATAAATAAATCTACCACATAGCTAGTGAGTAAATTAAAACTTATATTAAATTATAATTAAGTTATAATGTAAGAGCATTTGTAAATTGCTTAAATGATTTGATTTTTTGATTTGACCTCGTTAATTGACTCTAGCTTTGGAATTTTTAAAGGTTCTTTCGAGAGGAAAGTTTAGGGTCCCTAAAACAATATCGTTCATTTAAAAAGCTTATCAAAAAGCTCACCCGGCACACTAGGAGAATATAAGTAGTAAAGAGTATATGAGAACAGGGTTGTGTATCAGTGCAATCTGCGACCTCGTCGGCAATGAACTCAGGGTCGATGTCCTCGCTCACGGTCGACCGGTACAACTCCTGCGTACGCTGTCATCCTAGTACCGCAGGACGTGCAAGCGCGTTTTTGGTTTACTTACACTTTTTGTAATCTGGCGTCCATTTTTTTAAGATTACTAGGGATTAAACGCTGTGTCGCAGGGATTTTCAAGGCAAAGATTCACTAGCGGACATATTATGTTCCACGACTTGTTTCGCGGATGACGTCGGGTGACGTAGCGCAACGTTGCCGAAATGCGCTGGACATAGGTACCTGGCAACATTTTTCGCAAGATCGCGTCGCGCGATGTCACCAGATGTCAGGCGAAATCGCTTGACATGTTGTGGAACATTTAAACCGTAGTAAATCTTTGCCTTTACTGACACAGAGTAGGCAAGACTCTAGCTACAAGAAAATAATCTGTGGATCAGACTAATTATAATTAATTATCTAGCGCAGGATTCAACCCCGCGACCTCGTGCATTGCAGCTATATAAACGACCGCTTTGCCATCTAGGCTTTCTCTTAACTCACGGAGTTAAAGAATTTGTTAGATTGACTAGAGTAAACCAGAGCGGGGTTTGTCACTTTTGTCTGTTTTTATGATAATTCTGTATTAAGGTCTGGAGTCATTTCGACCTACTTATAAACACAAAAGCCTTGGTGTCCACAAAAATACTGCAGGCGATTTGAACCTTTGTCATAGAAACGGAAACAGAACACACGTTACGGCTGCTGTAAAGTTCGATCAAACATTTTTTTAATACACGTATCAAAAATCAATATTTTTTTATTATAAATGACTTGATATTACTTAATTGTGGCTCAGTAAGTTGTGTAAACACCAATCACGATTTAGTAGGTACGAATTCCAGACAAGAACATTACTTCGCAAATCCAAAAGCAATCTTCTGAATCTAATAGTTCTTGAATAAAGAATTGAAACATAAATCGTTACGTTCACGGTTTAGAACCTCACGCATTTTTTATCTTAGCGATAGATGAGTAATACTTAGTAGTGTAGTTATTACAATAAATAAATCAATAGTGTTCCGTGGTGACGGAGTAAGAATACAATATGTCACCACCCCATCTCATCCCATGGGTGTCGTAAAAACCGGCTAAGGGACTATTCGTGAATATTATATTAAATAGAACTACATATTGATTTATAACAGCCCATTAATGTCCCACTGTAGGGACGGGCCACCTCCCGTGACGGAGGGATACTTGGCCTACTAACTCCACGTTGGCCAGACGTATAAGATTTAATTTCAAGTTTATGTCGTAAAGATAATATTCACGGATAGTCCCTTCGTCAGTTTTTACGACACCCATGGGATGAGATGGGGTGGTGACATATTGTATTCTTACTCCGTCACCACACGGATAGGCAATCATCCTATATATCTAGACACACATACAATTAGACAAAGGATTCTCATATATGTCCGTACTTAATATATAAGTAGATATAAAAATAATAAAATAATTGTTATATTCTTACCTTGAACTTTGATGACCTCTTCAAAAACAAAGGATCAAAGTTTGTCTACACGAATTCTCAACACCTCCTTTAATTGTATGTGTTCCTAGTACTATTGTTTTAATTTAAGAAGATTTTTTTTGTCCCACTGCAAGGACATGAGTAGAAAGACTTGGTCTGCTTATACCACACTGGCTAAAGGATTTATTCTGAGTTTTCAAACTCAAACTCGAATCGTTTCTTGCGCTCCATAAATAATAGGCTGATTTACACAGGGTCAGTAGACAAGTCAGTCGCAGCGCCAGTGTCGGCGCCGCGACTGACTTTAACTGTTTACATGAAGTAAGTAGTAGTGGTGCGTTTCTCACGGTGACCACACGTGTGTGAAGTCAGTGGGAAAAATGAATTCGCGAAAACAACTGAAACGAAGATTTAATTATTTGTTAAAAAAAATATCAATTTTGCTGTTCAATGAGTTAATAGAAATGGTAGAAAATGAGATAACTAAAAATAAACGACCGTAGGTAAGAAAATGGATTGACGATAGAAACGAAACTGGTGGCTCTGCTTTGTTGCTGAAGCAATTGCAATTTGAAGATCCTGCGGAGTACAAACTGGTTATGAGAACTTCATTTTGAAAAAAAACGTGGTTACTCTACAACGCAGCGGCAGTGACAAGCACGCAATGACTTGTCTGTTTACACGGGGTTTATTTGGCTGTCACGGGGGTGCGCGGGTGGCGGGGGGCGCCAACTGACTTCAAAATATTCGTGTGCGAATATTCAAGTCAGCGCTGACTTCAAGCCACTGTACTGACTTCAAATCAGTTTACACGGGCTTTTTTTCGAGTCAGCACTGACTTGCCTCGAATTTGAAGTCAGTTACTGACCCTGTGTAAATCAGCTTTAAGTATTTACAATTGACTAATAACATAATTCCTTTTGTGGTTAATGATTTAGATGGGGTGGTAACATTTTTCCAGATATTCTCTTTTCTATTCGCCACATAGACCTTGTCTAGGACTTACATAGAGTTAGGTATGTCTTAAATAAAGAGTTAGTCCCTTCACGTCGCAGTCAATAGGTGGTAAGTCTCTTTAGTCAGAGGCTAGGTTGTTACCACACCGCTGTCGTTACCGAGTACACTTCTACCCACCACGCCTGTGTGCTAATGTTACTTCTTCATCTTTATAGTTTGGTGTCGTGTCAAACCTTGTGTCGTGTCGGGTTCAAGCGACACACTCACCTCTGAGGTGGCTTAACAACTGTGTTACTACGACGACAACCAGGTCCGACTTTTTACGTGCTTTTAGAATACTACTTAATGGTCACCCATCTACGTAAAGACCTTGCAGCCGTTGCATAACCACAGCTATTGTTTATGAATAAGTGATTGCAACGAGCTGTGAAACCGCCTCACAAACTTTATGTTTACGTGTTACTTATTTGTATGTTTTATACAACCTATTGAGTCCCACTGTTGGGCAAAGGTCTCTCCCATTGATTTAAACGTGTTCCGCGATCTCTGGCCAGTTTCTATTTAGTTTTAAGTTATCCAAAATGGCAAGATTTAAAATACATTATCAGTTTTAACGTTATTTAATGCAAGCGTCTCAACAATGAACGCTAATGAACTGGGAGGGTGTTAAAAAACCTTGAAACCTGTTCCGTCTCAATCGTAAGTGGTCTGCGATGTTAAAATATTTTATAATGTAGACATTCTAGAGATACTGCGTTGAAATAATATCTTGTTCTGTTTAAAATGTATCATACATGTGTCCTAAATATTCTTTGTGTGGTGATGAAATACGGATATTATATGGTGTGATCATCCCATCTCATCCCATGGGTGTAAAAGACGCCTAAAGCCAAGTTTGCAGGTGTTAACTCAACAGAAACAAATTTACGGAAAAACTTCACAATGAACCCTGTACCAATCTGTCTTACCAGCGTGGTATTATTATACCTTATAGTACTTCTTCATTGTACAGGAATGGATTTTTCTCATACTATAATCAAACGGTATATAAACTTTACATTTAGTAAATGGAAAGACCCACTAGCGAAGTATTTCTCAATCACTATAGTAGTCATTCATCATCATCCAATGTACGTTCGTAGACATAGGCCCCATGTCTCCCTCACCCATTGGTCCCGTTCCATCGTGTGAGGGTTCTCTTCACTCTACTTCTTACGTTACGCAGTCGCCATTCTAGAATCTTTCTACTCCAACGGGTACCGGTTCTTGACCACCGCCACTTAAATTGGACAATCCAGGAAGCTAGGTCACTCACTTTGGTTCTCCTGTTCACCCTATTATCATTTTTATCCATGTAATCTATCTCCGTGTGGTGACGGAGTAAGAATACAATATATCACCACCCAGTCTCATCCCATGGGTGTCGTAAAAACCGACTAAGGGACTATCCGTGAATATTATTAATATCTACGAAATAAAAAGAAGGAAAACTTGAAATTAAACCCTATACAATCCGTCTGATCTTAGTAGGCCAACTATCCCTTCGTCATGGGAGGAGGCCCGTCCCTGCAGTGGGACATTAATGGGCTGTTATGAAATCTATCCATGAGAAGCAGGAAGCCCTGGACCCTCATGTACCAGGAAGACATGACCGCGTAGTAGTGAACACACGTGAACAATAGGTATGAGGTCAACGCCCCACGTAGCTGACAATGACATTCGTCACGGACACAACGCTCTGATCATTGGTTACACGCAGCCTGCGCATTACATTGTACAATATTACTAGTTTATTGTTTACTAGGCTTTGTTGTATGTAATAACTGATGTTTCCCACTAGCGGGAAGCGGGCTCTCTGCGTATCATCATAACAGCCCATTAATGTCCCACTGCAGGGATGAGCCTCCTCCCGTGACGGAGGGATACTTGGCCTACTAATTCCACTCTGGCCAGACGGATTGGTATAGGGTGCAGTGGCGAAGGGTGGATTTTTATAAAAGGGAAGCCGAAGATTCCGTGGACTTTCGTTCTACTTTATATTACTATTATTCTGTAGTTCATAGGTATTCGTAGGCGCCCCAAAGTGCGCCGGCGTTTCTTATATTTATAATTTAATTTCACGATGTTTTATCACACAACACATTATTATGGATAGACAATATAATCTAACACTATTAACGTGTCCCTTATAACAACAAACTATTAAATTTGCTGATAAATAATACAAACAAGTACTTACAAAAATATTCCATAGGATCCCAACGCACTACGACAAAACAAAGTCAACCAATGCATAACACATAATACACAATCATAAATAATTAAACATACAAATTTTACTACTTTAAAGTACGTAGTACATAATTACCTCAATGACTTTAAACAAGAAAGCGAATTTTATAACCTATTTGCAGAAAATAAATAATTCTGTTTTTTCTTCTAATGGTCCTATCGTTTACCGATGATTCTGCCAAAGTCAAGATGGAGAGAATAAAAAAATAAAAACAAATAAATATAATTAAAAGCTGAAAATTCAGAAGAAAGACTGATTTCTATCAGATTGAAATTTTTTTTTTTTAAATCTCATTTATTTAAAGATATATACGTATAGATTTAAATAATTGATAAAAACAAAAAGGAATGTCAATGGCAAATTAAGTACTTAACGTAAAATGAAATGAAACTTCGTTACAATTGGTCGGTCCACTGGTTGCAATAGTGCTTTCTCGCTCTCGCAATGTTGTAGTTGTATCTTTTATCCTTGTCATAAGCCGGTGGCCATCGGCTTATATGGTACCTTAGATCGACGAAGACAAAGTGTCACGTGGCCGTACGATTTCCGTACGTATTGTTGTACTGGATTCCTAATTTCGCGACCGGCTTACCGCGCCCCGCGCATGCGCGCTTTAGGTACTCCCTGACTGACCCATAACAAGTGGTTAGTTGACAACCTTTAATTACTAGATGGCGTTATGAGTACGTAAATAATCATAATATTGAAAATTATTATTACTATAATTTTGTATTATTATTGCGATTTACGTAAGAGAATACTTTTTTGTTTTATATTATTTTGTATTGAGTGGATGTTGCATCATTGATTTATAATTGATTAATAGACAATGCTAAGCGGTTTTTGCAAAGGTAAGCCGGTAGGAATCGAGTTATATGGACACTTCGCCACTAATAGGGTGTAATTTCAAGTTTTCCTTCTTTTTATTTCGTAGAGATAATATTCACGGATAGTCCCTTAGTAGGTTTTTACGACACCCATGGGATGAGATGGGGTAGTGACATATTGTATTCTTACTCCGTCACCACACATCTGCGTATGTGAAAGGAAAACTTATGCTATACCTACCACGCTAGCCAAAATGGCAGTTTTTGTAACAAGTTTTCTTTCTTTGAGATATTTACTGTATGGGCTCTTTTAATTTATGTGTTTCGTATTGGACCGGGCAGTGCCGATGCGGTGCGTTTGTCGTACGGCGCACGGCACGTTTGTTTGCATACAAAATGCATCATCAGCACCGCAAACGTCTGACACGAAATTCCTAAATTGAAAGAGGCATAAGTCTGAATAATTGCATTTTGTCGTGATTGTGATTCATTCGTCATCATTGTAATGTTAATTATATTATGATGTAGTGTTAGGAAGAGGAAGTACATAATATGATATAGTTGACCACCATTCACGTAACCTAGTGGTACTACCACTACCACGGCAGCTAGTAGGCACGTTGTTAGCACATATTTGAATGAACTATTAATCGCTCGGATGCATGGCGTTAAGTTATTATTTTCACGGAGTTATTATACTTACTTTGTATTGTAGTTAGCTAATATAGAACTAAGTTTTACTTTAATTAAATATTTCTGTTTTATATATAGAATAATTGGGATACTATCTTGAAATTTTCAAAGCAAGTTTTCAAAGTTATTTTTAAGTCCTGGTGAAAAAGAAAATATAACGAAATTACAAATATGTTGCAAATACATATAAAATAAAAACCGTATTAGCTCTATAGTGCGGCGGTCGCGATAGCGGCTGACTTGCACGAGGTCGCTGATTCGAATTCTACACTACTTATATAAATCTTTGTGCAATCCACAAACTATTGTCCCGAAGTTGGATGTTCTTTGTGTCGGTTAAAATATATGATTGTAAAGTCGTCGCGACACGCCAGAACATAGGTATTATTCAATCCATGAACTGTCCTATAGACGTAATGGGGACAAAGATACCACAAGAACCACTCAATTAAACATTAAACCCACATTACTAGGAGTACATGAATTAACAAGAGCTCTGCAATGAACACAGTTGGTGAAACAAAAACTAAATGCTCAGTGGAGCTTGACTTCTCACTTCACTGGTGCCACACCCATCTCTGACGTCACTGGGACTCACCATTTGTCTATTTGTGCATTTCCCCACACGGTCGATAGTGTGTAAAATATTATTTTGTTTAAATTCAAGTTAACTTTGATTTATTGTTTACTAGCAAACCACCCTGGCTTTGCACGGGTGGTTACTCTACAATATTATACATGTGTATACATATAAACCTTATTCTTGAATCACTCTATCTATTAAAAAACCGCTTGAGAATCCGTTGCGTAGTTTTAAAGATTTAAGCATATTATATACCTAGGTACAGTCAGCCCCAAAAGTCGCTGAACACATTTTAAATTCGAAAACTGCTAAACAGTAAAAATGTCATAAGTCAGTCTCGCAACAAGAGTACAGAATAAGCTTTACGTACCATAACACGCTGAACATACAGTCAGTGACGAATAGCTTCAATACAATATCTTTATAAACTTGTAGCCTATGCGTTATTCTGATGTTTAAGCTATATTATTGTAAAGTTTCATTTAAATACATTCAATAGTTTGTACATAACAGAGTAACAAACTAACATTCATACTTACAAACTATCGCGTTTATTCGGAAAAACATGAAATTTTCTCTCAAATTTCTTATTTATGCAAAATTTAAGTCAGATTTTAGGAGATCCATAAGACGAGAATCACCACTCAAGAAACGTATATAAGCAACTGAAATACCAGGAGTACATGAATACATAAGAGATCAATAAAACTTTTTCTATAATTGGTGAACCAATTGACGTGAAACTGTTCTTTCTACCCTCCACCATACATTTCCTTTCAATCTGTGTTACTGTTAATTGACCTCCTGACTCAGGGCCCACTAAATCACTGGGGCCCTCTGAAAGGTCTTTTAATCAGGGACCTCTAGATAAAGAAATGCTTATTTGTAACATGTAGAGGTAGGTAAGAGAAATAAATTAATACATGGTTTATTTATTGAAGAAAAATGGTTTAATTTTCTTTTACGTGTGAAAAGGTATGTTTTCATTAAAATACGGGACTTTGTAACATCAAATCTACAGTGATTTACTTACTGCATATAAATGTATCACCATAACAGCCTATTAATGTCCCACTAAAGGGACGGGCCTCCTCCCGTGACGGAGGGATACTTGGCCTACGAACTCTTTACGAAATAAAAAGAAGGAAAACTTGAAATTAAAACCTATACCAATCTTTCTGGCCAGCGTGGTATTAGTAGGCCAAGTTTCCCTCCGTCACGGGAGGAGGCCCGTCCCTGCAGTGGGACATTAATGGGCTGTTATGATAGTGGTAGTACCCTAGACGGTTTCTTGTTAAAGATAACTCCTCCCATGTATCATATTTTAAAAGCAAAAAAGTACATTATGAAAATATGAAAGGTTTCACAAAAATCATAAGAAATTCACCTCAAACTGCAAACTGCAAGCGAGAGTTAGGTACTAAAAATATTGATAAGCAATCACCAATAAAAACGTCGATAAAAATCCCCGTTCGTGTCCCACCTCTAGCGATCGATAAATAAACGTGCGACAATTTGTTACTAGATAGTGTTACGGAACAGTCCCGGAGTGGTTCAGATAGGGATGCGACATTACCGCCCGTCCCGGACGCGCGGGAAATTGCTGCACTTCATAATATCTCTACCGAAAATATTTATGTCGAAGTTATTTAAAATTCATTTTTGATATTGAGGTACTGAAGGTGTGAGGCGGTTACAATCAGTTGCAATCGTAAATGATTACGCTGGTGAACCATCATAACAGCACATTAATGTCCCACTGCAGGGACGGGCCTCCTCCCGCGAAGAAGGGATACTTGGCCTACTAACACCTCGCTGGCCAGACGGATTGGTATAGGGTTTAATTTCAAGTTTTCCTTTTTCGTAAAGATAATATTCACGGATAGTCCCTTAGTCGGTTTTTACGACACCCATGGGATGAGATGGGGTGGTGACATGTTGTATTCTTACTCCGTCACCACACGGAGTGGTATTTACTCGTGCTTAGGAGAGCACGTACGTCTACGTTCCTAGGTATTGTCGTAGAGACACAGTCGTTATGTCAGGTAAAAGGTGAAAGTATGTCTTAAACACGACGTGACACTAATCAAACGAGAAAGAAAGAAGACTCTCCTGCTTCAGTTCCTCTATATTCAAATATATTCTAAAATACGGTTGTCGTTTCTGTGGGCTACGCATTTGCCCCTTCCGAACGATGTCTCTACACTGTCTAATGTAATATAATCTATTTCCTGACTTGAAGGAACAAAATTAAATACTTATATGGCTTACATTTGTCGGGTAATATCTATTACTTTAGTTAAAACTAGCTGACCCGTACCCATTTCGTTGGGCGGCGAAAAAAACGTGTCCAATTTTTAAACATATTTCGTTACTGCTCTACTCCCATTAGTCATAGCGTGATACTATATAGCCTATGACACTCCCCGATAAATGGACTACTCAACACAGAAAGAAATTTAAAAATCGGTTCAGTAGATCCAGAGATTACCCCCTACAACGTGACAAACACACAAACTTTACCTCTCTAAAATAGTAGTATAGATACTTAATACTTTATTTTCTAAATAATTTACATTCTATTTCTATTTTCTTATGACAAAAACATCTTTATAATTATTCTTAATACATAGGTATATTATACTTAATCCCGGATTGAATCTCGTACGTCTCACCCCTAACGAATGATAGCGCAGTAATGAGGTGCTTCTCTACAGCGACAGAGCACTAACAGTAACTAGAGCATACCTATAACATATTCTATATTATGTACTTTGATTTAGGGCAAGGTGACTAAGAGACTTAGACTTGACTACGATTATATCTGGGCGGTTCTGGATGCTCTGCAGGGATGTCGCATCCCAGCTAGGTGTACTGACGACCTCATAAGGGCTTGACTGAATGCGGAAGGCGCAGGACCGAGTTCTTTAGTGCGTGTTTTGAGAGGGCAGCAGCAGTGGAGCCAGCAGTGGACTGCAATAGGCTAGTTGATTGATTGTATCTAGCAAAGACACTCAGAGACTCGACATCAAGTGTATTGTCACTCGTGGGAGAAGTTTGTTTCCCAATCCTTGCAGTCCGAAGTAGCCGGTCCTTGTGAACATTAATAAGCTGTTAGGTAATCACTTTCAAGCTCAGTGTTCAGTGTTGGTAGTTCGTGTATGGCATACACAATTGTTTTGTGTGGGCTTCGAACCCGCGTGTATTTGTAATACGTGAGTATGTACTGCAGATGTCAAACACACGCCACTTAGTGGCTAAGTTTCACCATAGCATCCCATCAGAGAAGCCTTTAAATAATAAATAATAAATATTCCTCACACAATGCCACCTAGTCCCAAACTAAGCAGAGGTTGTTCTATGGGTACTAGACAACGGATTAACATACTTGAATACTTTTTTTTGTTGTAAATTCCTACACAAATTATACATAGAAAATACCCAGACCAATGCAAACAATCGTGTTCATGGACACAAAGATTTGTATTGAGCGGGAATCGCACCCGAGACCTCTGCGTAGCAGTCATGTTTTATAAGCACTAGGCCACAGAGTTCGTCCAAATACCACGCTGCCTATCTAGATTAGTGTAGGTAAGGTTCCATTTAATTGTTGTGTATATTTTATGTACAGATAAATATCTTTCATATGGAATGAGATAGGGTGGTGGCACCATGTTTTCTTTCTCCGTTAGCGTACAAAGAAAGTTGCCATGTAAGTGGTGCCATGCATGCTATGATGTTGTAAATTGTAAGTTAAGTGTACATACATAACATATCATATTTATTTATATGATAAAGTGTTACAACTTACAAGTAATATAACACGGTGATGGGTCGTCCCCTGAGACCGATATACACTAGTATTACTGCGACCTTCATATATTTGTACACACATCGCACGCTATAAATAAAAGGGTATTAAGTCTGAAAAACCGTTTTTTTTTTATTTTGAATTCGGAAACCTAATTTTTTTCTCTATAAATTGGTAAGAAAATAGTATTTAAATTCCAAATACTTTTTGAAATATAACGATACAGTTCTTTCTTGACTATTTATGCACCCTATTTTCGAGATAGGTAAGACAGTCGCATCTTAGTTGATTCAGTAGCCGGGCATCGTTCGTGGCCGTCGCACGTATCTTTCTGAGTTACAACCCGTCCAGTCGTCAATATCGAATCAATGTATAAAATTGTAAGTATTCTAAGCAGTATTATGTAAAGTTAATACCTTATTGCTTGTTAAAATTGATACTAGTTTCATGTTTTATTTTAAATAATACTGTCTTGCCTGTTCAATATAATATAATTTGGTAATTTTAACGAAATAATATTAAAATAATACTTTATAGCTCCCGATTTGCTTGAGATAATTCTGTACATCTTGTCAATTGTATTTTATGGTTGCAAGTTTCAAGTAAAATACTACCTTTTAAGTTGTTATTATATTTTTACTTTTTTAAATAGTTATAATCAAAACAATGAAGCGAAGTAGGAAGGCTGGTTTAATAATGAAAGCAATCAGCAATCGCCTAAGTACACCGGACAGTTCTTAAAATGAAGAAAACAAAGACCCATTTGCTCATCATCATCATTTCCCTGACCTTATTCCAATTTTATTTGGGGTCGGCGCAGCATGTTTTTTTCTTCCATACTGTCCTATCGGACGTCATCTCACTAGTAACACTCTTCGCAGCCATATAGCTTTTCACACAATCCATCCATCGTTTCTTTGGTCGTCCTCTTCCCCTATATCCATCCACACACAGGTTCAGCACCTTCCTCACTACATGACTCTCATTCCTCCGCATAACATGCCCATACCATGACAGCCGGCTGCCACGTAATTTTTCTGCCACCGGTGCCACTTTCAAATCTTCTTACATACTCATTTCTTACTCTATCTACTCTCGTAACACCACACAGATTGTCTTTCATTCATCCCTTTTCTGGCCAACTCTCTGATCCATACAGGACGGCAGGTGTAATCATAGTTTTATAGATCTTCCCCTTAAATTAAGGGGACTGTGGCGGTCACAGATGGTTCCCGTGAAGCAATGACCTGCTGCCATTTCATCCATCATACGTTAACTCGGTTCTTGACCGCCCGATCTACTTCGCCATCGCTTTGATTGAAAGAACCGAGATACCAGAAGACAGAGAAGACTAGAAGGCGCATGCCGTTAAGCGCTATGGCTTCAGGACTGCCAACGCTCTAATCTGCTCTGGATCTTAGGTCCATCCTCCCCAACCAGAACAATGTAATCGGCAAACACTGCACCAGGGTGCCATTTCCTGTATGCCCGCCGTCAAGGCGTCCATAATCAGTGAGAGGTAAGGACTTAAAGCCGACCCTTGGTGCAAGCCTACCGCCACACTGAACTGGTTGGAGTTGCAAGACGATCGGACGTATAACTGATTTGTCTTTACATAGCACGAATTAACTTCACATACTTCCCAGGTACAACTTTCTCTTTCATGGCCCACTTCAATACTTCTACGAAGATCCATTTGCTGACAGTGACAACAGGGATCTAACGTATGTCCCCAAAGTATCACATTTGATTTAGTTTGATAGTTTTGTTACTGTAGGTACCTACATAACATAATGTTGTTAAATTATGTTTCTTTCATATTGAGTTTCTTTTTTATTATAACTAATTATGATACTAAAACAAATAGAATTTCTAGATTTTCTAGATGCAATAAGTATTTAATTTATTATAATACCAAGCAAAAAATATCAACCAGAAACAACTTGGTCAAACGCCTAACTTCTGCGTCTTGGGGGGCAGCCCCACATGTTGTCAGGACTACGGGTCTGGCATTGTCCTACACGGCAGGTGAGTATGCGTCCGCGGTATGGCACCGTTCGGCTCACGCAGGTATGGTCGACTCTGCCCTGAATGAAACATGCCGTATAATAACTGGCTGCTTGAAACCTACCCCATTCGTCAAATTATACTCATTGGCCGCCATTGCTCGACCTGGTGTTCGCCGTCAGGTCATTTGCGAAAGTGAAAGAAAAAACAAGAGACCGACCCTCGTCATCCACTTTACTCGCACAATATACCCAGGGCACGCCTCAAAAGTCGTAAGAGTTTTTTGCGACACACACGTGCACTGTGCGGTGACCCCAGTAAGGCTAGACTGGACGGGTGGGCCTCAAACTTTGCACCACCGGCGGACTTCATTCCACCCGCCGGACATCTTCCACCTGGTTTCGAGGAGCAGTGGCCGATCTGGAGGTCGCTCAATAGGCTACGTACCCAAGTAGGCCGCTGTAACTCTAACCGGACTAAATGGGGTTATCTGAACCCCTCCTATAGTGGATGTGGGTGCGGTTCTCTCGTCCAGGACATGGAACACTTCCTATCATGCCCAATGTGCCCTGCCACCTGCATACCAGCAGACCTAAAGAGTGCCAACGAAAATGCTGTTGCTGTCGCTGGTTTTTGGGCAAAAAACATCTAAAATATATTTGAAATTAGACTTATTGCCGTCGAAACGAAGAAGAAGAAGAATTATAATCCCTTAGCCATGTAGGCAAAAGATAATTTCTGTGCTGCTTAATATAGTATCAATATTAATTATAACTGGTTATCGAAATAATTTGGTAAATTTTGGTTAAGCTAGAGAGTAACAAGTTAAACTTAAGAGCTATTTGAACTGCTTAAAGGGTATCATCTTTTTCTGTTCCCATAAAACTATTAATATAAAAAAAACTGTTATAGATACACAAACTAAACTTAACCAGCATAAAGAAGGATAGTGTACTTTTAAATCTAGAGATCATTTTAAATATTTGAGTAAGTAGTTCCGAATCTATGATTTTTTAAAACTTCAATACGCGATATCTCAAAACAACGTTTTCGAAATAATACCCTTTTGTTTGTGACGTGCGACATATTTTATATATTTAAGAGCGTTTTACTATATTTTATTAACTTAAGGAATTTTATATAGCAATTTGATTTGTTTTATCTAACGACTAAATATGGTGTATATGTTATAGTCAAAACTCATAACCGGTCAAAACAACTATTGACTGTTTTTTGCAGTAAAAAATGATTTTGACCATCGATGTTAGTCAAAACTCATTGAAATTGTACCTTTTAACCGGCTAAGTTACTAAATAATTATGATAGAAAATTACATTTCATTACATAGGTTTGTAATAAAGGAAATATGGCGGTTAGCTTAATTATATTTTCTCATTTATAACATTTTTGTGCTCACCGTATTAACTCTATTATCAAGTCACCATTTTTAAATTTCAGTAGTTTTCTGTTTAACTTACCACCGAATTACATCAGCTTTTCGTATATTGAAACCCCGCATTAATTTGCAATATTCATAGCTTCATTAGAAGTAAAAATTACTCCTAATGGGCCCATGTTTTTCCATTTTTGTCTAGATATAATATGTGGTGACAGAGTACACACGATTTATAATTCCATTTTAGTCCAAAACCGTCGTATAAAGCGACTAAGGAGACGTGGATCAAATCTTGCCTAAAATTAATACAAGGAAAACTTTAAAATATTTAACTTTAATTTATTTATTAATCTTTGAAAATCAATCCAAGGTCTAATTTTCTTCTAACATCCGGCGAAGTCCCTGCCTAGCAGTAGGACTGTGTTTAAATGCATAAGCCAGTGATTAAACTATCAAAGTACCAGGAGAACAGCACAACAAAGGAGTTGTATAAACAAAAGCATCAGGTCATTTAAATAATAGTTATAATAATAAATGTTTCATAAGTCTACCAAACAAATAAAAAACTCAACTCATTAATACTACGGGGCTTTTGTGAAACGAAAATACAGGTCAAATGGAGGCTCGAGCTGGAAATATTCTGGAATATAGCTTGCGAATAAATTGCGATACTTGTTACTGCAAAATACTGGGCTGTAGTGATGGGAAAAGTCGATGGAAACGCGAATAGTTTGCGGTTATTGCCTGGCCTTTGTGGGCCTTATTTATGAGTAAACTTTGATATTTTCTGTGGTGGTAACTCATTTTGTTGTGACTAACGGAACTTATACTTACTTACCTACTTGGGAATTTTCCTATTGTGAGATTATTATAAAATACGAAAATCTTGGAATATTTTTCTAACTACAGTGTAAAACAAAGTCAGTTTTTAAAAAATAGAGTTATTCAAGAGGAAGGTTTATATTGTATAACACAAGCATAATATTGTAGAGTCTATGTATTGCACGCGTTTTGTATTGTATTGTATTAGACGGGGTGGGTCGCTAGTTATGAATAAAATTGAAACTTTTCCAACAATTATTTTGTTATTATTTACTAATGAACGACTAAAATATTTGTGCATTATAGAAATAGAGTAAATTACACTTAGCCTACTTTTTAAAATGTACTCTGAAACTTTTTATTACATTTTTTATTTAATTCAATAAATAATACATTATATTATGTATAACAAAATAACATAAAAATATCACAAAGGAGACTATGAGAACTTAAACAGCTTGTGCCTTATTAACGAGTGTATTACAGAAACTCTTTAAGCTTTTTGAATTAATTTGCTTCGCCATTATATAAAAAGCATACACTTCTTCTAAGGTCAAATGGAGCTTACCTTAGAATGAGAAATTCGTTCATCTTTTCATCACATCTTGCATAAAATTATGTCAACAGAAAAAGGTTATGATTGTTTTAATGTTTCGATTCCTAAAATGATCATGAATAGAGTGCAAGTTATTAACAATTTATTTTCTTTTTGTTACAGGTAACTACACTAATACTTAATAATTTGTGAAGTTAATACAGAATATGTACGAGCTGGGGTCAGTATTAAAGATGATTAATCTATGTTAAGTTAATAAGAAGCATTGACCAACTACTAAAAGAGAAGGAGCTTAGCAATTACGTCGTATTTTTTAAATGTTTGTGACTTCAGAACTTTTGCATTTCATAACCAATTTAAATTGATGAAGCCAAATTTGAGAATACTGGCGCTAACGTCCGTCGTAGATTTGGCATGTTAAGTATTCCCTGTGTTATGGTGTCTGAGAATTATAATAATACGTAGTATGTATACTATACTGTTATAGTTAATTGTACAATGTCTCGTCTTGATAACATCTTTTGGCAGCGCGATGTAGTCTGATTTACTTCTTGCTAAAACATTATTACATTATATTTGTGTGCCAACAATAGATTTATATAATAAAATAATTTATAACTTGCAACCATGGAGTAAAAATTAAATATATCGCCACCCCATCTCATCCCATGGGTGTCGTAAAAACCGACTAAGGGACTATCCGTCAATATTATCTTTACGAAGTAAAAAGAAGGATAACTTGAAATTAAACCCTATATCAATTCGTCTGGCCAGCAAGGTACCTATTAGTAGGCCAACGTCCCTGCAGTGGGACAATTATTCTTTTATAAAAATAATTAAATCTCAGTCTAAAACTCCCACCAAAACGTAGTAATAACATTTTATAATCTTACACAACATTACATCAAAAACGATTCCGTAATTGAAAACAGCGCCATCTATTTTCGTGTTCCGGTAACCTCCATTACCGCGTAACTTATAAATTTTTAATAGACGTACGCGTGTATATAGTGTTGTCCTGCTCCAATGTAAGCAGTTTTTATTGTTATGAGTGGGACAGGAGACACGTGCGTTAGTGTTTAAAATAGATGTGAAGGATCAATGATCTATAAAATTTATTTATTAGTGATGTGATTGTAGTTTTATTGATTTATTGTAGATATTTCTGGGTTATTACGGATTATTAGTGGGTTCTATACGTTGTAACTATAACATAATGTTTTCTTTATCATATCAGTCTATGAAAGTCCACTGTTGGACATAAGTCTCCTCCAAACATTTCTACCCTGCGCGCTCCCGTGCCCCCCTTATCCATCGGCTTACCGAAGTTTTAATGTTTTCTTATCTGCCTTTAAATATCCCTGCTGGAACTGGCTTCCTCTTCTCACTATTATTATCTACTGCTAAGCTTACAATAACATGGCAATCTTTACATGATCGTTCATTTAAAAACTGAAATATTTAGTAAAACTCATTCGCGTCGTAAATAACCGCGCATGTCCCATCCCTAGCATACGATCTAGCGCCAGACGGATGTTGTACGGAAATAAAATGTTCTACTGAAACTAGATAAATATAGGTATATACCTATTTACTTTTAGTTTATATACATTAGTATTATATGTTAAAATGACATGAACGTAAGACTAGCGAACCGTCCCGGGTTTACACGGGTGCAATGGTTATACTCTAAATTATTATGCATGTATTCCACATATAAAGCACTAGCTGACCCGTGCCCACTTCGTTGGGCGGCAAAAAAAAACGCGTGCCATTTTACAACATATTTTAATCACTGTACCACTCCTATTAATCATAGCGTGATACTATATAGCCTATGACACTTCCCGATAAATTCACTATTCAACACAGAAAGAATTTTTAAAATCGGTTCAGTAGATCCAGAGATTACCCCCTACAACGTCACAAACACACAAACTTTACCTCTTTATAATATTAAGTACTTATAGACTAGCGAACCGCTCCAGGTTTACACAAGTGCAATGTTTATACTCTACAATATTATGCATGTATTCCACATATAAAGTATAAACCTTCCTCTTGAATCAATGTATCTCTTAAAGAGAAGCTTCAAATGACGGAGCATGAATACAATATGTCACCACCCCATCTTATCCCATGGGTGTCGTAACAACCGACTAAGGGACTATCCGTGAATATTATCTTTACGAAATAAAAAGAAGGAAAACTTGAAATTAAACCCTATACCAATCCGTTTGGCCAGCTTGGTATTAGTAGGCTTAGTATCCCTCCATCACGGGAGGAGGCCCGTCCCTGCAGTGGGACATTAATGGGCTGTTATGATAGGGACGGACAGATAGCGGCGTTTTTAAACTATGTAGTGGTGATGATAACACTCTGATAATTATCTTACTGGTGTCTCATCATCATAATAAAAGCTAATGAACTTCCATTGCTGGACATAGTGTTCCTCTTAATATTTCTACTTTGCGTGGTACTCTGCCTCCCTCATCCATCGGTTTCCCGACGTCCTAACTAGGTCGTCAATCGACCGTGTGAAGGGTCTGTCTCACACAGTAACCGCAGCGATTTCCGGTACGATTTTCGATAATGGCGACCGCATACGTTTTTCGGGACGTGGTCGCTCTTTCCGAACCTTTCTGTCCCAAAGACTAACTAACTACGTGGTGGCAAATTTATATAAATTATGTAATGACCCTTTTTAGACCTAAAAGTATCAATTTTCAACTTTGAAATTGGTCTAAAAGACGCAATGTCTACGATTTTTACATATGTATAGTAGTTTTTGCTGCATAAAGGTCATATTTCTTAGTTGAGCGTTGTTCTGAAGGCTGTATTGATACTTGTGCAAGTTCCGCCTTTGTGTCGACCACTCACTCTAAGTGCCGCGCCTAGCGACACACTCCACTACGATACAAGCACTTCCGTTATTCATAGACTACTCTAAATCATGGACTTTTAAGAAAAGAAACAGTTTTTTTTCTTTCTTTCTTATTGCCTACTATGGTCGACGAGGGCTTATAGTTGAAGTATTGTGCTATATTCAGATTGAGATTATACTTATATTAGAAATAAATAAATAGTATCGTTAATGATAATATTTGTTTTACCCCAAAAACGGTGGACCGACGAACTAGTTAGGATGACCGAAAGTCGATGTATGAGGGCGGCACAAGACCGCGCAGGGTGGACATATTTGGAGGACTCCTATGTCCAGCCGTGGACGTCCGTTGCCTGATATGATGATCATTTTGCTTGACATTTTGTCACAGATTACGCTGACCATGGTCTGAAGACATACATTTTACATACATACATAAACTCACGCGTTATCCCGTCCGGGGTAGGCAGAGACGACAGAAACGCCTCTTATGACATAAATTTAATCAATATTTATAATCTAGCAACACCAAAGAAAGCCATTATTGACAAATGGCGCGTTAGTTTAATCAAATTGTCAAATAAACGTAAATATAACTAGAAATGGGATCATGTACGCGTAATTATAACTGAAAACATATACGATATATATTCTATATACAGATATGAGTCAAAAGCGTAAATAACTAAACTGGAGTGATTAAAATCATGCTACAACTCGGCCAAATTATATTTTAGTATATTACATCAAATATTTCATCAGAGTGAATGATAGAATTGTAAATCTTGATCAAATTAATGACGTATATCAATGTATTTTGGTTTAATGTAATTTCTAGATTAATCGAGAAGGAGGATAATAATCTTTATGCGCTTTTATGTAGTAAATTGTGACTTATGTAGATAAGTCCGCATAAAGCCTGAGGTGAAGGTTAATAAAGTTTACGTTTTTCAGTAAAGAAATATTATGAAATGTAAATAAAAATTGAAATGTCTGTTTGTAACTTGAAATTCACAATGTTCGACTAATTGCATATGAATATTGTATAGAAAAAAAATCAAATATACAAAAAATTCTCTGTTTGTAAACATAAAACTATTCTTGTATTTTATAATTTCGACAAAATACTCGCGACAGGATTCAAACCTGCGCCTTCTTATATTACGCCTCAGACACCGTTGACCGCTAGACTCCTACACAAATAATATGGTTGTTAACTGCCTAATATCACAACACATATGAATAGATAAGCCTATAGTCAAAGCGAGCGCCACGTACACCTGCTTGCAACACTGACTAATGATCGCTGCCCACCTCCTAACTACACAAGTCGTTCATATATCACGTATTACATACCTATACTTGCATATTCTAATGTTTAGTAAACGTCATATAAACATGCTGATGTGACAAAGTGGTTTTGTATACGGCTGCCGAACTTGAAGTTGCGAATACGAATTCCACACAACATAATAATTAGTCATAACAGCCCATTAAAGTCCCACTACAGGGACGGGCCTCCTTCCGTGACGGAGGGATATTTGGCCTACTAATAAGACGGTTTCATCATAACAGTCCATTAATATCCCACTGCAGGGAGATTGATGGGCTGTTATGATGAAGTTAAGTAGTACCTACATACTCCTAATAGCCTGAGCTGGGGTGTGACCATGCAGTCATATATTACGATAACTTTACAGTTAACTAAACAGTAAATAACTAAAAAAAATAACAATGAAATATAAAACAATACGACACTTGCTTACCGTTAAACATTCCTTAAAGCAACGCCATCTATTAACAAATTCATGTAAACATTATAGAAAACAATGTATACTTAACTTTAGAGTTATAGTACACATCAAGTTAAACATTATCATTTGAAATTGTGTCTTATTTCAAGGTATTAAGGTACATAGAGTGACTAGGTTGATTAGTTGGTGTGTACATGGTTGTGTATATAGTAAATCATTATTTGTATGCGTTGTTATAACGGATAGTCCTAGATTCGAGTCTAGGTCAGGCGTTTACGACTTATAGTTATTTGTTGACATATTATGTTTGAATATAGCAATATTATTAGGTTTATGAAAGTTTTCGCGGTTTAGCATTATTTTATTTGAAAATATTGTTTAAGTACTAGCTGATGCCCGCGGCTTCACCCGCGTGGTAGCTTAAATGTTATTCTACACCCTAAGCTACCTACATTCCAAATTTCACCAAAATCTATTCAGTAGTTTTTGCGTAAAGGAGTAACAAACATCCATCCATACATACTCACAAACTTTTGCATTTATAATATTATTAGGATTAGATGAAAAAGATTAAAATTAACATCACTGCAATTATTGTCCCACTGCAAGACTAAAGCTTCCATGTCGTCACGCCACTGAGACGGGGCTGATATATACGTTTTGGGTGATTGATCTGGGTCATAAGTCATAACAGCCCATTAATGTCCCACTACAGGAACGGTCCTTCTCCTGTGACGGAGGGATACTTAGCCTACCAATACCACGCTGGCCAGACGGATTGGTACAGGGTTTGATTTCAAGTTTTCCTTCTTTTTATTTCGTAACGATAATATTTACGAATAGTCCCTTAGTCGGTTTCCACGACACCCATGGGATGAGATGGGGTGGTGACATATTGTATTCTTACTCCGTCACCACACGGATGATTATCATCATGATATAAACTACATAATCACTTAACCCACTCCTGTGCCTCCTTCATCCATTGGTTTACCACCGCCCTAACAAGGAAGTACTTCCACAGAGCCATTGATACGCTGTCACCATTCCAGAACCTTTTAACTCCAGCAGCGATATTTTCTACGTCGTATGTGCGACCCAAAATATAATTTCCACTAATATCAAATATATAAATACACGCTCCATTTAACTGTACGCAGTTACAGTTAAAATGTAGTGAGGTTATTAATTAATACGCGAAGCTCTTCATAATTAAGTAAATATGATGAAAACATTCTTAAATGTCACAGCAAAATAAAAGCATATCAGATTAAGAAGGCCCGGCGCCGTATAAAGCAATTTTTGTTAAATTTGGTAGTTGATACGGATGCTCGGGTGGCCTGTCATGGCGCTGGACGCGTATAGTCCAGAGACGCGGGTTCGAGTCCCGCCTCGAGTACCAATTTTTTCAATTGTGTTTCTTCTTTTCGGAAAATAATAGATATTAGATCTTGTCATATCTTTTTCTTTTTACTACCTACTCGTGCCGGTTGGTTAGATTAAAAACCAAAAAAAAGTTCGTTAGTTCTTTCTTTTTCCAAACAATTAAACTGTTAAACTATCTTCATCATCATAACAGCCCAATAATGTCCCACTGCAGGGACGGGCCTCCTTCAGCGACGGAGGGATACTTGGCCTACTAATACCACGCTGGCCAAACGGATTGGTATAGGGTTTAATTTCAGGTTTTCCTTCTTTTTATTATGTAAAGATAATATTTACGGATATACTGATATACTGTGACATGTATTCTCTTAATTACAAGAGTCCTACTGAACCAGATTTAATACGCAGTTCTCTTGAAATGGGTAAAGAAATAACTGCTACCTAAATTATCCGCTTAATGACAGACCAAAAACACAGTGTCGCTTCCCCATCTTGTATCGTAATAGTTGGTGAAAGGACTAGGTCTGTATTGCTTATGAGAAAAAACATCTTTGTTAAAAAAGAAAAGCTTGACGAAAAGCTTTGCACCGAGACGAACCGAGACGACAGTCTTGTTCTTGCAGTAGGGCAAAACACCGCCTGACACGATAACAACTTATTCATTATATTCACGATCCTCATACTCTCTCTGACCTATACCTACTCATAATTCATAATTATACTTATAAAGTCATTAATTAATTAATCAATTTAAACGAACAAATAATTGTATTAAAAAATATCGTTCAATCAATCATTCATAGGGCGGTCACACACGTAGGACATGTCGCATCTGTTGTCTGATTAACGACTTGTCGACCATCCTCCATACTGTCCTCGCAATGTCATTCATCAATGTTCGATACTACATAATTATACTTCCTAATAAAAAAATGTTTAAGCCTGCTTCAGACATTTCACACAGTAAGGTATATTAATAAATAAATAATCCTCACACATTCACACATCGCCACCCAATCCTAAACTAAGCGAAGCTTGTACTATGGGTAATGGGTACTAGACAACGGATAAACATACTTATAGTGGCGAAGTGTCCATATAACTCGATTCCTACCGGCTTACCTTTGCAAAAACCGCTTACCATTGTCTATTAATCAATTATAAATCAATGACGCAACATCTACTCAATACAAAATAATATAAAACAAAAAAGTATTCTCTTACGTAAATTGCAATAATAACAAATAAGTAATATAATAATTCTATATAATAATATTTATTTACGTACTCATAACGCCATCTAGTAATTAAAAATTGTCAACTAACTATATGTTTGTTATGGTTCAGGAAGAGAGTGAGGCGCGCATGCGCGGGGCGGCGGTAAGCCGGTCGCGAAATTAGGAATCCAGTACAACAGACTGTACGGAAATCGTACGGTCACGTGACACTTTGTCTTCGTCGATCTAAGGTACCATATAAGCCGATGGCCACCGGCTTATGACAAGGATAAAAGATACAACTACAACATTGCGAGAGCGAGAAAGCACTATTGTAACCAGTGGACCGACCAATTGAAACGTTTCATTTCACAGTAATTTGCCATTGACATTCCATTTTGTTTTTATTAATTATTTAAATCTAATAGAAATCGAGAAAATAAATACTTGGAGGAGGCCTATGTCCAGCAGTGGACGTCGATTGGCTGATATGATGATGATGAATAGAAATCAGCCTTTCTTCTGAATTTTCAGCTTTTAATTATTTTTCTTTGTTTTTATATTTTTATTCTGTCCATCTTGACAATGGCAGAATCATCGGTAAACGATGGAACTATTATAAGAAAAAACAGTATTATTTATTTTCTGCAAATAGGTTATATTAAAATTAAAATTCGTTTTCTTGTAGTAAACATTAGTAAGTTTAATTATTTATGTTTGTGTATTAAGTGTTGTGCATTGATTGACATTATTATTGTCGTAGTGCGTTGTGTTGTGATCCTATGGAATATTTTTGTAAGTAATTGTTTGTATTATTTATAAGCAAATTTAATAGTTTGTTGTTTTATGGAACACGTTAATAGTGTTAGGTTATTGTCTAACATAAAACGTCTTGTTCAAAATTAAATTATAAATATAAGAAACACGTAGGTACATAGTTCAGTTAGGCCCTGCACATGAATACATAAAATACAAACGGGCGGCGCCGGCGCTGTGGATTTACGAAACATTATATAATTATCTTATTTCGATACATATAAGTAAGTGGCTTACAGGCAGTATTCTCAGATTCTAAAAGTGTAGAATTATTTAGGATATAGCAACATAAACAATTTATCTAATTGCTCTAAGAAATATATTATTATCCAAACAGAGAAACATTTTCGTATTTGTATAACTTTTCACATGAGTTCAGAACAACTAGAATCGAAACATTTTCTTACGAATACCTATGAACTACAGAATAATAGTAATGTAAAGTAGAACGTTAATAAAAAGTAGTTCACGGAATCCTCGGCTTCCCTTTTATAAAAATCCACCCTTCGCCACTGCATACTTAAATACTTTTTTTTGTAAATACATACATATAATACATAGAAAACACTCAGACCAATGCAAATAATCATGTTCATGCACACAAAGATTTGCATTGAGCGGGAATCGAACCCGAGATCTCTGTGTAGCAGTCATGTAATATACCGACTGCGCCACAGAGGTCGTCATCTCGTCGTATTCTCCGTGTAGTGTAAGAAGACATGGTGTCTTGCAATGAGTGTCATAAAAGTCATATAAAGTACAACTCCGCAGTTGTTAGCTCTACGATTACAAAAGAAGGTTTGGTTAAAAACGGTTTCATATCATTTCATGACTACCATGCTTTACTTTACTTCCTAAGTTGTATTCGCGTTTTCATCAAGTTAAATAAATAATAAATAATCCTCACACATTTACACAACGCCGTCTAGTCCCAAACTAAGCAGAGCACTATGGGTACTAGATAACTGATTAACATACTTAAATAAGTACTTTTTTCTTGTAAATACATACTTAACATACGTAGAAAAACCCAGACCAATGCAAACAATCATGTTCATGCACACAGAGATTTGCATTGAGCGGGAATCGAACCCGAGACCACTGCGTAGCAGTCATGTTATATAACCACTACGCCACAGAGGTCATCAAATCAAATACAGTCATATTACCACGTCATTTACAAAAAACCTATTCCTACTACATTAAATGAACAAAAAATAACTAATAATTATTTAAACAACGCTCACGTAGGCTCGCAGTAATAAAATATAATATTAATAACGAAACAATACGCGGCACGGCTCGGGGGAGTGTCGACTAGCATGTGAGTACTGAGTACAGGCACAGCTGGCGCCATCTACATTATGCTCCCTTGCAACTTTAGTGAACAAGCGATATGGTACTCAAAGCGGAGTTCTAGACTTTGGAACATTTACATAGTAAATTAGTTTAATTGAATAATTTTTTTAGTTAAGAGCCTCAGTTGCAAAGCTGTCGTGTGACTGACTGCCGCGCACGAGGTTACAGGTTTGATTTCCACGCAAGATAAATACTTGTGTGACTGAAATGTATTTTCTTGAATCTGGATGATTTTCGTGTCTGTTATGCCCGATCTAAACATCGACAAGTACAGTAGCGAGTTAAGTAACAAGTTGACGAGTTAAGTTGGCGAGACGCGAGAGGGCGCTACTTCGTACTTAACTCGCCAAAAAATTGGAAAGAGATCTATTCAAATCAACTTAATCAACAACTTACTACTTGCTATTGTACTTGTCGATGTGTAAATCGGGCTTTAGTTGATGTTTATAAAGATGCTGTGACCAGGGCATGACCCCACTGCGAGAATTGTCTTTTTAAGAAGAAGGAAAACTAGCTTAAAAACCGATTAAGGAAAAGTTTGGAGAAACTATCTTTCTGTACGAACTTCTACAAATTATGAAAAACTAAACATAAAACTTTGTAGTAAGTACCAATCTCTCTACCAAGTGTCTTAACCGTAGGCTAAATTACCCTCCATCACAGTGACAGGCCAATAATCCTTACAGTAGGGCAAAAATAGGCTATTACAGCTATACAAACTCTTAAGGTAATATTTATATGAACATATATGTTTCTTATACGAATATCAAACACGTTGGCTCACGTCCAGCAAGCTGCTTGGGGTAGCCTCGTAAATTATAACGTTTATGAGGTACGGCGTTCGATGCCGGGGCGACGAAAAACTATTTCATTAATTTACTTTAGCAAATTAAAATTTTGTTACTTACTTCATAGTTTTGTTGGTATAAGTTTTATGGTGTTTATGAGTTATGTCACTTTGTTAGTTTGACTTTTTATAATGTTATTATTCTATACTCATAATCAGACTTGAGTTATTACTATGTCACATCTCACACGTTATTTCGTGGCGATCGATGAAAAGAAACATTAACAGAATAAGTTAAGACAAATCTAGCGAACCCAAAGTCGATGGGTTTACTAAAAGGCATTTCAGGGTTACATGTCCTATCTTCCAGCCAGCTCAGTGGTTCCAGAAGACATTAGTGTTTACCTACAACAATATTATACCAATTCGTCTTGCCATCACGAAGCTATTTTCTGCAGAGAATCATTCTAGAGCTAGCTAGAAGAAATATAAATGAACATTTCTCACACACAACGCCATCTAGTCCCAAACTAAGCAGAACTTGTATTATGGGAACTAGACAACGGAAAAACGTACTTTTTTTTTGTAAATAGTACGCATAGAAAAATTACAATAGTTACTACATACATACATACATAATCAGTATAGTTACGTATTACAGTTTACGAGCGCGCTGTTATCGTTTCATTTTGTATTTTAAATTGAAACCTAATTCAATTACTCGTACACATGTACTACATACAGACTGACAAACTATACTTTGTATATGCATGGTTGTACTGTGTACCTACTAGGGTTACAAGGCTATGGGTTAACAGTTTGTAGGTACAGCAATAGTGTAGTGGCTGTTTTGCTTGAGGTCGTGGGTTTTAATCTCACGCTAAATATACATATAAATATTCACGGACATCTCTACTCAGCGCCATCTGTTCCCAAAGTAAGCTAGGCTTAACCTGGTTGTGTTATAGGTAACAGAGCAACGGATATTAGTACTTATATACTTTTTTTGTAAATACATACAATATTATACATATAATAACTCAGACCAATGCAAATAATCATGTTCATGCACACAAATATTTGCATTGACCGGGAATCGAACCCGAGACCTCTGCGTAGCGGTATTTTTATATAACCACAGCGCCACAGAGGTCGTCTACGCTAAATAATAATTATTTGTGTGTTCCACAATTTATTCTCTGGAGTCTGGTTGTTTTTTGGGTTTAATGTCAAGTCTGTGAAATTCCCCTTGACACAGGGCCACTTACCTTCAGGCTGCCACATATAATGCAATAAAAATATGCAAAACAATTTGTTCATACGTTACTTTTTGTTAGACAACAAACATTAACCCTTTCACAGTGCCCCCAGCAGACACAATAGTAAAACAATGCACGTGTACCACATATGGTACACTGCACTGGGAAGGTGTTAAAAATAAAATTAGTATTTGATCGGAGCATTACCTCAGTAGAATTAGCTACTTGACTTTCATACGCCAACGCCATCTTGAATGCTTCGTTGTAAATATTATTATTCACGCTACTTTAACCTGTCTGGCCATCGTAATATTAGCAGGCCCATCCTCACAGTGAGACATTAATAGCCTGTTATGATAAATGAATTGATAACAATAGTACATATAACAATAATTAAATCGTAAATTCCAAATGTAAGCAAATATTATTTTGTAAAGCGAAAATGCACTCAAATATTTGTTGGACATTTTCACGCTATTGTGCCCAAAACAATGGGAAAGCTATTAATTAATAGTACTTTGCAATGATGTATGTACCAGGGGGACAGTAGAATGCTGGAGGTCTCCCATAAAATATCTTCGAAAACAGAGCCTAAATACTCCTGTGTTGTTCTGCTCCCCTAATACCTTATGCTGTCAAAATTTGATTTACAGCCAAGAGAAATGGTAGTTGTGGTTTTTATTGGTTTAACTAGTCTTTGGAAACCAACTTCAGTTAAAATGATTGATGTACTTTTGCACCAGCGCAGTGTAAAGACAGTGTAAACGCAGTGTAAGTACAGTACATTACTGTTTCGGACTGATATATGTGATATAGTACCGTGAATATGCAGCAATGTATTTTTGGCGTAGAATTTCTTTATTCATGGACATCTGATAAGTAAACCACAACAATATTGTATACTATAAGTTGAAATTCAAATAAATTAGTCACTACCTACCAACATAAGAATATGGCTTGATTTGTATGTCATGTATGTTAAAAGTAAATAGTATTTCAATCAATCAATTTAGCCTATCGCAGTCCACATGGGCCTCTCCCAACACGCTGCGCAGAACTCGGTCCTGCGCCCTCCGCATCCAGTTCGACTCAGACACCTTTTTGAGGTCGTCGGTCCATCTAACTGGGGTGCGTTCTACACTACGTCTTCAATAGTTTTTTTTAAGTATGTATTTATTAACAACTAGCTGCTGTGCCCGCGACTTCGTTCGCGTGGCGGATTTTACTTACTTCGCAATTCGATTTAATACTAAAAATTGTTTTTTAAACCTTATAACAAACAGATATACCTACACACGAATTGTAAAATTAACGAACGAACCAAAACCTTTTCAAAAACAGATCTTTACAAAGACAGATCTATGAAGACTGTGTCTAAACTTATACTGAAAGACATGAGGGAACGTCATTCTTTCAAGTAAAATCTTAATACCGCGATACTGAAAATGACGTCACAGGCACAATGCCATCTGTTGTCAAATTTGTAAGTTAAAATAAATGACATCGCTTTTTCATCATAACAGCCCATTAATGTCCCACTGCAAGGACTCGCCTCCTCCCGTGACGGAGGGATACTTGGCCTACTAATACCACGTTGGCCAGTCGGATTGGTATAGGGTTTAATTTCAAGTTTTCCTTCATTTTTATTTCGTAAAGATAATATTCACCGATAGTCCCTTAGTCGGTTTTACGCCACCCATGGGATGAGATTGGGAGGTGACATATTGTATTCTTGCTCCGTCACCACACGGATAATCGCTAATTAATTATGAATGAATACATTTGCACGCCACGTTATGGTGCGGCAGCCTCGGTGGCGCGGCGGTCGCATTACATGGCTGGCGTGCATGAGGTCGCGGGTTCGATTCCCATGGAGGACAATTGTGATACACAAACTATTGTCCTTAGTCTGGATGTTCTTTGTGTCCGTTAAATTGATATTTTTAAAGGCTAGTGTGAAGACTTATAATTGATATTACACATACGATTCATGGTTAATTTTATTAACATTTAAAAGGAATAACTTATTAATAGCACTTAATAATAAAATAGTTATATATTATTTAAAAACTCATTTATTTTATGATTACTACTGGTAACGCCATCTCGTGAACAAAAGAAACTAAATTTAAATTCATTCAACATTGAACCAAATCCATTTTTCATGACCCCTGATTTGTATCGGACTGTTCTAATAAAGAGATCTAGCGATATCTCGAGTATTACTTATCCGATTCCGATTGTTTTATTATAGTATAGATAGATACCTACTTTAAACTTAATACCTATAAACTACGTATCTATGTATTTTAATATCTAAATCGCGCTTATTCCGAGAAGAGTCAATAAGAACCACGTCCGTTCGCATTAAGAGTCAATGTGAATGAAATTATATAGATGCACCGGTTGGCCGTTTCGGACTCCAGCCGTACTCATACTGGCGCGGCGACATTTGAAAATTTTCTTTCATCTAAATCTTGTGTGTTTATAAACCGATTTCTATAATTCTTTTTTATGAATAAGGTATTAAAGTGTACTTTTGAAATATGGGAGTTTGAAAAAGATATGTCTTTGCAAATTACAATATATTTATGTATTTAATACACTTTGAAGAAAACCCTAACGATTAAACAGGTTATTGTGGCTAATATATAAAAGATAGATATATACTATTCAGGACTTCTTTGTACATCTTTTGAAGACCATTATTTTTGTAATACATATTTTTGGCGTATGATCAACATATGCGATGATAAGAGCTCGAACGCGCGTTTTTTCAACCGACTTGCTTCAAATTTTTCGTCACTGCTCAGCTCCTATGTGTCTTAGCGTTATGTTATACAGCCTATAACCTGCCCAGGAGTATGGACTACAATCGTATTAAGTTTGGTTAAAATGCCTTCAGTAGTTTTTGACCCATGCGTGCACATACAGACAGACGGACAGACAGACAGACAGACAGACAGACAAAAAATTTCTTGATTGCATTTTTGGCATTAGTATCGATCACCATTCATCCTCCAATATTAATTTTTAACATATATTCAATGTACAGAATTGATCTCTCTACAGTTTTATTATAAGTATAGATATAGATATAGATAAGCCGTAAGACAATAATTAAGTAAATTTTCCCAAGTTAATAATTTCCAATTACGTCTATGAATGAATACATCACGTGCAAAGGGTAATTAAATAGTAATTACTGTAATTAAGTGTTTTTAATTAAATTCAGACGAATTTTTAATTAGTGCTCTCTTAATGTCAACTACCCAGACTTCATGAACATGAAGAAAATACCTGTTCGTGACTTTGAGCTGTTCAGTACTTATGTGCTCCTGGTAATTCTAATTTAACTCAATTAGATTTTTTAGCTAGCACGCTATAATTAGCATTCTTAGGACATAATGGACCCCATGGGGAACAACATTGTTTTAGTCGGTAGACCCGGTTTCTTTAGAGACTCTAAAACACCTGCCCTGAAGAAATTACAGAGTTTCAGTAAGATTTTCTAGAATTTCAATAGCATTCTTAGTGTTCAGATCCTAGATCTTTATTTTATTAATATGTATGTGGTTGAGGAACACCGTGGGGTTTAGTCAGTAGTTCGGTTTCTATAGGGTCTCTAAAACCTTTAGGATATTAAAGGGCTACCAGATTTAAAAGCTTGTGTCTTAGTGAAGAGGGCTGTGTAGAGCCACTCTGAGGTTTATATTTGTAAAACAATCGCCTCTCAAATTTAATCACTGTTTAGCGAGATTTTTATTAGCAAAATCAACCTTATACCAAACAAAACCGGAAGAATTTAAGCTAATCAATTGACTAAAATTTAACAGGAGTTTATGAGTAAGGGGGTTAGTTCCTTTGCATAAACGTGGAGCTTACCATCTGGTGAGCGACTTGGTGGCGGGAAAACATCTTGACATTGGCAGAATTATTGGTTAACGATGAAGCCACGTAACAAAAATAAAGCCTCAAGGTTTGGCGGAATAAAATAATGATTTTTTACTTTAATAAATAATATATTTAGGTAATAATTAGGAATGTTGAAAATGTTCAGCTAGTCATAAATATAGTAAAGTTAATTATTATTCATTTGTCAGTTAATGTTTTAAACTGCAGTACTATACAAATCTTTCGCCGCGTTATTAAATATGACGTGATTTTGACAAACGTGGCAGTGTTCGTAATTTGTTGGTAAAATATTGTCCCACTCCACGGATAGGGAGGAATTATTGCTATGCTGGTAAGTACAAAGAATTGGTAAAGCTTCTGCTTAGAGTTTTATGCCTTGTCTACTTTGGGTGATTTTAATGTTATGCATGTTAAGCAAAATTCAATTAAATGTTAAGTCCAATATTCAAATCCGTGATACTATGTAGCCTATGACACTCCCTGATAAATGGACTATTCAACACTACTACAACACACAAATCGGGTCAGTAGATCCAGAGATTACCCCCTACAACGTCAGAAACACACAAACTTTACCTCTTTATAATATTAGTAAGTATAGATTTTAAAATATTTTTTGTTAGAGAGTAGGTACCTACCTAGTTCCAAAATGACAATCTAATAGTTATTTCATGAAGTATCTGAATTCATTATGTAATTAATGTGAATCAATATAAACAATATTGTGTAAGTATTATAAACAGTATTGCTCTGATTCTAGTCTCGATTAATTAAATACTAGCTGACCCGTGCCCACTTCGTACGGCGAAAAAAACGCGTCCCTTTTTTAAACATATTTCATTACTGCTCCACTCCTATTAGTCATAGCGCGATAATATATAGCCTATGACACTCCCCGATAAAGGGACTATTCAATACAGAAAGAATTTTTAAAATCGGTTCAGTAGATCCAGAGATTACCCCCTACAACGTCACAAACACACGAACTTTACCTCTTTATAATATTAAAGACAATAAATATTATTTTCTTGCAACTCGGAATAAATCACGCGGTCGCGGACACCTCTCCATCATTTCTGTCATCCTGGTACCGCTGGCGCTGGCGTTAATATCTCCTGTCATCACAAGAAACATCTAACCATACCCAAATGCAAATAAATGATTTGTGCGCGAATTGAATAATGCTATCTCTAGATTGCTAGGCAAATTTAATATGCGATCCACAAATTATAGTCCAGAGTCTGGCTGCTCTTTGTGTAAATTCAATTTATTTTTTGCAAAAATGCTGGCCATACAGAGCATGATCCCTTGTGCGGAAGTCCTCCAAAAAAAAAAGAGGAACCGAAATAGTATTTTTGAAAAAAAAAAATTAATTAATGATGACTGGTTGTAACTAACTCATGGTCGTTGCCAAGGCGCTACCTACACTAGAAGTTCTCTTAACCCCCTGTCACTAGCGCTACTGTATCTTTTTATCTAAACAAAATAACATTTCCATGTCACTGCTTAAAGGTGTATTATGCGGCACACTAGTGATACCGACCTAGATAGCCTCTAAATACTAACCAGGCCTCTAAATAGCCATCTAGCAGTTATGTTGAAGTTATTTACCTATGGAGGTATCTTTATATACCTATTCGGCGATACTTTTTACGAAGTTCCCAAAATAAATTTACCTAACAATAGATTTTTTAATTCGAGATTCCAATATTAGCAGGTCATGTTCCCCACTCGTATATCTTCACGGCACAACAGTCGTAGGGTAGGCAATAATTTAGGTAATTCACTTCATTATAGGAATTTCATTTGTAAGTGAGACTCGTAAATTTTGTCGCACGCCATTGTATAAGCGCCCTCTATTGTTAGATCCGGGGTAACTGCAGATTGGATTTAAATAATTTTATTGAACTATTTTGGTACTTATACGTTGTGTGGTTATTAATTTGGTATGTTATAAACGATTGTATTTATTATTAATGTTAGCTTTCTCGGAAGTTGGTAATTTCTTGACCTTTTAAAACGTTGCGTTTTAGGTAAACTAGCTGATACCCGCGGCTTCACCCGCGTAGTATATAGGTAGCTTAAATGTTATTCTACACCCTAAGCTACATATATTCCAAATTTCATCAAAATCCGTCCAGTAGTTTTTGCGTGAAAGAGTGACAAACATCCATCCATCCATACATCCTCACAAACTTTCACATTTATGATGTTAGTAGGATAGGAAGTAGGATTTTAAACTTGGTCCTATGGTTTTTTTTCCAATATAGGATATTTAGGTACCTGGTTTAGATCTATCTCGGCTGGCAGAAAAAAGTGGGCTTCTTATTGAAAATATTATTTATTAATTTATAATCTACAGATTTAGATCGCGTGACCATTACTAGTCAATCCCTGCAGTAGGACACTTAACTAAATAAATAAATAAATAAAAATCATTTATTTGTCATAATAAACCTTAACTATACAATTTTGACATATTATTAAAAACAAATCAAGTATAATTTAATGCCTGAACTAGGTAATCCTGTGTTTCAGGCTAAGATGCCTAGCGATTATATTTTCTTTATTTAACAATTCAATTTTTGCTGATTTGATAAATACAATTTTACTAAATACAAATTGTTATGTAATAGCTTATTTAAACTAATGGAATTAACCTAAAAACTTAAAACTATTTATTTAATTAATTAACAATTATACATAATGTCAAAGTTACTAATATATAGATCATTATTTACATAATTATTACTAACATATACACCCACTACATTACATCTTATCATTAATATTATTTTGTTACAATGAGTAACTTTTCTGTATCCTCGTAACTCAGGTCTAGAAGGTAATTTTTAATAACATTTTTACAATTGTGGTAATTTAGTGAAAATATATTTTCTATTGCATTTATTCTATTGTATAACAGTGTGCCCAGAAAAATATAAAATTTGGTTGCGAAAGCATGTTTAGTTTGTATATGTGAGCACACAATATCTTTGCGCCTTTTGTTAGTATTGTCAGTACAGTATGTTAGGGTAGATCTCCAGAGGCATTTTTTATCGTGTCGGAGTGGAGAAACCCATTTTGAAATCGATAAACGTTTTCATTACATTTTTTTATGTATACTTTGGTGTCTAATCTATGTGGTGCAGGGTTGAAATTATGAATTAGTTTATTAGAAATATTTAATAAAAAATCATAAACCCTAAAATCCTGATTGCTCTGGGTTGACCTAACTCCCGATTGAATGAGAAAACATTGTGTAACTTTTTATTGAGAAGGTTCATATGTCCGATGTTATTTTATATTACATAACAAATAGGTAATCTTCATTGTAATATTTTTTTTTTAATTATATTAACAATATTTTTGGCACAATTTAAATTTATCGTCATGACCTGGCATTTTATCTCATCGCTCTGCGCTGGAGTAAAACATCGCGCTCATCCCTCATTTTATTAAATAGAAACTCTATTCCCCTCCCCCGGGGTAGTGGCTGTAGTGGTGTAACCGCCAAGGAAGATACATTTGTGCCACGGTCCCCCACTACAATATTACGAGGCTAAGTTTATGATTTATCTGGGTTTGGTTCTCGAATTTGATGATTGATATGGCATGTTTTATAAATTAAATAGTAAGGTTGTAAATGTGCTTATTAAGTGAATTAAGTGATAGTAATGATGTTCTTTAAGAGGCGTAAACACAACTTTCTACTGTTTTTATTTTGGGCTATATTAATGCTTTTATGACTTTTTTTGATCGCTATGGCTATGATTGCTCTGTCCAAAAGACCAGAGCGATGATATTTTGCAATAATTGTACGTTATAAAACTACTTTAAGTAATAATACCAGATTGTTACAACGACAAATGTCACGACTCAGCTGTCAAAAATTCTGTGACGTTACGACTCATCTGTCAAAAATTCTATAACGTCACGACTCCACTGCAAAATATTTTCCCGCCAATATTCTATGACGTCACGACTCATCTGTCAAAATTCTATGACGTCACGTGTCACGTGACCAAAATTCTATGGCGTCACTAGTCACGTGACTCAGCTGTCAAAATTATTATGACTATGACGAAATTATCAAAATATAATATGATGGAAGCCAAAATTTTAAGTTTTCGGAAGTTTTCCTTTACATGCACTATAAGACCTTGCTTCATGCCAAATTTCAAGTTTGTATGTAGACTGGAAGTACCCTGTAGCTTTTTGCCCTTTGCTCATCGAAAATTTGCGACATAAACGGCTATTTGTCTTGATTTCGTTAGATTAGAAGTTTGATTTTTTTACAGCACTAAAAGGCAACAGACCTTAGTATTTGGTAAAAAGTTCAGCTTGATACCTCTACGCGTTCCTGAGATAAATAGTCTTGATAGAGAAACGGACAACAAAGGGTTCCGTTTTTTATAAAATCGGTACGGAACCCTTATAAAACCGGTCAAGTGCGAGTCTCACTCTCGCACCGAGGGTTCCGTACAAACCTATTTACTTTCTCGCCAAATTGTGATGACGTCAGGACTCAGCTGTCTAAATATTATTTTTCCCGCCAAAATTCTATGACGTCACGACTCCTCTGTCAAAAATTCTATGATTTCACGAGACATCAGATGTGAATGTGAGAGTTTTTGACAGATTCTGTCAAAAATTCAATGACGTCACGACTCATCTGTCAAAGATTCTGTAATGTCACGACACATCTGTCAAAAAAAATTTTCCTGCCACAATTATGTGACGTCACGACTTACTTATCTGTCAAAAATTTTATGACGTCACGTCTCATCATTAATAAATAATATTTGTTGAAAATTGATACCTCCACGCGTTCCTGAGATAAATGGTCTTGACAGACAGACAGACAGACAGACAGACGGACAACGAAGTGATCCTATAAGGGTTCCGTTGTTTCAAAATCGGTACGCTGCCCTAAAATGAACAAGTTTCCAACTGATGAGCTCTCAAAAAGCTGTAGATATATCCCCTAAACATAAAATCATAAAATCTTGTAACATGCAAGACTAAAAATGACTAAATAAATAATATATTACCAATTTTATTATTTTTGTTTCACCATTTATGATCGCTCTAGCGCCTATCATGATTGCTCTGGACGCGAAAATGTTTGAACTTAAATATTTCCATAACTGTTTGTCAAAAATGAAGGCCAATAGTAAAAATGTAGTATTTTAATATCATTCTTTTCAATGAGATACATAATTACCAAAAAATATCAAGATCTGAAAAGCACCAGAGCGATCACACGAATACGCCCGATTTGGAGATTGACCCGTTAACGCCTTGTGCCGTTTTAGTATAATACTCATAATAAATAGTTGTCGTACTGTTAATACTTTGCAAGAGCTATAAAGAAGGTTAGTGGGAAATAAGTATGGGCGAAAGGTAGATACTTTGAGTATCGCTCTTTGAGCTCTTTCCAGCGGTAGTAATATTGTTTTTCCCGCTCCACCCCAGGATGATATGCAATAGGTTATCACCGATTGACATAATGCAAAATAAACTTTTTTTACAACATTTATGTCTGCTATATATCGCAGTTTCTTAAATACAAAAATTAACTTACGTACTCTACCGGCTAAATTTTCTATGTGATATTTAAAAGATAATGTTTCATCTATGATTATTCCTAAATATTTAATTTTATTAACAGGTTTAATCTCAAGGCAGTCACATTGTAGGTTATTAAAAGGGACTTTGCAGTTATGGGACAATAATATTGGTGTAAATTGCTCCGTTAGTGATTTGCGCATGTTAAATTTAACATAGTTTGTTTTTGTCACATTAAGTGTTAGTAAATTTTGCTGTAGCCAGTTATTTACAATATTGAGTCCACATTGCGCGTGCTTGAAAACTTGTTGTTCTGAGTCAGCAGAAAAAAGGAGGGCAGTGTCATCAGCATATGATATTATTAAACCCTGATCTAATTGTAACTTGCAAAGATCATTTACGTATATGATGAAAAGGGTACTTCCTAATACGCTGCCTTGAGGTATACCAAAATTTGTGTTTTGTTGTTCTTTACTAATAAAACTGCCAATCCTTACGCATTGCGTGCGGTCTTCGAGGTAACTTTTAAATAAATTTAGTTGCGTTCCTCTTATACCTATGTCTTCAAGCTTGCGCAACAGGATAGAAATAGACACCGAGTCATATGCTTTGGCAAGGTCTAGGAAGACTCCTAATGTGTACTTACCTTTGTCGAGTTCTTGTACAACGTAGTTTGTTAGATTTTGCACGGCATCGTCTGTAGATAATTTTGGGCGAAAACCATACTGGGTTCTGGATAAAATATGTTTATTCTCTAAATACCTCATTAAACTGGAGTTAATAATTTTTTCTAGTACTTTTGCCATAGCTGGTAGTAAAGAGATAGGGCGATAGTTTGTTAACTGTTCTTTGCTACCAGATTTGTGAACTGGAATCACTATAGCCTTTTTTAAACACTTAGGGAATATCCCTTTATTTAAACAAATACGGAAAATGTAGGTCAAAGGCGGTACAAATATGTGTCTGAACTGTTTTATGATTTTATTTGGTATATTATCCCAACCGACGGCACAGTCATCTTTTAATGACATTATAATCCTATCCACATCTTTTTCATCGATGTCTAGTAATACAAAAGAAGATAAAGTGTGACTAGATTTAGACGACGTTTGTAATTGATTAAACTGCCGAGCCTGTAATTTTTCTGCTAGCTCCTTGCCAGCATTGACGAAAAAGTTATTTACTCTATTAACCGATTCCGTGTGTGAAGTGTGTGATTGCAATAAACTTAAGGAAGACTCAGCCTTTTTACAATTATAGGTCACTTTTTTTATATAATTCCATAGCTGTTTATTGTTAGATCCAGCTTTCTCCAGAGCAGTTTTATCGTAGTTAATTTTAACTTTTCTTAACACATCATTACAAAAGTTACGATACCTCTTATATGTTAGCTGTATATAAAAATTTTGAGGATTGTTTTTGGCTTTAATGTGTAATTTGTCTCTATGTCTCATGCAACGTATGAGACCCGGTGTGATCCATGGTTTTAAATTGTGATTTTTTACGCCTAACCTCTTGTATTTAGTATTTTTCTGAATAGCCATTTGTATATTATTTATTAAATATAACATACAAAACTCTGGGTCAACGGAATTATATATTGTTTCTAAATTGATATTGCGCAAGTCTTCTTCGAGTTTATTTGCATTTAATTTAGTAATAATTCGTGATTCATATGCTTTAGGTAACTTACAATTTAAGGTTAGTAGAGCAGCCTTGTGATCGGTTATTGTCGAGTTAATAACAAGTGCAATTGAAGGACAAATTGATTTAAGCATGATATGGTGATGAACCATGTGGCCAAAAAGAAATCTTTCGGATTGCAAAGATGAGAGAAGAAAGAACGAAAGACACTAAACATGTTAAGTGTATAAAAGACCAAAGAGGAAATATCCTATTGCAGGAGAATGATATAAAAGAACGATGGAAGACATATTTTGAAAGACTATTGAATGAGGAGAATACGTGGCATGGAATGCTAGAAGATAGAGCTGAAAATATTGGTTTAGTAAAGGAGATTGGTATGGATGAAGTAAGGAGAGCGATAAGAAGTATGAAAAATGGGAAAGCGGTGGGACCAGATGGAATACCTGTAGAAGTGTGGAAGTTATTGGGAAAGGACGGATGGCAGTGGCTGACTCTATTCTTCAATAAGTTGTTGCAAGAAGTGACGATCCCAAGCGAATGGTGCAGTAGTGAACTAGTGCCCATTTTTAAAAACAAGGGTGATGTTCAGGACTGCAATAACTATCGGGGAATAAAGCTCATGTCACATAGTATGAAAGTGTGGGAGAAAGTAATTGAGAAACGAATGCGTGAGGAAAGTGAGATCACCCAAAACCAGTTCGGTTTTATGCCAGGGCGGGGTACCACAGATGCAATATTCGCATTGCGCCAACTATGCGAAAAATATAGACGCGTGCACAAGAACCTGCACATGGTGTTTGTGGACCTCGAAAAGGCGTACGATAAAGTTCCTCGATCGGTTTTGTGGTGGGCCCTGAAAGAGAAAGGTGTGCCAGGGAAGTATGCAGAGTTAATCCGTGCCATGTACAGGCAATCCCACACGCATGTTCGCTCGGCCGCCGGTAACACCGAAGAGTTCAGTGTAGCTGTAGGCTTACACCAAGGGTCAGCTTTAAGCCCATATCTCTTCCTGTTAATAATGGATGCACTAACATCGGATATCCAGGAACAGGCACCCTGGTGCATGTTATTTGCCGACGACATCGTCCTTGTGGGTGAGGATGGAACCGAGGTCCAGAGTAGGTTGGGGAAATGGCAACAAAGGTTAGAGAGTGTGGGCTTGAAAATTAGCAGAACCAAAACTGAATACATGTTCTGCGATTTCGGCGGTCTCTCTAACCCCACGGCCATAGCGCTTGATAGCTCCCTTATACCAACCTGCTCCGACTTTAGGTATCTCGGTTCACTATTACAGAGCGATGGAGCATTAGACCGAGCTGTGAAGCACCGGATTAACGCTGGTTGGATGAAATGGCGGCAGGTTACGGCAACTACATGTGATTCGCGTATGCCCCTTCGGCTGAAGGGAAAAATCTACAAGAGCATGATCCGGCCTGCCGTCCTGTATGGATCGGAAAGCTGGCCCGTAAAAGTGACGGACGAAAGACGACTGCACGTAGCCGAGATGCGAATGTTGAGATGGATGAGTGGTGTGAAAAGGACAGATAAGATTAGAAATGAGTACATTAGAGGAAGTTTGAAAGTTGCACCAATTACTGAAAGGCTACGAGGAAATCGTTTGTCCTGGTTCGGACATGTAATGCGTAGGGATGAAAGTAATATAGTAAGGAAGGCATTGGCTATGGAAGTGGACGGGTACAAGGGGAGGGGTAGACCGAAGAAGAGATGGATGGATTGTGTGAGGGATGATATGGCTAGGAAAGGAGTGAATGTTGAGATGACGGGAAACAGAGATGAATGGAAAAAGCATACATGTTGCGCCGACCCCAAGTAAAAATGGGATAAGGGCAGGAGGATGATGATGATGGTCTAGACATGAACCACTTTGATGTGTAGGTAAAGAGTGTGCAGGGAGTAAGCCATGGAAGGAGAGTAAATTTAAGTAGTCTTGAGATACTGTTCCTGAGGCCTCAGGCATAATATTAATGTTTAAGTCCCCTACTACTATTACGTTTTTGACTGATGAAAGGGTCTGCAACGTCTCATTAAGGGAATTACTAAAGTTGCTTATTGTTTTAAATGATGGAGGCCTGTAGAGGGCCAATATAGCTATATCTTTTCCTATTTTTATCAGCAACCTGTTACAGTCTTTCATGTTCGGTTCTTCTATTGATATTTTTAAAGTACTTTTTGCAAATACGACCACTCCATCATTTTGGTTATAATTTATTAATGTTTTATACATGTCATACCCAGGCATTACAGGTAAATTATAATTTTTGCCAAGCCAGCATTCTGTTAGTATAATAATGTCACAATCAATGTTAAGTCTTTGTTGAAATATACAAAAGTTGTCATAGTTTTTATGAATACTGCGTATGTTTTGTGTTAGTATCGTTAATGGGTGAGTAATTGAGGCTATTAATTGTCTACTGTTCTCTACGTCGCAGTTTTTAGATTCGGATACAGAAAAGTGATCTAAATCTTTAATTAAGTTATTAATCATAGTGTATCACTATGCGAGGAGAGAAAAAAATACAAACAAAAATAAAATAAGGTAAATGTGGAAGATAAATTAATATAAAGCGAAAGTATAAAAACCTGTCAAATAAACTTTACTGACGGCGCTCTTAGGCGCCTCCATAATCAATACTGTTTATGTACCTCTTTTCGGCCATTAATTTAGCTGGGCAATCTAGAGCTCCCGTGGCATGGCTGTGTGGCTTTTTATACTTAAGACAGGTAGCACATTTTGGCTCCTGCGCCTTCTTTGTACATTCTTGCAGATTGTGCCCATTGTCGCCACAGTGGCCGCACGTGCTAACTTCCTCTCTACACGACTTTGCTGCATGGCCGTACTGTTGGCATTTGTAACAGCGCGTCACTAGTGTGAAGTCTCTCACGTAACAAGAAGTCCAGTTGACAAAGACTCTCTCCGAATTTACAAGGGCTTTACGTATGGCAGGTGTCACTTCTAAGACATAATTACAGGTCTCTGTTTCCCTCTTTCCTGTTTTATGGCTTAGTTTGGTGGTCTCTAAGAACTTCTCTAGGCTGGAGTCCTGTAATTTATCGGCTAGGTTTTGATGGTAGAGACACGTGAGGACGTCTGTTTCCTTCATGGTTGAGGGCACACCAATGATCACGACCCTTGGTTTCTTCTTCTGCGGTTCACCAACTGTGAGGCCAGAATTTGTCAGCTGTACGGAGTCCTTGAGTTTTACGATGTCATCGCTGGAATCAGTGCTAATTATGACACCACCATTCCTTATTTTGCGTAGGCCTCTAACATGTAGTTTCATCTGCTCAGGGTTAATTAAGGTCTGGACCAGCATTTTAGTTTCCTCGCTGGACTTTAGCTTATCACTAGGATAAATGGTCACTGAGCTAACATTACTGGGCTGGATGAAAGTATTATTTCCCTTCTTGACCATATCGGCAAAGGATGTAACTGGTGCTGGTTTTACACTCTCCTGCATACTTATTTTGAGGTCACTAATACGTTGAGAAATGTCAACTTGGTCTTGTAAGGTATGTATATGGGAGTGAGCTCGCATGGCCTTTGCTTTTAAAGCTTGATATTGCACTGCAAGATGTGATGTACCAGACCCCACTTTACGGCATAAGTTGCTGACACGCAGCTTCTGCTCTGAGTTCATTTTGCCCTCGGATACCAAAGTACATACCTCATTGAGATATTGCTCAATAGTAGTCATCCAGTTATGTATCTCTGGAGTAGAGATAACTTCCAGGGTATTGTCGAAAGGTCTAGTTGTTGTTGCTGAAGTCGAGGCCGTAGTTACTGCAGGAGAAGAAGGAGGCGGAGTTCTAGCCGTCATGCCACTCCTATTAAATGGACTATTTTCCATCGTGTTAATTTTAAACAATAAATCACTACTTACATATTATTATTTAATACACTTAGTCAATATTAGTCATTTAGAAACATTAGCTGCTCTAGTTATTTATTGCCACTACACACTTTCTTTATTGAGGTCACAATTTAAAATTAAAATAATTGTTAATTTTATTAACTTATAACACGTCTGAACTCAATCATGATAAAAATGACACGAAGCGCCTTTATAGCTAAACTGATAGAGATTAGCTATAAAGGCGCTTCCGTATGAATTAGGTAGAATACTGCCGATTCATAACTTACGAAATGTTTATCAAGTAATCAAAACTTGCGGAAGAAGAAACCGCAGGAAATAAATTCCCAGCTATTAAAAAAGTAGGTCGCTCTTTGAACTTGCGTTTATAGTACCAGGAGTACATAAACGATCAGAGATACAGATGTGAATGTAGGGCGTCTAATTAGTCGCGCGTACGATTAATGGCCGAATACATCACGCGTTCGCGGACACCTGTCCATCATGTCTGTTCCCCTGGTACAGCTGGCGTTCATTTCTGCTGCTTTGTTTTCACAGCAATGCTTTGTTCTTTTATTATTAGCATGGACCTGAACTCTGTAGATATATCAATAGATTACAGTATTATTAAACAGCAAAGTTTTTAGATTTTATACTAAAATTCCTTGCAGTAAAATACCTCGATCAATGAAGGGCAATTGCCAACTTAAAGTTATTTAAGTATTACCTGATTCCAATGTCACTGCAAAGATAGTGGTTCTCTACAGAACTTCGGGAACTGACGGTTTTTTTTCATAAATTTACAACGTAACGTAACGTTTAGTCTCAATTATCGTCTATGAAAGTAAATCCTCAACCCGACTTGTGCTGTGCTTATATTTCAAGAATCTAAAGGCATTCAAACTTTAAAAGCTTTCTACTTAGACTACAAAAGGTCGGTCGCAATAATTTGCTATTATTTACTACTATAGTTCTGTGACCTACGAGTAAGTTGCTACGTAAAAGATTGAAAATAACTACTATTTAAACTTTGAAATCAGCCAAGCTATTTAGGGTGAGATGTGGGTAAAGTCATACAACATACAAATATACGATTAATTAGCGTAAGCGAAAATACTTTTCTCTAGAATTTTCCTATGATTTTCTCTTACCTATTTCCAAACTTTACTCCCAACCCGAATGAAAATGATTTATCTATATCTACCAGTAACACATAACAGGGTAGGAGGTATCGCAAGCAACGTTCGAAGTTCACACCGAGCTATCAGACTACATGTGTACTCGCGCGGTTAGGCGGACCACTCGTATGGAATATCGCGGAACGATACTCCACTGCGTTCATTATACCCTGGTATATATTATTTTATAACGTGCTTTGTTTTAACGTTGATATAAAAAATGCACAGCCATTTTCTTTTGTTTATCGCTAAAATAATGTATTTTAAAATAAATAAAAGCTCGTACGTTTTGCATTATGTTTTGAAGTTTTACTGCAAGAATAGGGGCTCTAGGTCTGACTGGAAGCGGAACGTCCAGGACTATGTTCTCTGGGGCGTGTTGGAAGACGCCTATGCCCAGCACTGAACTATGATAGACAGTTGATAGAAGGACAGGCATATTTGTTGTAAGCGTTTGCTTGCCTCATCAATTAATATTTTTTAAGCTAAGATCTCGCGTTAGCAATTTCTTCTATCTATAGCTAACTAGAAGACCAGATATGTCTCTCTGCCATAATTAGAGACCGCAGATTCGATCCCTTACATCACAAGTCAATTCTTTAGTTGCACAAAGATGCTGTTTTATTATTCATAGCACAAACTCTGCCTAGTTAGATTATAGCTTGTTTTAAAATGCCACCTATTTGTAATGGCGCTCGCACAGCCAGTTCCAATCAGTGATTCAAAAAAAAAAAAAACAACCGAATTGAGAACCTCCTCCTTTTTGAAGTCGGTTGAAAACTATAACGCTATCGAACGAGGACATTAATGTAAGATGTCATAATCATAAGAGGTATTTCATCTTTATTTCTCCGTGCTAAGTCTATAGTCCCTGGTGTCGTAGTGGTTGGACACGGCACCACATTGTAAAGAGATATCAAATCAATCATCAACTAGCCTATTGCAGTCCACTGCTCGACATAGGCCTCTCCCAATACACGCCACAGAACTCGCTCCTGCGCCTTCCGCATCCAGTCCGACCCAGAGACCTTTATGAGGTCGTCGGTCCACTTAGCTGGGGGCGTCCTAAACTATATTTGGCAAGTCGCGATCTCCAAATCTAGGACACGTTTGCACCAACGACGGCTTGCTAATACTACGATCAATGTCGAAATTAAAATATAGAAATATATAATGTATTTAACTATATAATAAGTCACTCTATTGTTAGATTTAAACCTTGAATAAATAACTACATTGTATTATTAGCAACATTGTATATAATATATTGCTACAATATGCTAATAGTTTTAGCGATAGAACTATTACAGTTTAACTACAGTTGAAATGAACCCAAAACTTCTGCTGCGTGGCACATTAACCACTTTACCGCAGAAGTAATTTACCGTCATCATTTTTTTTTACTTGGCCTACCAAAATGACACTATGGTGCCTGATGTTAAGCATCCAATAGAGTCCAAGAATGGCGAGCACCATGCCAGCTACAATATTTGTAGAGGCATGAATGTCTCCACTATGGCGGCCTCAGAAGATGCTTTTTCACGCCTCGCTTGAAAGAACCAGGATCGTTAGTTTGAAGGAAACACGTGTGCCGGCAAAGAGTTCCATTGTTTGATGGTTGTGCACATGTACGAAGTGCTGAACCGCTTTGTTCGGACTTGTACGGTCTTTACAGTGTTGCGGGCACCCTTAAGTCAGGTTCGTATGTTACATTGGAAGAGGGACACTTTTTAATTAAGGTGCGATTGAGGAAGGAATTGACCAACAATCACGGTTCAAATATTACATCCAATGAAATATTTGAGCAGTGACATGTAAGATATTGAATTCATCAAACGTAGTGTGAGTACCTACAGATCGACAAGGTAATCACGACGAAGTCAAGTTGATTATTAACTAGCATCCATTGCCTTTATTTCTGTACTGTATTCCCGCTTTCCATAAGGTCCCATATGGTCATAATTACGAGTCTACTTGTAACCAGAAGTTAAGAAAAACTCCCTAATGCGTTAGCAGTCACTTTACACTACCTAGGCAATTTTGTTCGGATCCAAAAAAAGTCGCTTTGTAGTACGCGCTAGTACAGAGCTTACTGAAACTCTCAATAGTATTAGAGTCAGTTAGTAGATTCTAAAGGGATTTATGTAGGTTATAGTAATACTTTTTTCGTATCGATAAAATATATATAGAGGTGCTGAATTAGTACCTATACTTATTGCAAATCAAGCTTTATGTTCATTAAATTAGTAAAATTATTTCAATTGCAATATTATAAATAGTTTACTACAATATTTTGTAAGTAAGGAAATGTTTATTAACTTTTATTTATAAAAACATAAACTAATGTAATCTTTTCTGTTTGTTACAGGTAAATTATTCTACCTAAGCGAAGCAATATCAATCGCAAACCACACCATCACGAAATACAGCCAGTCTTAAAGCGTGAACTGTTGTAACCTTTGTAACTGCAAGTATCAGGGCACAATTAACATGAAAAGAAGTGCTTCATAGTTTTCTAATGTACTAAATCGACTCTTTAATAAATAAATAAATAATCCTCACACATTCACACAACGCCACCTAGTCCCAAACTAAGCAAAGCTTGTACTATGGGTACTAGACAACGGATAAACATACTTAAATACTTTTTTTTTTGTAAATACATACATATTATGTGTGACGACCTCTGTGGCGCAGTCGGTATATTACATTATTTTTTCCGGTCGATGCAAATCTTTGAGTGTTTGCATTGGTCTGAGTGTTTCCTATGTATGTACGAGTTGTGGTCACAATACTAACCTAACCAACTGTTTCTGACTTTTGTCTTAATTTTATCTTAGGACAAGTAAGTTTATAGCAAGAACAATTAGGACATCTAATAATTATAGTACCCCATTTTATAACACACAAGTGTTATAAGTAAAGACGATTAGGTAATATACGATTTCGTATACGCTAACATTATGGAAAGTGATGATTATAGTAAACATGTTAGGGATTATGATTTTCGGAACATCGATATTCGGAGAAGAAAGGGACTAACCTCCGCACTTGCACATACCAGATACAGAAACTGTGCTATAAAAATTATATATTTAAAACACATCTTAGATTGTCTGCAGGGCGGTCGTCACTAAGATACAAGATGTTAAGTGCTCATAGCTATGTAATGTCAATAGCTAAGAAATATACATCACAACAGTCCATTTATGTCCCACTGCAGGGACGGGCTTCCTCCTGTGACGGAGGAATACTTGCCCTACTAACACCACGCTGGCCAGACGGATTGGTATACGGTTTAATTTCAAGTTTTCCTTCTTTTTATTTCGTAAAGGATAATATTCACGGATAGTCCCATACTCGGTTTTTACGACACCCATGGAATAAGATGGGGTGGTGACACACTGTATTCTTACTCCGTCACCACACGGAGTGTAATGTCAATAGCTAAGAAATAGCAGTTATAAATCCTTTTAATAATGATCTGTCTACCTCCTCATCATGAGACGGCGTGATATTAAAGTAATAATGAATAAAACTTTACGAATTCCACGAAAGCAATTAAAACGAGAGATCCCTTCTCAAAATAATCATTTCTTCATTAACGAGAACAGCTAGAAAGTATTAAATCTTTACTTGTTTAATCACTGGTCCCAGTAACTCTACCGAGGGATTAAACGGAGTATGTTTAATTATATGAGATGTATGTGATAGGGGGTAGGTAGCGAAGGTGCTACGTTCACACATTAACTTAATTAAGTCGACTGTAGTAGTACATCGTCGATAATTGTACTAGGGTAGCATAGAATGGCAGAGCTCTCTTTTTAACTAAGATTTTTTCTTGTTTTTATTGTTATTTTCACCCGTTTTTACATAATATTTTTTAGTAAATACTCATAATCTCTATAAGCAATAAAATAATTTAAATCTCTAGAAATTTGCGCGAATTTAAAATATTTTTTCATTATATTTTGCTTAATTTCAATAAGTAGGTACTCCACGCCATCGGAACCGCTAACAATAGATCAATATATAAAATATCTAGGTATCTTCCGCTATAAAATTTTCAAGTACCCATTCTATTCAGACACCTTTTTACATAATAATATACTTCCTACTTGAATCTCTGCCTACCCCATCTTAGTCAGCAGTCTGCCCTTAGGCTCAAGGGTTACAAGTGCTCTTTATACAAGTAGGTTCGATTGAACATGGCTTATCTCAGTTTTAACACTTTTGAGATGTAATCTGCTGGCGTGCGTTTGAATTTAACAATTTTACTTGTTTTATTCTGTGGAATTGCTTTTTCTTTGTGGTTGGTGTCTGAAAACAGGACGAAAGGATCATAACATTAATGTCATTAATGTCTCACTGCAGGGACGGGCCTCCTCCCGTGACGGAGGGGTACTTGGCCTACTAATACCACGCTGGCCAGACGGATTGGTATAAGGTTTAATTTCAAGTTTTCCTTCTTTTTACTTCGTAAAGATAATATTCACGGTTAGTCCCTTAGTCGGTTTCTACGACACCCATGGGATGATGGGGTGGTGTCACACTGTATTCTTACTAACCACACGGAGAATTCTCTCACTTAGCATAGATCGTGATTAATAATATTCACTCGCTAATATTGGCTTAGCATTGGCCCCGGTGACTACTCTTAGAACAACAAAAGATTGAAGAACTTGCACAAATCAAGCTACTTTATACTTTAATAATAATATGTAGTAGTAATTTCACCTTATAAAATAGGGCACGGCCTGTGGACGCGACACTTTAAACACTAGTATGGGTTCTGCATATGTCTGGCTTCTTCTATTTATTGATTAGAAACAGGTATCACCTAATATTTATAGTGTACTTCTGTTACTTAAAGGGTATTAACATATTTTAACGAGTCGTTGAGTTATTGTTCCAGAAAACAACTGTCTTGCATAATTTTTTGTTGCTTTATTAAAAAAAATACGTCATCCTGATAATCTTTAACTTAAAGTCGTTGGAACAATTGAAAATTAAAATAGTCATATCTCCTAAACGGGCTGTATTAATATTTTTTTGTTTTCGCCTCTAACTCAAGTACACTCTGTAAAATGTATAAAAAATAAAATACAGCTAAATGTAAGCTTTGCCACAACCATTGCTGTGTGTTAAAGTATAAAACATTTACCCCCTTACTCATAAACGCCTCTCACATTTAATCACTGTTTAGCGAGATTTTTATTACGAAAACCAACCTTATACCAATCAATTTAAGAGTCTATGCAAATTAATCAATTGACTAAAATTTAAGAGGCGTTTATGAGTAAGGGGGTTAGACAAAAATTGAAAACAGTAGCTTAACTAGCCATCGTCATATCATATCGATCAACTAAAACAATATTACGCCGCGTTTACGTTCAATACAGGCACGCTCCCAACATTAATTCTCTACATCAGATACCATCTACTAGTTTCTGTTACCCTGGTACCTACAACGCATAAGTACTAACTACTAGAGCTCGTATAGACCTTATCAGTCAAGTGTTTACGAGCGAGCGTGCCCTTGCAACCTATGGGCTCCTAGTCATTGCGTCATTTATGCCTTATTGGATATTAGGATGCACTTTGATCGGTTAATGTAACCCTATCGCAGCTTATTAATGTCCCACTGCAGAGACAGTTCTCAAAAAACCTATCCGTTTATTAAATACAATTTTAATTCAACTTAATTTTCCTCCTTTACTAAAATAAAGTTAAAAAACATGTAAAACACAGCTGGATTTAGACACATTTTTGTCGAATGAATTATTTGCCTATCAACGTTTGCTCGATTAATAGTAAAAGCGAAACGTTTTTGCCAAAGTATTTATGGGTCGACGAACGATTGTGCTTATGAACTTTTTACCAAACATTAGATTTTTGCTAGATTGGTTGTAAACGCGAAATACTCTTGTGTGACGTTCATAGTAACCTATACCTAATATGAATTAGTGCCCTGACAGTCAGGAGCGGTCATGGCGCGCCGTAGCTAAATAGAAAAGCCATTACTTGCAGCGTAGCACCTTGTAAGTGTCGTAGCAGATGCGTAGACAAGCTCTACGCGCCTAGACAACTACATTCATAATATATGGGCGCTGCGGTTATGCATAGATATTTATAGGTATTGTTATATCGTGTAGTTTCAAAGTAAAAATGTTTTTATTTTGACAAATAAATAGTTTTGTAGATTAACTTTATAGGAATATTAAAAGTTCGTTTAATGTGCTATATTGTGTGTCCCAATTACAGGTATGGGATAGTAAGATTACTACTACCATGATTCCCAGATGCTGTGGTATAGGGTTTATGTATAGTTTTTCTTATATTCGTTTTCGTAGAGATAAAAATCAACGAATTTACTGTGTCGTCTTTTGCGACAGTTATGGGATGAAATATTCAACATTATACTGCTGCTATTAGTTACCACTTACACTACTTACCTACATATAAAAATATATATTCCTTGTTTTGTTCAAAACGACTACTCCAACATTAGGCAGGAAGGAAAACCCTGTGTCGTGGGCACGTTTACTAATATAAAAATAACTGCCATAAAGTACAAATCAAGAAAATAATTCGTGGATTACACAAATAATTATGTTACGTAGTTTTCGAACCCGTGACCACACACGTAGCAAACACACCCACTTAGCCATCGAGCTAGTATAACTAATAGCTAAATATATCAAGCAAGGCACATGCGGGTGTGACGTTAATATGTAGCTCTGTATGTATGTCTGTCACTTTCATGACGTGGATATTGTATTGTTAGGGTGCTCGTAAACTTGACGTACTAGCCATAGCTGCACATATAAGCACAGGTTCGAATTCTACATATAAATGTGTTTTATCCATACTAATATTATAAAAAGGTAAAGTTTGTTTATTTGTGACGTTGTAGGGGGTAATCTCTGGATCTACTGAACCGATTTTAAAAATTCTTGTATCATAGGCTGTATAGTATCGCGCTATAACTAATTGGAGTGGAGCAGTAATTAAATACTTTTTAAAAGGACCCTTTTTTTCACCGCCCAACGAAGTGGGCACGGGTCAGCAAGTAGGACATAAGTACATAATTTTACACCGCTAATAACATACTTGTTAAACACAGATTTTGAAAATCAAGAAAGATACCTTAGAAACTGCCTCCGTAGCAAAATTCGATCCTGTCCAAAATTATAAAAGTAGGGTTTGACCACGGATGCCTTTAAATTAAAAATTGACTGTGACATACGGACAGACAGACGATGTCTATAGGTTCCGTTTCTAGCTATTTGCAACGGAACCCTAAAAATCGTCTTCATAAACAACATAGTTGACAGCATGTAGCTACCAGAGTAACATGAGAAACAAAGAGTTATCTGATACCACCAAGTTGTGTCTGCAACCGCTTACAACAATGTGTACTAAACAATAGGAACACGACACCTCTGTCGAGGTCTGCGCGCCTAGTAACATTCAATTATGTTTCATTTTTCAGTACATGAAAACAATTAAATAGAACTGAAATTATAGTAAGCGACTTATCATTTGAGAACTCTAAAAAGAGATAATTATAAGATGTTAGGTAAGAATAGAAAACCTGTAAATGCAAGCGAGATAGATATAGAGAAATGATATGGCGCTAAGACTCAGATGATAACGCGCGTTGTATAGTCTTAACGGGTCTGGAATGCCAAACAGAAAAACGGTTGTACGATATGACTATATATAGAAAGTACAGCTATAGAAGTACTATTGGCAGATAGCACGTTTCGCCGAAACATACAATGTTTCTATAAATCGGTGAAAAATGTTATCTACTAATAGTGGTTTCTATTAACTGTACTTTCTATATGTAGTTATATCGTAGAAGAGTGTTTCTGGTTGACGTTGCAGGGCCCTAGTCAGTCGTAAAGTATCGAAGGCCTAACTATACCCTTCACATCCTCTCCTCTTTTCCTCTTGGGGAAGGTAGAGGAAATATGAAAGTGCAGGGGAGGCAAAGTAGCGTCCTAGCTATGCTGGAGTCCATGATCGGTGGTTATCACTTACCATCAGGTGGTCAGATTGCTTGTCTACTACCTTAAGGCACAGCATCATAACAGCTCATTAATGTCCCACTGCAGGGACGGGTCTTCGTCCTGTGGCGGAGGGATACTTTGCCTACTAATACCACGCTGGCCAGACGGATTGGTATAGGGTTTAATTTCAAGTTTTCCTTCTTTTTATTTCGTTAAGATGATAGTCCCTTAGTCGGTTTTGGGATGAGATGGGAAGGTGACATATTGTATTTTCTCCGTCACTATACGGAGAGGCACATGAAAATAAATAAAAAACTCTTTGCTTCCTATGGTTGTCATAAAAACTGATTATGATAAAGAAGACTATTTTTGCTAGATGGCTTGTTTCAAGTCAGCGTCAACAGATGTCGCTGTAATTAATTTGCGATTTCAGACAGATTAGCCGGCGTCTTATCCTGTTTTTTAGCGTAATTAGCATAATTTTATACGCTAAGATACGAATTTAATGAGTGCTTTGTTTTATTAGAGAAGTGTTTTAATGTAGATTAGAGTAAATACAACGGGTAAGTCATTTTTTTACTTCAAGGCAAATAAGACGTTGAAATATAAATAAATATAAATATTATTTACACAACGCCATCTAGTCCTAATCTAAGCAAAGCTTGTACTATGGGTACTAGACAACGGATAAACATACTTATATTTTTTTTTTGTAAACACATACATATTATACTTACATAGAAAACACCCAGACCAATGCAAACAATCATGTTCATGCACACAAAGATTTGCATTGAGCGGGAATCGAACCCGAGACTTCTGCGTAGCAGTCATGTTATATAACCACTACGCCACAGAGATCGTCAATATAAAGCTAAAGGCCTACGCAGACCGGGACGGCATGGCAAGGGATTTTAATTTTTACTAATGGAAATTCAACCGTACTGTTACAGAAATACGACATAAATTGCTATGCTTTAAAATGATGCCGTGGCATTGAAAGGGATCTTATCGCACGGCATTTTTCATTTTAAAGCATAGCAATTTATGTCGTATTTCTATAATGGTACGGTTGAATTTCCATTAGTAAAAATTAAAATCCCTTGCCATGCCGCCCCGGTCTGCGTAGGCCTTAAGAGTGCCTTGCTCTGCTCTGGTCACTAACAACATTAATTTTAAGCCCTGTAATACCACTAGAAATTGATGTTTATAAAGTCCCCGCAACTCATGATCTCTAATGATGGACTTGTCTTTATAAAGAAAGAAAACCCTGTAATCTCAATAGCTACTGTACCTAAACACAGAAACATTACTACACTTCTTCTTGAAAGCATATTAAACGTGCTCACCGTGATGGTACCAACGTACCACGTGAAAAAGTACCAAAAGCTTACTAAATCCCTCAGGGACACAACCAAAGTCACTTTTCCAACAACGTGACTCTATTTCAAACCATAGAAATGTCAAAATACGTCATAAATCAGATTTTCAATAAATAACATTTAATTTTACACCTTACTTACCTATTATTACAGTCATAATTCATTTATCGTAAGTCCTAGATTCTAATATAACACCTCCAAGCAAGTTTCAACCTTATTCTGACATAGCAAAGTGTATATTTCTGTTTTATAGAATTTAACCACAAATCGTTGTTCCGATACTGTTTTGACACATTTAAGATTGAACCTTATTTTATAACGATAAGGTGGTTAATTGCTTATAGGATTCTGTCCCAATTTGTACAGGTTAATTGGCGTTCAGAGGTTATTTATATTTAGTAAATGAATGTAATGAAATTGTTATAATAATGTTTACGGAAGCTACCAGGGTTTAAGGAATGAGAGGAGGTGTATATGTACTCAATATTTACGATGTCACCACTCCATTTCATTCAAGGGGAATTTCGTAGCCATTACATCTACGAAAACAACGAAATCTTAACAAAAAAACCCAGTACCAACCCACTTAGCCACCTATTATCATGTCAAACTTGTCTCTTTCACTGAAGGAGGCCAGCTCTGTAGTGGGCCATTTATGTGCTTTTATAAATTACTACATAGTGTAAAACAAAATTGCTATTGCTGTCTATGCTTAAATCTTAAAAACTACGCGATGGATATTATTATTAAACGATTTTTTTATAGATAGAGTAATTCAAGAGGAAGGTTTATCTTATCTTTTTTATCTTTCTATATATAAATCTCAAAAGTGACTGACATAGTGATCTATCAACGCACAGCCCAAACCTGATGGGATCTGGCTGAAATTTCGCATGTAGGTAGATGTTATGACGTAGGCATCCGCTAAGAAAGGATTTTGATGAATTCTACCTCTAAAGAGATGAAAGTTTGGATGAAATTTTGTCAATTTTAAACTGAGACTAAGCATGCTTCTAGCTACTATATACTAAAATAAGCCTAATTTATAATAATACTTTTAACGCGAGCGAAGCCGCGGAAAAAAGCTAGTGTATAATGCGAGTACATGCGTAATATTGTAGAGTATATCAATGCAGCCGTGCTCAGCCGGATCGCTATAGGCAATAAAAACCCCAAGTTCAACCAACTGCCTATATCTTTCCAAGTCAACGAACAACGTCCATTACTGACTAATAACTCAACATTCAGCTATCACCAACAGAGATACACAAAAAGCATAATTAATCAAAAGTTACGCAACCGGGACTCGAACCCATCACTGGCAGGAGGGCGTGGCAGACCCATCTATAAAAGGGTCCTATTGTCACTTACACTTACCCTTGGGGGATGTTTAGTGATTCGAATATAAATTTTGGTGTGGTCTGTAATCGAAGTCGTTATATGATGCATATTCCAAAATAACACATTTTCAGAATTTAGTCTTACAGGAAAAGGACACAAATACACAAAGCTTATTTGACGAATTGATCACTAGTAAACCCAATAATCACAATCAAAAATTAAAAGAACACACTGTAATAGATTTAACAAATGACACTTTACCTTTAGAACATTTTGTGCATAGTAGTAGAAATAAAATTAAAAAGTATTTTAAAATTAATAGGTACATTATAAAGACACAAAAGCAAATTAAATCTCAAAAAAAATCTATAGGTTCATTAAAAAGACAACGGGTTAGTATGTTAGATAAGTTGGTAAACTATGACTTAGAACTTAAACTTAATGAAAGGAAGTATGAGTCTGACACACAACTACTAGAAGCTCATATAGCAAGGCTACAAGACTCTTGGGATTCACTCTCAAGTAAATATGAATCATCACAAAACATGATGAAAGAATACACACTGGCAATGGATGAAATTGTCAAATTGTCAGAGACTAACGCTAGCCAGTTTGATTCATTGACCAGAAACTACAACACCTGTGTATGTAATCGCAGCCTTCCACCCCCAACACCAGTTACTTTACCACCTAAACAAGTAACATCAGAGAAAGTAAAGTAATAATAAAATTAAGACTACTTGGAATATTATAAATGAGGAAACAGGTCGAAAAAATCAACAACACAAAGACCTAAAATTAAAAGTTGAAGATAAAATTATAGATTCTGATTTAGATATAGCGAATACATTTGAAACATATTTCACCAATATTTCAATAGATATTACCAAATCTTTGAACTCCTCACCCCATGCGGCTATCACTCTCTTAGAAGAAAATGTACCACATTGTAACAAAACATTTAAATTTAGTCATGTTTAGACATGTTAATTTTTAATAACAGTATAGACCTAGGTATATTCCCAGACCTTATGAAACCAAGCAAAATAACACCTCTTTTCAAATCAGGTAGTAATTTAGATCCTTCAAACTTTAGACCAATATCTGTGTTGCCTGCGTTTAGTAAGATATTTAAAAAACTAATTCTTAATCAATTAATTAGTCACTTTAATAAGAATGTTTTGCTTCACGATAGACAATTCGGATTTACACGTGGTCGTTCAACTACCGATGCCGGAGTTAATTTAGTAGAACACATATTTGAGGCTTGGGAAGAGTCACAGGATGCTTTTGGCGTTTTTTGCGATTTATCCAAAGCATTTGATTGTGTCGATCACGAGACTTTATTGAGGAAACTAGGTCACTATGGTGTTAGAGATTCTGCTTTAGGTATAATGAAATCATATTTAAGCGATAGAGTACAAAAAGTAGATGTAAATGGTAAGCGTTCGCCCGGATCAGTTGTTAAAATGGGGGTACCACAAGGCTCAATACTAGGACCATTTCTATTTCTTATATATATAAACGATTTGCCAAATTTAGTTAAAAAGAACCCCGAGATAATTTTGTTTGCCGATGATACATCCTTTATTTTTAAAATTAATAGACGACAACCTGCGGTAGACTACATAAATAATTCTCTTTTGGAAATAGTATATTGGTTCAGTTCAAATAATTTGTCTCTAAATATAACAAAGACAAAATGCATAAAATTTACCATGCCAAACGTTCTTGATATAAAACCAATAGTTAAAATCAATGATGAGGAACTGGAAATAATTAACACTACAGTATTCCTAGGCATTACTTTAGACAGTAAATTACAATGGGGCCCCCATATTGAAAAATTGTCAGGTAGGCTTTCTTCAGCAGCATACGCAGTAAAAAAAATACGTCAGTTAACAGATATAGACACAGCTAGGCTAGTTTATTTTAGTTATTTCCATAGCATAATGTCGTATGGTATTTTGTTGTGGGGTAGTGCGGCTGATATTAACACAATATTTGTTTTGCAAAAAAGAGCGATACGTTGTATATATAATATGGGCCCAAGAGAGTCTCTTAGAGATAAATTTAAAATAATTAAGATTATGACTGTGCATTGCCAGTATATATTTGATAATTTAATGTACACTCAAGGAATTTAATTGTTTAGCAATTTGCTTAATTTTGAAATCGGTCAGGTTACTATTTACCGACTACAGACGACGGATGACGAACCCCGACGTCTTGGGAGTCGTAAAATTAATTAGACAAGGTATATATACCTAGCCTTGTCTATCTATGACAGACAGGTATTTTGTGTTAAAATAAAATTCTTCAATTTTATATTGTTGACAGACCAAAGTTAAGTCAAACTAAACTAGACCTTATCTACCATCTCCATCAAACAGTATCCTTAGTCCGAGTTTGTGTCACTATTAACAATAAAGTATATCGAGTAGCATTCGCTGTTCTGATTGGTTCAATGCATTGTATTGATAATACTGTCAAAATTTTATTTTTTACTCTTTGGACAGAATGGTGGAAGTTTGTAAACAAAGAAGTTTGAAGTGCAATTCATACTTATTGGTTATATTTTATATTATGTCAATTTTGAGGTGTAATATCTTTCAAATTCGCTAGGATTATTTTGGTATATAATACGACTAAATTACGTAGGTTGTGTACCTGCTAAACAATTAAATTCCTTGACCGTACGTACACAAAAATATTAACAAATATAAAAAAATGAGTGATATACATAATGTTAACACTAGAAATAAAAATAAACTTGCTGTTCTCCACACTAGGCTTCATAAAATAAGTAATTCTTTTGCTGGTAATGGTATTCGTTTTTATAATAAGCTCCCTAGGGAAGTTAAAGAATTTTCAGTTAATAAATTTAAATCTTTTATTAAACATAAGTTAATATCGAAATCATATTATAGTGTAAAGGATTACTTAAACGATAAAAATGCTTGGATCTGAATTGTCCTGTTTACTAAATAAAATAATATTTGTGAAGTGATCACCAAAAGAGCGATAGGAACCCAGCAGAGTTTCTTGTGGGTGTCTTCTCTGACATGGTCGTGTTCCGAACCCTCAGTAAACTTAGCCGTTAAGTTAGACGAGCATATTATGTGATCACTATAAAACGACCTTCACACGCGGTATTTTTTATATCTTACGTGAATAAACTGCTTTTTCTTTCTTTCTTTCTTTCTTTCTATAGTGACTGCCCCGGTGGCAAAGCGTGTATACATGCGGCTGCCGTGCTAAAGTCCTGGGTTCGGATTCCACGCAACAAAATGATTTATTCTTTATTTAGTTCTGAGTCTGGGAGTTCTTCGTTTCTGTAAAAGTGTAGACACAGCTAGATCCTTGGAAGCTGCTTTTACAAAGAATAGGGCATAATTTTTCTTAGGCAGAAACACACCGATATATAACCATCCGTTTAGAAAATATTTATAATAGGTTTTATGATGAAATTCTTGGTTTCATCTCCTTAGAGCAATGAGAATCGAATCCCACTACCGTAGGTAACCTACCTAAATAAATATAAAAATGTTTATTTCTACATAACTCTATGTAAAACACACAAAGAAAAAGTACTTGTGTTTGTCCGCATTGAATATGCAACAAATAAAGATTGTATCTCGCATGTGTCGAACAAAGTCTTGTTTATGATGATAGAGCTCCCACGCGGTTATGTGCGCCTGGTAACCACGAACTTATACTTTAGTACTTTGTCTTTAGGGGGTAGGTAGGGACACAGGTGCGGTGGTTTATTTTTGTAGAATTTTATTTAGAAAAGGCTGGTTTTTGCGACTTTTTCTGTATTGGAACTTCTTTACAAAATGTATGGGAGTGTTTAATGTCAAAATTTTGGATACGTCTCGTTTGATTTTTAAAAAGTTATTGATGTCATTTTACTCATTAAAGTACTTTCGTTATCAGTTTTAAATTTTTTGATATCTCTCATAGTTTCGGAATAATCGCCTGTGCACACTTAACGATTACACCCTGTATAGCGTGCGTTCGCCCAGCAAAAAAGTATCGCTTTACAAGAATTGAATGATAAAGATAATTAGACCCTTATCCCGTATAAATGTGCCCCTAAATTAAAAATTCGAGCGTCCAGAGGCTATAGAGTTATTTAAGAAAAACAATTTCTGCTGCACGAACGTTCGCCCAGCAAAATATTTTTTAGTTAATGGGTCTAGCTGGATATAAAATATGCAGAAATATAGCTTGTATTCGAGCCTAGATGTGCCGTGAAAATAAAATTCGAGCGTCATAAGGTTTCAGAGATTTTACAATTTTTGCTGGGCGAACGTTCAGGCGATTGCTATATTATCGGAAACGGCTGGACGTGAAGTCGTAATTTTTTGTATTCGGATAGAGCATAATTCAAGCCTCTATAAGCTGAAATTTACATTAGTATAACTAGCACGGCTCAAGAGTTATTACTTGATTACTAAAAAAAATTTAGGAGGCTCTATCTCTCGAACGAAGTAAGGTGCGGTTTTCAAGTTTGTGTTGACTGGTACCTGTTATTGAATCACATGATCCTGCAAAGTTTCGCCATGAAAATACCTAATATTGTAGAGTTTTTAATGATTTTCCTCTTATTTTGAGGTTATCTTCAATGAAATTAGTTACAGCCCCGAGACACTAGCTTTCTGTAAGCTGGCATGTTATACGTTTCAACAAAAATTAAAGCGCTTTTTGAAGAATACATATGCATAAAATCAGGTGAATATAGCCATTAATTTAGATGTTATGACTAGAAACCACGATCGACATCTTTTGATAGATTAACCGACCAAATTCGAATGGACATTAAAAAGCGGCCGCACGATACTTCAAGCTATCCTTTCACACTTACTCGTATTATAATGAAAATTCAATAGTACAGATGCGTACAGAATTGATAATATGATATTTTTAATTTACATACTTTTAAAATTAAGATTGGGATACGTGTAAGGGTAATTAATAAATGAGGTATAGTACACATAATATTCATCGACCGCCTTTTCCAACAAGTACTGTGCTACTGGACGCAGTATTATCCGTCCAAGACTTTAACTTGGTGTGTTTAACATTTAAAGTTTCATCTTTATATACCACTTTGTTCCAGTTCCTTATTCTGTTACGAAGAAATGGTACTCTTTGCATGATCAAAACAAATCTGTACCTCCTCGAGTAGAGATAGCCTCCTTACAGTTAAAAGGTATCTAACGCGTTGTCCTGCGTGGGCGATAAAAGAGAAAATGTAGAGAGAAAATACAGAGCGCATTGTTATAGAAAAATAAACAAAACATTTGAATGTTATGATGATATGCACTAAAATACAAACTTGTCATAAGAGATGTACGCCACATGCAATTATTTATACCTGCGACTAATTTTTTTTTTTTTTTTCATTTGTCAAAAAAGCTATAACGTCACGACTTATTTTCCCGCCAAAATTCTATAACATAAAATCAAAATATAATAAATGATGGTAGTAAAAATGTATGGTTTTCTGAACATTCCCTTTACATGTACTATAAGACCTTGCTTTATGCCAAATTTCAAGTTTGTAGGTAGACTGGAAGTAGCCTGTAGGTTTTTACCCTTGCTCGTTGAAAATTTGCGACGAAAACGGCGAAATCTCTTGATTGCGTTGGATAAGAAGTTTGATTTTTTTACATCTCTTAGATGCAACATACCTTAGTATTTAGTGTAAATTTCAGCTTGATACCTCTACGCGTTCCTGAGATAAATGGTCTTGACAGACAGACAGACAAAAAAGTGATCCTATAAGGGTTCCGTTTTTTCAACGTCGGTATTTTGTGAAAGGGACTCTTCTCTGTCGTCTCTGCCTACCCCGGCCGGGATAAGGCGTGAGTTTATGTATGTATGTATGGACTTTTAAAAATTGATCTAAGTATGATTATTTATTATTTACATAGTAAATTTAATTAAAACACAATGCCAGTTTATTTATTTTATCGAGGTAATACAAATAATAAGTATGTTTATGAAACAGTAAAATGTAAGGTACAATATAGACCTACAAGTTTTTAAACTTAGATAGTACAACTTAGATAGGTACTACATAAGTATACCAAGACTGTTTATGGCAAATTACAAAATATAATATTAAGTATTTTGTTTTATTTTCTACCTAAACTGATTTCCCTAATCCCTACTAACTGTATAAAAAACTCATTCATTGAACATGTTTATACACCATGTTTTCATGTCCTTAATACATAATATTTCCCGACCTACAATTCTGTTCGCATCTGTACTCGAACTGTCATTATAATACGAGTAAGTGTGAAAGGATAGCTTGAAGTATCGTGCGGCCGCTTTTTAATGTCCATTCGAATTTGGTCGGTTAATCTATCAAAAGATGTCGATCGTGGTTTCTAGTCATAACATCTAAATTAATGGCTATATTCACCTGATTTTATGCATATGTATTCTTCAAAAAGCGCTTTAATTTTTGTTGAAACGTATAACATGCCAGCTTACAGAAAGCTAGTGTCTCGGGGCTGTAACTAATTTCATTGAAGATAACCTCAAAATAAGAGGAAAATCATTAAAAACTCTACAATATTAGGTATTTTCATGGCGAAACTTTGCAGGATCATGTGATTCAATAACAGGTACCAGTCAACACAAACTTGAAAACCGCACCTTACTTCGTTCGAGAGATAGAGCCTCCTAAATTTTTTTTAGTAATCAAGTAATAACTCTTGAGCCGTGCTAGTTATAGGGGAAAGGCGTACAAAATGACATACCAGTTACAAAAATAATCATAAAATATTTATTTATTATTAGTTTTGAATAGCTTTGGAACCTTTAAATACTTTGGTTCATTACCAATAAGAATTGTGGCGATCAATGAACTAAACACAAAAACAAAATAATTATGACTAATTTTAAAAAAAGTGGAAAAAATCCATTTTGTCGACCCTAGGCGGGTAATATGACACACGTGGTGGGAACAAAATGGAATAGCAAATTTGTACTCAGTCCAGTGTCTATTTGCAAAGTTTGCAAACAAATATCTTTGTCTTCTTTGGTACATCTGCACAAGAGGCATGAGCCCATCTTTTACAGATTACGCACTGTAACCATACCTCTCTTGGTTTGGACCTGGAGTAAAGGTCATTACAATATATGCATGGGCAATCTTCATCATCATCTCCGGCTTCAGTATTAACTTGTAACGAAGAGAAATCTTGTTCACTGTCCGAACTAAACTCTAAGGCTTTTGTGACTGCCCTTTTTTTCTTCTCCGGAATCGATGAAGGAGCGGATTTTGCTTTAGCCACTTCTATATTTGGTGTTGAGGTTAACAACACAATAATGATGGTTTTTTTTTGCGGCACCTTAAATACTTTTGAAGCTGATAACCAGCCCATTTCCTTTTTATTCACGGCCTAAAACTGAACTCAAACTGAAAGAAAAAAATAGGTGGGTCAAACGACATACTATGCCATTTTACCGGAACAAGGGGTATGCCATTTTGTCCATCTTATAACTTCTAAGTTTAAGAAACAGCAATTATAATTATAATAAAATAATTGAGATTTCAACACATCCTTGCAGTTACATAACAACATTACAATAAACTAACGTCAATAAAATACAAATTAACGTAAAAAATACTTACTTTTACGACAAATCAAAATCCGCCTGAGTAAAACTCGTGACAGCAAAAATCAAACAAACAAGCGCACTTTTCACATGGCCGAGCGGAGGCCACTGGCGAAGCGACAGGTTACGACGAGTTACTGAGCGGCCCTCTGTACGTAGTTTTAAGAACTTTTGTGCCTATAGTTTTGGAGAAATGCGAGTATGTCATTTAATCCACCTATGCCATTTTGTACGCCTTTCCCCTACTAATGTAAATTTCAGCTTAAAGAGGCTTGAATTATGCTCTATCCGAATACAAAAAATTACGACTTCACGTCCAGCCGTTTCCGATAATATAGCAATCGCCTGAACGTTCGCCCAGCAAAAATTGTAAAATCTCTGAAACCTTATGACGCTCGAATTTTATTTTCACGGCACATCTAGGCTCGAATACAAGCTATATTTCTGCATATTTTATATCCAGCTAGACCCATTAACTAAAAAATATTTTGCTGGGCGAACGTTCGTGCAGCAGAAATTGTTTTTCTTAAATAACTCTATAGCCTCTGGACGCTCGAATTTTTAATTTAGGGGCACATTTATACGGGATAAGGGTCTAATTATCTTTATCATTCAATTCTTGTAAAGCGATACTTTTTTGCTGGGCGAACGCACGCCCCTGTATAGCCTAGGACACTCCCCGATAAATGGACTATTCAACACAGAAAGAATTTTTAAAATCGGTTTATTAGATCCAGAGATTACCCCCTACAACGTCACAAACACACAAACTTTACCTCTTTATAATATTAGTATAGAAGTATAGATTTAACATAACATCTAAACTCAGAGCAACAATCTGTAGATCATACAATTGAATAAATAATGTAGTTTGTACAAAAATAGAATGTAACCAAAATAATATAAGATCGATAGTCGCAGTACGGCTCTAGTTTAGGTCATCTATTTGTGTACCTCACTACCTTTTAGTAGATATCTAATATTTATTCAATCTTAACTTAGAACTAACGTGATAATATTATCTGCCATCATCGTTTTACATAATAATACTATACAATAATAATCTTAGGTAGACTAGTTATAAACATACATACTCACGCATTGTATGGCGACCGCCGTGGCGTAGTCGGTATACTACATGGCTGCTACGCAGAGGTCTCGGGTTCGATTCCCGCTCAATGCAAATCTTTGTGTGCATGAACATGATCGTTTGTAGTGGTCTGAGTGTTTTCTATGTATAATATGTATGTATTAACAAAAAAAAAGTATTTAAGTATGTTTATCCGTTGTCAAGTACCCATAGTACAAGCTTTGCTTAGTTTGGGACTATAAATAGGTGGCGGTGTGAAAGTGTGAGGATTTTTTATATATTTATTTTCCTCATGTTGGTAGACTACTGAGCGACTACTGAGTACCCTTAAACTATGTGTTTAGTAAACCCATTTCACCAGCAAAAATACAAGAACGTCTTTCACCTTTAAAATGGTTTGGTGGCCAATATAATTAGCTTTTCTTCAATAAAAACCTTATCAAAGTTATAAAACAGCAACAAAATAGAAGGCAAAAGGTTGTTTTTTTAACTTAATTAACTACACAAAGTGCTTAGTTACGGAATTAAATCGATTTGCGTAGAACTGGCGATGTCGGTGCCTGCCGTGTGCTATGACTGAAGGATTCGTATAAGTATTTATTAGTAGCACGGAACAATGCTGTATTTGGCAAACTATTCATATTAGAATTATGAAAAACTTTGATTATTATTATTGCTTATTTCCGCCTTTTGAAGTTTTATTTTGCAGTGACGCAGGGAATCTTGGCCTATTTATAACTATACTAGCAAATAATTCTTATAACAGCCCATTAATGTCCCACTGCAGGGACGGGCCTCCTCCCGTGCCGGACTGATACTTGGCCTACTAATACCACGCTGGCCAGACGAATTGCTATAGGGTTTAATTTCAAGTTTCTCTTTTTATTTCGTAAAGATAATATTGTCGGATAGTCCCTTAGTCGGTTTTTACGACAACCATGGGATGAGATGGGGTGGTGTCATAATATTGTATTCTCACTCCAACAAAGATACAGGATTTAATTTAAGTTTTCTTTCGTAGAGATGTTAATTTTCTCTTAATCGGACGAATGAAGGGTGGTAGGACGACCAAAATAGACTGGTAAATTGATGGCGAAAGAAGAAAATCTTTTCAAAATTATGATTAATTGTCTTCATTCATGTATAGCCCATTCTAAGTTCTTCATAACAGCCCATTAATGTCCCACTGCAGGGACGGGCCTCCTCCCATGACGGAGGGATACTTGGCCTACTAATACCACGCTGGCCAGACGGTTTGGTATAGGGTTTAATTTCAAGTTTTCCTTCTTTTTATTACGTAAAGATAATATTCACAGATAGTCCCATAGTCGGTTTTTACGACACCCATGGGATAAGATGGGATGACATACTGTAATCTTCCTCCGTCACCACACGGAGACATTCATGTATAGCCCAGGCTAAGTTGCTTTACCTTGTTTCATATAAAAAGTAACACAGCGCGAAAAGCTTTCCGTCAAGTTACGGAGGAAAGCTGCTATGAACTTTTTTTAATAATGTGCAATAAAAAATAGATTTTCTATTATAAAAGTGTTCTTTTTAGTTCCTATGTAAGGTGTATCGGTATTGATATACGATTAACGACGACAGGAGAGCATAATGTGATAGAGGTTATTTATGAACGTGCTCTTATCTGCGTTTAGGGTTTATGTTCAGTACTGATGCAACGACAAACACAGCTCTCTGCGCTTATGAGCGCCTAGTATTTCAATGTTTATTGTGCTTCTGGCGGAAACTCGACGTGATTTAAGAGGAATTGATTTCCAATTTCGTATGAATAATTCAAATTTAAAATAGGCTGCCTAGCATCAGCGAATAAATGTCATTCTACAGAGACGATTCCTGCGTTGTAATAGGTATCTACTCTACTTAGGCACCTCTCATAACAGCCTGGATATGAGATGGGTAATGTAATTATAATAATTATCTTTATTCACATTAATTCTCAATTCATTACATTTTTAAATATAAATATAAAGACAATTAAAAATATAAAAAAGGTAGACCCACCAGCATCGGGTACAGGGACCAAGCTACTGGTGGTTAGGGCTCCAGAGATAGGAACTTCCTCACAATGCGTGCCGTGTCAAGCAGTACTACCTTCTGCATCAGACGTATGATCCAACGGTCAAGCGCGAGTCTCCTGAGATGTTGATAGAGACTTTTTGGAATAAGTCCATTCACCGAAAGTACTATCGGAACAATGATCACCGAATCAACATTCCACATGTCGACAACCTCGTGAGCCAAGTCCAAATATTTCGTTTGTTTGTCTTTTTCTGTTAACAAGATTCTCGTCATGAGGAATGGTGATATATCATTGCACGGCGTTCTGACCGATCTATCACCACAATATCTGAATAATATAATATATACATTATTATATTATTACTAGCGGCCTGTCCCGGCTTCGCACTGGCATTATTTTCCCGTTTTTTGTTGAGATTTTTCCTATATTTTCTTTGCTATAAACCTCACGGAACTCGAGACCTTTCCAACGAATGCAAAACCGTGGAAATCGGTTCGTGCGTTCTGGAGTTATAGCGTCAGGAAGGAAAACCCGACTTATTTTTATATAGTAGATTTATTTCTCCACGAGTGTATTACGAGGGTCAAACTGAAAGTTCTTAGAAAATCAAAAACTGATTACGTTAGCCAGTTATTTGTTTATTATATCTTTTCAAAATATTGTCCATTCACGTCAACACACCGCTGCATGCGATGGAACCACTGGGAAAAGCACTTTGCCCACTCATCCTTAGGGGTCTCTTCAACGGCTTCGCGATACGCAGCCACCGCTTCCTCAGCATTCATAAACCGCTTACCTCGAAGTTTTTCTTTAATTTTTAGAAATAAATAAAAATCACAAGGCCTAAGGTAGGGACTATACGGCGTGTGACCCATACAATGTTTGATGTCGCCAAATAGTCGATCGTTCGCTTGGCGGTGTGCGACGAGGCGTTGTCGTGGTGAAGGAGGATGCTACTGCGAAGTCATTTCTCTCGAACTTTTTCCAAGACAAGTGGCAAACAATTGGTAGTGTACCATTCTGCTGAAACTGTGTTTTGATCCTCTGACACAATTGTTGCGAAATGACCTATCTTTCCTAAGAACGAGGCCACCATCTTTTTTCCCGCACTTCGATCTCTCTTCACTTTAGTTGGCAACTCCTTGAAAGGAAACACCCGCTGAGCAGATTCTCTTTTGGTTTTAGAACAGTAACAGTAAATCCAACTTTCGTCACTTGTTAGCATGTCGAACACAGCATTTGAGTCACCTCCGTTAAATCTTTTAATCATTTTACGGTACCAATCCGAACGACGGAGTTTTTGAGCCTCAGTCAAATTTTGAGGTATCCTCCGAGTGCAAAGCTTCCTGACCGCTAAATGTTTGTGGAGGATTTTATGCACTTGACTCATAGCGATGCCTAAGCTTGTCCGAATCTGCAGATAGGTCACTCTTTTGTCAGTCTCTATCATACTCCGCACAACACAAATGTTATCTTCAGTCGTCGCCGTAGAAGACCATCCCTCGCGTAAATCATCAGTGAGATTAGTGCGACCACGTTTAAACTCATACCAATTGTAAACAGTCGCACGAGATGGGGCTTCATCGTGAAAGGCCAATCGTAGCCTATCATAACTTTCTTGCTGACTTAATTGACATCGAAGTCATAAAAAATTACTGCACGAAAATTTTCTCGTGATAAATTCGTGTTGACGTGACACAGACAATTTTGAATTTGCCGCCAAATAGTTAAACAAATGACAAATGAATAATATAATATATACCCAATAATGTTGGCAAAGCGTCCTTTTTCCAAATTTTAGAACTATTTTTTTAATATATTGCTTATAAGTGGCCAGTTCTAAGTACTTTCAGTTTAACCCTCGTATTTATTATGTTTCTTTATAGCTTTAAGGAAAGATTTCCTTTCAATGAAAAGAAGGAACAAACACAATGTGCCAAAAGTTTCTTCCAGTTATAATGTAATTTGCAAAATGGCTATTTTATAGCCACATTAACATTTTAGCAGCAAGACAAAAACGGCAGTAGTTACACTACATGTCATAAACCAAATGGAAAAGGCTTAGATTTAATATAAAACCTAAAATCCTTGCCAACTCTATACATAGAAAACGCGATAATATTATTATTACTCCTTCATAAATCCGCTTACCCTAAAAAAACAACAAAAGAAAATATCCCCTTTTTCCCTAAATCGGGAATCTAAATTACCAAGAGCACATAAATATAGAGGAGTAGTTTGTTGGCGCCCGGCTGTCTGGGACGTATTGATTGTGTACTAGGTGCTACACTTCCTCTGGGAACTACGTAACGAAATTGAACTATTTGCTATCTCGTAAGATCTGTGTTCCTATCTGCGGTTTATTAGACGACCTCCTGATTGGCTCTGCGGTCCCAGTGGTGTGTGAATTGAAAAGATTCACTGTTCGGAAACGAAATCAACGGATGAATTCCTGATTTCTCTCTCTCTGGGGTATAATTTATTTGAATGGCACTGAATATCGTGTTTCATAAGCAATTTTGGTCTCGCAACCATTGATTTACAAAAAACCAAAGATACACACTCCACTTCCCAAAACCGTCCGCAACAAATAGGCGCATTGTGCACTCTTTTTAAATTAGTATCGCGTTGTTCTACCGGCAAACGTCAATCATTAAATTTTATTGCTTTATGTGCATTACTTTTTAAATACAACTTTATGTCATGCATGTAAGATTGAATTTGAAAAAAAAATATGTTTACGATATTACTATACGTATTTATTGCGTATGTTTAATTTGGTGACACTTTTGGCTGTTAGTTTTGTTTGAAAATGTGCATCTTGGGTTTTTTATAAATCAATGCTCGCAACTTAATTATCGATTAAAAAAACACAAAGATATTTTGTTCCTTGGAAAATTCATAAATCTATTTTTGTTTGGTTGTAATAATCTATTTGTCTAATACCATCTACTACTACTAGTTTCTGTTATCCTAGTACCAATAGATTAGAAGTACTACCAGAGGTCGTAGAGACCTTATCTCAATGGTGTTTACGAGCGCGCGTGTCCTTGCAACCTATGCGCTCCTAGTCACTGCATTATCTAACTATTAGGCTTTATTGCTATTGGAAAATAGGGGGAAAAAGAAAGATAATTTTCTCTTATAGTCATAACAGTAAAGAAAGAGGAAAATAGAGAGAAACCTCATGACAACAAATATAATATTAATGCCCCACTGCTAGGACAGACCTTTTATAGTGATGTACTTGGCTTGATAATACCACGTGGTTTAGGCTTAAACAGGCTTTTCCGTCTAGTAACGATTACTTTCTTCACTTGTAGGCTTCATGGGATGAGCTAGAGTTTGTCACCATGTTTTCCTAATACATCGCTACAAGAAAAGTGGTAAGAGAATTATTCAGAGTAGGAATACATACCTAAACTTACAAATATTGCTTAATTTGCGTAAATGGACACATTTCCACGTCACTATTAAAAAATATGTCATCATCATATCATAAGAGCCCAATAATGTCCCACTGGAGGGACGGGCCTCCTCCCGTGACGGAGGGGTACTTGGCCTACTAATACCATGCTTGCCAGACGGATTGGTATAGAGTTTAATTTCAAGTTTTCCTTCTTTTTATTTCGTAAAGATAATATTCACGGATAGTCCTTTAGTCGGTTTTTACGACACCCATGGGATGAGATGGGGTGGTGACATATTGTATTCTTACTCCGTCACCACACGGAAATATTACACATTATACATTAATAACAAATAATATGAAGTAATATCTATCTGTCGTATTGTCACACAGAGCAAGTAATAAGTATAAGTTATTAAGTTGCGGTAGGTAGAGAGTTAAGTCCTGTATACAGTTTGGCTTCGCTCCAATCAGCCGCGGCCTAACTTGTACATGACTCAAACTTATGTTATATAAACACAAGTATTATAAGTTTATTACTAAACATGTAATAACACATTTAGTTGGCCTATTGCTGGGTTGAGTCACACTACAAGGACAGAAAAAACGTGACCTATGAAGCCTAACATTGTTAAGCAGATCTTTCTTCTCTTACAACTTGTCAGTTCGCTCTGATATTATAATTAATACTTCTCATAGAATCACACAATTCATGAAAGCCGATTTAAATGTCAATAATATTACTATATACAGTTGTGGTCATATAATTAAGAACGATTTGAAGTTCTAGGAGTTTTTTTATTTAAATCGTGTCATACGCAGAGATGTGTACCTTCTGAAAAACAACTAGTTATGTTATAACATAGCCATATTAATAGAGCAACGTGGCTTAGGCATAAAGAATAAAATCGCATTTTTTATCAATAAATTATATTAATTTACCAAAGTAACACATTCAAACTACTACTGAAGCTGGACAAATAATTAAGAACGATTTACTAAACTGCTCGGGCATTGTCTCGTATGGCCATTATATTTAAAAAAAAATACAATAATATGTAGCGCGGAAATTTTAAAAAGCATTTTAATACATCTATACTTCTATACTAATATTATATAGAGGTAAAGTTTGTGTGTTTGTGTGATTGTGTGTTTGTGACGTTGTAGGGGGTAATCTCTGGATCTACTTAACCGATTTAAAAAAATTATTTCTGTGTTTGATAGTCCATTTATCGGGGAGTGTCATAGGCTATATAGTATCACGCTATGCCTAATAGGAGTAGAGCAGTAATGGAATATGTTTATAAAAGGGACGCTTAAAAACGTTTATTTTGCTTCTGCTGCCTAAACGATGTATGTGTGGACTGAGGGCCCATTTTTTTTTTGCGGTTTTTTGCAGATTAATCAACAAAAGTGCATAGTTAAAGTTGTTAAAGAGTTTGTTAAACGATTATCAGAGTTTGTTAAGACTTCATTCAAAAGATATATCGCTTTAAGTGGGTCCCTCAGTTCAAACACAAAATCTCCCATAATTAGATAGGTAATGAATTAAACAACAATTTTTTGGTAAAAATCCTTAGTTATACATGTATAAAAGTATAAAAAGCATTGAAAAGCCTAATATGAGTAGCTAATAAAAAATAACAAACGTTTTAAAAGTTCCCTGAGGGCCCACTTGAATTTATCTCATAATTAATCAATTATAGCATGAACATTAAATATTCCTAAGCCAACCATTTGTTAAAAGGGCAAGGATAAATTTAAAATTAAAGAAAGATCACAAACAGTGATAATTATTGTTATTTTTAAGTTTTAAAGTGGTCCCTCAGTCCACACACTATGCAAATGCTAATTGTTAAATATATAATTAAATACAACAATTACGAAAATGGGGAGCCTTTCAGTGCATAGTTAATTTTGTATATTATCGATCTGTATTTATCTTATCACTGGTTTTATAATTCTTTTACGAAAAATTTACAAAATATGTTTTTCGTACAAGTAGAGTGTCCATGCAGTCAAGAGATAATCAAGAACCATTACATACATTAATGATGTTACATTACGTTTTAAAGTTTCTGCATAGTCATAAAGTGTGAGATAAAAGTAAATAGTTGTAATTGTGTTGGGCCGTATGCGGACCGAATTGAGTGCTATTTGATGCAAACGTAAACAAACAATAAAAAAATACATGTTCCTGTTAAATTAATGATTTAAAAAAATATATATTACGAAGTACCTAATCTTTAAATTTTCCAAAATTATGACATAGAATTCTTATGAGATCGTTTTAAGGAAATAGGTATTTTAACAGTTGCTTCACAATATATATATGCTAATATAATATATATTAAGCAAAATATTGAACAGTATGATAGAAATGGCGACATTCATAGCATTGGTACGAGGAATAGGCATAAGTTGATAGGTCCACAACATCGCCTACATAAGGTACATAACACTTTTGCGGGACTCGGTATACGTTTATTCAATAAACTGCCTAAGCATGTAATGGATCTACCTTTACTAAACTTTAAAGCATTTGTAAAAAATCAGCTATTATCGAAAGGCTATTATACAATAAACGATTATATTAATGACAAAAACTCATGGGCTTAGATTTCAATTATCGTGATTTTATGTTGCTTGTTCCATGGTGTAGATTGTGGCTTAACCTAGGTAGTTGTGCGGATGTTATGTTACTACCTTATTACTTTCTTTTACAGTTTTATTTGTTATTGTAACGATAGAAATACTTCACTTGCATTTGTAAATGTATTTAATTATATTATCTAAATGGTATTCTATTCCATTCTCAACTACTTAAAGATTAACAAAATCAACTTGACGACACAAATGCTTGTGTGTTAATTTCTGTCGGATATCGCAGTGACGAGATGACTGATGAACGTGCCATGCAATTAAAGCTTTTTTAAATCAATTTATTAACAATGAAATTTTTTTTATCAATTAAACTTTAAATTGCTATGCATGTAAGATTTGCTTGCACACATCATTCTTCACGCTGCTGTTGGTAATTGTAACAAAGTCAAATTATTATTTTGAAAAGAGTGGCCTGAGTTTCTTGGCCACATTCTTCTCAGAGCTCTACTATAGTCGTCTGCGAAAGTGGTAGTAGTTTGGCAGACATTTTTCTCTATACTATTCTACTACATGTATAACGATTTGCATGTGTTACTTTGTAACCTAAGTGAATAAAGCTATTTTGACTTTGACTTTGACTTTGACTTATGGTCCCGTATTGCAGTTAATAATAAATTGATAAAAATTTTAAAAAACATAATAATTTAGTCTACATAACTTTTGAAATATTTTTTTTATTTTACTTTCACTCTGACCTCTTATAATAGCAGTAGATATTGACAGTTTTATTCTAAATTATTTATTTATATAGTAACTCTCAAATCCATAAAAACAAGAACCATATAAAAGAAAGTAGAACTCTCAAATCTGTGGTAAACTGTCAGCTTGTTGATTATCGTGAATTCGTTCAGTTTCGAGTATTAATTTTAAATTAAAATAAAATAAAATTGTATTATTATTCTACCCATATTATTAATTATTTTCGCGCCAGAATGCGATGACTACACGACTCATCTTTTAAAAATTTTACGACGTGACTTAAGGTAAAGGCACCTAATTCCGTGGTGTTTTTAACAAAACACGAAAGAACATTAAAAATTAAGTAATTATCGTACCTTTGTATACAATTTTATATTTTTATCAGAAGCGTTAACTATCTAACTTTTGAAAAATATATGCAGTTTGTCAGTAAAAGGTTATTAAAAATGATAAAATAAATAAAAATATAAAAAAGAACGATGCGCCTAATTCCGATGTAAAAATCGTAATTCCGATGCATTTGGATCCTAATTCCGAGTATAAAAATAGAAATGGAACTACCTATGTAGGGAGAATCATACATGATGTTTAAAAATCAAAGGTGTTTATTTTTTATGTTAAATCAGATCTTTTTTTTTAAATCTTTTTCCTTTAATCTTAAAAATCAATATAAAAATAAAGACATAAAACATCAAAGAAAATTACATAAACACACACGCTGTAAATGTAGTCTTCAAACAAGCAGACTGACAGACAAAAATTAGTTTAATTGCTGTAGTTTCATAATTAGGTAAAAAAAAATATTAATACAAACGCACACTCCAATTATTGTATTTGTACTATAGATGATTAGTCTTCTTTCAGTTACTAAGCGCGTACTAAGCACATAAAAAACAACACTCTGTATTTAAACAGGGTCAATACTCTCTATGACCTTTATGACTGGGTCAAAACATCGGAATTAGGTACTCATGTAAGCTTATTCCGATGTAAATACATCGCAATTAGGTGCTCATATAACCCTATTCCGACGTAAATACATCGGAATAGCGTTTTAGGATGCTAAATCAAAGTTTCTAATTCCGAGTAATAAAAAGTAAAAGATTTTTTAATATTATACAAATTAAATAGTGGATAGTTGCAATATGAAAGGGAAAAAAATATAAGGCACATATATATAATATCAGAACAGATTAAAAAACCGAATGTTCTCACTAATTTCTTCCGTACAACGTATTAAGAAAGTACCTATACAAGTCATTTTTGACCTGCTATAATTAGTGAATCTGACGCCACGGTGTACCTCGGAATTACATTATTAAATGTATGACTTATTCATTAAGTCAGAACTAACACATTAAACTTTGTAATCATAAAATACGCACCGAAAATTTAAAAAAAGTAAATGTCTTTAAATTTGTTTTTCCGTGGTATACATCGGCTGTTAGGAACACACTAAAATATTTGGCATCTAATGCCGTGGTATTTTTAACACCTATTTTCTTGCTAATCGGCAAATAAAATACTCAAATCTTAAGTGTTTTCGATAAAAAATATTGTCCTTTCAATAATTCAACCTTAACAAAAACTCGCATTGTATAAAATTATCACGTGAAACACTATTTGGCAAATCGTAATATTCACGTGCACAAGGTCCCAAATGTATGACGTGTACTTTCGAGACCGCTTTCCGCGACAAAATGACCGATTATTCTACAGTGTGAACACACTAAACTCTCTTTTGTTGATTTAAACATGAACAGATAAATTATTAATTTATTATTTTATCATGCAGACCAAAATAACTAGTAAATTACTTAAAAAAACTGTTTTTCTAAATACCTCGGAATTTGCTGCCATTTTTAGAACCCCTCGTAGTTAGGTGCCTTTACCTTAGCTGTCAAAAATTATTTTTCCAATATAAAATAAATAACCCTTAAATATTTATTTTATTTTGTTTTTAGTATTTGTTGCTATAACGGCAACTAAAATACATAATCTGTGAAAGTTTCAACTTTCTAACTGCCATGGTTCATGAGATACAGCCTCGTGACATACAGATGGACGGACGGACAGCGGAGCTTTAGTAATTGGGGTTCCGTTTTTACCCTTTGAGTACGGAACCTTAAAAACTGTGGATTTCGTGCTACAAACAGACACTCCAATTTTATTTATATGTATAGACATACAGATATGTATTACGATTGTAGCTAATTAATAATATAACCTGTCACTTGTCTAAAACTTAAAATTTTATTACATTTTAATTTTACTGTATTGCAAATTTTATTGTTTTAATTTTTACATTTAAAAAATGATTGCAATTTAGATTTAATTGATTAATATTAATATTGTGTAATGTTTTGCTTGCCGTGGCAACTTGTAATGGAATAAGCACTGTTGCTTGAGCTACTTAAATATTGTATTATTTCTGATTGACTTTGTGTATGTTTCGTGGGTTATCCTAATTATAAATAAATAAATATCTAAATTAATAATAAATGACATTAAAAACAAATGTACAGCCGTTTTCTTAAAACGTGGACACCCCACACCAGACTTAGTATGAAAATTAATAAAACAGTTAAAATGACAAAAAATATAAATAAACCAGACACAAGATAAATACAGATCGATAAAATACAAAATTAACTATGCACTGAAAGGCTCCCCATTTTCGTAATTGTTGTATTTAATTATATATTTAACAATTAGCATTTGCATAGTGTGTGGACTGAGGGACCACTTTAAAACTTAAAAATAACAATAATTATCACTGTTTGTGATCTTTCTTTGATTTTAAATTTATCCTTGCCCTTTTAACAAATGATTGGCTTAGGAATATTTAATGTTCATGCTATAATTGATTAATTATGAGATAAATTCAAGTGGGCCCTCAGGGACCTTTTAAAACGTTTGTTATTTTTTATTAGCTACTCATATTAGGCTTTTCAATGCTTTTTATACTTTTATACATGTTTAACTAAGGATTTTTACCAAAAAATTGTTGTTTAATTCATTACCTATCTAATTATGGGAGATTTTGTGTTTGAACTGAGGGACCCACTTAAAGCGATATATCTTTTGAATGAAGTCTTAACAAACTCTGATAATCGTTTAACAAACTCTTTAACAACTTTAACTATGCACTTTTGTTGATTAATCTGCAAAAACCCGCAGAAAAAAAAATGGGCCCTCAGTCCACACATACATCCTAAACGTCTTTAGATATACTGAAATGATGTATTAGAGAGTTGTACCTTTAAAAAGGTTTTACAATTAAGTCAAGGATAGCATATATCTAACTTCTAAGGTTTACTATCACTACGACCTTTTTTATAATAATCAAATTTGATTTAAAGAAATGCATTGTTTGTAAAGGTATTTTGTGTATAGGTATGGTATTGACCCTTATCAAAATAAATACGTTAATCATTATATTATTTAATTTTAAACAAAATTGACTTTTACAGCGATGAGATCCGATTATTAGTTTTTTAAAAGTTTTGCGTCTTAGTTTTTAAAAATCTTTCCTTTATTTCAGCGTTCTTAATTATATGACCACCACTGTATGTAGATACCTATACCTAGTGTAATCCGAATTGTAAAGTAGAGAAATAGAAGTAGGACAACGTATCCTGGCCTGAAATTGAATGCTCCGGATATAAACAGAACCTGATTCTCGAAATGTGATGATGATATTATTAATACGACTACAAATATAAGCACACGAATTTTAATTTTACCAATTAAGAGAATTATATACATTTGTAAGGTTTTTTAGTCACTCTCCAATCCAATATTACATGTTCCTACTATTTAAAACCTTTTTTTATTAACATTTACTACATTACACACAAAATTTCTTCCACGACAACGACCATTGAAAAAAGCCCGTGTCTATTATTCATTCTCCTCACTCACTCCCAATAGATTCATCCCTCCTCGGGTCAAAAGTCAAAACCAATCTAGTGCGCACTCACCATTAGCTAGGGCTCCGGCTATTTCACACACATGTCGGTAATAGCTTAAATATTCTAATGAAATCGGTCACAACCATCAATCAAATCACCCTTTGCCTTTTCTGAAAACATGTAAACGCTAATTTTTGAAAGCTGATACCATTTTCACAAAATGGCGGACGGATTTATGGCGCGAAAGGTCCAACATGTTTATTAAATGAAGGGAATTTAAGTATTAGGACGCGCCGCACAACATAATTTAATAATGTATATTTTTGCAAAGTTTTGGAAGTAAATATAAAGTTTGTGGACAATTTTATGTTACTGAATTTGAGTTTAATCTTGGAGAGTTCTGAAAGAACTTGATTGTACGCAGTATCTTGTACACTGTTCTACTATAATCGTGGACGATAACATACGCATTTATAAATAGATTAATGGCGGGAAGTCGGAACCGATCAAAAGTTCGTCTAAAATTAAACATCCATCAAATAAAAGTGTACACAACTGTATTCAACTCCATCCAAGTTGATAGAAGCTATAATTAGTTCAGAAACCGTCAGAATATTTCTTTATTGTAGATGATTGATTTTGTTTATTATAAAATCAGAATAAGTAGTAGGTATTAATAGTATGGTGATGAACTAATAAAATACCCACCCCGTCTAATTACACAGATTTTTAAGACGAAAACTTCGAATATCCTAGCGTGTTGTTACCGTGCCAAATTACTCTTCTTCACTGGAAATGCCTCATCCCTACAGTGGGACATTAAAGAGCTCAGAAGTCAGGCTTGTACAGATATGATAATAAGAGTTAACTTTTTTAGATAGCAGAATGACATAGAACAATTTATGATGACTTGTAATTTCTCCCCTGACTTTTAAGTCCTGTTTCTGTTTCGCCCCTAATATCTTATGATTGAAGCTATCTTTCAGTTTTGTTAATTCACTTATCTCATTTGGTGGTGACAAGTAAAACACGGAGTAAAAACACACCATGTCACTACCCCTGTTTATCAATTTTTTTCTATAAGAAAAATTGACTTTACTTGATAGATACGCGACGACAACAAATAACGGAACCAAACTCTCTGTGTGTGGTGCATCCCCAGAAACCTTTATCAAACGCTGGTGGAGCACCAAGTGCAGTAGCATACTTAGAGCCTATACAACAACCACAACTTCTCAGTCTGTTATCGTTACTCATGACATGTCATAACAGTCCATTAATGTCCCACTGCAGGGACGCGTCTCCTCCCGTGACGGAGGGATACTTGACCTACTAATACCACGCTGGCCAGACGGATTAGTATAGGGTTTAATTTCAAGTTTTCCTTCTTTTTATTTCGTAAAGATAACATTCACGAATAGTTCCTTAGTCGGTTGTTACGACACCCATGGGATGAGATGGGGTAGTGACATATTGTATTCTTGTTCCGTCACCACACGGAGATGTGACTCATGACATGTGTGTACATTTAATTTTATCTTAACTTTACCTTTCTTAACTCCTACCGTCTTATTCACTCTCGTTCGCTTGATGTTAGGCACTACGCTTATCCACCCATACTTACTAGATGCAGAAGAATTCTTGAGCTTTACAAATATAAAGCATATTTCTCTGCATTGCGCTCATCACTAAGACACAAAGCTGTTAACACTCACAGCCCTCCTACCCACTCTATAGCAAAATATTAATAAGTAGATAACAAACCATTTTTTATCTGTACTTTGATTTTGACAGCGCGCGAAACGGCGCCATTTTGTCTCGTATTAAATGTTGATGTTGGCTCTTTATATGAAGTGTAACGCAGGGTTTGCGGTCCCTTCCGCCGTGTGATGTGCTTCCTGTGTTTATTTATAATTGCGGAGATAACAACAAACAAACAGAATGAGGACAGACCTATATAGATATATATGTGTAGATGTGGTCGCTGTGTCTGTTTGTGACGGAATAACTAACGTTTTAGTTGTAAATAATGTTAATATTTGCTGTTGAATAACTAGGTTTTGTATTCATTGTATAAAAGTAGAGTCAGTAATATTACCTTATTTTACCTTATCGAACATAATGGAAAGCGTGATAACATTTTAGAAATAAAGTAAATTAATGGTATTCTTCTTCACACATTCACAAATCGCCACCTAGTCCCAAACTAAGCAAAAGTTGTACTGTGGGTACTAGACAACGGACAAACATACTTAAATACCTTTTTTTCTGTAAATACATACATATTACGCATAGAAAACACCCAGACTAATGCAAACAATCATGTTCATGCACACAAAGATTTGCACTGAGCGGGAATCGAACCCGAGACCTCTGCATAGCAGTCATGTTATATAACCACTACGCCACAGAGGTCGTCGTAGATGTATACGAAGCAAAGCAGGTTTGCTAAGATGTAGAGTGTATTAGCAGACATCTTAGTAGGTACTTGTCGGTCAGTCTTTGCTAACCTCCATGGAAATTAAGCGTGATTTTGTGCATGTATGTATGTACTCACATAATGGCCACATTACATAGATAAAGGTACACAATAATATATAATATTAGCAGAGCTAGGTGTTCGGTAAACAATATAAATTATAATTTCAAATACGTACAACCCTTTTCAATCTTTTACAAAATTCTTTTTATACGTTTTTTGTAAAAAATATACGTTTTCGTAATAAATCTAAGAGAGGTGAGCCCTCCTCGGACACTGTATACAGTAATATTTTATTTATTTCTGTAATGTGATTCTGCAGATGTAAGTTTAATGTATACCTACTTACCCTTTTATGCACGCCTCTTAAATTTAGTCACTGCTTAGCGAGATTTCTATTAGCAAAATCAACCTTATGCCAAACAAAACCGTAAGAATTTAAGCTAATGAGTTTATGAGTAAGGGGGTTAAGTAGTTATTATAAAATTGTTAAAGACCAATTTGAAAAATATTTGATTAGAGAAAAAACATAAGCAGTATGACTCTCGTTCGGTTCAAAATAAGAGGCAACAGCTTGATTCCGTCGTCATCACACATACTATAACTACTTCTTCATACTTAATCAGTGGCAGATCTATAAGTATTTTAGGTACTTATGTAGTAAACAATACGACAGTTTATCATTGTATTACATCTCTTCATTAATCTATACTTATAATAATAATATTATAAAGAGGTAAAGTTTGTGTGTTTGTGACGTTGTAGGGGTAATCTCTGGATCTACTGAACCGATTTTAAAAAATCTTTTTGTGTTGAATAGTTCATTTATCGGGGAGTGTCATAGGCTATATAGTATCACGCTATGACTAATAGGAGCGGAGCAGTAATGAAATATGTTTAAAAAACGGACGCGTTTTTTTCGCCGTCCCACGAAGTGGGCACGGGTCAGCTAGTATTACATATTATGTACACTTCTATACGCGCTGTATATACAGCTCGTACAGAATAATACAAAAAGCTCGTATGCAATAAATACTTTAAACAACAAATACTGATATTCGTTTACTGACTGTATTGCAAACATTCAACTGTTTTTAAAAGTATTTCGTATGTATTTATCTGTAAGCAATATGCATAGTTGTGTTGCTAGATTAAAATAGGTTATGGGGCAGATACTGTTTCTATTTCATTGAGCTTTATATCGACGACCTCTGTGGCGTAGTGGTTAAATAACATGACTGCTACGCAGAGGTCCCGGGTTCGATTCCCGCTTAATGCAAATCTTTGTGTGCATGAACATGATTATTTGAATTGGTCTGAGTGTTTTTATGTATAGGTAATATCTATCTATGTACAAAAAAAAAGTATATTTATTAATATCCGTTGTTCTGTTCTCCAACACAAGCAGGTTAGGCCTAGCTTACTTTGGGAACAGATGATGCTGTGTAGAGATGTCCGTAAATATTATTTATATTTATTATTAACGATGCTCGTTACAATGCTAGAGTACAGCTAAGTATCTGACTACCCTGGACAGAAGTTACTAAGTCTCATAACCCTGTAATCTCACCAGCTTCAGAATTCTTCCACCTAAAAACGGTAACATTAGCCTACTACTGCTGGAGGTGTACTAAGGGGGCCCAGACACCCAACCGGTCTCTTGCAGTAGAGGCCTGCCTTGTGGAACTGTCCTCGTCATTGTTATCATCATCGTGTAAGTCCACTGCTGGACATAGACCTCCTCCAAAAGTTTCCACTCTGCGCAGTCTTGTGCCTCCCTAGCTATCGGTGGACCCTCGTCGTAACTAGGTATTCTGTTCATGATGTCAGGGCTCTCCCCATCCTACTTTCATCATAAATCATCATCATAACAGCCCGTTAATGTCCCACTGCAGGGACGGCCAGACGAATTGGTATAGGGTTTAATTTCAAGTTTTCCTTCTTTTTATTACGTAAAGTTAATATTCACGGATAGTCCCTTAGTTGGTTTTTACGACACCCATGGGATAAGACGGGGTGGTGACATATTGTATTCTTACTCCGTCACCACACGGAGAACCCTACTTTATAATAGATAAAATTTATCAATGCTTGTCAGACATAATATAAACAAAAGCTGTCGATAAAAAGACGAGAAACTCGTCATCGTCCTATTTATATATTTAACGTCAAGCGAAAGAATCCACTTAAGAGTGAAGGTTTAATTTCATTCGTCCATTAATATTTCAATATGTAATACAACCTCCTCACGACTGAGGGAGGCTGATGTCAGCGGTAAAGAGACCTCTACGTCGGAGGTCCATTTATTATAAGTATATGTATTGTAGGCTCTACCGCAAATGTATTTAGATTTGAATAATAATTTTAGATTACTTTGATGACAATGAATATAAAATCATTTCCGTGTAGTGACACAATAAAAATATTTGCTATCCTTTATCCGTGAGTGTCGTAAAGATTCGCGTGTGTAGAAAAAGACCTCGGAAGTCTCTACGAAATTAAAATAGGTAAAACTTGTCATAAATCATTTGTTCCATCCATTACATAAATGGATCATTTATTACATCATCATAACAGCCCATCAATGTCCCACTGCAGGGACGGGCCTCCTCCCGTGACGGAGGGATAGTTGGCCTACTAATACCACGCTGACCAGACGGATTGGTTGGTGATTTTCAAGTTTTCCTTCTTTTTATTTCGTTAAGATCATAGTCCCTTAGTCGGTTTTTACGACACTTTTGGGATGAGATGCAGTGGTGACATATTGTATTCTTACTCCATCACCACACGGAGCACATTTATTACATAAAAAGTTCTAAAATATATTTAATAAATTTGCCTTGCAAAACTGCTTAAAAGAACAAGAAGTATTAAGTTAGTTAATAGATAAATTGACTCCTGGACCAAATACTGACACGAAAACCAGAGCGGCGATACCTATTATAAATACGCAATTTCTAATTAATTGGTTGATTCATATTACATACTTTTTGAGATTAAAAGCATATTAATAAAATTTCCTGACGATCAACAATTATTCAATGAGTTTTTAAGAGTAGGTAATGACCGCAATTTTGAGGTAATATTCATGAAAATCCCTCATTTAAAACTCCTTTCTATTTTAGAAATGGGTTAATAAAGTATTTAATTGGGTCAGTTATATTTTTAAACGTGTGGTGACGGTGTAAGAATACAATCACCACCCCATCTCATCCCATGGGTGTCGTAAATACCGACTAAGGGAATATCCGTGAATATTATCTTTACGAAATAAAAAGAAGGAAAACTTGAAATTACACCCTATACCAATCCGTCTGGCCAGCGTAGTATTAGTAGGCCAAGTATCCCTCCGTCACGGGAGGAGGTCTGTCCCTGCAGTGGGACATTAATGGGCTGTTATCTCATTGAAAACTCCTTCCTATTTTAGAAATGAGTTAATAAAGTATTTAATTGGGTCAGTTATATATTTTTAAATCTACCTCCTGTCATTCATGTTCATATCAGTTTGCTTTATTTTACACAAGCTTAGCTCGCTGCATGAGCGGCTCGGCTGCATCTATTCTCATAAACAATAAAATAACAATAACTACAAAAACATTTGCCTTTATTCCATTAAGTATTCAATTACCTACTCAATCTGAGTATGTATAATAGGAAGTAAGAATACATCGGGTGTCCTTCCTTATCCTATAAATGTTGTATGTAAAAAAACATATAATGTTAAATTTTATTGGTTTTAGTAATTTTTCCGTTTTACCAACATTTTCCTTCACTGCTCTGCTTCTACAGCTCGTAGCGTAATGTAAAGTATACAATAACCTGACCAGAAGTAGGTATGGAGAATAATTGTACCAAGTTTAATTAATATCCGTCGAGTAGTTTTTTTATACTACAGTTTTATTATAAGTTATAAGTTTTAAAAAAAACGGACTAGTAGAAAGTCTAAATATGTTCTTAATACATATTGTTTCTACAAAAAGTAAAGAAGGTAAACTTGACGTAAAACTTTATACTAGGAGGAGGCCTGTCCCTGCAGTGGGACATTTGGACATTAATAGGCTGTTCTGAATATAATTTTAGTAATTGTTTCTACGTATTTGTTACTAAATATAATATTCTACATTTTCATACCGAGTGTATTACAGAGTTGAGCTCACAATACATTCTATTCAATAATCAAATTACGGACCCTTTCTTCTATAGAAATTGTATCCATTACATTAAATATTTTACTCAGAACAGTACTCCACGTACTTATATATTTGTTCTCGTATTATTTTCACAATACATAGGCTTATGTAAAATTGTAGGTAGGTATGTGCGTCATTGGACGAATCAATACAATTCCTCATAAATTCGACATCGAGATGAAGAACACACGTAATCGTATTTATGCCAACATTAAATATTGTACAGACATCCGCCAAATAGTCTGAAAAGTCACCCTCACCCCTTATTCTGCAACTCTAAATCAATAATTCCTATTGTTCTGTTTAAATTTGGTGAAGCGCCATCTCGTAGCCAGTAGGCGTACTAGTAACTGAGAATGTTAAACTGACTTTCGTTTTGTTTTCAATTTGAGGCCGATAGATGGTGGTGTTTTCAATTAATTAATTGTTTGTTTTTTGTTACAGGTAATTTGAAGTTAAAAAATATCTAAGTACCAAACTCTATTTAATAATCTGCTCGCCTTGGTAAGTCAAATATTTATTAACAGGTTGGATGGTACACGGTATGGTATCGAAGTATCGTGTATCGTTATTAATAAACCCACAAAAAATATATTAATTAGAAAACTAACCTAATCAAAAACTAATTACGATTACCTATTAAACTAAAATTTACTTGTATTATTAATAAATCGAAGTATGTAGTTACAGAAACTGTAAAGTTGCTACGCTAGTCTTATAACTAAACCGTAACAAAGTTATAGTACAAACGAAGCATAAGTTTTGTATCGCTAACTTATAAATACATTTCAGTAGGTACTGGTAAATGAAATTAGTATATCCAAAACCCATCTTATAATGTCCCACTGCAGGGACGAATAGAATAGAATATTTATTTCGCGAATAAAATAAATATAGAGTTCTGCTATATTTTACCTAAGTAGGTAAGCATGCAAAACTTTACAAGATAAAATAAAAAGTTTATTTTACAAGAAGAACGAAGCACCAGGATATGTTCCTGATCTTTTATAACCACCTGTAGGGTTTGTTTCTACCTTTCCTTCTCTTGCAATGATGATGAAAGCCTTTGAATCTTTGGAATTGGAATCTCGATAAACATGGTTCATCATGGTATCATCGAAAATCTCGGCGTTTCCAAGAAATCCATTCTATGGACGACAACCATAATCAGAAACTTGACTTTATCCATGACTAGGTAGCAGATCCGTGCCCACTTCGTTGGGCGGCGAAAAAAGTACGTCTTCTTTAATCATATTTTATTACTGCTCCACTCCTATTAGTCATAGCGTGATACTATATAGCCTATGACACTCCCCGATAAATGGACTATTCAACACAGAAAGAATTTTTAAAATCGGTTTAGTAGATCCAGAGATAACCCCCCTACAACGTCACAAACACACAAACTTTACCTCTTTATAATATTAGTATAGATTACTTTGCTAAGTTTTCTTTTTACACTAGACTACATGTAGTCTTTCTACATCATGTAGGAGACTACATGTAGTCTAGTGTAATCACATATAGGCTGTTAGGACACTACTTACCGGAGATTGGCGAGTCCCGACCGTCCTTCATCATATTGTAGTCCCCTACATGATGTAGTCTCCTACAAGATATAGTTGACTACATGTAGTCTAGTGTAATCGGCGATTTAGATGACAAATTATTTGCCGTAGATACCGTGTGTAAAAGACATATATGTACAAGTCTACATCTCGTAGCAGTGAACATGATTGTCTACGCTCGTAGCACTTCTGTAGCATGTGTGTGATAACACGCGTAGCATTCAGTTCTTTTCAGTTCAGAGGTTAATTTACACTTTATAAATGACAAAAATTATGTTTAATTAAATTAGTATTCCTTGTTTTTTTTAGTAGTTCTTTATTTTTACGTTCATGAATATTTCGACAACTAGTTGGGGCCCACAATTTTGTCTGTGATTAGTATTTTAATTAGCTTTTAAATATATAGCTAATATTATCTATAAAAATTGTATCCTGTGTGTTATTATAATGTAAGCTATATTATTGTCTAGTTTTATTAAAATCCATGTTGTACCTTTAACGTGAAAGGGAAAACAATATCTATCCATACTTACAAACTTTCGCGCTTATAATATTACAAGGATAAAAATTACTTCACTAATGATATAAAATGGCGTAAATACAGCTAACGCCATCTATCAGCAAAAACTCCGAACTCGTTACCGTCAGCCATTAATAATTTTATTTTTGTATATCTGTATCTATCGTGTAAAAATGAACGTTTAATAAATAAAATATAAGAAAATTACTTTTTAAATAAAATTAAATATGTTGACGACTATAGGCAGACCGTTTAACTCAGACCCCGCCTGCGGTAATAGGGGAGCGCGCGGGGCGAGGACAAAGGAGAGAGCGATCTCTTGATATTTTGGCAAAACGGCGCCATCTAGAGACTGTGATCCGAACTATATCACATCACAACACAGCTCTAATTTTTAGCTAGCTTATTTTTATGAAATAAAAAGAAGGAAAAATTTAAATTATACCATAAACCAATCGAAATACCTAGAGAGGTTTTTTTATTTTTCTGGTGTAGCTTTAAATTGTGTAATAATTTAGATTGCATATTTTCTCTAAGAAAGTACGAGATTTACTGGCAAGATGACGCCACCATCTTTGACATTTGTAAATTGTATAGAAGACGGACTAGGATATCGCACTAGTGTCATACTGACATACTGACTAGATGTCCGTTATGGTAGCGTAAATAGTGTAAAAATTAAAAAAACTCTTAGTACATATTGTTCTTATTATCTGTAAATATTTTCTAAGACTGATTATTAAAAATTAATATGTTTAAATCATACCTGTTTTAATGTAAATTATTGTAATTACACCAAATGTGATTATACTGTGATTTTAATATATAATTAATGATTGTACATTGTTATTATTTGTAAATATTTTCTAAGACTTTAGTTATAATTATATACTTTAAATCAGCAATTCTTATATTCTAAGGAATAGGTTCTTTTAATTATTGTACAAAGGATTGTTCAGGATATTTCTTAAATAACAAATATATTTATTTGTAGATTTTAAAAGAAAATCAAATTATTACAAATTATATAATATTATTATTATTTTTGGAGTCGGTGTCAGCCAACGAAATAAGATAATAATACCAAAGCAAATGGAATGGTGCCCATGAATTACAGATTATATTAATAAATGACTTCGACATTATGACATAAAAATTTTGATTGTTTATGGATTAGAGTATAAATTTAAAAAAAATAACTTTTTTTATTATATTTTAATTTTTTTTAGTAACTTTACTCAGTAATTTTAAATACATTTAGTCTTAAAACAATGTAGGTATGTATATATATAATTTGTTTATTATGGCATCATGAACATAGTTACATATTTTGCCAGTGTCAAGTGAAATACCAATAGAAATATAATAGCACTTTGGCTTTTTTCGCTATTGCATGACACACCACACACGGGAGTTAGAGTGCAATTTAAATCCAAAAAAAATTGCCACCAGGAAGTAATGTTGCTGCAATACCTGAAGATGCCACCGCTAAGGCAATTTTTCCCATTCTTATAATTTCCGCTAAAATCACTCGGGTAAGAAATGTTTTCCCTGTTCCACCAGGAGCATCGAGAAAATATACTATGCCCTCTTCGTTTATTACTGCTGTTGTTACGGTATCATAAACACATTTTTGTTCTGTAGTTAGCCTAGTATTATTATTATTAAGAATTGAGGATAGTTCGGCTGCACTATATCCTGTTTCTTCAATATATTCCCGGTTAAGTCTAGGCTGAATTGGAATGACTACTGGCTCAAGTAATCCATATTGTACAATATTGTTACCACCCATTGTGCTAACAACTTCTTTATGTTACGATTTTGGAACTATCAGATAGACGCACTTTGCAGAGAATCCTTGACATAAGTAATAATAATAAATATACATTGATAATAATTTTTCCTTCTTGTACAATCCTACTGACAGATTTTTCAGATAGTCCAGTAATTTCTGCTACAGTTTTTTTCAAATTAATATCTTGCTGAAATTCAACAGTATTTGGGTCCAATTTTTTTTTTCTAAAGTATTCGTACACATTGAATGCCATTTGCTTGGCCTGGCTACCTATTTTGTGTCCGAAGATACACCGGCTCATCATAATCTCGTGTGTAGCAACAAAGCAACCACAGTTGACGTGTGACAGCTGGTTGTGCAGCAAGCATGCTAGTCCGTCTTCTATAAAATTTTCAAATTTCAAAGACGGTGGCGTCATCTTGCCACTTAAATTCGTAATTTCTTAGAGAAAAAAGGCGTTAAACAATTTAAAGCCTGACCAGAAAAATAAAAAACCTCTCCGTAATGCCGTATTTTTAATAACTAATTTTCGGCATACAATTTGAAAGAAGATTGACAAACACGAAAGCGCCCTCCTGTCAGGTTTATTTCTGTTTTTCTCTGTCCTTATTTTTAAAACTATTTGATGCAGGCAGGGGAATGATGACATACATATAACAAGGAAGAAAGAGAGTGAAATTTAAGATATGGCAAATTATCGGTGCAATCTCGTCAATAATCGGTGCGATCATTTTGCGACTTATACCAACTTCATTGGAAGTTATGGTTAATTGTGCCACCCGTGCAATCCCCGCGCGATCCCCTTTGTCGTCATTCCCCGCCCCCCAGTCACCCCGCAGGCGAGGTCAGAGTTAAGCGGTCAGCATTTAATTATTTTTTTACTTTTTAGTGTTGTCAATTTTTGTCTTTGAAGTCAGTTTTTTTTTTTGTAAAAATTTATTTAATTTGACATAGAACCAACTCGATATAGCTCTTGTGTACGCTACCATAACGTACACTGCTACCCCGCTCCCTCGTCCCTTTCATACCGCAGGCGGGGACTGAGATAAGCGGTCGGCCTATAGTTAATGGGGCATTAGGGAAACATTATAATATTTTATTATCAACAAATTACGTTTCGACCAGTTTTCATGACAGATGTTTGTAACGTAAAAGTAATGACTACTGAACACTGAATTATTTATTCGTTATGTAAAAATTGTATAAAAAAAAGGCTTTTTTATATATATGTATACTTAATATTATAAAGAGGTAAAGTTTGTGTGTTTGTGACGTTGTAGGGAGTAATCTCTGGATCTACTAATCCGATTTTAAAAATTCTTTCTGTGTTGAATAGTGCATATATCGGGGAGTGTCATAGGCTATATAGTATCACGCTATGACTAAAAGGAGTGGAGCAGTAATTAAATATGTTTAAAAAAGGGACGCGTTTTATTTGCCGCCCAACGAAGTGGGCACGGGTCAGCTTGTCTTTTATAAAAGACAAGACAATACGACTTTTCTCTTCTTTATATAAATTTTCCTTCTATTATTGCACTATATACCTAATAATAATTAATGCTAATGAACTCTGTCTCTGATAGAGTAATAAAGTATATAGAAGTACGATCCCGGCGCCATTACGTCGAGAACACTCAAACACAACACTCTGTAAGGTATGCGAGGACTCAAAGCTAAGTTATGAACATATTATTACATATATGGCGCGATATTCGCGACCCACTAATTATTGCCTTGAGCCCTGATATCTTTGGTGTCCGTAAACTATATATGTACTTATTACGTTTTCGTAACTGTAAAACCCGATTTACAGATCGACAAGTACAGTAGCGAGTTAAGTAGTAAGTTGTTGATTAAGTTGATTTGAATACCTACTAGATCTCCATCCTATTTTTTGGCGAGTTAAGTATGAAGTAGCCCCCTATCTCGCGTCTCGCCTACTTAACTCGCCAAAAAATAGGATGGAGATCTATTTAAATCAACTTAATCAACAACTTACTACTTAACTCGCTACTGTACTTGTCGATCTGTAAATCGGGCTTAAATCCTCGCGATCTAAGCCTTGGTCCTAAGAGCACTAAGAGAGGTTTTTTAAAAGACACGTTTAGATTTATTGTAATTGCTTTCGATGAAAAATCAGGTCTGTGTCATTCTGTAGACTGTCACGGCTTCACAGAAATATAATTAACTATAGGCAGACCGTTTAACTCAGACCCCGCCTGCGGTAATAGGGGTGCGCGGGGGGCGAGGACAAAGAAGAGAGCGATCTCTTGATTTTTTGGCAAAACTGCGCCATCTAGAGGCTGTGTCCCGAACTATATCACATCACAACACAGCTCGAATTTTTAGCTAGCTTATTTTTATGAAATAAAAAGAAGGAAAAATTGAAATTATACCATAAACCAATCGAAATACCTGGAGAGGTTTTTTTATTTTTCTGGTCAAGCTTTAAATTGTGTAATAATTTAGATTGCATATTTTCTCTAAGAAAGTACGAGATTTAGTGGCAAGATGACGCCACCATCTTTGACATTTGTAAATTGTATAGAAGACGGACTAAGATACCGCACTAGTGTCATACTGACATACTGACTAGATGTCCGTTATGGTAGCGTAAATAGTATAAAAATTAAAAAAAACTCTTAGTACATATTGTTCTTATTATCTGTAAATATTTTCTAAGACTGATTATTAAAAATAATATGTTTAAATCATACCTGTTTTAATGTAAATTATTGTAATTACACCAAATGTGATTATACTGTGATTTTAATATATAACTAATGATTGTACTTTGTTATTATTTGTAAATATTTTCTAAGACTTTAGTTATAATTATATACTTTAAATCAGCCATTCTTAATCTAAAGAATAGGTTCTTTTAATTATTGTACAAAGGATTGTTAAGGATATTTCTTAAATAACAAATATATTTATTTGTAGATTCTTTAAAAGAAAATCAAATTATTACAAATTATGTAATATTATTGTTATTTTTGGAGTCGGTGTCAGCCAACGAAATAAGATAATAAGCAAATGGAATGCCGCCCATGAATTACAGATTATATTATTAAATGACTTCGACATTATGACATAAAATTGTTGATTGTCTATGGATTAGTTTATAAATTAAAAAAAAATAACTTTTTTTATTATATTTAAATAAATATATTTTTAAACAATTATTAATAAAATATTATTATTAAGAATTGAGCATAGTTCGGCTGCACTAAATCCTGTTTCTTCAATATATTCCCGGTTAAGTCTAGGCTGAATTGGAATGACTACTGGCTCAAGTAATCCATATTGTACAATATTGTTACCACCCATTGTGCTAACAACTTCTTTAAGTTACGATTTTGGAACTATCAGATAGACGCACTTTGCAGAGAATCCTTGACATAATAATAATAAATATATGTACATTGATAATAATTTTGAAAAGAAATCTATATATTCCGTAGACCAGCAGCATCCAAGGTTGCGTAATGTGCGCATGTAAATTGTAAATAAAAAAATTGTGTAAATAAAAAATTGCCCAAAAAAATTCGTCGGCATGGGACATTTGTCTATGAACGACTTTCAAATACTCAGTTAGGGAACGAAATTTAAATTCATTCAACATAATTATTTAATTATTTGTATATACTTTTACGGAAACGTAGTTTAGTGAATGCGTATACCTATACGCATTCACTAAAAATATAAGAAAAATAAAAATATGGCACATTTACAGCAATACATACAATATTACACTATACAATTTACTTCTACACTATATTAAGGTATTTATGAAAATTGAATACCTATACGTTTTCATAAGAAACGTATTAAGTATGCACTTTCACTAAAAATGTAAGAAATAAAATTATAAAAATTTATAAATATTAATTTTATTGGGAACAGCGGTTCCCAATTGTTAATTAGTTGTATTGCATTTCCACTTGATTTTTCTTCCGTGCATATAAAGTAATAACTATGTAGGTATATAAAGCCGTCTTTTGATGCAATGTAGTTCGGGTCGCAGTAACTAGATGGCGCCGTTTTGCCAAAAAATCAAGAGATAGCTATCTATACGTTAGTACTTATTCTTATCTATGTTGTGCTGGGCACTGTCATTGTAAATCAAAATTGTGCGATCCCCTTTGTCGTCATTCCCCGCCCCCCAGTCACCCCACAGGCGAGGTCAGAGTTAAGCGGTCGGCATATAATTATTTTTTACTTTTTAGTGCAATTTTTGTCTTTGAAGTCAGTTTTTTTTTTTTTTAAATTTATTTAATTTGACATAGAACCAACTCGATATAGCTCTTGTGTACGCTACCATAACGCACACCGCTACCCCGCCCCCTCGTCCCTTTCATACCGCAGGCGGGGACTGAGATAAGCGGTCGGCCTATAGCGGTCCGTCCCGGCTTCGCACGGGCATTATTTTCCCGCATTTCTATAAAAAAAATTCCTGAATTTTCTTTGCTATAAACCTCACGGAGCCCGAGATCTTTCCAACGAATGCAAAATCGTCGAAATCGGTTCGTGCGTTCTGGAGTTAAAGCGTCAGGAAGGAAAACCCGACTTATTTTTATATAGTAGATAATATGTAGTCGGTAGGGACGTCCTAGATATACTAACCGCGTGACGTAATTGATCACACATCCTTCACTATATGTTTGTATAATAGCTATGTGCTTGTATACTTAGTAGTAGTAGCACTCTGAACCGACGTGCGTGTATGAAGATATATTGTATAGCTTAGCTCGCACTGTACAGACAGAACCCTCAGCTAGGCCTGCGATGACTATAAAACAGGAATCATTTGCAGAGTTACGAGGATATAGGAGTCACGCGCCAGGGCTGCGACATAACTTGTTAAATATTAATCAGTTAAAATAATATATAGGTCTAATATATAGTCTTGATTTTGCATTCAATTTATAATTACAAGCAGCTTTTAGGCACATTTTTTTTTATCTGTTAATGTCCCACATTAGGGACTGGACAAACAGCATACTTACTCCGTTGGCTCAACGACCCAATATGTGCCTCTGACACGAGAGAACGCTACCCTGTTCGATCTTTGGCCACCTCTTGCCAGTCGCTGACATTAAGTTCCCTCAGATCATTCTCAACCACATTCTTCTAGCGGCCTGTTGACCACATACGCCCTTTTGACACCTCGATCCTCACCCATTCTCTCGACGTGGCCGACAAACGTCCTTCTGCGACGAGGAAAGGTGATGTTCACGTTTATCTCAGTCCGTTAACACGCAAACTACCCTAGCATTTTAGCCAGCCTAGAACTATGTATGTTTTTTGTAAAGATCCTGACTTATCATCATCATCATACCAGCCCATTAATGTCCCACTGCAGTGACGGGCCTCCTCCCATGACGGAGGGTTACTTTGCCTACTAATACCACGCTGTCCAGACGGATTGGTATAGGGTTTAATTTCAAGTTTGCCTTCTTTTTATTTCGTAAAGATAGTAGTTACGGTTATTCCCTTAGTCGGATTTTACGACACCCATGGGATGAGATGGGGTGGTGACATATTGTATTCTTACTCCGTCACCACAAGGATAGACCACACTGACTATATGCGTGTATTAAATATCCCGGGTTCATGATCTAGAAAAGTCTAGTTAAATATACCATCAACCACCACCCCGTAGCCCTGTATATTATGTTAATTCAACCCTCACAAGTACCAGGAGATCATAAAACGCAGGCGTCTGCAAAAACTGTCCATAACAGACAGAATATTAATGTCTATTATATTCTGTGGTGCGACCCCTCTTTATTGTCTATTGTCTACGGCGAAATCTTTTGACACTTCTGTGCAGGCATTATTTTATTATGTACTTAAAAACTTAATGAACTGTTTAGAATGCTTCGTTTTACTTATTTGTTTAGTCATTTGTATCCGTAGATGGGCTGTTATGCTAACTCTCTCTCTCTCTCTTCCCAGCTATGTATCCCACATGGTGGTGGGGTCAGCTTTCCTTATATTTCTCCTCCACTTCGCTTGTTAAGCTAACACAATTAAAAAAAAAACGATAGTCATTTTACAGTTGTGTCTAAAAGTAAAAAAACATAATTTCAATGTAGGGTAACAGAAGCTATAAAAGCGGAATCTATGTCCTAAACCTAAGCCAATGATTTGTGAATCTCAAAATAATTGCCCAGCATGGGATTCAAACTTATAATAAACAAAATAACAATAAGTAATAAAATAAAAAATAAAATAACCTATTATTGTACTACGAGAGTGGCGAGTAATACATAGTATTATAATGTAGCTTAATAAAAACTCCTTTGATTTATATCAATAAGCTGGTACTCAAATATTTTGTTCGACGGTAATTAATTTATTCGTACGCAGGTACTTCAATTTTCTAAATACATTTCACAATATTAAATATAAAACTCAATGATATTTCCCATATGATTTATTAATAAGCTGTTATTTTACTCTTGTATAAATTGAGAGGTCCACTTGACCTCTGTAACAGGTAGGCGCTTCCTTTATTTACTTATTCCTATACGATCATAAGTACGCCACCCAAACATCAATCTAATCTAAAAATATAAAAAATATTTCGCTGTACTACGTTACCAAACTGTAATAGGTACATAAAGTAATTACAAAATATTTTTATATTTTTCATATTATGTAACAAATTACTTTATTTTAATTATTTATTTATTATGACAGTAAAGAAATGACATTAAGTGAGGTGGATAAATTACAAACTGACTTTTATGTGATTATTATAACGATTTAATTCGATTTGAGTTCTAGTTGTATGCATTTCTGATTCAATAGGTAATTTATTTTTATATTTACGTACATTCTTCCCACAAAATTAATATCAGTAAGATCCAACGCAGCAGATAAAAAACTCATTTCGTATGAGTTACTGTCGAAATGTAATAAACAAGAAAAATCTATGAAATGTTAAGAATCTTATTCTGCCTAGTTGATTTGTAGATGCTTGCCAAAACACGGATAAATCAGGGCAATCGCCCGAGTGACAGTAAAAAGGTCGTCTTGCAATCATTAAGAAAATCGCACCCTAAAATATCTTAACAAAAACGACCGATCTTTACGGTAAATTGATTTCCTATAAAAAAATACCGAAGATACGCAATAAAATGGTCCCTCAATAGGCGTGGACATCATCCCAGCGCTCGTTACTAACGCAAAACTTTTATCAATTCTATAGCTCCCGCCATTTTTACCACTTCATTAGTCCATAGGCAACAACCAAGCCAACATTTCTTTGCTGACTTCGAATACTAAAAGAAACTTTAGCCCAAACATATAAGGCATAGTTTCCCTTAAACCTAAATGTGAGAACAGCAAACTTAAGTTTGTACAGCCTACTTTGACATGACGTAAGCATTTGTTTTTTGTAAAACTCATCGTGATTCGCTTGAACCAAATTAACTTGAAGGGATGGGCTAGTTTTAAGTCTTTTAAGTAATGACTCAGGGGCAAGTGAAAATAGTAACGCGAAAAAGAAAATGGCTTCTCATTCTGTTGTTTTTTGTGTTTTGCAAAAAACGGATGGTATATGGGACGCAATTTCGTTTCGAACCGCTTTTTGCTTGTTACATTTTTTAGTGTGAAACTACATTGACTTTTTTGTTTTGTTTTTGGTTACTTTCTTACGGCACAACGTAGTATTTTTTCCTTATACTATCACGCATAGCTGTTTCATGTAACTAAAGGTGTAATTCAGTTGTTCGTTATATAAACATCATACGCCAAAATCCTTATAGATTTCTCATCATCCACTGTCTTCAAATAATAACATCAAAAGGCTTTTTACGCGCCACGCATTATACAAGATTAACAATATCATATTACTTTCTATTTTAATAAAATAAAAGACACGAAACAGAGCTTAGCTTAACCAAACCTCACATAAATCCGACACAAAAAAACTTTTGTTTCTTCGCTCGCGAAAAAGGACCACAGCTGTAATAGGACGTAAAGATCAAGAAGTTTATGGTATAAAGGATAAAATGGATATGTGACACAGGAGTTACGTTGTGTGTATATTCGAACACGAGGTATAAAAAGCCTGGTGTCAATACTTGGATAGAAAGAAGGTATTTACTGATAATAAGGGCAGCATAAACCACGTACGGATCAACATGTATTCGGATACATGAATATGTAGTACTGCGTTGTTTGTTTTTTGCGAAACAAAGGAGACGCGTTCTATATTTTTTTAAATACAATTTTGTAAGTCTTACTCGCGGTACTAGAAATTGACATTTAAGGTATTGTAAATATACAAGGTTTTTTTTCCAACGTTTCGGCAAAAGCGGGATAGCGTGACGTCTTTTTACATTTTTTTTATTTAAATAAACAATTATTTGAAACACTTTGTGCTTAACTTAAGATCGCGAATCTAGTTTGTGTTTTGTTAGCCTCTATTAACCCACATCTGGGCAAAGGTCTCTCCTCCTGCCTGACTTCTGTATGTTTCAGTCCATGGACAATGAAGGCCATTGTTTCTGTACAGCGAGACAGGCTCGCTCATCTTCTATATTTATGTAGATTGCATGGGAATACTTACCTATCCCAAAATATACATACATAAAGCTTTTCATCTCAAGGATGTGATGATTCTCATATACCTACACGTGTGGTGAGCACTAGAGACTACACAAGGTACGTTGATACTATACTTAGTCGAGATAGTTTCAGTCAACTAGCATTGCAGTCCACTGCTGGACACAGGCCACAGCCCGCCCACCACGCGCCACAGAACTCGGTCCTGCGCCTTCCGCATCCAGTCCGATCCAGAGACGTTAGTTCGAAGGATAGTTTGACGATGCAATTTATCGTCATTATCACTTGAAGTCCTAAACTATAATATGTTAAAACTTAAATTGCATATTACGTAGATGCACGAATACACATTTAAGTCAACTCAAACTCAAAACTTAACACTAACCCAGACAGTCAGTGTGGTATTTTTAAGCCAATTTCGTTCGTTCCAAATGAGAGCAATACATAGGAGGTTGGATTATAGTGGAACATTCATGTACACATTGTACACACAGCCTTTTGAAAATGTATCCTATTATTTTCTTAATCCTATTGTAGTCGACTAAGTAGTAATACATAATTCAGTAAATAAAAAATCAACTCCAAAACTAATACGATAAAATACTCAATATAATTTACTTACTTCAATGAGTTTCACAAAGTAAATCAATATACATATTTATTATTTTTCGGTACAAAAACCAAATTAAGTACTAACTAAATTATAAGAACTTCCTCTTTTCGTTGTCGCTTAATGAAACCTAAAGGGTTACTTAATATAAACCTCAAGCACACCGAATATACAGACTGGTGTGACTAATACTAATAAAGACAGGTAGGAATAGTCCAGAAATAACACAAATTATATGTCTCTTAAGGGCCTCACCGAAAATCAGCGCTGTGAGTACTGAGCTGCATTGTTCGGTATGCCACAGAATTATGCTGAGTGGAGTCTGACTCCTGCACGGATGTGGTTTTTTAGATATTTTTATTAATTGTATGATTTAGTACCTACCTGTATTTCTCTCGTCATGTGTTTTTTTAGGCAGGAATAAATGTAGGTATTTTCTTTTTTTCTTTCTCTTGAATTCCTTATCTCCTGGATAAATTACTCAACACTAGATTCAACAGTTTACCTACATAAAATTCATCTTCTAAAATTAGTGAGCTTTACTTAATATCGTCTACAGCGACACCTATTTCTATTTTCTAACAGACCTATGTACAGTGGAGGGCATTGCCCGTTGTATCGATTTATTAGAGACCCTATACTTATATACAATGTTTTAGTTCATTAGCAGATCTGGGAGGTCCCACTGCAAGGACAGGGCCCTACAGAATTCATTGTCTTTTATAGAATAGTTGATTGACCTGAATTTGACCTTTGTGTCCGTCAAATCTATTAGGGTCGACGCAACGCCTTGCTTGATGTCTATTGTGGGTGCTGTGGTTCATATACATATTTAGTGTTAGTGTCAGTGTCTATACCTCTGCTTGGGCAAAGGTCTCTTGACTTCTAACCCCCTTACTCATAATTGCCTCTTAAATTTAGTTTAGCGAGATTTAATTAGCAAAACCAACCTTATGCCAAACAAAACCGTGAGAAAAAAAGCTAATCAATTGACTAAAATTTAAGAGGCGTTTATGAGCAAGGGGTATGTTTCAGACCATGGGCAATGAAGGCCAGTATTTCCGTACCCTGTCCAGCTCATCTCGCCAACTTGTACGTCTTTTATGTAAATAAAAAATATATCATATACTAAACGTACTTTTACACCTTGATTTCCTTAATAAATGGTAATATTTTTATATCATCCTTTAAGAATAATTTAATTTAAAACAAAATCTAATGAAACGTTAGAAAATAAAGACCTACGTGACTACGCCCAAATCACTGGTTACCTCTGTGGCGCTAGAGTAGGTACAGGTTTCTAGTACGTGATTCCTAGACAGAGATCCCAGTTTCGATCCCCGCACAAATTCAATATTCGTGGATTAGTGCAAAAAGTACAGATTTTACGTAGTTTTTGTGACCCATGTTAACCAACCCACCCTTTTTTATCAGTTGTCTAGTACCGATGATACACACTCTGCTTAGTTTAGGACTAGATATTCATCCCAAATCTGAAAAATGTAAGCTTATAAATAGGAATCGTCTAGAGATTGCGAAAGAAGGTTGAGTAGAAATATAGATTGGAAGTGTTAAACGAAAGCCTCACTGTGCTAATAAGAGGTTCAAATCTTAATCTTACTTTTACGAATTGATGCAACCTACTTTAGATAAAAAGGCTAAGTCTTTTTGAAAAGCCAAGTACCTAAAAAGGTTTTTAACAGCATCTAAGTAAGTCCCTATACCTACTGAAGAACACTTGCCATATTAATATCACACTGGACCGATGGATTTTTACCAGGTTTTAAATCCTCTTTAAAGCTTTCCTCCTTTTTGTTCGTTGAAACAACGCCCCCAGGTTGTGACACCATGTATTTTTACTCCATCATCTGCTAAAAAGACTACTATAATAGGTAAACTAATAAAGCTGTTACTAAAAATAAATTAGCAAACGTTACAAAATAATATGATAGATAGCAAACCTAAATACATAATTATACAAGATGCCAAAATAGGTATATAAGAAGTAATATCACCAAAAGCAACTAGCCTAGTTAACGAAACCGGTTATAACCCGTAGACATGGAAGCTCTCCCAATCGATATCTATCCCCTTTTATCTCTAATCTTCACACCGTCTAAGTAAAACCTGGTTTATCTGTGAAAATAAACTAACTTGTTTAAAATATAAAATCGACTAAAAGCTTAGTCGACTTTGTAATTAGTTTTGTTATAAAAACGTGATAAATTTAAATTATGTTTGAACAATAATAAAAATTATAATTAAAGCTGTAATTAACTATGTTAAAATGAAATAATATTAACAGGCAACTAAAGAAAATTAATTCAAACTAAAAATCAAATAATATAGAATCAAAATCGTGATATTCGCGAATAGAAAATGGCCGAGTTTGGGATGCAGCGTACGACAGTCGCGCGCATGCGCAATGCCCCGCTCGATATATGCACCCTACGGCAATCATGTGTTAAGACCACTAATGTACAGAAGCTATCCCGTATGAAATACTACTACATATTCTACATTATATAGAAACACTGGCACATTATCACGAAACACTATTCAAACACAAATGAACTAATTTCGATCTTCAATGCTCGTTTATCCTCTTTTCGATCTGTAAAAAAAGAATATTAGTACATGACACATAATATAGAATATCTTCTGAGACTTGTTCTGTGATGGTGTAGTGATGAGAGTGCATCACCACGACCGGCTTGTCTTGGCGCAGCAGTAGGTAGATCGTACTGCTGTGACAGGACAATATGGCCGTGGCGTGCGGCGGCAGAGGCGGCTCGCAGCCGTGTGAGGCAGCGTGGCCCGCGCCGCGCCCCGCAGCCCCCGCGCACGCGCGACACACTCCCCCCCTCGACCGCCTACATCACCCTCAATGAACGCCCACAATCAACTATCGATTTTCCAGTAAAAAAAATGGTTTAATTCATCAGCACGCATCTCTGGGGCTGTCTGCTTCTTGGGATGTGTCTGTCTGTATCTGGGCGGCACAGTTTGAATTCTACTAATTACTGTAGACAGACGAATCTTTAACATTCACGCGAATAACGAATTTCACAACTTCTAAAGTTACTTAAATCTTAACTAATTAAGACAAAGCCAGTCTGGTCTTAATTGAATTTAGCAGTTTTGAAATAGTAGCTAAACTAGAACATTGATCCTATTCAGTACTTATAGTTCTCACTTCATAGAATCCGTAAGCCACAGTTGGGCGCCAATAATATTCTGTTGGTAAAGTTTGAATTAAACACAACTGGCCAATTACTATCAAACTATTTACTGTGCTGGATATCGAAGCTTATCAGGAGCCAACCCAGCGAACTGATAATATGGAATAATATGTATCACAACCACTTGGAAGGCATTTTGCCAAAGTTAGAGTCCTATACGAGGTTGGTTCTAGGTAACTTGTTGCTACCTTTACTTGGCAACGAAGATAGTGAGTCATTCGTTCTTGAGCTCTAAGTAAATGGGTGTGCCCTTTTCTAAGTAGGAAATGGGTAAAATCCAATACTTCATTCAAAATTATAAACTAAAGTTATCGTTTGGAGCTTCTCACGCAAGCAAGGAATGACTCACAATGTAAGTCTTGCAAAGGTCCATTTTCATATCAAACATTTCAATTGTCAGCAATTAGGTCAGCAACCAGTATTTAGAAAGATTCCTCTTAGAGGTTCGGTTCATTTAAATCTCTACTTTGCTTTTACCCTTTTTCTGAAAAAAAGGGGTACAAAAATATACAAACCTAAGCAAGTTGTACCTGAACAAAATCTAGGTACAAGTAGTAGACCTGAACTCGAGGTAAACTGCAAAATTATGCATTCCCACAAAAGCCTCTGAATTTTTATTCGTTGAGACCGAGGTCAGCCGTGATCTTACATACAAATGTGACCCTAGATGTTTACTTTTTTACATTTTTAAACAAAGCACTTTGATATAGGTCTAACAAAAGGTTAACAAAATACTGTGTAAGTAATTTTCACACTTAGAACCATTAAAATATTTTAAATAAGACAAAGATAATAGACCGATCTGGTAAAGGTTGCGGGTAACTGATGGATGAGAGAGGCACAGGATAGAGGAAGGTGGAGACGTTTAAATGAGGTGTATGTCCAGCAGTGAAGGTGTTCGGGCAATAAAACAAGACAGTATTCATGTCGATGAGCCTGCCTGGCTGGCCAGCTAGTATTGCAGGGTCACACAGTCTTCGGTATTCGCGTGCCTTTTTGCTGAAGAAGAGCTGGTCTTTATATTGCCCACTCAAGTGAGCTATAATGGGGTAACGAGAAATGTTGTCGCGTTGGTACCTTGTGCAAAAGATGGTTGAGAAACGCCGCGCCGTGGGTTTAAGTCAGTAGACTGATTTCTACAGCGATCCATTGCTTCCTTACGGCGTCGGCGGGTCGATAACCTTCAAAAGGTTTTCCACGATAGTTTTAAATACATATCTTATTCAATAAATTTTAATTAATCCCAGTTTAAACATCACCAAACACTTTACGACTTTTATAATATTATCATCGGTAGCTTGGTGCTAGCGATTATATTCACTTAAAATTCAAAATTGACTTTTAAACCAATTACAATAACGTAAAACCCAACATTCCACTGCAAGAAAAAATTGGAAGCAAAATTGTATTTTCCTGCAATTTTGCTTTAAATTTTCAATAAAAATATTATGAAAATAAAAAAAGGCAAGGCAGCATAAAAGACAGCAATAATATTATATCAATTAACTTTTACGTGCACCCTTTTATCTAAACAAATTAAAGTTTATTATTCACTGGGAGGGAATCATCCACGAGCGATTATAACAAACTATGTCAGGTCAACGACCGGAGGGTAGCCTCCCTCACGACAACGGACTCCCAAATATTTGTTGCAAATATTCCGAACAAAGGGGCATTTATTAGAGAAAAAATCAATTTAGTCGACTATTCTGTATCGGTTTGTGGTCAGTGCTACATCACTAACGTATTCCGATTTTATAACCTAAAAAAATATTTTCTTATTTCATTTATTATTTAATTTTAGTTTATTTTATATTTCATTATTTTTATTTTACAATAGGATGTTAACGGCTACAGTGGTATTAGTCCAATTAATTTCTATTACTTCCAAATAATATGATGAATACTCTTGAAATAATCCTATGAGTAGTAATTTTCCCCGTTCATACAAAAACTACATAGAATAATATTTTTTTACCAGATAATTGCGTTCAATACTTTAAACTGCACTTTGCTAAGTACAGTAAACATATAAAGTATCTTAAATTCTTTTAATGGTTTTAAAAAGGTATTTTAATTTACCTACTTCCTACTTCAAATGTATTCATCATTAATATTCCAAGATCTAGGGAGTGCCAGACATCACTTATTTTCTAACGAACCAAATATACCTACACGAATGGATAGTGGTGGGGTGTACTATCATCGTATGACTAATAGCTAACTTGCCCCGACGGCCACTTTTCTGGTATCCGTTGATGAAAGTACAAAAAAACCGAGGTAACTTCACTCATTTTCTAATGGCTGGTTTTAACATATTATAAACAAGAACGTTAAGAATCCATAATCGAAACTGCCAGACACTTTGCGTCGGCCGTTTTGCGTAACAGACACTTCAAAGTTCTGAACGAAATTCAGGTAACTTATTTTCTAATGGCTGGTTTTAACATACACACCTCAACAAAGTCTAGGGATATTTGGTATTTACTCAATTAACTCTAAAATTATTGAAGATAACATCCAACATGTTTATATTTTTATAAAGGCAATTTATCAGGCTACAATCCAAAATTAAATAAAAGTATTATTTTTGCGTAAATACTTTTTTTTTCAAATAATTAAAAAAATTGGGAAATTAGTAAAAGTATCAATGAATTTATTTCTTAAGCAAAAGTGAAAATAAGCTAAAATTAATCTGTTTTTAACTGTTATGTGGGTAATCAGTAGTCAGCACATTGAAAAATCCGTAAATAACGGACCTGCAATGGTTTTTCATGCTTCTATTAGGTTATCCACCTATATTGTTCCAGGTCCGACTAGAATGCAAAAAAAGTAGCCCTTCCATCGCAATTTTATGCAGGAAAAATAATCAAAGCCCTTCTTCTGAACATCTCCTAAGCATATTTTGTGGTTTTGAGGTTAGGCGGTGGAGTGGTTCAGCATAAATTCGATACGTCGTGCTTCTGCAACCAGCTCGTCTTCACTCTCGCTTTATGTGGACGGGTGATATCGTCCATGAACTTAAACATTTGGCCCAATTGTAGTCTACGGCGGTAGATTATTAGTACTAGCACCTCGTTATGTTATTTTTCAACCGTCATGGTGTTTCTGTTCAAAATTTCTCTTCAACCGACACGAATTCCCGTCCAAACCATAATTGTTCCATCGTGGAATGAATGGATTTCCTGACGATGTTGTAGACGGCTATCACAACCAGGAACTCGCCAAGCACGTTCTCTACGTGAATCCGAGTGAAAACCGAACCGGGACTCATGTGTAAACACCACTACAGATAACAGGTTATCTTTGCAGAGCAAATGTTCACGAGCCCACTCTAGTCGTCGTGCGCGATTCACTCGGCTAAGTCCTGGAGTTCAAAGCGGTATACGAGCATAAAGGTAGGCTTTATGCCGACATCTTCTGACAGTTTGGTCACCCGCAAGAGTCTCCATCAAGAGCTGGAGCCTCTAAACCAGCTGCATGGTAGTAACATTTGGGTGTCTTTTCGCGGGAACTTGCAAAAATCGATCATATCGTTGAGTGGTGATAGACTTTTTGCTGTGGTATCTTTCAGCCACTTCACCAGTAGTACAATAACGTGACCAAAACCTTGATTTCATATTTTGTATTGTTCCAATCTCTTCAGCAATACTCCGCTTAGTACCCGCAGCTGGGAGCATGCCTACTACCCTTAAAATTTCCTCTATGATTAAATGGCGCCGCTGCTTGATGCACACAATATCATTCATTCGAAATAAACGTTTAAATTGTCATAAAACTTAAATTTTATACATAAAAGCAGTCAAAACTTACTGCTGGTAAATGAAATTTTCGAACTTGACTACGTTTAAGCCTACGTTAATTTTTTTTTTCAAATTCAAATTTAGAATGGTTGAAAAAGGTTAACAAAGTAAGTTTTCATCAAAAGAATTAAAAAAAAAACAAAATTACAAACCAAATTTTTTGAGTTTCACAACTTTATACAAAATATCCCTAGACTTTGTTGAGGTGTGTATATTATAAACAAGATCGTTAAGAATCCTTAATCGACACTGCCAGACACTTTGGGTTATATGTCTACAGCACCCCGAGTGAGTGATAGTGGGTTAAATGACGGCAACTTTTTAAATGATGATTTATTGGTAACGAACCTTAGATATATGTTAAAACCAGCCATTAGAAAATAAGTTACCTGAATTTCGTTCAGAACTTTGAAGTGTCTGTTACGCAAAACGGCCGACGCAAAGTGTCTGGCAGTTTCGATTATGGATTCTTAACGTTCTTGTTTATAATATATATGTTAAAACCAGCCATTAGAAAATGAGTGAAGTTACCTCTGTTTTTTTGTACTTTCATCAACGGATACCAGAAAAGTGGCCGTCGGGGCAAGTTAGCTATTAGTCATACGATGATAGTACACCCCACCACTATCCATTCGTGTATATTTGGTTTGTTAGAAAATAAGTGATATCTGGCACTCCCTAGATCTTGGAATATAATGTTGTTCAATCCAAAAGTCAAATATTATGAGACGCTAAACATTAAATTAAAACAAAGTACAAACAAAAATTAAAATAAAATACAAAAACAAGTTTAAAAAAATAAAACAATTTTAAAAATTTAACGATATCCAATACACGGGATGTGACATTTCATAGACAATACTAAGGATATTTCATGAAATAGAACGTCACTTACTAAGTTTGGTTTTTTTATAAAATTTATATGATAAAGATTTACTGATAAAGTTATTAATAATTATTGTTAATTCTAGTTATTATATTAAATGACTTTGGTAGAGTAACAGTCGCGATATACAACAACCGTGTACCAGGTATTAGTTTCTAATTCCACGTAGGACAGTTATTATTTAAGTATTTCTCATCACAAAAAGCAAATGGATGTCCACTTCTGGACATAGGCCTCCTCCAAATACAATATCTCTCTTGCGCGTTACTGTGCCTGTCTCATCCATCAGTGTACAGCCATCCACGCATTGTGTACTTATTTATTTTATCGTTGTATAATCAGTACATAATTATTTTCAAATGTCAACGAATACTTTAATATAAGTAAATAAATAAATAAGTAGTCCTATCCTTACAGTATCTCTAACTATTTCCTTGTTTTCATCATAATAGCCCATTAATGTCCCACTGCAGGGACGGGCCTCCTCCCGTGACGGAGGCATACTTGGCCTATTAATACCACGCTGGCCAGACGGATTGGTATTGGGTTTAATTTCAAGTTTTCCTTCTTTCTATGTAAAGGTAATATTCACAGATAGTCCCTTAGCCGGTTTCTACGACACCCATGGGATGAGATAGGGTGGTGACGTATTGTATTCTTACTCCGTCACCATACGGATTTCCTGGTTTTATTACAATGATATTAAAATTGGTCCTCGATCTATTAAAGACAATCAACCTACTGCCAACCGATTTCATTTATTGAGTAAAAGTTTCTAATAGCTACGTTTTGCACCGTAACCGTCGCTCGCCTTGCCTCTGACCCGAACGCAAATTACACCGTCTATTTGTCACGCCCGCGAATTTTTCTCTTTTTGCGGTCTCTTAATTTATCGAACTAGTTTATTACGATATCAAGTTGTGTAATAACTATTATTATATAAGTTAATATTTAACTTTTTATTATTTTATGTAAAATACACCTTGTACAGGAGCTACGTAGCTATCGAATGTGTGTAAGAAACTCCTTATTGCTTAACTATGAGTAGGTTGTTGTTGTTTCTAGATGACGTATATTGGTAATTGTAAGGCGTTTGACGACCCTGTAGTGTTGTGATTAAACCAATTGAGCGCTAAGCAAAGATAGGTATAAAGTTCTGTACCTACTCAACAATCTTTGAGGGTTTAAATACATATAGGTACATTGTATGATTTCTGATTACAGTTGCTCTGCTATTTATGTAAATGCACCACCAATACAAAATGTGTACCAAACTCAAATGAAAATGGTAAACGATTTTTTTCTAAAATATACTTACCTACTACAAATAGAAACTAAACAATTAATTATCGACTTCCTCAATGCTCAAAGCTTATTATTTCGCCCACTAATTGGTAAGTGACTACAATAATAGTTACCCTATAATATTTATAGGGTAACATTTATTGTAATCATTTTAGAATTTCATCAATAAAAATACTTTACAGGCGTCTCAATAATGTTCTCATACATTCCTAATTTACTTATTAAAACGTAATAACATACTTCAATTAAGTACGCAACAGTCTAAATGAAGGTAAATAGCGCACAAGCGTTAATATTAATTAAAAACGATTCAAGTACAACACATTCATGAGTATTTATATCGCAGTAGCAAATGGAAAATGCTCATAAGCAGTATTAGGAACATGATGTATGTATTTTTAACGACTACTTTATAGAAATTATTTACGTGATGTGTATGACTGTGTACTTGATATCTACAGTTCTATTAACGTTATATATACAAACGTTCACGAAAGATAAATGACCTGGGTCTTCTCTGATTTATAGTAGGACAGGGGCCTTCTTAGAAAAGATCCCTCCGAGTTGAACATCTATCAAACTTTGCGAACAAGATTACACCATTTTTATATTTCTTAATTCCCGTTTAACAGGATTTAAAAGTTTAGGGGGCAGATGTTGGAAAATTATATTCTTAAATTGGTAGCGTAAATCTGATGAAAACAAAATCTATGTTTTAATTATTTTATTATTTCTTGTAAAACAAGTATACCTTTCACTCTGTAGGAATAACTTACAATGCTTCAATAACTTTTTATAGCTGCAAAAAATATTGATTTATGTAATATTAAAGCTCAATAAAAATATTACTTATTTCAACAAAACATCAGATGAAACGGTCAAATATTTGATGAAGAAAACCGCGCGCGAATACCAGGCGCCCAGAAAAACAAGGATTTACCCTCCACACCCCTAAACTGTGAGCGAGACGGCGATAACCCAAACATCCGAGTGCAAAGAGGTCACACATATTTGTTTAAGAGTGGGACAGTAGAGTGTTTTCTGTGGAAAATCTATATGCAAGAGCGGGATAGCAATGTACCCGTGGAAATGAAATGCGCAACTCGTAGGAGGGCAATTTTAGTGGAGCAGCTGTATGGATAAGTTCATTTTCCATAAAATAAAAGCTTTTCCGACGGCGGAGCACACTTTTCTATTAAACATGACCGTCTAGAATTTTGAAAAGTAAATTATTTTACTTCGTAGACCTACCATTGAATATTTTTTACATCACTGAGCTGTATTTTAGTACTATGAATTATCAGAATTTAAGAAGAAAAAGTCTGCTAGGAAAACTTTACAATGAAAAATAATGTTTACAGGAATTATTACAAAAGAAAAGAAGGAAAACTTTAAAAAACCGCTACACATGCACCGGTATGGTAGTAATAAATATGTACGAATTGATTAGATTAGACCAATTATTTCACTATTACCTTGTATGAAGCTCCACCCCTCAAGCGGGTATGCTATAGCAAGTGAAACAAATTATGAGTTTTCTTTTGAAGGATAAAATATTTTCTTAGAATATTTTCATATGCATTTGCCAAAATAAGTATTGGCATTATTTGGTGCTATTTTGCGCGATACATTGAAGATTTGCGACCAGTTTTAGTCCAAATAATGTTTTCGTAGAACTTAAAATAACTTCTCTAATAAATAAACATTTTTTTTACTTTTATAACTAATATCACTTTCAGACGATCCTCTTAGTACGGTAACTCTACTTTTAGCTATATGTACTAGTATGAAACAGTTTATAAAAGTATCTGATTATAATATTATATTGTACTTATAATAATTGTAGGTATCAATGTACTAGCTAAGAAGGGCTAATGAAGCCACCAGTATAAATTAGCAAATATTTAAATATTTTTGAATACATTTGAATAAGTAACAGTAGATCATTATTAGACGTTTATTTATAATTTTTGGGCATTATACTCGTAGTAAATTAAGCGATAGCATAAAACTTTAATTTCGTTGATTTTTTGGAGTCGATCCCGATATATTAACTTAAAAATGAAATATTGTTATACTTTTGTACAATACTAAGATACATTAAAAGATTTCTTAAAAATAAGGATTAGCATTTCTTTGCAAGAGTCTGCGAGACTCTCACAAGTTATAAGTTCAAGTTTCTTTTGTCTCGTCATCGTTTGACGTAAATATTTACATTCTATTGTACTTGGTATTTTCTTTTCTGTCACACAGGTGTCGTATTCATACTTTTGTTTAATTTGACCATAAACAATTTATATGTAATGGCGACCTCTTATGCCGTGTAATTAATATTTTGCATCAATTATTCGCTGATAATGTTCGCTATTTATGAAATGTAATAAAACTATTTCGTTATAATAATTATTGATTCACTTTTAATTAGACTCGCCAGCAGTTTGTGTCGTTTGGCGGGAAGTTTGGCTGAATGTAATCAGATCGTGTTTTGTTTTTTTTTCTTTTATTCTTCTTTCGATCAACGCCTCGAAGTGAAAGCGTCGGTGAAGCGAATCGTCGTCCGACCATTGATCATTACTTAAATTTAGTTTTAGAATAGGATTTGAGTGTAGTGGTTGGTGATAATGATGGGATTATATTCTAGCGGGGCGCTGGGCGGCGTGGAAGTTCTGGAAGGAGCAGTGGGTGGATTAGTGGGAGGCGAGCTGGGCCGCGGCCTGGTGGGAGGCGAGCTGACTGCTCACGTCCTCAGTGCCCAAGCCGCAGCGCATGCTGCTGCTGCAGCGCATCAACAGCACCAGCAGCAACAGATTGCTGTGCAACAAATCAGTGAGTACTTGTTGATTTCACAATATGAAAAATCTGTCTAACTGGATACTGAGAATTATTTTATGAGCAACAGAAAGGTTTACATAGGTACTTGGCAAAGATTAGACTTACTTCACTTCTGAGTGAGCTTTAAGTTCTATTGCTTCCTTTAAACTTAAACATTAATAATAAACCTTTTTATATGTTGCACTAGTAGTTAGATCATGGGCCTGTCTTTAGCATTAAATTTTGAAAAGTTTATCTATTAAAATCTTGGCAAGTTACTGTAATCCAGGACCTTACAATAAGCATTTTCCTACTGCAAAGATAGATATCAAATAGAGTTGACTAAATCTGTAATTATTTATTTGATTAATTGTTATCATTAGTGAATAATTTACTACAGTTTTTAGAATAGAATAGAATATTTATTTATTTTGCAAATATAGGTAGGTATAAAATACATTTAAAGATATTAAAAATAAACATATACATATTTGACTTCATAATAAAATAATATTAAGTTGCATTTGTTAATAATATACATATCTTACAATATTTTTTTATTTGCTTTTTTTTCAAATAATATCAAGTTTCATTTCTAATCCTTTGAAATCAAATTAAAGCTTTTCTTTCTAATTTTTATACTCTCACAGATTAGTTACTTAACTCTTTATATCAAAGGCCACTGGTACCATTTTTTAATGTTATTACATACTCCTAGTTCTTATCTTCATTCTAAACAATTTGGTAATTTGTTTTAGTTGTGCACTGTATCTTTTGTGGTGAAATGGAAATATGAACTAAACATTTCACAAATAAGATAGATCCTAATTCCATATCACATAGTTAGATCCATTTGTTTCCAATTAGGATGTGGGTCTAGAAGGTTAAAAAAAACTAAGGATTTTTGCCAAGAATGTTTTAAGTTCTGGTTCTTAATTTGCAAGTTTTTTATCATACCCTATTGTCTTTACTTAGTTGGCAGATGCCTCCTTGTTATAATACCATCCTGTCTAGACAAATTGGTTTCAAGTTTTATTTATTTCATTTAGATCAAGTTTTTCTTTTATCTTTAAAGTACCATAAGTCAGTTTATACAATAACTTAACGAATTGAACACAATAATTAAGCTCAACAGTTTTCCCAACAGAAACGTCACCATCATCTGGGCGTTCTACCCCAGTAACAAGTACGGCAAATGGCACAGTCCCACCTTCTACGGGAACAACGTCTCCGTCACCGAGCAAGTTGTTTGTTGGAGGCCTGTCCTGGCAGACGAGCTCGGAGAAGCTTAGGGAGTACTTTGCAATGTTTGGTCCGGTCACGGATGTACTTATTATGAAGGACCCGGTTACACAGGTAAGGGATTTGAATGGTTGTGGTGTAGTTTAAGTTTGTGTAATGCTGAGTCTTTATAAAAATGTTTACTTAAACTTATTGTGGCTTTAATCATCGCTATAAAGTAATTTTTAGTAACTATTTAGCATTGTATTTTACCTTTGCCTATTAGTGGTCTACTAGGCGAAAGTGTCCCATATTGCTATCTAAGATGTAAATTAAGAATTAGTAATTAGAACCTGAATAAGATTGATCTTCTAGGATAATCCTGTGTGACCCTGAGCTACACAATATTGTTTAGTTGAAGATTGACATGAACCCATTTATATGGTCAATAAAAAGAGGTCTTGGTTTTAATTCCTGTCTAAAACAAATCTTTGTTAGCATCAAAGCTTCCCTAGGTCTAAGAAATTTCACTTTTAATTATCAATCATGTACCTACGTATTTAAAACAGAAGTATCCATTGTCTAGATACCTACCTAAACTACAATCTTAACTTAGTTTATAACTAGATGGCGTTATTAAGAAATAAATCAATATAAAAACTAACAAAACTAACAAAAAAATAAGTAGACATTTTTGTCCAAGATTCAGCATTTCACACTTTTGTTTGTACATATTATAATTAATTAATGTTTTAGCAACATGCCTAACAAGCAACGAGTGGCTTGTACCTACGCACTGAGGTTATATACAAATAAACCCTAGCAAATAACCCCTCTATAAATATTTGTTTTATAAAGGGTTGGTCAGACTAAAAGGGTTTTTTGATGTTAATTTGTATGGAATAGGGATTCACAATGTCATCTCTAGTGTCTGGTATATCGTTAATATGGACTATGCATATTGTAGTAAAACCATCGTCATCTCAGCCAAGCGACGTTCACTGCTGGACATAGGCCTCCTCCAAGTATTGCCACCTCGTGCGGTCCTGTGCCTCCCTTATCCATCGGCTTCCCGCCGCCCTAACTAGGTCGTCTCCCCACCCTGCGCTTTCCGGTACGCGGTCGCCATGAGTAGTAGAAGTGGAAAGTGTAGAATACAGATCGACTCTGTGGGTAAAGTGGTCGTGTATCCGACTGCTATGCATAAGGTCGCGAGTTCGAACACCACGTAAGATAAATTATTTATACGACTTGGGAGCTTCAGGAAACAAGCGTACTTCCCTTTTTAAAGGTCGGCAACGCATCTGTGATTCCTCTTGTGTTGCGGGTGTCCATGTGCGGCTGTGATCACTTACCATCAGGTACCTGCTGGCTCGTTTGCCTCCCATTATATATAAAAAATCCTCGATGTTACTTGTGTTGTTTAACCTAGAGATCGATCCCTTAGAGCAGGAGTTGTTTTTTTAAAGAATTGTAATGTAATCATGAAATAAGTGGACTTAGCACTATACTTTACAAAGTGCTACCGAGCAACAAACACGTACCTACGTGGACACCGCTTATCTCCGTGGAATATGTATTACTAGCTGATGCCAGCGGCTTCAACCGTGTTGTATAGGTAGCTTAAATGTTATTCTACACCCTAAACTACCTATATTCCTAATTATATCAAAATCCATTCAGTAGTTTTTTCGTGAAAGAGTAACAATTATCCATCCATACATCCTCACATACTTACGCTTTACTTTATAATATTAGGAGTAGGAAGTACTTCTTTTGGAATAGGCCTTCTCGAAGCGTAACAATTCCATCATGCGCGGTTTTGTTCCTTCTTTTCATAGTAGGCTCTTATACAATATCCTTGGTATAAAAAAGGCATGGTGACATCATGTATCCGACACCATGTTTGACGACCTCTGTGGCGTAGTGGTTATTTAAGATGATTGCTACGCACAGGTCTCGGGTTCGATTCTCGCTCAATGCAAATCCTTGTGTGCATGAACATGATTGTTTGCATTGGCCTGGGTGTTTTCTATGTACAGTCACGAGCAATAATATGTACACATTTTCAAATTTTCTAAACTATCTGCACGTTTATCTAGACATTACAATATCAAAATGAATTCGTAATTTAGAAGAGGTTCCGTACAGTTTTGAATTAATCTTCGAATTTTCAATTTTGGATTGGCAGAACTTTAGATAACTGGTTTACAAAATGCGAAAATGTGTACATATTATTGCTCGTGACTGTACACTTAATATGTATGTATTTACAAAAAGTAATATTTTTAAGTATGTTTATCCGTTGTCTAGTACCCATAGTACAAGCTTTGCTTAGTTTGGGACTAGATGGCGTTGTGTGAAAGTGTGAGGAATATATATCTTGATGGCATTGTGAATTCCATACGAATTAAAACGAAATCAAGAGGTTTATTGTATATAATTCTTTGCAAGGGTTTCCCAAAGCATGTTGCGAAAACAATATTTAGTAAAATTAATTGTAAAGGTCCCAGGAATATAACTATTATAATATGAATAATACCTATTTTATGATAATACTGTGTATAACTTGGACTCTTTGCAATTATAAGGAGCTCGTGTATACTAAATACATACTTTTATATGACGTAATTATTATATCATTCGTTGATAGCGCAAGTGTGTACGGTTTTGGCACAATACAATATAATTCGGGGATAATATCAGACAGGGACTTGTGCAAGTAGTTATGTATAGATTTGGATAGAAAGACAAATCAATCAATTGACTTAGTCATATTAAGAAGTTCAAATTCAAATCGGTTTTGCCGTTTTCGAGAAATCAGGTACCTAACAAACACAAAAAAAAATACTACCGAATTGAGAACCTCCTACTTTTTTTGAAGTCGGTTAAAAATGTTTAATACTGTAACAGTTTTTTACGAGGGTTAACCTCATGGGGTACGGCAGAGACATTTGTAAAACTTTTACCGACTTAAAATCCGTCTTTCATGGAAAAGGGGAACGCGGGAAAGTATGATTCTTGCTTATGAGAACTGTAACTGGCCTTAATTTTTGCACAAAGGCATAGAATATTTATATCATACCAGCCCATAATTTCCCACTGCAGGGACGGGCCTCCTCCTTTGACGGAGGGATACGTGGCCTACTAATATCACGCTGGCCAAACGGATTGGTATAGGGTTTAATTTTAAGTTTTCCTTTTTATTTCGTTAAGATGATAGTCCCTTAGTCGGTTTTTACGACACCCATGGGATGAGATGGGAATAGAATATTGACTTTTCTTCTAAAGTCTCTCAGCTTCGTTCGCATCTGAAACAAAATTTTGTCCAGCATTGGGCATCTACAATCAAACTACCACTTGCGTTATCCATATTACGTATATAAGTATTTGCGAGCTTCAATACACGAACATTATAAAGTATAATGCGATGTTTTTTCAAAGACAGCTGTAGGCAGAGGGCGGCGCCGAGTCGGTCAGTCATAGTTTGATTAGGTATAGGTTGATTGGAATAGGTAGTACTATTGTAGGTATGTGTGGATTACATGAGGGATATGTACAATGACTGCGTCTGTCTTACTAATAATTATAGGTCTTAAATATATAGGTAGGTAGCAAACAGACAGACAGACAGACCATTCCTTAGACATTTGATAAGTTCTAACTAAGCCATCTTCAGTTTGAGTGTGTTCGTAACACGAACACACTCAGCCCTTATTCCCATAGGAGGCAGAGCCAACTAAGCGCCATGTTTCCACTTAGACGGGGAACCTTGAATAACGTGACTGAGGTAACTTTATTGAAGCGTTTTATGACAATCGTGGGGTGGCGATGGTGACACCATTTATTTAAACAATTTCAAACTACCTCATACTACACAGAGAAAGTTTAGGAAAATAGATAAATTTAATAATAATAAAGAGCCCCAAAACCTTTGTTTTTTTGGAAAGAATAGAAAATAGCCTACGTAAATTTCTAGGATTTTCGTATTTTCGTCCTGGTTTCTGGCAGGTATATTAAAATGAAGACAGTGTATTGTACATGTCCCATAGAGTATTCACACTTAGTTGGGCTATGGTTGATCCAAGTAAAAGTTACACTAATATATTAACATAGACAAGACCGGCATGCTAGACTCACTAACATAGAAACTCGTTAGGCATAGACTATAATGGATATATTATGTAAAAACTCTTTTCTCTATTCAACTTCTATATTTAAATATATGGTAGATCCCCACTTCGCAGTGTTGCTATGCTTTAAGTAACTACTGTTTTAGTAGATTTCGTTGTTTTTTTGGTAGAAAATGTATTATGTTGCGTTTTCTTTGATATATTATTAGTTTGTGGATATTATATACAATTGGGTTTTGGACATTTTTTGTTACCAAGTTGTAGAAAATATTGATTATAATAAGTGTTAAGTACTTAATTGTTTAGTAATAAGTTTTGTGTGCATGGTTTTAATATTTTTAATCAAATTACAGTATTAGTTTTAAAGATAGCAACACTGGTTTCCTTAATCTATAAGTATAATTAAAATTTTCAAGTGATTAAATAGTTAACCTTAGCTAAAATCACAGAATAGAATTACTTCTTTTTTGGTAGAAAAATAACTAACGTAAATAGTTTTCTCTCACTGGTATAACTGAGATGCTCAGATATGAAAATAGTAGAAATTTGGTACATTATTATAGGGTAACATTGCTCTGTTAAATACTCGTGCTAATAATAATAATAGATTTGTCTGTCAAACATAGTTAGTGCATAAAATATAAGTCATACTAAATTAATACCACTTATAGTATAGATTCACTTGTAAGCATGAATTCGTCTTCAGAATCACATTAGGTCTACTTGCCTTTTACCCTACCTACCTCTATTTATAATATTATTATTGTAATACATATACTAACAGAATGCATAGCAGCCTAGGGCCTTGATCAAATTTATCATCATCATATCAGCAATTTGACGTCCACTGCTGGACATAAACCGTCTCCCAATAATGCCACCTTGTGCGGTCCTCATCCATCTGGTTCCCGCCGTCCTAATATGTATGTAAAAATGTCCCACTGTAAGAACAGCCTTCTAGTAACCTATCTATTAATACTTCGCCAGTAGAATAGTAAAAAAACCCACAAAATAACCCTTTCAAAAGCTTTCTTCTCAGTTTCCTAAATCGCGACACTGATAAAATAGTTAACATATTATTCATCATTGACTGATACACATTTGGTTCTGCTTTGTTCTTTTCCCAACTTCCAAAACTGGATACACTTTGTATGAGACCTATTTATTTCGAAAAAGTGTTCCTTCAGTTCCGTTTGTAGATCGTCTCAATAAATAGAAAAACGATGGAAAAAATTGCAGTTCTCCATCTTATTTGGGTAAGATGCGCCTATAGATATACAGATAGCCACTAGAGCTTTTGCCTCTATCGATACCTAAAATCGACCATTCATCATCATAATGATATCTACAATACAAGACGTATAATGCTAGACACAAGCCTTCACAAATATAATGTTTCTATCGCTCTTTCCATTCCGTATCCGTACCCATAATGCAGTCAGTCAAATAAAAAAACCACTCCTAACATTTATTCATTGATCCTGTCTCGACGATAATTTTTCTCGTTTCTGGGTCAATTTAACATGTAAATTTGTCATTAGGCAGACCTCTGATCGCTTAATATCAAATTAACCCACCTACATCGCTGGCGGGGTCCCAAATTAATGTTTGCGCTACGGTAGCTTTTAAGTTTAGGCTTTTTAAAGGATTTTTTTATCGATGTAATAGCAGTTATTTTTAATTAAACCTTTTAGTCTTTGATCATCAAAGTTTGTCTATTATAGCAAATGGTCCATCTATACTAATGTAAAAAGGTCCACTGCTGGACATAGGCCTTCTCCTAATATTACCACTTTGCGCGGTTCTTAGATCCCTTATACATCGGTTTCCCGATGTCATGACCAGTTGGCTGCATACCCTGCATCTTATGGTCTCCATTCCTGAATAATTTTACCTCAGTCGGTTCAGCTAGCTATGTGCCCATGGCCACTATAATCGGGCGAATCATTTCAAATATTCAAAAGCCCATTAAAACGAGTGTTTTATGTATGAAACAGAAATACCAAACATTATTTACCTTTTTGACATAAATTTTCCGCACTCGAAATGTTCAAAGGCCAAGCCAAAAATTATTAGAAGTGCTGCTATGTAGCTAAATAATTTGACAAACCTTTTAAGCAAATAACCACCATTAAGTTTAATTACCTTGTAACCCTCACAAAGTAGACCTACACTAATTAGTTGCCAGGGTAAAATAATAATCATCCAACAGTATTAAGAATGTTTTTACCTATGTGTATAGTACTTACCTTTATACTAAGAACAGTCGTATAGTTGATACCGTAACTCAACATGTATTAGGTAACCTTAACAGTATTAGCTGGTATAAAGCTCTTTTTGTCTAAGTTTGAGTATATTTTCTATGGAATTAACCGTTGGTTTGTTTGATTACCGTAGACTTTCACTAGTAGGTAGATTTAAACGAGTATATAACTAAGCTCCAATGGAGGAATCAGGTATTTCTGGACACGAAAACGACTAATTTTAATCATATTCTAATAAAAAATACAATATTTTGCGAAATACAATCCTCAAAATACCTAATTCCTCTAAGTTTACACAGCAACTTCCAATACTAAGTGTTCGCCGCGCGCAGAGATCGCGCGGCTTCGGCTTCATCACGTTTCAGGAGGCGTCCTCCGTGGACAAGGTGCTGGCCGTGCCGGTGCACACGCTGGACGGCAAGCGCATCGACCCCAAGCACGCGACCCCCAAGTCGGCCCCGCGCCCCGCCAAGACGAAGAAGATATTCGTCGGCGGGGTCGGCCAGGACACGTCGGCGGAGGAAGTAAGGTCGTATTTCTCACAGTTCGGTCTCGTCGAAGACGCCGTCATGCTGATGGATCAACAGACTAAACGTCACAGAGGATTCGGCTTCGTGACCTTCCATTCGGAAGAGGCGGTCGAGCGCGTGTGCGACATACACTTCCACACTATCAAGAACAAGAAGGTGGAGTGCAAGCGAGCTCAGCCCAAGGAAGCCGTGGCGGCGGCGCCCCTAGCGCTCGGCAAGAGACTGGTGCTGCGGCCGGGGCGCGGGCTCGTGTACGCGGCCGGGGGCGTGGGCGGCGTGTCGGCCGTCGGCGGAGTGTCCGCGGTGGGCGCGCACGCGTACAGATACGCGCCCTACGCGCTACCGGTGGGCGCCGTGGGGCAGGGCGCGCCGGTGGTGGCCCCGGCGGCCCCCGCCCCGCCGCCCACTCTGCCGCAGTTCGGCGCGGCGTACTCGCTGGCCGGCGTGGACATGTCCTCGTTCCAGGGCGTGGACTGGGGCGCCATGTACGGACTGCCGATGTACATCTAAGCGTCGCGCGACAGCTCCCGCCCGCCTACAGGTGACGACGCGTATGTTTTAGTTGTTATCATAGAGTTCCTACCTACTAAGTTAATGTTCTGTCTTGCCGCGGCTCTGGCGTGGCCTCCTCGGGGGAGTGATCAGTATTCGAAGTAGTTAAGGTGTTTATTGGCTCATTAAGTTAGTCTTAAGGCAGTTACGAGCAATACTTTGCCCGCGCAGGGCGTCAAAGAGAACGCATTTGATTATTATTTTTTTGATTTTAATACAATGTTATTTATTAAGGCGATTCACGACTCGCGCTGGTACACCGGGAATATGACGATACGTTTTATTTTGTATTTTATATTGGGTTTTTTTTGGATTGTAATGTCTGAAGTGGCGCGGATTTTGAGCGCTTTATGAAAAGTTTTTCAGTGGAGTCCTTTGCTATAGTAGAAAAAGGCCAAAAGTACAGTCACCTTAGCTTTTTCGCGCTCAAAACCCGTGCAACAAGTTGTATGTCGAATAATACTAATGAAGTATCGTTGGTTTCCCCGCGACAACGCGCCGACACGTGTCCCCTTAACTCCTTTACGTTAAGGCGAAGATCTCAAGTAATTTAGTTGCGAAGAAAAAACTATTATTTTTTTCTTATTGTCTTTTAGTAATTTAGTGGTAGAATTAGTGCACGATCGTTTGGCAATACGTTAACTTGACTGTATTATTATTATTATGAATCTCATACGCAGCTATGTATTTTTTTAATGGTATAATAATATAAGAATTAATATATATTACCTTACTTATTTAAGCGGTGTAATGGCGCTGTGTGACTGACACTTTATTAAAAAACTCGCAATTTTTTCATATTGTCAACACAGAAAACATAAAATTCAACTTTTTGAATAAATATTTGTATTGGTATTATTCTCTTATATAAACAAGGAATGGTGTAAAAGAAATCAGTATTATTGAAATAAAAGTGCCATTTCTATATAAAATTTGACTTAATGTGCCAAATTATGCTCATTTTTATCTCTTTATTTGTAAGTAAATGTGTCCAATATTACTAACGTATTTATTGCTCATTGTATACCTTCCAAAATTGACATTTGAAACGTTTCTTTACATGTTGGTAGTTCTGTTTTGGTCATTCGAGGCTGGCACCTCGAAGCGAGCGGACGTGTCCATGTCACACTGCGTCAACCGCTAAGCTCACACACTCTCATACATATCTGACATGAGCGTAAAGCAATCTCATTCTACATTATAGTATTATATATTGACATACGTAGTATTAGTATAAAAAAGCCTGTGGTTTTGGTGTGTTTACATTTTAATAAAATACTCTCTAACTTTGTGTGATTTTGTCTGCGAGTAGATGTTATAATTAATGATATTATTTTTATTTAGGTTATATTTACTGTCGCTCTAAGCGGTTTATATTTTAGTAATATTAATTGAAGGTAGTACTTAATTTTAGTTTTTTATGAATACACCATGACTTATTCAGGCTTTTAGTTAATAATAATGATTGTAGTATTGTGTATGACGCGAATGGACTAACACCCCTTGTACCGTGACAATAAGCTAAGTAATAAGACGCTGTAGATTGTCATGGCCCGCGGCGTCGCCCCCTGTCTGTTTAAATATATTTAGAAATAAATAATGCTTTATTTCTTCGATGAGTTTATTAGCAGGTAGTAGAATTGTTTTGGGGTTAAATTGTCTCTGTGATTTTGATAAGTAAATCATTTTACTTTAAAATAAAAAACATCTCTAAATAATATAAGCAATATTATCCCTTTTCAAATTAAAACTTTACGTGTTACAGGAAAACAGTATCCTGTAATCCATTAACTTGTTCTACAGGGTATGATATCCTGTAACTCGTTAACTTTTAATGCACTACTGGCTAGTGTTAATTTCTAGATAATTAACTCAGTATTATATTCGATGACAATGCCTAAAGTTTGTCTAACCTAGTGAATATTTTGGTCTCCTAGTCATCACGAAAACAATTTATCCCACACGCGTATTCTACTACAGCTACATTATCGTCGTATAATTAAAAAGTACTTAATTTATCACGTAGCATTAGATTCAAAGCAATACACGATTTGTGATTAGTATATTAATATAAAAAGACAAAGGTGGTTGTGTTTGTGCAATTTTTAGATTTTAAGACGATTTTAAAGGTCTAGGACCGAGGTAAACATCAGTATTAAACAAAAAATTAGTGATTTTCGGAAAGATTATAGTTCCTTTTTACTTTTTCTAAAAAAATCCGTTTAGTAGTAAGATGCCTTCCAGTTACTGGATGTCTGATATTTTAGTTTTTTTTACTTAAAAAATGTACTTAATTGATTTGAAAGACATTTTCTCATACTTGGTACTTACGTAACTTTAAATTGGTAATATCTCATATACATAATCCTACAATGGTAGTAATGAGCAATATATAAAAAGATATCATCTGGAAAATGTCTATTACTAAAGTACTTATGATATTATATTAGTAGTGTTACGGGCTTGGTTATACAGAGGCGGCGTCGCGTGGCAAAGTAGTGCAGTATGCATGTGGTAGCTTGGTCGGCAACTTGTAGCCGACGCACTTGTGACCGTGATGTGTGGGGTGGAATATGACTATCAAGAATACAAAACAAATTAAAAAAAAAAATTTTTCGAAGGTAGTTGCATATTTTTTTCAATAGTAACTACAATTTTTCTTAAAAAATAGTTACTAAAATCTATTAATTTTCAATAGTAACTGTGTTTTTCCGTGATTTTGTTTTGTATTTTAGTAATTATTGAAGTCTATTCATCCCACATATGCCACGGGTACCGTATGCTATGATATTCACTTATGTATACACATACCTACCCTTATTATAGCAGTATTGTTAGTATAAGTAGGCTTAGAAACCTCCTGAGATTATGGGCGGAACGCGCTTTCTCGCCAAACATTGAAAAATAACCAGTTTGAACCAGTTAAAATTAACTCCATTCCAGTTATAGGCTGTTGATGAAAATTCTTCTTATTATTTTAAGTTTAAAATGAGGGTAGTTTTAAAATTACCACTGAAAAGTTTTATTTGTTTTATTAGTATAAGTTTGTGGCCAGAAAGCGCGTATCGTCGTTTCACCCCCAACTTACACCTTTTGTACATTTAGCGATCGTTTCCCAAAACAGTATTAGAATGGTTTACTTACTATGTCCGTCGCCCGAATGCTTAGTTTCTTGCCAAATTAGATAGATTGTGGCGGCGAGTGCGTGGACGCGAGCATGACATAAAAAAATGTGGGTACTTGATAAAAAATTACTCTTTCAAAGGCCTAATTATACTATTCCATCAGTCGTGTCCTCACGGTCGTCGTGTACGGACGTGTTTAGTGCGAAATGTTTTCACCTGTTTATTCAATTTGTTTAATTACCATCTTAGACCACACAACTCCTCGCGTCCTCGCACTTAGTGTATGTAATGTACTTATAACTTTGTTTTTTTTTTTAAATATATTGTACTGTTCCAACTTCCCTTCAAGGGTGTCAACCCTGTCATAGTTACACGCGGTAACTGGTCGCCGTGGTCCGTCGCTCTGTCATCACACATGGCCGACCACAACCGGACTGATTGATGTTGACACTTAGATGTGGATTTGTTTGTGTGTGAAGTGGGGTCAACCCCAGCCGGTTGCTGGTCGACCCTGTCGCGACGGACTCCGGCAGTAGGTTTAGTTGTAGTATTAGATGGAGTTTGCCCGCTGTAAGGAGCACCTAGTAATACCTGATGTGTCATTACATGGATATAATATTAGAAATTAAAATTGTGTGTTTTATTTAGCTGTGGGACTTCCCGCTGGGTTTGGTTTGTTGTATTTTACACTATATTTTTTTCTCTTCCTAGTTTGCACGTTGACATTCGTAGTACTTAGTTTTAGGGTTGCCATACTACACTTTGGCTTTAAAACTGTGATTTAAGTACTTGTAATTAGGGGCGGACCCATCATCAGGCACTAATCGAAATTTAACATTTCTTCTAAATAGTTGGTAACCCTAGTTTATTTAGTCCTACGTTGGGCGCCAAAACCCTGAGTTAGAGTAGGAGGGTGGGACAAAGCAGACGTATTGTATGGTAAGTGTGAACGCGTACAAGGCATGCGCATAACATTTGTACATTATATTATAGTGTTACGCTGTAGTTAAGCGTCTTCATTCTCGAGACTAACTCACACTTCACGGAGAGAGACTTGACGGGCAGAGCGAGTATTGACGACGACTTGTGTCTCGTCAATACACGCCACGCCCAGGCATGGTTGGCATGAATGAATACGTAACAAAATCTATTCTTCCATACAAAATACTTCACTGTCAATTTAAGTAAGGCGTTTGCCACACGTTGGTTGTGATGCGTGCTATTAAAAATATTCCTTTTAAAGTTAAAACAACTCTAAAAGGAATATTTGTATACGTAGACACGTAGATTAGACCTTTAGACGCTTCGCTTCGGGCCACAGGTCTTTCTGGTACGACAATTGTTTTGCCAAAAACAGGCCAAAATTTAGCCAAAAGTGTTAATTTTGCTCAACATGTAGTTGCGGTGTAGCGATACAATCCTCGCTGGCACTGTTGAGATAGAAACGCCTAAATCTTAAAACGGTTAGAGAAAAGATATATATTTTGCCAAAAAAACAGCAATAATGCCAGTGTAGCTTAAGATTGTGACAATAAGTAAGACGGGACGATGCCAACTAAGACGCTAATACTTTGAGTTGGTTGCCATATACATGAATACATTCCACTCTAGTCATTTTTACATACGGTTTATGTTTAATAATTGGCGGGAAGGTGTAAGAGTTATCTTGCTCAATCGATACTTACTCTTGCCTAGTAGTAGTTTATGGATACGCTTGACTCCGCAGTAGATTGTGCCACACACCGATATGCCATAGCACGCAGACGTAACTGGCGATGCTTGTTCGTTCCAGACATACTGGACCAATGTAAACAGCATTCGTAACATAAAAATATATTATATTATTATATATTCATTATTATGTAAGATTACTAAGATATACATAAATATACAATTTTTGGATTGGTATAATGTTAAATTAAAAAAGTACTATGTTGTGTGTTTTTAATGTATGGCAATGCTAGAGTAGTTATGTAGAAGGTAGACATTTTGAAGTTTTACATACATAATATGATAAATAAATATAACTAACCGAAAGCAATAACATTACTATTACTACAGCACGCGCGCGCTGCGGCTTGCACTAATGATAGAATGTGAATAAGTGGTGGATTTAATGTGTCGTGCTGATATTATTATATATTATATGTGGGTAGTTGGAAAATATTTCTAGTCAATATTTAACAGAATGTACTCGACTCTACAGGAGTGACTTTATAATGGACTACAGTGACTTAAAGGGAAATTAAAAAACTCGAAGAGTTTCACGGCACACTAAATTAGTAAGTAAAATAATGATTTTTAATTATGGCACTCTGCTAAGTAAAGGACAGGGCAAGGCAGCGCGCGTTATGTTAGAATTATTATAATTATACACACATGCATACAAATACAAATATTTTTGTATAATAGGTATCTGTGTAATCGTAGAGTGTTGGTAATCTTGTGTATTTTAAAATGGCTGACTGTGGTAATGCGGGTAGTTGGAGATTCGAGTGACGTCAGAAACATACATCATCACACAGCATTTTTAAGTTAAAATTTCCCAGATTGTTTCAAAGTAATATTAATGAAAAAGCCTCTTGAAGGAATTGATAGTGAAATAAATGTTAAATAAGTTTATAAAAATTAATCTTTGGGATTGAATATGCTGAAGGAATAATAATAAAGTAACTCTTTTTCAGTCAAGTCCCAAGCGTTGTATTTATACATAGTAAGCATTCATAACCCTGATAGTTCGGAGTGACAGCAAAAAGCTGCATTTAATCAGAACTAAGGCTTCATAAAAAAGTCTGACCCCCCCACTTATTTATTTCGATGACTTTCTGTCATAACAGCCTTCTATTTATAGATTCTGAAACTAAAACTTGATTTTACAGAAATTAAGACTTCTAGCCGTGACACTCGCATTGCCATAATCAGGTGACATAATTACATTGTTGAATAAGCGACAGTATGTGGCGCAGTGTTTATTATGTAGGGCGTTCGCGCCGACGCTTGAAGGCGTGCGGCCATGTTTCTTTCTCTATTTTTTTTAATTTATGAAGGCTAGCGTATAGTCGTATGATTAAACCCCACTTTAAAATGTTTAAATTTAGAAAAAAAAACATGGTGTGATTTCGTACAGAAACTTGGCGGCACAGTTATATTATTTAGCGTCGAACTCCGCGTAGTCAAATTGTCTACATTCCTTTTATTGTACATTTTTGAACGAATTACTGCATTTTATTTTATGGTAGTTATATAAAACATTATAGTATATCATATAGATTTAGTGATGGGCTGTTTATTTTTTATTTTATTCGTATCTACCCACCGGCTCATTAAGTTGTTAGATAGCGCTAGTGTGATGTGTAATTTTAAAGTTTATTTGTATTCTCATTCGTGATCTCGCTTAAATACGTATTGATAAGATATTGCTTTTGGCCTAAATTAGTCTTTTAAGAAGGATTAAAATGCTTAACTTGAATGTGTTTGATTTCGTTCGTGTAGACTCATCACGTAGCGCCATCTAGCGACACATGGGAGCTCAAGCTCATTTGTGCAATAAAACTAAATAATATTGTGTAAAGTTGACGGTACTCGTAGTTATGGTTGGGTTTGGGTTCTGTACCTGCGTAGAACATCTACGAGTGGCTACACGTGCCCCGAGCATAGAACTGTTTGTACATGTATGCGCAGGGAGTAAGCTTTGCCGCAAGGAGTACTATTAATGAATGTTTTGTAAAATTAATGTAGATTATTTATTTTAAAACGTCTTTTATGGGTCAAAAGAGTCGTTCGTTGGCATAGTCGGGCTCTCTAGCGCCCCCTAGCTAGTGAACGCAGTAGAGCGTGGGCCGCGCGCCTCCTTCAGCCATCAATATTATGGTTCATCTTCACTTAGTGACAAATATTAGAAAAAAAATAAAAATGGTAACACAAAACACAGCTGTTCTTTCATTTATCCGCTTTTTCGTTAGTTTTGTACCTGTTCGTTAGTTTAAAACATAGTTTGGAGAAGAATATTTTTTTATTGAAACTTGTAGTTATAGAGCTTTGGAGCCTAGGTGGGCGCCAGTAAGTTTTACCCCGAGTTAGTAGTGATAGTAATATTGGAGATGAAACACTATGGTTGGACATAGATGCATGTCGAAGCAGCAGTGTGTAGCGGTGGAGTGTGCATGCTTCGGGTGTCTTCGCGCCGCCCGCGCCCGACTGAAGACAGAAGAACAAGTTGGTTATTAACAACCGGTGAGACAATACTGAAGTTAACAATCCTATCTATTGTCAAACTACCCGCACTAACACACATTTGAGTACATTATACATTTCATCAAAAAACCGAGCTCAAATAGTTTGACAGAAGATCTGATTGGAGTGCGGCATGATATCAACTCTTAGATCGGTTGAACAGTTTACTGTTGGGAGTCAGTCACCTGGTCAAAAGTTATCGAGGGTAGTTTGATTACAAAATTAGCCAGACTACCAACAGTAAACTGTTGCCAACCATACAGAATAGGAGAATCAGTATTGTCATTCACATTACCAAATCTGCTGTTGAAAATATTCGCTTAGTTTTTATTTTTGAGTAGGTACCCATCTCCAGTAAAGTGCATCCCAGTAATTTAGTTAAGTAGATATATTACTTAGACGTGGTACAGACGGTGCTGGGTTTTTTCATTAAATAAAAGTTCGTAGTTTTAGTTGAATGAAAGAGTATTAGTTGGATTATACAAATAACGTACCTACTCAATGTGATGTATTAAACTCCATGGGAGAAACGCTTTTAAATTTTTTTCCATCTTTTAAATACGTAGTCTAGATTTTTTCGTAGTTAGAGTTGAAATCATATCAACAGGGAGACCAGGACACAATAATATTGTGCCTTAGTTTGTTTTTATTACAATTTGCTTTTAATTATAGAATCTTTTTAGAATACGGACCAAAAATTTCATTAGTTTCGTAAAGAAAATGTAAAATGAATAATAAATGACATATTTTTTGTACTTAATATTTATTTTCCGTTGAATTTGAAGAAAATTATTGGACACCAATTAGATGATCAGTAATTACATAGTAGAATATTTAAATAGTAATGAAAATGTAAGACGACTTATACAAAGAAGTAGGTATTCACTTTTTGTAGTAGTACAAAGTAATTTAAGTATTTTGTATCTGCATTAATTATAAAAGTCTTCCTTAATAAACATAGACTGAGATATTAGTGACCCGTGTAATTATTATTTGATATCCCGTTCCGCTGGGATGCACTAGATTTTATTAAGATATTTTATGTAAATGGCACTTATTTAGATCTCTTTCAATTAATATTTGTCTTCATAATTTGATTATAATCAATCTTACAAGCAGATTAAATGTAATAACTTGCCGCCTATACACCGCTGTCAAAATTCAAACTTATTTCTTTTGACAGTTGTTTTTTTAAGGGTACAAATAGCCTCAAACACGTGATAATACAGCCTACTTACGAAAAAGGGTCTGAAAAAGTGCTTTTTGTAATAAACTCGGAGAGTATAATTATAGTTCTCTCATAGTAGTTGAAGTGTTCAGTAGAAATAAAACCCAGTACAATGATTGAATGTACGGAGAGTGCCTATGTGTGACAATATCCATATCACACTTTGTTTTTATTCCATTTAGATGATCACCCTTGTAAAATTAATATTATACGAGTTGAGTACATACAGCTAGAGAATCTTATTGCAGAAAATATTATCTAAAATGCTAAGAGTACCAAAATGTAGGTACCTTACTTAAATGTAAAACGTTTGAAGACAATCTTTTCGGGAATAAGATTCTGGTGATCAGTGATAATATTGAGAAGTACGATTTTAGTTTATTACCAATATCTAGTCTAGTCATAACAGGAAATTGTTAATTTTTTTTACGACTTGGATAGTTTAGGATTTTAATTTTTTTATCCCGTGTTTTAAGACTCCTAAATAATCATAACATTCATATTAAACAATAATGGAATTGGGTTAACCAATATTTTATTTTATTTTTTTTTAAACATTTTATAACGGGGTCTTAAAATGGCGATGAATAGTTGTTTCTACGAATTTGTAAATATTTTAGCAGTAAGAATTGTTATTGATCTAATGTGTGGCGTATTTTATCTTATGTACTGATGTTACGTGTAATAGGGTGGTTTTAGATACATAGGTATGTCTAACTCTTTCTCTCTGGTTTGATCTTTCGATTTGAAAGTAGATTAATTCCTAATAAATACAGTACGGTTTAGTGGATTAACTATTCTTCTAACTACCCCCGAAATTATTTCAAATAGCAATACTTTTTTTGTATAGTCGAAAACGAAATGGCTTTATCAGTTTTGACAAAAAATTCTATCATAATTCAAATTCATTAAGATCGTTATTTAATGTTTATGCGTGAGCTTGACGTCATTGGTTGACCGTAATCAAAACTATGCTTAGATTAAAGGTGTAATCTATTTTAAACTTTCACTTCAACGCAATAAATAATAATATCTACTAACACAATACAAATGTCACTTTTAAACTGTAGAGTTTGTATGTGAAAAACTATGAAAAACCATTAAATAATTTAAAACTAAAGTCAACTTGTTACTTGTGACATTACAAGCTTGTCATTTCTGAAAAACTGAAAATGTAGAATTTAAATATTGGCTGGTAAGCCACCCAATTGTTGGCACCTTAAGAGTGGACTTCGGTGTCAAATTAAAATACAAAATATCATAATATGATAAAATACTTTAATCTTTGCTTTTACCTAATCATTATTATGTGATTGAATAGTATTAAATAAATATTATTGGCACTAATGCCAATAAAAGGATTCTGATAAATGACATGAAATAATTAAAATATGGTAAAAATATTAAATAAATAATATTTGAACTTGAATAATCATACTGAACTTGAATAATCTATAGTGTTTTCTTTCTTTTTACCTTTTAACTTATAAGTGTCAATAATTGTAGGACTTCTAACGACTAGGTGGTTTACCCTAATTTGTTTTATATTATAAAATTACGAAAACTTTAAATTGAAATATGCGCCAATGACTCAATGCAAGAAATGATAGGGATGGACATAGAAGGAAAAAAGAGAGAAATTCATTGGAATAAAAAGTTTTACCGAAAATATGCTCTAGTAACAGTCAATAACGTTGACTTTACTATTTGTTTTTATAAATATCTAACGACTATTTGCTAACACAAGAGAACTGATATGTCAAAGTAGCGTCATGCTTTAGCTGATGTTTTGTTGTGCGATATTGAACCTAATAGTTTTATGACATGCAACTAACATTAACTCTAGAGGTGATAAAGCCATTTAGTTCTCGACTATACGTTACTTGAAAAAAAAAAGTTTATAATATTGTCTGTTAATCGACTAAGCCCGTCTAGTAATCGATTCTCTAAAATAACAAAGTGCCCCACGAATTTGTATAACGTAAGTTCATTGTTCTATTTACATTATTAGGCAGTAGTTTGTGATTTGTAATTCCTAAAACATTTGACGGAATGTATAGATTTTTTACTATCTTACATTTTGAGATCGTATCGGTATTATACATGGCGCTCGTGTTCGTTTTGATGCATTACAGCTCCCTCTATTCTGTCTAATATTATTTTCAATTTGATAATATAATTAGCGAATAACAATTCATACGTTAATGAGCTCCCTATGATACATAAACTGGCAGACGAATATATAATATACCTATACGTCAGGAACACGACACAACCCCTAATATTAGTTTTCACGAGTAACGTTTAGTTTTTTGACGAGCAGCTCTTTCAAGAAAACAATATGAAATTTGTTTTACGAAAATGTAAAGTCTTTTTATAACACACTCTCACTCACAAATACCTACTTTATTGCCTTTTCTCAAGACAGTAAACAACATTTTGCATTATTGATACAATTTGATTATGATTTTTTTTTCAAATGGAGGCACTCATGTGCTATAAAAACGCTCTTAATATCGTCATCATCAAAACGATCAAGGCGCCATCTATATTCGTAAAAATACTAGTCATGGTAGTTTTTTAATTGTGAAGAAAATATATTCTGTAATGTATCTAAGAGTTTCTGCTTTTAATATATTTATTCTAATTATTTACCGGCCGCCCGACGTAATGTCGGCAGCCTCGACGCAGTTTCAAATTGAAAAAAAAAAACGTTTAATAAATGGTTTACATTCAACTTTTTCTTGTTTCATTATAAAAGTTAGTTCCTCCTAAATTTCCTTTTGTACCATAATGTCCACATCCTAAGATGTCCACTTCTCAAATAGATACACCAGAGTGTCCAATCCCAGCGCGTCCACCCTGTTATGACTTTCTCACATGGTCCCCTTCCAAACACGACCGCTTCCCACATGGTCCTATTCCTAAAACTACCATTTCCCACATAGTCCACTGAATGGAATGAATGATTATGAATGATTCCTTGTTATTTACGACGGACCCGGGTAAGTTGCTACCTTCCCACTAACCGACTTGAAGGAGCAGCATTCGTACTGTGAGTGTAGAGCGCTGGAGGCCCAACTCCCCACTATCTTTCCTTCACTTTTTCAAGATTGGCAGCACATTCGCAGCTCTCTGAGGTAGCGGATGTCAGTGGGCGACGGTGGTCACTTAGCTACAAGTGAACCATCAGAAGACTTCTCCTTTGCCTTGCTATAACATAAATAAAAAAGCATTTCTTTCCATTTGGGAATAGTCGGGGAGTTCGGACAGCCTGGGGTGTGGTCCATTTAAGAAGTGGACATTATGGTGGGCTAAATTTTTAGTTTTTGTTTTTGGTAAGTATATTTTGTTGTTAGGTGGGTAGGTACTGAGGAGCTCTACTACGAAATGTGATTCTGGCTGAATATAGCCTGAAATACAAAGAAGTCGAGGAGACGACGACCTATTAAGACTGCGGTTTCGACTGACGAAGTTGGGCGGAGCAATCACTCCAGCCTCCTTCGAGCGTGCGTTCGCCCAGCAAAAAAGTATCGCTTTACAAGAATTGAATGATAAAGATAATTAGACCCTTATCCCGTATAAATGTGCCCCTAAATTAAAAATTCGAGCGTCCAGAGGCTATAGAGTTATTTAAGAAAAACAATTTCTGCTGCACGAACGTTCGCCCAGCAAAATATTTTTTAGTTAATGGGTCTAGCTGGATATAAAATATGCAGAAATATAGATGTGCCGTGAAAATAAAATTCGAGCGTCATAAGGTTTCAGAGATTTTACAATTTTTGCTGGGCGAACGTTCAGGCGATTGCTATATTATCGGAAACGGCTGGACGTGAAGTCGTAATTTTTTGTATTCGGATAGAGCATAATTCAAGCCTCTTTAAGCTGAAATTTACATTAGTATAACTAGCACGGCTCAAGAGTTATTACTTGATTACTAAAAAAAATTTAGGAGGCTCTATCTCTCGAACGAAGTAAGGTGCGGTTTTCAAGTTTGTGTTGACTGGTACCTGTTATTGAATCACATGATCCTGCAAAGTTTCGCCATGAAAATACCTAATATTGTAGAGTTTTTAATGATTTTCCTCTTATTTTGAGGTTATCTTCAATGAAATTAGTTACAGCCCCGAGACACTAGCTTTCTGTAAGCTGGCATGTTATACGTTTCAACAAAAATTAAAGCGCTTTTTGAAGAATACATATGCATAAAATCAGGTGAATATAGCCATTAATTTAGATGTTATGACTAGAAACCACGATCGACATCTTTTGATAGATTAACCGACCAAATTCGAATGGACATTAAAAAGCGGCCGCACGATACTTCAAGCTATCCTTTCACACTTACTCGTATTATAATGAAAATTCAATAGTACAGATGCGTACAGAATTGATAATATGATATTTTTAATTTACATACTTTTAAAATTAAGATTGGGATACGTGTAAGGGTAATTAATAAATGAGGTATAGTACACATAATATTCATCGACCGCCTTTTCCAACAAGTACTGTGCTACTGGACGCAGTATTATCCGTCCAAGACTTTAACTTGGTGTGTTTAACATTTAAAGTTTCATCTTTATATACCACTTTGTTCCAGTTCCTTATTCTGTTACGAAGAAATGGTACTCTTTGCATGATCAAAACAAATCTGTACCTCCTCGAGTAGAGATAGCCTCCTTACAGTTAAAAGGTATCTAACGCGTTGTCCTGCGTGGGCGATAAAAGAGAAAATGTAGAGAGAAAATACAGAGCGCATTGTTATAGAAAAATAAACAAAACATTTGAATGTTATGATGATTTGCACTAAAATACAAACTTGTCATAAGAGATGTACGCCACATGCAATTATTTATACCTGCGACTAATTTTTTTTTTTTTTTTCATTTGTCAAAAAAGCTATAACGTCACGACTTATTTTCCCGCCAAAATTCTATAACATAAAATCAAAATATAATAAATGATGGTAGTAAAAATGTATGGTTTTCTGAACATTCCCTTTACATGTACTATAAGACCTTGCTTTATGCCAAATTTCAAGTTTGTAGGTAGACTGGAAGTAGCCTGTAGGTTTTTACCCTTGCTCGTTGAAAATTTGCGACGAAAACGGCGAAATCTCTTGATTGCGTTGGATAAGAAGTTTGATTTTTTTACATCTCTTAGATGCAACATACCTTAGTATTTAGTGTAAATTTCAGCTTGATACCTCTACGCGTTCCTGAGATAAATGGTCTTGACAGACAGACAGACAAAAAAGTGATCCTATAAGGGTTCCGTTTTTTCAACGTCGGTATTTTGTGAAAGGGACTCTTCTCTGTCGTCTCTGCCTACCCCGGCCGGGATAAGGCGTGAGTTTATGTATGTATGTATGGACTTTTAAAAATTGATCTAAGTATGATTATTTATTATTTACATAGTAAATTTAATTAAAACACAATGCCAGTTTATTTATTTTATCGAGGTAATACAAATAATAAGTATGTTTATGAAACAGTAAAATGTAAGGTACAATATAGACCTACAAGTTTTTAAACTTAGATAGTACAACTTAGATAGGTACTACATAAGTATACCAAGACTGTTTATGGCAAATTACAAAATATAATATTAAGTATTTTGTTTTATTTTCTACCTAAACTGATTTCCCTAATCCCTACTAACTGTATAAAAAACTCATTCATTGAACATGTTTATACACCATGTTTTCATGTCCTTAATACATAATATTTCCCGACCTACAATTCTGTTCGCATCTGTACTCGAACTGTCATTATAATACGAGTAAGTGTGAAAGGATAGCTTGAAGTATCGTGCGGCCGCTTTTTAATGTCCATTCGAATTTGGTCGGTTAATCTATCAAAAGATGTCGATCGTGGTTTCTAGTCATAACATCTAAATTAATGGCTATATTCACCTGATTTTATGCATATGTATTCTTCAAAAAGCGCTTTAATTTTTGTTGAAACGTATAACATGCCAGCTTACAGAAAGCTAGTGTCTCGGGGCTGTAACTAATTTCATTGAAGATAACCTCAAAATAAGAGGAAAATCATTAAAAACTCTACAATATTAGGTATTTTCATGGCGAAACTTTGCAGGATCATGTGATTCAATAACAGGTACCAGTCAACACAAACTTGAAAACCGCACCTTACTTCGTTCGAGAGATAGAGCCTCCTAAATTTTTTTTAGTAATCAAGTAATAACTCTTGAGCCGTGCTAGTTATACTAATGTAAATTTCAGCTTAAAGAGGCTTGAATTATGCTCTATCCGAATACAAAAAATTACGACTTCACGTCCAGCCGTTTCCGATAATATAGCAATCGCCTGAACGTTCGCCCAGCAAAAATTGTAAAATCTCTGAAACCTTATGACGCTCGAATTTTATTTTCACGGCACATCTAGGCTCGAATACAAGCTATATTTCTGCATATTTTATATCCAGCTAGACCCATTAACTAAAAAATATTTTGCTGGGCGAACGTTCGTGCAGCAGAAATTGTTTTTCTTAAATAACTCTATAGCCTCTGGACGCTCGAATTTTTAATTTAGGGGCACATTTATACGGGATAAGGGTCTAATTATCTTTATCATTCAATTCTTGTAAAGCGATACTTTTTTGCTGGGCGAACGCACGCCTCTTCGAAGGCTTTGCTTCCATGGCAATGCTAGCGGAGTGGAGCAGAGCTGGAACTTTTTAGAATACCATAACTTCTCACAGCCACTTCCAGTACCTAGTAACACCATTTCCACATAACCTTGAGTGTTGTGTTCATGCCTATAATAAAAGTTATATTTTGGCGACTGTACAACGAAGTATAAGACTCGTACAGTTTTAATTTAATTGATGGTGGTAAATCACTTATTTAAATTTATTAAGTACCTGTAACAACAAAAAAACTACGACGCCCTACACCCCTCAAATAAATGTTGCCCCATGTCACTTAAATCAGTATACTTACTCCTACCTATTATTCACTTTATTAGGTCTGCCTTTAGTTAGTAACCCATGCACATGGCTCAAAGTCAGTTGCAATCACTGCTACATAAATGATAATGTAAGTCAAGTAGGTACCTAATGTGGACGAGGTTATTCCATGATGTGTGTTCTGGAATTGCTGTCGTCTATGACCAGCGATTTTACTTCAGTGGGTGGGGCGTTTCCTCGTCTGTACCAAAAACCAATAAAAAAGCTATCTTTTAGTCTATGAATCTAAAAACTGCCTAGAAACTGAAATTGACCTTAACTATAGCTAGCTCTACGTGTGGTGACGGAGTAAGAATACAATATAGAAAGAAAGAAAGAAAATAAAAAAATAAAATAAAATATCCCATATCCCATCTCATCCCATGCCCTATGTCCACTAAAATCCATTGAAAAGATCCATGGATCTTTTTACACTCAAATCACACACATATTATTATGTCCACTTTAATCCATGATCCGAAAATATTTAAAAAATGTATCTATTTGAAATCCATTATAAAGCTGCATCTACAGTAGCCATTTTCTAAAGGTAAATAAAAGACTAGAAAACCGATCAAAATTTTAATATGTAGTAACGTAAGTATAAATGTTTTTTTTTATTTATTTGAGATGGGGTGGTGATTGATTGATTGGTGTGAGCAATATTTGGTCCGTATTTGGTGAACGGATGGTGATGATTCTCCGTGTGGTGACGGAGTAAGAATACAATTCATCAATACATTCACCACCCCATCTCATCCCATGGGTATCGTAAAAACCGACTAAGGGACTATCGGTGAATATTATCTTTACGAAATAAAAAGAAGGAAAACTTGAAATTAAACCCTATACCAATCCGTCTGTTCAGTGTGATATTAGTAGGCCAAGTGTCCCTCCGTCACGGGAGGAGGACCGTCCCTGCAGTGGGACATTAATGGGCTGTTATGATGATGATTTGGTGAACGCCACCGGACAAACAATTTTGTTTGGAAGAGTGGCATACAAGACTTAATAAAAAATTGGGCAAGAGGAATACTTAGAGCTATTTCAGATTGCATGTGTCACCCGCTTTATTTTTTACAATGGATCATGGATTAAAGTGGACTTATGTGTTTGATTTAAGTGTAAAAAGATCCATCAATGGTTCTTTTCAATGGATCTTAGTGGACATAGGGATCCCATGGGTGTCGTGAAAACCGACTAAGGGACTATTGTGAATATTATCTTTACGAAATAAAAAGAAGGAAAACTTGAAATTAAACCCTATACCAATCCATCTGGCCAGCGTGGTATTAATAGGCAAAGTATCCCTCCGTCACGGGAGGAGGCCCGTCCCTTTAGTGGGACACTAATGGGCTGTTATGATGAAGTACCATACAAACTCAGGACCATTATTTATAGATCAAAGGGAGTTTACTCTTACTTTAATACATTTAAGTTTATGTTAATACCTTGTAGGTAGGTACTTATCGTGCTTACTCCTTAAAGTCAAGTCTTGTTGCTATTGCCAAAATTCACGAAACCTGATGTTGCCATAATCAACGCACAAGGTGGGCAGATACCGTTGATTACAAGACAGACACATCTTTTCCTACCTCTTCTTGTGAGGCAAACCTTTGCGCCATACTACCTACATAATATGACGACCTCGGTGGCGCGACAGTAGCGCAAGCGGCTGCCGTGCAAGAGGTTGTGGGTTCGATCCCCACGCAGGACAATAATTTGTTACATCCACAACTTATTATCCTGGTCTGGGTGTTCTATTGTGTCCGTTAATTGATGTTTGTAAAAGGTCCCATCGACACAGGGTAAGATCACTAGTGCGAGAGTTGTCTTTTATAACTAATAAACTATAATAATACATACCAAATATAACCGCTCAGTGGTAAGTATACAATTAATCTGAGAAGTGTGATTAACAAAATTTTAATGATTTTCTGAATTTCTCACTCCTCTCATTTCGTCTCATAGACTGGAGCATATAGGATACAATATCTACTTACAGGAATAGAAAAAGTTTGCTTTTTTCATTGCTTCGTACATCGTTTACACGTAGGTACGCTTAGACATAAGCGTCAAAAAACGACTAAGGTAAAAGCTCCTATTACGGCGGTAGTCAAAATCGCTTCCTATTACGGAGGTATTTCTATTTTCGTGCTTTATTCCGGTTTTATTCAGTTTACGTACAACAAAACAAAAACAGTTTATTCTACATCTATTACTTCATGATTTACCTGACGTTTGCAAGTAAAGCACATAGATAACTAATCAAAATCAATCAATCTGTGTAACGGCATCGACGTGAAAGGGATTTCCATACAAACGCTTAACAACAAAATTAGGTAGGTACACTAATATTTAGAAACTAAGTTTTTCGTATTAATAATCCGTTTAAAATGGTTTATTTCTTATTCATAGCATTTTCTTACTATTATACTCACTATTTCAATAGCTTGTTTTATATTTGTAACTCGTTTTTTATTCAAAAAATAAGAAATAAAATAGCGCCGTAATACGACACGAATTTTATAGATTAGTCCTAATACGGTGGTATAACTCCGTAATAGAAAAAATACTGGGCATGTTTAATTGCTGGTAACTTTCAATTTATTAACTTATTGAACTTGTTTCAAGGTTTGTTGAAATAATTATTAATCTCATAAACTAAAAACCATATTCTGCGGTATGTGTTTTTAGCTAGAAATCGAATTAAATACGATAATTGTTGAGTAAAAAATGAGGATTTCTTAGAAAGGGTAAACATAGGAAGGTGTATTTTAACTTATCATAAATCATTTATTTTGTATAACTGTTGACTACTGTTTAGATATAGGTATAAGCCAAAAAACTGTTATAGTTTCATTAAAGATTTACATTCTTCCATTTATCGAAATTTTGATAGGTCCGAATTAGGATTATTAAAAACAGGAGTAGTTTTCCTATTGCGGTGGTAGTTATTTCCAAGTAAGTCTGTGTTAGGATCTATGATTTCCTATTACGGCCCTATTCATAGGACATAAAATTACAAGTTTTAAGGTACCGTGATTATTGATTCTTAGAATAGAATTGTTATGTTATTTACGTATCTTTTTTTGTTTTGTATAAAACCAAAAGCGATAAAAACTTTTAAATATACATATTCTTTTTATGTAAAGTTATGCAATCTATGTAATTTTACATTTCTGTCTTTATTTTACTAAGCATAAAAAGAAAAGTTAACCTTATATTAATAACACAAAACTCTTTTTAGAACGTGTATTTCTATCTATACTTATATTATTATAATACAATATGATACAGGTAAAGTTTGTGTGTTTGTCTGTTTGTTACGTTGTAGGGGGTAATCTCTGGATCTAATGAACCGATTTTAAAAAATATTTCTGAGTTTAATAGTACATTTATCGGGGAGTGTCACAGGCTATATAGTATCACGCTATGACTAATAGGAGAAGAGCAGTTAATGAAACATGTTTAAAAAAGTGACGCGTTATTTTCGCCGTTTAACGATTTGGGCAGGGGTCAGCTAGTAAAAAATAATTTCATTAAAAAACATACAAATCAATGGTCAATGAATAATAAAAATACAACTTACTTTACTAATACATTTAAATTATTTGAACGGAACTTCAATTAATATAATTTCTGACCCTCCGTAATAGGAATCATCTACCGCAGTAATAGGCTCTGGCGAAAAAAATACTTCCGAATTAGGGAAAATCGACCTGACTATTTAAATCTTTTTTTAAAAATAACTAATGTCATTAAAAGAAACAAACTCGACGATAATACAAAATATAAATTCCACTTTTGATGATGCCATTTTTTTGCACAGTTAAAAATATTTACAAATGCTTATTTTTGTTTCTTACTTTGAAATGTTGCGAAATACCTCCGTAATAGGAGCTTTTACCTTAATCGTCGCCTCCGACATGACCATAGTCATGTCATATGTCGCCGGACCTTTTACAAATTAATTTAACGAACACAAAGAACATCCAGACTTAGGAAAATAATTAGTGGATCACACAAACAACTGTCCTGCGTGGGAATCGAACCCGCGTGCTCGTGCACGTCAGCCGCTTACCGTGACCACGGCGCCACCGAGGCAGTTTACCTAGGTACTTTCCCGTAAGTATTGCGTAACAAAACATGGCGCAGAAAGCGTTTTATTTTTTCTATCGACTATCAAGACTTTGTGAACGAGTATCAAATGGATAGTGGTTTTGTATCGACTATTCGTGGAATAAAATGGAGTTGTAGTCTTGTATTCTTACCACAAAGAGAACCCATAATCACGCATTCGTGGCTAATAATATTTTATACTATCTGGATGACTTAAATTTATAAAAAAAACAAACCCCCTTACTAGGCATGAGGCATGGGAAAGCACTATGTCACGGGGACTTCAACATACATGAAATTAAATAAACATTCATGCTTAAAATAATAAATTGTGGGTCGAACAAAATAATTGCATGGAATTAGAAACCTCGACCTTGGTCATAGCAGCCGCCGTAAACGACCGCTCTGCCACCGAGGCAATTAATCGAACCTGGTCCAGGATAATAATATTAAGGTGAGGATGGAATGGGCCTCCTCCTGTGAAGGAGGGATACTTGGCCTACTAATACCACGCTGACCAGATTGGTATAGGGCTTAATTTCTAGTTTTTCTTCTTTTTAATTCAATTCAATATTAAAATTTCATTTCATTTTCATTTTCAAATTTTACGACAACGGTAGGATGAGATGGGGTGGTGACATAATATTGTATTCTTGGCTGAGCGCACATTGGAGACTAGACTGTTTCAAGACTGACTTGCCTCATATAGACAAGTCTGTCTTAAAACTAAAACGAAACAGTTTTGACTACGATACGTAGCACACATAAAACAAAACTGTCTATCTGAGACAATATTGTCTATACGACGTTTTGTTCCAAGTGTGCGCATATTCATACATATTGTAAAGCAATAGTCTGTCTTAAGACTGTCGTGTTCCAAGTCTGACTCTCAGACGTAGGTATGGTAAAGATTAAACATAAACAACAACAAATAAACTATAATAAAATGGTGAATACAGAAACGTAAAACATCATTTTTTTGCCACATCTGCGTGTGACATTTGTATTTCACGGATGGCAACGCTACATTTAGGCGGGAAAAATTGCTCAAATGTCAATGTCAGAAGTTGCGCGACACTTGGCGGGAAATCGGTCGGAAATATTGTTTAGTCGTGTAGAAACATACCATGTCGTTTAGTTTTATAAAACCAGGGTTCTTGGGTAGGTAAATAATCTTTTGTTAGAACGGAAAGACCTGAATTTGACAGCAATATTTACTTGTCTTCGCGTATGGAGTAAGAACCGGGTACACTAAGTACATAAAAACTCCGAATAGACCAACGTATTATAGAGAACTGGTAGTTAAGCTGCCTCAGTATCAGAGCGGTCGTTTATGCGGCTGCTGTGTAAAGTGAAGGGTTTAAATACCTAACACACAAGATACCTACCCCCTTACTTATAAACGCCTCTTAAATTTAATCACTGTTTAACGAGATTTGTTATTACGAAAACCAACCTTATACCAAACAACGTAAGAGCTTAGGCTAATTAATCAATTGACTAAAATTTGAGAATTGTTTTATGAGTAATTAGGGTTAATAACTATTTGTCTAAGCCAGAAATTCTCCGTGTGGTGACGGAGTAAGAATACAATATGTCACCACCCCATCTCATCCCATGGGTGTCGTAAAAACCGACTAAGGGACTATCCGTGAATATTATCTTTACGAAATAAAAAGAAGGAAAACTTGAAATTAAACCCTTACCAATCCGTCTGGCCAGCGTGGTATTAGTAGGCCAAGTATCCCTCCGTCACAGGAGGAGGCCCGTCCCTGCAGTGGGACATTAATGGGCTGTTATGATGAATCCACAAATTATGTAGTTTGGATGTTCTTTGTGTTCCTAATTAGGTACATGTCTGTAAAAGTTCCCACCACACAGGCTCGACGGCTAGTACAGAGGTAGGTTTTGAAAAAAAAGTAAGCCCTCTCGGAAGTCTTTTCTAGAAAGTAAGCCGTCAGTGAAATATAATATGTTGAGAGCTTCCTTGTGTGATTAAATAATAAATAAATATTCCTCACACATTCACACAACGTCATCTAGTCCCAAACTAAGAGCTTGTACTATGGGTACTAGACAACGGATAAACATACATAAATGCTTTTTTTTGTATTACACTAAGGGCCAGATTCAGAGACCGCATTTTGACTTTACTTTAGCAAAGTCTAGTTATTGTCTCTGAATTTGAACAACATTAAAGTAATCTTTTCGCATGAAAAGTTTACTTTGTAGTAATAAATAATGAAAGTAAACTTTTTCATGCGAAAAATTACTTTAATGTTGTTCAAATGCAAATCCGCTCAATGCAAATCATGTTTATGCACACAAAGATTTGCATTGAGCGGGAATCGAACCCGAGACCTCCGCGTAACAGTCATGTTATATAACCACATTTATTTAGATGAGGAGATATCTAGGAGCAAAATTGTCAATGACTTAGCGCTTAGACCGCAAATGAAGTAGGTACATACCTATACTTATTCGTAATTAATAAGTATTAAGTATACGATTTAAGTAATAAATAATTTGATTACAATAGATTATAAGATAGGTATCTTATGTATTAACTTCTCCTTTTTTTTTCTTCAGTATGTATTGCCCTTTACTAAGTAACAAATTATAATACACAGTACAACTGCAGCTCTACATAAATATTACAAAAAAAAATACAGAATTTAAGTAATAAGTAAATATGTCTTTTGTCGTGTACAGTCACGAGCAATAATATGTACACATTTTCACATTTTGTAAAACAGTTATTTAGAGTCCTTCCAATCCAAAATTGATTATTCGAAGATTAGTTCAAAACTGTGCGGAACCTCTTCTAAATTACGGAATAATTTTGGTATTCTAATTTCTAGATAAACGTGCAGATAGTTTAGAAAATTTGACAATGTGTTACATATTATAGCTTGTGACTGTACCTACCAAATTTTTACAAATAAACATAGTTTTATTATCTTTTCTTTCTTTATAAGTAAAACAAAATATTTCAAATCAAACACTAAATTTTACAACCTTGCTATAAGTACCTACCAACTTATTTTCATAAACTCATAACGTTCCAAAAATACGTTAAACATATTTCATAAATTACCAAAATTAATTTGTAAATTCCTTTCTATTGTCATCAAAAGAGCATTAATTAGAATGGAACGCGTTACCCTCCGCACAATAGGTAACAATACGTACCTGTGCTGTAGGGGAACAATTCTAACGACCATAGCACGCGGATGTGTTATTAATTCCCGCCAAATAAGAGGAGATTCGTAATCTGTGGTCACGCCGTGAGGGACTGTTTCCATTGTATACTTACGTGTTTATTTTGTTCCTACCTTACGGTGTTTTAAATATCGTGCGGATTTCATCACGCATAACTACGAATACAAAAATGTCCTCATTTTCTTCCTGAGGTTGTTTTAGGCGACTAAGAATCTCAGTCAGCTTGGTATAAGTAGGTAAGCCATTCTTATACTTACCATTAGAGGAGACTTATGTTTAAGTTATAGAAAAGTTTTTCGGCATTACGGCTTTACGGTTTGTTTAGCCGTGTCCTTGGATAAGTATACCTATATGTACGAATAGTCATTGTCAAAACGCTACAATAATCCATAAGCTCCTTGTGGTGTTGGGATAAGATTACATAGTGTCCTAACAGTGTCATACAAGCTGATGTAGAGAAAGCTCATGATCTTTATGAAAACTTTACATAAACCCTATTACTCTACGGTAATAGGCTATACCCAAACCTTCCAGTCAGTTTGGATTAAAAAGCCTAAGTTTATCTCCGTTACTGACGCAGGCAATCTCTGCAGTGGGCCTAAGATGTATAAAAAGAGCATATTCACTTCTCAACGTTGGACAGCCAGCAGTTCCTTGAGAATGATAAAACGAAAAAAATATATACATACCTACATATTATTTCGTACGTCATTATTTTCGTACGTATTTTTCAACAACAATGGGCACAAGCCCTCCATGCTTCTGACATTAAAAATATATTTTAAAAACTTGGCTCTGAGCGCAATTACGCGGCCAGCATTGTTTAGAAAAAGTAAAACAAATATCTATGGTGGACACGTGACTCGCGTGAAAATTGTGGACGCGATGTGGGATTTTAAATATTTTTCAAGAATTTCTCTTTTATATCCTGTTGGTGTACTGTTACATTATTTTTGCTTTGTGTTTTTGATTTTATGCGATATGGTTGCGAGGCAAATATTAAAGTTGTTGATGATGCAGAAAACCTCTGTGTTTTACAATAAATGTAGGTAAAACTCAGAATGAGTTCATGTAACTAGGTAATACTTACAAGCTAAAAAGTTTAACAACCTATAATTTGAGATTTAAGCACTGAGACTATAAAATAATGTAGCTATATGTACCTACATTTTACATAGAAAACACATAATCCAAATACAATGACATATTCATGCTCATGTACCTACACAAAGCTATGCATTGCAAGATTAAAAGAATCAAACCCGAGACCTCACCTCATATTATAGCTGCCTGTACCTAGGTACTACCTACGCTACACACTACACAGAGTAGGTACATAATGAATTGTAGGTATATTAACTACATATTTGATTTGGTTTATTTTGTTATAACATTCTTTTTTTATACCTATCACTTAGCTAAAATTCATAAAATTTTATGTGCAACCAGCCACCTCACCTCACCTCATATTATAGCTGCCTGTACCTAGGTACTACCTACGCTACACACTACACAGAGTAGGTACATAATGAATTGTAGGTATATTAACTACATATTTGATTTGGTTTATTTTGTTATAACATTCTTTTTTTATACCTATCACTTAGCTAAAATTCATAAAATTTTATGTGCAACCAGCCAAGTACAATAAGTCAGCTTAATTTAATCGAAAAACAAAATGGTGTTTTGGCGGGAATAAATGACGCATGAAGTAGAGATAAGCCGCTCCGTCGCACGCAACTGATTTATTGTCACCTCGGGGATATTACTATGTTCTTACTAAAATATATTTCTGATCTATTCTGACATTGTTACCGTATATATTTAATGGACTTAGGTACATACAGCGACCCTTGTACAGACATTACGAACACAACGTAGGTAGGTACATCCAGGCTATCTTGCGTGGTAGGTATTCAAACCCGAAACCTCGAGCACGTGAGCCGCATATACGACCGCTTTGCCACCGAGAGGTAGTGAATATGAATTACTATGTACATAAATACACTGAATTGGTAATAACTCCATTGGATCATGTTGTCTGAAATAAAGAATTTTTTAATTAATTTAATTAAACGGATGGGTATTTTTCCATGTTTTTTGTTCCTGCTAGTTAAGTAATGTTCTACTTTGTGTTCAAATAAATGCGCTATTTATTCTCATTTACACCAAAAGTTGCTGCTCTTTTATAACTGGTAAAAAAATTACCCTCATACATAAAATTAAGTAATTCTTAGCGAGCCTTACAACAAAAAAGATTAATTAAACAAATCTTAGTTAAAATTACGTGTACATCATAATGACGGGTGTACCGCAAAAACCCGTGCTTCCATACACATGAAAGTACAGTTCTAGTAGTGTGAATGTGTGTAAAATTTAAAGTATTGTGCTTATACAAATCTTGAATTATTTCAAAAAGTTAGTGAGCCGTCAACCTGGGTGCAGAATGACGGGTGTATTTTCAATCTGGCGAAACTACTTACTATCTATCTGATTGCTAGTAGTGGCAATCAGGACCTCTAGTCCTGATTGCTAGTATAATAATTTTCTAATTAAAAAACCGACTTCAACAGGAGTCGGTTAAAAACCATGCTGATAACAATTTCTAAGATTCGTATTAAATAAATTTCTGCAGTCGTCTTCATCATAAGATCATGTTTGTGTAAAGTTTTCATTAATACGAATAAAATAAGCCCAAACACTAGGTAGCTGCTATATACCGTTGAGAAGTTTCCTCGACCCTCAGTCGTCTTCATCATCAGATCATGTTTGTGTAAAGTTGTGTAAAGTTTCCATCAATACAATTAAAATAAGCCTAAACACTAGGTAGCTGCTACATACCGTTGAGGAGTTCCCTCGACCCTCAGTCTTCTTCATCATCAGATCATGTTTGTGTCAAGTTTCGTAAAGTTTTCATCAATACAATTAAAATAAGCCCAAACACAAGGTAGCTGCTATATGCCGTTGAGTTGTTCCCTCGACTCTCTGTGGTCTCCAGCATCAGACCAGTTCTGACTCTTGACTATTTGGTAGTGACGTCAGAGATGCACGTATATGACAACATTTTACATAATGCGTCCCTACAATTTTCAAGAGATGCCCTCGATTTCTCTAGGATCCCGTCATCCAGATCCAGATCTGGTGACAATGGGACCAAATGGGAAGTATACCCAATCGAACAAAAAAAAAATTTTTCAAATCGGTCTAGCCGTTTTCGAGAAATCAGGTAACAAACACAAAAAATAAAAATAAAAAAAATAAAAAAAAAAAAAAAAATACAACCGAATTGAGAACCTCCTCTTTTTTGAAGTCGGTTGAAAATAGTAGGCGTTCAAGAATATGTTTTATAAATATCTATGAAACCCTTTGACATTCCTGATTCTACTTTTGGTACGTTCGAAAAAATTGCCGGAACTGGGCTATGGTAATGCTCTGATACTTAGATAGTAAGTAGTTTCGCCAGATTGAAAATACACCCGTCATTCTGCACCCAGGTTGACGGCTCACTAACTTTTTGAAATAATTCAAGATTTGTAAAAGCACAATACTTTAAATTTTACACACATTCCTCACACTACTAGAACTGTACTTTCATGTGTATGGAAGCACGGGTTTTTGCGGTACACCCGTCATTATGATGTACACAAAATTACTTCATTACAGAACTGTAACAACATAATCCTAGAGTCATCAGCTGACCCGTCCATCACGCGCCATCTTGTGTGATAAATGGCCTCCACAGGTAATACTATATTGCACAGACTATGTTGTAACACCTGCCTCCTCTTTAACATAATCTTGTATAAGCTAGGTAGGTGGGAAGATTAATTGTTGAGGCTAGTACCTTGCTCTAATTGTTTACAAGTTATTCTGTTAAGTTTATAAGGAGAGCCGCACATTTTAGAGATGTAGTATTTGGGTGCCTCTCTTACTCGATAGTGCACGCAGAACCGACACAGGCGTTGTGATGTAAAGGGTCTGGAATGGCGATGCCGGGTGGGCAGACCCCTCACAAGGTAGGCCGATGATCTGGTAAAATTGGCAGGTAACCGGTGGATGAGGGGGGTACAAGACAGAGGTAGGTAGAGGTCCGTCCCTGCAGTGAGTAGGTAAACACGCATTTACGTCTAAATAATTGTTTGATAGAATTGACGAATCCCAGTCACCAAGAAGCTCGATTTATAAATGCCTTTCGTATCATACTCTTCTTATGATGCTGCGGTAAGGAAAGAAGACAGCTTATTTTGGCGTTTTTGAATTAGAGAAAACCTTAAGATTCCATTGTGATTTAAGTTTTTTTTTGTACGATCCGAAAAAAAGTGACAACTAGGTATACACAGCAACACATCAAGTTAAACATTATCATTTGAAATTGTGTCTTATTTCAAGGTATTAAGGTACATGAGTGTTTAGCTTGATTAGTTGCTGCCAATGCCAGGCCAATGTTTGAAAAGCACAACACAAATTGCAATCCAACAATGAGAAAAAGAGCACTGTTTGTTTCCAAAAATGTATAGTTCCTGGGATTTTGTGTTAGTATTAAGTAGGTAAACAAATACAACAACAACCTAAGAAATATATTTATCTCCGATCCTTATTTACCTGCTACACACAAATAGAAGCTGCGAATCAAAACAGCACTTCATCTACATATGTATAAGGTACATTAATTTTAACACGAGGTAGAGCATAACTTTAATAAGAAGGAACAAAAAACACCAAAGATATTTTCTTTGGGATGCCATCACTTTGAGAGTTCAATTTTCACTTGTTTTCCTCTTATCTTCATAAAACCTAATGTAACGAGCGTCGAGATAACAACAACAGACAATGGTACAAATATCTTGAAAAAAGCGGGCCATATTAATAATAACATTGAAATTTGAGATATAACGAAGTAAAAAAGGAACTCATTTTACATTGTATCAAGTAGATGTACATGTACCTATCTAGGAATCTAGAGCTAGGAACGAGTCACCAAATCATCAGCCATGTACAGTACACCCAATAACAACTTATAACCTATAAGTAACAGGCACGCCACAGAATTCGTCACCTAATTTCCTCCTGACTTATCTGCCGCTGTAAGTACACGGTAATGTAATGATGCGACGTGGTCGCTCGACTGACGGTCATCACATTTTATCATTGCTGTTTCAAACCGTTTAACTCTACTGATCGTGTGCCGGAGATCATCTCTACTGCCTGCTATGTGCAAGGCTTAGTGATGAGAGGTAGCGAGAGCGGGGAAATTATGTACCTATATAGCACAGTGAATTTATAATGGTGTCTGTTTCATTTCCCGCTCAATGCTAATGTTTTTGTTGCTGAACATGAATGTGTATGCTTTTGTCTGGGTATTTTCTATGTATGTATTAAATAAGTAGGTAAGTATAAAAGTATTTTCTACCTTTGTCTAGTGCCCACTTTTAATATGAGGCTAACTTGTGTTGTGTGAATGTGTGGCAAAATATTGTAGGTACATAAGCCTAAAATGTACTTTCTAAATTTTTTTTGAATTGACCCCATGTCACCTATTGGAAAATGGTCAGTGAGGTCACATAGTAGGTAATGACTTCTTACTGTTCGCTCAATGTTGAGAATGCTCTAGTAAGTGAGTTAATAAAACTGCAGAAAATAAATTAATATATTTCCTCTACACAAATCGCTCAGCTTAACACAAAAACCGCACTCTTTCACTTATCATGTTCACAGGTCATTTAATCTGCCATTTTGTGGCTCGAACACTAATGGAAAACGGCGGGAATATTCACTAAACGCGCGCCATTATGAGTTTAATTATGACATTATATAAACCCGTCATAAAACATTATAGATCATGATGAGAACACAAAAAGGGTTGTTGAACGTAAAAATGATTTATTGTGTAAATATCTACCCTCACATTTAGTTATGTTGTCCTTCACATCGTCAATAGGGCTAATATTGACGTTCTAAAGGACGACAATATTAAAGGTGTTATCTCGGCCCATTTATGTGTCCCAAAACAGGGACGTGTAGGTACCAACGACACCTACCAAGCCTAAGTTTAACCCCCTTACTCATAAACGCCTCTTAATTTTAATCACTTTAGTGAGATTTTTATTAGTAAAATCAACCTTATACCAAACAAAACCGTAAAAATTTAAGCTAAGTAATCAATTTACTAAAATTAAGTTTATGATTAAGGGGGTAAGAGTTATAACTTTTAAACTATCATGTTTCATTATTATAAATATTAGGTATATAAACGGGATATTAACTCGCATTTTATTTACCTTTATTTTACTTAGTAAGGTAAGGTTTTATGCTCCCTGGGCTTTTTTTTTAGTCGGCTTTCATGGTAGGAGATGGGGCTGTGACTGTGACTATACTTACTTCGTCGCCACATGGAAACCGTACTTGCCTATTAGGAGGTATTATATTACACCTGCGAGTTTTAATGACAACTTTACTTTCTTTTTTTTTTGTAGAGAAAAGATGATTACCTTATCTAAGTCAGGTTTTATGACACCCATGGGATGAGCTGATAGAGATGACTTGGATCAACTAGTTGATCAGTTTAGTTGGTCGGACTGGAAGAAGGGGGAGCAAGAATACTTAGTCTTGGTACCACCATCTCCATGAGTGTCGTAAAAGCCTCTATGATTTAAAAATTTAATCTTGACATAAAACAAGTAATTACTTGTATGAAGATGCTGATGGCGAAGCTCAAGCTGTTTCTCATAAACTGTTAAGTCGATTGCTATATAACATAACATGAGTTTGTACGTACACTAATTGTATCAGATTAAATATGAAGGTAATGTTACCTTTTTAATAATTAAATAATAATGTAATGTAAAATGTAATAATAATAATCATGCTTGTGTGTAAATTGTTTAAATAAATGTTTTCTTACTTTCTTTTTTCTTCTTTCTTTCTTTTTGAATTTTTTCAAACAGACAGTAGCTACTTACTTGTTTTTCGTCCTTCAAGACGGGTTTAATTCACTAAAGGGTCATATATAGGAAGTTTTAGTAACTTAGAGACCTTACAGTCAAGAGTCAAGGTATATATGTTACGGTAAATGTGATTAATTGAAAATTATTAATAATCACCGGTTATTATTAATAATTATGTTAAAATGATAAATTAATCACATTTGTCGGTTTTTATTAATAATTTAACCCTAGTAGTGGTAAATGTAATAAATATCCAAACAGTTGCGGGGCGGAGCGGTGTTTTTCAATTATCAATTTAAAGTCATCGACAAAACTTAAACTGCTACATGGTAATCCGTTAGCACGGTAAAGGTGTAGGCTAAGTTTCTCTTCATCACAGGTCCATGTAGTGGTATACTTATTGGCTGGTAAAAAGCTATAACGGAGAGTACCTACCTGTGTGAATAACCAATAAAAATATATGCCTTGAATTGAAGGTTATCGTACTTACGCAGAGAGCTGCTGGCTCTTAGATTATACAAGAACTAGCTGACCCGTGCCCACTTCGTTGGGCGGCGAAAAATACGCGTCACTTTTTTAAACATATTTCATTACTGCTCTATTCCTATTAGTCATAGCGTGATAATAGCCTATGACACTCCCCGGTAAATGGACTATTTTCAACACTGAAAGAATTTTTTAAATCGGTACAGTAGATCCAGAGATTACCCCCTACAACGTCACAAACATACAAACTTTACCTCTTTATAATATTAGTATAGATATAAACAGATAAAATGTAAGAAAACAATCTTAATAAAATACTCGAAGGCTTTGTGACTTGTGTGTCTATGTGTATGTGCTAATAACGGTTCTCTATTTTGTCTCGTAATTTTTTTATCCATAATCTAGCGTGTCAACATCATAATGTGTTCGAATGGTAACTACTTAGTCCTAAATTCATGTCTCATAATATCTCTTAACCGAAAACCTAAATCCCTAAATATAACATGACTTAATATTTTTTTGCTATGAACATCACAATAGTAATATTAAAATACATAAATACTAAATTATAGTTTTACAATAGAAAAATAGTTTCTAGCAATCGCAAGCCGCTGCCGCGGCATGTCATTTTTCTCAAAATTACATAAAACTATAAAATAAAGTAAATACTTTCTTGAAGTTTTTAAAAATGACTGTCCTTTAATAATATACTGCTACTGCCACTCGTGAAGCGGCCTGTACCAGCCAAATAACTTAAGTATATTGCGTCAGATGTCGCTAGTAGCTGCTTAGTAGACTGTTTATTTTATATTAGTAAATGTAATGTACTCTTTATGAACCCCCCCCCCCCCCCCCTCTCGCCGCGCGCATATATATCTCTGGGAGTTCACAACACTATTGGCCACACTATAGGTATTCAACCACATTTTTATATTGTTATTCTGTATGACAGTATGACATCGAACCTTTGCCTACGTAGTTATGGAATAGAATAAAACACAAAATCAATTTTGACGTTTCAGTCTCAGCTGACTTTTATAACCTCAAAAAATACATAAACATTGTTATAAAAAAGTAATATTAGATGAAAATGAGATATTTGTCGCGACTATTTCAACCGGTAATAACAATACCCAAAAATGCGAAAATTAAGAACACAGAAATCACTTGCAAAAGTCAGAAGGTAACCGATATCGAGTTATTAATTATAAATTGATTTTTTTTTTCAGCATAATTGTTTCTTAAAGCCAGAACACATAAATTAATCAATAGTGTTTAATATGGACCTCTCCCAATACGCGCCACAGAACACATTTATTATATTTTTTGAAGTGTAAAGAGTAAAGATATAAGGAGCAGTTATAGTATTCCCTAAGCAGTATAAGTATTGCAAGTTGGAATTATTTGGAGGTGGCCTATATCCGGCATAGGACGTCCATTCTCTGATATAATGATAATTATAGAAGTAAAGAGTAAAGTAAACCACATGAATATAACTTTTTACTAGCTGACCCATGCCCACTTTGTTAGCGCCCAAAAAAATGCGTCCGTTTTTTAAGCATATTTCATTACTGCTTCACTCCTATTAGTCATAGCGTGATACTATATAGCCTATACACTCCCCGATAAATGGACTATTCAACACAGGAAGAATTTTTAAAATCGGTTCAGTAGATCCAGATATTACCCCCTACAACGTCACACACACAGAAACTTTACCTCTTTATAATATTAGTATAGATCCTTGTGGTCACTGTAAATTAAGACATAATTTAAATAGCATCCAGGACTTGTAAATGACAACTTAGCTGCTCACATAACAAAGTGTGGTGCCATACTATGTAGCCTGTCATAAAGCTTATTATATTAAGTTACTAAATTAAATGTTATACCTTATGGCGACAAGGTATGAATACATAATACTATCTTTAGGAGAAGAAGAACACTATCAATAATCCTATTCTGTGCTATAAAAATCGACAAAATATGTTGTAGTGTTTGTTTTGACAATTAACTATCATCATCATAACAGCCCATTAATGTCCCACTGCAGAGACGGGCCTCCTCCCGTGCCAGAGGGATACTTGGCCTACTAATACCACGCTGGCCACACTGATTGGTATCGGGTTTAATTTCAAGTTTTCCTTCTTTTTATATTGTAAAGGTAATGTTCATGCATAGTCCTTTAGTCGGTTTTTACAATTAACTATACTTACAATTAATAACAACCCATTCATGTCGTCCTGTTTGAATGGGCATCCTGAAACAAAATTCAAAAACTTAGCTTTTTTATACCACACTGGCTAGATATAATAATATAGGCAAAGAGTTTTATATCCAATCTTACTTTTTAAATTTCATAATTTTTTCCTTAGTAAGCCTTAAAACCTCAATGGGATGTTATGCTGTGCTGTAACCATTTTCACAACCTGTAAATCATCATCATCATCATAACAGCCCATTAATGCCCCACTGCAGGGACGGGTCTCCTCCCATGACGGAGGGATACTTGGCCTACTAATACCACGCTGGCCAGACGAATTGGTATAGGGTTTAATTTCAAGTTTTCCTTCTTTTTACTTCATAAACATAATATTCACGGATAGTCCCTTAGACGGTTTTTACGACACCCATGGGATGAGATGGGGTGGTGACATATTGAATTCTTACTCCGTCACCACACGGAGAATTTCTGGCTTAGACAAATAGTTATTAACCCCCCCTTACTCATAAAACAATTCTCAAATTTTAGTCAATTGATTAATTAGCCTAAGCTCTTACGTTGTTTGGTATAAGGTTGGTTTTCGTAATAACAAATCTCGTTAAACAGTGATTAAATTTAAGAGGCGTTTATAAGTAAGGGGGTAGGTATCTTCTGTGTTAGGTATTTAAACCCTTCACTTTACACAGCAGCCGCATAAACGACCGCTCTGATACTGAGGCAGCTTAACTAATAATTTCAATATATTACAATTCCAGCTGCTCATGGAATGTGGCCTCATCCGTCCGACCAGCTCCGGTCTATTCACAATCCTGCCCCTAGCTCGGCGTGCACTTGATAAGCTAGAGACTCTGATACGTAGACATATAGAAGCCACCGGTGCTCAGCGGATAACTCTACCAAGCCTCACAGCGTCTGCACTGTGGGAGAGAACAGGCAGACTGAACGCTATTGGACCTGAGCTCATGAAGATGGAAGATAGGCATGGGAAGAAGTATTTATTGTCTCCAGTGAGTTACATATTTCTTTTATTTAATTAGTTTTAATTTATTATTAAAGAGACATCTCTACACTAGGCAGGCATACCCTGTGTTTCGGGGACTTTACTACAATCAGTTTAATGGACACAACGAGCTGAGAAGAATTTACCTGTCTTGGTGGCAAAGTGGTTGTGTATGGGACTGCAGAGCACGAAGTCGCGGTTTTGATTCCCATGCAGTACGATTCTTTGAGCAATCCACAAAATATGGTCTGGAATCTGGAAGTTCTTTGTGTTCCAATAAATTGGTGTCAATGCATGACGCATAGTGCAGGAGTTTCTTATCATTTTTTTTAGTCAGAGGATGCAGATTCCAATCCTTTCTCAACCTTCAAATATTTCCCATCTGTTTTTCTATGTATTATTTGTAAATTAACTATTACAGACGCATGAGGAAGCCATAGCGGATCTGTTAGCTGACGTCGGCCCTCTCTCATACAAACAACTGCCATTACTACTGTATCAAGTATGTATTTATTTAAACATATATTAAATTCCTATTATCCGTGTTCTCTGGCGCGTGTTGGGAGACGCCATGTCCAACAGTGATACTAGTTGATATAATTATGTATGTTATTAGTCTACCGGAACGAGAATTAAACTGGTATAGGGTTTTGTGTCTAGGGGTGCAATAACTTAGATGCTACATCATAGATTTGTTAGGGTGTTATTAGACCAATCGATCGAACGTCGATTGATGGCAGCATGCAGAGGAATCCTCCGCTAATCAACATCCCTCCTCTACCCTTAACCCAATTTTTTTTTCTTTCTTTTGGGGTCGGCGCAGCATTTCTTCTTCTTCCACATGCTGCTAAAGCTATATTTTACGGCCGGCCGCCTGCCTGACGCCAACCCTCCTTGGTAATGCTGTTGTTGGTGGTTTACTCCCCACCAGGAGGTTGACCCGTGATGCTAGGTGGTATGCACCGGGTCGTGGTATTTCCTTAGTTACCTCTTACGATACGACACCCACGGAAGATTATGGGGCAGTCCTATTCTAACCAGGCACCGCACGGCATCCAATCAATCCAATCCTCCGTTTATACAATACCTACTTAATATCTGACGCTGGTTTTCAAGCAACCATTTTAAATATGCTCGTGTGACATGTTCGTGTGGTGACGGAGTAAGAATACAATATGTCACCACCCCATCTCATCCCATAGGTTTCGTAAAAACCGACTAAGGGACTGTCCGTGAATATTATCTTTACGAAATAAAAAGAAGGAAAACTAGAAATTAAACCCTATACCAATCCGTGGTAGCCAGCCAGCGTGGTATTAGTAGGCCAAGTATCCCTCCGTCAGGGGAGGAGGCCTGTCCCTGCAGTGGACATCAATTAACTGTGATGGATGAATGGATGGAAATGTAATTTGTATGTTTAGCATTTTTGACTCTCTCCCTGGCTCTCAGATAGGTAACAAGTACCGCGACGAGCACAGAGCGAAGCACGGTCTGCTGCGCGCGCGAGAGTTCTCCATGATGGACCTCTACTGCGCGCACGTCGACACTGAGGATGCGCTCAGCACCTACCAGCATGTCACGCGAGCCTACGAGAAACTGTTCGCGGAGCTACAACTACCTGTCTATAGAGGTAATGTATATAAACCTTTATTCAATCATAACAGTCCATTAATGTCCCACTGCAGGGACGAGCTTCCTCCCGTGACGGAGGGTTACTTGGCCTACTAATACCATGCTGGCCAGACGGATTGGTATATGGTTTAATTTCAAGTTTTCCTTCTTTTTATTTCGTAAATATAATATTGAAGGATAGTCCCTTAGTCGGTTTTTACGAAACCTATGGGATGAGATGGGGTGGTGACATATTGTATTCTAGCTCCGTCACCACACGGAGAGATATAATTATAGCAGAATAAAAACGTTGAAAAGTGTAATTAACCTTTCGTGATGATATTGCTGATAACACCAAGTTTACTAATAAACTAGCTGACCCGTGCCCACTTCGTTGGACGGCGAAAAAAACGCGTCACTTTTTGAAACATATTTCATTACTGCTCCACTCCTATTAGTCATAGCGTGATACTATACAGGCTCAGAGCTCAGAGTTATTTACTGCTTATGACCTACAGAATCGGTATTTAAATAAAAAAAGTATAAGTTTATTTTTGGAAAACAACCGGGTTCGATTCCCGGCTGGGTACAGTATCTTTTTCAAATGTATGAATGCAGTTTTTCTTTTTATCAAAATCGGTGTCATGGTTCCTAAGAACAAAACATCGTATGACTTATAGTTTAAGACTTTCCCATACTGACCCCTTTGAATGAGCCACCCTGTATAGCCTATGACACTCCCCGATAAATGGACTATTCAACACAGAAAGAATTTTTAAAAGCGGTAAAAGTAGATCCAGAGATTACCCCCTACAACGCACGTCACAAACACACAAACTTTACCTCTTTATAATATTAGTATAGAAGTATAGATTTTGATTTGAGAATTTGAGAACCCATTCTCTACTTCCAGTACAAGCCCCATCAGGCGACATGGGCGGCTCCGTGTCCCATGAGTGGCAGGTCCCGGGCGCTGCGGGCGAGGACCAGCTGTCTGTGTGCAGCAGCTGTGACCACACCACGCTCGACACTAGAGCTCACTGTGAGAAGTGTGGCGGAGGTGTGGACGCTGTTAGTAGTATAGAGGTAGGTTTGATTCCCGAACTTTTGTAATTTTGAATGATTTTTTGATTACAACGGTGGGAAAACCGATGGATGAGGGAGGCACAAGAGCGCACAAGGTGGCAATACTTGGAGGAGGCCCATGCCAGCAGTGGACGTTGATTGGCTGATATGATGATGAATGATTTATAAAATCCTACCTTGTTTGACATATATTGGAGAGAGAAACTTTCTTTAATTTTAAAAAATATTTTCAATTGCCTTCTCGTTCTTTACGAAAACTTTTAAGATTAACGGATTTTCTATATGAACAGAGTTCGAGTTCATTGTACGTGATAAATCTTTACAATACTATAAGATCTGCAAAGTTTAGAATGAGACGGAGTAAGAATACAATATGTCACCACCCCATCTCATCCCCCCATCCCCCATCTCATATGAAATAAAATGAAGGAAAACTTGAAATTAAATCCTATACCAATCCGCCTGGCCAGTGTGGTATTAATAGGCCAAGTATCCCACGGAAGGAAGCCCGTCCCTGCAGTGGGACATAATGGTCTGTTATGATGTTACAGTTTGTTATAGCTAGTTTGTTATGGCAGGTGGGTCACACATTCGTGCTGGGTACCAAGTACAGCGTGCCCCTAGAGGCCCACCTCACTCCCCCCACGGGGGCCACACAACCCCTCGTCATGGCTAGCTACGGTATAGGCGTCACTAGGTAAGTTCATATACTTTTATTGGGATCATGCCCTGTGTTGATACGATTTCCACTGAACGGCGATAGAAAGAGAAAGAAAAAAGAAAACAATTTTTATTTAACACAGACAAGCGCACATACACAAAAGCCAATTCCAAAAAAAACATATTATATAAAACAAATTAATACAATTACCAAATAAAATGAACTATCTAAATCTATAAAGCAAGTTAAAGAGCCAGAACCCATCAGTGTGAAACAAAGGATACTGCTTGGTTTAACCATAGTACAAATATAATACAGTATTTCGACTTTCGCGAGTGTTTTCTTAACTAAATGTCTTGCTTTTATTTGTTCCTGTCATGCGCGAATTTGTCTTATAGCTAACTTCAGGCCGTTCGCGTTAGTTTGCGCGTTAGTTAGTTTACGTGTACACAGAAAAAATCATGATTAGTACGGGAATCGAACCCTATGTATAATATTGAATGTGTTTTCTCTGTTGTAGATTATTGTCAGCATCTCTAGAATGTTTGTCGAGTGAGAAAAGTATTCGATGGCCGGCAGCCATAGCGCCCTACACTATATGTATTATAGGACCTAAGGTACATTGCATACAGTACTTAATATACCTACAGGGAATGGTGGATATTTTTTAACATAAGGTAGGGGATAACTTTACTAACCAGACAAAAATACGCATCCGTTTAGCATATATGACCATTTTAAAATTTTTAACCAGTTTTCGTCATGTACTTATTACTATAATTAAGATAAAAAATCGCTGTTTTTGACATGGTTTTTTAACTTTGTTGAAATTGAGAAGTGTAAAAAAGTACTTTTCGATGATTTTTTGCCCTACCTTGTGTTTAAGAGTAACTGCTATTCTTATGTAGATACATGTATCGGAAAATTTACGTCGTCAAATATTGAGTTCAATATGTTGATTTTTAAGCAACAAATATATGGGATCATCAATAAGGATGTTACGATATATTTGAGCAAGATGGGACTTACTTAATTTTTGAGTATTTCGATATTTTCGATAACTTTAGAAGTTCCGTTAAATTTATGTACATAATCTGTCACTTTATTAATAAAGCTGTCTATACATCCTGTATATTTAGGTACCCCCATTATTACAAATTAATACTTACTCTCACCAGGAAGGCTCCCGAGAATGGCAGTCCCACGGCTGGGACAGCGTGTGCAGGCTACACGATCAGATCTGCTCTAGTGTGGGACACGACGATGTTATAGTCGACGACAGACATCAGCTTACTATAGGGAAAAGGCTTATGATGGCTGACAGGTGAATATAATAACTAAATAATAAATAGCTCTAGTGTGGTGACGGAGTAAGAATACAATATGTCACCACCCCATCTCATCCTATGGGTGGCGTAAAAACCAACTAAGTGACTATCCGTGAATATTAATTATAAAAAGAAGTAAAACTTGAAATTAAACCCTATACCAATCCGTCTGGCCAGCGTGGTATTAGTAGGCCAAGTATCCCTCCGTCATGGGAGGAGGCCCGTCGCTGCAGTGGGACATTAATGGGCTGTTATGATGAAATAGCTCTAGTCTTTGCATTCTCATACAGCATCATCTAGGTCCGAACTAAGTTGAGCTTGGACTATGGATATTAGACAATCTAAGATTAACTTTGTTTTTGGAAATACATACATTGTAAATACCATATTATTTTATACCAGACCAATGAATATAGAATAGAGCGAGTATTGTATTCAGTCAAGCTCAATTAATCTGCGTTCATCTATACTAATATTATAAAAAGGTAAAGTTTGTGTGTTTGTGACGTTGTAGGGGGTAATCTCTGGATCTACTGAACCGATTTTAAAAATTCTTTCTGTGTTGAATAGTCCATTTCCCGGGGAGTGTCATAGGCTATTTAGTATCACGCTAAGACTAATAGGAGTGGAGCAGTAATGACATATGTTTAAAAAGGGACGCGTTTTTTGGCCGTCCAACGAAGTTGGCACGGGTCAGCTAGTTACTTATAAAACTAACAATGAAAAAAAATAAAGTTTATTGCTAACCAGCGATAGATGGCGTTGTTTTGTTTGAGTCAAATGTTAATAGTTAACGACTTGAATATCTCGTGTAGTGTTCGGTGTCTGAAGCGCTTATTCAGAGTTACTTTGAACATTGCCTAGAGATAAAGTTTTTTAATTTAATTTCAAAATAATCACTAAATTTCGGGCTTTGTGGTCCCCTTACCCTTCGGTCCTCAGACCACTGCCCTCTTTAATACCTCAATTAAATACCTCAATTAAATAAATTTTACTTAGTCTTTACTTAATTTTCTTAATAACTTTTCCCAAGCGTGCGCAACTTTAAAGCTCAACTGTTACAACGCCATCTAGGCGCGACAGCCGTAAATTTTCAAATGTTTCTAACTTATGCGGTCACTTTAATCTTATTCTTAATAAATTGTATGTAATTTTCCCCCCAGGCTGGGTTACCCGTACATAGTAGTATGTGGCAAGTCAACGCAGGAGTCCCCACCCAAATACGAAGTGTACACATCTCACCACTCCAACACCACCAGTGTGCAAGTGTTGACACTGACAGATATGTTAGAATATATTACATGTAATAAGTTTACGAGTGATAAGATTGGAAATAAAGTTTAATTAGTAAAAATGTGGTTTATTTACCCCATTTTTACCTGTTTCGTTTTGTATTCTTGTATTCATTTATTTATTCAAAGTAGTACAATAATATTGTATCTTTTTGACGTCATCTAACACTACTTAATCTAAGTTTATATACATTTCAAAGTTTAGAAAACTTTACCACCGCCTCCAAAGCGCTAGTAGAGAAGAAGCGGCGCAACAAACTCTACCGCTGCATTTTCTTGACGTCATATTTTTTTACGTTGGAGATAACTGTAATTAGGCGCTGCAACCATTGTATACCGTACATAACCATAACCAAGGATTATTTAATGATAAAGGTAGCGTCGTGATGTAGGTAGTAAATAAAAGTGGGAGCACCAATTTAAAGGCTCATTGCAAGTCTGACCTTTTTCTATGACGAAGGAAAACGTAGCTCATTTCCTACGTTGCTCACACGGTGAGAACGAAGAGAAAAACGTACTGAAAGCCCAATTATACCTTTCAAATCCTCTTCTTGTTTCTCTTGGGGAAGGTAGAGAGAATGTGAAGAAGCAAATGGTAGCGGCCTGCCTGAGCCCTGGCATTTCTGGAATCCATGAGCAGCGGCTACTACTTACAATCAGATGGGTCGCTTGCTTGTTTGCCGCCTTAAGGCAATAAATAAAAACATTTTACCCTCCCATTGTCTACATAAAAAGTGTAAGTACATTCCAATATTTGATAAGCATCGAACTCCGAACCTCCGAGACGTGACAACAAGATACTCTTACTACTATGCCATCATCTCGTCGTTACCTACTTTCGTAACCAGTGAATAATATTATAGCTGCATAATTAGTCAAGTTCCGTTATCACATAAACAGTAATTCGCAAAAAAAGTGAATATACTTAAATCTATACCTACCAATATTATAAGTTTGTGTGTTTGTGACGTTGTAGGGGGTAGTCTCTGGATCTATTAAACCGATTTTAAAATTCTTTCTGTGTTGAATTGTCTATTTATCGGAGAGTGTCCTATGCTATATAGTATCTAGTGATGCGCCGTTCCCAAATTCCCTTTCCCGGAAATATTTCCAGTGGAAACGTTCCGGGAAATATTCCGGCATTCCCGGGAACGTTCCCACATAGTAGGAATTGAATATTTAAATTAGCACTACAAAGTTTCACCAACCAAACTTTTTTGTTAAGAAATTATAATTATTATACCCCTTCCAGCGTAAGTTTAAGTTTCGTAATACTTCTGCTTATTTTTCAAACAAATAATATTGTATTTCATAGACGTATTCATGTTTTTTTCAGTTACCATGGTTACTTAGTGATGGACACTCATAACGATTACCACCATTATGAAACAAATTACAAATAATCGGTAGAAATAAATGCTATGAATAAACCTGAACTCTTCATAATACGTTTATAAAATGTAATATGATTTTTTAGATTAGCTATAACCCGCGAATATGTCACGATAAATTATGTATTTTAAATAATACTTAAGCTAACTATAATTTTATAATATTAAGCTATAGGCTAATTCTCTTAACATAGATAAAGAAAGAAACAGTAATAAAAAGATAATGTAAGTTGATGTAAGGATCCAAATGTGTAAAATAAAGTAGGTAATTTGAAAAATCGCGAAATCGCTTACAATCGGATGGCATTACATTCGAGATACTGCTGAACGTCACTAACGTCAACCTGTCAAATGTCGTTAAATATAGTGGAAAGGGTATAACATGTCAAAAAAGCGGACAATACAAATGCCAACAAAAAGACATTGGTCAAGACTTGAAACGTGCCCATCGTTCCCGGGAACAAAGGAATATTCTCAGGGAACAAAGGAATATTCCCAGAGATTATCGGGAAAGTTCTCAAAGCAAAGACTTAATTGAATTATACTTAGGTATAAAGGTATACTTGGTTTTGCACATGTTGCAAAAGTTATTTACAAAAATATTCACAACTATTAAAGTCAACGTTCCCAGTCGTTCCCGACGTGCCCGGGAGCGTTACTGGGAATTAGGAAACAAAGGAAACGATCCCGGGAACGGCGCATCACTAATAGTATCACGCTATGACTAATAAGAGTGGAGCTGTAATAAAATATGTTTATAAAAAGGGACGCTTAATAATGTTTTTTTCGCCGCCCAACGAAGTGGGCACGGTTCAGCTAGTTTAATATGTATATTTATATCAAAGGTTTATAATATGTACATTACACACATTAACCAAAATTGTTTAACTATAAAATCAATCTTATGAAATAAGGTTTATAGAAATCTAGGTTGATGAACCAAGCCCTCATGTGAACTTTCACAAACATTACCAGTCCACATCTGAACGTAGGTATCCCTAAGTTCACGTCACTCCTTCCAGTCCTCGTCTCATCCGGCCTGCATTTATCCTCGGCCCATAGGACTGGAGCTCGAAGCTAGAGGGTAATTAATAAAATATAAAAATATTCCTCACACTTTCACACAACGGCATCTAGTCCCTAAGCAGAGCTTGTACTATGGGTATACTAGACAACGGATACACATACTTTAATACTTTTTTTGTAAATACATACATATTATACATAGAAAACACCTAGACCAATGCAAAAAGTGCAAATCATGTTCATTCACACAAATATTTGCATTGAGCGGGAATCGAACCCGAGACCTCTGCGTAGCAGTCATGTTAAATAACCACTACGTCACAGAGGTTGTCATATCAATAGAACGCGAAGAATACACATCTGCATAAGCTTTCGATTTAGTAAAAACAGAAGTTCTTCTTGACAGCCAGGGACGAGACGTGTGGAGTCTACTTCTGCTGTGTCTCACCTTCTACACACGGCAGACCAGGCCATGTCTGCCTCAACAATATTTTGTTATAATTTTCATGTCAAAATCCCATCTAAATTGGTCCAGACGTTTCGGAGGATACCGGAATTAAAATATTTGTTTAATATAATATTTGAAACTGTACCTTCTTATGACGACCTCTGTGGCGTAGTGGTTATTTAACATAACTGCTACGCAAAGGTCTCGGATTCGATTCCCGCTCAATGCAAATCTTTGTGTGCATAAACACGATTGTTTGCATTGGTCTGGGTGTTTTCTATGTATAATAAGTATGTATTTACAAAAAAAAAAAATTAAGTATGTTTATCCGTTGTCTAGTACCCATAGTACAAGTTCTGCTTAGTTTGGGACAAGATGGCGTTGTGTGAAAGTGTGAGGAGGAATATTAATGTTTATATTACAAACAGACACTTACATTTTATTTAGGTAAGTATATGCGTATGTATAAATAATGTAACAATTATAATAACGGATTCTTTCACTAAACGGTAGTTGAGACTCATCTAGCTTACATTATTTAATTAACATAATAACTGTTAAATTATTTAATTTAATTTTAACATCAACTTACTTTAATCCTATTCATAAAATAAATTCGAAAGTTTGTATATTTCTCACATTATATTCAAACAACTGTAATGCACACAAAGTATGGGTCGATGTTTGTTACTCTATCACGTAAATTCAACGTACAGAATGGATTTTAATAATAGGTACTTTACTGTAATATAGCTTATACATCAGAATAGCACATAGGCTACAATATATAAAGATAATGTATTTATAATATAAGCTAGGTATAGGTCTCCAGATTCCAGGTACTGGAATCCAGCAAAGACAAAGTCGCGGGCACCGGCTGGAATTAGTTAGAACTGTAAGATGACGGCTGACATCGTTCAAGCAAAGTGGCCCAAAAACTCTCTCAGTCGAAGTTAAAATATATTTATTCAGTAGGTTACAAACGGAATGAATCACTTTTTAACATTAACTAAACTAGTAAGGATAGCTTCAGAACACGCCCTCTTTAAAAGTACATCTCCCGCACTTGGGATCATGCACTGTGTCCCAGTGACTTTACAAACATCAATTTAACGGATACATTGAACATCCAGACTCAGGATGATAATTTGTGCACAAAGATATCTCCTGTGTGGTATTCAAACTACGACTTCGTGAACGGCACCCGCTTACGCGACCGGCGCGACGTCACACCCAAAGGTCAACCAACTTCGACATTTGTACCCATACCAGCCTATAAATGCCCACTGATGTACAGAGGCCTCCTCCAAACGTTTCCACCCTGCGCGGTCTTGTGCCTCCCTCATACATCGGCTTACCACTGTCCTAACTGGGTCGTCGAGAAAGAAAATATACTATATACAATATTCTTATACTATTTTATTATAAAGGATATTTTTATATGATGGAAGGCAAACGAGCCAACAGGTCACCTGATGGTAAGTGATTACTGCCGCCCATGGACACACGCAACACCAGAGGAATCACAGGAGTACGCTCGTTTCTTGAAGCTCGTATTTTTCGACAAGTCGTATTTTTAGACTTCAAAATTCTTTATAAGGTGGCCTACATTCAGGTAACATATATCATAATTCTTATTTTCACTATAAATACTTCTTTAGAAAGGCTATAAAAATGCTATTAAACTTAAAACCGTATTATCCTACTAATATTATAAACATGAGAGTTTGTAAGTAAGTATGGATGGATGTTTTTACTCTTTTATTGCGTAAAAAATACAACATGGACATACATGGAATAACTCTGAGGATTTATTGAACTATTGTTTATAAACAGTATTGCAAATGTAATCCAAATGTAATGGAAATTGAGGCTAAATACGGGGACGTTGCTAGGATAACCATAATGACGAATCTAGTCTGAGATAATGAGTTATTTACATCAATCAAGTTCGTATGTCAAGCAAAATGTCTCATCTAGGCGGCTAAGTAAGAAACCAAAATTAACAATAAACCATACAGAAATGTAACGAAATAGTTAATTTTCTTTTCTTCAATTAATATAAGTAATACTTAGTTGTTTTTTCACCGAAATAAAGGTGCATAACCTTTAGGTGGCTCACTAGCGCCGCCAATAGAAAAAAAAACATAATTCGCAAATAGGATCAATAATGCAAAATGTTGGTAACGAAGTCTTGAGAAAAGGCAATAAAGTATTGGTATAACACTGTTCTGTCGCGGGGAAAGTCCCCACAAACATCAATTTAACAGACACAAAGAACATCCAGACTCTAGACAATTATTATTAGTGGATCACACAAACACTTATTGTTCTAAATGGGATTCAAACCCGCGACCTCGAGCACGCCACCCGCTACCGCGACCACCGCGTCACCGAGGCAGCTGACAGATATCTTTGACATTCATAAGTATGAATACATGTAGATACAGTCTCAAAAATTTATCTCAAATCTAATCTCCTAAACGTGATTGATTTGATCGATTGCCTTACTATAGACACAGTGCAACCAGTAGTCTATCTCGGTCGAATATTTATTATAAATGCCTACGACTGCGCGGTACGTAAACATGCGATAGGGCTGCCACCTCCAGCTTTTTAATTACATTTACCTACTTTCCCGCTCGTTACTGCGGCACAGTTGCGACTGTTCACTCCACAAAGTCACCGCTATCTTGAGCGTATAGGTATAACTCGCGTTTCATCCGTTTCGTTCATGAAGTCGAAATACTGTATCTAATATTGTACTATGCTATAGATATCACGTTATCATGTGAGTCTTAGCGCCATATCATTTCTCTATATCTATCTCGCTTGCACTTACGGGTCTTCTAAGGTAAAGGCACCTAACTACGAGGGGTTCTAAAAATGGCAGCAAATTCCGAAGTATATAGAAAAACGGTTTTTTAAAGTAATTTACTAGTTATTTTGGTCTGCATGATAAAATAATAAATTAATAATTTATCTGTTCATGTTTATATAAACAAAAGAGAGTTTAGTATGCTCACACTGTAGAATAATCGGTCATTTTGTCGCGGAAAGCGGTCTCGAAAGCACACTTCATACATTTGGGACCTCATAAACGTGAATATTACGATTTGCTAAATAGTGTTTCACGTGATAATTTTATACAATGCGAGTTTTTGTTAAGGTTGAATTATTGAAAGGACAATATTTTTTATCGAAAACACTTAAGATTTGAGTATTTTATTTGCAAATTAGCAAGAAAATAAGTGTTTAAAATACCACGGCATTAGATGCCAAATATTTTAGTGTGTTCCTAATAGCCGATGTATACCACGGAAAAACAAATTTAAAGACATTTACTTTTTTTTTATTTTCGTTGTGTGTTTTATGATTACAAAGTTTAACGTGCTAGTTCTGAATTAATGAATAACTGATACATTTAAAAATGTAATTCCGAGGTACACCCTGGCGTCAGATTCACTAATTATAGCAGGTCAAAAATGACTTGTATAGGTACTTTCTTAATACGTTGTACGGAAGAAATTAGTGAGAACATTCGGTTTTTTAAACTGTTCTGTCATTATATGTATGTGCTTTATATTTTTTTCCCTTTCATTTTGCAATTATCCACTATTTAATTTGCATAATATTAAAAAATCTTTTACTTTTTATTACTCGGAATTAGAAACTTTGATTTAGCATCCTAAAACGCTATTCCGATGTATTTACGTCGGAATAGGGTTATATGAGAACCTAATTGCGATGTATTTACATCGGAATAAGCTCACATGAGTACCTAATTCCGATGTTTTGACCCAGTCATAGAGAGTATTAACCCTGTTTAAATACAGAGTGTTCTTTTTTTATGTGCTTAGTACGCGCTTAGTAACTGAAAGAATACTAATTATCTATAGTACAAATACAATAATTGGAGTGTGCGTTTGTATTAATATATTTTTTATACCTAATTATGAAACTACAGCAATTAAACTAATTTTTGTCTGTCAGTCTGCTTGTTTGAATACTACATTTACAACTACATGTGTGTTTATGTAATTTTCTTTGATGTTTTATGTCTTTATTTTTATATTGATTTTTAAGATTAAAAGAATAAGATTAAAAAAAAGATCTGATTTAACATAAAAAATAAACACCTTTGATTTTTAAACATCATGTATGATTCTCCCTACATAGGTAGTTCCCTTTCTATTTTTATACTCGGATTTAGGATCCAAATGCATCGGAATTACGATTTTTACATCGGGATTAGGCGCATCGTTCTTTTTCATATTTTTATTTATTTTATCATTTTTAATAACCTTTTACTGACAAACTGCATATATTTTTCAAAAATTAGATAGTTAACGCTTCTGATAAAAATATAAAATTGTATACAAAGCTACGATAATTACTTAATTTTTAATGTTCTTTCGTGTTTTGTTAAAAACACCACGGAATAAGGTGCCTTTACCTTATTCTTATATTATTTTCTTCTGACTCTTTTTGGAGTACTCAGATTATAACGTGCGTGCTATAGTAAACTAGCTGACCCGTGCCCACTTCGTTGGACAGCGAAAAAAATGCGTCTCTTTATTTAATATATTTCATTACTGCTCCACTCCTATTAGTCATAGCGTGATACTATATAGCCTATGACACTCCCCGATAAATGGACTATTCAACACAGAAAGAATTTTTAAAATTGGTTCAGTAGATCCAGGGATTACCCCCTACAACGTCACAAACACACATACTTTACCTCTTTATAATATTAGTATAGATGTACCTATATAAATATTGTTGTATTGAGGACGGCTGCATAAAGAAAGAAATAACTTAACGCATCGATACACTGTTTTATTGACACGACAGCTAATAATGTCTGATATAGGGCATGCAATATCGGAAGGTTTTCAATTCCGGAACTGAGTTCCAATACTGGAGGTCTAATTCCGGAATTCCGGAGCTAGTTCCGGAACTGGTAATTTTTGGAATATGTTGAATTAAAAGAAGTGTATAATAATATCAGTTGTTTAATTATATTCACTAAGAATTTGAACATGTTTGGTAATTTTTCTCTTTTATTATTGTCATTCTAAGCCGTTAAATTAAGGCAAGACTTAACTTACTTTTTGTTTTGATAATTACATTTTGCCAGCACAGAAAAACACTTCCATTCTCCACACTTGTTAGCAGAACACATAAAAATATATTTGTAAACTTCTGTCAGATAGTCGCCATCGCGTACATTAGAAAATTGGTCGAGAGATCTAATTCTTTAAAGAACTGCTATTGTGAAGTTCTGAAGACGATAAAAGATGATACTGTGGAAAGTTGTATTGCCACCAACAAATAGTCGGACGGAAAGAGCCAAGCGTGTAGAAAGAGTAGAAATGAGCTCGCTCCTGCCTCGAAAACGGAGCGGAGTAAACACGATTTTAAAAACGCTGTTGGTAGAAACAAAAACCTATTTCATTTAAAAAGAGTACGTTCCGCTTTGTCATTTCTCTTTCGCGGTAGAAAACGTTAAGTAATAAGAACCGGAACAAACTTGTGTCAGATATCGAAAACATGCTTAGTTTCGAATTGTGGTCGGCTAAATTTAGTCCGATTCAACCCCTCAAAGACACAGGTTTGCGCGTTTACCGCTAAAAAATCTCTATTCTTCGTGGATATTGATTTCGAAGGCGCTCCTCTTGTTGCCAAGACGTCTATTGAAATCCTGGGTGTCAGCATTTCTAGCGAAGTTCAGTATCGCGATCATTTGGAGGTAAAGCTAAATTAGCTTCGCAAAAACTGGGTGTGCTCAATAGAGCGGGTCAGTGTTTTACGCCGAACCATCGCCTACAACTCTACAAGCCACATCTGGAGTACTGTTCCCATCTCTGGGCTGGAGCATCCCAGTCAACTCCTTCAATTGACCGCATACAAAGAAGGGCGGCTCGAATTGTTGACGATCAGGTGCTCTCTAGTCAGCTCGATTCTTTGGCTTTGCGGAGAGATGTAGGGTCTCTGTGCATTCTCTACCGCATTTATCACCGGGATTGTTTTGAGGAGTTGTTCTGGACATTGCCCGCAGCTGAATTTCTCCACAGAACCACTCGCAATCGGCTGTCCTACCATCGTCATCACCTTGATGGTTAGCTGTCATCCACTGTGCAATTGTTGCGAAACTTCCTACCGCGAACAACTGTTTTGTGGAACAAGCTCGTTGCGACGATATTTCCGGACCGTTACGACTTGGGGAGCTTCAAGAAACGAGCGTATTTCCTTTTTAAAGGTCGGCAACGCATCTGTGATTCCTCTGGTGTTGCGGGTGTCCATGGGCGGCGGTGATCACTTACCATTCCCATAGTAGTCGACTTTTAGAGTTCTACACGACTTCGCAAGTTGTCTCAACTCATAGAGCTGTTATGTTCGTCTAGTTTAATTAAATTTAGCTGTAATAGCGTTGCATTATGGCACAGGCAACATTATGACAACTCACTAGCCAAATAATGGTATGTTATGCAGGTATTATTTAATAATATTAAAAAATGATGAATACCGGAATTCCGGTATTACTCCTCTCAATTCCGGAATTAAAAAATCAGTGAAATTGTTACGGAATTCCGGAACTCCGGAATTGCATGCCCTAGTCTGATAGTTACTAATAGCTCAAGGAGAGAGAAGGGGCGAGCAATACATACAATGACATACATATTCTTACATTGGTCAACCAGCATGTCAATTATCGTACCTTAAAATCGTTAAAAATTCGGTTAAGTTAACTTTTAGTTGTCAAATTGTTTACCTCAATCAATCAATCAACTAGCCTATTGCAGTCCACTGCTGGACATAGGCCTCTCCCAATACACGCCACAGAACTCGGTCCTGCGCCTTCCGCATCCAGTCCGACCCAGACACCTTTATGAGGTCGTCGGTCCACCTAGCTGGGGGGCGTCCTACACTACGTTTGCCGAGTCGCGGTCTCCACTCTAGGACACGTTTGCTCCAACGGCCATCGGTCCTTCGACAGATATGACCAGCCCATTGCCACTTCAGCCTGCTAATACTACGAGCTATGTCGGTAACTTTGGTTCTTTGTCGGATAACCTCGTTCCGGATTCTATCCTTCAAGGAGACGCCGAGCATAGCCCGTTCCATAGCTCGCTGCGCGACTTTAAGTTTGTGGACTAGCCCTACTGTGAGTGTCCACGTCTCGGCACCGTATGTCATTACTGGTAGGACGCATTGGTTGAAGACTTTGGTCTTCAGGCATTGCGGTAAAGGCGAAGAGAAGACCCGACGTAACTTGCTGAATGCTGCCCAACCCAACTGGATCCTGCGATCGATTTCTTTCTCGAAGTTGTTTCTACCAAGTTGGACAACCTGTCCCAGGTAAACATACTCTTGAACAACTTCGAGCATCAATCCGTCGACATAGATCGGCCTCGGCGTTACATGTTTGTTAAACATGATCTTCGTTTTGTTTAGGTTCATGCCGAGTCCGACCCGTCGAGAGGCTCCATTTAGGCCCTGCAGCATCCCGTCAAGCTGTTCCAGTGACTCTGCCACGATGACGATGTCGTCAGCAAACCGGAGGTGTGAGATATACTCGCCGTTGATGTTGATGCCCCGTCCAGTCCAGTCCAACGTCTTAAAGACGTCTTCGAGTGCGTTGGTAAAGAGCTTAGGGGAAATAACATCCCCTTGCCTCACCCCTCTACGCAACTCAATAGGTGGGGTCTTTTTGTCCTGGAGCTGGACGGTCATGGTGGCAGTTTCATATAGAGATCTCAACACCTCGATGTACCGCCAATCGATGTGACATCGCTGCAGAGCATCCAGAACCGCCCAGGTTTCGATTGAGTCGAAGGCTTTTTCGTAGTCCACGAAAGCCATGCACAGCGGCTGATTGTACTCCTCAGTCTTCTGTACAATTTGGCGAACAACATGGATGTGGTCCACGGTGCTGTAGCCTTTTCGAAACCCGGCTTGTTCCGGTGGTTGGAAGTCGTCGAGTCTTCTGGCGAGGCGGTTTGTGAGTACTCTCGAGAACAACTTGTAGATGTGGCTCAGGAGTGATATGGGCCTATAGTTCTTTAGTAAGGATTTATCACCTTTTTTGAAGAACAGGACTACCGCACTCCCGCTCTCCGCCTGAGGTGTTAGGCCCTGGTGAATGACGGAGTTAAAAAGCGTTGTGAGCTCTTTAAGGACAGGTGTTCCGCCAGCTTTTAGTAGTTCTGTAGTGATTCCGTCATCACCTGGACACTTATTGTTCTTAAGTTGCTCGAGAGCAGCTCTGACCTCGCCCCGGTTGACATCGGGGATGTCCTCCGTATAATGGCGCGTGAGTGGGGCTCTGTGGTCATCCTCGCTAGGTCCCAAGGGTTTAGTCATCCGTGATGCGTACAGGTCCTTGTAGAAGCTCTCTATTTCCTCGAGTATCTCGAACTTGGAGGTCACGGTTCTGCCGTCCGCAGTGTGTAGTTTCGCTAGATGGGATCTACCAAGCTGGCGCGCAAATACTTTGGTGCCTCTATTCTGTTCGATCGCAGCCACAACGGCGCGGGTGTTGGAACATCGGAGGTCACGTCGCACCAGCTTCCGGATCTTCCGGTTGAGGTTTCTCCCATCCGACGAAGAGGACCGCGCGGGTGACATCTCGCGTCTTTGCCTCATAAGTTCGAGAGTCTCGGGGGAGAGCTTAGGCTGCCTGACTTTGCTTTTTCCGGGGAAAACCCTTCGAGACACATCCTGTAGCGTTTTGACCACTGCGTCGGTTTTCTGGTCAACGTTGCCATCGGTTTCTAACTAGGGCATGCAATTCCGGAGTTCCGGAATTCCGTAACTCCGGAATTCCGTGACAATTTTACTGATTTTTCAATTCCGGAATTGAGAGGAGTAATATCGGAATTCCGGTATTCATCATTTTTTGATATTATTAAATAATACCTGCATTACATTCCATTATTTGGCTAGTGAGTTATCGTAATGTTGCTTGTGCCATAATGCAACGCTATTACAGCTAAATTTAATTAAACTAGACGAACAGAACAGCTCTATGAGTTGAGACAACTTGCGAAGTCGTATAGAACTCTAAAAGTTGACTCCCCAAGTCGTAACGGTCCGGAAATATCGCCGCAGCGAGCTTGTTCCACAAAACAGTTGTTTGCGGTAGGAAGTTTCGCGAAAATCGCACAGTGGATGACCGCCAACCATCAAGGTGACAATGGTAGGACAGTCGATTGCGAGTGGTTCTGTGGAGAAATTCAGCTGTGGGCAATGTCCAGAACAACTCCTTAAAACACTCCCCGTGATAAATGCGGTAGAGAATGCAAAGAGACCCTACATCTCTCCGCAAAGCTAAATAATCGAGCCGACTAGAGAGCACCTGCTCGTCAACAATTTCGAGCCGCCCTTCTTTGTAAAAGGTCAATTGAAGGAGTTGACTGGGGTGCTCTAGCCCAGAGATGGGAACAGTATTCCAGATGTGGCCAAACCTGAGCCTTGTAGAGTTGTAGGCGATGGTTTGGCGTAAAATACTGACCCTCTCTATCGAGCACACCCAGCTTTTGCGAAGCTAATTTAGCTTTACCTCAAAATGATCGCGAAACTGAACTTCGCGCGAAATGCTGACACCCAGGATTTAATAGACGGCTTGGTAACAAGAGGAGCGCTTTCGAAGTGAATATCCTCGATGAATAGAGATTTTTTAGCGGTAAACGCGCCAACCTGTGTCTTCGAGGGGTTGAATCGGACTAGATTTAGCCGACCCCAATTCGAAACTAAGTATGTTTTCGATATCAGACACAAGTTTGTTTTGGTTCTCATTAACGTTTTCCACCGCGAAAGAGAAATAAGAAAGCGGAACGTACTTTTTTTAAATAAAATAGGTTTTTGTTTCCACCAACACCTTTTTTAAAATTGTGTTTACTCCGCTCCGTTTTCGAGGTAGGAGCGAGCTCATTTCTACTCTTTCTACACACTCGGCTCTTTCCGTCCGACTTTTTGTTGGTGGAAATACAACTTTCCGTAATAGCATCTTTTATCGTCTTTAGAACTTCACAATAGCAGTTCTATAAAGAATTAGATCTCTCGACTAATTTTCTAATGTACGCGATGGCGAGTATCTGACAGAAGCTTACAAATATTTTTTTATGTGTTCTGCTAACCAGTGTGGAGAATGAAAGTGTTTTTCTGTGCTGGCCAAATAAGTAACCAAGTACAAAGTTCATTCTCTGGCAAAATGTTATTATACAAGAACAATGAGTTAGTTAAGTCTTGCCTTAATTTAACGGCTTAAAATGACAATAATAAGGGATATAATTTACCAAACATGTTCAAATTCTTAGTGAATATTTAGAAGTAAACAACTGCCTCTTCTTTTAATTTAAAGAAATTCTAAAATTACCAGTTCCGGAACTAGCTCCGGAATTCCGGAGTTAGACCTCCAGTATCGAAAGTCAGTTCCGGAATTGAGAACCTTCCGATATTGCATGCCCTATTTCTAACAGGTCGAAACGATTTTGAAGCTCTAGTTGGAACTTGTCGAATCCCAGAGCTATTTGGGGCGCGGTAGGTCTGAGAGTAGACTTCACCATGCGACGCCTCTCGGCTCTGAAATTCATATTTAGAGTGCCTCGAACAAGTCGGTGATCACTCCCAGTATTAAACCTGTTAATCACAGAGACATCTCTAAATATGTATTTCCTGTCGGTCATGATGAAGTCTATCTCATTCTTCGTCACAGTATCGGGGCTTTGCCATGTCCACTTCCTATGTGGCTTTTTCTTAAAGAAGGAGTTCATCAAGAAGAGCCCCTGCGACTCCAGGAAGTTGACTAGCATCTGCCCTCTGTGGTTTCGGCGCCCCACACCGTAGGATCCGATTTTCGTTTCGCCGTATCTTTGTACTCCCACTTTGGCATTGAAGTCCCCCATAACAACATTGTAGTGAGCCTTGGTGGTATTATGTAGTGCCTTAGCAATGTCTTCGTACATGGCTTCGGCTATGTCATCGCTGTATGTCGAGGTCGGTGCGTACACTTGTACCACCTTCAGGGAATACCTGTCGGTGATTTTGATTATGAGGTACGCTACCCGTGTCGACACACTGCTGACTTCCACAACGTTGTCGGTCAGGACTTTGTTGACCAGGAAACCAACACCGCCTTGAGAGGGCCGATCACCTTCCCGAAAGTAGAACAGGTGACCTGACTCGAGGGTTATCGTGTCCTCCCCCTCTCTTCGGACTTCAGATAACCCCAAAATGTGCCAGTTTATACGTCCTAGTTCTACCTCGAGTTCGGTGAGATGTTGGTCCAGCCGTAGAGAGCGTCCGTTATAGGTTGCCAGGGTCATTTTGGTATGGTAGCCGTTTGCCGTAGCCCGGAGATTCTTCGCACCCCCCGTCCCACTGTTACCGCGACCGCTACCGTAGCAACGGGCAGCAGGACTGCCGGGAACTGGGGGCCGTTTATTTGGGCGTGCTAACATTTAGGAGGGGGGTTTGCCTTACTGGACCACGCTGGCAAGACGGGTTGGTACAGGGTTTGCTTTCGAGTTTTCCTTCTCTGGCAGTGGTGTTGTCTGCTAATTTGTTATTTCACCATTTGTCGACTTTTACGACACCCATAGGAGGTAGGGGGTAGCGACACATTGTATTCTCCAGCCGTCGCTACACGCCTATTGTGTGACAATTTGACAACTAACCACCTTACTTTTATAAGCCTCTTAAATTTTAGTCAACTGGCTAGCTTAAATTTTTAACGGTTTTGTTTGGCATAAGGTTGGTTTTACTAATAAAAATCTCGCTAAACAGTGATTAAATTTAGAAGGCGTTTATGAGTAAGGGGGTAAAAGTTTTTTTAACGATTTTTAGGAACGGGAATTGACATGCTGCTGTTTAAATTATTGAAGCCATATTTAACAAAAAGAAGAAGAATCTTACATCTCTTTGCCGTAATGGGATAGTGCATGCGGCTGTGGTTCAATAGGTCGTGGTTTCGAATCCTACGTAACTTAATTATCTATGTGATCCGCAAATTATTGCCACAATAAGTCTGTATCATCTTTTAGACCGGTAAATGTATGATTGTGATAATCCCCGCGACAAAGGGCTTAAACCCAGTGCCTATGTGGTATGTTAATCCTTATCATAACAGCCCATTAATGTCCCACTGACACCCGTGATGGAGGGATACTTGGCCTACTAATACCTACTACGCTGGCTTGACGAATTGGTATAAGGTTAAATTTCAAGTTTTCCTTCTTTTTATTTCGCAAAGATAAATATTTACGAATAGTCCCTTAGTCGGGTCCTACGACACCTATGGGATGAAATGGGGTGGTGACATATTGTATTCTTACTCCGTCACCACACGAAAAAACACACTAAAGAATCGGTGACACGCAGAACTTATTCCGATGAATCAGAAGATTGGTAGACCATCAGATGTAGGATGGTCAGTGCCACGAGAGAAAGGAGTTCGACGATTGAAGGTACATCATCACTAAAGCCCGATTTACACATCGACAAGTACAGTAGCGAGTTAAGTAGTAAGTTGTTGATTAAGTTGATTTATATAGATCTCCTTCCTATTTCTTGGCGAGTTAAGTTGGCGAGACGCGAGAGAGGGGGCTACTTCGTAATTCGTCAATGATGTTATTAACCTATATATGCCCAGGGGGTCGGTTTCGACCCGTTAAATAGAGTTCTGGGAAAAGAGCGTTTTTGTGCAACAAAATATTTATTTCTTGCATCTAATGCAGTGTATGGATTAACTAATATATTATCTACCATAGGCAAATAGTTATTTTGTTAAGGCGCGTAATTATGTGTCACAGGTGACATTTGATGTCGTGACTCGATTTTTTGTGACAAAATTTTACGACTCTGCTGCTAAAAATGTAAGTATATCCTTTTTCTACATTGAAAAACTGATTTCGTTGGTTTTATTATGAAATTAGATAATTTTTCCGTTTCCTAATAGTGCAAGTGTCATAAAAGAGATATTTTGTTACACAGATACAGTTGTTCAAACATAAGTGGGTCGATAACGACCCTTTGGGCATATGTGTGCGTATGGTTAACACAAATGAAATCATCAAAGTGTTAGAAATTTTGGACTGTCATGAGAAAATATAAGGGGGCTGATATATTTATTGTTCCTCCGAGGACGGCAGAGTATCTGACGGTAATTCTGAAGATGAAGATGATGTAATTTTTATCATATATCGCGTAGAAAGCTACTCGCACCTGCGAGTTCAACATTGAGACGTTCAGTTGCTAATGAAACTGTGTCCAGCGACAATGACAAACCAGAGACGCCCTTGCCATTAAATCAAATAAGTCGTACATGGAAGAGCACATGGAAGAGGGAGAGGAACAGTTACTCAACATCAAGTGGGTGGAGATCACACTTGGGCAAAAAGAGATATTTTCAGTAACAATCTTGAGTAAATCACACCTCTGCCTAGGTCTGTTACTACCTTGTGTGAAAATAGTGACCGCTTAGAACAGCGATGAATCCCTGGTGCCGCATTACGGTAGATATGGTTGCACAAGGGACATAAAAAGAAAACTTGGTCGGTTTTGAAATGTGCATTGCTGCGACGAGGTTAGGCTACTGCTTATGTGCTGATCCTTTACCAAGGGCTACTGCTTATGTGCTGATCCTTTACCAAGGGCTACTGCTTATGTGCTCATCCTTTGACAGGTTTAGAAAGTCACGCAATCAACAAATTAATTACCGAGGTTCAAGCCGAGTTTACTAACTATTAGTTTTATGCCACACTGTTGCCAATATTGAGGTGACATTGACACGTTAGAATTTCGCGGATCTATTGCCTGCACTTTGTTTCAAAATTACGAAGCTGATAGCCGTAAACCTGGATCCACAAGAAAGATCCAAACTAGTGTGCCTCATGCGGTGCGAAATTCCAATGCGGAGCATATGATATGAAAGGCTCAGTAAGGCTTCGCTGTGCTATGTGCAAAAATAAAACTATAATTTCATGAAGTAAATTTGGTGTTAATTAACATGCAAAATGCTTTTCTCAATTTCATTCATAATTGTTTGTTTAATTGTTACATTTCCTTGTCTAAATACATATTTGAGAATATACTGGCATTTGTTTACATTATATCTTTTAAGTATCACATTGGACCAGGGGGTCGTTTTCGACCCATTAAAAAAAACAGCCTTCTGGCACTGCTATCTGAAAAATTCACTTAATATCTTTATAATACCCCTTTAGGTACTCACATATCCAAAAATGAAAGATTTCTGAGAAAAAAATAGTTCTGGGCATATATGGGTTAAATAGGAACGATAAAACAAGCATAACATAATCCTGCTTAACATCCTGGCACAATAGAGTCATTCTGGTAGGCCAATAAAAAAAAAATCATTTTAATTATCTTACATCTAAGTAATGCTTAATTATTTATACAATACTGTACAAATACGGGGAAGTCTTCTACCTATATAGCTGCTTAATTAAAAACTATAAAGAGTAGTCTTAATTAATGTAAAAAGTATACGACTATTTAATTTGTTAGTATTATACTATGGTCAGTTGTAAGGCCGGTTGCGAAGTTGCGATTGAAATGTTAACCTAAATATTTCATTTATTTTCGCGTGAATATCAAATAGCTAAATACCTTAAGCAACGAATAGAAACATGGCCTACCATTACATCGCTGACCAGATAAACTGCTAAAGTGTTTCATCATGTAGAGCACAGCTTGTACTATGGGTACTAGACAAACGGATAATCATACTTAAATACTTTTTTTTTTGTAAAAACATACATATTATACATAGAAAACACCCAGATCAATGCAAGCAATCATGTTCATAGACACAAAGATTTGCATTGAGGGGGAATCGAACCCGAGACCTCTGTCTAGCAGTCATGTTATATAACCAATACGCCACAGAGGTCGTAAAATTACTCTGATACTTCATATTCAACAGTCAATATTGTAAAGCCGACAGCTGTTGGTGGCCCTCTCTTCTTCATTGCTGTCTCTAATGGAATAAAATTAACCACGAGTCCAACCAATGGAAAGAGAGGGAGATCCTGACTCCAAGAGTATAATGTAATGTCAAATGATGTCCAACGAACGGGAGGGGCTTCAAGTTACGAAAGAAGATCTGGACTTATAATAACTCTAGGCAAACTCGTTGGTCGTTCTCCGTGTGGTGACAGAGTAAGAATACAATATGTCACCACCCCATCTCATCCCATGGGTGTCGTAAAAACCAACTAAGAGACTATCCGTGAATATTATCTTTACGTAATAAAAAGAAGGAAAACATGAAACTAAACCCTATACCAATCCGTCTGGCCAGCGTGGTATTAGTAGGCTAAGTATCCCTCCGTCATGGGAGGAGGCCCGTCCCTGCAGTGGGGCATTAATGGGCTGTTATGATGAGACACGTTGGTATTAATGTTAATGTCAAGTTTTCCTTCCTTTGTTCGTATGTACGTTGACAACCGCGACAGAATTAAAAACGACAAGTCTAAAGTATGCAGCCAACCTTACACTAAAAGAGGGGGCACGCTTGCAAGCATAACTGCGACCACTCGCCAGTCGAACATATTTCTACGTACGTAGAAAACGTTAGTGATAACGAAGTAACTACTACATAGTTCACATCAAGGCTACGCGACATTACGGTATGTTATTATTTGCTCTTATTACACTGTATACAGCGAGAAATATATTATAGAATTTACCAAAAAATATTTTAGCTAAATACTATCCCCCTTACTCATAAACGCAACTTAAATTTTAGTCAATTGATTAGCTTAGATTTTTACGGTTTTGTTTGGCTTATGGTTGGTTTTGCTAATAAAAATCTCGCTAAACAGTGATTAAATTTTAGAGACTTTTATGAGTAAGGGGGTAAGTAAGTATGTTTTCGACTAATTAAATACTATAGTTTAATTAATTGCTGCTAGTTTTTATGTGTATCCTTTCGTCAAACAAAAAGATTTATTGGTTTTGTGTGTGCAAAAAAACTGGTCAGTTTTTTATTGACAAAAAAACATTGGCTTATGTACGGATATATTTATGTAGATCTAGATTAGTGTGGTTAAAGGAAGCTATGGTTTAGATACGTTTTGAGTTGATCTTTGCCCAGTTGTGGACATCATTTAGTTGATAATTCAATGTAATAATGTAGATTTCATGCATTAATTTATCCCGTATATAAATTCTTATGTTGATCAGATTCCTATATCATATTATCATAACAGCCCATATTTGTACCACTGCAGGGACGGGCCTCCTCCCGTGACGGAGGGATACTTGGCCTACTAATACCACGCTAGCCAAACGGATTGGTATAGGGTTTAATTTCAAGTTTTCCTTCTTTTTATTTCGTTTAGATAATATTCACGAAAAATCCCTTAGTCGCTTTTTACGACACCTATGGGATGGGGTGGTGACATATTGTATTCTTATTCCGTCACCCTCACCATACGGAGATTTTTATAAGTTGGTTTAAAATGAAACGAGCAAGTGTGTTTACATAACTATTTGTTGTTTATCTAAATTGTTAGTAACAAACGAAAGAGTTTATAACAATATTATCTTGTTTTTATAGCAGAAATTTTGTTCACTTACGACACCCATGAGGTGAGATGGGGTGGTGACATATTGTATTCTTACTCCGTCACCACACGGACAGAGGAAGATAAAGACGTTTAAAGGAGGCTTTATCCAGCAGTGGACAGTGTTTTGGCTGAGTTGCCGAGAAACTCATAAATTATAATTGCATCTACGCGAGGAATGCCCCATATAAAATCTAGTTCTATCATACATAGTTAATACAATTTTTTGTTCTTAGTTAGTGGATATTTAAGAGTTACTACATTATTTTTTTTAATGTGAATTTTCTGGAAGTAATACTTATATACATACTTACTTGCAAAACATTTGTCTGTGTTGTTATGATACGCGTTATTATGTGACCTGAAAAAGATGAGACACAGAAAACAACAATTTTGAAGGAAAAAATTAATACAACATCTCTAAATTTTTAAAGACTAACTTTATATAAAAATACCGTTTATTTATATACAGTTTGTTTATTTATAAAACAAGATTTACGTGAATCTAGATTGAGATCCACTCATCGGATCAGAAAGTGGCTATTAAAATTACATAGTTTAGAAAATTTTGTAGGACCAATCTTGGATTTAAATATAATATTCCGCGTCACACATTCACACAACACCATTTAGTCCCTAACTAAGCAGAGCTTGTACTATGGGTACTAGACATACATAAATACTACTCTTTTCGGATTTTTCTAGTTAGGTAGAGCTAAGCTTTATAGGTAAAAAAATTATATGTAATTAACATAAATCCTTTTTTTTTTCGTAAATATACTCATACTTATTATACCTACATAGAAAACACCCAGACAAACAAATTCTTCACACAAAGATTTGCATTGAGCGGGAATCCAATACGTCACCTACAGTTTGTTTACTTACAAAACTAGATTATAAGAACATTTCTATTTTAATAAAAGGATGCGTCAACTAAAGTAATCGACGAATAAATATAAACGCATAGTATCCTGTGACTTTCATTATATTACTACGACATAGTCACATTGACCTCATAGTCGGTAGACAGAGGTACTTAAGATATTGAGGTTCATTGGACCTCCCAGTGTTCCTGGAGGCACCTAAGTATTTGTTGACTTTTGTTAACCGATTTAGAGACAACTAGCCGATTTAAGCTATTTGGTTGTATTTTTTTTTAAATGAAGTTCAAAATTGTGTTCGATGACTTTTTTCGCATTGACCAACTCGTAGGTATAGCTTCAAGGACCTTGGCTTGAGAAAAAAAGGTACCTATACTTAGTAGGTACTAAGAGTCATATTATTTACCGATACTAACAATAACTTTTTGAAAAACAGGAGGTTTGGTGTATTTTTTTTTCTTTTTCTGTTTTCAAAAAGGTAAAACGACAAAAATAAATTAAAAGAAAATTATGATTAATCTACTTATGTTTTTATTTTCAAATAAATCACTCTCGTAGGTACCAGAAATTAACAGTCCCCAAGGGCATCTAGATTAAAGTCGATATTTTTTGGATAACAATAATTATTAAACTTGCCGAGGATACAAACACTGGAGCTCGCGCTCAGCTACAAGACAGTTTTGAGTTATTGAGCCACACCCGTTTCAAAGTAGGTACTTACCTATATACATTTCCAACATCATCAAAATAGGCCAAGTAATTTATATTTTAAAAAAATACGGTAAAATTAAGTACGGAATATGTGAAAATCTTTTTTCTTAAGTCAAAGATGCCATTACTTTTTTTTCTGAAATCTCTTAAGCTTTGTGACCTCGTCAAAAATTAACGAAACGTTATATTAACGTGCGAAACGTAACTTCCTGCATCTTGTGACTTCAACGAGATTTGAAGTTTGAGATGCTATTAAATTTTTCAAGGTTTTAAAAATTTGAGTTTTTTTAGTTACCTATGATTATTTTTGTCTGGCTTAGTAAAATTAATGCGCTATTCTTATGTAGGTACGCCCTGTATATAACCGTTCCCATCTATCCCGTTTGCTGAGTCGCGGTCTCCACTCTAGGACACGTTTGCTCCAACGGCCATCGGTCCTTCGACAGATATGACCATCCAATTGCTACTTCAGGTTGCTAATACTACGAGCTATGTCGGTAACTTTGATTCTTTGTCGGATAACCTTCGTACCTCTATTTCGTTCTCTATAACAATTACTTAAGCACTATTTCTATTACGATCTACCATTAGTATACAATACACATCATCATCATCATAACAGCCCATTAATGTCCCACTGCAGGGACAAAATATTTATTAATAAAATAAAATAAGTACCTATGTGTATTGTATATTGTACTAGCTGACCCGTGTCCACTTCGTTGGGCGGCGAAAAAAACGCGTCTCTTTTTTAAACATATTTCATTACTGCTCCACTCCTATTAGTCTAGCGTTATACTATGTAGCCTATGCTCTCCCCGATAAATGGACTATTCAACACAGAGAGAATTTTTAAAATCGGTTCAGTAGATCTAGAGATTACCCCCTACAACGTCACAAACACACAAACTTTACCTCTTTATAATATTAGTATAGAAGTATAGATGTATTGAATATTATTTATTAATAACTTTAACACAACACATGATAAAGGTCACGACATACGGTAGACGTACTCTATAAGGTCTATGACATACGACAGGTTAATGTACAAGATAATTATTTGTCTGTGCTTCACTGCACTTGTAGACATCGTTCATTATAAGTTAATTGTTATTGCGGCTTAATTACTTAGGGCTAACGAGTTATTTACGGATGGTAAAGGGCTGTAATTATTAATGGTAAACTTAATAATAACTTTTTGTATGGTGATCATCATAACAGCCCATTAATGTCTAACTGCAAAGACGGACCTCGTCCAGTGACGGAGGGATACTTGACTTACTAATACCACGCTGGCCAAACGGATTGGTATAGGGTTTAATTTCAAGTTTTCCTTCTTTTTATTACGTAAAGATAATATTTACGGATAGTCCCTTAGTCGGTTTTTACGACACCCATGGGATGAGATGGGGTGGTGACACACTGTATTCTTACTCCGTCACCACAAGAAGAATGTGATGGAGTTTAAAAAAAAAATAAGCTAAAACTTCCCTCAACATTGATCTAACCGTTTAGGAGATTACCCGGACAGAGACGTTTAATTTGTTATACAATTTTGGCAGGTGTATCTTTATGAAAACAAAACAAGGAAAATTTGACATTAAATCTTTACAAATTCGTCAACCGATCAAGGTTTTAATAGGACAAGTATTACATGGTTACCTGAGGTAAGAATTACTTACCTACCTACATTAAAAACTTACTTATCGTATTTTTGCTTTTAATGACAAAGGTAGGTTCTATTTCTGTTTAGTCCATCCTATCGTCTATATTGAAATTGAAACCCCATAATGAATTTCTCTCAGCCATAGGCCTCCCCAAGCTTGCGACACTCCTTACAGTGCCACGCCCGTTTCACCCAGCCCTTACCGGCTTCTCTAGTCGCACCATAATCAAAACTTAGATAATATATAATTAAGTATTTAAACTGTCATGGTCATTCACTATTAATAAACGAAACATCGGGATATTTACCATGTTTAGGGTTTTCGATTTTCCGATATTTCGACGCTGTTACACGGATTCACTTGTAACAGCGTCGAAATATCGGAAACTCGAAAACCCTAAACATGGTAAATATCCCGATGTTTCGTTTATTAATTAGATAATATAAATAGTTTTTCTTTCTTTCTTACATCGACGTAAACGTCAAAGAAACAGCGCGAAAAATAAAGCACAGACAGCAAAAACCATTTTGCATTCATCAACAAATAAGAACACGATACAGCCACACACATAGGTACAGTATATTACCGGTCAGAACAAGATAGCATTGACCTAGTGAGTCTCGTATTATGTTCCTACACGTACAAAGGACCTGTCAGATTGTCCATTCACAATGGTTCTTAAACGACAACTTGGAAAGTTGACTTCTTTGATATGTTTTCTAATGAAAAACACACTCTTAAATAATATTTTTTTTTAATTTTATACACTTGTTCTTAATTTTTATAAATAAAAACTAAATTAAGTAAGTACTTCACCATTCTTTAAAGTTGTGTGAAACAACTAGAAAAATAGTAAACAAATGTATTTTTATTTACTTAAATTTAAATTTCAAATTTCAAAATACTTTATTTCATAAAATTTATTACAAATTGTTTGAAATCGTCGTTTACTTAGAATTGAAGCTACAATTAAAATTATAGATCGACACAGACAAACGCTACAGCACTAAAAAAGCCGCGTTGTATTGTCCAATGTAAATTAAAGGAGAAAAATAAAACAATCTACTACTCGAATTTACTTGTCTGTCTGTGTTGATCCATAAATTCCAGTTTCCAAATGGTAGGGCCAATGAGAAGAAACCTGGCAAAGAAACTCATGGCAACCAAAAATGGCAACAACAAAAAATTGAGCAAGAAATTACTGAATTCTGAGATAACAAAACATTAAAAAAGAAGCACAAAGCGAATTAAGAATTTCTTTTCAAATTTGTTACATAAACAAAAAGCATAAATATAACCACCATCATATTTTCTAATCACCATTCATTGTTCCATTTTGTGATAGTCAAGTGTAAGTAACCACGCTTTTATATAACATTTTTTACATTTCGCGTTTATGTAGCATTTACTTCATTGTTCAACGTTTCACTAAAAAATCCGATCTTCACTTATTTCAGAGATAATTCTGGACCAAACGTTATGACTCATAACTTATGAGTGAAGGTTTTCGCAATAGAATACTATGTATTTTTTCTGACGAAAAACTGGCGAAACAGGTATTATTAAAATCCATAAGATAGACGGCCTGACTGTGCCCTGGCATTGCTGGAGTACATGAACGACGCCGGTTACCACTTACTTACCATCACGTCAGGCCGCCAGCTAGTATGCCGCTTAAAGGCAATAAAAAACACAATATATACATACGTAAAAACCAAGTAAATAAAAAATAAATATCCTCACACATTCACACAACGCCATCTAGTCCCAAACTAAGCAAAGTTTGTTCTATGGGTATTAGACAACGGATAAACATACTTAAATACTTTTTTTTTGTAAATACATAAGTACATATTATACATAGAAAACACTTAGACCAATGCAAACAATCATGTTCAAGCACAAAAAGATTTGCATTGAGCGAGAATTGAACCCGAGACCGAGACCTCTGCGTAGCAGCCATGTGTAATATACCGACTGCGCCACAGAGGTCGTCAAATACAACTTTATTATCGTAAACAAATTAATCAAGTCTGTACAAGCAAAAACCATTTTTTGAATAAATTAAATCCTTGTAAAAAATGTTTACAACATTATGCAGTACCCAACGGGCGGTTAGCAATAAGTCACTTATATGCCCAGGTGAGTGACCCAGGCACAAATTATCGTATAAAGTACCACACACTTCTGAGACTCACATTACATCGATCGAACGTCTTTTGTTCCTACCTCAGATGACTCACTTGGCAGACAGGTTACAGGTCAATCAATAAACGAGATGATTGCGATACTTACATACACCACTAGTTATTATACTTGTAAATTGCAAGCCTTGAGGTAATTAATATGATGCATTTTGTAGTTATATACAAACGTGCTAGATTGTACGTAGTATCTTAATTGTACACTGTTCTTCTCACGGCTCTACTGTAGTTATATACGAACGTGCTGCTAGATTGTACGTAGTATCTTGTACACTGTTCTTCTCACGGCTCTACTGTAGTTATATACGAACGTGCTGCTAGATTGTACGTAGTATCTTGTACACTGTTCTTCTCACGGCTCTACTGTAGTTATACACGAACGTGCTGCTAGATTGTACGTAGTATCTTGTACACTGTTCTTCTCACGGCTCTACTGTAGTTATATACGAACGTGCTGCTAGATTGTACGTAGTATCTGGTACACTGTTCTTCTCCGGCTCTACTGTAGTTATATACGAACGTGCTGCTAGATTGTACGTAGTATCTTGTACACTGTTCTTCTCCGGCTCTACTGTAGTTATATACGAACGTGCTGCTAGATTGTACGTAGTATCTTGTACACTTTTCTTCTCCGGCTCTACTGTAGTTATATACGAACGTGCTGCTAGATTGTACGTAGTATCTTGTACACTTTACTTTCATAATACTGGACTTAACCAACGTTATGATAACCTATGTATACTGGTTTCTTTGTCCAGTGTAATAAGGTCTCTTGTTATAAATAAGTTGTTTGAGTACCGGGGTCTTGTGAAGTCAGTGATCTTTGCCCTGTCATAGCGCTTCAGATAAGAATAGTTCTAATTATAAAGTATTGTTTATATATTTTGTTGCTACGGACGAGTAATACATAGTTAAAATAATATTGCAGATTCGTCGTGTAGCATGTGCTGTGCGGTCTACTTGGTTTAGAATACACCTCTTAAAGATCATACCTACCTACAACTATACAGTAAAGTCTAAGTTTTCTTTTTAAAAAATAAAAAAGTATTTAATGTTTATCCGTTGTCTAGTACCCATAGTACAAGCTCAGGTTAGTTTGGGACTAGATGTCGTTGTGTGAATGTGTGAGGAATATTTATTTATTTATTCCCATTCCTCACAACACACAGACGAAGAAAGGATAAATAACTACGCCGTTTCCCATTTTGCAGTGACTTGCACTGGCAGGTCACAGATTCAGATTCAACGCATAATAAGACAACTTTTGTTTTAAAAAGGTTTCGCAGATAAATGAAATCCATACAATTTTGAACAATAGTAAGTTTTTTATGACTTTTTCGGGCAAGTAGATATTGTAAAACTAAGTCTTGTAACGTTTAATTTACAGAAATGTAATTTAGGCAAAATAAAATAAAATCGATGAAAATGTGTACAAGACTTTTTTTTCTTTTCGAATACGATCAAAATACATATTCATTACATACCTAAACTATTCGTGGCGCGCCACGCCATAAAAAAAATCGCCTAAAATATTCGTGGCGGATAACGCCGAATAAAAGCATTAAGTAACGATTGTTTTAGTGTAAAAAATAATTAAATATTGACATTAATTGACGCCACAGCTTGCACTAATTCGTAGTAATGCTGAACTCGAGTATTTAAAGCAGACAATGCATAATACAACACCCAGCCATAATGGCGGGCGCGGAGACATCCTTATTCAACGCGTACTTGATTTATCAGTCTATATTATTGTGTAGTGCTACGCGTATCTTTATTAAAATTAAATTAAAATATGTTTTTCATTCTAAGTGGGTAAATAATTTAGAAAAATATACAGGAATACTAACTCGGAAAAATAAACAGATTGAAATATTTTAAAAAAAGTGTACCTTGCGTAGGATTCAAAACCGCGACCTTGTACTCAGCCGCATACACGACGCAGTTAATGTACCTTTAATGCTTTTATAAATAGAACCTTTATAGGTACAGTCGGGGTATTTGCCGCTCGACGTGGCACGCCCACGTATCGCATGCGCCGCGTGCCAAGCGATTCTCGCCTAAGGGTGGTCGAGCGGCAAATACCCCGACCGTACCTCTACTATTTATATAAACAGGTGACAGGTAGTTTTACAAAGCAAGCTGCATGTCAATTCTCGTACCTTAAAATCGTTAAAAATTCGGTTAAGTTAACTTTTACTTCGTTGTCAAATTGTCTTACCTATTGTGTGACAATTTAAAATACCTCGTCGGCAAAGAGATCGTGTATACGGATTTCATGCACGAGGTACCGGGTTCAGTTCAAACCCCACAAAAGTTAGTGCCACAAACTTCTGTCTTGAGCCTTATATCCGTTAATTTCATGTCAGTAAGTGACTCAGGGCTTGGTCCCTGGTTTTTTGAGCGCTTTTTGAGTCATCCCTAGTCCGATAGCTATCACACGCGCTTTTTGGTCATAAATAAATTAAAATTTTTGGTCAAAATAGTCATAAATAAAAAAAAGACACCAATTTGTTTTTCGTAAATAAAATTAATATAATTTATTATTTGAGACATACTTTATTCCTAAAACGGGCGAAAGAATAAAAAGTATTCTCTCCAAAAAACAACATGACCTAAAATTAGGAAAACAAACGAAATACGAAAATTATTTGTTTAATGACAGACTTCATAAAAAGATAAGAATACTTTACTCTTTGGTTAGGTCAAATTGTTATCTTTAAGAAAACAGTCTCAATGAACTACTCCATGATAATATACTTAATAATAATTTAAACATTAAATTATTATAATAATTGTATTAATGTCAAGAAAGCGTTGCAGTTTCATAATTTATTAATATTTATTTAAATTAATACAATAAATTAAAGTGTACAGTTAGAAATTTGTGTAAAAATAATGAGAAATTTTGCACTCATTGCTGTGAGGATAATTTTAAAGGTGAGTTTAGAAGTTTAATATATTTTCGAAGATAATGAACGACAATGTTCCTATGTATAATTTGGTTATTGAGACTAGGACTCGAATGGCTTAGTTGGTAACAGCACCGGAGGCGTAATCTGCACTAGATCGTGGGTTCTAAAGCTACGCTAGATATGTTTTTTTTTTGCCTTTAATCTTTCACACAACGCCATCTACTCCCAAACTAAGTAGAGCTTGTACTATTGGTACTAGACAACGGATAAACATAATTAAAGACTTTTTTTGTAAATACATACTTATTGTACATATAAAACAATTATGTTTATGCACACAAAGATTTGCATAGAGCGGAAATCGAACCCGAGACCTCTGCGTAGCAGTCATGTTAAATAAACACTACGCCACAGAGGTCGTCATTGTGAGATCGAGCAATTATTTGTGAACAAGTTTTGTCTTAATTCTGCATGTTATTTGAGTCTATTAATGTCATGTCTGCCAATAGTAACCGCGATACAGTTCCCGATTCCCAGTGCGCCGGGAGTAGTTTATAAACCAATGTTTTAATAAATACACTCATATACCTACCTACTTAAGTAGCCTAGATACCTAAGTAAGTAGTAGTTCTATTATTTAATAAATTACCTACACACACATGATCGTATCAATAAATCTATTCTTGTTAAAAAGATCATTATAACAGCCTATTAATGTCCCACTGCAGGGACGGGCCTCTTACCGCGTGACGGAGGGATACTTGGCCTACTAATACCACGCTGGCCAGACGGATTGGTATAGGGTTTAATTTCAAGTTTTCCTTATTTTTATATCGTGAAGATAATACTAATCCATTAGTCGGTTTTTACGACACCCATGAGATGAGAAATGGTGCTGACATACTCGTAAATATTGTATTCTTACTCCGTCACCACACTAAGTAAGTACCTAGTAAAAAGATAATTTATCACAAATAATATCCGTACTAAACTTATGTGCATTTTTTTTGTTATTTTTTTTTTTATAAAACCATAAACTCAAGATTGTCTGTCAAGCAATAAGATATGCCATTGTCATAGTACTTGTAATTTATTGTTTACGTATTGTGATTAATAATAAAATGCTGTAATAAATTACATTAAAAAAGTGTATTAAGTATGTATTAAAATAATAGTTTTATTTTTGTTAAATACCTACATATAACTCCCGCACGCATTAGGTATACCTTGTGTTGAGAGGACTTTAATAGTTAGCGTGGGATTCGAACCTTAGTCCTTCGTGCACAGCAGCCGATACGATCGCTTTACGACCGAGGCAATCATAAAATGATTTCCCTTCATAACTGAACGAGGCTTGGCCTTGCAGCGGGCCATAGAAGGGCTGTTATGATGATGTAAGTAAATATTTGTGTCTGTTATTACATGAACAAGTGACAGTTGTTGTAACTGCCGTGGGAATGAGAGTGGAATGAAATATTTGTATCGCAAAACATATGATTATGTATTATTATGATTTCGTAAAATACTTTACGCCATTAAAATACAATATACCTTTACCATCGCTAAGCATGTTGAGAAAATAATAGAAAAACAATGAGAATCGACCTTGATTCTTCTAAGTTATCGCCTCATAGGCCTTAACTGATGGAACATCACTACCAAGCTAATTAAAAAAAAACATTTTGGTTTAGCCGTTTTCGAGAAATAGGTACTTAACAAACACAAAAAAAAATACAACCGAATTGAGATCCTCCTCCTGTTTTTGATGGGTCACTATCATATCGTCTTAAACGCAACTGGTAGAAGTAGCATTTGGTCTAAAACGCAGCTGGTCTTACTATCATCTCGTCTTAAACGCAACTGGTAGAAGTAGCATTTGGTCTAAAACGCAGCTGGTCTCACTATCATTTCGTCTTAAACGCAACTGGTAGCAGTAGCATGTGGTCTAAAACGCAGCTGGTCTCAGTATCATCTCGTCTTAAACTCAACTGGCCTTAAACCTCTAAATATGTTTCTAAAGTGGTAACATCATACGTAAAAAGAAATTCACTATGGGAACCGCTGTCGTCAAAAAACAAATAAATACACAAATAAACTATGTACTAACAAAAAAATAACATATTTGAAGTAAGTTAGAGTAACTTAGATAAATCTAGTTAAATAAGCTTAAAGGTATAAATAATTAATCCGTGTAGACTTTTGAGTCCCTGTTCATCATCATCATACCAGCCTATTAATGTCCCACTGCAGGGACGGGCCTCCAGCAGATCCTACATCTGGGAGTAAGCCTTCATAAACTATAAATAGAAGTTATTTTGCTGTAGCGCACAAAGAATTATATGACGTTTTGTAATCTAGATATAAATTCAATTTTCGAGTTAATTTCGCCGTCGTCGATACATGGCGGTTTTTGCAGTTCTGGCAATTATATACTTTAACATGTTGTTCCTAAAGGTCATATTCGCGTTATGTTTTACCTTTAGCGACAAGTTACGCGTACCAAAGCGTATTAGTGACACGCTTACCACGCCTACTTAGCACTTCCACTTGATTCTTTCTTGCGTGGTTTTTCCAGGTTCCACAGTAGCGTAGTACAAAGATTTGTTTAAACTTTAAAGTAAGGAACATTTTAGTGAAATTGTTTTCTAAAGAGTTTAAGGGCCTTTACGCGGCTCACTAGCGCCGCCAATAGAAAAAAATCATAATTCGCAAATAGGATAAATAAAGTAAAATGTTGATAACAAAGTCTTGAGAAAAAGCAATAAAGTATTTTTATAACACACTCTCAACACTTTAAATGTTTTTTAATTAGGTAAATTTCGCATTCGAAAAAAAACGGCCGTTTTTGTTTATAATGCAATATTTATTTATTTACGAGACAATTACGTGTTGTGCCCTTGGCATTTCAGACCAGTTGCGTTTTAGACGACATGAATTTTAGACTAACTCCGTTTTAGACCAGTTGCGTTTCAGGCGACTTGTATTTTTAGACTAATTGATATTTAGACCAGCTGCGTTTTAGACCGGTAGCGTTTTAGACAAGTTGCGTTTTATACCCAGTGACCAGCTGCGTTTTAGACCAAATGCTACTTCTTCCAGTTGCGTTTAAGACGATATGATAGTGACCCTTTTTGATGTCGGTTGAAAAATAGATATAATTTGATACGCAATAACTATTTATTTAATAATCTACTTAATAATAATTCATTGAATAATGTTGCATCTACGCGAATTAGGATGTCAGTAGTTAGTACCTTTGCTTGGGCAAATAGAAAATACAAAATTCCCACTAGAACCAAAATTAAGTTAGGCACGGTAGTATACTGATGGTTGCCTGTACATCACCATAACAGACCATTAATGTCCCACTGCAGAGACAACCTCCTCCCGGGACGGAGAGATACTTGGCCTACGAATACCACGCTGGTCAGACGGATTGGTATAGGGTTTAATTTCAAGTTTTCCTTCTTTTTATTACGTAAAGATAATATTCACGGATAGTCCAGTCCAGTCCGTTTTTACGACACCCACGGGATGAGATGGGGTGGTGACATATTGTATTCTTACTCCGTCACCACATAGAGGTAACCTGAGAGTTTACTGTACATAAGAATGTAATAATTATTAATATATTAAAACTTGTTCCTTTTGAGGACATTATGTTGTATAAGTGAATCTTAAATAACTGTTTTGCAATTAATATATGCAAAAAGTTATTTATGTAAATAGTACATTTCCTAATTTTACAATTTCTCATGGCTATGACACTGTTTTTATTGCGTCATTTCCTTTAATATAAAAATTAATTTCTTTCAAATTAATATATCCTTTATGGTGTAGTTAATAAATACAATTAAATAAATAATATCTCTCACACATTTACACAACACAACCTAGTCCCTAACTAAGCTGATGTTGTACTATGTATACCAGACAAGGGATAAAAATACTTCAATACTTTATTTTTTGTAAATACCTACATATTATATAGAAAACACCCAGACCCATGCAAACAATCATGTTCACGCACACAAAGATTTGCATTGAGCGGGAATCGAACCCGAGACCTCTGTGTAACAGCCGTGTGATAAAACGACTACGCCACAGGGGTCACCGTAGTTATATTCCCACTCGTTCCAAATATTTATGTACATATAAATATGATTGTTTGCATTGGTCTGGGTGTTTTTTGTTTGACAGGTAAATCAAGTCAGTGTTACGCTATGGATTAGTGATATGGGGCAACTCAGTGGATGTAGATAGGGCATTTATAGCACAAAAAAAATGTATTAGAGCCATGTGTGGTGCTGATTATATAGATCATTGTAAACCATTATTTCAAAAATTAAAGATACTTCCACTGCCATGTCTATACATTTTTGAAATTAGTTTGTTTGTTAAGAAATATCATCATCTATTTCCTATTTATGAGCCTATTTCTAAAAGAGTTCAGGAAAGAAACCCAAACCAATTAGTGGTACCAACCCAGAGACTACATTTGTACAGTTGTAATGCCTACTGTATGGCAGTAAAAATTTACAATAAACTACCACCTCAGATAAGACTGTTGCCTTTACACAAATTTAAATGTGCATTGTTTTCTTGGCTTTTGGACATGTGTTTTTATTCTGTGAATGATTTTATAGACTATAAGTATAAATAAATAAATGTTCCTAATAGTAATAATTTTTAGTATAGTAGGTTTATAAAAAATAGTAAAGTAGATAGTAAATAATTAGTAAGTAATGTCCTATTATTGTTTATGTTTTTATATTGTTTTTTTTTTGTCATTGTCTCTGAAGTATTTATGTGATGTTAAATAATATAATTAATATTGAAAATACCTAGTAATTAAGTGCAATATTTCTACACCGAACACGGTAGTGTATGTTGAACCATTTTATGTGTAACAACCTGTAATACCATATACTTAGAAATAAACGATATTCTATTCTATTCTATTCTATTCTAAGTATGGCCGCGACCGTAAACACGTGCATATATTTTTTTAATTAAAATAGTAATGTACTAAGTATTTGTCTAAGAATTATGACTGCGCTTGTATGTAACCGGTTTCTTTATTAAAGTTACTTGAACATACGTAATAAGACAGGTTAGCTAACAATAATCTTTGTTTAACTTACTCATTAATCGTAATAATCTAACGACAAAACGAAGAAAACAATATTTTTACTAAGTCTATGTAGTGTTTGGGTATTTTATCCTTCCTAATCTTATTTCTAGAGCTACACAGAAAAACTAATACTTAAGTAAAAAAATGACTTCTAACGCACTTTAAATCAATGTTTTTATCACGACGAACGAAATACCTATTCTCTCTGGGTGGTGACGGAGTAAGAATACAATATGTCACCAACCACCCCATCACATCCCATGGGTGTCGTAAAAACTAGACTATCTGTGAATATATCTATACGAAATAAAAAGAACGAAAACTTGAAATTAAACCCTATACCAATCCGTCTGGCCAGCGTGGTATTAGTAGGCCAAGTATCCCTCCGTCACGGGAGGAGGCCCGTCCCTGCAGTGGGACATTAAAGGGCTGTTATGATGACGAAATATTACAAACATGAGTTTAACATACACAAAAGACATATGGCTTGCGATAACTTAAAAGTAATATTAGGACCTGATCCCTACCGGAAGAAAAAAGAAATAAGTATGTACTTATTCACCACTTAAGCCCGATTTACACATCGACAATTACAGTAGCGAGTTGAGTAGTAAGTTTTTGATTAAGTTGATTTGAATAGATTACAATCCTATTTTTTGGCAGTACGAAGTAGCCCCCTCTCTCGCGTCTCGCCAACTTAACTCGCCAAAAAATAGGATAGAGATCTATCTATTCAAATCAACTTAATCAACAACTTACTACTGTACTTGTCGATGTGTAAATCGGGCTTACGCTTTTTCTTTTTAACGACCATCTTCTGTAAGTGGCCAGTAAGTAGATTCAAAAACAATACCTATTCAGCACTTTCTAAACGTAAAAAGTAATATAAGTATGTTTTCTAAACGTACAGACCGCATTGTGTATGAAGATGGATGTACTTTCTAACGAGGACATGCGTTGGGTCAAGATGTCACCATAATGGCGTCTGAGGCGTAAGAGTTGGGCGGTATTTACAAAAAACTACTTTTCGCCGTGCTAGTCGCTTGACCACCTTACCGAACTGCCTTGTAAATTCTCCCTTGCGGCCTAGACGAATTGCCATTCAGATGGTAGATTTACGCCGCGCGGCAAAAATCATGCGGCTTTAGTCACCTGTGTAAAACCGCTCTTACAATCTGGTGTGATCGTCTATTGTGTAGACCGCACCGTACGGTTCGTGGTACGCTCCGAACCAAGTTTGATCGAGTCTGTGACTAATTTTAGTGCTAGAGTTATCTATTTTAACACAGATTGCCTGTATTTGACGACCTCTGTGGCGTAGTGGTTATTTAACATGATTACTACGCAGAGGTCTCGGGGTCGATTCCCGCTCAATGCAAAATCTTTGTGTGCATGAACATGATTGTTTGCGTTGGTCTGGGTGTTTTCTATGTATAATATGTATGTACTAGCTGCAAAACGCGACTTTGTCCGCGATTAAATATGAAATGAAATAAAAAAATATTGTATAATTCATACAAAGTTAATTCATCATCATCATATCAGCCAATCGACGTCAACTGCTGTACATATGCCTTCTCCAAGTATTGCCACCTTGTGCGGTCCTGTGCCTCCCCCATCCATCGGCTTCCAGCCGTCCACACCAGCGCTTCTCGGTACGCGGTCGCCATTCCAGAATCTTTTTCCCAAACAATAATCAAAAATCTTTTTCTCTTGCGAATCTCCTCATTTTTGATTCGATCACGCAGGGAAACTCCCAACATAGCTCTCTCCAATGGCCCTGAATAAGGATGAGCTTTCTGAGTAGGCCCATAGGTCAGGCTACAACATAGCTCTCTCCTTTCCCCTCTGGGGTGACCATGAACCTTTTGAGTAGGTCCATAGGTCAGGCTACAACAGAGCTCTCTCCAATGCCCCTGAATGACCATGAGCCTTCTGAGTAGGCCCATAGGTCAGGCTACAACATAGCTCTCTTCATTTCCCTCTGGAGTGACCATGAGCCTTTTGAGTAGATCCATAGGTCAGGCTACAACATAGCTCTCTCCATTGCTCTCTGAGACACCATGAGCCTTCTGAGTAGGCCCATAGGTCAAGCTACAACTTAGCTCTCTCCATTGCCCTCTGAGACACCATGAGCCTTCCGAGTAGGTCCATAGGTCAGGCTACAACATAGGTCTCTCCATTGCCCTCTGAGTGACCATGAGCCTTCTGAGTAGGCCCTTAGGCCCCCTAAATACGATTTTTTTTTTGTCCTAGCTTGATGTTATATAGCCTATAGCCTTCCTCGATCAATGGTCTATCCAAAACTGAAAACTAAATTCAATTCTAAGAAGTAGTTCCTGAGATTAGCGCGTTCAAACAAACAAACAAACTCTTCAGCTTTATATAATAGTATAGATTATTAAAAAATATGTATTAAAAAAAGTATTTAAGTAAGTTTATCCGTTGTCTAGTACCCATAGTACAAGCTCTGCTGAGTTTGGGACTAGATGGCGTTGTGTGAAAGTGTGAGGAATATATCTTACTCGCTGCCGCTCATAACTTAAACAGACACTTCCTAACAAGTATGTTAAGTACAACAAGTATTTACAATACTCACTCGCTAAGTGTTAACTGTAATTTTATTTTAACGACCTCTGTGTACTGTAGTTATAATAAGTAGATGTAGCGATCCCGGGTTTACTTCCCGTTCTATGCAAATCTTTTGCGAATATGAAAGTTCGCATTGGTCTGGATGTTTTCTATGTACTTAATATGTGAGAATATACGCTAGTTTATATAATATATAAACTAGCGGCCTGTCCCGGCTTCGCACGGGCATTATTTTCCCGCTTTTCTGTTCAATTTTTTCCTGAATTTTCTTTGCTATAAACCTCACGGAGCCCGAGACCTTTCCAACGAATGCAAAATCGTGGAAATCGGTTCGTGCGTTCTGGAGTTATAGCGTCAGGAAGGAAAACCCGACTTATTTTTACATAGTAGATATTATGTAGGTATACTTAAGTACTTAGTTATATTTCGTTTCCGTTGTTTAGTACTTATAGTAGGTACAAGCTCTGCTTAGTTTGAGAGAAGATGGCATTGATTGGATTATCATCATAACAGTCCATTAATGTCCCACTGCAGGGACGGGCCTCCTCCCGTGGCGGAGGGATACTTGGCCTATTAATACCACGCTGGCTAGACGGATTGGTATAGGGTTTAATTTTAAGTTTTCCTTCTTTTTATTTCGTAAAGATAATATTGACGAATAATCCCTTAGTCGGTTTTTACGACACCCGTGGGATGAGATGGGGTGGTGACATATTGTATTCTTACTCCGTCACCACACGGAGAATTGATTGAATGTATTAGGAATATTTTTATAAAAGCGTACCTGACTAATTATTACAATACCAGTGTCCCTCTCTAGGAGTCTTGTGTTAAGAATACATGGTACAATAACTGAGTTGTAAGGGTCCTAGTAGACCAGTATAATATACTACTAGCTTATGCTCGCAACTTGGCTCGGACTAAATTCGAGGTAGCACTGTTCCCCTTTCCTGGACACAGAAGAACAAAACGCCCTATGTTACTCTCCATCCCTTCAACTATCTCCACTTAAAAAATCACATCAATTCGTCGCTCCGTTTTGCCGTGAAAGAAAGACAAACAAACACACTTTCCCATTTATAATATTAGTATGCATAATAGGCAGAGTTTCCCAGAAGTAGTTCCATCCCTGCAGAGGGCCACTGTTAACAGTTACAACGATAGTATGTACAAGAATGTTGTTACACGTTTTCACAATGTTCTTGTGCAACTGTTTGTGTCATGGCGGCGGCGTGAGAGACTCCCATATTACGTTACTTATAATATGTGTTTTTATTATAATTTTATCTTGTTTTCTTACATGTACTTACGCGAAAGTTAATCATCATCACTACATAACATACTTAACACTAACCCCCTTACTCATAAAAGTCTCTAAAATTTGATCACTGTTTAGCGAGATTTTTATTAGCAAAACCAACCTTAAACCAATCAATTTAAGAGTCTATGCTAATTAATCAATTGACTAAAATTGAAGAGGCGTTTATGAGTAAGGGGGTAACTCCCTTACTCATAAAAGCCTCTTCAATTTAATCACTGTTTAGCGAGATTTTTATTAGTAAAACCAACCTTATACCAAACAAAACCGTAACCCCCTTACTCATAAAAGTCTCCAAAATTTAATCACTGTTTAGCGAGATTTTTATTAGCAAAACCAACCTTATGCCAAACAAAACCGTAAGAATTTAAGCTAATCAATTGACTAAAATTTAAGTGGCGTTTATGAGTAAGGGGGTTTGTATTTAAAAGCTAATCAATTGACTAAAATTTAAGAGGTCTTTATGAGTAAGAAGGTTAGTCGCTATCTGCTTAAATTTTTAAAACTACGCAACAGATTTTGTAGCGAATTTTTGAGGATGATTCGAGAGGAAGGTTTATTTATTACATGCATAATATAGAATACCTAATAGTATTAAGCGTAGGGGAGTGGGGGCACCAATCCGTCTGGGCAACGTGGTGTTAGTCTCTCCATTACCGGAGGAGGTACGTCCCTGCCGTGGGAAATTAATGGACTGGTATGATGATACAATTATTATTAACCGTATTTTATTACCGCCCTTATATACAATTGATTACAATGTATTATTACTTTCTAATTACGTTAAATTAATTATCTTTACCCGCATAAAAGAGCATGGTTGCGTTGGGGATATCAATATAATAAGCGTGCTCTACTTTAGTCTAAAAAAAGCTGAATTTATCGGTCTATGGTTACGACAGACGATACCCACTGCAGGGACGGGCCTCCTCCCGTGACGGAGGGGTACCTCCTTGGCCTACTAATACCACACTGGCCAGACGGATTGGTATAGGGTTTAAATTCAAGTTTTCCTTCTTTTTATTTCGTAAAAAACCTATTTGATTGGTTTAAAGATAATATTTACGGATAGTCCCTTAGTCGGTTTTTACGACACCCATGGGATGAGATGTGGTAGTGACATATTGTATTCTTACTCCGTCACCCCACGTATTTCGTGATTGGTCTGCCCTATACTTCGGAAACCTCTTCATTATGAGCGACACTATAGCTTCTACTTAACTATATTAATTTAACTCTATATTGTTTCAGAACAAAATGAAGACTGTTATGGTAATATTTATGTTGGCGATGCTGTACGGTGTGTTCGCGAAGGCGAGAGGGCCTGACAATAAGGTACCTTAATACAATCTGTTTTTATTAATAAACTAGCTGATTCTTGCCCACTTCGTCGGGCGCGTGCCTTTTTTAAACATATTTCATTACTGCTCCACTCCTATTAGTCATAGCGTGGTACTATATAGCCTATGACACTCCCCGATAAATGAACTATTCAAAACAGAAAGAATTTTTAAAATCGGTTCAATAGATCCAGAGATTACCCCCTACAACATCACAAACACACAAACTTTACCTCTTTATAATATTAGTATAGATAGATAGGTAGAAATGTTTTTGAATAGTGATCGCTTACCGGAAAACCGAGGGTCAGGGGACCCTTCACACGGGAGACACGGGGCACCTCTAGTTAGGAAGGTGGGATACCGATGGATGTGGCAGGCATAGTACCGCACAAGGTGGCAATATTTGGAGGAGGCCTATGTCTAGTAGTGGATATCTATTGGCCGATATGATGATGTTTTAACAATTTTTGACGACTTCAGTGGCGTAGTGGTTATATAACATGACTGCTACGCAGAAGTTTCGGGTTCGATTCCCGCTCAATGCAAATCTTTGTGTGCATGAACATGATTGTTTGCACTGGTCTGAGTGTTTCTATGTATAATATGTATGTATTTAAGTACTAATATCCGTTGTTCTGTTACCCATAACACAAGCAGGTTAAGCCTAGCTTAATTTGGGAACAGATGGCGCTGTGTAGAGATGTCCGTGAATATTTATATTATTTTTTATAATTCAGGTGAAGATAGCCGTGTACTACGAGTCACTGTGCCCTGACAGTAAGTCGTTCATCAAACAACAACTAGCGCCTGTGTGGAGGGACTTTAGAGGTGTTGTTAAAGTCAAACTGGTCCCATATGGAAAGAGCACCGTGAGTATATTATTTTTAATTTTTAAAAGACATCTTCCCCACTAGGGTTCTAGAGCTGTGTCGCTGGGATTAAAACTTTCTTTTACTTTCTTACTGCATCCCGTTTTTAGAAACAGCTTTAGACAATTGGTTCAGTAGGGGTGTGTACGCGGTGGTAGTAGAAGAAGAAGGCGTTACCATGCCACAGCTGTGTTTCGAAATGTTCCTACCTTAAAGCAAAAAGAATACTGTCACTACGATAATTTCCAGGACCGACTACTGACATAACTTGATACGCCCAGATTAAATACCATTGCGCGGTTACCCAGCTATGTAATGACCTCGCCAATTTTAACCTACGTTATCCTTTATGAATCAGTAATTCAAACTGGCTGTACTGTACTGTATTAGGTACTAGCTGACCTGTGCCCACTTCGTTGGACGGCGAAAAACACGCGTCCCTTTTTTAAACATATTTCATTACTGCTCCACTTCTATTGGCTATAGCGTGATACTATATAGCCTATGACACTCCCAGATAAATGGACTATTCAACACGTAATTTTTTTTTAAATCTGTTCAGTACCTAGATTCAGAGATTACCCCCTACAACGTCACAAACACACAAACTTTACCTCTTTATAATAAGTATAGATTAGTACTTATAACTTATATATTATTTATTTCCAGCACGACAAAGTGAACGGCAAGTGGCAATTCATCTGCCATCATGGACCTGATGAGTGCTACGGTAACAAGGTGAGCATCAAAACTAGTGACTATGGCGACCTCTGTGGCGTAGTGGTTGTATGGCATGACTGCTACGCAGAGGTCTCTGGTTCGATTCCCGCTCAATGCAAAGATTTGTGTGCATGAACATGATTGTTTGCATTGGTCTGAGTGTTTCTATGTATAATATGCATGTATTTACAAGAAAAAAGTATAAGCCAAGCTATATAGGCTTTGGGGACAGATGGCGCTGTGTAGAGATGTCCGTGAATATTTATTATTAGTATGTACTTTGGTCTAGAAGATATAAAACATCGAGGTTCAGGGCAATTGTTTCTGGATCGTACATATACTGTACTGCGTGGCATTCGTACTCGGACGTTAACGGGCACAAAGAACATCCAGACTAATGACAATAATTTGTGGGTAAAGGATTCTCCGTGTGTTGACGGAGTAAGAATACAATATGTCACCACCCCATGTCATCCCATGGGTGTCGTAAAAACCGATTAAGGGACTATCCGTTCATATTATCTTTACGTAATAAAAAGAAGGAAGCCGTCTGGCCAGCGTGGTATTAGTAGGCCAAGTATACCTCCGTCACGGGAGGAGGCCCGTCCCTGCAATGGGACATTAATGGGCTGTTATGATGATGATAATAGGAAGAAGTCTGTGCCTATATTCAGTACTATTTTTTTTAGCTTATTAATAATAAAGTACCTAACATAGGTACCTATAGTAGGTAGACATTTAAAATCTTGTGACATTACGATATTTCCCCTCAGATCCAGTCGTGTATCCTGAAGGACCGCAGCCTGCAGGACACGGAGAAGATGGAGCTCGTCATCTGTCTCATGAGTCAGGCCAGTCCTGACAAATCTTTAGACACGGTAATTATTAACTTATATCTATGAATTGTTGTTATTATTTTGGGCTGGCAATGTTGCTTTGAGAGGATTTAGGTGTTATTGTCAAATTTATTTTTAATAATTACTACCCGGTCACGTTATCTCGAGACCTGGCGTCGATGACGTCACGTCGCGTCTGACGTACCGTGAGGAGAACGGGACGCGAGGTTTGCATTCCAGCGAGGTCTCTAGATAATGTGTGTGACCGTGTAGTTAAATAACTAATCTAGCCCGAGTTGATACCAATTATAATAATATTTACCTACCTACGCAATCTCGTTTATGTACATGAATGATACACAAAATGCACTTTTTTAAATAATAAATAGAATGCTAAACCGATTTTGAAAAAAGCGATATGAAGCGAAAGCCAACCTACACTTTATAGGAACAAAAAATAATCAGTATGTATGTCGGACTTCCTGGGTTTTTATTGAATAATTTTCCTTCTTTCCACTTAGCCAATTTCTTTCCTAGGGGTTCCCTACTTGAGATATAAAGATTTGTTATTGATACAATATCAATTGCTCGAAAACGTATAAGTAGGTACTTGATTATTCATTAGACCTATGAATCGTGAGCTCTATAGCTTGAAACGTCTACGCATCAAAATCCCTAATTGCTATAAGCATCGGATTGACGACCTTTGTTATGAGTATCAAACGTCTTTATATCTCAAGTAGGGAACCTCTTTTCTAGACATATGTAGATACTGTAGAAGTTTTTAAGTGTCTCTTTTGATATAATAATTAAGTATTTTATATAATTCCAGTGTTTAACCGAAGTGAACAAGATGTCGGAATCAGCTAAGATAAAGCGGTGCGCGTCTGGCGAGCAGGGGGACAACCTCCTCGCTAGCTACGGCGACAAGACGGACACTGTGATGAGACCCTTATCTTTCGTACCTACTATTGTTATTAATGAGGTATGTTACATTATTATTTATTTTATTTATTTATAGACAAAAAAAAAACAAAATATATATAAATATTTATATAGACCTAAAACAAACAGGCTTGAAACTTGACTCAAGTATCGTTTTTTTTTTCAAGTATCAAGATTTTTATTACATTTATCAACTAGCGACCCGCCCCGGATTGGCACGGATCCATTACATAAACTTTATAATTTCAAAATCTACTTCCTCTTTAATAACTCTATCTATTTAAAAAAAAAACCTGTTTAAAAATCCGTTGACGGACAGACAGCTACTTTGTTTAGCACTGTAGTAAATTACATCAATTGCAACATTAAAAGTTTACGGCTGTCACGCCTAGATGGCGTTGTGCAGTTGAGTTCTAAGTTGCGGTCTGGCGCCGTTTATAGCTATGGTCAAATTTGGTAGTCGAGACGGGTACTCGGGTGGCCTAGTAGCCATGGCGCTGGACGCGTATAGTCCAGAGACACGGGTTCGAGTCCCGCCTCGAGTATCAATTTTTTCCATTGTCTTTCTTCTTTTCGGATTTGAACACTAGTAATTAAAATTTTATGTTTTGTTCACAGAGATACGACCAGACGATACAGGACAGATCTCTGACTAACCTGAAGGGTGCCGTGTGCGACGCGGCCGCCTCACCCAAGCCTCATAATTGTTAAATAATAATTAATTATAAGATAAGATAATAACTAGAATTTATAATTGAAATTAACTCGTTTCTTTTGTAAATATTAAACGTTGTCAATACTAATAAAATTAACTTTTTTATAAAAAAAGGCATTTTTTTTTTCAAACTGAAAATATCATAACACCTCGAGGCATAGTACCTAGTACTTTTAGTTTTTTTTTACCAAATTTTCATTTGGAAAACGAGACATTTTTTAGTGGACAGACCCCTTACGGACCCACGGTACCCCTGACGATACCACCAGGGGTATCGTGGGTTTTTTAAGAGTAAACGATACCCCTAACTAATAGTGTTGTGACGCTAATCGCTTCAGACCCACCGTACCCCTGATGGTCCTTTAACCTCTCAGACGTTTAGTACCGGATCCGTACAAACCCCGTTGTCTGTGTTGTCCCGTATCCGTCCCAAGAATACCGGCTCTGAATTTACGCAATTATTATGCCTAACCACATAAAAATAACGTATTTTATTGCTTGAAATCTATTCTATGATTATCAACCAACCATAAAAAAGTGTTGCTCTTAAAGAAAAGAATGTACTTACAATGAAAAAACTCTTTAAAATGACTGGCTATGAGGATGTTTGCCGATGGCGCGCCGATTTGCTATTTTGAAATTTGTTTTTAGGAGTGAATTATTGTTGTAATCTTAAAGTTTTTTGGAAAATTGATTGGAATATTGTCTAGGAATGTGTAAAAATAAATACAACAAAATTTTGTGAACAAATTTGTTGAAAAATCTTTAACTTTTTGCAACAGGTAATGTTTGTACTGAATCGCTTTACAAGTCTGTATTAAAAAAGGAAAACATATTTTATAAAGAAATGTTTATGAATAATTATTGTGTAGTGTTATTTATCTTGCTAAAAGAGTCGTTGGTCATATTACGATTCATATAAAAAAACTTTATATTTTGAGAAATTCAAAGAGCGGTCGCGCGCTCGCGGCCGCGCGCGTAACTTGCGACAGACGACGGGTACAAGTTTGTATGGCGCTTTGACGTACGAGAGGTTAAAGTTAATCTGACCCAATAAATTTTCAATGGAATAACAATATTCCATTGATTGACGACCTCGGTGGCGCGCCGGTAAAGCCAGCGGCTGCCGCGCATGAGGTTGTGGGTTCGATCCCCACGCAGGACAATAATTTGTGAGATCCACAAATTATTGTCCTGAGTCTGGGTGTTATATGTGTCCGTTAATTGATGTTTGTAAAAGTCCCCGCAACACAGGGCATGATCCCTAGTGTGGGAGTTGTCTTTTAAAAAAAAAATAAAAAAAATAAAAAAAAAATAAAAATATAGAGAGAATACTTTAAGCTTTCCATGACATTTCGGCATAACTACTTTTTAAGAAATACAAATAAAACAAAATAGCCATATTAATGTAATTTTATTTACACAAATACCTTATTACTTAATGTAATTACGTTTACACATAATATTATATCACTTAATATTAATTAATACATGTAGTAGACACACATACATACTTATATATAACTTATATATTATATTTATTCACACATATATAAGGCATATAGACTCCATCAAAGATGAGACAAAATGAGCAAAGTACAGTACCCGGCCGTAAATATTACACATCGACCTGTGAAAAGAGACAATCGGCCAATTTCGGCTTCGTAGAGCATCTCTGTCGCACACTATTAAATCATAGTTTGTTTTAAGGGTGCGCATGCCAGTCGCAACTTCATACAAACGGAGAAAGTTAATTGCTCCTTCATATTTTGATAAAATTTATTATCAAATAGTATTTACTTATAAGTAAATATTATTTTACGTTCCCCAGTTATTTTGGGCAATTTTAGCGTGCACGTTTCCGACCACAATCATTTAGGCTCCGCCCACTAGCAAGTTCGTGTCTGTGGAATACGTACCCTTAACAGTTGCTAATAGATACCAGACTGTTTGTATTTCGTGCGACAGAGATGATGCTCTACGATCTCTTTTCAAAATTTGATGTGTAATATTTACGGCCGGGTACTGTACATAATATTATGTCATATTTCAATGATGAAAATACAGTATCTTGCTTGGATTCGACCGTTGGTCCACCCTGAGGGTTCTGCAGAGGCCGTAGCTGAGATAGATCTCTGCTTTGATTGAGTCTGGGCCATTAAAGTACAGTCCTTTAAGTTCTCAAGAACTTCCTTCTAGCGTTTATAGGGCACACTAACGTCGCCAATTGAAAAAAAATCATAATTCGCAAATAAGATCTTATTTGCGAATTATGATTTTTTTTTCTATAAACGCTCTTAAAAATAAAAAGAGATACACTCTAAACCAATTACATAATTAGCAGTGTCTGCTGTTAAAACATTACACAACAACGCACAAACCGATTTCCATGGTTTTGCATTCGTTGAAAAGTTGTCGTGCTTTGCTATAAAGCAAAGAAAAATCATTTTTTAATCAACTAACGAAATGTTACATAATACGAAGCCATCTGGTAGCGAAACGGAGTTCGCCGGGTTTGCTAGTCATACATAAATACATACACACATTTTTACCTTATATTCCTATTTAATTAATTACACTTAAACTATCTGATGCCTGCAGCTTTACCCTCGTTGTATAAGTAGCTTAAATGTTATTCTACACCCTAAACTACCTATATTCTAAATTTCATCAAAATCCATTCAGTCGTTTTTGCGTGAAAGAGTAACAAACTTCCACCCATACATCCTCACAAACTTTCGCATATATTTAGTTATACTAACTAAATATAATTATTTTAAATGACTATTTACACACACAGCGGCCGGCGCCATTTAAATATAATAATTATGATTAATAGAAAATAAATTTCATATAATATATTAATTAGGTACAAAGTATTTATATATAAATGGGCGGCTCATTAACTTATTAAAACATACATTTATTTACATTATATTAAAGTAATAGATTTAAATTAAATAAAATGTTTATCTTTAGTCACAGAAATTGATAAAAATAAAAAACTTACATTATCTACTACTTGCTGACCCGTGCCCACTTCGTTGGGCGGCGAAAAAAACGCGTCACTTTTTTAAACATATTTCATTACTGCTCCACTCCTATTAGTCATAGAGTGGTACTATATAGCCTTTGACACTCCCCGATAAATGGACTATTCAATATAAAAAGAATTTTTAAAATCGGTACAGTAGATCCAGAGATTACCCCCTACAACGTTACAAACACATAAACTTTGCCTCATTATAATAGAAGTATAGATTTGTAATGTTGGTTGCTACGACAATGATAGTAAAGTCGAATTGCTCTTACGAACAATTATTGTAGATTGCATAAATTTTTATTTTGCATGAGATTTGACCCTATATTTGAGCAAGGTAGCCTCATTCACAAGTACCTACTTTACAACAAGGTAAACGCGCAGGAAAATAGCTATTCGATTTAGCTTATGTCTTTATGTATAGTATGAATATATTTAACTCCCTAGAAACCCCCTTACTCATAAACGCCTCTTAAATTTTAGTCAATTGATTAACTTAAATTCTTACAGTTTTGTTTGGTATAAAGTTAATTTTACTAATAAAAATCTTACTAAACAGTGATTAAATTTAAGAGGCGTTTATGAGTAAGGGGGTAAGTATTATGAGACACATATAGTATAAGCTCTGCATAATTCCAAAATAGATTACTTTTAAGAATGGATTATTGATATACATATAGTATATTTCTGTAGTATTAGTAGGCCTAGTATCCCTCCGTTATGTCAGGAGGCCCATCCCTGCAGTGGGATATAAATGGGCTGTTATGATGATATTTCTGTAAAACTTTTTACAATAGGAAGAATTACTTATAGAATTAATATTTACACACAGATGTTGTCCTACACACGGTGTATCAGTTCTCATGGTAGCCACTAATGCAAGTATTTGCCACTGAGGCTAACTAGAAAACTACATTTAGACAATTGTCTATGTAGAAATTGCCTGAGATGTCGTAAAAAACGCTAGTCAATATCTCTGACAATGAACGAAATCTTGATAGAATACCTACACACAGAAATTAGCCGATTGTCTCTATCTAAAAGTCGATGTGTAACATTTACGCCCGGGTACTGTATATGTCTCTTCTAGCGATACAGGTAAGTTCCACCCAATAATATACTGGCCAGATGGACTAAAATAGACTTATTATCAAGCCTTTCCATTGAAATTTTCCCAATCATCTATTACTAACCCCCAGCACGAAATAAGACATTAACTAAACACACTATAGTCCATTCCTCTAAGGCCAGAGCGGATTACCATCACAATCAGACTCAACTTCAACAGCATCCTGGTGTCTCCTGGTCCTATGCCTCTTCAGATCAGATCTCCGATCAGTTCTATACTCACACAGATCACAGCTATACCTCTTCCCAGCCCCACTAGCACTTAAATGTCTCAACGCGGCCATTTTATCACAAGACCTATTGTCACACTTAACACATTCTTTACTCACAACACTTTTACTACGTCCCTTCTCATGGCACTGTAAGTGGTATATAAGTGACATGTTATGCTTAGCCCTGTAGTCGCATAAGTGGCACTTGTACTTCTTCTCTTCTTTATGTTTTCTTACGTGTCTTGAGAATTGAGTCTTGCTGGCCGATGTGTAGTTACAAATATGGCATACTTGTAATATTGTCTGGTGTTCTTGTAAGTGGAGCTTGTAGTCCAGTGGATTTGTGGTTGAGAAGTGGCACTGCATGCAGAACAGGTCAAAGGATGGCCAGACTAGGGCGTTGACCCTGTTTGTGGGTTTGGGAACTTTTTTTGTTTTTTTCTTGGTTTTTTTCTTTTTCGTTTTGGGTTTTTTGATGAGTGTGACTAGCGGCTTGTCGTCCTCGTCCGTTTCGTCTGAGACCTCGACCGTGTCGATGTGGGGCTCTTCTAGGATCACATCGTCGTCGTCACTTGAGGTCAGAAGGCTTATGGCGCCGGCTTTTCTGGAAAGTTGAAAGAGTTGTGTTTTAGTATAAACTAGCTAACCCGTGCCCACTTCGTTGGGCGGCGAAAAAAACGCGTCCCTTTTCTAAACATATTTCATTACTACTCTACTCCTATTAGTCATAGCGTGATAATATATAGCCTATGACAATCCCCGATAAATGGACTATTCAACACAGAAAGAATTTTTAAAATCTGTTCAGTAGGTCCAGAGATTACCCCCTACAACGTCACAAACATACAAACTTTACCTCTTTATAATATTAGTATAGATAGATAAAAGTTCACAGGCATGATAGAAATTTTGTTTTTAATGTACTTCACAGTGAAAGTTCTGTTAAGTGAATTGTAAATATGATTTTACTTTTAAATAATAATGTGACCAGGCCAGTCATATTTCTTATTCGACGCCTCATAATTTGTAATTAATGTTTTAAATAAATAAATACTCACTTATGCTCATCATTATCCTGACCAGGGTCAGTGTGGTCAATATCATGGATCTCTTCATCGTACTCCCTCTCTGGCAGCATGAGGCTGGCGGGGTCAATCTCCACCTGAACACTCTCCAGCACCATCATGCACTCAGCGCTTGTGTTCGCTGCACTTGTGTCTGTAACGAAATAGAACGAATCCTTACTAAATGCGCCAACTTTTGGTTCAACTTGCCAAACTCGCGTATTTTTTTTCACTACAGTCAGTTAAAACTGGGCATTTTTTTCATTATAAATTTTATTCTAATAAATAAGTTTTATTGATACGAAAACTAGACCAGCGAGTTTTAAATTATTTATTAGAGTTTAAAGAGGCATTATTAGGGGAAACCCAGCTTAAAAAAAAAGTTGGAAAAAGTTAAGATTTGTGGCAATAGGAGTAAAAGGCTGTCACAGAGTATAACTTTACAACCATGCCACCTAGACTTTTTTTTATATTTTTCTGATAACCAGCGTGACTTGCTTTATCACCCGGTTCCGGGTTGACGTCGGGTTTTGGGACAACCTGTATAAGTTGTGATTTGGTATCTTGGGATAACAACCATCATGATAATTATATTTACCTCGATAGAAAGGCCATAATAATTTGGTTTTTTTAACCTATTAATTATTATTTATTTTAATACACACCCTTATCCACAGATATCTCAATGAAGACCGGGGGAGCATCATCCTTGTCGTCCAGCAGTATAGGCTCAGGCTGCGCGGGCACTTCTATCTCTACTTGTGGTAATAAAGCGTTGGGTTTGTTCTTTATCTGGTAGTTGGTGATCATGTCCTCGAAGTCTGGAGGCTGCTTCGGATCTGGTGGGGATGTCCTGCAAAATTAATGGTTTGTTATAGAAATAGGACAAAAACGATTTTTCAAAGATCTAGAGGATAGGGCTTGAGATCGTCAGTTCGACTACAACGCTAAAAATCATTCTCTAAGGGCGCTTGTACACGCTAAGAAAATTTACCGTGTCTGCGACAGACAAGACAAATCTTCGTGTAGACGTTAAGAATTTTGTCTGTTCCACACACGAAAACTTTTCGTGTCTTCCGCAGACAAGACCAATCGAAACGTGTACACGATAGGATTTTTTTCGTGCAGTCGTCAGACGGGCGTAGGGCGCGCAAGTAATAACAAGTGTGATAATCAGTGTGAGTTTCCTTTAGTAAAAATGTTAACTAGAAAGCAAAAAAGTATGATACCCTACTACACCGCTCCCCGCCCCTCCGCAACAACGTTCACCGTGTCTTGTCTTGCGCAGACAAGAATATTTTCTTACTCATCGCCGACGCTGTGTACACAGGTCGTGCTTAGAAACAACACGAATTCTTGCGTAGGCCCGTACAAGCGCCGTAAGCCGTTTTCAAAAACTAATGTAGCCTATTTTGCCTGTGAAAGTCTTATATCTATACTAATATGTATTATAAAGAGGTAAAGTTTGTGTAATCTCTGGATCTACTGAACCGATTTCAAAAATTCTTTCTGTGTTGAATACTTAATCTATTTATCGGGGAGTGTCAAAGGCTATATAGTATCACGCTATGACTAATAGTAAATCAGTAATGAAACATGTTTAAAAAACGGACGCGTTTTTTTCGCCGCCTAACAAAGTGGGCACGGGTCAACTAGTTATTTATATTTTTGAAGAAAGACAGATCTTGCACTATCGATATCAAGCTCTGTGCTGTGCCAGAGACGTCCAGCTTCAAGACTCTTTCACTTGAGTATTACACTATGTAATAATTATATTGCGTCAGTATTCCTCTGTCTCAGGAGGAGGCCCATCCCTGAAGTGGGACAGTAATGGGCTCTTATGATGACGATGATGATGGGATTCAATCCTAGGACATTTTTAAATACCTATTATATGTAATTAGTATAACTCACCTCTCATTTTGTACTTCACTATTAGTATTTTTATCTTTGCTATTTCTTTTACAGATACCATCTTTATCTTTTTTATTCTTTCCTGTAGGTACAACCTCCTCTGTTATATCACTATTAACTGGCAACTCAACAGTGTTGCCAGTGGTAGAATCAGGAGCAGTGTACGTGGTAGTTTCTACATTTTTTTCTGATGGCAACTCATCGGTTCTGGTTGGTGTATCTTCTATTGTATTTTCTGTGTTATTCTGTAAAAAAGAAAATATAGTTTCATACAATTATTTATATTAACAGCAAGCAGTTCAAATTAATAAGTTTTTATTAAATTTGGTACAAAAGAGTGACGGACTACGATTACAAATAGTAAAATCACGAAAGTGTCAGTGTATAGCTAAAATATTATATCTATACTAATATTATAAAGAGGTAAAAGTTTGTGTGTTTGTGACGTTGTAGGGGGTAATCTCTGGATATACTGAACCGATTTTAAAAATTATTTCTGTGTTGAATAGTTCATTTATCGGGGAGTGTCATAGGCTATATAGTATCACGCTATGACTAATAGGTGTGGAGCAGTAATGAAATATGTAAAAAGACGCGTTTTTTTTCGCCGCGCAACGAAGTGGGCACGGGTCAGTATATAAAACTCACATTATAAAGCTTCAACGTGGGCACAACTTTCTTCCTCAACCGTGCCTTGCCTCTGACGACCTCGTAGTCGTTGCGGTTGAAGTGCTGACTACACACCACTGTGCCTAAGGGTATCTTCGACGGTATCTGGATCATCTTTAGCCATTTGTTACGGAGCACACGACTAGCTGGGAACCTAGAATATATTGTATGTTGATTAAATAAATAAATAAATATTCCTCACTCTTTCACACAACGCCATCTAGTCCTAAACTAAGCAGAGCTTGTACGGTCAGCTGCAGAGATATCTAACCCCCTTTACGAATATAACAGTGCGCTAAAGGGGTTAGATTTCTTTGCAGCTGACTGTACTATGGGTACTAAACAACGGATAAACATACTTAAATACTTGTTTTTTTTTGTAAATACATACATATTATACATAGAAAACACTCAGACCAATGCAAACAATCATTTTCATGCACACAAATTTTGAAGATTTGCATTGAGCGGGAATCGAACCCGAGACCTCTGCGTAGCAGCCATGTAATATACCGACTGCGCCACAGAGGTTGTCCTAGTACCTACATAAATACGCTAGCTAGCTACTCATGCCAGCTACTTAAATAACTAGTTATCTAATAAAAACGTAGTGTAGGACGCCCCCCAGCTAGGTAGACCGACGACCTCATAAAGGTCTCTGGGTTGGACTGGATGCGGAAGGCGCAGGACTGAGTTCTGTGGCGTGTATTGGGAGAGGCCAATGTCCAGCAGACTGAACTGGGCTAGTTGATTGATATCTAATAAAAATAGATTACTTACTCAAAATATGCTAAATCTTCACTAACACAAACACAGCCAGCTACACAGCAGCGACCCATGGTGCTTAGTTATTACTGAAAATATTAAACATTATTTTTATTACCTATGTCATAACAGCCCATTAATGTCCCACTGCAGGGATGGGCCTCCTCCCGTGATGGAGGGATACTTGGCCTACTAATACTACGCTGGCCAGACGGATTGGTATTAATTTCAAGTTTTCCTTCTTTTCATTACGTAAAAATAATATTCACGGCTAGTCCCTTAGTCGGTTTTTACGACACCCATGGGATGAGACAACATTATATATATGCTTGTAAATCCTAGATAATGGTACAACCACTAACATTCTTGGAAAAAAGGGTATGATATTGGTAAAAAAATATCTTACAAGTGTACAAAATAAACAACTTCCTTAAACCATTGCTTCTTATTTTGTATGCTTACTATAGGCCGACCGTTTAACTCAGACCCCGCCTGCGGTAATAGGGGTGCGCGGGGGGCGAGGACAAAGGAGAGAGCTATCTCTTGATTTTTTGGCAAAACGGCGCCATCTAGATACTGTGACCTGAACTACATCACATCACAACACAGCTCTAATTTTTAGCTAGCATATTTTTATAAAATAAAAAGAAGGAAATGTTGAAATTATACCCTAAACCAATCGAAATACCTGGAGAGATTATTTTATTTTTTGGCAGGCTTTAAATTGTGTAATAATTTAGATTGCATATTTTCTCTAAGAAAGTACGAGTTTAAATGGCAAGATGACGCCACCATCTTTGAAATTTGTAAATTGTATAGAAGACGGACTAGCTTACTGCACTAGTGTCATACTGACATACTGACTAGGTGTCCGGGTAGTGTGTAAAAATAAAAAAAGCTCTTATTATTGTTCTTATTATCTGTAAATATTTTCTAAGATTGATTCTTACAAATTAATATGTTTAAATCATACCTGTTTTAATGTGTATATGAGTCATATAATTTCAAAACCCCCAAAAGTGCTTTTTCTTAAATGTCGACAATTCATGAAAAACATCTTAAACTTACTAACAACCTTACTTCTGTACGATTTTTAACATTATATTATTATTGTAATCTAGCAATCCTAACAAACATCTTTCTTTAATAAAAACAATTTGAAAAACGAGGTTATTTGAAAAAATAGATTCGTTTTAGGCGACTTAGAAGTTAACTTTAGGTTTTAGTGAAATTTGAAAGTAACCGATACCGTTTTAGAGGGTTTTGAAGCAATCACTATTTTGAACTAGGAAGGTGTTATGCAATAAAATTGTAAATAAGACACAAAATAAAAAAGGCAATTATTTTTAAAATTATTTTTTTTCAAAAGAAATGGTTAAATGGTCTGTCAGATATCGGCTCGCACCAAAAGGTTCGGGAATTCCTTCCTATGCCGAACCATTAAGTTGTGGAACCAGCTTCCGGCTCACGTATTTCCTCCATCATATGACATTGGGTACTTCAAACGCAGTGTGAAGAAGCATTTGGCCAAACCGGCAAGATGATGACGACGGATGGAAGTTGTTTTTGGACTTCTATCCGTTGGCTTCATTTGTGGACTATACTCGCGCTTTCCATCAGGTTCGATATAGTCATATTGCCGTGTTTAGTATAAAAAAAAAATGGTTTTTCATTTTTATGTAATAATGAAATAATAATTATGTAATATTATTGATATTTTTGGAGTCGGTGTCAGCCAACGAAATACGATAAGTAATATCTAAGCAAATGGAATGGCGGCCACGAATTACAGATTATATTACTATATGACTTCGACATTATGACATAAAGTTGTTGATTGTTTATGGATTGGTTTAAAAATTAAACAAATATTAAATAACTATTTTTATCATATTTAAATAAATATATTTTAAAATACCTGTGTCACGTTCAAACGTTTTAATATACCTATTTAGTAACTGATTAAAGCTTTCCATAACTTTGGGCGTTTATATAGGTTTAACCAGCACCGTCATTTGAAAAAAATCGTAATTCGCAAATAGGATCAATAATGCAAAATGTTGTCTACAAACTACAAAGTCGTTAGAGGCAATAAAGTTCTGTATAACACATCACTTTAAATGGTTTTTAATTTTAAGTAATTGTCTTTGATTCGTAGTACTTTCTCATCTTAGTCTTTAGTCTGTGTATAACACGACGCCATATTTCTTTAAATTTTAAGTCAGGAATATAAAATAGAATATAATTATCGTGGCTGACACCGACTCCAAAAATAACAATAATATTACATTATTTGTAAAAATTTGATTATATTTTAAAGAATCTACAAATAAATATATTTGTAGACACTTCAAGAAATATCCTTAACAATACTTTTTACAATAATTGAAAGAACCAATTATTTAGATTATAATTAAGTAAAAAGAATGTCTGATTTAATGTTGCAAAACCAAAATACAACTAATTAATTTTGAATTTTTAGTGCATTTTTTTTTTGAAGTCGGTTTTTTTTTGTAAAATCTTATTTTATTTGGCATAGGAACCAACTCGATATAGCTCTTGTGTATGCTACCATAACGGAAACCGCTACCCCGCCCCCTCGTCCCTTTCATACCGCAGGCGGGGACTGAGATAAACGGTCGGCCTATAGTTGGCAGTCAACTATTGTAAGGAACCTAAATTTACACACTGTTGACTAGTTTAAATTAGTATAGTCTGTGTGACAGAAAAGTAATATGTGGTACTAGCAGCCCGTCCCGGCTTTGCAAGGGCAAAAAAGAATGTCACTCACAAAAAACGTAGGTTTCCATTAGTACAAGAATTTTTCAAATCTGTTCAGTAGTTTCTGAGCCTATTCAATTTAAACAAACAAACAAAAAATCAAACCTTACTTTTTTATAATATTAGTATAGATTACTATCCCATCTCATCCTGAAGATATTATAAAGGATGACCAAAGCTACTACATAACATAACACCTACTGCCTCATAATAAAAACAAATTTTACATATAAATGTAAAATCTGTTTTTCTCAAAAAACATGACATCAAGGCCCGGTCTCTGCAGTGAGACATTCAGGAGCTAATCTGATTTGCTCTAAAATATTTGTATCTTTGTAGATAGAATACATCACTACTAAATAATATTTTTGGAAAATTAAAAAACAAATAATTTTCATAAAATTACATTTTGGTGACAACCCTAGCCAATCCAGTATATCGCACCTTGAAAACAAAAGTGGCATTATGCCAAAAACGTTGATTTTGAGTTAAGGACACAGTCTAGTTTATTTCAAAAAAGCGCTTCGAATGCAAAGACATACGTTCTAATAGTTCCAATAGTTTTGCCTAGATGTCGGTAGTGTCAGTTTTTACTTTTAGGTTAAGTGACGACGTGGTAATCAGTGATGTGAATAACGACTTAAAATAAAAAACGAACTTATCGTTTTATTTTTTTTCAAAAGTGACTTTTGTTAATTGCTTATCTGCTTATTTCGTTTTTATTTTAAAATGATTTAAAAAACCGTAGTTTAACCTACGCTATTGGTTCTTTACATGAAGTTTACTTCCTGAGCTTACGTTCGTTCAACAAAATATTTAATAAAATCTTTATAGATTTTAAAATAATATATTTGATTTTTTATAATCCTAAATTTACTTTTAACTAAAAATGTGGTATAGGCTTACCAGGAATATAAAAAAAACATGACAGGAAGTCGCTTTCGTGTTTAATTGTCAATGTTATGATCAAAGTATGAATGACGAAAATTAGTTCTTAAAAATTCCGCAATATGGAGAGGTTTTTATTTTTCTGGTTAGGCTTTATTTCTAAAATAAAACATATGTCCATTGTTTCAAGCCTTTTATTAATATTTACATATTAATTAAGTTATTATTTATATACTACTGTGAATCAATTATTTATTTAATAAGTAAAACGTATGAAACGTTTGACCGTGCGTTTATAGAGATAGCTCTTTAAAGGCACGGCATTATCTTACAAACGTTTTCTATTTTATTATTAAATAATAAAATGGGAAACGTTTATTACTATCTTTATAAAAGCACGGCATATCTTAAAAACGTTTCATAATTCATTAGTACCTATCTCTATAAACGCACGGCATATCTAACAATGTTTCCTATTTGATTATTTTTATTACTATCTTTATAAACGCACGGCATATCTTACAAACGTTTTCTATTTTATTATTAAATAATTAAATAGGTAACGTATTTTAGATATGCCGTGCGTATAAAAAAATAGTAATAAAAAAATATTATTACTATCTTTATAAACGCACGGCATATCTAACAAACGTTTCCTATTTTATTATTTTTATTACTATCTTTGTAAACGCACTGCAAATCTAACAAATGTTTCCTATTTTATTATTTAATATTATATCTTAAAAATCGTGGTAAATCTAATCTCTAATATCTATCTACTTATTACTATCTCTATAAACGCAAAAAATTTACACTAAAAATTAATAAAATTTAATAAAAGCAACTAACGCACTAAACGCGCGAGCAGCAGATAACGGGCGTCGTTGTTCGTTGTTTGCTTTTTTAAGTCAAGTACAATACTAAAATAAAATTTGATGTCAATGTCATTTTTGTCGTTTAAGTACATTGTAAAAAGCTAATAACCTTAACTGCTTATAGTTGAAAGTGAGGTTAATTGCTTATTTTTAAAAGTTCGTTTTATTAATTGCTTATGGTTTAAACGTCCATCTCTAGTGGTAATTGAAAAGGTGGCACTATATCAGTTAGAGCCAAGCATCCCAGTGGAAACGAACGCTGCGGTGAGTAAAAAAGTGACATTTTATGTTTAGTGACATTTTAAACCTAATTTACGTAAATTAATTCTCTACATGAAGCAATACATAATTGGCACTTTAAGTATAGTGCCGTTTATGTAGTTTAAATTTTGCCGAAATAAAATATTTGATTAATTAAAAAATGACATTATATGTTTAGTGCCTTTGTTAATGTTATAGTATTGTAATAATCTTTTAAACGAATAAATACATAAATGGCAAAATACAGTACTAATTACCGTATTTTGATGATTTTTAAATAAAATAAATTTAAATAAAAATTTACAGAGCTTGATTTGACTAAACGATCAAATAGAAACTCCAGAACTTCAGCCGCTTTATCTGAGCAAATTGGAAACCGTGACCCTTGACCATAAATTTGTCGCAATACTTCGAGAGATCATCCACAATCGCCGCTCTCAGGTCTACCTTCTCTCAGACTAAAGTCGTGGGAGATCACAGAAGAATGGCCTACCATAAGGTAGCGTTCTGGCTCCGCTTCTTTTTAACATTTAAACCAACGACCAACCGTCGTGTCCTAATACATCCCGCTTCTTATACGCTGACGATCTCGACGACTAACAAGCAACAAACTTCTCAACTGGCGCTTGCTTTCTCGGCTGGAGAATATACGTACGCAGTTTGGAACCGATCAGCTCTAGCTAGGGTGGTGGATACAGCTTTGAACGAAACCTGCCGGATTATTACAGGTTGTCTCAAACCAATACCGGTCAGACTGGTGTACCATGGCTGGCATCGCGCCCCCAACGATGGGATGTGGCAGCCTCCCTTGAGAGGAGCAAAGTGGATAGCGACCCCCGGCACCCTATGCACGGCTATGATCATATCCTATCACAGCAAAGGCTGAATAGCCAAAAGAGCTTTATAAAGTGCGTCCACCCTTTACCCAGCAAATGCGAGGTGCAATCTTGAAAGGGTGTCTCTGCCGGAACTGTTTGTGCCACTCTCTGAGAGGCTTCCGCCCGGACATGAGTTACCATGGGCTACCTGGAAGTTCTTAAACAGATTGCGAACCCAGGTATGACGAAGCAAGAAGAACATGCTCCGGTGGGGCCTCACGAACAATCGCGGACTGAGTTGCCTGTGCGACGCCCCCCAAACTATGACCTACCTCTGTCCTGGATGCCCTAACACCTGCACTCAGGAAGAGCTAATAAATGACAGCTATAACGCAGTCAGTGTCGCAGAGTTTTAGGGTACATCAATTTATTCCACACGTTTTGCCACCGATACGCTAAGAAGATCCTTAATGTTGATTATTTTTCAATTGTACTGATTGTAACTTACTTTACTTTTGTCAAATAAACATTTTATCTTAGTATTATCTCATAATTTTGTTTTATTTATGTAATTATTATCATAAGATAAGCTATAAATTGCGTTTTTATTCTAAAACAGTAACTAATAAAAAAATCAAAAGTGGCACTATACTGATATTTTTTTTGAAACAGATTTTTCTAAATAAGTAACTTAATTACTCGCATGTTTTCAATAATTATCTAAAAGCCAGATAGTCAAACTGTTAGATGAAACTTATAACCGTGTTATATTTCAGTTATTTGTATTAGATATTGATCACGGTATTAAACCAAAACTTTAAAATGGCCGTACTGAAAAACTACTGTTTTTGTATAACGCCACTTTTGTTTTCAAGGTGCGATATGTCCGAAATGTAATAACTTGTGTGTCCCTATTACGGAAACTACATCGCTTTTGTATCGCAACTACAACAACGACCTTATTACTATTAGCCGTAAGAACTATAATCCCATATCAAAATTATCATGATTCGATATCGTTACGATCTAATTTTCTGAATAACACCTCATCGATAATTAATTCAATGGTATTACAATCGATAGAATACTCTTTATAATAGCTAAAAACTAATTCAATATCGTAAATATACATTTCTAGCCGGTATTTTCGCGCGAAAACAACAATTCAAAGGTTAGAAACATAATAACAAAATATTTTACCTTACCTCTCTCCTTATGCTTTTAAAACAAAATGTACATCATTTGTTTTAACTGTTTATGTCATAACTTGTATTTATTTCATACACATTTACACAAAAACAACGAAATAATTGGTTTATTTATTATAATTTGGAAGAAGAAAAATATTTACTCAATCTTTTTCTAGTTTCTACACTTGTGACGTTTAGTAGTGATGCTTCAAGCACAGATAATAAAATTAATCGATTCGGAAGCGAACTACATAAACTGACTCGAATACGATAAATTGTTTTTTGACTAATAAAGCCCAAATGGGTTCCCTATTTCGACTTTCGCAGTAAAATAGGGAACCCAGCCCAAATATATATAATATTATTTAAATATAATAATCAATGACGTTATAAAAATAGCATCATTGATATTATATTAGTTCTCACTTATAATTTATTAGTTATAGTTTTTCTTTTATGTAAGACGCTTTTATTTTCCTAAATTATCAGATTTTAAAGATCAATGTATCGCATTGATCTAAAAAGAAAACTTCATTTACTTACTTTTCAGTATATTATTCTTATCTATGCTTTATACTCTGTGACTTACTCGAACAACCAACCAAACCAACCATTCGTATCACAAACTACAAATTTAGGATTTTGATGACGATGGATTTGTTGTGTTGTTATTATTGCAGAAACAGCAAAAATTTAAAATCGAACAGACTTAACTTTATCATTAATCACGAATGATTTTGCACAAGAATTGATTAGTAGATAAATGAGAACACACCGGCAGAGCGTAACGTAAGTACTGTTTATTTAGCAAGTTATGTAGTTTGGTCTTATGAAGAGCGACCACGATTCTCCTAAGGTAAGCCCTTACATCCTGGGTTGCCTTTGTCGGTGGCCTAAAAGTGCAGTCGCAAAAGTAGAATCTGTGCTCTGTTGATCGGCTTGTTATGACCTACAGACACATCTCTATAGTTTGTATATTATAACCTCTATTCAAAAGGTCTTTCTCTACTGTCAACACATTCAATACAAGTCAATACATTTATGAAAACATAATTTATGTTCATAAAAATAATGACCAATTTGTCAAAAGAAGTGATGTCCATAATATAAATACTAGAAATAAAGATAGACTTATTCATCCGTATTCTAGGCTCCAAAAAATACATAGTTCATTTCAGGGTCAATGTGTCCGATTTTATAATAAAATTCCGAAAGATATTCAAGATCTAAGTTTTAATAAATTTAAGAATGAAGTCAAACAAAAACTTATCGTAAAGGGATATTATACTATCCTAGACTACACGAAAGACAAAAAGGCTTGGGATTAACTGCTTCTGTTCCCCAGGCTGTCTCAAATAATGCAAGTTTTTGCACTTTTTTTATTTATGTGTGCTACTTGTGCTAATTGTTTTATCTCTAAGTTCTTATTGTATTATTGTATCCTTTCTATCTTTTTTTCTGTCTTCCTTGTTCTCATGCTTGTCTTCTATTTTTCTTTTCTTTGATTATTATTTTTTATGATGTATAAATGGTGTATTATCCTGTCTGGTACTTTCAAATATTTTGATTGGGTATATGATTTATGTAAAAAAAAATTGTAAACACAACTGAATTTTAAAAGAGTTGCCATGAGTTTCTTTGCCAGATTTATTCTCATTGGCCCTACCATTTGGAAACTGGAATTTATAGATCAACACAGACAGACAAGTAGATTCAAGTAGTAGATTGGTTTTATTTTTCTCCTTTAATTTACATTTGACAATACAACGCGGCTTTTTTAGTGCTGTAGCGTTTGTCTGTGTCGATCTATAATTTTAATTGTAGCTTCAATTTTAAGTAAACGACGATTTCAAACAATTTGTAATAAATTTTATGAAATAAAGTAATTTGAAAATTTGTCACACTTTAAGTTTGGCTGTTTTGTACATTATGTTGGTGAATGCTTCTCTTTTCACAACATTAGGACTGATCATCATGGCAAATGTCTTTGTTTCCCCTCATAATCCAATCTCCATTATACCTAACAATCACAACAGTTATGTTTTTAACTGACTTGCTACTCTTATGCATCAGGTGCGACCATCATATGCATATACATGCATAGACGGTATCTGCTTTATTATTATATTTTACTAATATTATTGGGTATCGGTATCGGGTAATTAGAGTGTTTACCTAAAACGTATATGTGTTAATACCCGATAATATTAGTAAGTGCATTAATTAAATGAAATGCGAAAGTTTTAAAGTTAATATGGTATCTGCTTTGTGTATAACTACTGGAATTAAAATCAATATGTCTTGTCTTAACCTTAAAGCATACTATTCAATTGTCTAGATCTAAATTAGACCCAAGAATTGAAAAATAAGTACAACAATTATCATTACGTGATTGAATCTCTAATAGTGCCCCCCGGGAACAACTAAAATAAAATTTGTGATACCACTGGTACACTGTTGTATAGAGATTTGAAGACTGGGGGTGCCAAGGGTCCGAATTAAGGTTCCCTTGACACCCCCAGGGGTGATAGCCAGGGGAGCCTTGGGTCCAGAGGTAATAATGCACTATTTTTCTGTTCTTTACCTTATAAACTATTTATGACAATATTGTATCTCATTTCAGAATAAAATTAAAAGAAGTGTTACAGTTCAATTGTTGAAATCCCTGATGAAGTTACAATGAAAGATCCTAGTTCTAAGAAGTAGTATAGACATCAAGCATAAACATTTATGAATATTGTTTCAAATAAAAACACAGATAATAGTAACTTAACCAACAATTCATTAGAATAAACATACATGGATGTCATGGAAGCCAAAAAGAGTGTAGTGAGAAACACAGACAGTAGATATAATCAAATAGAAGACTCTAATATTAAAGATAATCAAAATAGCCTTACAGCTACTTCAGACAGTGAAAATATTTCTATAACAGACATTAAAGATACACAAAGTAAAGTTAATGAAACACCAGACCCTAAAAAGGAAGAAACATTAAAAATAAAAGATGTTGCTCCTAATGTAAACGCAAACAATGAGAAAATAGAAGTTACAGATATTGATCACACAAATACAAATACTACACTTAGTGAAAATCTAAGCAATGAAAAAATTACACTTGAAGACATAGATATTACTGAAGCAAATGAGCCTAGACAATATAAAGACAGTGAAGAGAATTATATACAAGAAATTAACAATATTGATACTACAGAACCACAAACAGGCAAAAGCCCAGACAATAATGAAGAGGACACACAAGAAAATAAAGCCACTGAGAAAGATACAACTAATAGTCTTAAAGAAGGTTCAGACAGGCCAAATGCTACAAATGATATTGATACTATAGATACATTAAATAGTGTTGCAGAAACTCCGGATGTTACAAAGAAAGATACACTAGAAGAAATTGATCTAAGAGGAAACCCAGATAGTATAATTAATGATACATTGGATACTAATAATACAGATACACAAAGAGAAAATACATGCATTACGAATACTAAATCACTAGACAGTATTGATGATAATCCAACAAATATTCAAAACAGTGCTGTAGAAGACACAGACAGACAATTTATAGATATAGACATCCCACAGGATAATCCTAAAGAAAGTACAGAGGTATTGAATGATAATTTGCAAGAAAAAGATATACAAATAGAATCTAGTGAAACCAACATTCATCCTGATATTACTGTGGTAGGCAGTGATCAAGCCAATAAAACAGATAATGTTGTAAGTACAAGAAAGAAAAGAAAAACGGAGATTGAATATCTTTGTGATGTTGAATTGAAATTAGAAAATGAAGATTATGATTCTTTTGTGGATGAGAACGATAAGATATATTATAAGAAGTATAAACTACGTAAGAAAAGGAAATTAGAGTAAGTATTTTTAGCATTGTCCGTGTGGTGACGGAGTAAGAATACAATATGCCCCATCTCATCCCATGGGTGTCATAAAACCGACTAAGGGACTAACCATAAATATTATCTTTATGAAGCAAAAAGAAGGAAAACTTGAAATAAAACCCTATACCAATCCGTCTGGCCAGCGTGGTATTAGTAGGCAAAGTATCCCTCCGTCACGGGAGGAGGCCCATCCCCGCAGTGGAACATTAATGGGCTCTTATGATGATGATTTTTAGCATAGTGTAGTTTATTGAGCCTAAATTCCCCTCTGCAAGCCCTAAAGGGTGGCAGAGCGGTCGCGTATCCCAATCCACGAGATCGCGTATCCCAATCCACGAGATCGCGTGTTTGAATCTCACACAAGATAATGTCATAAATTATTGTCTTAAAAAAAGTATGTGTTTTTATAAAGGCACTAGCTGACCCGTACTAGCTGACCCGTGCCCACTTCGTTAGGCGGCGAAAAAAACGCGTCCTTTTTTTAAACGTATTTAATTACTGCTCCACTCCTATTAGTCATAGCGTGATACTATATAGCCTATGACACTCCCCGATAAATGGACTATGCAACACAGAAAGACTGTTTAAAATCGGTGCAGCAGATCCAGAGATTACCCCCTACAACGTCACAAACACACAAACTATAGCTCTTTATAATATTAGTATAGACTGGCTATTGATAACTTTTGCTTCATGCTTTCCATTAAAGTCAGTCCAGGAATAAAGACAATTAGTGGTAGTCTCAGTCATCACTTTGCCTGTAAATTAAATGCTTCTTCATATACAGATACCGCGCGAGTTGAATGCAGTCGGGGTCTGAGGTAAAGAGCGGGAGCATCTCCCCCCGCTATCTGCACGCCCCACCTCACGCGCCTGCAGTATAGTGCTGTGCCATCTTTGTCAACTATCGTACGTTTGCCGTGTTATTGTGTTAATAGTAATACTGAAGTTCCTGTGTTATTTTTTATTCCGTTTTGTGAAATGATTATTAATAAAAATAGGTAAAAAACTTTTTAAGTTAAACGGTTTTATGTTAAACATACATTGCAATGTTTAAGATAAATGTACGAAAAAACAAAAAATAATAAAATAGATACAGTCGTGGGAATTAAAAACATTTATGCAAAGACTAGACTAAAATAAAACCGTGGGGCACGTTAATTGTCTACAACTTATCGACTTTGTGCGATAGAAGAATCGTTTAATTCGTCGTTTGGCAGTTGGCCCGCAGACGGTGAGGTAATTACTTACTATTTTCTTGCTCATAGAATTGACGTGCCCCACGGTTTTATTTTAGTCTAGTCTTTGCATAAATGTTTATAATTCCCACGACTGTATCTATTTTATTATTTTTTGTTTTTTAGTACATTTATCTTAAACATTGCAATGTATGTTTAACATAAAACCGTTTAACTTAAAAAGTTTTTTACCTATTTTTATTTTCTAGTTTTTATTTCGCATTATGTTTAATTCATTTAGTGCTTCATTATTGCAAGGTTTCTTGCCCGTAAGTTTATTGCAGTCCAACTCCTCTATACGTACTCCCTGCAAAGATCTTACTCTACTAAGAGCCACGTAGGCTCACCTTCTTCAAACAGTTTCGCACCTAAGTATACAACTGCGTGATCCACAGTGCTGCCCTGCATTTTATGTATTGTACAAGCCCATGATAGTATTAAAGGCAAATTCTTCTTTCAGCCTTCCCGTAATTGTACTCAGCTGGAAACTATATGGCTTTCGGGTGTAAAAGATGTCCTCCGTCTCTTGCGAAATCAATTCGGACGTAAGGTACATCTGTTGCATACATCTGAGTTCCCACGAGTAATGTACATTTAAACGGTCGACCCCCCTAGAGGTCCAACAAAGGGGCAAGGCTATGTACAACAATATGCGCTTGAGTCTTAAGGGGAAAACGCTAACGACATATCATTTTTATCTACCTTAACGCCACACAGTCCTCAACACGATACAAAATCTTGACTTGGGTGGTGGATTCAGGCCGGATTAATCAGATACCTACATTACAGATTCAATTTCTAAATTTAAATCGGTTTAAATTATTTATTCTCATTAAGAATTTAATTACAATTCACTTAACATGAGAACATAAAATATAAATAAAATTTACAAAAACTTGAGAGCATACAAAAACGGAGGTAGTTATAGTTAAAACATTTTGTATCATCCACACATTCTTAAATACTACCTACACTAAATACAATTGCGAGCGTAGACGGTTATTAAAGTACAAAGATGTAAAATAGTTGTGCGCTCGACTAGATGTGATAATTTAATTATAGAAGTATATTTTGTTTAGTTTTATTGAATTTTTTTATTTTTTTATTTTAATTGATTTTTTTTTATTTTTTTTATTTTAATACTGTACTTATAATTTAAGTTTAATGACAGTTAAATAACATTTTTTAGTTAATAGTCTCTATTACATATTTTTTAACTGCTTTTTAAAAATAGTAATTGATTTTGATTCTTTAATGTTTTTAGGTAGTTTATTATATAAAAGAACACCTTCATTCATAATGGTTTTTTACCATAGTTTGTACGTGGAGGTCTTACAACTAAATCTTATTATTATACGCCATTTAGTGGCTGCGCCCATCTTAAGTATTGAGGTTGTATAGTGCACTGTATTCTTCTTGTCAAGCCCTTTTATTTGATACCCATATTGGTGGGATTGATAAAAAATTGTTATCAGCCATTTTGTAGCGGCCGCCATCTTGGATTTCAATTTTTATAGTATATTGTATTCTGCTTGTTGAGCCCTTTCATTTGATACCCATATTGATGGAATTGATAAAACCTACGTTATCCGCCATCTTGGATTTCAATTTTTTATAGTATATTGTATTTTGCTTGTTAAGCCCTTTCATTTGATACCCATATTGATGGGATTGATAATACCTACGTTATCCGCCATGTTGTAGCGGCGGCCATCTTGAATTTATAATGATAATGAATAAACATAATTGTATTGTCACCGAAATCTAAAGTGTATACAAAATTTCAGATTAATCGGTTGACAGGAAGAGGGTGAAATTTGAATTACTAAATTTGACCCAAGAATAAATAATAAAACAAACGGGGTGAGCTAAATAAAACCGTTTAAAAACATGAGATAATTATGATATTGTTTTCTTTTTTCATCATGTTAACCTAGTGTACTAAATAAAATTAAACCTATAACATTGTTTAAATTTATCGACATGAATGTCAATCAATAATTATAATTAGGTCACAGCACTACCGCATTCCTAAGCTCTGCATTCAACTCGCGCGCTATCTGTACAAGTTGTTTTAAAAAATAAGCGGTTAATGTTACCTTTGTTTTTCAGTGAACCACAAGAAACTAGTGAAACAAAAGAAGAATGCGTAGACTACGAACAATGTCCCCTATGTGAAGAACTGTTCAACAACTTAGTTAGCTTACGAAGACATGTCCGCTCCATGCACGAAGTTAACTTAACATTTACTTGTTCACTCTGCTCACAAACATTCGATACAAACGATTTATTAATCAATCATAAGAAGGTGCATGAACATGAAAGCCATTCGTACGCATGCCACGGCTGTAAAGTTGCATATTCCAATCACTGCGACATACTAATCCATGAAATATCACACTCTTTGAAGAATTCCAAACATAACTGCATAGAATGTGGCCTTACTTACGACAGAGAGCCTTATATGACCCACATATTAACTCATTTTGAACCTAGAGACACGCAGACTAGTGTAAAAGAGGTAAAAATTCCCTGGCAGTGTCCGGAATGTGGGAAGATTACTACAAGAGCTACGTACGAGAAACATATGCTTGATCATACAGGTGTTAAACCGTATCAGTGTGTGTACTGCGGGAAGTGTCTTAAGACAAAACAAGAAAAAAAAATACACATGCAGAGGCATACAAATGACCAGACAATGTACAAGTGTGATGTGTGTGTGAAAACGTTCCAGATAAAGATCCATTTGACTCGTCATAGAGACAGACATAAGAACGATAAGCGACTCCAGTGCGATACTTGTGATAAGAGATTTATCCATTTTGAGTCTTTAGTGTCTCACTGCGGTGAACATAACGGTAGAGAAGTGTATAACTGTGTTGTCTGCGGTTCTGGATACGTTTCATTTTACTCGTTGAAGTTTCATATGTTTACGGATCATAGTTCTGTTCTACCGATTGAATGCGAGCCCTGTGATACAAGTTTTTATATGAAGTCTTTATTTGTAGAGCATTGCTTGAGTTTTCAACATAAAATTAATGTATTTAAAAGTAAGAAAAGTAAAGATAAATGATACTATTTTAATATAATTAGTATTTTGTTTTGTATTAAAAAAAATATATTGAATTCTAAATGCCTTCATCATCATCATCTATCAGCCAATCGACGTCCACTGCTGGACATTGGCCTCCTCCAAGTATTGCCACTAAATGTCTAAATGCCTTGTCATATTAAAAATTACTTTCTTAAGTAACTTTTTATATTCCTATATTAGCGAGCTGTTCTAGTAGTATTATCACGTTAGTCAACATTTAGAGACCCTCCACACTAAGCATCGCGTGAACGTTGCGCGAACGCTGGCGTGACGACGACGCTCTAAAGGACCGTTACTACTTGGGGGGCTTCAAGAAACGAGCGTACTCCCTTTTACAAGGTCGGCAACGCATCTGTGATTCCTCTGGCGTTGCGGGTGTCCATGGTAAGTGATCAACTTACCTTCAGGTGACCTGCTGGCTCGTTTGCCTCCTATTACATAAAAAAAACGCTAGTGTGGGAGGTCTCTAACTAAATGTAAGCTGGTGTTTTTTTATATAACCAATCATTACTTTACCATATTCTATAGGATTCTGTTCTGTTGTCTCGGCCTACACTCTAATTCATTATACTTGTTAACAAACACACTACACTAACAGTGCCGTGTCGCGAGGTCTTGATTCTCGATCCATGTCCGATATTAAGTGAAAACAAATTGCGCGACGGTAGCGCAAGCAGCTGCCTGCAAGAGGTTGTGGGTTCGATCCCCACGCAGAACAATAATTTGTGAGATCCACAAATTATTGTCCTGGTCTGGGTGTTCTTGGTGTCCGTTAATTGATGTTTGTAAAAGGTCCCGCGACACAGGGCATGATCCCTAGTGCGGGAGTGGTCTAAAAAAAAAAAAGAAAAAAAAAAATCCGGCTCTTGTATTTCCTCCATCGTATGTTATTCGCCCCTTCTTATGTAGTGAGAAGAAGCATTTATATCATCATAACAGCTCATTAATGTCCCACTGCAGTGACGGAGGGATACTTGGCCTACGGATACCACGCTGGCCATACGGATTGGTATAGGGTTTAATTTCAAGTTTTCCATCTTTTTATTACATAAAGATAATATTCACGGATAGTCCCTTATTCGGTTTTTACGACACCCATGGGATGACATGGGGTGGTGACACACTGTATTCTTTCTTACTCCGTCACCACACGGAAAATTACATAATACTATTTTAAACGGGTCTTACTCACGGTATATACTAATTAGCCTAGATACTAGTAAGATAAATACCTAGGTTTTTCTCCGACGTTTTGGCCGACTTGCAAAGGCCGTGGTCGCGGAGGGACTGGTGTCAGCGGAGCGTAGTCCTTGTGAAGTGCGGGGAATGGAATCTACCCACACTTGGTTGACATTTTGAGTATTCCTCGTATTGTAGGTACCTATTTTATATACATTACCTACACTAATGACGTCATTTAGCCAGAGACCGGCAAAGTGAAGACTACGGGAGTCTAGAAACTCATTTCATGATTACCATCCATTGTTGACGACCTCTGTGGCGCAGTCGGTATATTACATGACTGCTACGCAGAGGTCTCGGGTTTGATTCCCGCTCAATGCAAATTGTGTGCATGAACATGATTGTTTGCATTGGTCTGAGTGTTTTCTATGTATAATATGCATGTATTTACAAAAATAAAAGTATTTAAGTATATTTATCCGTTGTCTAGTACCCATAGTACAAGCTTTGCTTAGTTTGGGACTAGGTGGCGATGTGTGAGGATTATTTATTTATTTATTGTCCTTATTCCAGTATTCACACTTACCAGCAAGTTTCATATATTTTCATTGCTATCTAATAACGACAAATGTGTTGTGGCCTAGTCGATAGTTAAAATGAAAGATCGTGGACTGTATAAAATAGGTTTAATCGTAATACTTATTACTTTGGATTACAAACAAATGCCCGCGTTACAAACAGGCGCCTATCAAGCCGTCAAGCCCCGGCCTCCGCCACAATCCCCTCGCTCGTCCGCGAGTGCCGGCTAGGTGCGCTGACAATCTCCATACATAGTAGTTCCATACTACGAAATCATCATATCAGCTAATTGACGTCCATATCTAGACATAGCCTCCTCCAAATATTGCCACTTTACTACAAAATAAAACAACTTCATACAAAATAACTTTTTATTTACATAATACATGTATACAGTCAATTATACAATTCTAATATATACATCAGTCCATACATATATCAATGTGGTGATAGTAATACACCACCCCATCTAGTCAAAGAACAACTACTTAACAGTAAGAAATTAAAACATCATCGATTTAAAAACCCGATATAAACCCTTTTGGGTTCGGGTTTTGTGTCTGCAGTGGGTTATTACTTGGCTGTTATAATTACAGTACGCGCCAAATAACCCTAAACTATCAGACAAGTTTGTGTCCATATACTCAGCAGAACCCCTCGTCTGATTCGATTGAAAACCAAAATTCCACGTAGGTAATAGTTTGTACCTTCCGACTAGTGTAAAGAAAAATAAAGGTACAAATTCACCGCTACCTAGGGACATACTCCACAGGTCAAAAGACCTTCAAACCACGGAGGGTCCTGCTGGAAATATACTCTAATTTTCTGTGTTACGATTGAGGGACTATTTTCTTTACACTAGTCGGAAGGTACAAATTATTACCTACATGGAACTTTGGTTTTCAATCGAATCAGACGAGGGGTCCTGCTGAGTGTACGGACACGACAAGTTTGCGCATGTACACACAGCAACTAATCAAGCTAGACACTCATGTACCTTAATACCTTGAAATAAGACACAATTTCAAATGAAAATGTTTAACTTGATGTGTTGCTGTGTGTACAGGAACAAATAAAACACCACCTACCCCCATTTGCAATAATTTCAAGACGGCCGAGTAAGTTGACACTTACTGTACCTATTTAAAATACATATTATTGTTTTTGTATATATGATTGCGTGTGTATGTACGTCTGTGGGCCATTTTCGCAGAATATGTAAGTAGATACAGATAATTTAACCTGTAGGTAGGTATAGCTTAGGTACACCTAGAAAATTTCAATAATTCAAGTCAATTTAGCTGTTTTGTGCCGTAATGGATAAATTGAAAGAGCCAAAAAGAGAAAAACAAATATAGTAGGTATTGTCATAAGATGCTGGCCCCATATCCTCCTGTCTACGTGTGGTGACGGAGTAAGAATACAATATATCATCACCTCTTCTTATCCCATGGGTGTCGTAAAAACCGACTAAGTGACTATCCGTGAATGTTATCTTTATGAAATAAAAAGAAGGAAAACTTGAAATTAAACTACCAATCCGCCTGGCCAGCGTGGTAAAGCTGTAGTATTGCTTCTCGAACTCCTCACGCTCTGAAAATTGCTCGGCTCGAAGGACCAAATGGTGAGGTGTTGTCTTCTTGATGGTAAATAAAAGGCGTGGACTGTAGATACAATGTTGTTTACTTGCTGTTTAAAGTTATATTAACAATACAATATACTCGTACAAGACGCGGCGGTTAGAAGAATATAATTTTAAGAAGGCCGGCGCGGCCGTACGTTGTGTGGTATGTGGCTGACTAAAGATGGTGTCGGCGGCGAGCGCCGACGCATGTCTAGGGAGGGGCGCGCGAGTGACGGATCGCTGACCTTGATAGCGATCAGCTGGTGTGTACAGGTAGTGTTCCCAACACCAAGTATCCCTCCATCATGGGAGGAGGCCCGTCCCTGCAGTGGGACATTAATGGGTTGTTATGATGATGATGATATCCTACCGTGGGTGTCGTAAGAGGCGACTCAGGGATACCACGACCCGGTGCATACCACCTCGGGTCAACCTCCTGGTGGGGAGTAAACCACCAACAACAGCATACCCAAGGAATGGTTGGCGTCAGGCAAGCGGCCGGATGTAAAATATAGCCAAAACTTTTAGCAGCATGTAGAAGAAGGAGACATACTGCGCCGACCCCAAAAAAAAGAAATAAAAAAAAATTGGGATAAAGGCAGGGGGATGATGATGATTTCTTCTTTTTTTATATGTAGGTACAGTTAACAAACGTCTTAGAACAATTAGTATCGAATCAGGCAAAGATCAACGCATCCTTAGAGTTACTTTTAGAAAGAGACGCTTCCCAAAAAATTGAAACCATTTTAGGGCACCTTAAAATGTACATCAAGTGTTATAGCTGATTTACACTGGGTCAGTAACTGACTACAAATTCGAGGCAAGTCAGTGCTGAGCCGAAAAAAATCCTGTGTAAATTGATTTGAAGTCAGTACAGTGGCTTGAAATCAGTCGCTGTGCCGACATTGGCGCTGCGACTGACTTGTCTACTGACCCTGTGTAAATCAGCCATTATGAAAGTACAACCGACCTAATCTACAGTACAGAAAAGCTAGCTGTTTTGAATGTAAAAATGTTTGTATTCACAGTAAACATTAACAAAACTTTAGTCACGAAAATGTATAATTGTAACCTAATGTAACAGTAATCGAAAGGCAGACTTTGATTTTGTGAGAAAGCAAATTCACTTGAAAGGGTGTTAATTAAAACAAATTAGATATAGGCGGCCTTTACACACACTGTTCACGCATCGACCGCGTGATCATGCGAGTAGTGTTGCAACAATATATCGAACTATCGATAGTATCGATTGTAATGGCGATAGTCACAATATCAATAGTATCGATCATATCGATATTTAAATGTCAACCACGTGTCGACCAGCGTAAAACAGCAAGCGTGCGCGAGGGCGTATGTTCAACACACCACTGGCGACACCTACCGTTGAAGACAACAATCGAGCGATGTCACGCGCCGCCCGGGTCACCTTCACTTAGCCATATACCGCAAGCACGACAACACATATTTTTATTGTATCATAACCTGTTATACCTATACAGAATTAAATATTTACGTCGAAATATAAAATAAAACTATTTATTAAAGAGCTCCCACACACAAGAACCTTAAAGAAAGGGAAAGAGAAGGGAACCAGAGACAAATTCTAGATACACATTTAAAATACTGAAGTTTGCTCAATTCCTTCATAAAAATAAGGTAGCGGGTATTAAGGAAGGAGGCATTAAAAATCTAAGCAGAAACAAAGTCAGCGTTGAATTTGTCTCTGCTGAATCAGCCAACAAATTTTTGACCCTACAGATTATTGAGAACAATAAATACAATGCGTTTATACCTAGGTCTCAGGTTTTGCGAATGGGTGTAGTTAGGGACATTTTCACTGAATGGTCCTTAGAGGGACTATTGGACGGCATACACACTTCACCTAACTGTGGAGAAGTAATAAGAGCGAGAAGGCTAAACGTGAAACTTAGAAAAGAAGAAGAAATAGTGTGGACACCGTCCAAATCAGTTGTCCTGACCTTCCTTGGCCAAACTCTTCCAGAAAAAATATAATGTTTCTATACATCCCTTCCCGTGTCTCTTTATAACCTAACAACCATCCAGTGCAAGAATTGCTGCGGCTTAGCCCATATTGCAAAGCAGTGTAGGTCTCAGCCTCATGCAGGTGAATCCTGTACAGTCCCAGACATGGATGCTTCTTGTCTACTATGCCTTGTCTATATTGTTAAATATTTGAAAAACAATGTATTACTAGATCAGTCAGCCTGAAACACAGGATTACCTAGTTCAGGCTAGATTGTAAGATACTAATGTACATTACAAAATTGTACATATAGACAAGGTTTTAATTGTAAAGATTAAATGAATTATGCCGTGGTCTGCACAAAGCTACTGACCCTAAGTTCTTGAGCATGATCGACAAAAGGCAATTAAGCTGGTGATGTCGCAGTATAGCATTAGCTATCTTGAGGCCGCGACCAGATTCCCTCAAGTAAACCGACCGTATTCTGAGGTTGCTTCAAGTCCCCGCATACCCTTTACAGTTTCAAATTTTAATTCGTGTTCTCCCTCTAAAGTTTCGCAATCTGCTTCTACTTCTTCCTACAAAAAAAAAACAGTGATCCGCTCTCCCCGTCCTCAAATTGTTCTTGAAAAACGTTGTAGGGATTGTAGGGACACAGTATACAATGTATTGTGCTAAGTAGACAATTTATATTATGTGTGTGTAGTGGCGGCTGCGACCGCCTAGTAAGACCATTCAGTCGTAAATATATAGAGTTAACAAATACACGTGTATTATTACCAGTTCACACTAAACCCTTTTGATTTAGGTACCATACATTTCCCATTATTACCTAAAAAGGCTATGATGCTCATTCCCAGTCCAGACATTACCCGCACACCTACTTCTCCTCAACCAAATAGCTGTGCTCTCAATCTTCCCTAAGAATCTACTCCCTTTCTAAAACCTGTCAACTGGGGAAATACCACGAGGCCAGTAGTCAGAATTTCGGCTTAAAAATGTTCTAAAGGCAGTAAAAAGGAATAATGTCACAGCAAACAGCTGCTTAAGCATTTTGTATCCTAAGGCGAGCATTGCGAAATCATTTAATATTTGGCAAAACGGGAAAGGTAATTGGTAGATCGAGATAGAGAACAAGACTTAGCCAAATGAATAATGAGCCTTGGTCACGTATGCCACTGAATCACCGAACTTGTTCGGAAAAAAAGTGAATGCGTTCTTTTGAGTAAATGGCATATCAAGCATGTTCCGTGAGAAAACAAATATTAGAGGAAAGAAATAGTTGAGAGGTTTTCTCAAACGCAACATGGAAATAACTCTTCGTAAAGCTCAGTTTGTGAATCCAGCCAGAGCACAGAAGTTTAATAAACGCGTCGTCTAAACGCACTAAGCTTTCAAATAAAAATTGATTACTAGTTGGATAATATACCAAATCATCCAGAAAGATTATACAACATGGATGAAAAGGGTTGTAGATTGAATCTACATCATTAGCAGAAACATGTTTCTATGAAAAGTGCAAAAAGAGTGCATGTTATAGCCAGGAACATGCAGAAAATGTGAACATGCAAAAAACACAATATTACATACAATATTTTACCAGAATGTAAGGACTTAGAACTAAATCATCAACATTTTTATCACTTCTAGAATCATTCGATGCTGATGTATTCGCCATTACTGAAACAGGATGTAATGAATCAATTTACGATTCAGAAATATCGCTGCCTGGGTACTAGATCCTACACAACGCACGAGTTTGTAACTCGTGCGTTACCTAAAGTCAGTAAATAAATTGTAGATGTAGTATTGGGTGCAGCAAAGAGTGTTACTTGTGAGATGACGTCCGATAGGAAAGTATGGAAGCAGACATGCTGCGCCGACCCCAAATAAAATTGGGATAAGGAATGATGATGATGCTGATGAAACAGTATTAGGATGAGGAGTTCTTATTAACTCTTTCTCTCTGAAGACGGTCCCTCATGTCTAAGGATCGTGGTTAGTGCCAGGGTTGCATCAGAAGCGGATGACTTGTCTCCACCGGTTTCTGTCCAGCGCCTCTTTTACGACCGTATATAAGTGAAATATCAATATTCCGATCGCAAAGTAACAAAACAACTTAAGATATTTTGGATATTCTAATCACCCTGAAAGTCTTTACAACGTAGACGAAAAAGAATGTCGTTTATCAGGTGCTTGCCCAGAAAGCAGCACGAACTCGTGAATGAGGCATTCGAAAGTACAAGTGGAGCAACGTGTTGAAGGAAAAAAATTGGATCCATTCAAAACTAACCTGCACCTGGGACAAAATTCAAGATGATAAAATTAATTTGCATGGTAAATGTACCCAATGTAGTGCGGAAATTGACGTAACAAAACGTTTGACGTTTAAAAAGTAACGGACAAAATTATTAAAATTCTATGTAAAGTTCGGTATATTGATGGTACATACAAACATAACCCAAAAATGAAGTTCAAGCTAACGCCTTATAGAAGGCAACAAATGGCTAAAGAACTAAGTTATAAATCAGGTGTTGGCTGCTAAATAGTCTGTGAGTGCATCAACATCAGGTGCTTGCCCAGAAAGGAGCACGAACGCGTAAATGAGGCATTAGAAATAAGAAACTATCAACATTTAATTATAACACCGCAAATGTAAACTGGGCTCGGATAATGGAGACATTAGCAGATGCTGTCCGCCAGAAATTACCCTCTATCGCACATATCAATGACACACCAATGCTCAGGACATTGACAATCTTGTTAATGACATTACTATCGTTATTCAACACGCATGCGACAACATCCTATCAAAGTCTGGCAGAACACCCCACAATCTGCCCTTTTGGAATGAACAACTACAGAACCTAAAACGAAAGGTTGTTAAAATGTCGATCGGTAAAGTTTGGTTAATAAAATGGCGGACGACCTCAAGTTGCCTACATTAATATCGTTTATGGGGGAGGATGCGTATGAGCTTTTGTCAACGCTATTAAAACCATCCCTCCTATCATACAACAGGGGAGTGGAATTACTAGCTGTCCATCTGCAGCCAAAGCTTTCCATTTTGGCAGAAAGATACAAATTTCGACAGCGGCGTCAACTTAACCAGGAATCCATAGCGGATTACCTCACGGAACTGAAAAAACTCGCAAAATTCTATGAATTCCAAACAAACCTTAACGACAACCTCAGGGATCAGTAGGTGTGTGGACTAAATAGTGAGGTAATCCGACAAAAGCTGTTTGCGGAACAGGACATTTCATATAGCACAGCCGTTACATTAGTGCTGTCACTGGAGGCGGCACAGCGGGACGCGAGTGCCGTTTTTAGGTCAAGACAAAAAGACAAACTTTTATTAGGGGATAGTGGCTATGCACAAACAAATTTCATGATGACACCATTTAGCTGATGGTTACATTCATACAAGAGGAGAAAGACTATATCAAGAGTCTCAAATAAAATCAAGAAATGTAGTTGAAAGACCTTTTGGTTTGTGGAAAAGAAGATTCCCTATATTATCACGTGGAATTAGTGTAAATCTTCACCGTGTGCCAGGTATTATAGTAGCTACAGCTGTCTTACATAACTTAGCAATACTACAGAATGAAGAAGTTCCTCAACAAGATATAGAATAACCAGTGGTTATTGAAATTATTCAGAGAAATTAGTCATATAAATATACAGATCGCAAACTTATAAAACAGCGCTTCAAGTATAGGAGAGTTGCATGACAAGGGAAAATATAATTAAGGACACAAGGAAAGCGAGTGAATTTGAAACATGTGTCTATAAGTATATTAATAGTCACCCTGACGTAACCAATGTGTTCTAACACACTGGCGACACCTACCACCGTTGATGACAAGAATCAAGCCACGTCATGCGCCGCCCGGGTCACTAGGCTGCATGTAGTCAACTAACTCATGTAGGCTAAAGTGATATCACATTTACGGTCATAGCACATATAACGTTACGTAAACGGATCGTCACCGTATCAACTCGAGTCGTTCAGTATTCTTTGTATGAAATTCCTTACTGCAACGCACACTAATCGGATACGTAACGTAATCGGATTTTTGACGTTTGACACCGAGGAAAAAGGCGAGGCGATGCCGATCCGTTTACGTTACGTTATATGTGCTATGACCCTTAGGCCATCCATCGACAATTGGTAATAATAAATTACTGATATAAAAATATTACTTACCTTAATTTTCTTTGTGTCGAATGGCAAAAACTCAGACAGTGCCGGCCCAGAATTCGGCCACAGCAACTGCATTGTCTATAGCAGCCCATAGGTCTTGAGGGCTGCATGTAGCGGGACATCGAGGGCATTTTAGGAGGTGCGACATTGTCTGAGGCACGCACTGAGTTACTGAATCCTCGATGTAGCCCCATTTACTCAAATTGAGCTTACAACGGCCTTAATGATCAACATAAACAACATAATAAATAAATAAATAATTCTAATTTACAGGATATAAATCTGTGTTGTATTGTTTGGTTCCAGGTACTGGAGACAAAGACTATGACGGCGTTATGAGTCAGTGGTTGACTGAGCTTGACAGTGACGATGACCTAGACGTTGGTAACTTAGACGACTTTGACATTCACCAGCCTCTCCCGACTGCTCTCGAACGTAACGCAGCGACAGAACCTGCTTGTGACTCTGACATAACAGAATTCCAAGCGGAAGTGTTACGGAGAGAGGATGCGGCTAATGATGCTGCTTTACGCAGTATTGTGCCCGAGGACTGTTACACTTTCGCTTGGAGTAAGACGAGGGATACTTTTCAGGGAGTAAGGGAGACTTTTAATGGGACATGTGGGCCGACTTTTGACATGACGGGTCAGATTCGAGCAATCGACATCTTTGACAAAGTATTTGACAACGACTTCATCGACCTACTGTGTACAGAGACAAACAGAAACGCAGAACAAAAGTTAGGGTTACTTCGAGAGCGAGACAAAATACCATTACATTGACGATTTAACCGCTGGACTCCTACAAACAGGGACGAAATGTTGAGCTTTTTAGCAATAATTATTCTACAAGGGCTATACCCAGAAGAAGAACGGTATTTTAAATTTAACGGGTTTGGTACAATGCCATACTTTTCTAACAACACTAGCTCCCAAGTCACAGGAATTCCTAGTTTGGGAGCTAGGGCTACCTCTATTTGTACAACTTTAATCCTTTTGTAACTTAATTTTAAGCTCAATTTGTACAAAGTTTTATGCATCAATAAACACATTATTATTAACTACTTTTATAAAAAGCTTTTTTACATTTCGTCGACAATAACAATTTACAGGACAAGACTAGACTTTGTAAAATACGACCTGTGATCGACTACTTCAATGACAAGTTTTCCCGGCTATACATGCCTTCGCAAGAGATAGCCATTGACGAATCTCTACTTAAGTGGCATGGGAGACTTAGTTTTGCTGTTAGGAGACTACATATCGGAGATTGGCGAGTCCCGACCGTCCTTTATTCTGAGTAGGAAGGTAGAATCTTAACTAAGGACGTGTTTAATCACATGTAGTCTCGTCGCTCGCTCAGTCGCCGACCGGCCTTCGATGCGTGCGCATGTACCGGTTTTAGTTTGCAGCGAATGCGAATGTGAAGGTCTCTGGGTCGGACTGGATGCGGAAGGCGCAAGACCGAGTTCTGTGGCGCGTATTGGTAGAGGTCTATGTCCATTAGTGGACTGCAATAGGCTAGTTGATTGATTGAATGTGAAACACGATGTCGACACAAAAGGAAAAGGCAAGTGCTACTAAATATAATAGATATGTACAAGGATATGCCATGTTTATGGAACAAAGGCAATCCTAACTACAAAATAAAATCGGCGAGAGAGGAAGGATATAGAGTACTGTTAGAAATTTATAAAAAAATTCGATCCAGAAGCTACTATCAAACTGATGAAAAAGAAAATAGACAACATGAAGACTGTCGAGTATCAAACATCGACATCGCAAGAGGACTGCGACGGCGACGCTTCATCGCCCCTTCCCATCGCCCAGCACCGACTAACGCACACTCGCACTATTCACTTATCGTGAAATGCTCAGTAAACCAGCATCTATGTAACTACACTCCGCTATTTTATTTATAACACCATTAATCCTAAACAAAGACAGCTTTTATAAGAGAGGCAAAAAAGTACTTAGCAATGTACTTAGCCATCTACCTCGAACACGACAACACATATTATTCCCCCTGTACCTACCTATCATAAGTTATATACCTACTATATTTAATATTTACGTCGAAATATAATAAACGGAAACCGGAAAGCGCAGGGTGGGGAGACCCCTCACACGGTAGACCGGCGACCTAGTTAGGACGGCGGGAAGCCGATGGATAAGGGAGGCACAGGACCGCACAATGTGGCAGTACTTGGAGGAGGCCTATGTCCATCAGTGGACGTCGATTGGCTGATATGATGATGATGATAATAAACGTATTCACCGATGAGCTCCTATTTGCACATACAAGAGACTTCAACATCATGTTAGTATGTTAACTTTTAACTTTTGATGCATAAAGTTCTTGTATGGCGACCGCGAACCTTTAGACGCAGGGTGGGACGATCCTTTAACTGACGACCTAGTTATGTCAAATATTAAAAACCCCAGAAAATATAACAAAAGTCTGTCACAGACCAATCAAACGTGATAAAATGTAAAATGACAAACAAATTAAAATTGATATGTCCCAATAACTTAGCCATTACACAATGGCCAGTATTGTTCCTATCTCTAAGTTCTTTATATTATAGTTTATGTCATAGTATCTTATCCATATACAAAGACCCTTATGCCATCAAGTACATCCGTTTATGATAACAGCCTGATTTCAAAACATGGAATAGAAGCCCATTGTATATGTTAGTTGGAATAACAACATTAAGATAAGCACATCATGTAACGTTTCGCTCATACAAACGAAACTTATGTATCATTTAGTACATATTTAAGTTTATAATTAATTAAAAAAATAAAAAATATTAAAAAATATTTTTAGCACGATTGCGAACCGTTCCGATACAACCATTACGATTCATAACTTTTTTCTGAGTGAATATATTTTTTTCATCTATTAATCAAAATTGTATGGTATTTAGTCGACTTAAAGCTTACTTAGCCCTCAATAGTGGTGGAAATTTGGACTACTTCTGCTCATTGTCTTTTGTTTTATATAATATACAAATATTTGTATTAGATACTCGTATTTTAATAAAACGTAAATAATTATATATTTGTTTAATATTAACAGTTTTGATTGAGATTTGGAGTGACACCTATAAAATCCGTCCCGGGTGCCACTTATGGTACCTACCCTTAACTTCGTCGGAGGCGTATTTCCCGAAGACGGACTTCGAATCCAGTAATTTTTTTTGTCTTTCTTCTTTTCGAAATTTTCTAGTTATACCTAATAACATATCATTATATATAATGCGCAAATAGAGCTATATTTTCCTAACAGTACGGTTTCTTTTTACGGTACGGTTTAATTTCAAACAATTTGTAATAAATTTTATGAAATAAAGTATTTTGAAATTTGAATTTGAAAATTTCTGTGAAAATGGCCCCGGACGTAATACACACCACAAGTAGACGCTTAATAATAAAAAAAAAACACTAAAAATACACATTTAACACAGACCCAAGAAAATACCATTACAGGCACAAAATAACATAAGCATATATAAGGCGCATCGGTTATGTATACCGACTGCCATACACAAAATCGCGAGTTCAAATCACAATTATTTGTAAAACAATTATTTGTAAGATCAAAAAAAAATCTAAATCTTTACTTTCATAACACATTAAACGATCCACTTATAATTGTCCTGAGACTGGGTTACTATGTATGTGTCCATTGAGTTAAAGTCCTCGCGATATACCAAGATCCCTCATCATAACATCCCATTAATGTCCCACTGCAGGGACGGGCCTCCTCCCGTGACGGAGGGATACTTGGCCTACTAATACCACGCTGGTCAGACGGATTGGTATAGGGTTTAATATCAAGTTTTCCTCCTTTTTATTTCGTAAAGATAATATTGTCGGACTCCCTTAGTCGGTTTTTACGACACCCATGGGATGAGATGGGGTGGTGACATATTGTATTCTTACTCCGTCACCACACGTAACAAGATCCCTAGTATAAGAAAATAGTAGTACGAGTATAGTATGCCGATCCACAAATTATAGTCCTGAAACCAGATGTACTTTGTGTCCACTTCGCGATATATCAAAATCCCATTAACAGGAAAGTTAACTTTTTAATTATATTTTTTTATTAGGCAGTCCTATCACAATACAAGTCATAGTTTACGACGGTATCTAGTGCTGCCATCTATGTCCTAGAACACTCTATCCTGATAGCCCGAGTCCTGGACTGGCTGGCTAGGCTTGGCCTGAGTGCCTGCCACGTGGTGGTGGTGTCTGAGATGGCCTGGCCTTCGTGGTGGAGCTAGGTACTCGAACATGCTCTGGGTGTGTTGGGCCAGCATGTTGGCGAGGTCGCATGGCATCGGGTCTGTCCAGAAGAAGTCGTGGTTCAAGGCTGTGTCTGCGTCGTACCTAGAAATAATTGTGGCTACTTAGTATAATAGAAATTGGGGTGTTGATAAGCTCCATGTCGCTTTCTGAAGTTATCATAAAATTCGACTAAAGGTGATACTAATACATATCATCATCATCATATTAGCCAATCGACGTCCACTGCTAGATATAGGCCTCCACCAAGTATTGCCAATCGTTTGATTCTAGGAATTCATTTGAGACATCGTTGACACTTACACGATGAATCTAATCCCGAACTAAGCAGAGTGTTGCACTGTCTTTTTTTTTATTCTTTTATTTATTCGGGACTTTAACGCACAGCTTATGTCAGTCCCATCGTAACCTAAACAAAACAACAACACTAAGCCTATCTGTAATTGTGCCATGAACTTGAAAAGCACATTTACAGGAACCTCATTTGGTTCGTTTGGTGGACAAATTATGATGAAATGTGCCTACATCTGTTCTGCTCAAATTCAAGGCACTCATTAAATATTGTCTAACAGGCTCAGACCGCACTGTCGGTATTAGACAATTAACTTGTAAATACATACATATCACAAATATATAAAAAAAATATGTGCACGAACGGGAATCAAATTAATTGTGGTTTATTTTTATGTTGTATGTGTGCAGAAAATAATTTTTTTTATAAACGTTCCACTGCTGGCCACAGGCCTCCCCAAGTTGACGCCACTCCTTCTGGCCCCCTAAACCACTTAAACAATAAGCATCCACAAACCTCTTAGCAGGATCAAGTTGCAGCAACTTATCCAACAGATCACAGCCGTAGGGATCCTTAACGTAGGGCTTGAGACGCTCCTTGACCTTCCTCTTCTGACCTTTAGGCAGCTCCATCTTGTTGTAGAGGTCCAAGTTCTCCACTCCGGGCCACACGTCAGGCGTACAGGACCCACATAGCTGGGAGATTAGGATCAGTTGCTGCTGTTCTGTTGGACCCTGGAGGTGAGAAAATAATCATGTAAAAGCAAGGTTTGTTAGTCTATTCTATCTCCGCGTGGTGACGTAGTAAGAATACTGTCGGGGAGACAAAATAAACTTCTTGTATTGGTAATTATATTTGGAAGAAATTACATAAGTATAGGTTCATCTACTACCTATATAAAAATAAGTCGGGTTTTCATTCCTGACGCTATAACTCCAGAACGCACGAACGTATTTCCACGGTTTTACATTCGTTGGAAAGGTCACGGGCTCCGTGAAGTTTATAGCAAAAAAAAATTTTCTTCGTCTTTTAATCACCAAACGAAATGTTACCTACATAAAACGAAGACGAAATCTCCTGTCTGGCGAGTCTGGCGGCGAAACGGAGTTCGCCAGGTTTACTAGTATTTTATACAATTTGAGCAGAGCGGACTTGCGGGATGTGCTTTCTTGTTCCCTGCTAGACTTCGACTCGTAGGTGGCGCGTGGCGGCCGATGCTTGCGCCCGCGCTCCTCCCCTTCACCCCTTGTGCGCCCCCGCGAGTAGTGATGGCGCAACACAATCGACTAATGTTCGATTCAATCATTCAATCAATCAACTAGCCTATTGTATGTTCGATTGGCGTAAACAAATACAATATATCACCACCATACATTCACCATCTCATTCCATGGGTGTCGTAAAAACCGACAAGAGACTATCGGTGAATATTATTTTTAGAAGGAAAACTTGAAATTAAACCCTATACCAATCCGTCTGGCCAGCGTGGTATTAGTAGGCCAAGTATCCCTCCGTTACGGGAGGTATCTATGTATGTATCTATACATAGTACAAAATAAAATCGCTTTTTCTGTCCCTATGTTCCTTTGTTTTTCTAGTAACATCACAACACTTTGTTCCAGTTTTTTTTTAATAGATAAAGTGATTCAAGAGGAAGGTTTATATGTATAACAGATGCATAATATAGTGAAGAAACCCATATAAATTTAGAGTTTTCTAATGTAATCTATACTAATATTATAAAGAGGTAAATTTTGTGTGTTTGTGACGTTGTAGGGGGTAATCTCTGGATCTACTGAACCGATTTTAAAAATTCTTTCTGTGTTGCATAGTCCATTTATCGGGGAGTGTCTTAGGCTATATAGTATCACGCTATGACTAATAGGAGTGGAGAAGTAATGAAATATGTTGAAAAAACGGACGCGTTTTTATCGCCACTCAACGAAGTGGGCACGGGTCAGCTAGTTGTCTAATAAAGCTGTACTTAAACGTTGTATAAGGACATTCTGTAGTAGGTGCCCGGGGCGGGTCGCTAGTGAATGTATATGAGGCAAAGCAAGTTTACAGTATATGGCATTCAATTGACATAAGGCATGAGTTGTGCTTTTTATATATTTATGAAAATCTAGCTGACCCGTGCCCACTTCGTTGGGCGGCAATAAAAATGCGTCCCTTATTTATACATATTTCAGTACTGCTCCACTCTTAATAGTCATAGCGTGATAATATATGGCCTATGACACTCCCCGATAAATGGACTATTCAACACAGAGAGAATTTTAAAAATCGGTTCATTATATCCAGAGATTACCCCCTACAACGTCACAAACACACCAACTGTACCTCTTTATAATATTTAGATTAGATGATGTTGGTATCTAAAGAAACAGGAGCACTTGTGCTTTTCTACAATGTTATCGTTGAGACAGTTTTGAGTCTCACCCAATAAGGTTTAGGAATTCCTACCTATGACGAACCATAAATCCTTTACTTGTGTTCTTTCTTACTACCATGTAGGGCTCTGCTAACATAGTGTGAAAAATCAGTGAAGGCAAAGTTGTGACTTCAACACAACTTCACACAGCACGTAGATCACATAGTACACAAAGCAAGAATACTCCACAACAAACTCACCATGTATGTTCGCCCAACTTGGGGAGTACACTCTGATAACATTCATACACTATACAGGGGGGTGATTGAACCTATAGTATGTTATGCATCCAGCGTCTGGCAACGGGCATTAAAATACAAAACCAATTGCAAAAAACTGCTATCTCTACAAAGAGGATTTGCACTTAAAATTATTAAGGGTTTTCGTACCATCAATACCACCGATGCAATAGCCTTATTACCGCACTTACACCGCTCGACATCAAGGTCACAGAAACAGCCAAAACCGAACTAACTAGGATCACTGGGGTCACCGATCACCTCCCTGAAGACATTACACTAGACTCACCCATACATCCATCACATTTACTACATCCCGCACTTCGTATTCCTCACCCATACATAATTAACCAAACGCAAGAAGAACTCGATACCACATTAGCAAATCACCAACATGCTCATCTCATTTACACCGATGGAAGCAAACATGACAACAGTGTCGGCTCTGCTTTCGTTGCATATACACCACACAACACATCCACATCTCACAAATTTAAACTCCACTCCTCGTGCTCTGTTTTCCAGGCAGAGCTGACAGCTATTGACCAGGCGTGCATGTGGTTGCAACAGCAGCCGCTAGTCACCTCAGCCGTCATCATATCGGATTCTAGATCCGCATTGGAAGACATCAGCAACATACAGAGCACACATCGATTAACCAACAACATACATAAAACATTATATAACATAAACTTTGATATTCAATTTATTTGGATCAAAGCTCATGCTTGCATTATCGGCAACGAAGCCGCAGACACCGCAGCCAAGGAAGCTGCCACATTGAGCAGTCAGCCAACATTTTCCCGATTCCCACTCAGTTACGCCAACAAACTGAACAAAACTCAAAGTCATCAACACTCTTCTAACATATACACCAACAACCCTAAGGGCTCTACCATTCGTAACTGGTGCCCTACACTTTAAAACCTACACACACTTACGCAAAAAATAGGACACACCTTCGCACTCACACAACTTCTCACTGACCACGGCTATCATAAACACTACCTACACAGATTTCATATAACACAAAACAATACCTGCCCATGTGACGACACCACACCCCAAACATTCATACATTTACTAACACAATGCCCAAATTATACACGCACCCGCTTACACCATGAACAAACATCCCACCACTTTCAGGGCCAGATTCAGAGACTGCACTTTGACTTTACTTTAGCAAAGTCTAGTTATTATCTCTGAATTTGAAAAACATATTAAACAAATTTTTACTTATCAAAAGTTTACTTTGGGAAGATTACTTTGAAAAAAAGTAAAGTCACGACTCTGAATCTGGGCCTTATATCTCGTTTTTGTATCAAAGTCGAACTTTCCTTCAAAGTAAAGTCAAAGTGCGGTCTCTGAATCTGGCCCTCAGATTGACCCCTACAACCTTACACAAATCATCACAAAGAAATCTACCTCAAATTCATTCATGACACACTTAACATGCATTGTCAACACACTAAAATCGTACAATAACACATAACACCACCAACACATACACAATCATAATCAATCTCACTACACTCCCTAAATCCCTAGGTTTAAGTCCATTATTATATATATAAGGCAGCGCACTCATTAGTATCTAATAGCTTTGGGCGCACTGTTGCGCCAATAAACTCCTCCCCCAAGGCGGTTATAACCCCGGGGAGAAAATTAAACAAAAAAAAAAGTTGTGACTTCATAGCACACATATAAAAACAGAATAGGATCGTCACCATATAAACTGGAGCCCTTTAGCTTTCAGTATTATTTGTATGAAACTCATTACTGCAACGCACACTAATGGGATATGTAACGTAATCGAATTTTTGACGTTTGACACCGAGGAAAAAGACGAGACAGTGCCAATCCCTTAACGTTTTGATATGTATGCTACACGACCCTTATTAGTAATGTGTAATACATACTTGCATGATAGGTGATCTCGTCCACATCTCTGCCATGATGCAGCCGGCACCCCACATGTCCACGGGTGGACCGTAGTTACGGTCACCTGAGTAACAATGTTATGAATCACATCAAAATAGTCCATATAGCAGATACAAGTGCCACTCAGACTCAGTATCTTACTCAACTCAAATAGCAAAAACAACTGAATTCACTTAAAGAACTTGAATAAACACCATACCAACACAATAGAGCAGGATGATATTCTATATAGAGATATAGAAGTGCCAGTCTGCAGTAGGATATTAAGGGAAGAAAAGCAACCATGAATTACTTTCTATACACATAGAACAACTTTGTCTATAAATAACATATTTATTTGTGAGATGGTTAAATGGTACTGAAAGTACTGTTTTGTGATGGGATAGGAACACCACTAAATGTGTCTTATCTGACACATTTAATCATTGTAATGACAACTTATGTTATGGCCCCAACATTGTTTAATAGACTGTATCTAACTAACCCTGTTAGCCTAGACAATTATAAAACCAGTATGTCTCATTAATTATTTGAACATTAATTTGCTTAATGGTATTTTTTTACGAAAAAAAAAACCATGCTGTTCAAGCAGATTAAGGTAGATTTAGTTCCATCTCTTGTTATAATAACAGATAACTAAACTAATTAAGACTAATCAATTTTGGTTTTAAATGTGTAATATTGAGTATTTTTAAATATTCTTGAGCTATTTATTTTTCAACTAGTCGATGCCCATAGCTTCACCCGCGTGGTATAGGTAGCTTAAATGTTATTCTACACCCTAAACTACCTATATTCCAAATTTCATCAAAATCCATTCAGTAGTTTTTGTGCGAAAGAGTAACAAATATCCATACATCCACACAAACTTTCGCATTTCTAATATTAGTAGGATTGCAGTTATGCATTCCAGAACAATATTAGAAATGTTTCAAGACAAGATCACAGTAAAAACTATTGAAGAATGTTCAGCAGAAGATGTCTTTCGGCTGTTATGATGATGATACTTATCATAACATTATTATGATAACAATTATTTTTTTCTTTGATGCTAATCTGCAATCAGTTGTCCACTATAAGCAGATATGATGAGAGTAATTGTCTGATTGAGTGCGTCCTCCAGCGAGGATGGCTACTCTTTGTATAAATGACATTTACTACATTATGTCTTATCTCTTGAGGTGCTTTTGATTACAATATTTAGAATAAAAATAGTACAACTTACCTAATAATAGTTCTGGAGGCCTATACCACAATGTAACAACTCTGTTAGTATATTTATTTACTTGTCCAGACTTCGCCACACTAAATGCTCTCGCCAAACCAAAGTCAGCCAACTTTAATATACCATTCTTAGTTATTAACACATTGGCAGCTTTCATATCTCTATGTAAGATTTTATTACTATGAATGTAGTATAAACCATTTAAAAGTTGTTGCATGACCTTTTTAATCTCTCCTAAGCTGAATTTCACGTTCACATTCGATAATAAACCAGCTAAATCGTGTTCACAGAAGTCGAATACTAAGTAAAATGTAGATCTGTATTTGTTGTGTAACGTAGCCTTCGTACGACAAATTTCTATTAAGTTAACGACATTTTCGTGTTTTAGAAGCTGTAGAATCTTTATTTCACGCAAGGCTGTGATCGGGAATCCTTCTTTTTCGTTGTCCATCAACACTTTTTTCATGGCAACGAATTTTTTGTTGCTATTCCTTTGGCGGGCTTTGAAAACTTCTCCAAAGGTTCCCTGGCCAATTTTAGCTACTTTCTCGTATTTTGAGGACTCGTCACAGAATGGAAAGTCAAAGTCCTCAATATATTTTTCTTTTTCTCTCATATTTAATATCGTTGTACTTGTACTGATAACGGGTTGCGTAGGCTCCCGCGGAGCGCTTACGCTTTGCATTTTGGACGTAATTTTGGCGGTTTTATGTAACTCCCGGGTAAAATTGAATAAGTAGAACACTCGTGGTATTTACACTAAAAGAGAACACAAAACAATGCCAATAAAATGAGATTGCCCACAAGGCAATTTTGCAACTTTTGACAGTTGTTAATTTTTTTTCTCAACTTCTTTAGCAGTACAGAACAAGCTAAGGTGTAATGACCATTCTGCCAAGTCAAAAGTTTGACAGCTGTCAAGTAAGCGAAATCAATCAAGTTGTAAAAAAAGACTATTTTTCAGCACTCAATGAACAATGGAATCATAACCCAAATAAAAACGTTTTAAAATAATATTGTTTTCCAGTCAAAGTAACTCGGATTCGGTCAAATTACAGCGCAGTCCAAACATGACAAAGTTTTCTTTTACTTGTTATTTTAGGTATCTAAAAATGTTCATGGAGAAGGCTACCATAACTCCATGACACAGGGGATATTTCATGCATTTTAGCCAGAAATGAGGAAAGAATTGACTCGGATTACTCTCACAGTAAATTACATAACTACTACTACTAGTAAATCACTTAACTGAAAAATTAATAAAATACTTAAAATTATTTAAAAGTTGCGAAAAGAATGTAAGAGATGTATTTAATTGTTTCCTTAGGGGGCTTTTCCATCACAGATGCGCTTAAGTTTTATGGTTAAAACGGATTCAACTAAAAGGTTATTTTTTGTATGGAAGCAGGGGTACGGTGGATGATCGCGAAATGTGTAGTAGGAGTAGCTATGTGGAGAGCAGATTACCTACAACGGGCGTGTTGCTTTGACTAAACTTTGTCGCCAAAAGTAGTCATACCTTCAGGGGAGCTCTTCTCTTACCGCCTTCTCTATTTTCCTACTACCTATTGATAAATAGCTTCATCTTCACAGCATAGGTAAGCACAAGATGTCGTCTGTCCACCGTGTGAAGACAAACGAAAGATGCATATGACTACGCAAAGTTAGCATGTCCAGCGTAAGATGGACGTCTTTTCTAATTATCATAGCCATCCGTGTGGTGACGGAGTAAGAATACAACATGTCACCACCCTATCTCATCCCATGGGTGTAAAAAAACAAAAAATCCCATGGGTGGGTAAAAATCGACTAAGGGACTACCGTGAATAGTATCTTTACAAAATATAAAAGAAGGAAAACTTTAAATTAAACCCTATAGCAATCCGTCTGGCCAGCGCGGTATTAGTAGGCCAAGTATCCCTCCGTCACGGGAGGAGTCCTGTCCTTGCAGTGGGACATTAATGGGCTTATGACACCAGCCTATGGACGTCCACTGCTGGACATAGGCCTCCTACAAACATTTGCACCCTGCGCGGTTCTATGATATAACAATAATCTCACTGTAGAAAAGGAAAAGGTAATAAAAAAAACAACATTTAAAAAGCTCTTCTTTAAAATCGATTTTGAAGAATCTTTATTATTTACAAAATACTTTTATAATTACATTATTGCCATAAGTTGGTATTTAAATAGAGTATGAGCCCAATTTAAATGCAGGCATTATGCTACAGAATATAAAATGATATATTTTTTTAATCTATGTACAGTACGCGCCAACTAAGACGACCGGGATGAAATTAACTATCAGAGAAGTCCGCGCATGTACAGGAAGAAATAAAACCCCCACTCCTAACATATTTAGTTCCAAAAATGACATCTGCGCAGTAATTTGCAACAACTTCAAGCCTGACGAGTTGGTTGGCGTGTACTGTAGTTATAATAATCTAGCATTGCTTTGGGTATATGAGGGTTTCATTGGGCATGTAAACTAAAATAGAGACCAATTATTTGTACATTTAATGATAATAATATAATAACACCCAGAGGAGAAATTTTCGTAAATACAATTTGTGTACTATATACGAAAGAAAAAAAAAGAAGGAAAACTTGAAATTAAACCCTATACCAATCCGTCTGGCCAGCGTGGTATTAGTAGGCAAAGTATCCCTCCGTCACGGGAGGAGGCCCGTCCCTGCAGTGGGACATTAATGGGCTGTTATAGGAATTGGTTTACTAGATATGTAAATATAGTTATAGACTTATGTAAGCTGTTGGAAGAGAAATTAGTTTTAATGAATTAAATAATATACAATATATGGAAATTTCTATATATTTTGGTTATGCAAGGCCACAAGGCAACAATGCCTTTACAAAAAGAGTTAGGTACATGTTAAAAATAAATGAGTTACGTATGTATTAGTGTCAAGGAGTACATTAAATATTTTCTATATTATTAGGTTCATGAATAACTAGCCCCTTTTAGGTAGTTCATAAAATTGGAGCACTAAGGGTCATAGCACATATAACGTAACGTAAACGGATCGGCATCGCCTCGCCTATTTCCTCGGTGTCAAACGTCAAAAATCCGATTACGTTACGTATCCGATTAGTTGCAGTAAGGAGTTTCATACAAAGAATACTGAACGGCTCGAGTTGATACGGTGACGATCCGTTTACGTTACGTTATATGTGCTACGACGCTAAATTACATTTCCAAAATAATAATCAAATAAAATTTAGATTAAAGTTTCTTTAGCAAATGTAAAGCTAAGATGGACTGAGGGGCAGTTTTTTGCATTTCTGACCGTTGATTAGTAAATATTATGTACTACACGGTCACATTATCTAGAGACCTCGCTGGAATGCGAACCTCGCGTCCCCTCTCCCCGCGCTCGCCACGCGCGCATCAGTAATACGTCCGACGCGACGTGACGTCAGCGACGAAAGGTCTCGAGATAATGTGACCGAGTAGTAGTTACAAAAACTACTACAAGTAACAACTTTGATACGATATTAAAACATATTTCAAGTCATTTATTTATTTGTAATTTACTTTTTTGCAATAACAAGCAAAGCTAATGAAAAATAATTTTTACCACAAAAGAAAAACGACTTAAAAAAAAGAAATCATGATTTTACAATTTGTGACACACTATTCAAATTTTAAACGGTAACTAATGTCAGTTTGGCACAAGTGGTCCCAAATAATAAGAGTGGCTCGTATTAGAATATACCTAATTAAATTTTTGTAAAATAATCATGTCCAATAAAATTGGAACCAAAATAATCACAATTTTTGATTTAAAAAGAATTTGATAAAATATTGATTAAGAAAACAAATTATTTCGTGACAAATTATTGTGAGTGTTACATTACAATATAAATATGCAAACTAACAGTACCTACGCACCATCTAACACGACCGGCTTGAAGTTAACTATCAGAGAAGTTCGCGCATTTACAGGAACAAATAAAACCCTCGCTCGTCAGCCATTTGCAACAACTTCAAGCCAGCCAAGCTATATTGCGCGTATTGTAAATTAAGTTTATCGATATGATAATATTGTGAAACATTATAATATTATTATATGATATTTTAGTAGTAAAAATACAGCACAACCATATTACTAATACATATTGGGCCCACTACTAAGATTCATTACAGCTACCATCCGTGACTTAACTATCATTGTCCCGCGTCTTCAGTCTATATATCATTTCACACATTATAGGCCTCTTTTACATTAATAATAGGTTGCATGTCCCGCCAGTTGACATAATAGTAACCATACATCCTTACAAACTTTCAAATATATAATATTAGTAGAATTGGGAGCATGACAGTTTAGCAGAAGTACTTAGATATTTATATGCCGATAATGAAGATATATTAGCTTAAGAAAATGCTTAATAAAAAGCCGCCATAAATGTTTACTTCAGTTTTCCATTTGGTTTATTGTTAAACTTTTTACGGCCGAATACTCAAACGTCTGTTAAAGTTAAGTGGCGCTTAAACTAGAAATTCTCATACAAATGTCTAGTTTAAGCGCCGCTTTACTTTAACAGACGTTCGAGTTTTCGGCCGTACGTAAGTAACATAGGACAAATAAAACAAATGTTTTAAGTTCTATAGTAAGACAAAAATGTCTTTTACCCATAGAGCAAATGACAGCTACCAAGTCATAGACAATAGATATATAAACAACATTTTTTTTATGATACAACTCTATAATAGACAATATTCTCTATGGTACACAATACTGATTATTGTCAAAAATATGTTTTAATTTACAAAATTGAGAGTCTATAGTACAATAGTCTTAAAGGAGATGTAATCACTGATTTTCAAAAAAATAATATAGGTTAAGTAACATTTGCGAGGTCATTATAATTATGGGTGACCTCTTAGCGTCTCTAATAGTAGTTATCGCGGTAGAGTAGCTATATTTACAAACTAGCTGACCCGTGCCCACTTCGTTGGACGGCGAATAAAACGCGTCCCTTTTTTAAACATACTTCATTACTGCTCCACTCCTATTAGTCATAGCGTGATAATATATAGCCTATGAAACTCCCCGATAAATGGACTATTCAACACAGAAAGAATTTATAAAATCGGTTCAGTAGATCCAGAGATTACCCCCTACAACGTCACAAACACACAAACTTTACCTCTTTATAATATTAGTATAGATGTAGTAGTTACATAATGTGAATAAAATCACGCATTTCTCCGTTGTGGGCAAGCAGAGAATACTAGGGTGTGCCTCTACGAAATGAAATGAAATGAAATGATGTTTTATTTTGCTAAGTGTAGGTTACAATGCAGTTCTTATTTGCTATACATGATTTATAATATTTCCTGTACACTTCGCCATAAATGACATGCAAAAAATCGTTTTTATTTTACAAATAGGTCACGTCTATCTTAAGTCTAGGACAAAATTGAGCATTTAGTTATTTAGTACATTATAAATAAAATTGTATATTGTAAATTATATTAATAAAATTGATAGTTAATTAGCAAAAAATTAATGTATATTATAATAATTAAATAAAAAAAGAATAAAAATATATTGATATAATTAAAAAAAAGAGAAATCACAAATTATAAATTATTGCAAGTTTTTATCAACTATGAAATCGTTAATGCTGTAATAACACTTTTCGAGTAAAATACCTTTTAGTTTATTTTTAAACACTTGAATCGAACAATCTTTTAAGCTATCGGGTATCTTATTGTATATAGTGGGTCCCATACCGAAAACACTTTTCCTGAGTAAAGCAGTATTGTACGATTCTCTCTGTAATTGATGTTTATACAATGACCTAACAGGACCTCTTCTACTTTCTGAAACTTTTGTGTAGTACTGTTTATTAGAATGAACAAACACTGCCATCTCATAAATATACAAAGCTGGAAATGTCAATATTTGGAGTGACTTGAATATAGGTGCACAACTATCAGTCATTTTTAGACCGCTCATTGCTCTAATACAGCGCTTCTGAGCCAAAAATATCTGTTCTCGCAAACTACTATTTCCCCAGAAAATAATACCGAAACGCAAAGTTGATGCTACCAGGCCGTGATACGCTACTAATAAAGTATTTGTGTTCACTTTCTTACTCAAGTTGTAGAGCACATATGCAGAAACGCTTAGTCTCTTACACACTGATTCAGCTTGTGGTTTCCATGTTAATTGGTTGTCTATTAACAGACCTAGAAACTTAGTTTCTGATGCTTGCTCTATATTATGTCCCTCGAAGGAGATAGTCAAGTTTTGTACTGGTAGTCGCTGATGAAATTGCATTATTTTAGTTTTAGATAGATTAATTATTAAATTATTAATGTCGAGCCAATTTATTATATCCTTTATTGTATTGTTAATGTCAGATTCGTATTTTTTTATGTCTGTACACTCTACTAGAGCGGTACTATCATCAGCAAACAGGATCATAGGTCGCTGAACATGACGTGGTAGATCGTTAATATATAGTAAGAAGAGTAGAGGGCCAAGGACGCTACCCTGCGGCACTCCGTATTTAATAACTCTACCTTCAGACCGATAAGTATGTTCACGTTTGGTTATTAAGCTGACTCTTGTTACTTCCGTGTATTGTTTACGGTCACTTAAATAGGATTTAATTAAGTTTAAGACATTACCTCTGATTCCGTACATGTAGAGTTTGCTAAGTAGAGTCTCATAATGTACACAATCAAAAGCACTTGTCATATCAGTGTAAACTGCGCATACAGGTACCCGTTTATCAACGTTTTGCATGACAGTGTGCAGTAATTCATATACAGCCGAATTTATTCCCTGATTCTTTCTAAAACCCTTTTGTTCGTTACACAGAATATTACACTTATTTAGAAATTTATTGATAGATTCGTATATCATTTTTTCTAAAATCTTGGAGAAAACCGGAATTAAAGCTATGGGCCTGTAATTAGAAAGATCTTCGTTATTATCTTTTTTCTTTAATAAGGGTTTAACTATTGAAGTTTTTAACGCACTTGGAAAAATACCAGAACAGACACAGAGGTTTGTTATATGGCATAAATGTACAGCAATAGAGTCGGACACAAATTTTATTACTTTTGTAGATATACCATCACAACCCACGCTATTGGTATTTCGTAAAGATTGTATTGCTCTTTTCACGTCTTCAGGAGTCACAGGAAACATAAACATAGAGTGACAATTGTTTTCTATCTTAGACGATTCGTGACAGACAATATTATTTTTTATTTTGTCTACAAAATAGTTGTTGAAAGTGTTTGCAATTTCGTTTGGATCCTTAATTGTGTTGTTTTGTACTTTCAGCTGAGTTATTGTGTCACTTACTTGTATTTTGTTGTTTATGATCTGCCATGATGCCCTCGATTTATTACTAGATGTGTTAATATAGTAATTGTTTTGGGATTTTTGCGTCAACTTTATAATTTTTCGAAATCTTCTCGAATAATTTTTAAAGTTGGTTTTATTTACATTGGAACGGCAGCGTCTATACTTCCACAATAGTTGGCGTTGTCTTTTACTACATACGCGAATACCACGTGATAACCATTTTACTTGCTTAGTTGTTCTTACAGTTATTAGTTTATAGGGGAAACAAAGATCATATAGCAGTCGAAATTCTTCTAAAAACAAATCGTATGCTTTATTTGCATCATTGGTATTATACATATTAGAAAATGATAGACACGAGATATAGCTTTTAAATTTTTGTAGATTATCAAATGATAGGTCACGTCTCTTTGCGCGCCAGAATGGAATTTTATAGGTTTTATTTACCTTAACCTCTAATATTTGTGCTGTGTGATCTGATAACGCAAGATCAACCACTTCGCTTTTACATCCTAATCGAGTAGTACAAGCAAAGTTATCTATACAACTATTGCTACATAACCTGGTTGGTACCTTTATTTGTAATTTTAAATTATAGCTCAGAAGAAAATGCTCGAAATCAAGGGCCAAATTGTTCCTTTTTTGTAGATCGATATTAAAATCCCCACATAAAACGACTCTCATGTTTGTCTTACAGCATAACAATCTCATAATCACGTCTAGCTTTTCGTAAAAAATGCCAAGATTACTTGACATTGGCGGTCTATATAAACATAATATAATTAATTGTTGTTTTATAAGTTCTACCCCGCAGCATCTACATTCACAGGATGAAAAATAGTATGTATAAGTTAAGTAGATATACCGTGGGGGCTCAAATTATTAGAGCCACCGCCCTAAATAATCGATTTTGCATTTCAATCTAATATAATAAATTCAAACTATTTCTGACGTGTTAATATTTTGTTTTTTTTTTGTCTATGGATGTATACAGATTCAGAATTTGAATTAGTTTGTGTCACTTCGCGCCATTTTCGGGTAACACTGTCATTACTGTCCACGATCGCCTGATAGCCACGTTGTTTGGGTAAGTGTTTTTGAGGATATTAATGCATTTTTTCTGCTAAGCTTTTGCGTTTTACAGCTTTGTATACGCGTGTAGGTTGCATAAAATATCTTTATAGCTATTTATAGTAATTTTCTTATGAATATTGTTATTTTACTTGCAGAATATATTTTCATCATGGGAAAAGCTAAAGATCTTTCGCCAAGAAAAGTTTCTGAAATTAAAACCATGCTATTGCATACTGAGCATTCTCAAAGGAAAATAGCATCAATAACTAATGTTTCGAGAGCATCAGTCGACAGAATAAAGAAAAAAATTGACACAAATGCTGAACTGATACCGAAACGAACCAAAAAATGTGGACGAAAGAAAATGACTACGCCGCGTGACGAGAGAAAAATACGAGACATATGTGTGGAAAACAGGAAGGCACCTTGAAAAATTATAACAAAGATGGTACAGGACGCTGGAGTAAACATTTCCCTGACCACAGTTCGTCGACGCATGAAAGATTTAGGGTTCACTTGTCGTCGGCCAGCAAAAAAACCTCTCCTCACACCAGCTATGATGTCAAAGCGTCTAAAATGGGCAAAAGAACACAAACACTGGACAGCTGACGACTGGAATAAGGTAGTTGCTGCTTCTGGAAGCTGCTGGAATGATAAAACTTATCATTATCATTAATATAACTATAAACTTAATTTAATTTCTGTTTACCAAACTGATTAAAAATATTTCAGGTTTGTTTTTCTGATGAATCTTCTGTGCAAATTTTATCAGACAAAACTGAATTTGTCAGAAGAAGGAAGGGTGAAAAATTTAAAAAAGACTGCGTAATCAAGAGAGTCAAGCACCCACACAGCATCATGGTGTGGTCAATAATAAGCAGCAAAGGCACTGGTCGTCTTTACATTGTGGAAGAAACAATGCGTCAGGATCAATATATCCAGGTCCTCCAGACCAAGATGCTGCCTCAGGTGCAGGAGTGGTTTCCGAACGGAGAATTTACATTCATGCATGACTCTGCACCTTGTCACAAGGCAAAAAAGGTCACCAAGTTTCTTAATGACCAAAGAGTCAAAGTTCTCGACTGGCCTGGAAATTCTCCGGATCTCAATCCCATTGAGAACCTTTGGGAGTTAATGAAACGTGAAATTTGCAGGGAAATGATAACTAATAAACGCCAACTTATCGAGCGTTTGATAGATGTTTGGCATAGGAGTGAATCCATAAAAAAAAAATTGCTCTAAATGCATTGAAAGCATGCCTAGGAGAATTCAGGCGATTATAGAAGCAAAAGGCGGTGTTACAAAATATTAATTATTATGTTATTTTGTATATTTTTGTACTAAATTATTAGTTAAGTTACGTTTTAAAAGTCTACCAACAATAAAAAGATTTATAATATAAAGTATTCTCCATTAAAAACCTTAACATAATTATTTTAATTGTGCATTGAAAAATAAAATGAGCTTTTTTTACTGTGGCTCTAATAATTTGAGCCCCCACTGTAAATATAAATATTTACATACATCTCTACACAGCGCCATCTGTTTCCAAAGTAAGCTAGGCTTAACCTGCTTGTGTTATGGGTAACGGATATTAATACTTTTATACTTTTCTTTTGTAAATACATACATATTATACCTACATAGAAACACCCAGACGAATGTAAAAAATCATGTTCATGTACACTGAGCGGAAATCGAACCCGAGACCTCTGCGTAGCAGCCATGTAATATAACCACTACGCCACAGGGGTCATCGTGTAAGGTTCTAGGCTCTAGTAAGTGCTATTGGCTCAGTCGTCTCTGCCATGCCCTCTTTGGAAAAAGGCGTAACTTTATTTATGTAAGTACAGTACCGGCCGTTTATATTACACAATGACCTGTGGAAAGAGATAATCGGTCAATTTCGGCTTCGTAGAGCATCATCTCTGTCGCACGAAATACAAACAGTCTGATATCTATTAGCAACTGTTAAGTGTACGCATTCCACAGACACGAACTTGCGCTCTACGAAGCCGAAATTGACTCTTTATACAGGTCGATGATTGTCTCTTTCCACAGGTCGATGTGTAATATAAACGGCCGGGTACTGTATGTTATTTAATGATGTCTATAAAATAATATCAAAAACTTCATAACACAATAAATAATAATTTCAAAAATCTTATTCTCTTAATAAACTAAGGAATAGTGAATCATACAATCATGATAGATCGACATCTGTGAAATCTGATAAGGGATCTATAATTTTCACATTCTTATCACTGCTAGAAGGTAAATTATCATCTAGGATCTCGTTAACTATATCTACATCATTAATTTTATCACTAACAATGTTTAAAACATTACTTTTGTCATTAACAACAGTTGAATCACTAATTTTATCAATAACGACATTTAAATCATTACTATTACCTTTAAGAACCATTGTATCATGACTTTTATCGTTAACAACATTCGAATCGTTACTTTTATCGTTAACAAAATTTGAAACGCTATCGTTATTTGCAGCATTCGAATCATTACTTTTATCGTTAACAATATTTGAATCATTAACAACAATAGAATCATTACTTTTATCATTAACAACAACTGAATCATTACTTTTATCGTTAACAACATTCGAATCATTACCTAAATCATTACGATCACTTGAAATTTCTTTTCTAACATTATTTTTAACAACGTTCACAACTTTATTTTCATCATCATGGCTATCAAAGTCATCATTGTAATCACTGTAATCATCAAAGTCCCTATCAGTCTCCGTGGGAGACATTTCCGAACGACACCTTGATGGTGAAAGATTCTGAACGGCAGTCTTTGAAACTGTTTTGAATATATCCTCTATATTAGATTCCGTGGCTAGTTTTAACGCGTTTTCCCAACCTAGCAACGTCTGTGTGTGGATGTTTACTTGCCTGTCTGCTAGGTCGAGGAGTAGGGATTTGATTTCCGTGTGAGTCTTTGGTATCCAGTCGGATAGTTCCGAACGTAACGCTTCCGACGCTTGTTCTAATCTGTTGACAATGGCAAATATAGGAATATAGTTAAATTAATATGATCATCATCATCATAACAGCCCATTAATGTCCCACTGCAGGGACGGCACTGTATCTAAATCAATCTTGCTGCCTCTAGAACGAGCCCAAAGAGCCATTCTTAAAGTGGCCACATTTCGACCTATTATGTATCCAACACAACAGCTATACGAAGACTGCAAGGTACTAACCGTACGGCAGTTATTTGTTCTGAACATTCTACTGAGACAACATAGTGAAATTTCTGTCAAAACTGTACTGGAAAAGAGGAGGAAGTACATGGTTTGTATAAAGACACAAACAAACCATGCATTTGTAAATAGATTTTATATATTTCTAGGCCCTTTTATATACAATAAATTAAATAAAACTTTGCACCTTCATAGTCTAAGTCATAAAAATTGTAGTGTAACTTTAACAAAACATCTAGGGAACCTTAATTATAATGATACGGAGAGTTTAATGGTAGTTCTTAAATAGTTTTAGTGTTATTATATTGATGTTTTATTATATTTCTTTGATTAACATATAATTTTTTTTACTAAATGTTTTTATGTAATAAGTAATCCGTTAGCCTGAAACACAGGTATAAACCTAGGTCAGGTAGGTTGCTGATTCAAATGAATACATTCAAGCAATTTGTGCTGACTTAGTAATATAATTATTAAATAAGTTATATTTTTGTAATAGATATAAGTAAGTAATTAGACGTATAATTATTATGTACAAACTACGTCGGCATTATATATACAAATGTAATAATGTTTTTTTTTTGAATAAATTATTTTTTTTTTTTTTATTTTTTTTTTTTTATTTAAAGTGATGGTGTTTTAAATATGTCTAAGAATTTTGAAAGCGTATTGCCTCGGGGTACTTCACATAAAACACAAGCTTATAAATTCTCTCTATAATACATGAAGTTCCTGTTCCTAAAAGAAGAAAGACAATGGAAAAAATTGGTACTTGAGACGGGACTCGAACCCGCGTCTCTGGACTATACGCGTAAAGCGCCATGACCACTAGGCCACCCGAGCATCCGTCTCGACTACCAAATTAAACCATTGCTTTATACGGCGCCGGGCCGCAACTTAAAACTCAACCGTACAACGCCATCTAGGCGCGACAGCCGTAAACTTTCAATATTTCAATTGAAGAGTCTACGTAATGGTTTAAGTTTTGTATTAAATTACATATAATATTTTACCTATAAAGCTTAGATATAACTAAAACAAACATTTTTTTCCATTGTCTTTTTTTTTCGAATTTTTCTAGTTATATACCTAAAGCTTTATAGGTAAAAATTGTATGTAGTTCCTGCTCCTTTCTCCATAAAATCTTAGTAATTTCAAGCGAGCGCGAAAAAGACATTATCCTTGAATACCTTCTCAGGGGGGTCACCATTTTCTATTTGCAATTAGTACCGCTAATATGATTTTTTAATTCATAGATCTGGTAGACAAAAATACAGACTCACCTATTATGAAGATCATCCGTAGTGTTGGTCCCCGCAACGTAAGCAGCTGTAAATAATATTTAATAATAAGATCAATATTATAATCCGTATATATTCTCCATGTGGTGACGGAGTCAGAATATAATATGTCACCACCCCATCTCATCCCATGGGTGTCGTAAAAACCGACTAAGGGACTATCCGTCAATATTATCTTTACGAAATAAAAAGAAAGAAAACTTGAAATTTAACCTTATACCAATCCGTCTGGCCAACGTGGTATTAGTCGGCCAAGAATGCCTCCGTCACGGCAGGAGGCCTGTCCATGCAGTGGGACATTAAAGGGCTGTTATGATAAAGATAAATATTGTAAAGGCATTCACAGGGTGGGTCCCAGAGATTACTCCCTGTGGTACACCTAATAAATTTTTACCCTAGAATACGTAATTGATAGACTTACAGATATTGTTTAACATTCTATCATAATAGATTATTGTAGGACGTGCCATGTCTAGTTGTAAAAAAAACCAAAAACAAACCAAAAACTTCCGGTGTAAACAAGAAATAAAGTGGACGCACGTCTCTTTCATAGTGATCAAAATAAAGTTTTCATCGTTAAAAGTGCTTGAAACTCACCAAAGAAGAATTATCAACAACAATATAACCTCTGATTTGGCAAGTCACATGTTTATGTTCTTTTTAAACAATTATTCAACGCCTAAATAAGCTTTATCCATCCTTCTCTTCTGGCAGTTATTATTTAAAATCATTTTAATCTAGAATCAAAGGGTTATCAGAGAAATATAAATTAACGGAAGCACTGATTAATTGGTCAAAACTTCTTCGCATAACATAGATAAAATAGGTTAACTGTCAAGTGTCAAGCTGAGAACCATTGATCCACTCGCAAAGTATCAGGAAGGAACCGATCACAATTTCAGGATCTGTCTATACCGCCATTTTTTATTTTTTTTGTGTGCAGCAAATAAATCAAATCTGTGGTTGAATGTATCACTAATAGTTTGTAAAATGGATACATTAAGTGAAAACAACGTAACTCAACGCCGCAAACCGTTAAAATCAAGTTCTATGGATGACTTAACCAACTTAACTGATAAATCAATTATGTTTGATGCGTCTATGATGAGTTTACAGGATGACTCAAACTGTCACATAATTCATGAATGCAATGAAAAAATCAAGCAACTAACTAATGAGTTGTTAAGTGCTCACCAGGAGGTAGAAAATTTAAATAATGAAAACAACAGATTGAAACACGATCTTGAGAAATCCCTTCAGGTTATTGACACGTTCAAAAATTTAAAAACACCGTCAAATAAAAGCAAAACACCAACCTCTTTAAATAAAAGAAAATCTCTGCAAGTTAAAAATATGACCCCTACAGGGCCGGCAGCAGTAAACAGTCAAGTATCAGAATTAGAGAACTTATCCAAGTCGTTACTTAACCAAGATCACAACAAGTGCTCGAAAAAAATTCTGTATGATAGGTCTGAGAATGAGGAACATACTAATGATGCATCACATAATTCTAATGTTGATCTTTGTGTAGGTAACATAAACAAAAAAGATAACATTAAGCGTAAAGTAATCGTTTTAGCCGATGACCAAGGGCGAAAAATACAACTCACTCTTCAAAAACTAATGGGTGAAAATTTCCTTGTCATATGTTACTGGAAAGCTGGAGCACCTCTCAGTGTTATTTTGCCTTCAGCAGAGTCAGAAATAAGTACATTGTCTAAAGAAGATACAGTTGTTGTTCTAGGTGGTAGTAATGATAAACGCCCTGACGAGACACTGTTTTATTTACGCCAGTTTATAAGTGTACATAGTAATTGCAATATTGTGGTCTCTGAGGTTCCATATAATAGATATCTACATGAGAAAAAATTAAATTATGAACTGAAGCTCATTTGCTCAAAATTTAATAACGCTGTCTTCGTGGATATGGGTTACAGTGCATATATCCCGATGCGCAAATCTTCTGCTCTTAATAAATGCCGGTTTCTGCTAAAAGAAATATTACGTATAGACTATAAGGTAAAATTTGATAAATTTTGTAAATATCAAAATGACAATCTTGAACATAAGCAACCTGTTTTTGAGGACAAAGGTACTCAAACAGATTTTGGAAAAAACGAGGTTAAATATAGCAATACGATACCCAGTTCCTTAACCGTTACTGAAAATAGGGATGAAACAAATAAAACAGAAATAGGTAATAAGTTTTTTCTCTTGCAAACAGATTAATATCCTACATCAAAATATTAACGGTCTTATTTCAAAATCGGAATTATTAACGCTCAACCTTGCTACTCTCAACGAACAACATGGCAATGTTGATATATTATGCATCACGGAACATAATATGGTGGAGAGTGATCAATGTCTTCTTAAGGTTCCTAACTACAGGGTTGGGTCTGCGTTTACTAGGAGAGCCCGTCGTGGTGGGTCTTGTGTCTTGGTGCATAATTCGCTTAGTTTTAAACCTATTGATGGTATTGGCAAATATTCATTAGAGAATATATTTGAATGCTCAGGAATTGAATTGGTAGATAATTCAATTTGTGTGGTGTGTGTGTATAGGCCTCCTAAGCAGTCAAAAGTAACATTAAATACGTTCTTTTCTAGATTGGATCAACTTTTGTCAAATTTGTGTTACCTTAAAAAGAAAATTATTCTATGTGGCGATTTTAACATTAACATTTTAAACAACAATGCTGACTGTAGGGACTTTGTACATACATTGCAAAATTTTAATCTTAAGCTAGCGATTAAAAAACCAACACGTTTGGAAAGCGGGACATGCATCGATAACTTTGCACACAATGTGAGAGGGTGTAAATCACACATAATTGAACTAGCTTTATCGGATCATTCAGCTCAATTGCTAAAATGTCCTGTGAAATACAAGTGTACGTTGAGGTATTGGTACACTGAAAAGCGGGACTATTGTAAAGAAAATTTAGACAAATTTACTGATTGTATAAACTCACTTAGTTTTGAAGACGTTTATAGTCACGATGATCCAATTTTAGCTTTTAATGCGTTCCATGAATTGTTTTCTTTGTTCTACAATTTATGTTTCCCAAAAATTCGTATCAGAGTTTCTACCAAAATGCAACCGAAATGGATCACTAAAGGAATTAAAATATGTTGTAGGCGTAAGAGAACACTTCTGTGGCAATACAGAAAAAACCGGAGTCTAGAAGTTAAGTCACGTTACGTAACATTATCAGCACGGCTTAATAAAATTATTAGATTAACACAAAAAGCTAGGAACGTGATTTACATTAATAAAGCTAGAAACAAATGCAAGGCTACATGGGACATTATAAATAATAATAAATTAACTCTACCCTCTGATGATATTCAAGAAATACGTATAAATCAAACCATTATTAAACAACCACAACAAATTGCCAATACTTTTAATAACTTCTTCATCGATCAAGTAACAAAATTGGTGCCTAATGAACCTCCTGTTCTGATTGCGAACAACTCTAAGTCACTATTTATGCTGCCTACTATCCCAAGTGACATAAAAACAATAATACAAAATTTAAACAATACTTTGAGTACTGGCTATGATGAGATAGCCACCAGAGTTCTGAAATGTGTTGCTGACAAATTATCCTTTGTTTTAAGCTATGTAATAAATATGTGCATTTCATCTGGAGTTTTTCCTGATAAACTTAAAATAACTATTATAAAGCCACTGTTCAAAAAGAATGACAGACAAGATATGAACTGTTACCGACCTATAGCTCTTGTACCAGTAATGTCAAAAATTTTTGAAAAGATTATTTACGACAGTATTTACAAATTTTTTGAGCATAATAATTTACTTTGTGATGAACAGGTTGGCTTTAGAAAGAATAGGAATATAAACATGGCAATTTACAGCTTTCTTAATACTGTTTATAGCAATTTAGATAAGGGTAACCAGGCATGTGCACTTTTTATGGACCTTACAAAGGCTTTCGATCATGTGGATCATGATATATTAATCAATAAATTGTACGCTTATGGCATTAGAGGAAATATTTTAGATCTCGTAAGATCTTACCTAAGTGACCGAGAACAAATGACACAAATCACTAGAATGTGTCCTAGCTCTAAAACACTAATAAATTATCAATCAGATAAGAGAAAAACACTTTTTTCTGTACCACAAGGGAGTGTCTTGGGTCCCCTTTTGTTCATTATCTACATAAATGATCTACCAGCACTTACAACACATAAAACAGTATTATTCGCTGATGACAGTACTATTATATTTACAGGTAAGAAAGATTCGAGATTAGAGAACGACATTAATAGCACATTAAGTAATGTTATTAACTGGTTGACATTAAATAATTTAAAAATGAATTTTAATAAAACGAATTTTATGATATTTAAAAATAGAGTAACAAACAATATTAGAGTAAATTATTTAGGACATGATATTAAACAAGTAAACAATACAAAATTCTTAGGTTTAAATATAGATTATAATCTGGGTTGGGCATCGCACACAGAACAATTATGCTCTAAGCTACATAAGTTTGCTTATGCTTTGAGCAACTTATCAAGGGTTGTTGATACTGCAGCCGTTATAACGGCTTACCACGGACATGTTACTCCTCTTTTAAGATACGGGGTTATATTTTGGGGTAACTGTACTGACAAAGAAGCGGCATTTATAGCGCAAAAGAGATGTGTAAGGGCAATATTTAAATTAAAGCAAATAAATAGCTGTAAACCTTATTTCTTAGAATTTAATCTCTTAACTTTACCCTGTATTTATATACTCGAAGTGGTGTTATTTGTAAGAAAGAATTTAAATTTATTTGAGCATCTTAATAGTTGTAGACACGGCATGAAAATAAGAATACCTGTAAATAAAACAGCACTATACAATAAAAGCATGTTTTGTATGGCTCCACGAGTCTATAACCATTTACCAAATACAATTTTAGAAATAAAAAAATTTAATGTATTTAAAAACCGTGTAAAATCTCTTTTGGCATGTAAGGCGTACTACTCAACCAATGAATATCTCAAAGATAACTCGTTGTAACTGTCACTCTGTGTGCTAGCTGTACTTTATTGTTTTCTTTTGTTATTTTAAATGAGTCATTTTGTCTCTATTGTGTCACTTACTTGTATTATATGAATTTTTATGTAAATTGTTGATGTGTTTATTGAATGTATAATTTTATAAATCTTAGTTTGACATCTTTATTTTAATTAATATAATGTAAATTATCATGCTAATCATTTGTAATGCAATTATCATTAATAAATTGTATTCTAATATTTACTTTGCATGCTGGAAGGCTGATATATGGTGAAACCTAGATACATAATCTAATTTTAAGATCTCATGTAAACCCATATTTCGCAAATAAAGAATTGTATTGTATTGTATTGTATTGTAAAGGGATCTATGTTACTATACCAAATCCAATGTTCTGCTAAGTTATATGAGTATGCATTAAAGAGTATTATACTGTATTTAATGCTTGTTTTAAGTCAGGGGAACGTTAACGAAATGATAACTTAGATGAAATAAATAGACTTAAAGCAGTGGTAATTATCTTGGTGGCAAGGCGTTTATTTATTCGGTTGGCGTGCACAAGGTTGAAGGCTTAAATGTCATGCAAATTTTTTTTTTTATTTATTTATTTATTTATTAACGTCTGCCAACAGATATTAAATTATAATCTTAAACTTATAAAATTGGTTACAATAAATAGCGTTTACAGAATGTAAATCCAATACTAGGCAAACAACACATTAACACTGAACAAAACTCGGCTCAACTCGGCTGCTCATGTAATAGCTATGTGATATTCATCCGACAGTCGAAGAACAGCTATGTCTGTTCTTTCGACTGTCGGATGTAGGTGAGCAGTCTTGTGGTCAACGTTGGTCGAGATTAGTAACTAAATAGGTGACTTGACAACATGATGTAGTATAGATAACGTGTATATACATACCATGTATAGCGTCTCTCTGCTTGATCTTCTCCCGGTGCGCGTGCGCGTACTGCGCGAGGAGGGGCAGCAGCGCTCGTGTGCGCGCGGGCGCACGTGCGCGCTCGTGTGCGCGCACAGCCGCCCCCGCGCCGCCCCCCAGCGCGCCGCACGCCGCGCCGCAGCGCCCGCGCGCCTGACCGCTCCACAGGTCACAGGCGCGCTTCATACTGACACACATAATGATAAAATACAGTACTCGCCAAATAACTGCATAAAGGCTAGTGTGAAGCGGGTAGGCCCCGGAAAACATCATGTTGACCGAATAGGTTGCATATTGAAGAAGAGCCAAATAAAGAGCACTCGTAACCGACGCGCATGTATGACTCGCTTAATAAATGTGGACGAGGCCCAATCTGTATGCCAGGATCGTGACAAGTGGCGTTCTGTCGTCTCTGCCTACCCCGGACGGGATAAGGCGTGAGTTTACGCATGTATGTATGTAACTGCTTGCAGATGACCGTGCAGATGTCAGTTTTCGAAGTAAACGGCAAAGGGAATAAGCAGCGGATGTTTTGCATGTTCCTTTACATGTGCGAACTTCTCTTCAGACCAGCAGAGCAGGCTTACTGTACACTAAGAGCCCTTTGCACAAAAACAGTATCCACACCAAACCCCCGCACACAACATCGACCCATAGCCTGTCTTGTACAAGCAGCCCTTAGACCCATCGAGGTCCCCTTCAGACGGCGATTTAATTTTTAGAAAGCCTGGTCAGGCTTCGCGGTTACGGTAAATTAAAAGCTCTGTAATATAGAACCATCACCACAAAACCACGAGCAGTTTGTAGATGCTGTACGCATCCCTTCGCGTAAATTCATTCCAAGAGGTTGCCGAATGTCATATATACCAGGTCTAGACTGTGAATCAAATAAACAATATAGCATCTCTAAGCCGGAGTATGCCCGGGACGTCTTCTGTGAAAAACAATCGCCGCTGGAGACGAGCTGATGGAACAGGTTAGTGAGAACCGAAAACAAATGAATGGAAATGGTTAGCATCATCAATATGACCAAGAATAGTAAAAAAGCTTGGTCCACCTTGAAGAAAATTACATCAGATGCACCGATCCTTCAAACCCCGGCAAAGTCACTGCTAACCAAGTGGCCAGCTCCTTCTCAACGGTAAAACCACACATAAACTGCCGAAACTCCCAAAGTCCGATGTCAAAAAGGTATCTTTAACTGAAGTAAGCAAACTATACCTATAGTTATCACCTCCGCCATATAGGAACTGAAAAACGGACAGGCCGCTGGTTTGGATGACAGCACCTGGGCCCTGCTGCTGTATCCTGGCTGCTGCCACTTTTCAATTCTTGTCTCGCCCAGTATAAGGTCCCAAAACTCTGGAGGAAGGCCAAAGTGACTCAAACCAGAAAAATCACCAGATGACCCAAAAAGTTATCGCCCAATATCCCTGCTGTGACATACGTACAAGCTCTTTGAACGACTCCTGCTAAACCGCCTAACACCAATAATAGAGACCAAACTAATCATAGAGCAGGCAGGCTTCAGACCTGGCAAGTCATGCACAGGACAAGTACTCCGTCTAACGCAACATATAGAAGACGGCTACGAACAACATAAAGTGACTGGCGTTGCTCTGGTGGACCTTTCAGCAGCATACGACACTGTTAACATTAGATGACTACTATACAGTAAACTAGCATGATCGATGACCATGGCTTTATCCGAATACTAAAAGAGATATTGAGTAGCCGGCGATTCCGAGTGCACTTGAACTCTGAGAAAAGCAGTTGGAGAAACCAGCGTAATGGGCTACCCCAGGGCAGTGTATTGGCACCTACCCTGTTCAACATATACACCAACGATCAGCCCAGCCCTGCCCGGAAATTTCTTTACGCCGACTATCTTGCACTGGCTATGCAAACAAAAACCTTTGAGGAAGCTGAGCATAACATAAATGTGGCATTGGAAGAGTCCAGCACTTATTATCGCGACAACGGACTCACCCCAAACTCCAATAAAACACAAACATGCGTATTCCACATCCGCAACGCTGAAGCTAACTGCAAATTTAACGGCAAGTGGGAAGGAGTTCCAATAAAACATAGCGATAGCCCCGTTTACCTAGGAGTCACCTTGGACCGTGCATAGACTTATAAAGGCCACTGCTTAAAGACCAAGCAGAAGGTGGTAGCACGCAACAACCTTCTCCGCAAGCTTACTTCGACAACGTGGAGAGCCTCCCCCCAGGTAGGGGAGGTGGGCCTAAAACGGGTACCCCGCCTAAAGCGGGGACGCTTTTAAATTTGCGCGCCGTAAGTAAAGTTTTAAATGTGTGAGTGCAGCTTGGTAGAACCCATCTAACGAAACTACACTCTGCGGACGGCAGAACCGTGACCTCCAAGTTCGAGACACTCGAGGAAATAGAGAGCTTCTACAAGGACCTGTACGCATCACGGATGACTAAACCCTTGGGACCTAGCAAAGATGACCACAGAGCCCCACTCACGCGCCATTATACGGAGGACATCCCCGATGTCAACCGGGGCGAGGTCAGAGCTGCTCTCGAGCAACTTAAGAACAATAAGTGTCCAGGTGATGACGGAATCACTACAGAACTACTAAAAGCTGGCGGAACACCTGTCCTTAAAGAGCTCACAACGCTTTTTAACTCCGTCATTCACCAGGGCCTAACACCTCAGGCGGAGAGCGGGAGTGCGGTAGTCCTGTTCTTCAAAAAAGGTGATAAATCCTTACTAAAGAACTATAGGCCCATATCACTCCTGAGCCACATCTACAAGTTGTTCTCGAGAGTACTCACAAACCGCCTCGCCAGAAGACTCGACGACTTCCAACCACCGGAACAAGCCGGGTTTCGAAAAGGCTACAGCACCGTGGACCACATCCATGTTGTTCGCCAAATTGTACAGAAGACTGAGGAGTACAATCAGCCGCTGTGCATGGCTTTCGTGGACTACGAAAAAGCCTTCGACTCAATCGAAACCTGGGCGGTTCTGGATGCTCTGCAGCGATGTCACATCGATTGGCGGTACATCGAGGTGTTGAGATCTCTATATGAAACTGCCACCATGACCGTCCAGCTCCAGGACAAAAGACCCCACCTATTGAGTTGCGTAGAGGGGTGAGGCAAGGGGATGTAATTTCCCCTAAGCTCTTTACCAACGCACTCGAAGACGTCTTTAAGACGTTGGACTGGACTGGACGGGGCATCAACATCAACGGCGAGTATATCTCACACCTCCGGTTTGCTGACGACATCGTCATCGTGGCAGAGTCACTGGAACAGCTTGACGGGATGCTGCAGGGCCTAAATGGAGCCTCTCGACGGATCGGACTCGGCATGAACCTAAACAAAACGAAGATCATGTTTAACAAACATGTAACGCCGAGGCCGATCTATGTCGACGATGATGCTCGAAGTTGTTCAAGAGTATGTTTACCTCGGACAGGTTGTCCAACTTGGTAGAATCAACTTCGAGAAAGAAATCGATCGCAGGATCCAGTTGGGTTGGGCAGCATTCAGCAAGCTACGTCGGGTCTTCTCTTCGCCTTTACCGCAATGCCTGAAGACCAAAGTCTTCAACCAATGCGTCCTACCAGTAATGACATACGGTGCCGAGACGTGGACACTCACAGTAGGGCTAGTCCACAAACTTAAAGTCGCGCAGCGAGCTATGGAACGGGCTATGCTCGGCGTCTCCTTGAAGGATAGAATCCGGAACGAGGTTATCCGACAAAGAACCAAAGTTACCGACATAGCTCGTAGTATTAGCAGGCTGAAGTGGCAATGGGCTGGTCATATCTGTCGAAGGACCGATGGCCATTGGAGCAAACGTGAGCAAACTAGAGTGGAGACCGCGACTCGGCAAACGTAGTGTAGGACGCCCCCCAGCTAGGTGGACCGACGACCTCATAAAGGTCTCTGGGTCGGACTGGATGCGGAAGGCGCAGGACCGAGTTCTGTGGCGTGTATAGGCTAATTGATTGAGTGCAGTGTAACATGCAATCGGCTCGCTACAGTGGTACAAGCGGTTTCAAGGCAATATAAAAAAAAATATTTTGCTATTTCCACTAAAAAATATTGGTTTGGAATAGTTGTGTTCACTTAGAAATTGTGTATGATATGTTTTCAAAAGTTTTATGTTATGCTTTTGCCAGTTTTGTGCTATTCTATCTTCGAAAACTTGTGGCTGCATTTATTAGATTTTAAGATTATGAAGTATAAAAACTAAAACGTGCTCTTGGGCAGAACGGGTACGGCTAAATCGGGTACCTGCTTGCTTTGCTTTTGGTAGAGGTTCCTACTACTTTGACAGCTGTCAGAAATAACTTTAATTTTACAGTTAATAACTGAGATGTTGAAGTTGATTTATAATGAATGATAATATTAATAGTAATAATATGGAATTAGTTAATTAACAAAATTTCATTGTAATGTCCATTGATCTCGATAATTTCTCTATACCCGTTTTGCCCAAACGCTGTACCCGTTTTAGGCAATGGGTAAAACGGGTAGTTTAAAGGTTTATTCTGTTTTATGTTTTTGTTGAAATTATGAAGACAATGTTTAGGTATGATCTTATTTGAGGTTCTTTATTAATTACATATTTGAAAAGTAAAAATAGAAGTATAATTTTTTTTTTAAGACTCTTTTATTGTACTTCTCTTTTAGCCTTGCCAAGAGGGAAGTTTTCACAACTAAATCAACTGTGATAGCCGTTATAAAGTACATGTAATAACTTACCCCAGTAGCTCAGTGCCAAGTGCGACGGTATTCTTGTGTAGCTTGGTTGTAAGCGCGCAGAGAGTAGTCAACTTGTGTTGTAACGACTGTAAGTAATCCGCCGCAGATGTGAACTCGGGATCTTTTACTCTGCAACATAATTATTTCATTATATTAGAAAGAAAGAAAAAAAAAATTATTCCTGCTTCAAGGATACAGTAAGATTAGAGACAATTACAAAAACAAAATAAAGAATATAAACAAAAATCATGATAAAGCCACATCTGTGCAGGAATCGGACCCCACTCAGCATAATGCTGCAGCACACCAGGCAGTAATGCTCAGTCGCTTACAGCGCTGATTTTCAGTGAGGCCCATTGCATGAGTTCACCCCTGAAATATATTATATACTAGCTGACCCGTGCCCACTTCGTTGGGCGACGAAATAAACGCGTCCCTTTTTTAAACATATTTCATTACTGCTCTACTCCTATCAGTCATAGCGTGATACTATATAGCCTATGACACTCCCCGATAAATGGACTATTCAACACAGAAATATTTTTTAAAATCGGTTCAGTAGATCCAGAGATTACCCCCTACAACATCACAAACACACAAACTTTACCTCTTTATAATATTAGTATAGAAGTATAGATTGATTATAACGCAAATAGTTTACGTCTTTTCAACCAATGGAAGTCCACAGGTGGACATAGGCCTTCTCCAAATATTTACACCAGTTTTTTTTATGAAAAAACATCAATTTGTAATGATATTCTTCTTCAGCTGTCAATTAAAATTTAATGAAAATAATGTACAAATTATACTGAACGGATTTTGATGAAATTTAGATGATAGGTAGTATAGGGTGTAGAATAACATTCAAGCTACTTATACAACGCGCCTGCACAAGCTACTATTTAATAAATTATCTCACCGAGGTCCATTAACAGCTTTAGTTTCCGTAGAGCCGTAGAGAGCACTGCTTAGACCCCACAAGTTGAGAGCGTTGTTTTCGCTTTTGAAAATCTGAAATTATAAAAACAGGGCTCATTATTACTAAAATATTTTGACGATAGGTATCTGTGGGCCACGGCTGTGAAGCTGAGGTACAGTCAGCATCATATAGATTGCAGCTGTTAAAATCTCAACAATAAGCATTTAAATTTATTAAAGCAAACAATTTGTCATTTTTATTGAAGCAGCTAAAGCGCCAAAAATAACTCAGCAGACACTGCAAATTTATTTAAGCATTCAGTTGTTCAATTAGTTCATCAAATCCAATAAATCAAATATTTCCGCATCCGATGTAGCAATATATCTACGCAGGCAAGGTACCACCTATCGGTTTCGAGTTCTGCTGAAAGCATAATATCTTTGTGTGCATGGATATTATTGTTTGTAATTTTATAATCCTACTAATATTATAAATGCGAAAGTTTGTGAGGATTTATGGATAGATGGATGGATGTTTGTTACTCTTTCACGAGTTTTTTCTCTGAAAAAGAACCAATATCCATCGATCCATACATCCTCACAAATTTTTGCATTTATAATATTAGTAGGATTATAAAATTACAAACAATAATATCCATGCACACAAAGATATTAAAGTTTTTTAATCTTTATTTAAGGAGCTTTGTCACAATTTGACTATGTCGCTCTGTCATGTGATTAAAGTTAATAAGCAGATTTTCAATTCATTTCATATAAGTAGAAATAACTTATTGCTCACCTTATCAAGTTCTTCATCAGGTGTTGAGAGGAATATTCTAAAATCATCACTGTGAGTCAATATTGGATGTTTTGCAACGCGATCTGGAAAATACATAATTTAACCATTTAGTACAATATCCGTGTGGTGACGGAGAAAGAATACAATATGTCATCACCCCATCTCATCCCATGGGTGTCGTAAAAACCGACTTAGGGACTATCCGGGAATATTATCTTTACAAAATAAAAAAGAAGGAAAACTTGAAATTAAACCCTATACCAATCCATCTGGCCAGCGTGGTTCTCTGGTTGCAGTGGGACATTAATGGGCTGTTATGAACCATTTGGTCGGTATATTACATGACTGCTACGCTAAGGTCTCGGGTTCGATCCCCATCTTTGTGTGCATGATCATAATTGTTTGCTAATGCAAACAAGTCTGGGTGTTTTCTATATAAATATGTATGTATTTACAAAAGCAAAAGTATTTATGTATGTTTATCCATTGTCTAGTACCCATAGTACAAGCTCTGCTTAGTTTGGGACTAGATGGCGTTGTGTGAGAGATATTAATTGATATTTGTCTTACCAAGGAAAGCATTGAGCGCATAAGTCCTGACCGCCACGAAGGCAGGTGAGTATCTATCGAGTTGTTGCCTCGCTGAGTGTAGGGGGGGTAGTGGGGGGGCCGCGACCAAGGGATGCGCGGCGGATAGACGCTTGTGTAGTAGCTGGGGACAAATTGTATAAAGAGTTAATTATTTTATTAATAAAAAGACGACTCCGAGATATGAGAAAGAATATCCAGGCTTAGGACAACTGTATTTGGATCGTACAATGAATAATTGTCCTACGTGAGATTCGAACCCACGACATAGTGCATAATAACCACGAGCAGAAAATACCTATATTATATATAATAATAGTCTTCACAATTCTGCTTTCTCCTTTTAATGTTAAAATACGAAATACACCTCCTGGTAATGGATTTAATTTTTTATAGGATTTTTATTTCGTAAAGATAATATTGAAGGATAGTCTCTTAGTCGGTTTTTACGACACCCATGAGATAAGATGGGGTGGTGACATATTGTATTCTTACTCCATAGACCTTCTCTTAGACCTAAACCATCATCCTCAAACAGGGACATTACAAGCGAAAATAAATTAGTTGTTCTACTAATTAAGCTAGGCGAGATAAGGTTGCCAGTAATAACATATGACTTACCTTAAAATGATTGTACCTCCTCCTCACGAAGGGCGGTGACGACCACCTGGCGCACACACATCTCACTCTGTAAGTCACGTATGTTTCTAATGTCGACAGCTGTTTCATGGGGGCGTCTACCTGTAATTTACACAATGTTTCGTCTGTAAAGACACTGCAATGTGATTGTATTAAACCTGATAGAAAGAGTGAATACACTACGGGAAAGAAGATAACAGATCATCATAACAGCCCCTTAATGTCCCACTGTAGGGACAGGTCTTCTCCTGTGACGGAGGGATACTTGGCCTACTAATACCACGCTGGCCAAACGAATTGGTACAGGGTTTAATTTCAAGTTTTCCTTCTTTTTACTTCGTAAAGATAATATTGACGGATAGTCCCTTAGTCGGTTTTTACGACACCCTTGGGATGAGATGGGCTTGTGACATAACGTATTCTTACTCCGTCACCACACGAAGAAGATTACAGATAGTAATCATAAAACAACTTCACACTTCACCCTGTCATCATCAGTATTAAAACATTTTCATACTATGTTGAAACAAACAGAGTAAAAGACCCAATATCATATGATAAAAGAAAAACATTTAAGCATAGTGTTTGATTGTTCAGTGGTTGCTACCCAGGTAGCAAAAATGGTCTCTAGACCGTTATAGCAGAGGAGGCAATTTGTAAACAAGGCTCAAGGCTGAAAATTGCCATAAGTAATCAATGAAAACTTGTTTTTATAAGAAAGAAATAAAGTGCAATATACTAACCCTAACAGCTATGTCATAGCCATGTTCCATGATGAGCGGCACACCCTCGTGGGTGTCATCAGTGACCGTGGTCGGCTCCGTGTCCTCCGTATCAGCATCGTTCAGCTCCAACACTGCAGAACTACTTTCACTTGCCATTATGCTGAAATTATTTAATATTTTAATGAAGCGTATATTGCACAATGGTAGTCAGATATTGATGGTTAAAGTCCTGCAATTGGCAATGATTTATGTTACACAAAAATAATTTTCAAGATAATATTATAACACATTCACACAACGTCATCTAGTCCCAAACTAAGCAAAGCTTGTACTATGGGTACTAGACAACGGATAAACATACTTAAATATTATTTTTTTGTAAATACATACATAGAAAACACCCAGACCAATGCAAACAATCATGTTCATGCACACAAATATTTGCATTGAGCGGGAATCCGAACCCGAGACCTCTGTGTAGCAGCCGTGTAATATACCGACTGCACCACAGTGGTCGTCATACAGTACAATATTCGTACATGAGTACAATAAATAGTAATCTCCATTTACTCGTGGAAACTTGGCTATTTTATAAAAATCTAATGCCAATTTATTTTTTTCTTCTACTGTGCTTGGAAATTTTATATAATTCTTATACAATGATGCAATAGCATGTATTACACATGAACTATCCTGCAGGCTGTAGACTCATGTACGCCTATCATATCTCCTAGGAAGTTTTTTATTGATATCTATCAGGAAGTTTTTTTTTTTTAATCTTGTTTAGATTTAGGAAGTTTGTTGTTTGTAAAAATAATTATAGTTATAGTACCCTAGGAAATAATGCTCTGGGTTACAGGTTATTTATATTATACAACCTATTCTATTTCTACAAATTAATTATTAGATTTGCAGTAATATTCTCATTATTTATTTAGATTTGATTAATAAAATTAAAACTGCTTACTCAACTGTATACTGTAACTTTTATTGGTTAGACTGTCTATTTACTCATCATGGTATTACTTATTATTTATTTCTTTCCTACATTCAATAAATTCCCATAACATAACAAACATATACCAATAAGACACAAAATAAACAATTTTTAGAATGCATTGAGCAAAACAATGACCTTATTCTAAGCGAATTTAACACAATAGCAATATACGTCACAATTATAAATTTTTATATCAGCGTAAATATCTTTGTTTCCACACTTTTAACAAAAGAAAACTTACGAAGCGAATCGTATCCACCCCCCTAACAATATAGTATTTTTTCTATAAATATAATAATGTTTATTAATGTATTTATAGCCAGACTTATCAGTACGATTACACAATACAAGCACATTGGGATAATACATTGCATTATCATCAATTAATGAGCAAAAAAATAGGCAAAAACATTTGCCCTATTTATTTCAACATTGATCGATAATGACGTTTGAGTAACACATAATCACTAAAAATACTATTCTTACGAGTAATTATTAACTTTAAAATTAATTTAAATATTCTTATTCACCTGTAAGCACTGTATAATAACTTAAATTTACAATAATTTCACCAGAAAACATTAAATAAGTTCCAGGGAAATGACCAATAACAACTAACGTTCCATTTATGGCAAGTAGTACAAAATGATGATGTGTGACTTATTTTTACCGTACTTTTTATTTGGGCGTCTGCGTGAAATGGAAAGGATGCGATGATATTCTCGATGTTTACACAGACTTACTATTCTGTACAGTATTTTATTAGGTCAGTAACAATAATTTATATTATTTATTTATACGTAATATACGGTCAAGGTCCTCCTCTCTAGACGTTTATAACTAAGAAAGTTTATAAAATATATATCTATCTTGTTCAAATCCATTGTCAAGTAGCTTAAAATATACATCGGACTCTAATGTTTCCTTTAGATGTTGAGTACTTAAAGGTAACTTTAAGGTATCGGTTAGACTTGATTCCCTAATTTACAAGTATTCTTAATGCCGGATCTACCGCACGGTTTAAGATCATGATAGCCTCAAGGAGGTAGGTCTGAGGTAGCCTCGTTAAAACGCATTTGCAGTCACCTTAACTGTCCGTAATTTTCCCCTATCCATCAAGCCTTTGGTACGATCTTAACAATGCTACTTTAGACATACCTACCTACTCGTAGAGAGCTTACTAAATCTCTCGGCAATGTTAATTCTATTATGTAGTAGGTTGTAAAAAAATTTAGCTGAAGAATCCCTGCTCGCTCATAATAACTGTATATATTAATCATCACATTAATATATTTGATCGTTTTTAATTTTAAATTTACAGAACAATAGTGGTGATTAACGTCCAAAGAATGATTAATTGATATTCCTCATTAATATTGCATTGAGCGGGAATCGAACCAAAGACTTCTTGGCTAGGTATTTATAACAATACTACAAAGTGAAAAGAAACTACAACAAGTTGTTCATTCATATCGGCCAATGGACGTCCCCGACGTCCACTGCTGGACATAAATAAATAAAATAGCGTTAATTATCAAAAAAATTAACAATGTTGTGTTACCCTGTGGTCCCACACATAGGTCTCATTATATTTGTTTATTGTAACATTTTTGTAAGATAAGCATTTCGTTTCCTTGAGCGGTCCTGTGACTCTCTTATCCATTGGTTCCTCTCCGTCGGTCCTCCTTGTGTAGTCTCAACAAGTTATATTAGGTAACTATTAATAAATGTCTAGGTACTTACCTACTATTTAAGAGTTTCATTATACCTAATTGTAGGTATTTGTATTATTCAATGATCAAATCATGTTGTTTAGGTCTTTATTGATATTATAATGATTTGTAGCAACGGTATAAGAAAGTGGGTTTTCACCTGTCCATCCCATCCCGAGAACGAACATAAAGTATACCTATCCATTCTTCTACGTGGGCTTGAAATCCCCAACCTCGTAAACGGAAGCCAAAAAGCACGATCGCCACGCTATCGAGGCCGTAGAGACTGCTGGTATTAGGTAGCTATTTCTGGTAAAGATTAAACAAGACAATAGGTAACTAATACCAAGCTGGAGTCTTATCCAGCGAGATTAGTAAGTTTTCATCAATATTAGCAGAAGCTCATCTCTGCAGTGGGTCATAATATGATTGGTTGAATAAAATAAAAAACTCAAATTATAATTCAAATTTTATTTTCGTTAATTTAAAAAGCTTAAATAAAATGTTAAGTACTAATTTCATAATTAACATTCGATTTATTCAAAGGAAATAGGTTCAAAAAATCACATTTTATTGCTTTATTTGTACTGGTTAATTTGCTAGTGGAAGCTCTTCAGCAAGAGAAATCTACCATTACTACTTGCAGTACTTACCTACTTGTATTTAGGTATGAACTAAAAATCAGAAGCACTTGCTAAATTATCACCTTTGACTACATTTTGTACCTACTATCATACAAGGTTAGTGTGGTATTACCGCTGTGCCCGCTTGTGACAATAAACCAACTTTCCTTTTTTATTTTACTAAAAAAAATATAATAGGGCTATGAAAATTAAGTAAATAGCTTGTGTCACAGAGTAAAAAACACATTTTTAAAAGAGGAGTGTAGCTAACCATCAGGCGATTGATTTTTTTGTCATGTCATCGTGTTGTTTAAAAAAAGTTGTTTTTTTATTGATCAACTACTAAGATGGCGTCCTATATTAAAAATTTGGCACGTTGTTATAATTTATTAATATTAAATAAACTAAGTATAATTAAGTCAATTATAAATAAATAATAAAATATAAATAGATTTACAATAATTATATAAATAAAGCTATTTTGTAGTTAATTTATTAAAACTTTGTCATTATAAAATATGATTGTCATTTTCAATCTTTTCATCGCATTCATCTTTTGAATCTGTGAACAAAAAAAGACATTTATTAATTACATAATTAGTTTTTTGTAACATGATTAAGGCCTCAAAAGGTCGACGCAGAAGTAGGTACATATTAAAGGCTTTTAAATATTTATAAATTAAAAATACAACCCCTTACACGGTGGATCGACGACGACTAGTTAGGACGGGCGGGGAACCGATGGATGAGGAAGGCACAAGACCGGACAGGGTGGAAATGTTTGGAGGAGGTTTATACCTCCTGTACTACGACTGTAATAACTGTAATACGACTGTAATACGTCCAGTGCTGGATTTATATCCAGCACTGGATGTATTACATTAGTTGTTATACTAACGTTTACGGAGCGGAGCTCACAAGTCACAACCGCCGCATTTATTAGTTTAATTTCGAATTCAAAAATAAAACGGCGTTTAAGCAATATTTATCTAATTTAATCGCGTTTAAAGTGTTGAGAGTGTACAAATAATTTATTTTCTAAAGACTTTGTAGCCAACATTTTGCATTAGTGATCCTATTTGCGAATTATATATTTTTTTAAATTGGCGGTGCTAGTGAGCCCCATCTACATCGTCATCATCATATCAGCCAATCGACGTCCACTGCTGGACAATAGGCCTCCTCCAAGTATTGCCAAAAAAAGCCCATAAACGTTCTAAATGATGGTTGTATTACCACTCACCCGGGAACACTTCATTGTATACAGTATAGCAGTCTTCCCAGGGCACCACTTGAGCTGTCACGTGAGGGTTTGAGGAGTTCAGGGTCTTCTTTATGAGCTCGTCCAGAGGATAGCCTCGGCGAGGGAATACTGTAGCCTGGAGTATAATAATAAATGATTACATTAAAATAAGTTTAATTGCATGAATCACGGTCGCAAGACAATTTGTAGTCTAAGTCTATACTAATATTATAAAGAGGTAAAGTTTGTGTGATTGTGTGTTTGTGATGTTGTAGGGGGTAATCTCTGGATCTACTGAACTGATTTTAAAAATTCTTTCTGTGTTGAATAGTCCATTTATCGGGGATATATATAATAGTAGTCGAGCAGTAATGAAATATGTTTAAATAGAGACGCGTTTTTTTCGCCGCCCAACGAAGTGGGCACGGGTCAGCTAGTATTCTATAAAACAACTAAATTAACAAAGACTTACAGTAGCTGGCAGTTTAGTGGCAGGACAATAGTCGTTTCTCCCATCTCCCGTGTATATAATCCTCTCATATTTCCGCTTGGCACACCACTGTGCTAAGGCTAGAGACTTGCACATGTTACTGGGACATCTAGCGCAAGCCGTCTGTCGCATACAAGGTTCTATATATAACCGGTCGCATTTGAAGAAACCTTGGTTTGTTATTATTGATGTTACACAGTCCTGAAAGAAAAAATACTTAACTGTAAATCTACTATCTAAAAATAAGTCTTGTTTTCCTTCCTGACGCTATATCTCCAGAACGCACGAACCGATTTTGCATTAGTTGGAAAGGTATCTTCGTGAGGTTTATAGCAAAGAAAATTCATCTTTTAATCACCAAACGAAATGTTACATAAAACGAAGAAATCTGGTGGCGAAACGGAGTTCGCCGGTTTTGCTAGTGTATACTAATATTCTAAAGAGGTAAAGTTTGTGTGTTTGTGACGTTGTAGGGGGTAATCTCTGGATCTAATGAACCGATTTTAAAAATTCTTTCTGTGTTGAATAGTTCATTTATAGGAGTGTCTTGGGCTATATAGTATCACGCTTTAACTAACAGGAGTGGAGCAGTAATGAAATATGTTTAAAAAAGGGACGCTTAGAAGGTTATTTTCGCCGCCCAACGAAGTAGGCACGGGTCAGCTACAGCTATTACTTAATCACGATGAGTATAATATAATTATATTAGTGTCTTGTGTTTCCCGCGTTAATATACACAGATGATAATTTGTATATCACGTCTTTGACGTGTTAAAACATTCGTTGTTTGTCTGTGATCAGAATGGCGGGAGATTTTTTTAGGTTTGCCTTTCCTTGTTCTAATGATCCTATATTCTCCAAGTCATCAACGTCTTAGTGTAAATATTCACGGACATCTCTACACAGCGCCATCTGTTCCCAGAGTAAGCTTGGCTTAACCGCTTGTGTTATGAGTGACAGAACATCGGATATTAGTACTTATATACTTTTTTTTTTGTAAATACATACATATTATACATAGAAACACTCAGACCAATACAAATAATCATATTCATGCACACAAATATTTGCATTGAGCGGGAATCGAACCCGAGACCTCTGCGTAGCAGTCATGTTATATAACCATTGCGCCACAGAGGTCGTCAAATAAATAAATATATGTATTATGTTTACAATTATAGAAACTGGAAGGGGGATGGACTCTTCTGCATGGTCTTAACTTAAAACTTAACTCCAAACAGTTTTTAATTCATTGATTTTAATATCGTTAAAAATTCGGTTAATTTAACTTTTTTTAGTAATATTGTCACACAATAGGTATTCTTCTATTTATATATTTTTTTTTAAGTAATGTAATCGTACTGTAACTAAGCTTAAAACGGCATTTCCTATACCTCAGGTATGGTCACACTATAAGCCACCGTACCTTAAACTTCATTATAACAGTCCATTAAGGGGATACATTGACAAAATGCACTATCTTTCATCAACTACTACAGGAATATGAAAAGACCAATGAAGCTAGAATTTTGATATAGGTAAATTGATACCTTTATCTAGGCTATTGTAATTACGAAAACGCGATAGCTTGATTTAGGCTCGATCATATTTATTTTTGAAAACACCTCTAAAAAAACAGGTTTTTGCATATTACACGGAAAGTACACTATCATTATGCATTTGAATTACTCAAATACATTCGTAACATCAATATTAGTCTTACTGTAGAATATCATTAACATAACTACAACCAATGACTTTTAATTAAGAAAATAAGATTTTAGCAATATCACAGCTCTCTGGATCGTTGCGGGCGCATCGCAATTTCAGACCTTATACCTACTCGTTAACGATTAATACAGAATGAATACGGTCGACGATTCAGTCGGGCGATGGCCCTCTTCGACGCCGGACCTGTGCATGTCGACTCACCGTTCGTACTAAATTTTATCGCGTAATTTTTAATCGTAGGTAAAATATATAGGTTAGGTTTAAAATATTTATACCTAAGTTTTTATTAATACTTTGTTCTCTTTTATAAGTAAATAATAGTATTATTTTATAATAGTTATTTCGATAACATTGGTTCGTAAAATATTTTTGAAGTTATGTCTTTTATAAAACTTAGGTAAAGTTCGCCATAACTCAACTAAGTACCTAGTTACTGTTGACCCTTTTGATAATGCAAGCGTTTGTTTATATAACAATAACAACAATTTATTTATTGACTCCCAAAACAAAAACAGTTTACAAAGTTTAGGTACATTGCGAATATAATTAAGTAGTGGGAGCCTGGTTTCCAAGCTAGGTTTAGACCTGTATTATGGATAACCAGACCTCCATCCACGGAAACAGTTGAATACTGGTTGTGTGCAAATTTGTACAAGTGCAGGAGTACTTTTTAAATTGTATATAATATTTTAAACAAGCTTTATTAAAATACAGTAATTAGTCTAAATATATGTGCCTGTCATGTGTGTTTGTGTTGGTGTTGTGTGTATGCGTGTTGGTGTGTGTGTGTGTGTGTGTGTGTGTATATGTGTCAGTGCTGGTTGTGAAATGTCTGCTGCTTTACAGTACTATATTGCCATTCTTAAAAGGGATTCTGTGTCATCATAGTTGAGGGTAAGCAAAAAGCTATACAAAGCTGTTTTTGTGTTTATTTTATTTTTAGGATAAATGATTAATATTTTATTTAATTTATTGTATAGGAAACCGCTCAGAAAGTCAAATGATCTATGGGAGAAAGGTGAAAATGACATTATGCTGTGGCATACATAATGTTTTCGGCGTTTTGACATTAAACTAGGATCGTAAGAGAGCGATGAGTGCCTCTTGAGAACCGCGCATAGAATAAAAAGCTGGCGAACAGTTAACACTGAACATTTTTTATACAGCTCTGATGTCGGGAAGCGAAAGGGAAGACCTAGTGACGTTTTTAATACTGCTCTCTGTGCTCTCTCCAACCTAAGAAGTGATGTTTTGTAGGTTCCGCCCCACACTGTAATGCAGTATATTAGCACCGATTGACAAAGGGCAGTATACACGGTTTTCAAGGTGGCACCATCAGCTACGCATCGAAGACCTCTGAACACATACATGAGCTTTCGTAGACGTGTAGCAAGTACATCAACGTGACTGTTAAAGCTCAGGTTACGGTCAATAAGAACACCTAGATATTTAAAGCTATTAACACTCTTTAATGCTGGGCAGCCACATTGAATATTAGAGGACTGAGAACATTGGTGCGCCACAATAGAGCCAAGATGCATATCTGAGTTGCGTTGCTTTGTAAAAGTCATAAATTTTGTCTTATCTGCGTTCAATGTCAAGACGTTTTCCCTCAACCAGTTCATGACAACATCCAAGCCATTCTGCGCATGAGCAAATACTTCTTCCCACGTCGAAGCAACAAAAGTCAAAGCAGTATCGTCCGCGAAAGTGCCAATTAAGCCATTTGTCAATTGTAGGTTACAGAGGTCATTGATATAAATTAAAAACAGGGTAGGGCCTAAGACACTACCCTGCGGAACGCCGTAATCAACGAATAAGTCATCACTCACACTATCACCGATCTTTGTACGCTGAGTCCTGTTACTCAGGTAATCACTAAAAAGATCCAGTTGTTTCCCTCTCACACCCATACGCTCCAATTTGCCAACAAGCAAATATATAAGCGATTTTAGACTATATGCTCAAGTGTAATAAGTTTTATAACCGTTTTCGTCAAGATCACGTAATTGAAACGGCCTCAGTGGCGCGGGCAGTGCGGCCCGGTCGCGGTAGTGGCTTGCGTGCACGAGGTCGCGGGCTCGAATCCAAGCAAAAAAGTTGTTTGAGCGATTCACAAATTACTGTCCTGAGTTCGGATGTTCTTTGTAAAAGTCTCCTCGACAGTACGTAGGAGTTGTGTGAAACTGAAAAAATCAAAGAAATAATATTACGTACCTATTTTATTTGCAAGCTTAGGTAGGTAGGTACTTACTGATAAGATCTAAATAATACTTTTTACTTTCGCGGAAACTTTTACAAACATGAAACAAACGAACACAAAGAACGTCCAGACTCAGGACAGTTGTTTGTGGATCACACAAAAAAATTGTCTTACGTGAGATTTGAACTCTCATGCACTCCACCGCGGGAACGTTTACAAACATGAAACAAACGAACACAAAATACGTCCAGACTCAGGACAGTTGTTTGTGGATCACACAAAAAATTTTCTTACGTGGTATTTGAAGTCTCACGCACTCCACCGCGGGAACGTTTACAAACATGAAATAAACGAACACAAAGAACGTCCAGACTCAGGACAGTTGTTTGTGGATCACACAAAAAAATTTCTTACGTGAGGAACGTTTACAAACATGAAACAAACGAACACAAAGAACGTCCAGACTCAGGACAGTTGTTTGTGGATCACACAAAAAATTTTCTTACGTGATATTTGAACTCTCACGCACTCCACCGCGGGAACGTTTACAAACATGAAATAAACGAACACAAAGAACGTCCAGACTCAGGACAGTTGTTTGTGGATCACACAAAAAATTTTATTAAGTAAATGTTTGTATATACCCCGCGACACAGGACAATACATAGTGGGGCTATTGTATTTTTTTTAAAGTCATTTTTTAAAGTTGTTTTGCGTGAGATTCAAACCCGCGACCTCGTGCACTGCGACCGCTACCCCGAGGCGGTCAAATTATTTTTGTGATCCCCAAATCATTGTCCTGAATCTGGATGCGCTTTGTGCCTTCATAATACCTTGCGCGGGTGTAAATTTAAAAAAAATAGGGGCTACATGTATAAACATAATAGACCGGTAGATAGGTTTTTCTGTAACAGAATTTTCTGTTACCTACCGCGGACTGACGTCACAGTATAACCAGTAGTCAAACTGGGCCGAATATTTATTATAAATGGGTGCGCGGTACGTAAACAATAGTAAACATGCGATCTACTTTGTGTTTCCATTTAGTTTTGTAATTGTAAATTAATACTTTTTATTTTTCTATTTTATATTTAAATAAATAGGAAGTGTTCTGTAAAAAACGTGTTGTTTTATGATTGATACATTTAATTTAAAGAAACATGTATATGTTTGTATTTATATCCACCATGTTTGTGATATAAATAAAATACTAAATTATAATATTAAGAAGGTACAGTCAGCCCCAAAAGTCGCTGAACACATTTTAAATTCCAAAACTGCTGAACACTAAAAGTGCCATAAGTCAGTGTCGCGGGTATTTCAGAAGTATCTGAACACTAGTATTTCAAAAGTAGCTGAACACTAGTGTCTATTATGTTTACTCGTTGGAATAGATACATAATTTCAAAACAATTCACTGAGATTCAATAGCCTTGGGTATAGAACACTCGACTTTGATGAAGTAGACGTGCGTTCGAAACCGGGTTGTGCCAAGTATTTTTTTTTGGTTTTTTATTTTTTATTTATTGTATTTTATCTCAAAAAAAACAAGTAACTTAAATTCACCGTCACTGTTCACAGGTATTTAATAAAGTTAAAATATTATTTTTAATTTTTAATTGAAAACTAAATAGTATTTTTATTTAATTTTTAATTTAATGAAGAATGATCATTATGACTTTAAATTGTATGAGGAACATTTTCGGAGATTCGATGATATGAGTTGAAATGTTATGTAAGAAGAAGCGCTCCCTGTTGTGCGACATTGAACTTAATAGTTTTATGACATGCAACTAAAATTAAGTCTAGAGGTGATAAAGCCATTTAATTAATTAATTAATTAAATTATTTAATTTAATTGTCGAATATACATTTTTTTCGTAAACGAAGTCGCGGGTTACAGCTTGTATTGAATAATAATAGTAGAAAACAAAATAAGAAAAAATAAAAAAACACATAAAGTAATCCGTTCCTCAGGATCGAACCAGAGCTGTTTTCTTTTCACCCAAGCTCTACGACAAGCAAAGCTATCGTGTTGACAACGGTTTTGATGAAATTGATAATGTAGTATTCCGCTTTGAAATTGGCTTGACTTTTGTCTACTGTCAAAATCACTCACTACAACTACACTGAAACTCGACCGCAGATGAGCGACGCAGCGGGCGACGTTGCCGTTCAGTCATGCGCGGCTCCCGTATACTGCACGAGTTGGCAACATCGATACTTCTGAAATACCCGCGACACTGACTTATGGCACTTTTAGTGTTCAGCAGTTTTGGAATTTAAATGTGTTCAGCGACTTTTGGGGCTGACTGTACTTAACAAGTCATTCAGTAAAGTAGGTACAGTACCGGGCCGTTTATATTGCAAATCAACCTATAGAAAAATACAATCGTTCAATTTCGGCTTCGTGGAACGTCAGAGAAAAAGTCGATGTGTAATATTTACGGCCGGGTACTGTATTTATTATATTGGCCATGTTTGTTTGAAATTGAATTTATCGATAACCAAAACCAAACTTTAAACAGGTCTATTAGATCTATTCTAACGTCAAAATAAAGGCATCGAGGTCACTTTATGGATGGGTGACCAATCCATTCAAAAAATGACATCGATGTCATTGCTTAAATTTACCTAGATCAAAGTGAAAGACGCGCATGGGGTATTACATAAAGGGGGGCTAAAGTTTATTTTCTTTCTTTCTTTCTTTCTTCTTTCTAAATTTTCATTATTATTGACCTAAGTACAACAAACCGTTTTCGTGATAAAAAAAATACTATATTATAATATTAAATACCTAAGTCATTTAGTAAGGTAGGTATTTATATCAGCCATGTTTGTTTGAAATTGACATATGAATAATATATTTAGTTTCAAATTATAACACACAGTCCGCTCGTTACTGCGGCACAGTAGCGACTGTTCCCTCCGCGATCGTGAGCGTGTAGGTATAAACTCACGTTTCGTCCGTTTCTATGAAGTTGAAATATTGTATATATTTGTACTATGGCACAGAGCGATAACGTGTCCTTGAGGGCCGGCGGGACGACGACGGCTCACGCGCCGCGCCGCGCCATGTGCGCCGTCGTCGTCCCGCCGCCCGGCCGTTTCAATTACGTGATCTTGACGAAAACGGTTATAAAACTTATAACACTTGAGCATATAGTCTAAAATCGCTTATATAAACAAACGCTTGCATTACCAAAGGGTCAACAGTAACTAGGTACTTAGTTGAGTTAAAATAAAGTAACTATATAAAGTTAAATTTTACGATACAATGTTATCGAAATAACTATTATAAAATAATACTATTATTTACTTATAAAAGAGAACAAAGTATTAATAAAAACTTAGGTATAAATATTTTAAACCTAACCTATATATTTTACCTACGATATAAAATTACGCGATAAAATTTAGTACGAACGGTGAGTCGACATGCACAGCTCCGGCGTCGAAGAGGGCCATCGCCCGACTGATTCGTCGACCGTATTCATTCTGTATCGATCGTTAACTAATCGGTATAAGGTCTAAAATTACGATGCGCCCGCAACGATCCAGAGCGCTTTGATATAGCTAAAATCTTATTTTCTTAATTAAACATTATAGGTTGTAGTTATGTAAATGATATTCTACAGTAAGACTAATATTGATGTTACGAATGTATTTGAGTAATTCCTAAGCATAATGATAGTGTACTTTCCGTGATATATGTAAAAACCTGTTTTTTTAGAGGTGTTTTCAAAATTAAATATGATCGAGCCAAAATCAAGCTATCGCGTTTTCGTAATTACAAAAAGCCAGTAAAAGGTATCAATTTACCTATATCAAAATTCTAGCTTTATTGGTCTTTTCATATTCCTGTAGTAGTTGATGAAAGATAGTGCATTTTGTCAATGTATCCCCTACTGCAGGGACGGGCCTCCTCCCATGACAGAGGGATACTTGGCCTACTAATACCACGCTGGTCAGACGGATTGGTATAGGGTTTAATTTTAAGTTTTCCTTCTTTTTATTTCGTAAAGATAATATTCACGGATAGTCCCTTAGTCGGTTTTTACGACACCCATGGGATAAGATGGGGTGGTGATATATCGTATTCTTACTCCGTCACCACACGGAGGTACCGTAAACTTACCATTAAACAGTGCACCTTCAACCAGTGCTGTACAAAGACACTATTAGCATCTGTCAGCACTAAGACATCCCAGCCTCTGTCAGCCAGCGTGGTAATCAGCTTCTCAATGCCAGGAGTGGGCCTCATCGAAGCTATGCACGACAGGATCTCATCAGGACTTAGACCTGATGTGAATGCGTGCTCGAAGACCTGGGGACAAAGGACATAGGTATTAAAAAAAAAAATCTACCATATTATTCTCCGTGTGGTGACGGAGTAAGAATACAATATGTCACCACCCCATCTCATCCCATGGGTGTCGTAAAAATCGAGTAATGTACTATCTGTGAATATTATCTTAACGAAATAAAAAGAATGAAAACTAGAAATTAAACCCTATACCAATTCGTTTGGCCAGCGTGGTATTAGTAGGCCAAGTATCCCTTCGTTACGGGAGGAGGCCCGTCCCTGCGAGCTGTTATGATGAAAGTACAATATGCACAATCTAATTCAGCAGTTTGAAGTTGTGGAAAATAGCTGTGCGTAGATGTAATGCAAATTAAATGACGGCAGGCGTGTGGAACTGGTGTTTTATATATTCCTGCTCCTGTAACGGACAAACTGCTTTAAAAACATTTTATAATTTGATTGAGTTTTTTAATAATTAAATAACTATATTTTTTAATGATCTATACTTCTTTTTTTATTGTTGATTTTTGACATTTGATGGGTAAATTATATATGTATTGTACATTGATCGACTTTTATATTTTGAATAGATTTAAGAACTGTAATTTATTGTTAAAATGTTTGATTTAATTTATTTAATTTTATTGTAATGATTGCAAATAATTAATAAGTAATCTAAATTACCTTATCACTATAAATTTGCCTGCCGTAACTGGTGAAATGTGCTAGATCTAAGACTATTAATAGAAAGACCTGTATATGTACACACAGCAACACATCAAGTTAAACATTTTCATTTGAAATTGTGTCTTATTTCAAGGTATTATGGTACATGAGTGTCTAGCTTGATTAGTTGCTGTGTGTACCACATTTGATGCAAATAAATATTCTTATTCTTATAAACCGCCCTGAGGCTTAGCTATCAAAGAAGTTCTTGTTCGTTCAAGGTTCAGGGTAGGGTTGCCCGATTCGCTTTGAATCGATCTTTTAAATCGTAATGGATCGTAACTCCGTGAATCGATTCCCGATCTGAATCGTATTGCATGGAATCGATTTAATTGGTCTTGGAAGATTGTATCGTAATTTTTTTAAAATCTATGAAAAGAGAGTAGGCCCTGTATAATTATATTTTTTTCTATAAATTACAACATTCCGCATTGAAGCTTTTTAAGACAACAATTTATTTAGATATACAAACTGGATCTAATTAACCTATTACGGCTATTAGTCAAGGTGTTGTAATGTCGTTTAAGATAATTTTTTAAACTGGTAGTTACTTACTACTTTTATTTTCATTTTGTTTTAACATTCTGTTTACATAATATATACATAATCTCATAAAAAAGGCCAAACTAAACAATTCAACACAGAAAGAATTTTTAAGAGGTTCATTAGCTTCAGAGATTACCCCCTACAACGTCACAAACAAACTTTATCTCTTTTTAATATAGTACTAGCTGCCCCGTGCCCACTCCGTTAGGCGGCAAAAAAAACGCGTCCCTTTTTTAAACATATTTCATTACTGCTCCACTCCTATTAGTCATAGCGTGATAATACTATATTTAGCCTATGACACTCCCTCCCCGATAAAAGGGCTATTCAACACAGAGAGAATTTTCAAAATCGGTTCAGTAGATCCAGAGATTATCCCCTACAACGCACGTCACAAACACACAAACTTACTTTACCTATTTATAATATTGATAAAGTAAAGAATAGATTAATAACCTTTATTCGCTGAACATGATATTCTCAAAACATCATATTCGCAAAACATCATATTCTCAAAACATCATATTCGCTGAACATGATATTCGCAAAACATCATATTCGCAAAACACCATATTCGCAAAACATCACGTTCGCAAAACATCCCATTCGCAAAACATCACATTCGCAAAACATCACATTTGCAAAACATCATATTTTCAATATCTAAATTACGATAAATACGATAAATTATCGATAGTTATACCCCATTATCCCATTTATTTACTTCATTTTTAGAGTTTGAGCACCACTCATAATAATATCATCAGCATTACTCATGTGGTCAGATTGGTCGGAACCATATATCATACCCTATTCAAATAATTAAAGTTTAGTTGGAAGAAAAAAAATTTAAAGATTCAGTTTTTGAAGCAATTTAATATAACCTAATAATCTATATAAAGATAACTTAAAATAATGTAACTTCATATATAAAACAAAATCTCCGTTTTAAGGGGAAACAATTCAATCACAATTCCATACAAACAAAGAAAGTTAATTCCTCCTTCATTAGATAATAAATACTCAAAACTATAGATGATATCGTTTTGTCTCGTTATTATCTAGTCTTATTGATTAATAAAACAGTAAAAAAAATATTCATTTACAAGTTATGAGGCTTCAAAGTTCATAATTCTATGCACATTTTATGACAACTTTTAGCGTAATAAAATAGGATTAAACGTTTATAAAGGTAAATATATTTTGGGACTAGGAATAGATTATTTATTTGAAAATTCAAATAATTTTATATTGACTAGATACATTCTAAAGTTTGTACGCAATTACCTTTTTCCCAAAACCATTTTAGGAAATTTTACCGTGCTCGTTTCCGCCATCGACTTTTTGCATCTCGCCTCCACTTTCTGCACCCCTCGGGTCGGAGGAGGGGAGGTACGACAGCGAGCCGACCGTCGTCGAATGTTACCGAATATTTTTTTTTAAACTTTAATAAACTTTAATTTATGTCATTTATGACAATTACGTATCGCTTGCCAGTAAGAAGTTTCGTAATTTCTTTTATCAAAGAGATCCAATTATTATCAGATGCATAACCAGTTAGATAAAATACCTACATCAGTGACATTCTTGACTAAAATCAACTGTCAAAATTCACCTATTATTACAATAGTCAATAGAGCATAGCTAAGGCTGTCACATTGCACAAACTGTATTTTTTTTGTAATTCATTTTGTATTTTTTTTTAAATATTTACGTGACTCACCCCCGCCCCGGTATCTGAATGACTGATCAAGTATCATTTCTTGTCAACTATCATTTCCAGATTTTATGATTATTATTTATTTAATGATTTTTCTTCCTTTTTTTAAATCCAGCTAAAATTAACTTCATGTACTGTATGTGAAGTAAGATATTATTGTGTACTGTATGGAACCCCTATTAACGATGCACGGTCTAAAAAACTGCCTCAAGAATAAACAGCTTAACTTAAAAAAAAAAATATAAATTATAATGTTTTACGGTGGCATACCTACACCACTTACAAGATAAATTGATGTCTCGCTTGGTGTGTCTTCCGCAACAAAACTTACAATAAAATATTTTTTAAAAACCCATTTTAGTTATCTTTATTTACTCCTGATTTATTACTTTTTAGGTAACTACCTACAGCTAGTATTAGTGTCAACCCTAACAATCAAGAAGAACAATATTTATATTTTGAATGACATTTTGATTTGTAATAAATACAATCGAGCGCGTGTGCGTGTGCACGTTTCTGACTGCTTTTCTATGAGTTTTTCTCTTTCTCACGCAACGTTTGGTGAAACAACAATCTTTTAGGCTCCGGTGACAGCTGAGTTGGTTTTGACAGAAGGAGCCTTCTTAAGGGTTCACTTCGTTGTCCGTGCGTCCGTCTGTCAAAACGCGTGGAGGTATCAAGTTGAAATTGATATCCCAAACGCAAATCTTGCATCTCTTAAAGCAGTAAAAAAATCCAGCTTCTTAATTAAGGCAATCAAAAGATACGGCCGATAATGTTACATTTATATCGACGATTTTGACATTCACAAAGGGAATCAAACCTACAAGATCGTTTGAATTGTTAGTGGCCTCTTAATAACAGCAACTGTTTCAGGCAAAGTTGAATGCTTATTTTACATTTTACGTAATCTTCGACTATATTGTTTATTTGTTCATTTTTCTGTATTGTTTTTCTATTTCTTTTTGTGTCGGGAAAATGAAGAGCGTTTCTTGACAATTTATTTTTTTGGATCTTGGCTTCTTTCTTAAGGAGTGATATAAATTGAAATAAAGACGGTTTTGATTGGATTTTTGTATTTATGCGATGATGCCAGCCCTCGACACCATTAGTAGTTCGGTTTTTTTGATTATAGCAACTGAAGATGTTGGTCGTGATAATACTCATCCATTGTTTATTAAAATAGTCAATGAATGTGTTGGCTGATTGCGGAGCCATTTCTATAATGGCAAAAAAGGCATCAGGAATCACTCTTGGAGGCAACAGAGGCAAAAAAGTGCAAAATTGTGTGATTTTGCGGCATTCCGCATTTTCTTCAATTTTCAATTTCTTACTCATTTTAAAAACAGCATTACAAAAATGGTAGTAACACCCACTGACTTGTATAGACGGAAACACTTCTTTTATAGCTTGCACCACGGCCAATTCATAATCACATTTATAAGAAACCAAGTTTAAACTGAACTGTTCTTTAAGTATCGTAAAGAACCTCCTATAAGTGGTTTGTCTTTTGTTTGGAAGGAGAGCATAAACTAATGGTACAAAATTTACCGTTTCTTCGTTTCTAGCAATGTCAGCGTGCAGAGTGTACATCTGATAAAAGGGCGCAGGCACTACTTTAAATGTTCCATCGCCGTAAAAAATATTTATTTCTTGAAAATATTTTTTTATGTCTTCGCGAGGCAGGGTTGAGAAAATAATTATTCGATCAGACGAAATGCATTCGTCATACAAAAAGAACTCTTCCACTAAATTTTGTGGCAATTTGATATGTTTCGAGTCTGTTCCATAGGAGTTAACAATACCCAAATATCTGTTTCGGGCTCTATGAAGAGTGTCTTTTACCGAATCAAATTTAGGAATTTCATGGTCTTTTAAGTTATGATGATTGTGAATATTCTTGTCATAAATTTTTTGAACCGACTCAAAATTTTCGCAAACTTCCTTTTTGCAGGTATCGACAAGGGCGCTTATTTGATTTCGCGTATAATCAGGAGGGCCGCAAGTATGGTTTGCAGGTCTCGCAACTTGATTTTTGTTTTTTAAAGTTAAAGATGTACGGCATATTCCCTGTTTGGAACAACGCCAATTTGACGTACCCGACTTATTTTGTAAATAGAAATTGTATCTATAACCTCCATGTAACAGGACACGTTTATTTTTTTGGCTTTTTATAAATGTAAATTCACTGTTCTCCATTTTTTACTATTTTATATTACACGCAAATAATGACAGTAGGTACCAAGAGATGACATTGCATTGCCATAAATACTTTTATTATTTATTAGTCATAATTAGAAGGAAGTATAACCGGCCTGTTGAATAGTTTTGTAATAAAGAGGAAATATTTGAATAGTGTGTAATATATGGTTCAGACCGAAGGGGTATAACTATCGATAATTTATCGTATTTATCGTAATTTAGATATTGAAAATATGATGTTTTGCAAATGTGATGTTTTGCGAATGTGATGTTTTGCGAATGGGATGTTTTGCGAACGTGATGTTTTGCGAATATGGTGTTTTGCGAATATGATGTTTTGCGAATATCATGTTCAGCGAATATGATGTTTTGAGAATATGATGTTTTGCGAATATGATGTTTTGAGAATATCATGTTCGATGAGCGTTGAATGAACGAACTAGTTGATTCGACGGTCGACGAGCAGTTAACGAATGAACGGTTTATCAACTATCAATGGACTAGTCGAATCCGTAGACGGCTAAACTTAAAATAAATAAACGTCGTTCATTTTCGTTTCTATCGACTGACAATGGACGACAACGACTACACGTGATTGGTTAATATTAGTTAGTTATTTAGACTTTAACTGACAACAAATAGAGTCTCTTTTTGTCTAAGTCGAATGAACGTGTTAAAACAATGCGTTATTGAGGGAAAAGGACACAAATATAAATCTTGTTAGTGCGTGAAAGAGTAGGGAAATAAATCGACTAGTTGAACTAAGCGCGGAAAACCAAATTACGAGGTTTGTTTGTTTATCAAATTTGTTCTAAGTTTTGAATATTTTTACTCCATAACTATATCTTTGTTTTAGTGACAAATTCTGTATAAAGTGGGTGTTCAATTTCAATTTTTTTGTATAAATAATAATTGATATAAAGAACAAAAATAATAAAGAACATAAGATTACAAGCAGTAAAAGGACGAACGGGTTATTGACCTTAAATGGACTAGTCGAAAAGTCGACGGCTAAACTAAAAGTCCACAACGTTCCTGTCATCTGACACTGCGTCGACGACATCTAAACGTAGTTGGTTAATACAACGATAATAAATAGTCCATTTTTTAAAATTACAACTCTAACATCAGACAATAGAATCGATTTTTGCACAAGTTGAATCAACATGTTAAAACAGAGGAATTGAGGGAAAAGGACGCAAATAGACAGCTTATTAGTGTGTGAGAGAGTAGGAAGATCGACTAGTTGATAGTTAAAAAGCGCGGCAAACTACATAAACGAGTTATTTTGTGTTAGTTTCATAAAATTTATTTTGATTTTATTTATTCTACATTTTAGTATAACAAGTTGAGCGTGATAAAGGCGGGATTCAATAGCTTAATCATGATATTTAGTTTTGTTGTATTAATTTTGTGTATATTTAATTATTAAATATAGTGGTAATAATAGATATAAATATTTAAAATTAAACTGTATAAGTATATTTTGATTTTTTTCATAAACTTGTATTTAAGAAAACAAAATGCGAAAATATCAAACGCATACCATGGACGAACTTGTCAAATCGACGTCCACATTCTACGCAAACGATAAGTCGAATTTATGCATAAAACTACTAAGTTAAAGAAATAGACTAGTCGACGAATTCAACTAGTCGATCGACTAGTTTATCGACGCAAATAAACGGTCTAGTTTCGTTAACGTTGATTACGTCGACGACCCATCGCTATTGTTCAGCGAATAAAGGATTAATAAGTAGGATCAATGTTTTCACATAATCCTACACTTGCAAAAAACGACAAGAATATAAATTCTTGTTTGATAGACTAAGAATACATAAACCTAAAATTGGCGAGTCAAACTATATAATGGTGATACTAAAAACACAACAATAGCTTGAATTTAAATTAAGCAGCGCCACCTAGTGTCAAAAAATCTAAATACCAGAGCAAATCTCATAACGTATTTTTTATAAGATTTTTATGTGCAATTACTATATACTGCAAAGGGATATAAATAATTAATTAATTATTTAGCTAGTCTCAAAAGATCCTACTATATAGTAAACGTGAACGTTTGTAAGTATGAATAGATGCTTGTTATTCTTTCACCTAAAAACTAATTAATGGATTATAATGAAACTTTTATCCGTGTGGTGACGGAGTAAGAATACAATATGTCACCACCCCATCTCATCCCATGAGTGTCGTAAAAACCGACGAAGGGACTAACCGTAAATTTTATCTTTACGAAGTAAAAATAAGGAAAACTACACTATTCACACCGTCACTCGTAACCATAGCTTGACCTTTATCGTTGCGACTTGGTGTGGTTGTGGTGCGTGTGAATTTGCCCTTATACAGGTAACAGCTAATATCTATTATATTCCTGACATTGAAATAGGTATACTTACTATGATCTGATCTTAAATCTTGTGGTAGAACAACACGCCGTAAGTCATGTCCCAGTCAAGGAGTAAAAATATTTTTGCATTAATGAGAAGCCGGGGTGCGTCGCTAGTTATGTTTAGACTTAGAAATACATTATGGTACCTAAGTTTTATGACAAACGTCTGTAACAGGCGAAAGGAACTATCATTATCGATATATTTTCCGATAAACAATAGCAAACATAAACATAATAGGTAATAAAAATTTTAATTGAATTAAAAAGATTTCATTAGTAAATAAATTCGATAGAAATATTAAAGTATACTAGAGATTAAATGATGACATCATTTAGATCAGGGAACCCCGGATTCATTGGCGACCCACGACACAGGGCATAATCCCTAGCGCGGAAGTTTTCTTTTATAAAAGAAAATATATATATTTTTTTAATTGGCCTACCAGAATGACTATGGTGCCTGATGTTAAGCATCGATTAGAGTCCAAGAATGGCGAGCACCATGTCAGCTACAATATTTTTAGAGGCATGAATGTCTCCACTAGGACGGCTTCAGAAGATGCTTTTTCACGCCGCAAATAGGTATATTATACATAAGTAATAAAGTAACGCTAATTATAATTATAATCGCATCAATTTCCGCGTACACACGCATGACAAATTCGTCTTTTACAAAAGAAATTACTGTCTAATTGGCGGAATGAAATATAAAAAATTTATAAGATGAAATTATACCTAGACTAATGAACAATGGTTACAATATAAGTACTTACATACATACACACATACATACATAAACAACACGCTTTATTTCCCATAGGGGATAGGCTGACACTACAGAGTACCAAGTACTAAGATCCTTACAAATCAGCGTTGCTTCATCTCATCATAACAGCCCATTATATCAACAAAACATTATATACCAAAATAAACATTAATGTACCACTGCAGGTACGGGCCTCATCCCGTGACGGAGGGATACTTAGCCTACTAATAGCACACTGGCCAAACGGATTGGTATAGGGTTTAATTTCAAGTTTTCCTTCGTTTTATTACGTAAAGATAATAATCACGATACTCTTACTGTACTGTGGAGCAAATTACCTATAGAGGAAGAGAGAAAATACTGTTACAGTCCCATCTAAGTATCTTAAGAGACAATGTTTCGAGCCCTAAGCTCTGTATAAATGTTTGAGAGATAGTATATTTAGGTATACTTATTATAAGGAAGTAAAGTTTGTGTGTTTGTGACGTTGTAGGGGGTAATATCTGGATCCACTGAACCGATATTAAAAATTCTTTCTGTATTGAATAGTTCATTTATCAGTAGTAGTATCACGCTATGACTAATAGGAGTGGAGCAGTAATGAAGTATGTACCCTTAATAGGGCAAAGGGAACTATATTACCACCTCATTAGCAACTCTAACGACCTTGTAATAAAGGTCAAAAACAATGAAAAAACTAAGTTACTTGTGCCCGTTTAAGGGTTAAAAAAAGGACGCGTTTTTTTCGCCGCCCAACGAAGTGGGCACGGGTCAGCTAGTTATTCAATGACATCCTACCTTCTTCGTAAGTCAATTATATCTGGCGTGAGATAACGTCAGCGCTATAGATGTGGTGCCAAAATAGAAATGTTGTATACATTTATTTATATACAATTTTGACATTGATAAACATACTGAAAAAAGGTCACAAACATAAAACAGCTATTTCGGAAATACATTCGAAAAGGCCAAGACGATTAAGTAATGTGGTTTACACGCCATGGACATAAGAAGCAGGGTTTGAAGTTATGTCCTTTAGAGAACTGTCGGATATCGGCTCGCACCAAAGGGTTTGGGAATTCCTTCCTATGCCGAACCATTAAGTTGTGGAACCAACTTCCAGGTCACGTATTTCCTCCATCGTATGATATTGGGTCCTTCAAACGCAGGGTGAAGAAGCATTTGACCAAACCGGCAAGATGATGACGACGGATTGAAGTCATTTTTAGATTACGATCCGTTGGCTTCATTTGTGGACTGTACTCGCGCTTTCCATCAGGTTCGATATAGTCATGTTGCCGTGTTTATGTATAAAAAAAAAAGAACTCTCATCTTTAGTTTTGGCAGAGAAAATATTGCTAAAACTCTCCGTAGTGGAATATTACGACACCATCTGGATGACTTACATTACAAGTGTAATATTCATTGTCCGTGATGGACATAAAGATTGCCAGCAAATACTAATAAATAGATATACATCATAATCCTAACAGTCCATTAATGTTCCACTGCAGGTACAGTCCTTCTTCTAAGACGGAGGGATAATTAATTGTCCTACTAATACCACGCTGGCCAGACAATAAATTGGTATAGGGTTTAATTTCAAGTTTTCCTTCTTTTATTACGTAAAGATAATATTCACGGATAGTAGATTAGTAGGTTTTTACGACACCCACGGGATGAGATGGGGTGGTGACATATTGTATTCTTACTCCGTCACCACACGGAGATAGATATACGTTTTACGATTATTGTTGTGACTAACTTTCATTTGTAGTAAGTAAACGTTCTCTTTATTTCACAACATCACAGAGTTTGTAAAACCGTAACATTTCTCTTGTAAACAACTGGAAATAAGCTCATCAGCCAACTGGCGTTTTCTATTCGACATAGGTTTTCTCCAAATATTTTCACTTAGGTACATTACAAAGTAAGGGAGATCTACCCATCTTGTGCCTTGCCTTGGCATTCTTCAAAAATTTATATGTGACATTTGTGATCCTCCTCTACCTATTTTGACGAGCTTACCTATACTAATATTATAAAGAGGTAAAGTTTGTGTGTTTGTGACGTTGTAGGGGGTAATCTCTGGATCTACTAAACCGATTTTAAAAATTCTTTCTGTGTTGAATAGTCTATTTATCGGGGAGTGTCGTTGGCTATATAGTATCACGCTATGACTAGTAGGAGCGGAGCAGTAATGAAATGTGTTTAATAAAGTGATACGTTTTTTTCGCCGCCTAACGAAGTGGGCACGGGTCAGCTAGTTATAAATAAGGTCCATATCGTAAGGCGTATGGTCCCCTGTCGCCATTCCAAAGCCTTTCTGCAACATCAGCTATAAGGTGCTACGTGCCAATCCCACATTACACATTACCGCATTTTATTTACAAACAATTTCGCGGAAGTACTGTATTATTGTGAAAAATTGTATAGTTCCTCAGAGATCGTTTAGCATACAATTGATAGCTTTGTAATAGGTGATAATATGTTGTTGTATGCATAGTCAATAACTTGGACACGTTGCATTACACTGCGTTAGTTTCGTAACTAATCGAGGCGCAGTTAAACAGTTGCAATCATTAGTAAATGATAACGACGAGGTCATAGCACGGATGGATGACCACTGAGTATTTCACCTGAGCGTCTCTTGAGGGCACCATCACCGGTCATTGCTCGCTAAATAAACACTTCCACACCATAGGCATAAAAAACAGTCCCCTGTGCAGGGCATGCATGGAGGAGGAGGAGGAGAGAGGAAACGGTGTCACATGTGTTCCATAAGTGCAGGTGTCGCTGCACACACAAAGAAACACACTAGGAACCTTGAAATCTATCACGGAATGCCTGAACAAAATCAGTAATTCACACGCTTCTGGAGGGAGGTGGGCTGGCTGGAATGACGAGTGGCCCTCACGTACAATGGTCCACCTCAGGGACTAAGTGGAGAAACAACCCCCAATAACTTAGAACTTAGAGGGCACGTAAGTCTATGGTCCCGGCTGGCGTCGGCGTCGTAGTGACAGGTCTATGGCTGAATTGAGCAATTCTCGAAACTAGGTTTTTTTTTATTTAACTTCTACAAGTATTTTTACTGTGTCATTAGTAGGGTTTGAACATACGATTACGGGAGGCTACGAAAATCCCTGAAAGCTTCCTTATTCGGAAAAGGTGATAATCTTGTTTATAAAGCCCGGTTTACACATCGACAAGTACAGTAACGAGTTAAGTACGAAGTAGCCCCCTCTCTCGCGTCTTGCCAACTTAACTTGCCAAAAAATAGGATGGAGATCTATTCAAATCAACAACTTACTACTTAACTCGCTACTGTACTTGTCGATGTGTAAATCGGGCTTAAGGGTCTCTAGGTAATATTTTTATAACAGAATATTTAAGTCCCACTGCAGGAACGGGCCTCCTACATTTGGAGGAAGGAAACTCGGCCTGCCGTTATCACGTTAGCAAAAACTATTATAATTTTTCTTAACTTTTTTCATTGATTTCTAAAAAGACACGAGGGGTCGGTCTTTTTGTCGTAGGGACTTTTTACAAACATTAAATTACAAAGAACATCCATGCTAAAACTAAGCATTGGTAATCATGCGTGGAATTCGACCTGTCGCACGGCAGCCGCGTAAACGACAGCGTTGCCACCGAGCCAATTTGTATGACGATGAAGATAATACATCTGGAAAATTATCCGTAGCCGCTTTTTACGACACCCATGTGATCAGATAAATTGGTGACACTATTTATTCTTATACAGAGAATATTATGACTGAGCATTCGGGATATAGGAAAAGGAAATTCGACAAGCATAAATTATATATTACGAAAAAGACATTGCCAAGTTACATTAATTTTAAAAAGTAAAATTAACTGTCCATGAAATTTGGCGGTATTTCCGTTCCGAGTACACGCAGAGTTTTTTTTATTATGATGTGTCTTTCTATTCAGGGGTGTTCCCTGGAATATTTATTGCGTAAAACCTAGGTATTTGCAAGGTCAATAAAAATGTAATAACTTTATATAGGTAGTTTATAACTAAAATAGATCATGCTGTATTCATAATGATTTAATTTATTATTTGTTACTAAATTCATTTCGGAAACAAACAAATAAATAAGTTTTAATAATATAAATACAAAAAATACGAAGGCTACTTACATCGTTCATGTACGGCGTCCAATCTTTATTAGTAGACTCCCATTCCGGTGGTGGTTTATTCTCTTTCAATTTATTTATTATTGTAGCATCCGAATCATCAAGGACTATTGTACGATCGAAATCAAATACAGCTAAACATGCCATTTTTGAATAATACGCGCGCACTTTACCGCGGTCCGACGCTTACTCCACACTGATGTATTAGAGATGAAAAAGTTTTATGCAAAGTCTTACACATGCCACATGACGTCAACAGTTGCGTCTGTTAATGAGCTAAAAACAGAGAATTGTGAGATGATGCTATCAGGGTCGTCATGTTTAATAAATCAATGGTAAAGTGTTGATCATGATTTTCCTCTTGTGTACCAATTTTGACACAAACAAATCAGCTGACGGGACAACGCTATCGATTTGACGTGCTGTTTGATAAAAAAGGAATCCTTGAAGCGTTTTGTTATCGCACTTTGAACTTTACAAAAGTCTAAATTCAATGAAAACACGAGATTAAAGAAGGAATTTTATCTGTATATCTTTCTATTTAAATATAAAAATTACTAAACATGCACATAAAAAAGTAGTAGTAGGGTAGGTAGTAGCTATATAAACCACTGAAAAAAGCAGATATTTTTTTTAAATAAGTAACTTATTTCACTGATTAATGTAATCATTAAAGATTACACAGTATTATGCTATGAATATCTGCTTTAATTTATACTTATTGTAAAAATCTTATTAAAAATACCAAGCATCGTACACAAAATATTAAAAATTGTAGATTTCTAAACACGTATGATTATTCTTTTTCTTTGAAAAAAAAAATCTTGACATTAGTGTTGACTGTTGACATTTGACAGATTACAATTCCATTCCAGGCTAACCTCTTTTTACACGAATTTAGAAATTGTTATAGAAAATTATATAACGATTATTAAAATGGCTTCATTAAGTGTTTATTCAGTGGGCAGACTTGCGAAGTATGTTACAGAATCCTCTTTCAGAACTTTGCGAGCGAGTATGTACAGGTAATATTGCGCAACCAATTTTTAGGTTATAATTTCACTAATATTCTAAACCTTTTTAGCTTATTATTGTAATAATTATGTTTTTATGCATTCTTAACTCATAACCATAACGTTTTTAAGCTCTTATGCACACTTATTACATTTTTATTACAACTTTTTAAAGCTGATGTAATATAGTATAAGTTGAGTTTTTCAACTTTCTATTTACATTATAATGCTATAAAAATGTTTAAAAGATTAATCTAACTAGGCTCTAATTGCTATTGAATTAATTTGTGTCTATAAGTATTTATACCTTGCCTACTTCACACACAAATTATTTGTAATGGGATTTTTTTTAAATGTATCTTCACATTTTAATGTCTAGTCATATTTCTTTCAACTTTACAAAGTTTTGACTGCTTTAGGTTTGAAGTGATTGTGCATGTGTTTGCCGTACACAAGATTGCATGTTCTTTTCACGTCCTAGACAATAATTTAACACATACAAAAATTATTTGAACCCTGATTGTTATTTGTTTCCATTAAATTGATGATTGTAAAAGTCGTAACATAAGGCTTAATGCCTAGTATCAGATTGTCAGTATTGGGTGATTTCCTGTTAATAATAATAAGATTTCTAATAGGAGTTTACTTAACCTACTGTTGCTCATAAGGCATGAAAACTAATTCTATAGTTTACCATTTACAGTTTACCTTTGAAAAGTAATATTGTTATTTACCCTAGATTAAATTAAATGCGCGTTAATATCCCGTTTCTATAATATTTATAATTATTTACCCTAACTTCCAGAAGCACAGTACATAAGTACAGCACAGAAGAGAAGCCGGCAGACAGCGTGAAGGAGGAACCGAAGCTGCCCGCCACCATCGAGGAGTGCCACAAGCAGCTGGAGACTCTCATCAATGACCTGACCACCATTAAACAGCAAGCCAAAGATTTTGAAGTTAGTTTTTAAGTATAGAATTGTTTTTATTTTAAACTGACTCTATGGCAAAACTGTTGGGTTGGAGATTACAGGTTTGAATCCAACGCAGTACAATATTTTGTATGTTACACAAATTTTCACATTTTCCTCCTATGTGTAGATGTGTATGTTCGCGTTCATGGAAACATTAGAGTGCACAACGCATACTAAAGTCTGCCTATCTACATTACTTCGCCCAGAACTACCAAGTTCTATTTTTTCTGGAACTGCACTATACTTTGCTGTTCTCGGTTCATCTTGGCATTTTTAATCCTTTGTTTGTATTACTGGGTAATGTTGTAAGCTATCAATTTTAACTGATAAAAAGAGTCCACGGACAAAACTCTCTTGTGCAGGCCATTTGTCTAAGCTTTATAATACGAAAAAGTGTTCTACTTAGTTTGATTCAAGTGTGTAATTTTGTAAATTGCAGGATAAATACAAACGTGCTCTAGCGGACGGTGAGAACGTGAGAAGAAGAATGATGAAACAGGTCGAGGACGCTAAATCTTTTGCTATACAAAGTTTCTGCAAAGATCTACTAGATGTAAGTACTAGGTTTTATTTATACTGTAATATCTGTTGAGTGATTTACCTTGCAGTTTATCTACTCTAGATGCATTACAACTATATACAGTACCCTAGCCGTAAATATTACACATTTGACTTTTGTAAAGAGACAATCGGTCAATTTTGGCTTCGTAGAGCGTCATCTCTGTCGCACGAAATACAAACAGTCTGGTAAATTAAACAATTGTCTTTTTACAAAAGTCGATGTGTAATATTTACGGCCGGGTACTGTATATGCTTTAGGAATAATTTTTTTTGTCTTGTTATTTATACCAAACTACAAAAACTTAGCTAAAACACACCACTTTCAATAAACCAAAAATATTTAGGTGCATTACGCTTGTTCTCCTAAGTTTTGAGAATTTATAGCGTTTATATGGCTCACTAGCGCCGCCAATTGATAAAAAATCATAATCCGCAAATAGGATAAATAATGTAAAATGTTGTTTACTAAGTCTTGAGAAAATGCAATAAAGTATTTGTATAACACACTCTCAACACTTTAAATGATTTTCAATTATAAACAAAAACGGATGTTTTTTTCTAATGCGAAATTTAATTAATTATTTATCCTATTTGCGGATTATGACTTTTCTTCTATTGGGGGCGCTAGTGAGCCACGTAAAGGCCCCTAAGTGCTATAAGCTATAGCTGTGATTTGAGTGTTATCTACTAAGTTAATATTGTGTATGTAAGGTAGCGGACACGCTGGGCGCGGCGGCGGAGAGCGTGCCGGAGCGCGAGGTGGCGGAGGCGGAGGGCGAGCCCCAGGCCGCCGCCGCGCTGCGCTCGCTGCAGCAGGGCGTGCGCCTCACACGGGCACAGCTCACACAGGTTTTCACTCTTACTTACTTCTGTTCATTCTGACTAGAATTTATGGTAACCTATTGAAACCTCGAATTTCTATTACCCGAATCTTAAAACCCAGAAAACAGTTGGTAGAACTTTTAAAAGACAGATGTAATGAATGACAACTTTTTAAAATTCTGTTTTTAATTTCCCAGATGAATCGATTTCCAGATGCACTAAAACCAAATTATCAAATAGTATTTTTTTGTTTCCCATATTCTTATAATCCAGATTTAGTTATACCAGATTCTCAGAATACTTTTTTTGGTTCCCATCGTACCACTTTCCAGATAAACTATTACCAAATTTTCATAATCTTTTTATTTGGTTCCCATATAATCATATTCCAGATAAATTTTTGCCAGATTTTCATAAACTTTTTATTTGGTTTCCATACAATCGTGTTCCAGCTAAATTATTGCAATACATAATATTATTTTATGTGACCTAGGTTAGATTAGAACTGCGAACCGATTCACTATTGCTTAAGTTACCCATTACATATAGGTTTAATTGTCAGATTCGACTCATTTGGTTAGGTTAGGTTAGAACTGTGACCCTTCGCACGAGCTGAGCGAGCGAAGCGAGCGTGCCGCGGCAGCGGCCGGCGAGTGCCAGAACCGACTCACTATTGTTTTACTTGCCCATTACAGATAGGTTTAATGGTCAAATTCGAGTCATTTGGTTAGGTTAGGTTAGAACTGTGACCCTTCGCACGAGCCGAGCGAGCGAAGCGACCGTGCCAGAACCGACTAGCTATTGTTTTACTTGCCCATTACTCATAGATTTTTATTGTCAAATTCGACTTAGTAGGTTAGTTTAGGTTGCAATTAAATAGGTTAAGTTAATAATATTAGTAAAAGATAAAAGGATTTAGTTTATCTGGATATCGTTTATTTGAATTTCAAAATTATTGATTTTAAAAATCTGGATATTGTTTGTCTGGATTTCAATAAAGGTATTTCAATAAATTGTGTTTTAAAAATTTGGCTTTAGTGCATATGGATTACGGTCCTCTGGATTTCGTGCATTTAGATTTTTATATCTGGAACTCATTCCTCTGGATTTTAAAACGTCGTACAAATAAATAAATGGGCAAATGAAATTCGAAGTTGCGATTATATGGCAAATAATACTTCGAAATTTAAAAAAATGGGATAATGACGAAATGTCCAAACGTTTTCTGGATTTTGATATTCGGAATATTAAAATTCGGGATTAAAATAGGTAACCAGAATTTATAGTTTAACTTTGTTACAAGCACCATAAGATACTGACTGATTTCCAGGGTGCAAATCTATACTTATATTGTAAAGAGGTAAAGTTTGTGTGTTTGTGACGTTGTAGGGGGTAATCTCTGGATCTAATGAACCGATTTTCAAAATTCTTTCTGTGTTGAATAGTCCATTTATCGGGGAGTGTCATAGGCTATATAGTATCACGCTATGACATCATTATATACAATTTTTTATCATTAGGTAAATACTTACATTCATTTGCAATGTTGAAAGTTTACTACTACTACAGTTGTGATTGAGCTAAACTAAATTATTACGAAAGTAGTACAGCAACCACATCTGGGTGTAACATAAGCTAATTCATTACAAATTTTAATTATTTTATTGTATATTTTCAGGTTTTCAGTCGACACGGTCTGGTGGCTGTGTCTCCGCTGAGAGAGAAATTTGATCCCAACTTACATGAAGCGCTCTTCCAGCAGGTAATAATCTAATTTTTAAATTCTTGTTGTAAATGGTACAGTTAAAAAAATAATTGTGGAAACTAACACAAAACCCACCATCTTTATTTCATCATAACAGCCCATTAATGTACCACTGCAGGGACGGGCCTCGTCCCGTGACGGAGGAATACTTGGCCTACTAATACCACGCTGGCCAGACGGATTGGTATAGGGTTTACTTTCAAGTTTTCCTTCTTTTTATTTCGTTAAGATAATATTCACAGATAGTCCCTTAACCGGTTTTGATAAGTGGGATGAGAAGGGGTTGTGACATATTGTATTCTTACTCCGTCACCACACGGAGAGATCTTATAATAAAATGTATTTTTGTGTACATTCCAGGAAGTAGAAGGAGCCCAGCCCGGCATGGTGGTAGCGGTGAGCAAAGTGGGATACAAACTGAACGAGAGATGCGTCCGGCCTGCCCTGGTCGGTGTTGCCAAGTGATGCCACAGACACACAGTTTGGACTCTTGCATAGTGACATATTATGATAAATAATAACATTGATTTTTTCAAATGGACACACTGATTAAGAATTTTTTTTTTTTACATAAACCCCCTTACTCATAAACGTCTCTTAAATTTAATCACTGTTTAGCGAGATTTTTATGAGCAAAACCAACCTTATGCCAAACAAAATTGTAGAATTTAAGCTAATCAATTGACTAAAATTTAAGTTCTGTTTTATGAGTAAGGGGGAAAGTGGTTAATATTACACGGACTATAATTTGGTTATATTAGTTTTTGTTGTTGGCAACATTTTAACTAAACTGTGAGGGTAAAAAGTTGTCTAGGTTTTTTTTTCCTTCACACTAAATTTGCAGCCCTACAATGTCCCACTGCAGGGACGGGGCCTTTTCTAGTGATAGAGTAATTATTGGCATGCCAATTTCACATGTTCAGAAGTACTGTTTTGTATGAAAACTTTTCCACGTTTTTGAAGAAATATTATCTACCAACTGTCTCTTAAGCCCGATTTACACATCGACAAGTACAGTAGTACGAAGTAGCCCCCTCTCTCGCGTCTCGCCAGCTTAACTCGCCAAAAAATAGGATGGAGATCTATTTAAATCAACTTAATCAACAACTTACTACTTAACTCGCTACTGTACTTGTCGATGTGTAAATCTGGCTTTAATCAACTTTTACAATACATAAAAAAATACCCGTGTATACTTAGCCACATAACAGAAATAAAATATTTTGTTTATAAAAATAAGAAAATGGCTAAAAAGAGTGCCTGAAACACAAAAACGTTTGTCAAAAAATATATTTTTGAAGCTCAAAGATAAAATCTAAACAAACTCTTTAATATTTTAGTTTGTTAAATGTCACAAGTGCACAGTTATGTCGATCGTAGGTTTGAATCCATGTGTTCAATAAAAAGGATGGATATTAAAATTTCTGGTCTTTTTTAAGTGTAAATAACTAAAGCATAGAAATGACTGCCCTTGTGGTCTGGGCTCTGCTTGCGTGAACACATTTTTATTGCATTCATCATAACAGCCCATTAATGTCCCACTGCAGGGACGGGCCTCCTACCGTGACAGAGGGATACTTGGCCTACTAATACCACCCTGGCCAGACGGATTGGTATAGGGTTTAATTTCAAGTTTTCCATTTTTTTTATTCCATAAAGATAATATTCACGGATAGTTCCTTAGTCGGTTTTTACGACACCCATGAGATGAGATGAGATGGGGTGGTGAATAGAATAGAATAGAATAATATTTATTTGTATAAAATGTAGTTACATTTAGATGGTATTTCAGATAAATAATGATCCATTACATTTTGCCGCACAGCGACGTACAAATATGATACACTGAATTAAAAAATCTAAATATTTAACAAGAAAACAATAACACAAAAAATTCTTATAATAATAATTAATTAAATTCACATTCCAACATTGATATAAATATTATTGACATATTATAAAAAGTAAATTAAATTGACACATTACAATATTAAATGAATAAAGTTAAATCTCCCCCTAAGTATCTTTGCCATTAAACAACTCTGACACAGAATAAAAACATTTCTCAATTAACCACATCTTTAATTTTTTACCGAAAGCATGGTTAGGAAGACAACTTATTTCTTTTGGAATTCTATTAAATACCCGTCCACACATAACATATGTATTCTTACACGTGACATATTGTATTCTTACTCCGTCACCACACGGAGATTTTTATTGCATTAAAGATGAGCTATGTTATTATCAAATACATACAATATACAGCACGGAAGAAAAATCAAGTGGAAGTGCTAAGTAGGCGTGGTACGCGTGTCACTAATATGCGATAATACGCATAACTTGTAGCTGAGGTCATAGGTAAAACATAACGCGAATATCACCCTTGTGGACAACATGTTAAAGTATATAATTGCCAGAACTGCGAAAACCGCCATCTATGGAATTAACTCGAAAATTGAATCTATTTAGATTACAAAACGTCATATAATTCTTTCAACGCTACAGCAAATTATCTTCTATTTATATTGTATGAAGGTTCACTCTCAGATGTAGGATCAGCTACATATGTTATTTTTTTGTCAGTAGTTTATTTGTTTTTTGGCGACAGCGGTTCCCATAGTGAATTAGTTGTATTGCATTTCCACTTGATTTTTCTTCCGTGATATACAGCTACTCCCACACCAAATTTTATCTAAATTGGTTTAGTTATTTAGGCGTGTGTTACTTTACACTATGTAAAGTACCAAAAAGTTGAACAGGCTCAGAACAGTTATATGTGGATCCCACGAGACAACCTCTACGGCGTAGTGGTTATATAATATGACTGCTACGCAGAGGTCTCGAGTTCGATTTCCGCTCAATGCTAATCTTTGGGTGATAAACATGATTTTTTGCATTGGTCTGGGTGTTTTCTATGTATAACATGTATGTATTTACAAAAAAAAAGTATTTAAGTATGTTTATCCGTTGACTAGTACTCATAGTACAAGCTTTGCTTAGTTTGGGACTAGATGGCGTTGTGTGAATGTGTGAGGAATATATTTATATTTATTTCGCATTTTATTACATTTCTATGCTTTAGTTATTGATTTAATGTGTATGAAATGAATATTTTTTGTGCAACATGAACTGTGTTGCTATGTGTAAAAAATATGCAGCGATTGTATTTTTAAAATATTATTATTGGTGTAGGACAGAGAGGAGAGCATTTATTTTTGTAGATATTTCGATTTAAATCTTTTGAGAAGATTTAGATCGAAACTCATGAACGTAACTGACTTATGTTATTTAATATTATTATTAAAAAGTATGTCAATATGAATAGGTTAGACATCAGAACTAAAATAATAGATATTTACCTATAAAATTGCCGTTTTTTTTCGCCGGAGTCTTTAGCCGCAATTTTGTTTTAAAACATAGATTGCTTGTATTATTTTTGTAATTTGGTAAATATAGGACATTACTAACAACTAATAAGAGATAAAATAAAAAAGTATTATTTGTATTAGTAATAAGCCCGTAAATATGGGTCCAATTTAAACCAGCGGATTTTACCATTTAAACAAATGTAACTTCTTCCCTTATATTTTTTTTCTTATCATTTAAATGCTATAAGTTAGGTAAGATGTGCGCTATTACTTATTATACCAAATTTTATTCTATTGAGTTTAATAGTTTTAGAAAAAACTAAGAAAACGTTAGTATGAAAAATCAAACTTCGCATAAAATCTCCATACAAAACGGCAATTTCAAAGACCTATTATTATTGAATCAGTTACTGTTATAGTACTTATGTGGACTCCATCACATTAACGAAAGCTGTTATTTGTGTGTTCCACAAATTCTTGGGTTAAACACACCCAACGCAAAGCTCAGGAAAAAAAATGTCTTGTTTTTTTTACAACAAATAAAAAATATTATAGTTGAGCATAAAGTCAGTAATGTTCATAATAATTTCCCTTATAAGTAGTACTTGTAGACTGAAGATATAGTTTATATAAACATATCTAATGCCTAGACAACCAAATATTCATCATAACAGCTCATTAATGTCCTACTGCAGGGACGGGCCTCCTCCCGTGACGGAAGAATACTTGGCCTACTAATACCACGCTGGCCAGACGGATTGGTATAGGGTTTAATTTCAAGTTTTACTTCTTTTTTATTTCGTAAAGATAATATTCACGGTTAGTCCCTTAGTCGGTTTTTACAACACCCACGGGATGCGATGGGGTGGTGACATATTGTATTCTTACTCCGTCACCACACGGAACTGGACTGTTTAGTTCCTGTTTTAACCACGAAACATGCAAACCAATATTTTTATAAATTGTAGCCTGTGTGTTATTCTGATATAGAAGCTATACTATTGTAAAGTTACCCTTAAACCCGTTCCTTAGTTTTTATGTGAGAGGGTAACAACAAACATTATTGTATAATATGTATGAATTTACAAAAAGAAAAAAAAATTAAGTATGTTTATCCGTTGTCAAGTACCCATAGTACAAGCTTTGCTTAATTTGGGACTAGATGGCGTTGTGTGAATGTGTGTGGAATATTTATTTATTCATTCATACGTACATACCTTCGCGTTTATAACGTTGCTAATATTCTAATAGGTATGTTTATATAAACTATGAAATAATATGAAATATTTGGTGTTAGTGCATAAAGTGTAATGTTGTGAGCTGAGTGTTTCTAAGTTTATGTGAATAGTTCCAAATATAGTTGGTTATTGTTATATATTTGTGTGAGTTTTATTTATTTATTATGTTCCCATTTTGTCCTGAGAGTGCAGTTGTAGTAGATGTACAGTACCCGGCCGTAAATATTACACATCGACTTTTGTAAAGAGACAATCGGCCAATTTCGGTTTCGTAAAGCATCATCTCTGTCGCACGAAATACAAACAGTCTGGTATCTATTAGCAACTGTTAAGGTACACATTCCACAGACACGAACTTGCTAGTGGGCGGAGCCTAAAGAAAAGAATGTTGCAGGAAACGTGTAGGCTAAAATTGGCCAAAACAACTTTGGGGAAAAGGTAGTAGGGGCAAGGGTCCAAAACCTGGCACTGCACCAGATTATCAGCACCCCAACAAAAACTCAAATTTTAAGCTTACCATTAATTAATTTGGAATTCCGTTTAAAGAAATGAAAAATAAGGTCCTTTTGGAATTTTAAACTGAGCCACACAACATTCTTCGATTAAAAAAAAGCGATTCTTTTTATAAACGCGGGAACATGTCCTTCAAATTACTTTGTTTTGACAGTTTCTTATGATCGTAGATAAGTTCAGGTTTTTTTATTTTACTTATTTTAGATCTTTGAGATATTTTTTACTGAACCTTTAGGTTTTATTCATGTATAAAATGTTTTATAAGGCTTACCTGACAATGGAAATGAACGTTATCTTGATTTTATGTTCATAAATGAGGTGCTGACATCTGGGTTCAATTTTTTTGCGAATTGCTAATTATCGGCACTGGTACTGTTACATGACAAAGTGGTATGTAAAATTGTTAATCCATATTTTTTATTGTAAAGCGTGATTATTTTATGCCTAGAATTCAATATTCTTGGAAAAAGTACTCTATGATTTCGGATTTCATATCCTGGCATGGTGCTGTAACTAACATTGCCAGTTATTTTCATAGTGTTGTTTTTTTTTTTTATGTAATAGAAGGCAAACGAGCCAGCAGGTCACCTGATGGTAAGTGATCTCCGCTGCCCATGGACACCCGCAACACCAGAGGAATCACAGATGCGTTGCCGACCTTTTAAAAGGGAGTACGCTCGTTTCTTGAAGCTCCCCAAGTCGTAACGGTCCGGAAATATCGTCGCAGCGAGCTTGTTCCACAAAACGTGGTACTGCGGAGGAATTTAGCTGCGGGCAATGTCTGGAACAACTCCTCAGAGCACTCCCCGTGATAGATGCGGTAGAGAATGCAAAGAGACCCTACATCTCTCCGCAAAGCCAAAGAATCGAGCCGACTAGGGAGCACCTGATCGTCCACAATTGGAGCCGCCCTTCGCTGTATGCGGTCAAATGGAAGGAGTTGATACTGGGGTGCTTCAGCCCAGAGATGGGAACAGTATTCCATATGTGGCCGAACCTGAGCCTTGTAGAGTATAAAAGAGATTTTGCTATAAACATTGGATTTTTTAATTTATCTACCTAATTTTAAGTCTAATTTTAAGGTGCTGATAAATGGCTCGGTCGATGCTAGTAATTGGTGATGATGGTGCCAATAATTGGTGTTAGGGTAATTATTTAGTCAAACTCATCTAAACAAAATGTGTATGCATAAAGACATTTTTTTATAATAAAAATCAATTATGTACTTATTTAATAGTGAACCGAGAAAGCATGTTGTTAAAGTCGTTATCAGTATTATCACTAAAGATAAACGATATTAAAGTAAGACCAACTCTTAAGTGCTGATAATTGGTAGCATCACCTTACGTACAAGTAATATTAACTTAATATAATAAATAATATTTGATAGTAAATTATCAAATGAAGGAGCAATTAACTTTCTCCGTGTGTATGGAGTTGCGACTGGCATGTGTACCCTTAAAACAAACTATGATTTGAAAGTGTGCGACAGAGATGACGCTCTACGAAGCCAAAATTGACTGATTGTCTCTTTCCACAGGCCGGGTAGTGTAGTTCCCGATCTTGGTTGCATAGTGACCGAGAGGTTGCTTTTGTTAATATCAAAAAACTTCCTCTAATGTACTCATTTCTAATTTTATCTGTCCTTTTCACACCACTCATCCATCTCAACATTCGCATCTCGGCTACGTGCAGTCGTCTTTCGTCCGTCACTTTTACGGGCCAGCTTTCCGATCCATCCAGGACGGCAGGCCGGATCATGCTCTTGTAGATTTTTCCCTTCAGCCGAAGGGGCATACGCGAATCACATGTAGTTGCCGTAACCTGCCGCCATTTCATCCAACCAGCGTTAATTCGGTGCTTCACGGCTCGGTCTAATGCTCCATCGCTCTGTAATAGTGAACTTTTGTTAATAATACAAGAGGAAAAAAGTAGTACATTTTCCTTGCAGCTATAGTGTTACTGCAGAAATTCTACTACTACAGAAACGTAGGGTCCTATGGGTCTCCATACCCTTAGGACAGCGTGAAACCGATGAACGAGGGAGGCACTGGACCGCAGTGTGGAAATATTTGGAGAAGGTCTAACTCCAGCATTGGCTTATATGATAACCAGCGACCTGCCCTGGCTCCGCTCGGGCACCTACTACAGAATATCCTTAAACAACGTTTAAGTACAGCTTCATTAGAAATCTCTAAATTTATATAGGTTTCTATACTATATTATGCATGTGTATATGTCGCAGGGAAATGAGGAAACCAGGGATTTCACGAAATCCCTAGGGATATCACGAAATCCCGGTAGATGTCGAATATTCTTGATTATTACGTCTTCTTACTGAAAATGTTTAGTGATATGAAAAAATACTAATTTATCGTCAGTGAAATGTCATTTCACTAAACCAAATCTAGTGAAATGTCAGAAATATGTATACGGTACTGTCGTTTTAAAATGTCGCTGTGAAAAATCAAACTTTCATCAAACAACTTCTAATCCAATACAATCAAGATATTATATTGCCGTTTTTGTCGCAAATTTTCGGCAAGCCAGGGTAAAACCCTACAGAGTACTTCCAGTTTACCTACAAACTTTTATTTGTTTCTGCGGTGTACTTAGATAATGACCCAATTAACGTAGGTAATAGGAAAATATATTGTAATATCATAGTCAGAATTTTATGTTTAGTTGATTAAAACTTTACTGTCTAAATAAAAGTACACTAGTTGATTTGTAACTTTGTTTTATTACATTATTCATCTATAGTTGTAATATAATATAGTACCTATTCTTTATTTCACTAGATTTTGTTGACATACATATCACTGACGATAAATTAGTATTTTGTCATATCACTAAACATTTTCAGTAAGAAGACGTAATAATCAAGAGTATTTGACATTTACCGGGATTTCGTGATATCCCTAGGGATTTCGTGAAATCACTGGTTGACTCATTTCCCTGCGACATATACATATAATCTTCCTATTGAATCACTCTATCTATTAAAAAAAAACACATCAAAATCTGTTGCGCAGTTTTAAAGATTTAAGCCTACATAGGGACAGAAAAAGCGACTATTTTATACTATGTATAGATGATGGTAGGTACTGCATTAAATAAATTAAACAACAAAATAATATATTTTAAAATATATTTCTTATATTCTTCATTAACTTTTGTACGCACAAAGTGCTATAATAATACATTTTCGTCACTGCGGCCAGTGAAACAATCACTGGTGTGCACCAGTGGATTATTCTTACAAAAATAACTCGATATTGCTAAACCATGGCACACCCCAGTGACAATTACACTACCAATAATTAAAATTAAAACTTATTTATAATTTTTATATATTTTTTTTTCGTTTTTAATTTCTATATTACAGTAATTTACAATATACATACATATTTCAAAACAGTGTTTTAATAGTTGTAATTGATTATTTCTGTGTGGTATTGGGGTTGGAATACGTGGCACCACTTTCTGCCATCCCATAGATTTTGTGGGACTTCTAATACAAAGCGCGTATAATTTATCCCCCAAAAAAATCAAATAAAACTATGTAAACATTGTTTATCAATACAATAATAATTCAATTATTTAATAATTACATAATAATATTATAAAAAAAAACATACTAGTTCAAAAATTGAAATTAATTATTACAGTTTCAAATTGATTTTTATTAATTAAAGTGTGTGGTGATGGTATAAGAAAATAGGGTACCGCACAAGTTGGCAATATTTGTAGGAGGCTCATGTCCAGCAGTAGACATCCATTGGCTGATATGATGATGATATTTCATCTCCGTGTGGTGACGGAGTAAGAATACAATATGTCACCACCCCATCTCATCCCATGACACATGGACTATCCGTGAATATTATCTTTACTAAATAAAAAGAAGGAAAACTTGAAATTAAACCCTATACCAATCCGTTTGGCCAGCGTGGTATTAGTAGACCAAGTAGAGGGATCGTCACTGGAGGAGGCCTGTCCCTGCAGTGGGACATTGATGGCTGTTACGAGGAAGATTTTACCAATGGTGTGTTCTTATTCCATGACCACACAAAAGCAAGTAATATAACTAATAATAATCATTTCGAAACTAAAGAAATGTCCCATTTAATAACCTATCATGATTTTACAAATAAAAAATATACATAACTACAATATTATAATAAAAAAATACATATTAAACTAAATTTAATTATAACAAGGCGATTCGTTAATAATAATTATATTTAGGGAGTGAGCCCCTACGCTAATATGACACCCCCTGGGGGTTGGCTTGAGACAGATCATATTGTAATACTTTATATACTAATATTGCTTTAGTTTTACAATTTATTTAGTTAAAATTAATTATAGTTGTATTAAAATGATATTTTATTTTCCAGGGTGGAAGCGTTTGGAGGCCTATGTCCAACAGCGGACGTCGTCCATGGGCTCCTTTAAATATGTGCAATCTTTCATATAATATTTTTGAAAAAGTAATTGAATCAAATAAAAATTTAAGCTCGAAGCAGGATTCAAATCTGCGCAAATCTAAGCATAAATTAATTCTATCTTTATTTGACAACATGAACAAAATAATGTTACAACACAATCTGTCTCACTCTCCTACACTATACAATATACCTTTCTCTCTCTCTAACACAACTAACAATGATGTTGCTCGTATAAGTCCGGCTCGAGGCGTCGAACCCGCACCCTCTGTCTGTAGTGGTACTCTTTGAGGTACAGTCGGAGACGAGCCGGTAAGGGCAACTTTTCCACTCCTGGTAATTAGAAAATTAGTTATAAATAAATATTCACAGACATAGCTACACATGTGTTAGCTAGGCTTAACCTGCTTGTGTTATGGGTAACAGAACAACGGATACTAATACATACTTATATACATTTTTTCTGTAAATACATACATATTATACATAGAAACACTCAGACCAATGCAAACAATCATGTTAATGCACACAGAGATTTGCATTGAGCGGGAATTGAACCCGAGACCTCTGCGTAGCAGTCATGTTATATACCGACTACGACACAGAGGTCGTCAAAATTGTTAAAATTGTGTTAGTATTATTTTGTGGCAATAAGAATATATGCCAACCCATTTTATTCCTATAAGGGAGTTACACGACAGGCGAATCGGATCGGGTTCAATCGATTACTTTAGATTATTAGACGTTTTATAGACATAGATCGACTCGGTCAAAGGCATTCAATCGATCGACTAAATCATTCTACCATCGATCGACTAAATCATTGTACCATCGATCGACTAAATCATTCTACTATCGATCGACTAAATCATTGTACCATCGATCGACTAAATCATTCTACCATCGATCGACTAAATCATTGTACCATCGATCGACTAAATCATTCTACCATCGATCGACTAAATCATTGTACCATCGATCGACTAAATCATTCTACCATCGATCGACCGACAATCGATAAATCAGTGTAGTAGACTATCGATAGATGTTAATTAGGCGATTGTATCATCGATTGATGACATCAATTGGTTTTCTTAATTCAGTATCAACCTGTTATCATGGCTCAACTACATTAATTAATCTAAGGAAAGCTAAAAGACGATAGTAGCTTGTTCACACTTTCATAAATATTACTGTGTATCCTAATAAATGATGTCCGGGTACTGGGTGTGGGCTGAGTAGACCCTTAACCATAGCAAGTGGTCAACTCAGCCCGCGGGTCTAGTTGACAGATAAGTGGGCTGAGTTACACCCTAAAAAAACGAATGGGGTGAACTTAGCCCGCGGGATCAGTTGGGCATGGGCATGGCATATCATGTGGGCTCAGTTGACCATAACGTCAATTTCATTTGAAATCAGTAGTATATTTCTTATTTTCTATACTAATATTATAAAGAGGTAAAGTTTGTGAGTTTGTGACGTTGTAGGGGGTAATCTGTGGATCTACTAAACCGATTTAAAAAATTCTTTCTGTGTTCAATAGTCCATTTATCGGGGAATGTCATAGGATATATAGTATCACGCTATGACTAATAGGAGTGGAGCAGTAATGTAATATGTTATAAAAAGTGACGCGTTTTTTTTGCCACCCAAAGAAGTGGGCACGGGTCAGCTAGTTTCATATATTCATACATAAAGGTGAATGCTTACCATCATAACTGGTGTGCGACACAATGACAGCTCTGGCCAACTGCTGCAGGGTAAAGGGTTCACTTCTCGGCAGAGGCGCGGTCAACATCGGCTCGAAGAACATCACGCATGCTGGGTCCTGTAACATGAGATACAATGTTATTATTTATACATTTTGTGGAGAGCGCACTCTAGTACGAAATCATTATAACAGCCCTTTAATGTCCCACTGCAGGGACGGGCTTCCTCCCGGGACGGAGGGATACTTGGCCTACTAATACCACGATGGTCAGACCTATTGGTACAGGGTTTAATTTCAAGTTTTTGTTCTTTTTATTACGTGAAGATAATATGCACGGATAGTTCCTTAGTCGGTTTTTACGACACCCATGGGATGAGATGGTGACATATTGTATTCTTACTCTGTCACCACACGGAGAGTACGAAATACGAAAGAGTTTTTAATTAATAATAAATTTTTAATTAGATAAGTTCTGGTCTGTATGGGGTAGTGGTGACTTTTACAGACTCGAAATTAAAGTACAGTATCAAGACAATACTTTGTGGGTCACACACATAATTATCTTACCTGGGACTCGAACCCGCGACGTCAAACACTGCAGTTACAGTGCTATACTATTACCAATTTCATATTACATTTTAACTTAGTTTTATGTCACAAAATAAACAGTTCAAGAAAATATTTTAACATACCTTATAATGTTCAATAAGTCCCGTGACGGTGGGTGCGGCGAACACGGCGGGGTCGTGCGAGTCGAAGCTGAACCGATGTTGATAGTGCTCTATGCGAGCGTGCAGGGAGCGACCGTACTTGCGGAACGATACGGAGAACAAGTGCTCCTCCTGGGCAGAGTCGCGGAGCAGGAACGTGCCTGCGGGGCAGAAAATAGTTAGTCATTATATATTACACATAATGCTTGAACGGTAAAATTGTACTTTCATTTTAGTAATTCACTATATAAACACTTTACTAAATAAACTTCTAAATGTACAGTACCCGGCCTAGAGATGTGCCGTTGCCGGCAATATTGCCCGAACTGGGAATATTAATGGCAATATTGCCCGAACTGGGAATATTAGTGGCAATATTGCCACGAGTGGAAATTTATGGCAATATTGTTTAAATAAAAGTCAAATGGACTACAGCACCTATGTACAATACTTAAAATTAGCATTTGCGTACCCTTAAAACAAACTATGATTTGATAGTGTGCGACAGAGATGATGCTCTACGGCCGGGTACTGTACTTATTCTCTGTCCATTCGTTTATTTTCTTTTTGACAGCTCATGTCTATGAATTACCGGTTTTATTTTCGTAATAATGTACTACAGTAATATCCTACTTTAATGACGGGTAACGCCCCTTTAGTGAAGTGCCCTTTACATAACAAACAACCACAGACTATAAAACAGGTGTTAAAATAAGATAAATCGATCATATACAATAATAAATCACCTTTATGTAAGTTACGTTTCTGTAAATTTTGTTTTAAAATAGAAAATAAAAATACTGTCTATGACTTCATAGTTAATTATTTGCAAGAAATTAAGTCGAAAACTTGGAATTTTGTACTAATGGAGTGAGATATGAAGAACAATAACGTTGTCCATTGATATTTTCTCTTCTTATGTTAGCTGCTTTAGATTATAACTATGCAAGCGTTAGTGAAATTTAACTTTAAAAGGCGTGGTGAATAAAGTCTATGTCCAGTTTAAATCAAGAGTTATGAACAAAAGTACCTAAAGCCTGACCAGAAATATAAAAAAACATGAGGTATAATGTATAATGCATGTACAATTTAAATTAATATTTGTACTAATAATATGTATGTGTAAATCGATTAAAATTTATTCTTAAATAAAATCGATAATTAATTCGAACCGAATCGAAAACGTGTGACTAATGTTAAAATTTCTCAACGTGTCAAAAAGAAAATAAACGAATGGACAGAGAATAGCAATTTTTTTATAACAAGAGATAATATTTAAAAACGTTTTTTTTAGTAATCCTGCATTAAAAATCTTTAATTTAAAAAGGTAGTAAAATTAATTATCAATGTTAGTTACCTTCAGGCTTATTATCTAGCAATCTCTCCGCCTCATATCTGTCCATCTTGCCCCAGTAGAAGCTGCAGGCGGTGATCTCTTGAAGATCAGGCACGAGGCAGTGTATGTAGTCCACCTGCGTGTGGACCTTAGTCCCTGCTGTCCCCGGGATAGTCCCTGTGCCGTTGGGGACAGGCGCGGGGGCGAGGGGAGGCGCGCGGATCAGTAGAGCGCGCAGTTCACTGCCGCATACCACCTGGAATATAAAATAAGTTATTATTGACATAGTCTTGATACTATTCACTATTTAAAATCAAATTAAATAGCAATCAATGTTCTTAATATTAATAATTATCCAAATAATTCCTTCTTATTCGAGCTTTACCTCAGCATGATTACTATGTTCGTTACAATTTCATTACTATAGTACTGGTATTCTGACAGGTACAAGAAATCAAACTTAACTAACATAACTTATTGTTGCATGTATGTGTACCTATGTGAGTGCGTCCTTTAAGTATCTATCGCTTGTCAATAAACGTCAGTGTGTTGTACTATAAATAGAGCGATTTTCTCTCTTCTACCACATAAGCAGCATAAACTTTAAAAAAACACAACTCCCGCACTAGAAATAATGCCCATGTCACATGGACCATACAACCATAAATTTAACGGACACAAAGAACTTCAGTAGCACACAAATTAAAACGGAATAGGATCATTGACGACCTTAACTCTAAACAATTATTGCGACCGTCGGGCCGCACTACCGAAGCAGTTAAAATCAAGTATATACCTTCCACATGCGTATAAAACAGTTGTCTGCCTCATCGTTCATAATATACACTAACTATACAAAACTCTAATATCACTATAAATACTTAAATAAAGTGTCAATACTACCAAATATTTAATGAAACTGACAATATCAACTATAATGCAATCATTAAACTAATTTCTCTTTAATTATTGCAATCGTCAACAAATTTACATTAACGATTACAATCATTACATTAATTTCTATCAATTACTTAAATGATTGAGTTTTATTTAATGGAACGGGTAGTGACTAAGACAATCCATTACCCATCTAAAGGGAATCTCAAAAGGTGACCGTGTGACAAGACACAAGGATAGTACAAATACATACAGTATTTCGACTTCATAGAAACGGACGAAACGCGAGTTATACCTACACGCTCACGATAGCGGTGGCTTCGCGGAGTGAACAGTCGCGACTGTGCCGCGGCAATAAGCGGAAAAGTAGGTAAATGTAATTAAAAAGCTGGGGGTGGGCAGCCCTATCGCATGTTTACGTACCGCGCAGCCCGTAGGCATTTATAATAAATATTCGGCCGAGATAGAATACTGGTTGTATTGTGACACAAGCCTGTCCTTTTTGTCACCTTTTTACTTTTAGATATTTGATTTGGGAGGAATCTTATTATTTTTGAGTACATAGATTGATCATCTTCAACTTAAGATGTCCACTACTGTGGAAAGACCTCCTCTAACCATGTCTACCTTATCCATCCCGCATTCTTTTCAGTTCCCATGGAAGGTCTAACTCTGTCGATACCGGTTTGAATAGAGAAGTATGTTCATATGAATATTGGGGCACACACTACACCCACATGTGATAAGCGGTTGATCTATACTAATATTATAAAGAGGTAAAGTTTGTGGGTTTGTGACGTTGTAGGGGGTAATCTCTGGACCTACTGAACCGATTTAAAAAAATATTTCTGTGTTGAATAGTCCATTTATCGGGGAGTGTCATAGGCTATATAGTATCACACTGTGACTAATAGGAGTGGAGCAGTAATGAAATATGTTTAAAAAAGCGACGCGTTTTTTTCGCCGCCTGACGAGGTGGGTACGGGTCAGCTAGTGAGTTTATAAGTGTATATGAGTAATTACCTGAAAGTGTGGATGTAATCTGATGGCATCGTTGCTCTGTGACAACTCGTTCCTTCTACCTTCTGCTGTGGACACTTCTCCTTCGGGACTGGAAAGAGGAAATGTTAAGATTAGTTTACTTCAACACCAGTAACAAACACAGAATATATTTGACGACCTCTGTGGCGCGACGGTAGCGCAAGCGGCTGCCGTGCACGAGGTTGTGGGTTCGATCCCCACGCAGGACAATAATTTGTGAGATCCATTAATTATTGTCCTGAGTCTGGGTGTTCTTTCTGTCCGTTAATTGATGTTTGTAAAAGGTCCCCGAGACACAGGGCATGATCCCTAGTGCGGGAGTTGTCTTTTTAAAATAATAAAAAAAAAGAAAAAAAAACAAATCTAACAGAATATGACAACACAATAATTATGAGGGCTATTACTACGCGCGATATAATCTCAGTCTTAAAGCTATATCATTTCTCTATATCTATCTCGCTTGCACTTTCCAGTCTTCTAGTCTTATAGATACATATCTTCTATCTCTTTTTACTTTTATGGCCTGACGACTCGGATAGTATGTACAGTATGAGGACATTGATAATATGATTGGTTTTTAAAGAAAGACAGACAACAATGAGGAAGCGAGAAAGTGAGATTATAATTTATTGATGATTTTGAAATTGTAAATTATGACGTTAACAATAAGTGCTATATTTTGTTGCACTGCAATGACTTTTTACCGAAGTGCAATGTTTCTGTCACCAGTGTCACTTAGTAAGACATGATGAAACATACAATGTCAAATAGAAGTAAGTAGGGATTCAATCTTTTATAATTTCAACCTTATGCCGAACGCCATAAGATACATTTTAATGTGATAATTTTCAAAACTTATGCTAAAATTATTCAGCTATTTTCGGTAATTGGATGTACTTTTCTTACTCATTGATTTGCTGTCTTTCTTTAAAAGCCAATCACATTATCAACGTCCCCATACTGTACTATAATAGCTATTAAATATTAAATATTCCTCACATATTCACACAACGTCATCTAGTCCCAAACTAAGCAGAGCTTGGACTATGGGTACTAGACAACGGATAAACATACTTAAACTTCCGTCCGTCGCGTGGGGTCTTTAAACGCCCGAACATTACAAACATGGGTATTTTACATTTTAAAAACTATTGTATCTAAACAGTGTTTTATATACCTTCCTAAAACGAGTCATAGTTGGTGAGGACCGCGGCTTACTTCAGCTCGCGCGCAAGCCTTGCGATATATGGACGTGTTTTGAACGTGCAGGGCGTTGAAAGACCCCACGCGACGATCGGCGTAAGTAAAATTAAACGTTTTATTTCTTTAATTTTATTTGTTATTGTGTATTTTTAATGTATTTTTTAGTTTTTTAGATCAGTTTATTATATTGTGTACCAGTAAAAATGATTGAGTCGCAAAATCGTCGCATATTACGGTCATATCCTAAAAAAGACAAGGTAGTATTGCTATTTTCAACAATGTACTACGATGGTGTTGTAGATAATACTCCTGAGAAGAAAACTCCAGAAAATATCTCATTTTATAACAAAACAAAAGGGGGAGTGGATGTAGTCGACGAATTCATTGGCACTTATTATACTGGTCCTGTTTGTTATCGCTGGCCACTGAGGCTACTCTTTACATTTCTCGATCTAAGTGAAGACTTAAGTGATCCCTAAAAGTTTATATGTTATTTTGTTTTTCTAATATGACTTTTATGTTTTAAAGATGGTTATTCACATAAGATGCCAAAAGTGATCATAAAAACGAACTACCTGGTAAGATTTAATTTATATTTTTATTTTTTTTAAATGTAATCTCACAAAGAAATTTATATTATGTGTACTTTAAGATTGTAAGTTTAATAAGGAAATATATGAAAATACTTTGATTTATTCGAATTGTTTTATTATAATTTTATTAGTAAGTCATAATAAAGTCTAATGTCAAGTACTTAGCATGCCCTATTTGAATTAGCTGCCAATTCATCAGTCGGGTTTTCAAAGACCCCACGCGACGAACGACGTAACTAAAATCGCGCGACGGACCGAGGGTTAAATACTTTTTTTTTGTTAATACATACATATTATACATGGAATTATGGCAGGTATATACATAAACAAAAGTGTACAAAAGTAAAAGTGGGAAATGAGTTCAGTAGCAGTATAATCACAGAAAAGGGAACGGCACAAGGCTCAACAATTGGACCTACCGAGTACATCATTTACGTTAACCAAATGTGTAACCTCTTCGAACACAGCTCTGTATACCAGTTCGCTGATGATACTTGCCTATTGGCAGCTGACAAAGACATTAAAATTGCCGAAAATATACTCCAACAAAACTTTGACAAAATAATGTTAGCCTCGTAATTAACGCTCATAAAACTAAACTCATGTGTATAGAATCGTCACATAACGTCAGCAGCTATGTGCCTAATATAATAGTGCATGACCATGAGTGTCTGCATAACAACTGTTTGTTTATTTTTTTTAAATGTAATCTCACAAAGAAATTTATATTATGTGTACTTTAAGATTGTAAGTTTAATAAGGAAATATATGAAAATACTTTGATTTATTCGAATTGTTTTATTATAATTTTATTAGTAAGTCATAATAAAGTCTAATGTCAAGTACTTAGCATGCCCTATTTGAATTAGCTGCCAATTCATCAGTCGGGTTTTCAAAGACCCCACGCGACGAACGACGTAACTAAAATCGCGCGACGGACCGAGGGTTAAATACTTTTTTTTTGTTAATACATACATATTATACATGGAATTATGGCAGGTATATACATAAACAAAAGTGTACAAAAGTAAAAGTGGGAAATGAGTTCAGTAGCAGTATAATCACAGAAAAGGGAACGGCACAAGGCTCAACAATTGGACCTACCGAGTACATCATTTACGTTAACCAAATGTGTAACCTCTTCGAACACAGCTCTGTATACCAGTTCGCTGATGATACTTGCCTATTGGCAGCTGACAAAGACATTAAAATTGCCGAAAATATACTCCAACAAAACTTTGACAAAATAATGTTAGCCTCGTAATTAACGCTCATAAAACTAAACTCATGTGTATAGAATCGTCACATAACGTCAGCAGCTATGTGCCTAATATAATAGTGCATGACCATGAGTGTCTGCATAACAACTGTTTGTGTAACAATAACACTACCTGTAGTAACTTGGAAAAAGTGACCGAGCATATGTACTTGGGACTTATAATAGATAATAGATTTAACTGGGGTGCCCACATAGAGTATGTATGTAAAAAATTAAGATCTATACGAAGTAAATTGTACACTTTAAAATATAAAATGCCATATAAAACCCTACGTCTGTTGTATTTGTCTCTGGCTGACTCTGTCATTGGATATGGTCTAAGTAGCTACGGCCGCTCCTATAAAACTTATATAGATAAAATACACAATTTACATTTAAGGCTATTAAAAACTATTGTACCAAATAACATTAAATTGAATTACAGTGAAAATTATAACAAACTGTTCGAATACTGCAAGGTTTAGAAGAGGTTCCGTACAGTTTTGAATTAATCTTCGAATTTTCAATTTTGGATTGGCAGAACTTTAGATAACTGGTTAACAAAATGCGAAAATGTGTACATATTATTGCTCGTGACTGTACTAGAATATGTTGTTATATATTACCTAAGACTTTGAATGATCTACCAGAGCAAATAGTAAATAATTACGTCACAGATAAACCATATATTAACATGACAAAGAAATACTTTTTAGACATTGTTGAAGATTGGGATTGTGTTAACACTGTGTAATTTATTTCACTACATAATCATAACTAGTTTAATATAATATAATATAAATGTAGAATAAGTAGGTATTGTGTAATAAGTGTTGTGTAAAAAAGCAAACTCAACACTCGCATAAAAACCTTTGTGGTTTAAGCGGGTTTTTCCTAGTTTGTAGTAAAAATTATTGTAATATTTTGATCAATAAACGAAAAATAAAAACAACTAAGTTGGCTAATTGTTTATATCATACCATTGTTGTCTCACTGCAAGAATGACCCTTCTCCAGCAAGCCCAGCATATCATGACATGTTAATACTTTGCTTTTGGATTCGACATAGGTAAACTTTACTTTACATACCGAATTAGATGAAGTTGTGACATTCACTTCTCCTGGCCGTACCGTACCTCATATAAAGCCTGATCCAGAAATAAAATCAAAGGAATGATCAATGAAATAACTTGGCTCCATTGTCACCACTTTGAAGATCCAGCCAACAAAATATTAACCGACGCGCATGTATGACTCGCTTAATGAATATGGACGAGGCTGATCTGTTTGCCAGGATCGTGACAAGTGGCGTTCTGTCGTCTCTGCCTACCCCGGCCGGGATAAGGCGTGAGTTTATGTAAGTATGTATGTATAAAATAGTACTCACTTTCTCGGCGCGACGGAGAGCACATACACTTCAGCTGTGGCCTCTCCGTTATCTCTACTGTTGTCACCTTCTGCAATCATACAAATATAATACATTTAACTAAGTATACATATTGTTTAACTGCCCGAGTTGCGTAGAGGTCGGCTGGTATGCATATGAGGTTACGCCAACCCTTTTTTTTTTCTCCAGAGGAAATCCTCATGGAGTTAAGGTCCACCGGTCTAGGGTCTGTCAGACTTCTACTGACTAAAACCCCCCGGTGTTCCGTCTCTCACGTGTGCCAGGGGCCGCGGGAAACCATGATTCTTCCGCAGCCCCTGACTAGTGCTGGCCGCTCCTCAGCGGACCGCAGCTCGAGGACGGAGCGCAGTGCTGCTCCCCTCACACCTCACAGCTGGAGCACTACGCGCCGCACCGCCCACCCAGTCCAACTCTATGTGTGATCCTCAAACTATTGTCCTCAGTACATTGTGTCTGTTAAATTGATAACTGTAAATGCAAGATAACCTAAAAGCATGGTTACAGTTAAAACAAAACCTTGATACAAATCCCAATACCAACAAGATTATAATTTTTCATATTGAAAACAACGGAATGTTGGGTGTTTGGGAGTAATTGAATAAGAAATGAGGAACATACTTGTGTCTGTTTTTGCTTATAGTGTACTGTATTTTGGAAAATATTGTTTCTACATTTTATAAGAAAAACCCTATATAACACATAGTTAAGCTTTATTATTATGTAAATGTACTTTATTTTAATTTAATTCAATGTAATTTTAATCCGAGGTGAGGGCCTGGTGATCCGTCACACAGGGTTTCCCTAGTATATACACACCAGACTCTCACAAAGATTCAATGAAGCTTCCATTATGTAATGAAAATGTTTATTAACGTTATATTTTTGTGAAGAATAAATAAATAAATAAAAAAATATATGTCAGTGTGCACAGAGTACATAGCACGCAGATTTGATGAAAATGGCGACCGTGTACTATGTCACATAATAATGTATTATACATACCTGTATTAATGACTATGGCATCTAATTCACGTCTAAGATCTCTCGCGCCGAGCGTCAACACCGCTGCCAGTCTGTAAAAACACAATATTATATATTTATTATACAAACAATAAATACTCCGTGTGGTGACGGAGTAAGAATACAATATGTCACCACCCCATCTCATCCCATGGGTGTCGTAAAAACCGACTAAGGGACTATCCGTGAATATTATCTTTACGAAATAAAAAGACGGAAACCTTGAAATTAAAACCTATACCAATCCGTCTGGGCCAGCGTGGTATTACTAGGCCAAATATTGTCGTACCTGCAGTGGGACATTGATGGGTTGATTATAAATGTACAAACAAAAAAACAAAATATACACATAAATACTACTAACATTATAAACGTGAAAGTATGTAAGTATGTATGTATGTTTGTTCCTCTTTCACGTAAATACTACTATGCGTTTCAAATAAGAATAGGACCGCACTTACTGCCAACTTCATGTGGCAACTGTCATTTTAGTACGACCAACAAAAAAATTCGTAAAATTATTTTAAATAAAAATATTTAGCGTTGAAAATTCCGAAAGAAACAGATTGTTTTATTCAACGAAAAAAATGTTTCTTCGTTTTTTACCGTTTTATTTGTTTCTTACATTGGAACAATAACAAAGTCCTTACGAAAAAAAAACGGTTTTATTCAAAATTTTGCTTCACATGGAATCCGATTCGGATGAAGAACGTAGCTATGATGCCATCATAAGTGGTGTGGAAGAATTGATAAGACCTAATCTTAGCATTCCATGGATTCTCCGTGCAGGTGCCGGGTCCATCGCGTGATAGAGGGCGGAACACTTGCATAACAGCGTCTGGGACTTACGACCCAGATGTAGGTTTAAGGAGGCCCCCTTACAACGCGTTAGCGGTCACCTTCACTGTCTGCCATGTTCCGTCCTCTACCTATCCAAATTTGGTAGGAACCTAACAACGCCGTTTTGGATATTCGTGATAGTAGAGAGCTTACTGAAGTTCTCAGCAGTCCTAGTTCTTTTAATAGATTGTAGAGGGATTTAGCTGGTGTACCCCTCGCACCTATTTCCACGGCATACAGAGTAACCCTATAGCCATTTCTGGTTATCTCATTTGTCAAGTCAAAGTATTTATTTGTCTTAATTGCGTGGTCTTTAGGGATGTTAGTTTCCCACGGTACCGTGAGCTCAATAAGTACTACACGCTTTTTCAATTTTGAGTAGAGGAATATGTCTGGTCTCAACGGCGACACGCAGATATCCTCCGGGATTTTGTAGTGTGTTTCATACGTGTCAACCAGTAGAGTCCAATCGTCTGCCGGACTCAGGACCGAAAAAGGCTTGTAGGTGGTCTTTTTAGTAGTGCCTTCCTTAACAAATTGGATGTTTTGTCTTTCATTCGTAGTCAGTCCTTTTCTAGCTCTGGCAATCGACAGACTCACTGCCTCGCGTATAATCCCTAATACTTTGTCGTGACGTTGCGAGTAATGACCCCTATCCAAAAGCACTTTGCAGCCTACCAATAAGTGTCTTGCCGTACCAATTTCTTTGCCACATTCCGTGCATTTTTTGTCCGTGGCTTTTCCCCATCTTACAAGATTGCTTTGATCGGGGAGAGTCAATTGAAAGGCGTTGAGGTAGAATTTAAGTAATGCTGGTGACCAGTCGTAAAGCAAAGTGCGCCACTTCAAGGCTAAAGGTATACAGTAGTCACCTAGAGTAACCCATTTATTTTGCATTTCTAGGTTCATTATTCCAATTAAAATTTTATTTACTTATGTAAAAATTTATATAACATATTAGAGTAAAAATTATTAAAATTTTGTGTTTATTTTTTTCCTACCTTACATAACATTCATGAAGTTCGTTAGAAATGCGAAACAAGATGGCGCTTTGACAGTCCTATTCTTAGTTGAAACGCACGAAACTTTACAATAATAAATATAGTTTATACATCAGAATAATACATTGGCTACAATTTATACGGATATTGTGAGTATTTCCTATCTACAAAAATTTGGTAAAATAAGAAAAGAACAAAAAAAAAACGTCTTACGAGAATACGCCTTGTGTTACAGTTGAGTTAATATTACGAGAGCTAATGGTAGGTATTTGCAGAAAGAAAAGCAATTGTGCGTCCTGTACTTGTACATAGGTTCAAATCCTGTCCTCAAAGTTTTTTTAGTATCAATACATAGCGGTAGCGCAAGCTGTTGCGGTGCGCGAGGTCGTGGGTTCGATCCCCACGCAGGATAAATATTTGTGAGATCCACAAATCATTGTCCTGGATTTGGGTGTTCTTTGTGTCTGTTAAATTGATGTTTGTAAAAGTCCCCGCGACACAGGGCATGATCTCCCTAGTGCGGGAGTTATCTTTTTTAAAAGAAAAAAAAAAGAAAAGAAATCATAACAGCCCCTTAATGTCCCACTGCAGGGACGGGACTCTTCCAGTGATGGAGGGATACTTGGCCTACTAAATACCAAGCTGGCCAAACGGATTGGAATAGGGTTTAATTTCAAGTTTTCCTTTTTTTTTATTATCTAAAGATAAAAATCACGGATTATCCCTTAGTCGGATTTTACGACACCCATGGGATGAGATGGTGACACACTGTATTCTTACACCGTCACCACACGGAGAAAAAAATCTAGTAATGAAAGCCTTCTTGAACCTCTGTCTCAGAAAGGCAACCGCAGTGTATGTCGTGTGTACGCTGTCCTGTACCTGTCGTCGCTGACGCGGCGGTACGCGGTGCACACGCAGGCGGGCCGGCGCCAGCGACGTCTGCGACACGCACACTCGCGACTGCTCCATCTACAAACATTTATATAATATTACTGCTATTATTTACAGATTATTACTTATTTATTTATTTTGGTTAGCCAACAATTGTTTACACAGTACATTTTACTCAGTAAAATAAACAAAACAATATTCAGTGTAACAACTACTTAAAGGCTAACACGGCATGCACATTAAATACGGTTTAATAATTCAAATTAACAATTAAATTCAACAAATTAACAATTCATCGCAACACTAGACTACTCGTAATAGGTATAATTGGTACATTCTTGTCATTATGATTGGCATAACGACAATGGCATTAAATAAAAAAGGACACAACACAAGAATAACAACCAAAAAGATTTAAATAACACCAATTTAAAATACCATAGCAATAAAATCTTATATGTACAATCTGATTTAAATTCAATTATAAATTTTAAAATAAAATACAATTCGAAAATAAAATTAAATAAAATTCATTTAAGTAGACTTATATTAAAATACATTTAGAACTTTGAAATAAAAATAAATTAAAATAAATTAAAATATAACATTAAATACATTAAAAAAAAAACAATTCAGTGTAATAAAATATTTATAAAAAAAAAACATTTTAAGGTTGCTTATAGGTTGCAGTAGTAGACACTCGACTATTTTTTAACGTTTTATCTACGGATGACCCTTAACCTCCTTCGTCTATCAACCTCCAGCCACCTCTATAGGGTCTTCAGTCAACCACACGAGGGGTTAGACCCCTATCCTCTCTGTGATTATCTGAGGCACTTATTTTGCACAATTGTCGCCCAATATTAGACATAGGTCTTCTAAAAACCCTGTGTGACAAAGAATGTGTTACCTATCAGTGACAGCGCTGACGTATCTGTGCACGCTGCTCGGCGACTCCGCATATCTTCTACGTTCCCACGCGCCGCAACCACAACTGCACTCGCCGCCTGCGAAATACGTATATATATGTTAAATAATTAATTTATTAATCTGGGTAAGGCACGGTGTTCCTCTTGATCTACACATCATCATAACAGCCCATTAATATCCCACTGCAGCGACGGGCCTCCTCCCGTGACAGAGGGATACTTGGCCTACTAATACCACGCTGGCCAAACGGATTGGTATAGGGTTTAATTTCTTTTTATTACGTAAAGATAATATTCACGGATAAGTCCCTTAGTCGGTTTTTACGACACCCATGGGATGAGATGGGGTGGTGACATATTGTATTCTTACTCCGTCACCACACGGAGAGATCTAGACATGGGAGTTTTTAAATTGGTTTAAGACGGCAGGCGAGCAAGCGACACACCTGATGGCAAGTAGTACCCGCCGCGCATGGACACCAGCCAAGGCACAGCCGCGCCGTTGGCTAACTTGCCCAAGCACTTTCACATTCTCTGTACCTTCCCCAAGAGAACCTGTCCGCAAGACAATCAACGTAGCAGCTCACTATCTTACCACTGCAAGAAACAGTGTAACATATATAGAGGAAAATTTACCTACTTATTCTACACTGATCAAGTTTTTCATCTTAACTAGAAGTCTTGAGTGTTATGCCGCCTTTTAGTTAACATCCTCTCCATGGAAAAGGGAGTTCATACGCGCTTAGTCTCTGTATCCTTAGTCCCTTACCACAGGACCATAAAAAATATAAAATAATACTAACTTTTCCTCGAGGTTTGTTGTCCCATTTTCAGGAGTTGGACACTGTTAAGTACATGAGTGGTTCGTCCAGCGAACTAACATCTGTAATTGAAAAATATTAAACGTTTTATTATAATAATATATTCAAAACCAAATAACGTCCTCTTGAAGGGACGGCACAGTTGAGGGAGGCAAAGGACCGCACAAAGTGGCAATACCAACATATGATGATGATGAAGGGGCGATTCCCATGCACTACAGTATTGCCTTTGCAATACAGTAGTGTGCAGATTGATATAAGATTTTCCCGATGACATAAGATGGGGTAATTTGGTACGCTATATTGATACTTTGTCAAAAAAAGGAGAATAATTTTATTTAATCGAAGACAACTTCCGCACCAGGGATCATGTCCTGTGTCGCTGGTGCCTTTATAAACATAAAACTAGCGGACACACAGAAAATCCAGACACAGGACAACTATTTGTGGATCGCATAAAGAATTGTCCTGGCTAGGAATATAAGCCGCGACATCGTGCAATGCAGCCTACACCGCAAACGCCGCGCTACCGAGGTAGTTAATCATTCACTATTTATAATTATAATTAATTTATATCGTGCGAGTAGTTCTGTTAACAGCCTAGCCAAAAGGCATATTTTACTATTTTTTCTTTTACTGTCATGCAATGGTCTTGCAAAGGTTTTATGTTAAGTTTATATTTGCGAATACCTGTTAATAGCTGTGTATAAGTATATTTATGTATTAACTGATTGTAAATAATGCTGTTGGTGTTCCGAAGAAAATAAAATAAAATAAAAATAATTACTTTTATTATGCAGACACAGTATAACGTCCACAACGCGAAAGTGTACTGATCAAAATAAACAGAAGAACAATGCAACCATTGTGAAGTTCGGAGACTGGATTCCAAGTACTTTCTTCGTAAGCACAGATGTCTTCATCACAAAAACTTGTTGTGGGTTTATGTCCAGCAGTGGACTGCGATAAGCAAATTGATTGATTGATAATTTAGCCGTAAAATTACTTAATGAACGTCTAGTAAAATACATTTGTTATATATTTTTATACAACTCCTGCTTTAGGAATCATTCATTATCCTGTGCCGCAACACAGGACTTTTATCAATAAATATTAAATATTCCACACACATTCACACAACGCCAACTTGTCCTAGGATAAACAGAGCTTGTACTATGGGTACTAGACAACGGATAGCTATGGCAACTTAAACACTTTCTTTTTTGTAAATATATACATATTATACATAGAAAACACTAAGACCAATGCAAACAATCATGTTCATGTAAACAAAGATTTACATTGAGCGGGAATCGAGCCCGAGACCTCTGCGTAGCAGTCATAATTACTATATAACCACTACGCCATAAAGGTCGTCAACTTTTACAATTTAACGGACACAAAGAACATCCAGACTCAGGATATTAATTTGTGGATCACACAAAGAACACACTGCGTGGGATTCGAATCCGCGACCATGTTCACGTCAGCTGCTTACTGATAAAATAGTAATTTTTGTTTATTTTCCTCAGCATCGATACAATAATATTATAACAGCCCATTAATATCCCAGTGCAGGGACGGGCCTCCTCCAGTGACGAAGGGATACTTGACCTACTAATACCACGCTGGCCAAACGGATTGGTATAGGGTTTAATTTCAAGTTTTCCTTCTTTTCATTTAGTAAAGATAATATTCACGGATAGTCCCTTAGTCGGTTTTTACGACACCCGTAGGATGAGATGGGGTAGTGACATATTGTATTCTTACTCCGTCACCACACGGAAAGATACAATAATATGCGCGAAATAAATAAATAAATCTCTACAGAACAGATACAATGGAGTGCATTACGCTTTTTCTTTTCCCGGAAACACAAACAATCGCGAAGATTTTTTATCAGTATGCAATGTTCTGTGAGATAATACCAAGAATTGTTTAGTTATATGAGTTGGGCAACTAAATATCGGTGCTTTCTTACGGCCGGTCCCAATATCCGATCTCAATCCATTTTGACCGATCTTGGATCGAGATTTTAATCCGTTTGTGACAAGAGGTGTTGCAATAACCAATCCAAAGATCGTAATATCAATCCGAAAATGTAATCGATCGGTGGGAGGAGTGTAATCCATTTTTAGAGATCTTTGGATCGACCTCTCTTTGAAAATGACAAGAGCTGGGTTTTAATAACGGTTTATACGTTTTTGACAGATCTGTTTACATGAATCATAAATTAGTTTCGGCAATCCTAGAATATTGGTCGATTACGGGCAATCTTTTAAAGTAAATTGTATTGTTAATTATAATATAGATAAAAATAATAGGTATCTAGGTACTAGAATGAGTTGCAATATAATATTTGATGAGTGACAGTGATTTAGAAGCCTTGGAGCAACTTTCCGACTGGGATACCGACGACGTGAATGTAGTGCTTGGCACATCGTAACATTTACTGCAGGGTTAACCATACACAAACTCTATGATAAAAAAAAATATTTATGTTAAGCCCTCAATTCAAAACAAAAATATTCAAGTCTTCTTTCTTGTTTGTTTTTTGTTTGTTTGGCGGGCGACACCTTGACAGTTACACTGTGTTCCGTTCATAAAAAGTTGGTACGTGGTATGGTGTAATTATTATAATGTTTAAAACGTATTTATTTATTTGTTAATAAATCTGATTTTTAAAGATAATATGCTACTTTATGCTTAGTAGCATTATATTAATATTACACTAATGTTTTACCTACTCTTAAAGTAAGTTATAATACAGAAGTTGTATAACAGAGACTGCTTCAAACGAAACGCATGAGAGGGAATGGATCGATCTCCAATCCTTTACTAAAATCAATCGACGATTGCTCTCTCTTGTAATTGGGATGCAGATAGATGATCGATCGGCCGATTGAGGTCTATCTTAGATTAGAAGAATCTTTCGATTAGAGATTCGATATTAGGATCCGCCGTTAGTGACAGTATATTTTTACTTCTTTAATAGACAAGTAAGATAGCGCGAACTGTAACCAAACTGCCTCGAGGATGTAGTGATAGCGGCTACCATGCCTGACATAGAGGCTTCGATACCTATACAAGAGAAGTCTTTGAGTGTTCAATCACCAACTAACTCTAACTATAGGATCCAAGCTGACAATTTGTAAAGAGAGTGATAAAAAGCCCAGCTTACCAGGAAATATTTAAAGTCTGAATTACATTATTTAAGCAAATATAATTCTTCAGAACTATAGTCACATACACATTGACTCACTACAGTGTGTTTCTCCAAATTGATTTTAATTGCAACATACTGTGTAATTAACACAGTGCATGTTGATCAAAACTAATTAAACTGAGTTGTAAAACTTACAGAGATAAGGCATACATATTAACGGCGGATCCTAATATCGAATCCCTAATCGAAAGATTCTTTTAATCTAAGATAGACCTCAATCAGCCGATCGATCTTCTATCTGCATCCCAATTACAAGAGAAAGCAATCGTCGATTGATTTTAGTAAAAGATTGGAGATCGATCCATTCCCTCTCATGCGTTTCGTTTGAAGCAGTCTCTGTTATAAAACTTCTGTATTATAACAGCTTACTTTGAGAGTAGTTACCTAAAACATTAGTATAATATAGGTTTTATGCATAGTAACATATTATCTTTAAATATAATATTTATTCACAAATAAATAAATAACGTTTTAAACATTATAATAATTACACCATACCACGTACCAACTTTATAAGAACGGAACACAGTGTAACTGTCAAGGTGTCGCCCGCCAAACAAACAAAAAACAAACAAGAAAGAAGACTTGAATATTTTTGTTTTGAATTGAAGTGCGTGAATTCAAAATCAGTGAGGGTTTTTGTATGGTTAACCCTGCAGTAAATGTTACGATGTGCCACTACATTCTCGTCGTCAGTATTTCAGTCGGAAAGTTCCCCAAGGCTTCTAAATCACTGTCACTATCATCAAATATTATATTGCGACTCATTCTAGTACCTAGATACCTATTATTTGTATCTATATTATAATAACAATACAATTTACTTTAAAAGATTGCACGTAATCCACCAATATTCTAGGATTGCCGAAACTAATCTAAGATTCATGTAAACAGATCTGTCAAAAACGTAAAAACCGTTATTGAAACCCAGCTCTTGTCATTTTCAAAGAGAGGTCGATCCAAAAATCTCTAAAAATGGATTACACTCCTCCCACCGATCGATTAAATTTTTGGATTGATATTACGATCTTTGGATTGGTTATTGCAACACCTCTTGTCACAAACGGATTAAAATCTCGATCCAAGATCGGTCAAAATGGATTGAGATCGGATATTAGGACCGGCCGTAAAACTATAATAAAAAACGAATTCGTTTCTAATCTATACTAATATTATAAAGAGGTAAAGTTTGTGTGTTTGTATGTTAGTTACGTTGTAGGGGGTAATCTCTGGATCTACTAAACCGATTTCAAAAATTCTTTATGTGTTAAATAGTCCATTTATCGGGGAGTGTCATAGGCTATATAGTATCACGCTATGCCTAATAGGAGTGAAGCAGTGATGAAATATGTTTAACAAAGTGACGCGTTTTATTCGCCGCCCAACGATGTGGGCACGGGTCAGCTAGTTGTTTATAAATAAACAAGTTAAAGCCATTTTTTAATTAAAGTAATTTTATTACTGTTGTAAATTGTGTGTGCTAAGGATTTTCTTATAATATGATGAGGATAATAAATAAACCTGTACACTTTTCAGATATATTCACAAATATAATTACGTTTACTCTTTCCTTCCTTATCTTAAACAATTACCTTGATGAACAGTCATCAGCAAGCAACATTAGAAATTTATTTATTTATTATTTATTCGTCTACCCCAAATAATTCTACTATATGCAGACTTTTTAAATCTCATTTATTTAAAAATAGCCATCTTTAGGCAGACTTTCTTCCTTATCAACTTCCCACCACCCTGACAGTGGCGTCGAGTATCTATTTCTACACCGAACATGGTAGTGTATGTTGTACAATTTTATGTGAACACCCAGTAATACCAATACTTAAAAATAAACGATATTCTATTCTATGGGTGCCATTCCTAAACCTTTCTATCACAATCATTATTATTTCAGCTTGGTATATGCCCAGCCCGTTTCTTTATTTGGGCGATACTGAGAACTACTGGGTTTGGTTTTGGTCCTCTAGATGACATCTCAGTATTGCAATATTAACAAATAATTTGTGCAGTGTGCAATGTTTATTGACATAACTGACAATAAAACATAGCTACTTTCATCATTGTGTAATACTTGCCAATATAATATTATTAGTCATATATACTAATGATGAATTTCATTGGCCTCATTCTAATTGGCAGCAATGAATAACATAAAAGAGGGTGTCAGTTCAATGGAAGTGAAAAAGAGTTCAGGACAAGATACATTGTACAGTGGGACTATTGTACCCAGGAATAGCATTAGATAAGAGCCTCTAAAAGGACTCTTAAATAGGGCATGTAAAAATCGTTGTAGTGGCAACATTTATGAAGCCATACCCGTGATCTAAAGCCAGCTTGAGCAATTCTCAACAATAGATTGGCAGCAAGACCCAACAATAATAAGGCACCAACACTTAATGACTCATCCATTCTACTACAAACAGAACCCAATATACATACATACACTGACACCTCATCCCGTCCGGGGTAGGCAGAGATGACAGAATCCAATATAAGCATAAATATTTTATGTTTCTTGACATGGAAGCATGTTATTAATATTCAATTATCGTCGTAAGTCCACCTCAGTGGCGCGGCGGTAGCCGTGGACGAGGTAGTGGGTTCGATACCCATGCAGGAAAATTATTTGTGAGATCCACAAATTATTATCCTGAGTCTGAGTGTTCTTTGTGTCCGTTAAATTGATGTCTGTAAAAGTCCCCGCAACACAGGATCCCTAGTGCGGGAGTTGTCTTTTTAAAGAAAAAAAATAAAAATTATCATATTGATGACAAAAAGTCCTACTTCAAATAACTCGTCTTCATATTTTCCGTCATCATATTGTAAGTGCTGATAATGTGATTTCACCACTTTTGAAACCATGGATGTTGTAAAAATACTAAATTCTAATGACATGTTCAAGTTTATTCTTTGTTTAGAGAGGCAATTAAAGAAATTTCAAATTATTTTTACACAGAGCCATTATTATAAGTAGGGAAATATTAGAACCCATTTTTTTAAATTAGGAGTAAAGCCACTTACTTCAATTCTGAAAGGCAAGCTGAATTAAAGTTGTTCTAATAATAAATTATAGTATAAACTCCTTCAAGTGAATAAAAAAGTTATTATAATGATCTACTAATTACTTCAGTTATAGTTTCATATAGTCCACGTGTAAACTTACGTCTTTTTAACAAAACTACAAAGGGAACTAACTTTTTGTTGCCATTTTTTTAAGTTGGACAGGTTTCAACAAGTTCAATAACCTCAAGACAACTTGCAACAGTCAGACAAAACTCAATCTAGTTTTATAATTAATTCTAATTTAAGAATAAATAGAAAAACATAACAGAAACAACACGTAGACAGCAGTAGGGAAACAGAAATAAACAAAATAATAGACGGGGTCCCATATCCGCCATCTTGATAGATACTCATCTCAAAGTTGAGTGATTATTTACCATGGAACAATAATAATTACAAAACTTACGTCTGATAAATTATTTCGTCAGTCTTGAGTCCTTATAAGTGATCTTCTGTTATATATTATTTAACAAATCACAAACAGTCGATGATGAGTCGTTCAATAACTTATTATTGAACTATTATTTTCACTTTAAAATTCGTTTTACCACTAAGAACCACACATTTTAATTTACACTGTGTACATTTTTAAATTATTTAAATGCTACAAATTATATTTATGAACCCAAAGTAAAATTAGCACACACAAATACGCAGTTCTCCATCGGTCTGACGTTTAATTAATTTAACATTCTGTTTTTACTATTATCTAACTATGAGATCTTTTTTTTACGAAGAAGTAAGTATATTAATTTAAGATTTGATAGAAATAGGCTTTTCAAATTAACAGTATTATTATCAAAATGAATAAAATTTATAATTTTATAATCGCATTTCACTATTGATATTTTAAAATATTCAAAAGAAAATCAATTTTAAAGACTTTTCTATAAATTTTCTGCGTATAATAAATCGTAAACGTCAAAATATCAAACCATAGACCACAAGATAAAGTACTAGAGACCATTTCACGAAAGAAGTCCTTTTGGTGCGGCGCTGTATTCGCGAGAAACAATGTTGCCAATCTTACAAAAAATCTTCCCAATTATTTAAATACGAAATAAGAGTTCTGTACTCATGAAAAAAATGCACTAATTTTAGGTAAGCAGTTATGGCGACCTCCATGGCTTAATGGCTAGTGTGTTTGACTACCACGTAGAGGTCTCGAGTTCGATTCATGATCAAATCAAACATTTCTGTGCTTGAACATGGCTGTTTGATTTGGTCTGGGTGTTTTTTTATTTTATAATGTGTGTATTTACAAATAAAAAGTTTATAAGTATGTTCATGAGTTGTCTAGTACTCATAGTAATGGCTAAACATAATTTTGGACTATGTGGCAATGGGTGAATTAGGAATGTTTATTAATGAAGAATGTTTATTTCATACCCTTACCATTCTGGTCAGATTATTTAAAATAAAGGACTAATTAGAATAAAGGACCGGAAAGACTTTTTGCAAGTAATTCAGTCACCGTTTTCTCCGACAAACCTGCAATAATATTATTTATTTATTTAGATACACAGAAATCTACAATACCTTTACACGAATACACCCAAACCGATTTTATAAGATAACAATTATTTTTCTATTAACATCTAATTATTACAAGTAAGTATTCAAGATTACAATTATTATTTAAAAAATCACCTAACCTACCAATATTATAATTTTTTTTTTATATAGGTATTTTATATCTTGTGTAATGATACTATTCTTATATTATTTAAGTTTAATAAAATATTAACACGTATTAATAACTTTTAAATATTTTCCTATTATAGACACAACAAATTCCCATCAAAAATTCAAAAATTCTTCGTATAGCAACCCTAAAAAGTGCGCAACTCTCTAGCAAACATTGTTTCATGGTATTTGAAGACTCTGATTCTTGTGCTCCGCTTCACAGAATTCCTCTACCTTTGATAGCATTTCTCAACCATCATATTTTACAGTTTTTGGCATCGTTTACAACAACTAACATCCTTGATAACATCGACAATCGACAACATGGCCGTGCTGTCAAATTTAGTTCCAAAAATTGCCGTGGGACTTCTTTCGTGAAATGGACTCTATTTTCTTTCTTTTGAACATTGAAAGATCTGGCTAAAGCTAGATAAAGAACCTTGTCAATATTCAAAAGGAAACACTTCATAATTATTCTATGCTACCTCCATCCTACGAGTAAGATATTATATTTTTATAATATCATTGGGACATTTAAATAAAATTGAAGTGTCTATTTATAACATCTATTCATAACTTTTGCATACCCGATGCAAAACCTCAAACCTGTATTGGATTTTAATTTTACATTTTATGTTAAAGAGAATGTAAAAATTATTATAAGAAAAAGAAAAACTACTCTATTGAAGTTCATCTACTTGATGAGAAAATCCTATTCCTATCCTACTTCCTATTAATTTTATTGTATGAATTGTATTTATTGTTAAGTTAAACTATATTTTTTTTTTTTTGCATGCATATACAATTCCTATAAATTTGTATTTTTTGTGGCTTTGGTCAATAAATATTTTCTATTCTACACACATCAAAAAAGTCTAAGCAACATGCATGATATTACAAATTTACCATTATTTATATTAATTAATTTCTAAGTATTTACTCACTCAAAGTGTATAGGTAAGTAAACTTTTTTGTTATTGATGACATACTGGCTGGTTGTAAAAAAAAAATTTCGATTATGTTTTGTTTTTTTTAATAAAATTCAAATGACTGCGAATTTGTTTGAATTTGAGTGCATGTTAATTGCTACGTTTTAGTCTTGATTTTATAATTTTACCAACCATTTAAATACAGTTGGCGACAAAATTGAATTGTTAGATATTCTTTACGTCATGGAGCGACGTCATTTGACGGCAGATGAAATGCAAAGAGCTGTAGGGATGTTGCAAGCGGGAAGTAATCAATCTCAGGTATCTCGACATTTTGGTATTCATAGAAGTGTTATTTGTCGTCTTTGGCAGCGCTACAATAATACAGGGGAACCCGCTGAACAGCATCCAGGCCGTAAAAGGAGTACAACCACTCGGCAAGACCGGTACATACAACTGACTGCAAGACGCCAGCCGATGTTAACCGCTCGAGAGATAAGTTTGAGGCTACAAAATTCAAGTGGTGTTGATGTAAGTCCCCAAACTGTGCGAAATCGACTGCATGAGTACGGCCTACGAGCTCGACGCCCTATCAGGTGCCCACCGATACGTCACGGGAATCGCGCTCGTCGAAATGAATGGTGTAGAGAACGCATAACATGGACCCAGGAACAATGGGATAAAATTATGTTTTCCGATGAGTCGCGATTCGGGTTTAGGCCTGATACAAGAAGGGTGCGAGTGTACCGTCGACCCGGAAATACTGAAAGACTCAGGTGCGTTCAGGAAGTTCATCCATACAGCGGCTCAACAGTTATGGTATGGGCGGGTATTATGAAGAACAGGCGAACTGAGCTCGTTTTTGTAAATGGAAACATGAACGCTGAAAATTACGTTGAGGATATTCTCAGACCTTATGTCCATCCATTTGCACAAACCTTTGGCTCCGATTTTACGTTAATGCATGACAATGCGCGTTCACATACAGCTCGGCGAACCAGTGAATACTTGGCAACGGAGAACATCCAGGTATTGCCCTGGCCTGCACAATCGCCAGACCTCAACCCCATCGAGCACGCATGGGACATGCTCCAGAGACGTGTTTTGAAGGACTTGGACGGAGTAACCCAACAGCTGAAGGATTTGCTACAATTCCATTGGGAGCGAATACCGCAAGATGACATAAACAGTCTCATTAATTCAATGAATAATCGTTGCCGACAAGTTCTGAATAGCAGAGGAGGCCATACTTTGTATTAAATTGTCCTATTCTTTCACAATAAATTCATTTTCTTAAGAAATTTCAATTTGTAAAAAAAAAGTTTAGTTTCTTATGTACAGTACCCGACCGTACCTGTATATTCTAATATTGTTAATTTCTGTTATTAAAAGAACTTATAAAGAAAACAGCTGTTATTTTTACATCATAGAACCCTAAAAATATTATTTTAAAAATAAAATACAACGTTATAATTAAAATAAATGGTAAAATAAATTAATATAAATGGTAAATTTGTAATATCATGCATGTTGCTTAGACTTTTTTGATGTGTGTATTCTATTCTACTAATATTATAAATGCGAAAGTTTGTGAGGATGTATGGATGGATGAATGTTTATTACTCTTGCACGCAAAAACTACTGAACGGATTTCAATGAAATTTGGAATATGGGTAGTTTAGGGTATAGCAGAATAGTATTTAGGCTACCTTTACCACGCGGGTGAAGCCGCGGGCAGCAACTAGTATTACTATATAACCATAAATAACAGCTAACAGCAACACTGACGCAGGAACCATAACCAATTTTAAGACTTCGGCTGAAGGACTTGTATCCATGGTCATGAAATAAATAAAAAAAAAAAAAAAAACCATAACCAATTACGATTTTTATTTCTTTCAATTCTTTCCAGCGATGGGTCGTCGACGTAATCAACGTTAACGAAACTAGACCGTTTATTTGCGTCGATTAACTAGTCGATCGACTAGTTGAATTCGTCGACTAGTCTATTTCTTTAACTTAGTAGTTTTATGCATAAATTCGACTTATCGTTTGCGTAGAATGTGGACGTCGATTTGACAAGTTCGTCCATGGTATGCGTTTGATATTTTCGCATTTTTTTCTTAAATACAAGTTTATGAAAAAAATCTTAATATACTTATACAGTTTATATATATATATTTATATCTATTATTACCACTATATTTAATAATTAAATATTCACAAAATTAATACAACAAAACTTATGATTAAGCGATTGAATCCCGCCTTTATCACGCTCAACTTGTTATACTAAAATGTAGAATAAATAAAATCAAAATAAATTTTATGAAACTAACACAAAATAACTCGTTTATGTGGTTTGCCGCGCTTTTTAACTATCAACTAGTCGATCTTCCTACTCTCTCACACACTAATAAGATGTGTATTTGCGTCCTTTTCCCTCAATTCCTCTATTTTAACATGTTCATTCAACTATTGCAAAAATCGATTCTATTGTCTGATATTAGAGTTGTAATTTTAAAAAATGGACTACTTATTATCGTTGTATTAACCAACTACGTTTAGATGTCGTCGACGCAGTGTCAGATGACAGGAACGTTGTGGACTTTTAGTTTAGCCGTCGACTTTTCGACTAGTCCATTTAAGGTCAATAACCCGTTCGTCCTTTTACTGCTTGTAATCTTATGTTCTTTATTATTTTTGTACTTTATGTCAATTACTATTTATACAAAAAAATTGAAATTGAACACCCACTTTATACAGAATTTGTCACTAAAACAAAGATATAGTTATGGAGTAAAAATATTTAAAACTTATAACTGATATAAATTTGATAAACAAACAAACCGCGTAATTTGGTTTTCCGCGCTTAGTTTAACTAGTCGATTTATTTCCCTACTCTTTCACGCACTAACAAGATTTATATTTGTGTCCTTTTCCCTCAATAACGCATTGTTTTAACACGTTCATTCGACTTATACAAAAAGAGACTCTATTTGTTGTAAGTTAAAGTCTAAATAACTAACTAATATTAACCAATCACTTGTAGTCGTTGTCGTTCATTGTCAGTCGATAGAAACGAAAATGAACGACGTTTATTTATTTTAAGTTTAGCCGTTTAAGCAAAGAGTATATTTATTATACGGGAAAAGAGAGTCCTCTCGTGTGAAATTTGTGCAACACATTTTGAAGCGCAGTCTGTATTTTTGAACGAGAACTATAATTTATACGTATATGTATAACTAGGTATAGATGAACATGTATAGCTATCTAGCGATATAGGTATAGTATACCTTTATACTAATCATTCTTGGTGTTATTGTAAATTATTACCAAACTTTAGTTTTTACAAGAGTAAAAACTAAATATGTTTGGTAATAATTTACAATGACACCAAGAATGAATTAGTATATACAAGAGTAAAAACTAAATGGGTTTGGTAATAATTTACCCGGATATAGAAAAATAAAAAACATGAAATAATCAAAAAAGCTTTATTTACTATTTTTATAATTTTTATGTTTGTCATAGTATGCTAGAGCTGCCAACTTTACTTCATCAACTCCCTCGTACTTCAACTTTCCGGCCAAAATTCGATTGATTGATCTACACCAGCTATATATTAAAACATTTATTGTTGAATTTGTGAACATTTCATAGATCTTTTCTTTATGTTCAGGACATTTAAATGGATTTAAAACTAACATCTGGACAAATGAAATAATGTTAAATTTTATTTTATTTTTAGGCACATTTTGTTTCAGAAAAGAGATGGCTAAGCTCTGAATTTCTTTGAAAAACAATTCTATTTCTTTACTAGGATAACAAAGCCATCTCTTTTGTTTGTACTCCTTGGCACGGATAAAAATATTGTTAACATTTTTGTCGTCTAATAATGAACTCCTACAAGTTTCACAACCTTTAACAACATTTTTCAAACATTTTTTTAAGACCCATCCACAAACATAGTTGCTTTGACCAGCATCAGTTTCATGTTGCTGATCAAAGCAAATTTCATTATTATAGTGTATATTCGTTTCTTCAGAAACAGGAGGAGCCTCAATGTTTTCTTTTAAAAAGAAATCTAAACTTAAAAGACATTTATTTAAATCTTCTTCACAATTTGCTCCCTTGGAATGAGGCGCGGTGAAGTTATTTAATAGCAAGGCTTTAAACACCCCTTCGAAAGCCACAGTATTAGGTGCAATATTTCTCGCACCATAACTCCTAATGTTTCCGAAGAAATTTTCTAATGGGTCTTGATTAAAGTTTCTAGTTATCATTGCATCAAGTCCATATTTACGAGACAATACCTGCCAAAGAGTTTCCATGCCTTCTATTGTTTTTATTAAATTTGTCACAGATGGTACAACTGTCTCAACCAATCGGATTCTGTTACCAACTTTAACATGTTTTATATATTTTAAACTTTTTAAAATAATCTTACTATTCTGCCAAAGTTCGTGGTGAGGTGAATTATTCTTGACAGGCCCTTTATAAACTTTGCCATTAGGGATGGAAAAACTGCTAACATTTAACGAATCAAACAAATTATCAAGTAACAAAGTCAAATCCACCAACTGCCGGCATTCCATCGGTAGGTCGCCTCTTGCAGTCAAATGTTCGGTCACAACAGCAACACTGTGACTAAATAGCTGTGTTGCTGACTTGACCCGCATTTTATTAACTTTATCTTTATTTACGTGTTCTTCTGTTATTTTATTAAGGAGTCTGAGCTCCCCATACGATTTGTCGGCATTATAAACCATTTGATAATAATCCCACTTAATTGTTTTTTTCTGATTACAGCTAACGTATGTCAGGTCTTTTGTCATTAAATTATTTCTTAAGCCTTTAAGAAGATGAGGGGTGTCATACAGAGGGACTATGCTGGTGCCTTTTATTCTTATAACCTCATGACGCCACTCTCTTCCATTTCGTAAATACATGGCTTTACTTTCTTGAACCAGTTCATTTATGGCACTCACATTAACTGGGCTTTGATCACAAACTGTGTTTACCACAATAAGACCTGCTTCTATACATTTTATGACAACATTTTTTATCATATTTTTTAATTGTACTTTAGTTAAGCTATTGGTAAAATAATAACATATTGGCTGCTTAAAATTGTTTTTCACTCCCTTCACCATGAAAACGAGTACATGGTCAGAAAACATTGCCTTTGGATTTGAAGTAAAGCCTTCTAATTGATCTTTATGTACTGAATAAAAAATCTGAGGTGTAATTGACATTTCGTCAAATATAAGGCTACATAAGCGGTCCGGGGCTTCTTTATTCAATAAATCCTGTTTTATTTTTTCAAATATAACATGATTTAAGCCAGGCGATAATTTTATTTGACTTAGTAAACGTTTCATTGCTTTACTTGAAGGAAGTGTAAAAAGTTTGTATAGTAGTCTATAGCATTTAGGACTTTTTTTGTACAGTGACAAACTTAAAATTTTCTCTTCAATAGAAAAACGCCTTCCTTTTGATTTTTTAGTTGTTTGTCGTTGCATGTTCGTAAATAATTGAGCAGGTTTAGTCATACGTTTTGTAACTTCTTTAAACGCTATATTTTCGGCAAATTTATGTCCATTAGCCAATCGTTCTTTGAACAGTTGGCCCCTTTTGCGCAAACGACTTGCTTCAGCTTGTAAGCACCTGATCTTCTGCTGGAGCGGTCTTGTAAAGTTATGAACACCAAAGGGCTTGAAAAGAACACCTGAAAAACCAAATAATAATAATTAAAAAAAAACTCTTAAATCTGTTTGTAATATATCCTGCTAGAGAGATTTATTCTAAGATTTATTTAAATAACACTACTCCTACGTCTTTTGTTTCAGAGCATAATTATATTGAGATAGGATAGTATTAGCATTGCACATAATCCAAGCATTTATAATGGACCTTCAGGTGACAGGCTTTTGCATACTATTAGTTCTCGTTCGATCGTTCTAGCCCTTATCATCCCCCTGTTGGGCAAAGACCTTGACCAATGAAGGCCAGTGTTTTTGTGCCCTATCTACCTCATCTCGCCACCTCCTACGTGGTCTGCCGCGACGCCGATTTGATGAATCTGGGCACTACTCGGTGGTCATTCTGGTCTATAGGTCAGGCATGCGGCAGCCCAGTCCCACTTCAGTTTGGCCGCATTGTATGCAACATGCGTGATCTGTGTCTTGGAGTGTGTTTGTTGGTATTGTGTTTCGGACTTTGTCCGTTAACCTGACACTATTTCTGATATTATTTCTGATTGACTAAATCTTTATAATCACATTATGAGTAGGTAAAGATAACGTGAATATAACAATTACCTTTAACAGGCCTTTTTGTTCTAGTTTTACTTAGTGCGCTATAATTATGTTCCACCAATACATTAGGTACAGCAGTGTTACTTTCATCTGAAAAAAAAAACAAAAAGAAAATTTAAACATCTGTAAGTAAAGAATCATCATAACAGCCCATTAATGTCCCACTGCAGGGACGGGCCTCCTCCCGTGACGGAGGGTTACTTGGCCTACTAATACCACGGTGGCCAGACGGATTGGTATAGGGTTTAATTTCAAGTTTTCCTTCTTTTTATTTCGTAAAGATAGTAGTTACGGTTATTCCCTTAGTCGGTTTTTACTACACCCATGGGATAAGATGGGGTGGTGACATATTGTATTCTTACTCCGTCACCACACGGATATAAGTAAAAAATAAATTTACCCATTTCAAAGGTGTAGTAAGTTTAAACTTATGTAGTAAAATACAAATAGAATATACAATAGAATACAAAATTAACTAACTTTTTACAAACTTTTATCATTTAAAGAAAGAAAGAAGATAATAATACATACAATATTAATAATATAACATTTAATATCTATCTATATATATATACTTATAATAATGCTGAATATTTGTTTATTTGGGACTGGAACCATCAGCCGTATTTAAATAATTGTTTTTGTGTTTCATAGCCTACTTCTTCTAGAAGATTATAGGTTTTTCTCAAATAAATATTACATATATAGAGCAAGAAATATGGGGGATAAGTTTGTAATAACTTTTTATTGCGTATTTCGATTTGTTTTAAATTTACGCAGAAAAACAATAAGAATATAATTATGAACATGCAGCGCAATCTTTTGGCGGGTGGGTGGAAACACCGGGACTAAAAAATAAAGTAAGAAATGTTAAATGGTACCTGAAGTAAAAGCAGTAGGTGTTTGTAGAATATCAGCACCAATGGTGGGAGCAGGTTCTATAACCTCAGCGGGAGCAGGTATATTACTGCTACCTAAAACATAATTATAAAATTATTATTTGTTATGTACAGCTAGGTTCAAACTTGTTATAGGATCAGAGGCATCAGTAATAGAAAATTAAGCCGGATAAGCATAGCTTATCCATACATTTCACAGGATAGAACTGCATACATTATTAGGTGTGGTGCTTACTGCATGTTAATTAGTGTGCCACAACATACCACAACTGAATACCTACGTCAATCCAGCGTTACTCTTTTCAAAAATTGTGTTACTATGTAAATAGTACAATTTTTGATTTAAGGTCATTGCAGAGGTATTAGTAAGAAATATTTGTTACCTGAAGTAGAAGCAGCAGGCATTTGTAGAATAACAGCAGCAATGGTGGAAGCAGGTTCTGAGATAACCTCAGCGGGAGCAGGTATATTACCTAAAATTAAATATTTTATTTACTCATCATTACTATGATTTTAGTAATGATAATAAATGAAGTCTAAATTATAAACTATAGATGTAAATTGTAATAATTTTAAGAGAATCAATGATCTCACAGTTAAACTGAGCAAGCAGTTTTGTCTTCAAATTCATCATTTTCAATTATTCATCCATCCAAAATATAATTACAAAATTAAAATTCTCATAAATTACATAGAAGTTGGTCTACACTTGATCAGATACATCAGTAAAAGAAAATAATTAAGTACAGGTCAGTGCTATACACTTTACACTTACCAGGCAAATTCAAAGTTGGAACAGCCAGGGCATTTAGGCGTTTAAAACGGTTCCTGTGTTCATCAGAAAAGTGTAGATCACAAACTCTCTTTTTCTTAAACATTTCATAGTCTAATGAGGTTTCCAGCTTCTCTCCAAGTAGAGTAACCCAAGCTTAAAATCGTTCAGGAAATTTACTAGGATTTGGCATTACATGCAACACAACACCTGAAACAAGTACAAAGAATAATGTTGCTTAACTGTCAGTTAAGAGATCTAAATTACATTTTACTGATACAAATTTTATATAAAAATGTGAATATTATGGTTATGATTTGATTAAGATTCAAGAGTTTGTAGGCTAGAATATGTTTAAAGTCTGCATTACATTTTTTTAAGGGTGGTATTTAAAAGCACATCAAAAAGAGGACATCTTGTATACAAAAATAATCTGAATTCACATCAAAAATACTATTTGAGCAGCAAAATTCACAACTTACAATATATTTTATTAACATATTTACTTATACTATATTAACATCAAATAGTTGTTCTGCTATTTATCTTAAAGTAAAGCTTTATTATTAATGCATAGCTAATAATTACTTACGCACATCAAACCAATGAATAGTTAAAATAACAGCTTCTATTTTCATAATAACATTCAACAGTTTATCTAAAAGAATTTGAATATAGCATTATGGAGCATTTATGATCACAGTTCTAATTTAACATAACCTACAGAAGTTGGAATCCTGGTGTTTTTTTATATACCTATATCCAAAAGTATCTTGTTTCTGGTAGCAACTTGATTTTTAGTAGTGTTGCATATAAATGGATAAATAACTTGATTAAGAAATGTATAAAAACTAATATGTACTAGAAAAAAACAAGTTAATAAATATTATAGTTATGTAGAGGAGTTATTAAAAAAAATTAAGAAATGAAGATAAATATATTATATTAAGAATAACTTTTGAGGTGCTTATTTATATATATTCTACTTGTATAGTTATTTTGCTGTCAGAATGAGATAATTTGCTGCGCACTTAGTTTTTTTGATGCAACATAAATTTATTTGTCTCGCATTAGAGAAACAAAGTAATGTGGTTTTGATGTAAATTTTATTATGTTAATTAATACTGTAATACTAGTTTTTGTAAACGTTTAGTTTATTTGTTGTGAAGTTATTTATTTAATGTAAAAAAGAATATCATTGATGAAAATAAATTGAAGTGAGATTATTTATTTGATGTGCAATTAATAATTTCCCTTTTATTGACAATTACATTAAGTGACTTCTATTAAGTATGTATAAACATCAGCGTCCTTGAATATGATATAGATTAAATATAACTTTTAAACTGTTGAAACAAATAGTACTTAGTATGAAATGGACGTAGTTATGCAAAAATGTTCCAACCCACAAGTCACCCGAAATCGAGATATTGTGATCAAACTACCTTTTATGACACTTTGAGTCAGATTTGCAATAAGGTTCCACGTTTTAAGTCTTATATCAGAAGATATTTTTTTCACTTACGTTCCAACCCACAACCTTTATCAAATAATAACTTGTGTAAATTAACTAGAACGTACTATGAGGACAGGAACATTTAATGTTTTACGAAACAGTATATTTATTTTGGAACAAATGTTCCATGTAGATTTGGAACGTTTTTGCAAAATTGCAATAGCGAGACATAAACATTCCAAAATTTGTGAAACGTTTTGTTTCAGACCTAAATACCATAATTTGAAAACTTAAAAGGTTTCATGAATTTTGTACTATTATTTACCTAAATAAAAAACCTGTTTCGAAAAAAAAATGTTTCAACTTTAAATAGTTTATTTTTAACACGCTATAATTAGCTCCATCCTTAACTGTTTGCATACACGACCACTACAAATAAATATTTATAACATATAAAGAAAAAGTTTATTTTCTTTGTAGCTATTTATCAAAAAAATATCACTTGAAACTTTTAATATCATAGACAAAAAAAATACTATGACATTAATTCGATGTTATGCCCAAACGACTCCAGAGGTATGTTGGAATTTAGTTAGCACATTATTTTATAAATTTGACGCGAAGTTGTGCTCTATAAGTGGAAATGAGTGGAGAGTAGGGCTCTTTGGATATGGACAAAGAAATCCACGGGGCCAAATGCTTGCGGACTTCATGGAGAAGGAGGGACTTTTTATGATGAACTCTTTCTTTAAGAATCGTAGCTGCCGCAAATGGAATTGGCTTAGTCCTGATGGTGTCACCAAAAATGAGATTGACTTCATCATGTCGACAAAACGCCATATATTTAATGATGTCTCTGTCAGTAATCAATTCGGTGAAAACCGGAAGCGATCACCGGATGGTGAGAGGCACATTAAATATCAATCATAGGCTGGAAAGAGGTCGGCTGATGAGGTCTACGCTACTACCTACACCAGTCCAAATCCCCGAGAACTTCCAAGTCATATTACAGAACCGCTTCGAGAGCCTCAGCGAATGTGTTGATGTGGACGAATACCACGAAAGATTTGTGGAAACTGTCCGTACAGTCGGTACCGGTACTTTTAAGACCCAGCACCGGAAAAGATAAAAAAAGATCTCTGACCACACTCTCTCGCTCACTGACACGATGGCACTGCAGTCTCCAGGCGATGCTGATCTATACAGACGGCTCAATAGACAGATCTCTAAGTCACTGACTCACGACCTTCGGCATTTTAACACATTTATATAGTATTAAAGAAGCCATTGAGCAAAATAAGGGCTCTTAAGTGTTCGCAAGAGATCTATCTCTAGGTCAGAGCCAACTTTATAGGCTCAAGATTGGGGATGGCAGAATAGTGTCATCCAAGCCTGACCTTCTAGAGGAGATTGAGAAGTTTTACGGACAGTTATATACTACAACACAGCCACCTAGTGATCTAGCTGTCGATCCTAGAGCTAGATTAACGCGACACTATACCGAAGGAATCCCGGACGTCAGTCTGTGTGAGATTAGTGATGCTCCTCGGCAACTTAAGAACAACAAGGCACCGGGGTATGACGGAACCACAAACGAGCTACTGAAAGCCGGTGGAGAACCCATTCTCAAGGATCTTCAGAGACTATTCAATTCCGTTATACTCGTGGGAAAAACGCCACAGGCGTGGCACAGGGGTGTGGTGGTACTGTTCTTCAAGAAGAGCGATAGAACGCTACTTCAAAATTACAGACCCATCACTCTACTGAGCCACGTCTACAAATTATTCTCGAGAGTCATCGCGAATCGTCTCGAACGCAGACTGGACGACTTCCAGCCTGCCGAACAAGCCGGTTTCCGAAAAGGCTATAGTACTATAGACCACATTCATACGCTGCGGCAGGTTATACAGAAGTGCAGTGAGTATAACCGGTCCCTGTGCTTGGCGTTTGTAGACTATTAGAAAGCTTTCGATTCGATCGAGACATGTTGCAGTCTCTTCAACGGTGCCAAGTTGACCAATGATATATCGAAGTGCTGCAGTGCTTATACGAAAACGCCACCATGTTAGTTCGTCTCCAGGGTAAATTATCAAGCCCTATCCAGTTGCAGCGAAGAGTAGGGCAGGGTGATGTCATATTCCCGAAACTGTTTACCGCTGAACGGAAATGCTTTTAGGGATTTTGGACTGGGACGGACTCGGCATTAACATAAATGGCGAGTATATCACGCACCTTCGATTTGCTGATGATATCATGGTCATGGCTGAGACCATAGAGGACCTCAACACAATGCTCGATGGCCACAGTAGTCTCTCAACAAGTTGGTCTTAAAATGAACATGGACAAGACCAAGATCATGGCAAATGTCCATGTTGCACCCACTCCAATCATGGTTGGAGAGATTCTACACTCGAAGTTGTCGACGAGTATATACCTGGGGCAGTTTGGTTGGGTACAGATGGTTAAAATGTACCTGGAACGTTTGTGCAAAATTAATTTGAAGCTATGTTCATGTAAATATTAATTATGTTAAAATGTTCCAATACCAATAACATGTTTTTTTCTTATTGTAAAGTGAATAGCCTAAAATTAAACATACGATTATCTAAACACAATATAATTCAACAATAATACCTTTAGTATTGGCCTTTACTAGTTAGAATAAAAAAGAATACTATTGAAACGCGTAAATGCTTTTATCTCAAATTCACTTTACTGTGGAATGGAACATTTTCGCATAACTACGTCCAAATAATATTAGTAGTTGCAAGTTTTGTGACAGACCAGAAGTCAAAAAATATGTTTCAAAGAAGACTAATTTGTAGCTTACCAGTGTTGGTGTTTTTACAACCAAATGCACAGCGGTGTGGCATTGTGTTAAAACGATGAAAACAAAAGTGTCTTTTCTCACGTATTATGTTTGTTTGCTAACGCACTAAGGGCAGCAAGAACTTTGGCACTGGTTTCCAGTAGGCTCTGTATCAAGACGGAGGAGTGATCTCTACTCAACGTCTGATAAAGAAAACACAATGAAAACGACAAATTACACACGAGCTACGGAGAAACAAAAACAAGCGCAAACGCAAGTTTAGGCGGCCATATTGGGCTGGACTGGGTTTGACGTTGCTCAGTTTGTTTACGTTTCACAGATAAAAAATCTGATGTAATTTTTATATTATCTGTCGCATGTTTCGGGTTCAATAATACAGAGGCGCTGCTTTCTACCGAAAGGTGCTAAATGTTCTATGTGTCCCCCCCCTGCTTAAGGATTCGACTAGTCCATTGATAGTTGATAAACCGTTCATTCGTTAACTGCTCGTCGACCGTCGAATCAACTAGTTCGTTCATTCAACGCTCATCGCTTTCTTTCATTCATTCATTCAATTCAATGCTGTGTCGCGTCGCCATTTTGTTCGATGTTAAATTTTATTGAGGAATTCATAGAATTTTCTCGTAAACTGTATGAATATTGTTATAAGTGTATAAATATTAAAGATGTCTAAACGCCGCATCGAAGTAATGGACCCTTTTATCAAAAAGAAAAGGTTAGTGACACGTTTTAAAATGTTGTTGTGCCATGCTTTAATTTTGAATTAAAGTTTACATGCATTGTTTGAAAAGTATGACATGGTTTCTTATATTCGTGTTCCTACACTAAAACGCAGGTACGTGACGAAGTAGAAGCTATTGTAGTACATATTCTGTTATAATTAAATTAGCTTTATTATTTTTCTGAATACCATTTATGTTATCGCCGGTTTCTCCTTGCTAAATTGTCTGCGATACGCTTGGTACAAACGCTAGGTTAATATCCTTTTCGCTGGCTGTTTAAGAGTCCAGTAGTTTGTATATGATTCTCTTAATTTGACTAAATTGTCAAGTCTAGGCTGATTTCATTGAACAACTATTAGGTAGATGTGGTACACACTATTGTATAGAGTTTACAGCAGCATCACTTATTATTATTTTTAATATAAAATTGAAGAAACAACATACTGGAATATAATATACACTGGTTGTTTCAACTGGCCAACAAATACTTATTTCTTATTCACTGATAATATTACTACGAAAATAAGCTGTATTTACTAGGTCTTTCAATGGAGGTATGGAGGAAACTATATTGATAAGAGTAAGGCTCATAAATGTTTACCAGCTTTGTGACAGCTTATGATTTTATAATGTCTCCACGATCTTGGATTTTTTTTCAAATAAACAAAAATGTATTCATTCACATAAGATATAACGGTATCGCTTATGAAAGTTGTTTTATAGTGATCATATATTTATGCACGTCTAACTTAATGGCTAAGTTTACTGAGGGTTCGGAACACTACCATGTCAGAGAAGAAACTCTAAAGGGTTCCTATCGCTCTTTTGGTGATCACTTCACAAATATTAAATAAATGAATAATCTTCACACATTGCCACCTAGTCCCAAACTAAGCAAACCTTGTACTATGGGTACTAGACAATGGATAAACATACTTAGATACCTTTTTCCCAAACAGAAGTAGGTCCTTATTTTTCTGTTTTTTGTTTTTCATAATATTTGTTACTTTTGAGAGCTCATACATTGTTTGGCCAATTTAAAAACCATTTTTTTTTATATTCTATTTGGTCACATATAATTATTCCCTACAAAAAAACTTATGTACTTCATATCAATAATGCCTTTGCTGGTGTTCTATTTCTGAATCTTGCGACAGGAGTCAAACCCGTGTCTTCTGAGCCTGAGTTTCTGACTGGTAATGTTAGTGTGTATAATTATATCTAAGCTTATAGGATATTTTTTTTTCCTTGAAACTTGCAGAACATTATGAAATATCATCTATTTACGTTATTGCAAATGTATATCATTATTTATGAAATATGAGTACAATATTGTATCATTAGGAAAAGGATTACTTATAATACAAACAGATTATTTATTTATGTCTGTACACAGAAAATAATAAGTACATTGAAAAGAAAATAACAAAACTAATATTTTGGTAGCTTTAAGTTTCTGCAGTGCACTAGAGCGCAAGTTTGAATCCTACACACTGACCCCCTTACTCATAAACGCCTCTGAAATTTAATCACTGTTTAGCGAGATTTTTATTACGAAAACCAACCTTAAACCATACAACGTAAGAGTCTATGCTAATTAATCAATTGACTAAAATTTAAGAGGCGTTTATAAGTAAGGGGGTTATTCTGCAATTCGGTAATCATTGTTTAAAACTTGAATGTTATATCATCATAACATCCCATTAATGTTCCACTACAGGGACGGGCCTCCTCCGGTGATGGAGGGATACTTGGCCTACTAATACCACGCTGGCCAGATGGATTGGTATAGGGCTTAATTTCAAGTTTTCCTTCTTGTTGTTGTATGTTTGCATTAAAAAGATCATCCATCCATATATCAGCCAATGGACGACCACTGCTGTGTACATCGGTCTCCTCCAAATTAAATGGAGGAGGATCGCGTAAGGTGGAGACACCTTGCACCTCCCTCATCCATCGGTGTCCTGCCGTCTTAACTAAGACGTTGAATCAACCATGTGGGGTTTCCCTACTCCCTTTCGACACGCGGAAGACGCAGAGATTTAAAAAAAAAATATTTTTTTATTTTTCACGAAAATTTCAAATTCAAATTTTAAAAGCATTTTAAATGATTACCGAATCGCATTTCATATAATTTATTACAAATTGTTTGAAATCGTCGTTTACTTAAAATTGAAGCTACAATTAAAATTATAGATCGACACAGAGAAACGCCACAGCACTAAAATAACCGGGTTGTATTGTCGAATGTAAAATTAGAGGAGAAAAATAAAATTAATCTACTTGTCTGTCTGTGTTGATCCATAAATTCCAAATTGAATTCAAAAACTGGTAGTGGTACCTCTAGGAAAGAATTGGTATTTAAATTTTTTTTATCACTCTTTCATTGCTTGACTTGTGGTTCTCTACGTAGACAATACAAATACGTAACACTTCGTAGGGACCTTACCTTACTATGAGGTTTCTATAAGTTCTATCGCGGTTATTTCTCTGAGTACTTAGTTGTTAGAATACCTGCTAGCTAGTCCTAGTGGTGGTATTTCCGAATCGGTATAGTTTGCAAATATTGAAGAACCTGTAACGACTAAACCTTCTCTAGGCGTCATTGTAGCGGGAAAGAAGCTGTTTGAAGCCGACGACGTGGGTCTGGATGTAGGGTGACCTCTTCGCTCGTCCCTGTTCGGGCGCCATTGTCCTGGATCGTCGTCATCGTTGCTCTCGGATAGTCTGCGGTAGCCATTGGCCTTCGAATCTCAAGGCCAGTGCTGAGGATCCATGTGGCCGTAGGGTGTGGTGTATTAAAGAAAATCCGCACGTGCTTCTTTGTATAATTTATTTCATGCTTACGTGAAGGTTATGACAATATTTTCTTTACTAACAAATAATTAAATCTTGAGTTACGAAATTACATATTGAGGAACGAAAATTATATTATACAGTAACGAGCTGCTAATGCAGCTCGTTTATATTGATTTCAAGACATGACGTCCGTATATGTTTATTTAAAAATTATATTTTACTAGAAGGATCCAAATTAAGCCATCTTGCTCGGCGAACAAAAAGAAAAGTGAAGTGACAGATGACAACCGCCAAACGTGACAAACCAACTGACATTCAACTGACATTAAATTTTTAGATTTTGAGTATACAGTCAGACTATTTTCTTAAATACTATTTAAATTTTGAGGTCATGTGACGCTGTCTAAATGACATCGTTACAAACCCAGCACAATATTCCTTTCTGAAAGATGTGTAACTCTTCCCTTATTCGTATACCTGCATTTTGCTATCATCATGACAGCCCATTAATGTCCCTCTGCAGGGACGGGCCTCCTCCCATGACGGAGAGATACTTGGCCTACTAATACCACGCTGGGCAGACGGATTGGCATAGGGTTTATTTCAAGTTTTTCTTCTTTTTATTTCGTAAAGATAATATATACGGTCCCTTAGTAGGTTTTCACGACACACATGGGATGAGATGGGGTGGTGACATATTGTATTCTTACTCCATCACCACACGGAGAGTATTTTGCTATGAATTCCTTTAATATTGTAAATGTGAAAGTTTGCAAGTATGAATGGATGTTTGTTACTCTTTCATGGAAAACTGTTAAATAGATTTAAATAAAACTGCAATAATATAGCTTATAATACATAAGAATAACACAAAGGCTACAAATACTGTGTGAATTGTTGAATATACGCAGGCAAAGTCGCGGGCAACAGTCAGTATATTATATTTTATCTGTAAAGTAAATTTTCAACATAATATTGTGAAATAAGTATTCAATATAATAACAGACTACACATTCTATTGTGGATATTAAAGAGCTATACCGTCAAGACTTAGCCAGCAAGATATTATTCTTGAACCATTGAAGAGTTTAAGTCTAAAATCTGGTTAAAATTCAAGACTTATATCAAGTTATGATGTCCAGGGAGGAAAGAGCAGCTGCAGCGGCCAGATCTGGTGGGAGCGGGGAGTCTTCGGAGACGGCAGTAGCTACATTAGGAACTAGTCTGCCTCCTACAGCCACCAGCACTCCTGGGGTCAATCCCTATACCGGTAAGTAGTAAATTTTTATCTCTGCTGATCCAAAAGTATTGTTTTTTACATTTTGTGTTATCCATATATTAGTTTTCAACCGACTTCAAAAAGGAGGAGGTTCTCAATTCGGTTGTATTTTTTCTATACAACACTCGTATGAAAGTTCGTGCTCTTACAGTGCCCGACAGGGTCCATATTTGATCTATGTATGCATTGTTACTTACTATATGGAGTGAAATAAATATTTGAGTTTGAGTTTGACATGGAATTTAACGAACACAATGATCGTAACGACTAAGTAAAGAAAGAAAGAAAGAAAAATTAGTTTATTCACGTAAGATATAAAAATACCGCGTGTGAAGGTCGTTTTATAGTGATCACATAATATGCTCGTCTAACTTAACGGCTAAGTTTACTACGATAATGTCCTAATGCGAATAAACCTCCTGTATAATAAATACGAAGGGGCAGATGAAACTAAATAGGTTCCATTGAACACTGGAGTGGCAAACGCCACCTATTAGTGCCAAACACAACCCCGGTGGCAAACTCGAAGGGGGCAGATGGGAATAAAGGGTGATGATACTGCATGTGATTATGACAATAAACTAGTATAATTTGAGCAAAGAAATTCAAACTAACATGATAATGACGACTTATTCAATTTCCGTTGTATACTTATAAATGCTTGTTAGTTACTGCGGAATTCAAACAATTTGTAAATGGTATATTTCCATATTAGTTCCATAAAAATTTAATTAAAATACTGTTACTTAATTTTGTTTTTATTTATGTAAATACCGATTTACTGTGTAAAAATCAATGACCAGGTTTCGAAATCGTTGCTTTTTTAACTATATTAATGTGCAATATGCTTAGCGGCATTTTCATCATTTGTCGCGAGCTCATTTAAGAACGTGGAATTAATAACATGCAGACACAAAACAAATTATTGTTATTTTGATTGCCGTTTGCATGCTACTCAAACCCCGTACCATGTGCAAGACAATGAATCTAAATAGTATATTATAGTGTTTCTTTATATGCACCTAACAACGAGCATAGGACTACGCAGCATAGTGAAGGGCAATGTTCATTTCGCGGAAGTCCATCGTCTACTTAGTGTTATATTATTGATGATATGAGGCGCATTACTTTAATATTCCCTTTTATGTCCCCAGGTCTCCCACACTCTCAACGTTACCACGAACTCCTCAGAAGACGCCTAGGCCTCCCCGTATGGGAATACAAAAACGATTTCATGAGACTCCTTAACACACACCAATGTGTGGTACTAGTCGGTGAAACTGGTTCCGGCAAGACAACACAGATACCACAGTGGTCAGTAGAGTTCGCAGCTGTCACCGCAGGGAAGTCTAAAGGAGTAGCCTGCACACAACCCAGAAGAGTGGCAGCCATGTCCGTAGCTCAGAGAGTGGCAGAAGAGATGGATGTAGCTCTCGGACAACAAGTTGGTTACAGCATCCGTTTCGAAGACTGCTCTGGACCACATACCATACTCAAATACATGACAGACGGTATGTTGCTGAGAGAAGCTATGTCAGACCCTATGTTGGACCAATACCGTGTCATACTACTCGACGAAGCTCACGAAAGAACACTAGCAACAGATATTCTAATGGGCGTCTTAAAAGAAGTCATCAAACAGAGATCAGATTTAAAATTAGTCATTATGTCTGCCACATTGGACGCTGGAAAGTTTCAACAGTATTTTGACAATGCACCGTTGATGAACGTCCCTGGCAGGACGCATCCCGTAGAAATATTCTACACACCGCAGCCTGAAAGGGATTATTTAGAAGCTGCGATACGGACAGTTATACAAATACATTTATGCGAAGAAATTGCAGGAGATATACTATTATTTTTGACTGGACAGGAAGAAATTGAAGATGCATGTAAGAGAATAAAACGGGAGATAGATAATTTAGGTCCAGATGCTGGTGAATTGAAGTGTATACCGTTGCATTCAACATTGCCACCGAACTTGCAGCAACGGATCTTTGAGCCTGCTCCTCCAAACAGGCCTAATGGGGCTATAGGACGTAAAGTGGTGGTTTCAACTAACATAGCGGAGACATCATTGACTATAGACGGTGTTGTGTTTGTGATAGACCCTGGGTTTGCCAAGCAGAAGGTCTATAACCCACGTATAAGGGTAGAGTCTTTGCTGGTGTCGCCTATTAGCAAAGCGTCGGCTCAGCAGAGGGCCGGTCGAGCCGGTCGAACGAAGCCAGGGAAATGCTTTAGGCTGTACACTGAGAAGGCATACAAGAATGAAATGCAGGATAACACTTATCCGGAGATTTTGAGGTTTGTTGTATCATCGGTTTTTATATACTTTTTGCCATTTCTTTGTGTCAATTTTTTGAAAAATAGTGTGTTGATCTTTAGTACTCTTTTACGAAGTACTATACTTTCTGTTTATCGAATATTTGACGAAAGAAGAAAGACACTCTCACCCAAACCCTATAACGCAGGTAATTAGGCTAGCTAATATAAAAAGGAAATTTAGTACAAAAGCTAATCAAATTTCGCTAGGCCCTATCTTACATTCTAGTATTATAGCTTTACAAATTATAATATCATCTTATAAAACTACTCAGTTGGACTGGCAATTCAAATCAATTACGGTTCAATTTGAAATTTGGTTCTAGAAGCATCATAACAGTTCGTTAAAATGTCTGAAACTTGGCTACCTGCCAATAAATACCACACTAGGTATACTGCTTTGTAAATGGGTTTTGTTGAAGTTTCCTTTCTGATGTTTTTTATGATGTTAACTTTAAAGACACCTGTGGGATGAGGTGGGATTTCTACTGTGGGATATTGATTGACCTTAACATGTTTTTACTGCACTAGACAAAGGCTTTTATATAAAAATTTGAAATATTTTTCTACATCTACTATATAACAATAAGTCGGGTTTTGCCTTCCTGACGCTATAACTCCAGAACGCATGAACCGATTTCTACGGTTTTGCATTAGTTGGAAAGGTCTTGGGCTCCGTGAGGTTTATAGCAAAGAAAATTTAGGAAAAATTTCAAAACGGAGGCGTGCGGGAAAGCGAAAAGCTGGTGGCGAAACGTAGTTCGCCGGGTTTGCTAGTTAGATATATTATCACACGCCATTCTTGCAGCCCTTTACAACGACCCCTTACTTCATTTAGTATAGGGTTTTGTATCAAGTAATCAACTCTCATTACATCTAACCTCTTAGTCATTTTATGGAAGGATAATAATTTATCCTCTAACATGATATCAATGTAATTGCAGATCAAACTTAGGATCTGTAGTTTTGCAGTTGAAGAAGCTCGGCATCGATGATCTGGTACACTTTGACTTCATGGACCCACCCGCCCCGGAGACGCTGATGAGGGCCTTGGAGCTACTCAACTACTTGGCTGCACTGGGTAAGCATTTACTTATTTATATATTCATTTTGTGAGTATTCTATTCTCCGTGTGGTGACGGAGTAAGAATACAATATGTCACCATCCCATCTCATCCCATAGGTGTCGTAAAAACCGACTAAGGAACTATATAATCTTTACGAAATAAAAAGAAGGAAAACTTGAAATTTAACCCTATACCAATCCATCTGGCCAGCGTGGTATTAGTAGGTCAAGTATCCCTCCGTCACGGGAGGAGTCCCGTCCCTGCAATGGGACATTAATGGGCTGTTATGATGAGTATTCTATGTCAACCATAAACTGTTTAATGCTGGGTTTATACAATTCACGTCAATCAATTTTCTTAAATCGTTGTCATATGTCATTACGTTTGCTAATTTGTGCCGATGAACTTTTTCCAATATCTATTAGCTTACAGAGCAATGCCAATTTTACTTTGAGTTATGTCATTTTAGTAACATCTTTTGATTTCCATAATCCGATTTTAATCGAGAGACTATAGTGACCCCATTTTGTTTTAAAGAATCTAAGTTAACATCTTAATTGTCGTCATAACAACCATGTAAGCTGCACTGCGTAGACCATCGGAGTCTAATAATGACAGAAAAATAAAATGGACTAGTAACAACCTTGGCCCGATGGATTAGTGATTTCATGTTAAGTTTTCCGATGACATACTGAGCTGAAACATGGTCGCTAACTACGGGCCTTTTCAGAAGGCTTACCGTCACTCAGAGGGCAATGGAGAGAGCTATGCTGGGAGTTTCCCTGCGCGATCGTATTAGAAACGAGGAGATCCGCAGGAGAACTATAGTGACCGACAAAGCGCTCAGGATTGCCCGGTTAAAGTGGCGGTGGGCAGGGCACATAGCGCGGAGAACTGTTAGCCGTTGGGGCAGAAAAGTTCTGGAATGGCGACCGCGCACCGGAAGGCACAGGGTGGGGAGACCCCTTACACGGTGGACCGACGACCTGGTTAGGACGGCGGGAAGCCGATGGATGAGGGCGGCACAGGACCGCGCAGAGTGGAAACTTTTGGAGGAGGCCTATGTCCAGCAGTAGACGTCCATAGGCTGATATGGATGGATGGAAGTTTTCCTACTTTTAGTTTTATGGAGATAATAGTTTCGGCAAACTATTCGTTAGTAGACTTAGTAAATACAAGATTATTTGTAATATTTTATATAATTCCTACTACAATGTCATATTGTACACATTCCAGATGACGACGGTAACCTGACGGACTTGGGCGCAGTGATGGCGGAGTTCCCGCTCGACCCACAGCTGGCCAAGATGTTGATAGCGAGCTGCAACCACAACTGTTCCAATGAAATATTGTCTATCACTGCTATGTTGTCAGGTATACACATTTATACATTTTATTAGTACTACACGGTCACATTATCTATAGACCTCGCTGGAATGTGTACCTCGCATCCCGTTCACCTTTCAACTGCTTGCCACGGACGCATCAGTGATACGTCCGACGCGACGTGACGTCATCGACGCCAGGTCTCGAGATAATGTGACCGGGTAGTAGATTTGCAATTTTGTTGATCAGAATCTAGATTTTAACCATGAGTTGTTGTAGCTAAATATGCTGTGGTTATAAGTTACAATGTAAAATTGTACTAAAACAAGAATTTTATCCATAAATAATTATTCTATTAACGATTTTATTTTTTAAAGAAAATCTTTAATATACTTGTTATTTAGTATACTTATTTATTTTTGGAAGTACATAAAAATCGAGATTCTTAACCCAAATATTGGTTAGCCTGTTAAAAAGGCGATGCTCCATCTTTGAAAGTGGAATGCTCAATATACAGACTACAATCGTAAAATTAAGTAGAGATTTTTTTATAGTTTAATTAGATCTGTTATTAAAATTACTGGCGCTTTTTACAACGAAGTTTTTAACTTGATAACTAAAATGCATACTAGTATTTTATAGCATTATTTCATAAACATTGTTTAATTGGCTGACCAAATGCATCTTTACGGCGCTTGTACACAGTAAGAAAAATCGCCGGGCCTACGCAAGAATTCAGTGTACACAGCGCCGGCGATGCATAAGAAAATTTTCTTGTCTGCTCAAGACAAGACACGGCGAACGTTGTTGCGGAGGGGCGGGGAGCGGTGTAGTAGGGTATCATACTTGTTTGCTTTCTAGTTAACATTTTTACTAAAGGAAACTCACACTGATTATCACACTTGTTATTACTTGCGCGCCCTACGCCCGTCTGACAACTGTACGAAAAAAATCCTGGCTTGTACACGTTCCGAATTGTCTTGTCTGCGGAAGACAAGAAAAGTTTTCGTGTACGAAAAAGACAAAATTCTTGACGTCTACGCAAAGATTTGTCTTGTCTGGCGTAGACACGGCGATTTTTCTTACCGTGTACAAGCGCCGTTATACTATGTTTGAAGGACCCAATATCATAAGATGAAGGAAACACATATTTTATCTTTTTTTTCCTTTTTATATTGTTTGCTAAGTATATAAAGATAATATTTGAATAACTACATGTATTTATAATAATTTAACATTGTAATGTTTCAGTACCACAATGCTTTGTGAGGCCTAACGAGGCCCGTGAGGCGGCTGACGAGGCCAAAATGCGTTTCGCACACATCGACGGTGACCATCTTACTTTACTTAACGTCTACCATGCTTTTAAACAGAGTGAGTACAAGTGTTTTTATTTGAATAAATAATGACTAACACAGAAATTGCTCACAGAAATCTCTGTGTGGTGACGGAGTAAGAATACAATATGTCACCACCCCATCTCATCCCATGGGTGTCGTACAAATCAACTAAGGGACTATCCATCAATATTATCTTTACGAAATAAAAAGAAGGAAAACTTGAAATTAAACCCTATACCAATCCGTTTAGAAGTTAATGGGATGTTTAATTTTTTCGATTTCCAAATAACATTCACTCTCATTCTGGCAAAGTCACTGCTCTGTCATTTGATACATTCACGCTGTGAATGATATCTTCCTCAAAATTATATCGAAATTAAAAAAGTAAATAAATTAAAAGATTAATATAGTAATTTAACTTCTTTTTTGGATTTTAGATAGTGTTTGAAAGGGAGTAACAGTTCATGGGCTACAGGTTGCATAAATTCCAATGGGAAAGGTCGAAGATATCGAAATGATGACTCAAGATGGTTGGCAACCATCCATGTGTATTCTGTAGTGTGTTTAACAAATATTACAATAGTGTTTATATGTATGTTCCAGACATGGAGGACCCTCACTGGTGCTACGACAACTTCATCAACTACAGATCTCTCAAGTCTGGCGACAATGTACGACATCAGCTCAGCAGAATTATGGATAGGTAATGTATTGTAGTAATATCAAATATCTGTGTAGTTGCTGGAATAGGAACACATAGCCTCAAAGTCTCCTGAGGGTACACAATATGCAAGTGTAAACCATCCAGTCCAAGCATCTTCTGAAGCCGCCATAGTGGAGACATTCATGCCTCTACAAATATTGTAGCTGGCATGGTGCTCGCCATTCTTGGACTCTATTGGGTGCTTAACATCAGGCACCATAGAGCCATTCTGTTAGGCCAATTAAAAAAAAATGGCCTCGTAAGTTAAAAAACCTTGAAAATATAGTCTATACACACAGTATATAGAGTATATTTTCAACAGTCTTAGTAGACATCACGCCTACCTTTCCATCCTTTCCATCCCAATAATGGAAAGAAAGGCGGTGTTGTATTCCAAAGCTGTCAGGTCACGACGCAAGTTTTACTCCAATGGCAGGGGCTCTTCATGCAGTAGGACATTGATGGGCTGCTGAATGAGAATTGAAATAGTTATCTATACTAATATTATAAAGAGGTAAAGTTTGTGACATTGTAATCTCTGGATCTAATGAACCGATTTTAAAAATTCTTTCTGTGTTGAATAGACCATTTTTTATAATGTCACGCTTTGACTAATAGGAGTGGAGCAGTAATGAAATATGTTTAAAAAAGGGAGGATTTTTTTTCGCCACCCACGGCAGAGGGCACGGGTCAACTAGTTTACAATACAATTTGCATTCCTTTTTTCATCTGAATGTCTATTAAAATTATGAGTGAATTGTTGTAAATGATATTTATAATAATGTATGTGTTCTTATGTTTCAGGTTTAATTTAAAGAGAACAAGTACAGAGTTCACAAGCAAGGATTATTATATTAATATAAGGAAAGCACTAGTAAATGGTTTTTTTATGCAGGTATGTACATCATCTATTTATTATTGTACCTTACATTATACATATACAAAATTCATAGTAAGTAATTTTATTTATTACTTACTACTATTTGGTAAAAGCCCTTTTAAATCTTCTTCTTTTAACCTTGTGACCGCCACGTTAATAATGAAATTATGTGCTCTCTACGTCATGCATTAAGGCAAAGATACACTAGGTTACAAATGTTCCACAACATGTATCGGCGACAATGTCAAGCGAAGCCGGCCGATTTCGTCTGACATTATCTGGCGACATCCCGCGACGAAACGTTGTCCTGTCAAAAATATAGCCAGTCCTGCAACGTCGCGCTACATCGCTGGCGACACGTGTTGTGAGATATTTGTCCCCTAGTGTATCTTTGCCTTTAAAATTCGTTGAATTCGAATAATAAGAGGAAAAAACACTTGTATAATCTAACTTTGTATTTATTTGACCTGTAATGTCTTTAGTGGCGTCTTGGGCATACTTCGATTTGGGTATTCTCTCCATAAATTTATTTGCACTAATATTGTTTGCCATAATCATCCCCGCTCATACTATTTTCTTACACTATTATCATTTATACTATAACGTTTGCCTTAACAACTCAACAGTGATAACTTTTATTTGCCACAAAATGACTTTCTATAACAACATATCATTATAATCAGTTTCCATAGGTAACACATCTCATAATCGACTCTTGACCTATTTATTTATTATACATATATTAATTATCTTTAATACTCCGACTTAGTGCAATCCGATTCGGATAGGTTAGGTTAGAAGGATAGTATAGGTTAAGACTTAAGGCGCCTTAGTCTTCATGGTTTTTTTTTGTAAACCACCCAGAAGTAGGAGCCACCGAAGGGCTCCGTAGATCTTAGTTAGTAGACGCCATGTGAGGCTTAGTTTTAGATTTAATTTTATATTATATTATGGTGAATGAAAGTTATGTGAAACAAAATTATGGCAAATACATTTATGGATTTAAATTATTATGCCACTTGATCGATGACCAATGGAATTATTGAAAGTCATTTCACGACTATTGCAACTGAAGCATTATTTCTAATGAAATTATGACAAATGCCATTATGGCATATGAAATTATTGCATTTTAAATTATGGCAAACATTAGTAAACCTTGGATTTGACGTCGATAGGTGTTTGTGGCGTTCGAAAGGTAAAAGAGGCACCCTCATGAGAGACCATACTCTGTAAAATTAAATTTTACTACTTTCGCCACGGACTACTATATTAATCTATGAAATGAAATGAAATCGTTTATTTGTAGGACATAGGAAAAATATAATGTTACAATTTACTTTTAGAGCGCTATGTCTAGCCCTCAATGGCATACAAATATTTACTTAAAACTACTTATCCACTATTTATTGTTAATATTACTATAACCTATTGTGTGACAATATTGATGTATGAAGATGAAAATTAAATTTAAATTAAGTTACAACACTTACAACTACAGTTTGTCAGCTAGATAATCATTAACCGAATATACACTTTTTCCATTAATAAATTTTGTAATGTTCTTTTGAAATCATGTATACAGTTGATTTCTTTAATAGGTTTAGGAACTTGGTTGGCTTAGGATCAAAACTATACATTGTATATTACAGGTAGCCCACCTAGAACGCACGGGTCAATACCTGACAGTGAAGGACAACCAGCCGGTCCAGCTACATCCGAGCACCTGCCTGGACCACAAGCCAGACTGGGTCATATACAACGAGTTTGTGCTCACCACCAAGAACTATATCAGGACTGTCACTGATATTAAACGTGAGTACTTTTTTTTAAATTTTCTTTTTACTACCAAAGAAACGATGGATGGATTGTGTGAAAGACGATATGGCTGGGAAGAGTGTTACTTGTGAGATGATGTCTGATAGAAAAGTATGGAAGAAGAAAACATGCTGCGCCGACCCCAAATAAAATTGGGATAATGATGAAATTGGCCTACCAAAATGACTCTTATGGTGGCTGATGTTAAGCATCCAATAGAGTCCAAGAATGGCGAGCACCATGCCAGCTACAATATTTGTAGAGGCATGAATGTCTCCACTAAGGCGGCTTCAGAAGATGCTTTGCAGTACAACATGTATGTAACCGGAAAGTGCAGGGTGGGATCCCCTTACACGGTGGAACGACCGTACCCGTAAACCGATGTATGAGGGAGGCACAGGCCCACGGAAGGTGGGAATATTTGAAGGCCTATGTCTAGCATTGGTCAATTGGCTGATATGATGATGATTACTTGTCGCATTATTGTGACGTAGGCAGTCCTGAGTTTGAGCCCTGGACAAATATTATGCCAAATCCTTATAGACTTGACACACAAGGGGCAGGTCTCTTTCCAAAAATTTTGTCCCACTATTCAGTTTCAGTTTCTTTATTTTTCAACATAATGTTACAAAATAACAGCTTATTGACGTCAGTTTAAAACTACTTAGTCTAAGTTTACATATTAAAAGTTTTCCAAACTTTACCACCGCTTCCAAGGCGCTAGTAGAGAAGAAGCGGCGTAACAAACTCTAAGCAGCATTTTTTAGACGTCTCTATAATTTTACAACAATTTTGTAACTGTAACAAAGTGCCGCAACCATTGTATACCATATAAAAACTAAGGATTGCACTAAAGGATCATAAACACATACATTTTTAAATATCTTAAACTAGAAGATTCGTCCTATAGGTACACAAAAGTGGGAGCACCAAATCACATTTATAAAGTTTTCTAGTAATAAAAACGTCGCTCAACTAAATTGGTTAAAGAAATTTCACAACACTTCTCGAGGCACCCTATCATACGCTTTTTCGAGGTCAATGAACACCATGTGCAAGTTCTTGTCTGATAGACATATTATGTTTATAATGTTGTATAATATTTACATTTAGTATTGATTGAAAATACACAAAATCAATGTAAACACATGCTATGTAATAAAATTGCCTAAGGTCTATGACACACAGATTTGCATCGAACGGGAATCAGTGTGTCATTGGGGATAGCTTTAATGAATTAATAGACCTTTGCCTGATGTCTACTAATGGTTGGTCAGACAGTTTAGTAAAGGGTTTTCTATAGCTGGCTTCGAACTATTCCTTAGTCGGCTATTATGAGGCTCCTGGGGTAGGAGTTGATAATACCATGTTTTCTTTTACTCTATATGTACAATAATGTTTATAATAATTTCTATTTTGTATCTTTTCAGCGGAATGGTTATTAAAAATCGCCCCACAATATTACGAACTGAACAACTTCCCACAATGTGAAGCGAGGAGACAGCTCGAGCTGCTGCAGGCGAGGCTCGACTCCAAAGCGTACCAGGAAGGATTCTGAACCAGCCGGGAATCGAATCTACAACACTATTGTACACTTAACGTCAGTGATAAACGATCTGGAGCACACATTTGTATGAGAGAACTGTTTGTAAAGTGATGAATATAACAAGTGAATACGTTTTAAATATTATATAAAGTGTAGATGTAACGCCAACATGATATTTTGTTCTTCATACTATTATTTAGTCGGGTATTAATCGCGGTATATTTACTACATAGCCTAGATACTATCGAGATACATACCGAGACGGGCGAAACGTCGTAAAAAACCAAAAAACTTCTCTTCATAGTATCTAGGCTATGTATATTGTATATACCGCTAGTAAAACCCGACTAAAATATACTGTGATGTATACAAATCGCGATAATTTAAATTATTTTAGTTTACTTTGCTTGCTATCCTGGCCAGAGCAACCTGTGTTGAAACGTCAAACAAAATAAATGTAAATATCATGCTCGTTAATCTACCGTTTATATAATATTTATAATAATGAAACGCAATAGTTAAGTGCAAATATTATATTTATTGATAGGTAAGTCACAAAATTATAAATTTTTATTGCACTATAAACACAAGATTTCCTGTTTTAATGTGTTTTGTGATTGTGGTAATGTCTTAAAAAATTACTTGGACTTGAGCAATATTGTCTTGATGAAATATGTAGAAGCTATTTACATCTCCATGTGGTGACAGAGATAGCATTGAAAGTTTCAAGTCATGTTGTAAAAACCGATTTGGAGAGGGATATTTAAATACATAACTTTATTCTAGTTCATTCTTTTATAGCATAGGAATGATTTCATATATTTGGTCACCACAGAAAGAAAGCTGTTGAGCTTATATTGCTTATGAGAAAAATTAATAGCATATATACATACTCAGAGTCATTTAATTGTTATTTCATTCAGATATCTATACATTAAAATTGAAAATGTCTGTTTGTATCACAGAAATCTAAATAAAAGGAGAAGTGGTATGACGGGGTTTTCGTCAAACCGCAATATGATTAGAACGATTATATAGCTAAAAATGTCTGTCACCTAGGTTTAGCTGTGTTTTGACAACGTCCGGGATAACATATAAAATGCCGAGTTGTTCAGTGGTTGCCTGTAAAAATAAGAGCAATAAAAAAAACTTGATTAATAATGGAATCACTTACCATATGTTAGTACATGTATTTTATTGTATTTACCTCTAAAATCATGAAAAAATAATCTTCGATGTCCTCACTATGTTATTTTCATGTTCGGACAATTAAGTACTATAATATTTTTGTAACATATACATTGATTCTCTAATGTTGTCTAAACTAGTCATTCAATGAATATATGAAGCAATGAACTATGCGCTCAACGATATTACGTATGACAAGTGGTTGCTAACCGTGATCGCTCTAACAACCAAACGATAGTGACGACTCGTTCATGACTACGACTATCTATCGCTTTCGATAAAAAGTAGTGTATTGTAGGAATTAAAAACTGTAAAAGATTTATAAAGTCAACTAAAAAAAATTTTTTTTTTAATGTTAAATTATGTAATTTCAATATAAGTATTACAATGTTGAAATAATATCCTAAATCAAAGGTGAAGTAAGTACTCTAGAACATAAAGGTTTAAAATGTTGATTACAGTGGTTTTAAAAGTTTTTTTTAAATGCTCATCCATTTATTAGCACACACCTGCTTTTAACTGGTTTTATCAGATTTGCTTTAAATCAGTCTAAATGTTTCTGTTCTTCTGTAATGAAATACGACATAAATTGCTATGCTTTAAAATGAAAAATGCCGTGCGATAAAATCCCTTTCAATGCCACGGCATCATTTTAAAGCATAGCAATTTATGTCGTATTTCTGTAACAGTACGGTTGAATTTCCATTAGTAAAAATTAAAATCCCTTGCCATGCCGTCCCGGTCTGCGTAGGCCTTTAATTTGTTTCACGACATGTACGATCTTACACACAATATTATTTTACAAAAGTATTGTACAATTATATATTATTATATTATACATATTTATATAAAAGTAATTATTATTTATATGATAAGTATTTAATTTTTAATAAAATATAAGTCTTGTCTATCGATAAATTTTATTAATTATTTATCGATAAGGTCAACGCCTAGCATAAATGTAATTTTTTTTAATGTAGTAGTTTTAAATTGTAGTAGTTCTTCTATCTAAACTTTTTGAAGTTTGTTTTATTTGTTTAAACATAGTAGCGCTGATTGGTTCGCTGTGACACCCTGTAAGGGAGATATTTCAAGGAAAAACGAGACAGAGTATTGCGTTCATTGATAATCTAGATGTAATTGAAAACAGTAGTCTATTCGTATATTCTATAGCTGTGTGTGTTAATAAAACTGGCGACATTAGGTTTCCATACAAAATGACATTCAGGGCACATCTCCTTTATTCAGATATCTGTGGTTTGTATCATCATATATAGATGTTGATGATAATTTGAATAATATTACTTACTTTTTTAACTAATATGTAATACAAAAGTTGTACATATTCCGTACAGTTTAGAGTTGTATTGACTCATCCGTAGAACAAAGTTTGATCTGCAGATAGCTAGTATCATTAGAAGCTAGAGAAGTTGTTGACTGTGTAATTCTAAAACTATTAGACCTAACATTTTGATTTTTTGGTATGTTGTTATGACATACCATGTAAAAAAAAACAAAATGTTAGGTCTCATTGTTCTAGAATCTAGCTTCTAATGAAAACTAGCTATCTGCAGATCGAACTTTGTTCTACGGATGAGTTGGTATGAAGGAGTATGTCATTTAATTAATGTTAAGTAATCATTGAATGATGCTGAGTATGTTAGAATGCTAAATTATTATTCCTTGAAGTTGAGGCTTGTAAAGTATTGCTTGTCGATTGTATAACGTTAATGTATAGAAGTTTTTAATATAATGTGTTTGAGTTGTGTGGCTCAGATCGTTTGTTAATGGCGAGGCGCCGTGGTATTAGTTATTATGAACATAATACAAGGATACTGGAATTATTATGTTGTTTATTTACTTTTTAATTTTTTTCCCTCACTAGGGATGATTTGCTGTGTCTTTGGGACTTGTACAACAGACAAAGAATTAAGTTTGAGCTATGATTTTGTGTATTGGAGAGACCCCTAGAACTTCGAGAAAGAAATCGATCGCAGGATCCAGTTGGGTTGGGCAGCATTCAGCAAGCTACGTCGGGTCTTGGGCCTTTACCGCAATGCCTAAAGACCAAAGTCTTCAACCAATGCGTCCTACCAGTAATGACATACGGTGCCGAGACGTGGACACTCACAGTAGGGCTAGTCCACAAACTTCGAAACAAGTCAAAAGTCGCACAGCGAGTTATGGAACGGGCTATGCTCGGCGGCGTCTCCTTGAAGGATAAATCCGAAACGAGGTCATCCGACAAAGAACCAAAGTTACCGACATAGCTCGTAGTATTAGCAAGCTGAAGTGGCAACGGGCTGGTCATATCTGTCGAAGGACCAATGGCCGTAGGCCGTAGCAAACGTGTCCTAGAGTGGAGACCGCGACTCGGCAAACGTAGTGTAGGACGCCCCCCAGCTAGGACCGACGACCTCATAAGGGTCTCTGGGTCGGACTGGATGCGGAAGGCGCAGGACTCAGGACCGAGTTCTGTGGCGCGTGTTGGGAGAGGCTTATGTTTAGCAGTAGACTGCAATAGGCTTGTTGATTGATAGAACACCTGAACTCTTGCCTTATATCCACATTTAGACAAAAGATTGAGCTACATAGCTCAATCTTTTGTCTCCCTCTTTAGCTATAGTCATGCACTGAGCACATGCTCAGTGCATGACTATAGCTAAAGAGGTTTTCGTTACTTATTGTATAAATAGACTTTTGTATAGGGTTTTGTGTCAAGTTTTCTTATACAACTATATAATATAAAATTTCTGAATTCGCTTACTGATATAATTAAATAATTTAATCTAAAGATAATAGTGTATGTTCCCCTCAGGAGCAGTTTACTAGATTCTCAATTCACCAGATTCGCAGTTAACCAGATATTGTACTATCAAACAGAAAACACGTATGATGTTATAAGTACTGTGGGTACACAGAACAGGTTACAGGTCGGATAATATCCTAATCTATACTAATATTATAAAGAGGTAAAGTTTGTGACGTTGTAGGGGGTAATCTCTGGGTCTAATGAACCGATTTTTAAAATTCATTCTGTGTTTGATAGTCCATTTATCGGGGAGTGTCATAGGCTATATAGTATCACGCTATGCCTAATAGGAGTGGAGCAGTAATGAAATATGTTTAAAAAAACAAACGCGTTTTTTTCGCCGCCCAACGAAGTGGGCACAGGTCAGCTAGTATTATATAAATGCGAAAGTTTGTGAGGATGGATGGATTGATGTAAGAAACAAGAGTGAAACATGTAGTTATGGTTGTTGTGGGGAGTAGTAACTTTGGCGCCTTCAAGCGACTAGGAGAGTACCTATAGTACAGTGGACGGCAATCGGGCATAGTCTAAAGGGTTTGTATCTCCACGGAGATAACTTGCGAGGACTATCGACATCGCCAGTAACGTTAGGTGTGCCGCAAGGTTCAATTTTGGGTCCATTTCTGTTTTAAGTGATGTATTTACCAGACTATAAAAAAAAAAATTTGGAACATAGCGTTTCCTGATGATGGGTCCACTTTGTAACTAGTAATTGTGACTGCTTTAGGCCAGGCGCGCACTACGAGTTTTTCGCCGCGCGGCAGAAAAGCGCAGCGGTATAATGTCGCACAGTAATACTGGTGGGCTGCGGTGGCTCTGCCGTCAAGTGCGCGCAATACAATGTAAAACTGTTTGGTACAGTATTACAGTGCGACATTATACCGCTGCGCTTTTCTGCCGCGCGGCGAAAAACTCGTAGTGCGCGCCTGGCCTTAACTGTGTAATATATTAACTGCATAAGTACGTGGTAAAAGTACCGCTTAAATAAAATCCCCGCTCGAATAACCGAGAACATGAAGATAACTAATGATGATAATATCATTCAGAGAACGGAACGAAAAAAAGTACTGGGGAGTTCCCAAAAAATCGAAGTCGTGGTACTAGGCGAAACAACGAATATTACAGACTACTTATAATACGTTCTCCGTGTGGTGACGGAATAAGAATACAATATGTCACCACCCCATCTCGTCCCATGGGGGTCGTAAAAACCGACTATTGGACTATCCGTGAATACTATCTTTACGTATCGGAAATAAAAAAAAGGAAAACTTAAAATGAACCAATCCGGTATTACCTAGTAGGCCAAGTATCCCTCCGTTACGGGAGGAGGCCCGTCCTTGCTGTGGGACATTAATGGGCTGTTATGATAATATATATAATATAGGTAATATATAAATATAATAGCTTTCATAGCGTGGACGTCAACAGTAGTCAACACATTACACAGCCCGTGCGTTTTGAATTTGCGGTAAATCCGCGGCAGACTTTGCATGTATTCATAGAAAGTACTTTTATCTACGCCGCGATAAAAAGTACGTCGTCTGCGCAGGCCCTAATAGTAAATAGGTCTTTTAATGATAATAATATGAGAATTAAATTAATGCCCTAAAAAATTAGCCATCAAGATAATTGTCAACATTAATACGTACTGTACAACTTGTACTTAGGGCAATAAAATTTTATGCCAAAACAAATTAAAAGAAAATTGATTGATACCAAATTATAAAAGACACATGATTTTTTAAATACATTACTATTAAAAATAAAATAATCATAACACATTAAATTATTATCATTTATTGACACAACTTCGAAACAATACTGCATGAAACGTAGCACCTATTGACAACTAATCTATAACCTGACTAAATTACAAACGCTAAATTTCTTCTCAGTACAATCAGTGACAAGTCCATTTTAATCGACCACCTTAAATTGTACGTGTAATACGTTATGACAAACAATATCATGGAACAAATATTTTGAGAAAAAAAAACGCATTAAATTACTTTGAACGACAACAAATATTAACTTGTAAGTTAATTTGTTCAAACTGGCATCACGGAGAGCTATTCTAGTGGGATTCCACTATTATACACCAATACTTCAACGTACACAAAATAGGTTAGGTTACTCAATTTATTATTGATATTTTAAAATAATTACTACGGATTTAATACTGTTTGTGTTTGTGTGACAGTGTACTATAATACGCTTGTATAATTCGTGTTTCAATTGTTCTGTGTGTGATATTGAAAACGGTAATATCTTATTGGAAAAGTAAGTATATGATATCATAATTTTATTTTCTAATAGGAGTATAACGACGTACGTAGTCTTAATAATCGTTCTCACGATTAATATTTAAGTTTCTAAAGATAAATAATATCATCGATTATATTGCTATCATCACTTTTAAGTTCTAAGGCTATGGATTTACTTTTACTACTTACTTAGTAATATTGTTAAACAAGACAAAATATATTTGTTTATTGTACTCGTCTGTTTAATAAAATTGCCTTAGCTTCGGAATAACTTTATATAGGTACTATATATTTCATACAGATTTCCTATTTTTTGTGTGCATTGCATAAGCTTCCTAACTAACACCATTAGTAATGTTTAGTTAGTCTGCCATATGGTCGGAAGACTCTGCGTTAATTTTCCAATATCACTTTGCTCCACTTCTCTATCCTGAATTGTTGTCGATGCCTAGTCTACCTTCACTTTAGGTTGTAACTATATAAGTTACCTTAGTTTTTTTGAATTTACGTTCTCAGTTCTAATTTTATCTGAAACCATCTATCACAACATTTTTCTATAATAAGTAACTAAATGTAGGTCATAATAATATGCATGTCAATTCTCATTCCTTTAAAATTCGGTTAAGTTAACTTTTACAACAACAACTAAAAGTTAACTTAACCAAATTTTTTTACGATTTTAAGGTACGAGAATTGATATGCTGGCTAAAACATTTACTGCTAGATGTAGGCTTATTCTATTGTTTGCTTTGTATCATATTATAAATGCCTTCCTAAAACTTTATCATATCTTCAATCTTCAATGTGAGCAGCCCACCTTGTGTTTTTCCACTTGGTTTTTCTGAAGGATGTGACTTTTCTGGATATCTAACATCAACATGCATATATATGACAAATATGTTAGTGTAGATTCAAAGCAGCTTTGTAATGATTGTAGTACATACTATTCTATTCCCATAGGTATATCTTTGTATTATGCCATAGGTGTACTTAAGGGAGTGCCTAGTAGTCTTGAGTCAATGTATTCACATAGTATGCTACATTTAATTGTTGTGTATATTAGTATTATTGTAAAGAAAACAATAAGCCTTTGTAAATAAATGTTTTTTTCTTTTCATACCACATTTGCGTATACCATTTTGTTTGTTTGTCTAACCAGCTATCTGCATTACTTAGCATTTCTACTATGTCTTTCTCAGTCCTTCTAGCTTGTCTCCTACCGATTTTACCTATTACATTTGCGCTGTTGACTTTGTTAATATCCTTTTTTCCGTTTGTTGTCATGTCGTGTTGAAGCCGGCCTTAGAAAACCCCTGGCTTAATGATGTGTCATAACGATGCACTACGAAGCCGAAATTGACCGATTGTCTCTTTACAAAAGTTGCTGTGTATTATATACGGCCGGGTACTGTACAAAATAACAACTTATTGACGTCAGTTTAAAACTACATAAACTAAGTTTACATATTAAAAGTTTTACAAACTTTACCACCGCTTCCAAGGCGCTAGTAGAGAAGAAGCGGCGTATAAACGTATAAACTCTAAAGCAGCATTTTTTAGACGTCTCTATAATTTTAGAATAATTTTGTAACTGTAATAAAGTGCCATACTGTAAGTTGAGTTGGAGTGTAATTGACGTCGTGTCGCTTAATCTCGTATCACCTTTTCTCCCAAATAGCATACATATTTCAATCCATAAATAATTTAAGTATTTCTTTGTTTCAGTCCCCCAACAAAGCGAAGTTTCTCTGGCATGTCGTCTCAATTCTCAGCCAAGGGTCCCCCAGGGTCGCCGGGGTCCTCCCCCAAGGGGTCCATAGGGGAGATAGGAAGTGGTATCACGCAGAAAGTGGCAGCACCAGGAGTTGTCAAACGATATGATGATATTGTAAAGCCACAGGAGGATAGTAGGTTTTACAGGTTTGTGTTTTTTTTATTTGTTTATCTATAGTGAAGAGTCAATGTTGCGGAAGTGCCGCGGGATCGCGGATTCAAGTCCCACTCATTATTTGCGTGATCTATTGCACAGATTATTGTTCTGAGTAGTTAAATTTATGTTTGTAAAAGTTTCCGCGTCACTTTGCATGATCCCTAGTCACCCATCACATGACTAGATTTTGAAAACCATGGTTTTTTTAATCCCATTGACCACACATTGCTTTGAAATGAAATGAAATATCATTTATTTGTCTTTATTATAATTTTTGTATTATATTTTCAGAGGTCTATTATTAACAAATAGATTGAAGGTGTTGCTCGTTAGTGACCCTACAACAGATAAATCTGCCGCCGCGATGGATGTTAATGTGGGTAAGTAGAAGTTAAAGTAGTAAGAAAGAAAGAAGTGCTGTGCGCGCTAACTAATACGACGAAAAGAAGAAAGACAATGGAATAAATTGGTACTCGATGCGGGACTCGAACCCGCGTCTCTGGACTATACGTGTCCAGCGCGCAGTATACCTAAGCTTTATAGGTAAAAATTATATGTAATTTAATACGACCGCCCTGAAGTTAGTTATCAGAAAAGTTCACGCATGTACAGGAACTTATAAAACACCATCTCAACCCCCGCCATTTAGTTCAAAAACTGACATCTGCGCAATCATTTGCAACAACTTCAAGCCGGCAGAGTTAGTGACTGATATTGCGCAGAGAATTGCCGGGAAAAAAATCTTTGACATTGTTTTTAAGACATTATTCAAGAAATATAAAAAACACAGCCAATATTATATGAACTTAAGACCTCATTTGGAGTCGGCCAATAACTAGACAATGCGCTTAAGTGTTACTACAAGCAACTTTTTTAAAGCTTTATGAGTCTGTCAAAAATTAAGCAACGCGGTTTAATATAAACTCCTCAACTTATTTTTCTAGTAACTTATGGCGCTTGATATTTTTTCAATATATTTCAGGTTACCTAAGCGATCCAGATGAATTACCAGGTCTAGCACATTTCTGTGAACATATGCTGTTTCTTGGCACTAAGAAATATCCAGAGGTTCGTGATATTGAGTACACTTTAAATAGCTTTTTGTGTTTAGGTGAAAGGGTACAGTGACTGCTTTGACTAATTCGAAAAACCCAAAATTTTGGGAACCTGTTTTCAAAACTCAAATATATTCGCACAACCGTCACTGGCGACGATCCAGGAGCAAGTGAGCGTGCCTGTCACTTCGCAGTACCGATATACCCTCAAAGCTGTCAACGTCATATTAAACGTCAATGTCAACTGTCATTACAAGTCAATGACAATACTACAGTGCTGTCACCTACTTCCGTTTATTTTTTTAAAGCGCCGATTACACTAGACTACATGTAGTCAACTACATCTTGTAGGAGACTACATCTCGCAGGACACTACATCTTGTAGGAGACTACATGTAGTCTTTCCATTTCCATGTAATTGTTTTGGAAATGGAAAGACTACATGTAGTGTCCTACAAGATGTAGTGTCCTGCAAGATGTAGTGTCCTACAAGATGTAGTGTCCTACAAGATGTACCTAGTCTCCGACAAGATGTTGTTTACTGCATGTAGTCTAGTGTAATCGGCGCTTTATTCTCCTCCGACATAATATACACACCTCAACAAAGTCTAGGGATATTTGGTATTTACTCAATTAACTCCAAAATTATTTAAGATAACATACAACATGTTTATATTTTTATAAAGGTAATTTATCAGGCTACAATCCAGAATGAAATAAAAGTATTATTTTTGCGTAAATAATTTTTTATTCAAATAAATAAAAAATTTGGAAAATTAGTAAAACTAACAATGAATGTGTTTCTTAAGCAAAAGTGAAAATAATCGAAAATTAATCTGTTTTTAACTGTTATGTGAGTAATCAGTAGCCAGTTCATTAAAAAAAACCGTAAATAACGGTCCTGCAATGGTTTTTCATGCTTGGATTAAGTTATCCAGGTCTTGATGCGGTATAATGTTACAGGTCCGACTAGGATACAAAAAAAGTTGCTCTTCCATCGCAATTTTATGCAGGAAAATTCATCAAAGCCCTTCTTTTGAACATGTCCTACGCGTATTTTATGGTTTTGAGGTTATGCGATTGAGTGGTTCAGCATAAAATGGATACGTCGTGTTCCTGCAACCAGCTCGTCATCACTCTCGCTTTATGCGGACGGGTGTTATCGTCCATGAGCTTAAACATTTGGCCCAATTGTAGTCTACGGGGGTAGATTATTAGTACTAGCACCTCGTTAAGTTATTTTTCAGCCGTCATGGTGTTTCTGATCAAAACGCGCTCTGTTCTTCGACCGACACAAATTCCTGTCCAAATCTTAATTGTTGTATCGTGGTACGAATAGTTTTTCTGAGGATGTTGTAGACGGCTATCACAACCAGAAACTCGCCAAGCACGTTCTCTACGTGAATCCGAGTGGAAACCGAACCGGGACTCATGTGTAAACACTACTACAGATCACAGGTTATCTTTGCAGAGCAAATGTTCACGACCTCACTCTAGTCATCGTGCGCGATTTGCTCAATGTATTGCTGGAGTTCAAAGCGGTATGCGAGCATAAAGGTGGGATTCATGCCGACTTCTTCTGACAGTTTGGTCACCCGCAAGAGGCTCCACCAAGAGCTGGAGCCTCTAAGCCAGCTGCATGGTAGTAACATTTGGCTGCCTTTTCGCGGGAACTTGCAAAAATCGATCATGTCGTTGAGTGGTGATAGACTTTTTGCTGTGGTATCTTTCAGCCACTTCACCAGTAGCACGATAACGTGACTATAACCTTGATTTCATATTTTGTACTGTTCCAATCTCTTCAGCAATACTATGCTCAGTACCCGCAGCTGGGAGCATGCCTACTGCCCTTAACATTTCCTCTATGTTGAAATGGCGCCGCTGCTTGATGCACACAATATTAATCATTCGAAATAAACGTTTAAATTGTTATAAAACTTAAATTTTACACAAAAAAGCAGTCAAAACATACTGTTGGTAAATGAAATTTTCGAACTTGACTAGGTTCAAGCCTCGTAAATCTTTTATTTTTAATTTTATTTTTCAAATTCAAATTTAGAATGGTTGAAAAAGGTTAAAAAGTAAGTTTTCATCAAAAGAATTAAAAACAAACCAATTTTTTTTGAGTTTCATAACTTAATACAAAATATCGTGAAAATATCCCTAGACTTTGTTGAGGTGTGTATATTTATATACTTTTTTTTTAGGAAAACGAGTACAATAAGTTTCTGTCGGAGCACGGAGGCTCAAGTAACGCATCGACATCATCGGACCACACCACTTACTACTTCGACGTTCTACCGGCGCATCTGACGAAAGCGCTCAATATGTAAGTACTCATTCAACTTTCGAGACTTGTATACTATCATCATAACAGCCCATTAATGTCCCACTACAGGGACGGGCCTCCTCCCGTGACGGAGGGATACTTGCCCTACTAATACCACGCTGCCCAGATGGATTGGTATAGGGTGTAATTTCAAGTTTTCCTACTTTTTAGTAGTATATTGTATACACTTGTATACAATATACTACTTTTAATTCTGGTATTACTCGCGGTATATCCTACTATCCTACTAATATTATAAATGCGAAAGTTTGAGAAGATGAATGGATGGATGTTTGTTACTCTTTCACGCAAAAACTACTAAACGGATTTTGATGTAATAAATATTGCTCACACATTTACACAACGCCACCTAGTCCAAAACTAAGCAAAGCTTGTACTCTGGGTACTAAACAACGGATAAACATACTTAAATACTTTTTTTTTTAAATACATACATATACATAGAAAACACCCAGATCAATGCAAACAATCATGTTCATGCACACAAAGATTTGCATTGAACGGGAATCGAACCCGAGACTTTTGCGTAGCAGTCAGAATAGTATAGAAGACGCCCGAAGATAACTAAAACTTTCCCATTGTCTTTCTTTCTTTCCGTCGTAATAACCTTAGAATGTATTTCTTGTATAGCTTCGCTCAGTTCTTCATAGCGCCTCTCTTCACGGAGTCAGCGACGGGGCGGGAACTAAGCGCCGTGAACTCGGAACATGAGAAGAACACATCCTCGGACACTTGGAGACTCGACCAGCTGAACAAGAGCACCGCCATGCCCACACATCCTTACCATAAGTTTGGGACTGGTGAGTATCAGACACATCGACGTCCATTGCTGGACATAGGCCTGCTTTAAATTGGCACCTTGTGCGGTCGTATGCCTCCGGTAACTAGGTCGTCGTGTAAGGCATTTCCCCACTCTGCGCCTCCCGGTGCGCGGTCGCCATTCCCGAACTTTTCTGCCCCAACGGCCATCAGTTCTCCGCGCTAAGTGCCCTGCCCACCGCTACTTATCTTTAGCCCTATGTCTAATGGCTTCAATGGTTACAGCGACGTCGGAGGCGTAAACTCCGAAGATGCAGGTTCATATCCTGTCGCGTGTATCAAATACCATTCACTTTTAATCTTCTTTTTATACTATCATCATAACATCCCATTAATGTCCCACTGCAGGGACGGACCTCCTCCCGTGAAGGATTGATACTTAGCCTACTAATACCACGCTGGCCAGACGGATTGGTACGGGGTTTAATTTGAAGTTTTCCTTCTTTTTATTTCGTTAAGATGATAGTTCCTTAGTCGGTTTTTACGACACCCATGGGATGAGATGGGGTGGTGACATATTGTATTCTTACTCCTCACGACACGGATTCTCCTCCAAATATTGCCACTTAATGCGATCCTTTGACACCCTCATCTATCGGTTTCCCGCTGTCCTAACCAGGTCGTCGGTCCACCGTGTGAGGGGTCCTATTAATTATTTAACTTTATGAAATTGCCGTTTTATTTCTGCGTAGTCTTTAGACTCTATATTCTTTTAAAACATATACTCATAAACACCTCTTAAAATTTAGACAATTGATTAGCTTAAATTCTTACGGCTTTGTTTGGCATAAGGTCGGTTTTACTAATAAAAATCTCTTTAAACAGTGATAAAATTTAAGAGGAGTTTATGAGTAAGGGGAATATTGTTTAAATATTTTTTGTTATTTATTGACTTTTATCTTCATTTCATACTATGGTTGTCACTATAACAAAATAAAACTTTATCAAATTAATTTATGAAAATCACCCTTTTCAATGTGTTTTTTTTACTTGCAGGTAACAAAGAGACTTTGGAGACTATACCTAAGTCCAAAGGCATAGATGTGAGGAAAGAACTGCTGAAGTTCCACCAGCAGTGGTACTCGTCCAATATTATGACTCTAGTGGTTTTGGGGAAAGGTAAGAATATAATGTTTTTCTTAATAGCCTTTAGTTTCATCATCTTCATAACAGCCCCTTAATGTCCTACTGCAGGGACGGGCCTCCTCCCGTGACGTAGGGATACTTGTCTTTCTAATACCACGCTGGCCAAACGGACTGGTATAGGGTTTAATTTCGAGTTTTCCTTCTTTTTATTTCGTAAAGATAATATTGACGGATAGTCCCTTAGTCGGTTTTTACGACACCCATGGGATGAGATGGGGTGGTGACATATTGTATTCTTACTCCGTCACCACACGGAGATTAAGGCTTTAAAAGCCAGTTAAATTTTATATTACACTTCTCATCAAAAAAATCGAAACAGTCTGCAAGTTTGTGTTTGGAAGGATTATCTGAAAAATGTGTATATTTAGAAATATGTGTTATATATCATCTTATAGGGAATTTAATGAGGTTTTCAAATAATGATGTTAATGTTCTAAATTCAAATTAAATTTTCATAGATTTCGTATTTTGTTCAACAAGTCGTTTTTATCCTGTACGTAGTTTGACGGAAATTGATAAAATTAGGCACGTAAATGAAAAAAAAAGCTAGAAAACGTTTATTTAATAACCCGTATCGCGCACCCAGAGTTCCTCGCTCCTCTTATTACTGCGTCCATGCGATGTTTACCCGCAAAAACCGCCAAGTGGTGTCATTGCTAAATTCTGGACTTAGTCAGGTTATTACGGCTGAAAGATTGCATCTTAGCCTGTCGTCTTTTCATAGAATCTGCAAACGCTATCAAGAGACTGGTTAGTTCACGCGCCGTTAGAGATCTAGCAGAAAACAGGTAATTTCTGACCGAGTAGATCGATTTACAGTAACACCTTTCTTACAAAATCTACGCCTTAATGTCTTTCAACCCCAGCAGCAGCTTCATGATGAACCTATGGTGGCTGTAAGTGACTCTACAATTAGAAGAAGGTTGAAGAAACGTAGACTAGTACTGTACAAGCCAGCAAGTAGGGAGGAACTACTTGCTACTGGAACTACTGCGATTCCAAATTTTATTTTGGCTACTCATTTCTCACGTAATAATCGACGCGGAGGAACATGTATTCTTATAAGAAATTACATTAACTTTGCCATACTTGAAGATGTCAAAAAATATAGTATCTCTAACGTTATTGAATACACTGCAATTCAGTTAATTGATCATAATCTAATAGTTTTGTCTCTATATAGAATACCAAAAAGTAATAACTATAATAAGTATATTAATGTATTTTTCAATACTCTAAATGATATCTTAACTTTCTTATTAAAATTTGTAAATCATAAGATTGTGGTATGCGGTGATTTTAACTTAGATATGCTAAAAAGAAATAAGTATACATTAGAGTTCGAACAGTTAATGGCGGGATTTAATCTAAGACAAGCAATCAATGAGCCTACAAGACCAAGTAGTGGTTCCTGCATTGACAATATTTTTCATAATTTTCGTGATGCTAAATCTTCTGTCTTTGAACTTGGCTTATCTGATCATAAAGCGCAATATATATCATGTCCTGTAAATAAAACATGTACATTTGACTATTGGTTCTCTTTCAAACGTGATTACTCTAAGGATAATTTAGAAAAATTTAAAGAATGTATAACAGAGCTCAAATTCAATGAAGTATTTGAATCAAAGAATGCTAATGATGCTTTTAACTTATTTTATGAAACATTTGTTTTATATTATGCATTATGCTTTCCTATACTTAAAATAAAAAACAAAACAAAAATTAAACCTAAATGGATATCACGTGGCATTAAGCAAGGCAGTAAACGAAAACGTGCTCTCCTTTGGAAATATCGATTGACTAAAAATCGTACAGATAAATCTAATTTTAAAAATTATTCTCGGAGATATCATAAAATTATTAAATCAACTCAAAAATCTCAGAACAATAACTACATATTACATTCAAAAAACAAAACAAAAGCTACTTGGAACATAATTAATGACAGAAAACAAAATTTTCCTCCCGAGACTATAAGAGAATTGTTAATAGGCAATAAAAAGGTAACTAACCCCCAAGAAATAGCTGAATTGTTTAATGACTACTTTACCGACATGGTTAAGCCACAGAGTAGCACTATTAGAAATAACACATCAATAACCCCTGCATGTACACACAACTCACCAAAATCTTTCTTTCTTAGTCCCACTAGTCCTTTAGAAATACTTACTATAATAAAACAATTGAATAACACAAAGAGTACTGGTTTTGATGACTTGTCTGTATTAGTAATAAAACACGTATCCCATTTGATTGCTCCTATACTGAGTTATGTTATAGATATGTGCTTTGAACAAGGAATATTTCCATCTGTGTTAAAAACTACTATTATTAAACCACTTCATAAAAAAAATGCTAAATCAGATATTGGAAATTACAGGCCTATAGCCCTAACACCATCATTTTCAAAAATAATAGAAAAGGCTATACACAATAGGCTATATAACTATTTTGAAATAAATAACATCTTTACACCGGACCAGAAAGGCTTTCGTAAAAATATGTCAATAAATTTTGCTATATATGATCTTTTAGGTTTAATATACCCTAGGGTCGATGAAAGACAGCCCGTTTATGCTTTGTATATGGATATGTCAAAGGCTTTTGACTGTGTCGAGCATAATTTGCTATTAAATAAATTGGAAACGTACGGTGTCAGAGGTAACGCGTTAGAACTTTTAAGCTCTTTTTCTCTTTTCATTGATCAGGGAAAATATTGACATCTTGGCCTACCCTTTATCTGAACTACTTAATGAATGCATAGACACAGGCGTTTTTCCGGATCAATTTAAAATTGCTAGGATATTACCCATTTTCAAAAAAGGCCCAAAATCAGATCCAGATAACTATAGGCCAATATCTATTCTAACTGGATTCTCTAAGTTATTTGAAAAAGTCATTAAGGATAGACTGCTTGCGCACATTAATAATAACAAAATATTAAATCGACGGCAATTTGGTTACCAGAAAAGTATAGGTACTCTGGATGCAGCGGACACACTAGTAAATGATGTAGTTAGTAGTTTAAATAATAAACTTAAGGTAGCTGGATTATTTCTGGATCTAAGTGCTGCTTTTGATTCTGTAGATCATCAGATTCTAATAAAAAAACTGGAGCACTACGGAGTACGTAGGAATGTGCTAAGATTACTGGAATCATACCTAAGTGATAGACAACAGTATGTAGAACTTAAAGCAACAGCTATGGATGGAAGTGAAACTAGTTACAAATCTGTATTAACCCCCGTAACTCTTGGTGTGCCCCAAGGTTCCGTGCTAGGCCCCATATTCTTTTTACTGTTCGTTAACGACATGACGGAGTATGTTTATGGTACGGTTCCTGACGCCCAGCTGGTTTGTTTTGCTGATGATACCAATGCTATAGTTTCAGCTGGAGACATTAAAAATCTTGAGAAAAAGGTAACCGATACGCTAATTGCTTTTGAAAAATGGTTCTCAATCAATAATCTAAAACTAAATGTATCTAAAACTAAAGGCATTTTGTTTAAATTGACGGCGAAGAATAGGGATAGCTTAGAGGTTCACTCGGATAGAGGTGGGGTGGATGTGGTCGATAGTGTAAGATTCCTGGGTGTACACATTGACTCACTACTAAATTGGAAAACTGAGCTGCGTTCAATAGTGAGCTCTCTGAATTCCGCCTGTTATGCAATTCGTAGTTTAAGGGATGAGTTAACTGTAGAAGAATTAAAAACAATTTACTTTGCTCTCATAGAATCAAAATTAAGATACAGCATCCTACTGTGGGGTAACAGTTACAAATATAATATTACATCTGCATTTGTTATCCAAAAAAGGGCAATACGCACTATGTTAAGATTAGAACAGACTGAATCGTGTAGAAATCACTATAAAAACCTAAAAATATTAACTGTACCATCTCTGTATATACTAGTCCTTCTGACGAACTTTGTCAAGCATTTGGGTGACTTTGAGACAACTGAGGAAAAAGAAACTAGGCTAATGACTCGCAGAAAAGATTTCAATAGTCTTGTGCAGCCCAAGTTAAATGTTGTGGCACATAGCTCAAAGGTTCAGGCTGTCAGATTGTTTAACAAACTTCCAGTAGAGTTTAAGAAGGTTTGCAATGTCAATATTTTTAAAATGAACTTAAAAAAGTGGCTACTGAATAAGACTTATTATAGTATTGATGAGTTCATGAATGATAAGAACTAAATTATTAGTATTTTTTTTAATTTATTAAGATTTTATTTGATTGATTTTTGATTATTATTTATTTGTTATTTTGTGACTATACTTAGTTCTTTTTTTTTTATTTTATTGTATATGTTTTGGATTATTTTATTATTTGATTCTTAAATTATTGTGATTTTTTATTTTTATTATTATTATTATTTTTTTATTATTATAATTATTGGACATTGTACTTTAATTATTTAACATTTACTTGATTATTATTGGTAATTATTTCATTGATTAGTTAATTTTATTTTATTTATAATTGTACTTTCATTTGATTATGTAATTTCAACACAAATTATTTTGTAACGAATAAATGACTTATGACTTATGACTTATCTTATATCAGCAATAGGACTCATATTACAAATATTACTAAAATGTGTCCTAATACAAAATATGAACTAAATTATAAGTCCAAGGGTAGAACAATAAAATATGGAGTACCCCAGGGCAGTGTTCTAGGGCCGTTACTTTTCATTATTTATGTAAATGACCTCCCAAAATCTACTCCTAATCGCATGGTATTATTTGCTGATGACTGCACTGTTATTTTTAATGATGAAAGCACTATCAATAGTAGCCTAAAATCAATAATTCAATGGCTTGAAGATAATAATTTACAAATTAATATAGATAAAACCAAATTAATGCAATTTAAACAGAAAACAAAACACGCTCTGCACAGTACAATAGAGTTTGAAGGCGAAAAAATTGAACTAACTTCTACAACAAAGTTTCTTGGTATACATATAGATGACAATCTGAAATGGCAAAGTCATATAGATTTTGTGTGCAAAAAAGTATCTCAGTTATCTTACGGGTTATATATGCTGGCTAAAAAGGTTAACATTAGCACACTGCTCGTGGCTTATCACAGCAATGTTGCTTCTCGTCTTCGATACGGTATAATATTCTGGGGAAATACTACTAACTGGGAAAATGTTTTTAAATGCCAGAAAAGATGCGTGAGATCTATGTGTGGACTCAAAAGAACTGACAGCTGCGTAGAGTATTTTAAATCTTTAAAAATTCTTACATTACCATCATTATATATTTTCGAAATGGCTATGTTTATTCGACATCATTCATCACTTTTTACATTAGAGCCTAAGTTAAGAAATAGAACTCACTTATATAATAACATTACTTGTAGATGTAGAACTACTCTTCTTCAAAAAAGTGTTTTTGTTATGGCCACTAGAATTTACAACAAAATTCCCAAAGACATCAAAGATAGTAGCAACATTCATGTTTTTAAAAATAAATTATTTCAATTTCTTATACACAATTGTTATTATTCGGTTAATGATTTTTTATTTCCTAGAATTCTGTAGATGTTTCTTAATCCGTTGACATTAAACAAATTTTCTGTCTGTGTTGTCCGCTAGTTGATATATTATGATGACATTAATTTAATGAATAATGAAATATTTTTGTAATTTTATTGGAATGTATACCTATTAATCTTAATGTTTTGATTTAATGTACCTACCTATTAATAATTTGTATGCCAAAGTGGCGGATCATGGTATGAACAAAATTTTTATGTATAATAAGACCTGTATGTTACCCATGTTTCACAAATAAAATTATTTGATTTGATTTGATTTGAACTACCTGCAGATCATCGAAAAGCGCGCCTTAACTTTTCATGTATTACCTAAATTGGTCATACATCTAGTGGAACAAGTTCCTCCTTTCTGATGAGTGCAAAATTGTATTGTATGGTAACGATGAAAGGACTAAGGTCTACAGAAGTGATGGAGAACGCTTTGCACCATGCAGGATTAAAAGAAAAGGCCATCCATGGTGGCGGTTCATGGACTGTTTAAGGAGAAATTAGTGGCAACGACAAGACAGAGTTTGTCTGTGTGTTTGGGTCCCGTCTGCCCTTTCTTAACAGTCAAGGTACATCAAACAGTATCTTGAACCTCTTGTGATGCCCTATGCACATTTATTTGACCCCGGTTTGACATTTATGTACGAGGATGCTAGGGCAAACACCGCGAGGGTCGTAAGAGATTATGTTACTGAAGTCGATATCTCTATTATTGATTGGCCAGCAAGAACCCCGGACATGAATCCGATTAAACATCTATGGGATGAATAAAAAAGACTAATTAGTGTAAAAGATCATACCTCAAAAACACTTAGCCAGCGTTAAAATGCAATCCAAGAGGAATGGAATAGAGCGCCACTATTTTTGATCGTGACTCTCATCCGATCGATGAAAAACCGTACAAAAGCAGTAATGAGAAGTCTGGGATGGTATCCGAGTTATTAAATAAACGTTTTCTAGCTTTTTTTTATTAACGTGCCTAATTTTATCAATTTCCGTCAAACTACGTACAGGATAAAAACGGATTGTTGAACAAAATACGAAATTTATGAAAATTGAATTTGAATTTAGAACATTAACATCATTATTTGAAAACCTCATTAAATTCCCTATTAAATGATATATAACACATATTTCTAAATATACACATATTTAAGATAATCCTTACAAAACACAAACTTGCAGACTGTTTCGATTTTTTTGATGAGAAGTGTATTTAATATTCTTTAGATATCTCACACGATTTTTGAGTTTCAGTTCTAAGTATAGGGAGCCCCCAATATTTATTATTATTTTTGCATCAAAATCTTAATGCGGTGCACAGAATACATCTACCTACCAAGTTTCAACAGTATAGCTCTTATAGTTTCGGAAAAAAAATGGCTGTGACATACGGACGGATAGACGGACATGACGAATCTATAAGGGTTCCGTTTTTTGCCATTTGCCTACGAAACCCCTTAAAATTGGTACTCGGGGCAGGATTGGAACCTGCGACTCTGGACTATACGCGTCCAGGGCCATGACCACTAGGCCACCCGAGTCTCTGTTTCGTTAACAAAACTTGACCATTGCTTTATACGGCGCCACTAGCGCTCGTAACTTAAAGCCCAACTGTACAACGCCATCTAGGCGCGACAGCCATAAACTTTCAATGTTGCAATTGAAGAGTTTACGTAATGGTTTTAAATTTTGTGTGAAGTTGGGCCCTTCGCCAGTGACACGACGCACGTAGGAAAACTTGCTTTACAAATACCATGTTTACCAGACAGACTGGTATTTGGTTCAGGAAATGAGAACAATTTGTACAATCAAATTAGTTTATTATCCTTTTACATACATTAGATAGCACATAACATACATAAATCCCAGTATTTACTCAATAATTCAACTTATCGTATTCGTTGTATTCAAATTTGGACGCTGTAAAAAAAACAGAATTCCCGCCATGTGCTCACTACTTCCCTCTACCGTTTTTTCACCGGAACCAACAACTAAAGGAAGTAGCTGGCGGATTACAAAAGAGGTTGTAAATAAGTCAAGTTTTGGTATTATATCTATAATATCTGGTTTTTACGACACCCACGACATCACAACTCGTTATTGTAATTTTCCAGAATCCTTAGACGAGCTAGAAGAGATGGTGGTATCGTTATTCTCAGCGGTGGAGGACAAGTCTGTCACCGCCCCATCCTGGCCGGAACACCCCTATCCACCGGAGTTGAGGCGCAAGAGGGCCTACTGCTTACCCGTGAAAGATCTCAGGTCGTTAAGCATTGAGTTCCCTATACCTGATACAAGGAGGCATTATAAGAGTGGGGTGAGTCAGGTTTTTTTTTGGATGGGTGAGCATGTGGAAAGTTTTGTATGGAAAATTATGCCTGGCTCTATTGCTTAGAAAGTAATAAAGATTTATTACTTTCTAAGCAATACTTAGCTATAACATACTCAGTTTCAAGACTAATACCCGGTTTCCGAATGACTGATCAAGTAAAAATCAACTAATCAACTGTCAAAACTATCATTTTCAAGAACTAAAATGACAAATTTTGACTCTTGATTAGTTGGTATTTTACTTGATCAGTCATTCAGAAGGAAAATTTACGATAATCTAGACAGATTATCGTAAATTTTCTATGGCTATAGACGTTTCATGCCCAAAGAGTCAAGCATAATATAGATACTTTTTACATTTTTGTATAATTTTTATAACCATAATTATCTTGTATTAATTGTCCACAGCCAGGTCACTACCTATCCCACTTGCTGGGACACGAGGGTCCCGGCAGTCTACTATCAGCTCTCAAGGCGCGGGGGTGGTGTAATAGGTGAGATATGATTTAAACTATAACTATTTTTATGGTTTTGCTCAAGTTAATAGTTAATATTACATTGACAATAATACATGTAGGTATTTCTTCTTTATAAAAGACGCACACTGCAGTGATGTCTGTTATTCATTTATAAATACTTTTTCTTTTTTTTAAAGATAACTTTTGTCAATACTAACCCCTGGTTTCCGAATGTCTGATCAAGTAAAAATAAACTAATCAAGTGTCAAAACTCTTGTCAACTGTCATTTTCAGGAACTAAATTTAATCATAATAATAATTTCATTTAAATAATACTTACCATTATTTCCCTGCCCTTATCCCAATTTCTTATTTCTTTTTTTTTGGGCACAACATGTCTCCTCAGTTTTGTCTATATTTTACGGCCGGCTACCTGTCTGACACCAACCCTTGAGAATGCTGTTGTTGGTGGTTTACTCCCCACCAGGAGGTTGACCCGAGGTGCTAGGTGGTATGCACCGGGTCGTGGTATCCCTTAGTCGCCTCTTACGACACCCACGGGAGGATATGTCAGTCCTATTCTAACCGGGAACCGCACGTTACCTTAAATGAAGTAAATGTTTTTTTATTTTATAACATAAATTGTATGTGTTCTTTGTCCACAGTCTGGTAGGCGGCACGCGGATAGGAGCTCGCGGGTTCGGTTTCTTTGGCGTGCAAGTTGATCTAACTGAGGATGGGATAGATCATATTGATGATATCATCAGCCTTGTGTTTCAGGTGAGAAATTACTGTACCGAATTTGATTTAATAATCATAACAATAGCGATAATGCCCTTTGTGCCCTGAGCAGTGTACGATGGCCGATCTTTACGCGGCCACTCCAAATGCCATTGAAGTGGTCGCTCACTATTCTAAAACTGTTTGAGTTTCGACCATTGACACGAGAGAAGAAGAAGAATGTATTACCGAAATTATTAAAAAAGCATTGTAAAAAGATCTTCCAAAATTCCTTCCGACTTTTTAGAAGACCTGTCCTTGTAGTGGGCCATAAAATAAATAGTTTTATTACGCTTTGTCCCAAGAAGTAATAACAAAGTCCTATTCCATCACTTTACAAAGCCTTATACGACATATAAGGCTTATAAGGCGCCTTATTTATATTCACCACAACCTATACTTGTCCACAGTACATAGAACTGTTGAAGAGCGAGCCTCCTCAACGTTGGATCTGGGACGAGCAGAAGAACCTCATGGCGCTGGAGTTCCGCTTCAAAGACGTGCAGGAGCCCCGGAGCATGGCAGTGGGCCACGTGCATCTGTTACAGGTAAATATCCTTGTGTAAAGTACGAGCAATCTATGTTAGGCTTAAAGTCGTTGCTAATGGCGACGCAGTGATAAAAAGTATAATGTTGTTACTCATTAGTGATGAAAAGTGTGATGTTGTTACTCATTAGTGATAAAAAGTATAATGTTGTTACTCATTAGTGATGAAAAGTGTGATGTTGTTACTCATTAGTGATAAAAAGTATAATGTTGTTACTCATTAGTGATGAAAAGTGTGATGTTGTTACTCATTGATGATGAAAAGTATGATGTTGTTACTCATTAGTGATGAAAAGTGTGATGTTGTTACTCATTGATGATGAAAAGTATGATGTTGTTACTCATTAGTGATGAAAAGTGTGATGTTGTTACTCATTGATGATGAAAAGTATGATGTTGTTACTCATTGGTGATGAAAAATATAATGTTGTTATTCATTAGTGATGAAAAGTGTGATGTTGTTACTCATTGGTGATGAAAAGTGTGATGTTGTTACTCATTGATGATGAAAAGTATGATGTTGTTACACATTGGTGATGAAAAGTATAATGTTGTTACTCATTAGTGATGAAAAGTGTGATGTTGTTACTCATTGGTGATGAAAAGTATAATGTTGTTACTCATTGATGATGAAAAGTATGATGTTGTTACTCATTGATGATGAAAGTATGATGTTGTTACTCATTGGTGAAGAAAAGTATAATGTTGTTACTCATTGGTGATGAAAAGTGTGATGTTGTTACTCATTGGTGATGAAAAGTGTGATGTTGTTACTCATTGATGATGAAAAGTATGATGTTGTTACTCATTGGTGATGAAAAGTGTGATGTTGTTACTCATTGATGATGAAAAGTATGATGTTGTTACACATTGGTGATGAAAAGTATAATGTTGTTACTCATTAGTGATGAAAAGTGTGATGTTGTTACTCATTAGTGATAAAAAGTATAATGTTGTTACTCATTAGTGATGATAAGTGTGATGTTGTTACTCATTGGTGATGAAAAGTGTTATGTTGTTACTCATTAGTGATGAAAAGTGTGATGTTGTTACTCATTAGTGATAAAAAGTATAATGTTGTTACTCATTAGTGATGATAAGTGTGATGTTGTTACTCATTGGTGATGAAAAGTGTTATGTTGTTACTCATTGGTGATGAAAAGTATAATGTTGTTACTCATTGATGATGAAAAGTATGATGTTGTTACTCATTAGTGATGAAAAGTGTGATGTTGTTACTCATTGATGATGAAAAGTATGATGTTGTTACACATTGGTGATGAAAAGTATAATGTTGTTACTCATTAGTGATGAAAAGTGTGATGTTGTTACTCATTAGTGATAAAAAGTATAATGTTGTTACTCATTAGTGATGAAAAGTATGATGTTGTTACACATTGGTGATGAAAAGTGTGATGTTGTTACTCATTGATGATGAAAAGTATGATGTTGTTACTCAGTGATGATGAAAAGTATGATGTTGTTACTCATTGGTGATGAAAAGTATAATGTTGTTACTCATTAGTGATGAAAAGTGTGATGTTGTTACTCATTAGTGATGAAAAGTGTGATGTTGTTACTCATTAGTGATAAAAAGTATAATGTTGTTACTCATTAGTGATGAAAAGTGTGATGTTGTTACTCATTGGTGATGAAAAGTGTGATGTTGTTACTCATTGATGATGAAAAGTATGATGTTGTTACACATTGGTGATGAAAAGTATAATGTTGTTACTCATTAGTGATGAAAAGTGTGATGTTGTTACTCATTAGTGATAAAAAGTATAATGTTGTTACTCATTAGTGATAAAAAGTGTGATGTTGTTACTCATTGATGATGAAAAGTATGATGTTGTTACTCATTGATGATGAAAAGTATGATGTTGTTACTCATTGGTGATGAAAAGTATAATGTTGTTACTCATTAGTGATGAAAAGTGTGATGTTGTTACTCATTGGTGATGAAAAGTGTGATGTTGTTACTCATTGATGATGAAAAGTATGATGTTGTTACTCAGTGATGATGAAAAGTATGATGTTGTTACTCATTGGTGATGAAAAGTATAATGTTGTTACAGATTGGTGATGAAAAGTATAATGTTGTTACTCATTAGTGATGAAAAGTGTGATGTTGTTACTCATTAGTGATAAAAAGTATAATGTTGTTACTCATTAGTGATGATAAGTGTGATGTTGTTACTCATTGGTGATGAAAAGTGTTATGTTGTTACTCATTGGTGATGAAAAGTATAATGTTGTTACTCATTAGTGATGAAAAGTGTGATGTTGTTACTCATTAGTGATGAAAAGTGTGATGTTGTTACTCATTAGTGATGAAAAGTGTGATGTTGTTACTCATTAGTGATGAAAAGTGTGATGTTGTTACTCATTGGTGATGAAAAGTGTGATGTTGTTACTCATTGATGATGAAAAGTATGATGTTGTTACACATTGGTGATGAAAAGTATAATGTTGTTACTCATTAGTGATGAAAAGTGTGATGTTGTTACTCATTAGTGATAAAAAGTATAATGTTGTTACTCATTAGCAGAGGTCGGAATTAGGTAGAGTTATTTATGTACTTGCATCGAAATGTTGATATTAATGTGGACCTTCCCGGGATTTCTGATGAATAATCCCGGGATTTCTAATGGACAATCCCGTGTGGCCAACAAACAAATAAATAATAATAAAAACCTCAGAATTAGACCAATAAAACAAAGATAATTTATTAACATACAGTTTTTATTAGTTTACATTAATTTACAATACAAATTATTAATAGTCTTAAGCAAATTCTCATAAGCCTATTTCGGGAAGTTTTCCTTATTCAAACGGCCCATCGGAATCATTTTCCTTGTCAGATTCATTACCAGTAAAATTTGAAGTGTTCGCTTCCGACTCTGTATAACTTTTGTGAGAATTAAAATATATGACCATTAGCTTTTCAATATTTTCTGGCTTCAATGAATTTCTCCGAACGTCTAAAATCCATTTGTACATTGAAAAAGATCGCTCTACGTCAACTGAGGTGAGGTTAGCAAATTTATACAATTCCTCCTCCTCGTCATCATTAGTGCAGGAAGAAATTTTTTCTGCTATATTTCTGATAATGTCCAAATCAGGATTCCTATCCATGACTTTTTCCATTTTATCTTTTAAGCTCTCGCAATTTGCCCATATCAAAGCTAATCTCACTGCATCAAATATTTCAAATGATTCCATTAGAGAAAGATCGGATTTCTGAAGAGATGTCAAAGCTGTTGGTATAATTGAAAAATTTTCGTAAATACGAGACAAATCATCTTTAATGTTGTCGTTATTATTAAAAATGTTTAAACTATTCTCTATTGATTTTGCCTCTTGACCATTCAGCACCGACAATACAGATTTAATTTCATCGAAATGCTTAGCGTAATAAAATGCTGCATCAAGCCAAGTACCCCATCTGGTAATTACAGGTGCAGGAGGTAAAGGTAAATCCGGACACATTTCTTTAAAGATTTTAATTCTTTTTGGTGCCTTCAAAAAAACTTTTTTCAAATTTGAAATTAAACTATCGACATTAGGATTCTCCTTTCTAATCTGCCCCGCAACAAGATTTAGAGCATGGGCTAAACATGTGAAATGCAACATTTTAGGAAAAGTTGATTTTAACATTCTACCAGCTGATATCATGTATGCCACACTGTCTGTACATAACATTCTAACGTTATCTAGTTTGCTCTCAAATGAACTTCCCCACATATTTTTTAAAGAATCTTGAACAAATTGTGATATCGTTGTTCCATTTACAGTGTCTAGCATTTTACATGCCACTAAGTAAGGCCGATGGTTCCTACTAAGTTCTAATGGTCTCACCAACAAATGTACCACAGCTCGTCCTAAGAAATCCGTAGTTTCGTCTACTGAAAGCCATAGCTTTTTATCTACAATCTTACTTTGCATCTCTTGTATTTTGATTTTAAAAAGCTGATCCAGGTAAACTTTTCTCAATAAGGATTCACTAGGTAGAGTAATATTTTTGCAATTGCAACAAATGTACTTTTGAAAAAATCTTTTAAATGCGTTGTTGCTCAGTTGGGACCACGGTATGTTACAAAGAATCATAAATTCGATTAAGTCGAAGTAAAATTCTAAAGGAATGTGGCGCTCTTTCTTCGTGCCTTTATGTACTGCTCCTTCTACATGTCTTTTGACGTTACTCTGACGAGTCGCACTCAAATGTGCTTCGCATTTGGAACAGTAAATTAATCCACTTGCATGGTCGTAAAATAGCTCCGGATTATCTTTGATCCACTTGTTGATGGTGGCTTCTTTGATTGAACTCTGCGCCATGGTAATATTTTTAATCTGGAGCAAAATAATAGTCAATCTTAGAAAACCGTATGCATGTGTTTGTAAGTATGTGAGAGATAGGTCACAACAGTTGCGTAGTTTAAAAGATCTAAGCGTGCATAAATTCATACAAAGAGACAGACGGCGGGAAGCGTAGGTACTTTGTTTTATACTATACTAGTTGGCCCGGCGCGACTTCGTTCACGCGTTGTCCTACCCTTACCCAACAACCTACCCTACACCTACCTAAGAACCTTCTCCTAATAATAAGTACAAATACAACAAAAAAAGAATTAGTGAAATGGGTCCAGCCGTTCACGCGTGATGCCGTGAAAACGGAAAACGGGTTTCATTTTTATATATTTAGATATAGATTTATTGTTATAGCAACTATAGTAACATACATTACGTATAAATTTAAAGTGCCTGCTTCTACTTAGTAAGCGCAAGGGCACTAAAAAACACCGATAAATAATGCTTATTGATTCACTGTACACTCCTTTTCGCTCAGTCTTTGGGGAAAGAAGCTACTTTGGGCGTAAACCTGTTTTGTGGATAAAATACAAATCGAAAAATTGTATATAGAGTTTTATTAAACTTTAGATATGTTTTCTGGTGCCACTGGGCTTTCAATTACTGAAAATTGAGCTGATTTAGGAGTTACGTAAAGAAATAAATTAGTGACGCTAGTTCTGCGTACTCTTCACCTTAATGTAAGTGGTCAAAGGGATATTCGTCCTATTATAAACGTTTTTTCCCATTCGATATGTAGTAATTGTCACTATTTAATATAAATACTATAAACGCTTGTTCCAGAAGTACATACAAGAACGCTCGAGTAGGACAGGTTTCCGTAATAATCACATAAACACATTAATTAATAATTAATCAGTTTAAACCTAAAAAGAAAATCTGTAAAAGATTACCAGAAAAATTAATTCCAATCGTTAACCATATAGTCAATTAAAGCAATTAAAAAAAGAGTCCCGTATGTTAAGCTTCTTCAGTAGCATTTGAAATCATTGCTACTTTATTTTAATTGTATCAAAGAACATCTTGAGTTAAACAACACCGATTTTATGACAATATAACAAACATTCTACATTGGGAAAATCTAATGTAAAGGACATTTAATATAAATATGAACAATAAACTTACCAAGTATATCACCAACTTCAAATATCCAATCGTCCAATACAGTAAGGCCAAATCAAAGTCCGTTAATGCGTGCCGAAATAGTCGTATTAAGTAGAGTCCAGAATCCAGTAAACAATCCAGGGTCAAACAGGATTCACCACACAAAACACAATAGTAAACACGTGTGCGCATTCGACGAACCGAGGTAAGCGAATGAGCTGTGTCAATAAACCGATTTATTGCTAAGATATAGTTTGAATGCGTTAGAAAGAGATACAATCTCAGTGTTCCGCATTACCGCTATTGTTTCCTTTTGTTCAAATTTTGCAACTTCGAGCATCCGATGTCATTGATGTAAGTGTGGCAACGTCGCGCGTGCAGTAAGTAGTTTAAAGTGTGTAAAAGTAAATATGTAACTTTTTATTTAAATCGTGGGATATTTTTCTATTTTTTTAATTAATCCCGGGATTTGTAGCATATCCACTTTATTCTTTCGCTGTATGAAATCAGTGTAAGTACATGAATAACTCTACCTAATTCCGACCTCTGCTCATTAGTGATGAAAAGTGTGATGTTGTTACTCATTGATGATGAAAAGTATGATGTTGTTACTCATTGATGATGAAAAGTATGATGTTGTTACTCATTGGTGATGAAAAGTATAATGTTGTTACTCATTAGTGATGAAAAGTGTGATGTTGTTACTCATTGGTGATGAAAAGTGTGATGTTGTTACTCATTGATGATGAAAAGTATGATGTTGTTACACATTGGTGATGAAAAGTATAATGTTGTTACTCATTAGTGATGAAAAGTGTGATGTTGTTACTCATTAGTGATAAAAAGTATAATGTTGTTACTCATTAGTGATGAAAAGTGTGATGTTGTTACTCATTGATGATGAAAAGTATGATGTTGTTACTCATTGATGATGAAAAGTATGATGTTGTTACTCATTGGTGATGAAAAGTATAATGTTGTTACTCATTAGTGATGAAAAGTGTGATGTTGTTACTCATTGATGATGAAAAGTATGATGTTGTTACTCAGTGATGATGAAAAGTATGATGTTGTTACTCATTGGTGATGAAAAGTGTGATTGTGTTACTCATTGATGATGAAAAGTATGATGTTGTTACACATTGGTGATGAAAAGTATAATGTTGTTACTCATTAGTGATGAAAAGTGTGAAGTTGTTACTCATTAGTGATAAAAAGTATAATGTTGTTACTCATTAGTGATGAAAAGTGTGATGTTGTTACTCATTGATGATGAAAAGTATGATGTTGTTACTCATTGATGATGAAAAGTATGATGTTGTTACTCATTGATGATGAAAAGTATGATGTTGTTACTCATTGGTGATGAAAAGTATAATGTTGTTACTCATTAGTGATGAAAAGTGTGATGTTGTTACTCATTGATGATGAAAAGTATGATGTTGTTACTCAGTGATGATGAAAAGTATGATGTTGTTACTCATTGGTGATGAAAAGTATAATGTTGTTACTCATTAGTGATGAAAAGTGTGATGTTGTTACTCATTGGTGATGAAAAGTGTGATGTTGTTACTCATTGATGATGAAAAGTGTGATGTTGTTACTCATTGATGATGAAAAGTGTGATGTTGTTACTCATTGATGATGTAATTGTATCTTTAATGATATTTTTAAAACTCTCCACTAGACCATGCATGAGTATTAGTTTAGAAACAGTTTTATTTAAAAATGAATTATGTCCATTTATGAAAGAAAAATAATTAATTTTGTATATCGATTTTTACTGTGTGTATGTAAAAGAAATAGTTACTTATCAAATGCTTTTCTTTCGCAGGAATTCCCAATGGAGGACGTATTAAGCGCGTATTATCTAATAACAGAATGGAAACCAGAACTGATCACAGAACTACTAGCTATGCTTACACCAGATAATGTTAGGATCGGAGTTGTGGCTAAGTGAGTTGTATTATTATTATTTTACGCGGCTTCATTCGCGTTTAAACTACCTATATTCCAAATTTCATCAAAATCCATTCAGTAGTTACGTGTGAAAGAGTTGCAAATAAAGAAATAAATAATCCTCACACATTCACACAACGCCATCTAGTAAAACTAAGCAAAGCTTGTACTTATGGGTACTAGACAACGGATAAACATACTTAAATACTTTTGTTTTTTTGTAACTACATACATATTATACATAGAAAACATGCATGAACATGATCATGCACGTTCATGCACACAAAGATTGCATTGAGCGGTAATCGAACCCGAGACCTTTGTGTAGCAGTCACGAATAACATCCATCCAAGAAAGGAGGCTGCAGTGGGATATTAATGGGCTGTTATGATGTATTCTTATTTATTTATATTTGCAGGGCGTTCGGTGATAAATGCACGATGACAGAAGAATGGTACGGAACTAAATATCTACAGGAGGATATAGAGGAATCTAAGTTAACGGTAAGATTATATTCTCTTCCTTTTTCTTTTTTTAAGTCAAACTCCCTCGCTAACGGCCGAGCTTTGTGTGGCAGGAGTTTCATCATCATTCCCCTTATCGACCTAGTAGTCATTAGTGTATCTTACATAATTATCATGCTTAAGATTTGAAGACACGACCTCGCGCATGGCAATTCGGCATGTAAAGATTTTTTTTGGTATTATTTTATTTTATATTTTTTTATTTGATGGATTTTTCATTCAGAAAAAAAGATAGAGCCAAACAACATCAAATGACTTCTTTTGGCTCACCCTGTAGATGAGGTAAAGTAGGATTACTACTATTAGCTTTCCGTGTGGTGACAGAGTAAGAATACAATATGTCACCACCCCATCTCATCCCATGGGTGTCGTAAAAACCGACTAAGGGAATAACCGTAACTACTATCTTTACGAAATAAAAAGAAGGAAAACTTGAAATTAAACCCTATACCAATCCGTCTGGCCAGCGTGGTTATTAGTAGGCAAAGTAACCCTCCGTCACGGGAGGAGCATTAATGGGCTGTTATGATGACTACTATTAGCAGTACACAACGCTCAGTAGTCTCTAGCTACCACATCGATACAAACCTTGAGTTCATTTTGTATACATGATTGGTCTCCTAGGATACCTAAATTTAATATTCCTCATAGATATCCTAGGAGACCAATCATGCTCCTACATCCTCCTTTTCGAAAGTCAGTGCTAGGCTCCAACTCCCCTGTGTCACGGCTAAGTAAGTTACATAATAGGTACAGTGAATACATAGATGTATTTGGTGTATCATTTCAACGATATAAGAGCCAGGTTCATACTGTCTTAGTCTACTGTTAGTTAACTATTGCTTACTGGATACTATTAGTTATGTTTTGTTAAGATTGTATAATTGTAACAACTGCTGTTAAACCAATAATAAATAAAATAACTAAATATACATGTAATTAAATATATTATTCCTCTACCTCCAGGAGTGGAAGAACGTAAAGTTATCAGAAGAGCTGCACCTACCTCCACCCAACGAGTTCATTCCTGTGAACCTATCTCTACAGACCTGCGATGATCCGACCTGCGATAGTGTGGCGCCCGCTATTATTAAGGTATAATGTAGCATGTTTGTTGTAGCACTTACAGACAATTAGAAATTATAGTAGTAGAGTTTCTATGCCAGGTTTCTTCTTATTGGCTCTATGCATTTGGAAACTGGAATTTATGGATCAACACAGACAGACAAGTAGATTTGAGTAGTAGATTGGTTTTATTTTTCTCATCTAATTTACATTGGACAATACAACGCGGTTTTTTTAGTGCTGTGGCGTTTGTCTGTGTCGATCTATAATTTTAATTGTAGCTTCAATTTTAAGTAAATTATAAACGACGATTTCAAATAATTTGTAATAAATTTTATAAAATAAAGCATTTTGAAATTTGAAAATTTGAATTTGATAGTTTGACGACATCTATGGCGTAGTGGTTATATGACTGCTACGCAGAGGTCTCGGGCTCGATTCCCGCTCAATGCAAATCTTTGTGTGCATGAACATGATTGTTTGCATGGGTCTGAGTGTTTTCTATGTATAATAAAAAATATATATATAATAAAAAAAAAAGTATTTTTTAAGTATATTTATCCGTTGCCTAGTACCCATAGTACAAGCTTTGCTTGGTTTGGGACTAGATGGCGTTGTGTGAATGTGTGAGGAATATTTTATAGATTAATAGAGATAAGGTAGGCGAGGTTACTTTTATAGATGGGTTACCGTGTTATTGGTATTTCAAGCATGCATGCATGGTTTTCGTTTCATTTCTGGTTTGTTGCTATTTCTCGTGAGGGCAAATCTGTAGTGACATAGTCTTTAAGCCTTTTATTTTATAGGTTATAGCTATTAAGGCCGTCCACGGACCTATGGCCGGGTTTAATAATCTAGTTCGAATGACGTTACCTCGATGGGCATTACCTCGATGTCTCTACCTGGACGGTACACTTCACATATGGTTCGTTAACTCGAAAGGTCAATAACTCAAAGGATCTCTTCCTCGACGGGTCTTTTCTTCGATTATACATTTGATCAATTGATTGATTCAAAAAATAAAAGGAGAATGTAAAAATGTGTTTATTGTTTGTCATAGGACACCAGTTTAATGAGACTATGGTATAAGAAGGACGGCGAGTTCAAGTTACCGAAGGCTGTCATCACTTTCGACTTAGTCAGGTAAGTCTACTTATATCATATGACGGGGAGCCGGCAAGATTGTTTGGTTCAGGGTGGCGATCTTAGTCAAACACATTCGGGAAATCAAACAAGAAATAGACAGCTCGATTATCGTATAATGATTTAACACTATTCCAGAATTACAATATTAAGAATATAGCACGATGCAAACGGATAGATTTAAGGCCTACGCAGACCGGGATCATTTTCACATCATTTTAAAGCATAGCAATTTATGTCGTATTTCTGTAACAGTACGGTTGAATTTCCATTAGTAAAAATTAAAATCCCTTGCCATGCCGTCCCGGTCTGCGTAGGCTTTTAAGGTTAGACGTCCACAAGCTCTGACGTCTCTGATGTTACAATTTAGCTAAGTGATCGTGATGTTTCCGCAGTCCGCTCGCGTACGCAGACCCGGTGAGCTGCAACCTGACGTCAGTGTGGGTGCTGCTGCTGCGGGACGCTCTGCAGCAGTTCGCGTACGCGGCAGAGCTGGCCGGCCTGAGGTGGACCATCGGCAACGCCAAGCATGGACTTAGCGTACGTATATATAGCTTACTTTACAAATTTTTCAAATTCAAATTTCAAAATACTTTATTTCATAAAATATATTAGAAATGTTTTGAAATCGTCGTTTACTTAAAATTGAAGCTACAGTTAAAATTATAGATCGCCACAGACAAACGCCACAGCACTAAAAAAGCCGCTTTGTATTACTCTAGCTTTATATCATTACGCTGATATTCCACCAGAGGGGCGAGGCGAGAATTAAAATATTTATGGCAAATTTTCAATTCTCGCCCAGCGCGTCTATGATGGAAACAATGTGGGCAAAGCGAGGTGAGAATTGAAATATTTGTTTGTGTAAAAATGAACCGTATTGCTTCCTGTATAGAGTATAAAATAAATTAACAAGAAACACACTTCTCGCGTACTATATACTGTCCATTCATCTATGCTTAATTAACTTTGTAAACAAACACCACATTTAGCAAACTCACTAGTTTTTACTTCAATAGCACACTTTTGATTTCGATGAAAATTTCTGTAAAGTAGTATTAGACATTTACATATATAAAGGAGTGGTTAAATTTGGTAGTCGAGACGGGTACTCGGTTGGCCTAGTGGTTATGGCGTTGAACGGGTTCGATTCCCGCCTCGAATATTAATTTCCTCCATTGTCTTTCTTCTTTTCAAATAAACTGTGAGTTTCTCGATATATATCTATTACAGATAACAATAGAGGGATACGACGACAAGCAGCACGTGTTGCTGGATAAGATAATAGAGCAGCTGGTCACCTTCAGGAGCGACGAGAAGAGGTTCCGCATCATGAAGGAGAACCACATACGCGCCGTCAACAACTTTGAGGCGGAACAACCTTACCAGGCTAGTCACGTACTCGGTGTTACCAACACTTCTCACAGCTATTTGTAATCACTGATTCTTAGACTCAATTTATACCGCCGCGGAATGGAACGGTATGGAAGTTTTTGTACATCGCATAATGAACTTTATGCTAACTACGAGCCTAAAAAAAGTCGCGTGCCTTCCGCGGAATCCTCGCGCATTCTCGAGAATTCTCCTCGTAGTTAGTTTGTTTGTTATACACTTGGCATAAAGTTCATTATGCGATGTACAAAAACTTCCATTCCGTTCCATTCCGCGGCGGTATAAATTGAGCCTTAAGGATAACACTGCTTAAGCAATGTTGGCGAGTCTATTATATAGATGGACTAGCTTTTGCCCGCGGCTTCGATTGTGTTAAATTTGGGTTAGCACTGTTCCCCTTTCCCCTGACACAGAAGAGAACTTGGGACAGAATTCCATCCAAACTTTCACCAAAAAGTAGCCTATGTAACTCTCCTTCTCTTCAACTATCTCCACTAAAAAAATCACGTCAATTCGTCGCTCCTTTTTGCCGTGAAAGAAAGATAAACAGACAGACACACTTTTCTATTTATAATATCAGTATGGATGAGCGCACATTTGAATCTGTCTGTGTATTGAGTTAGTCTTTAAGTCACTTCAGAGGACACCGATATGTATACCAGCGCGTACACGACAGCTGGTTGGATACGACACATACTATATCGACGGCGAAGTGCCAATAGCTCCTAACTAACTCAGACCAAATTTTACACAAAACGAAAAAAAGTAATTAATTATTTAATTTTCGATCAATCAAAATATTTGAAATTAATTTGGAATAATAATAATGTATGCTTATTATAATTATGCTAAATTAGTATATTTTCTGACAGTTTTGTTTTTTTTTTGTTTTAGTTTTGTTAATGCGAGTAATACGTTAATATAGTTGTAAGGTATTTTCCACATGTAAATTAAATGCTGTTAGAATAAAAATAAATGTACGAGATTTCACTAAAATATGCAAATAATGCCGTTGAATTCAAATCGATAAAAAAGTGAATTTCTCAGAAAATGTCAGTTAGGAGTTATTGGCACTTCACCGTCGATAAATATAACTAGCGACCTGGCCCGCCTCCGCACCTACTACAGAATATCCATAAACAACGTTTAAGTACAACTTTATTAGAAATCTTTAAATTTATATAGGTTTCTATACTATATTATGCATGTGTTATACATATAAACCGTCCTCTTGAATCACTCTATTTATTAAAAAAAAACCGCATTAAAATCCGTAGCGTTGAATCATAGAAGTGAACCAAATTGCATTTTGTTTTACAATTAGAACATTTTTTCTTTGTATTCCAGCACGCGGTGTACCAGCAGGCTGTATGTTTATCAGACGTCGTGTGGACGAGGTGTCAACTGCTAGAAGCTGCTAAAGGTATTACATTACATATGCAACTTATCTAGCTATATATCTTCTTTGTACTAGCGCGTATGAGATAGAGAAGAGAGTGAAATGAAATGAATTTTTACTGTGTGATTTTGGGTATAACATACAATGCGGATCTTAAAATTAAATAAATAAATAAATAAATTCTTTATTTCAGACCAGAGATCCATAAAAGTGTTAGTAATTTCTTATCCTAATGTTAGTAGAATACAGTTATTATCAATTATTGACATGGACATTAGGGCGCACATGTCTACTTGCCCAGTGTCTAATAAACGGCCCATCAATTTTGTCTGCCAGAGTAGCTGGTATACTGTTAGGACTGTCTCTGAATCGCCGCATCATGGATGCACTTCGCTTGCGCATGATGGCATAGAAGTCATCCACTTTGGTCTCCGCAAGCATGCCAGACGCGCTACACCAGCGAGGCAGTCCCAACAGCACTCTCAGCGCATTGTTGTATTGAAGTTGTAAGCCTTCTGCGTATACCTCACCCACAAGCTGCACGAGTAAGACGACTGGCAATATGCTCTAAATAAGGTCAGTTTTACTTGTTTCGTGCATCGAGCAAATCTGCGGGCAAGCATGTTACATCTGGCTGCCAACGCCCTGCGCTCCCTATCAATATCCTGATCATCTGTTAGAGAATCCGTGACTATATGTCCGAGGTATTTAAATTGAGTGACAACTTTAAGTAAAATTAAAAACACGTTAAGTCCAAATTATACATAAATTACTTTGTCTTTCATTTGACGTCTAAATGACGTCATGCGCCCGACTCAACAGAAGTTTGTTTCTGCTTTCATTGCTCAAGTAGCCGCATGACGTCATCACAAGTAAAACTAAAAATGTTTATTAAAAATAAACAACGCATCCAAAAATACTTAAATTAGTTGTTTATAATTAAGAAACCTTTTTAATAAAAATATAAAAAACATACCAAAAAAATCTTTACATACCGAATTTTATGTGTACTTATTGACTACATTTTTGTGTAAAAATTACCATCTGTGTGAAAGAAGAAAATAAATTTATTATTATCTTAAGGGTAGCAGATATATCAAAACGTAAACGGATCGGCACCGCCTCGCCTTTTTCCTCGGTGTCAAACGTCAAATATCCGATTACGTTACGATTCCGATGAGTGTGCGTTGCAGTAAGGAGTTTCATACAAATAATACTGAACGACTCGAGATGATACGGTGCCGATCACATTCCGTTTTGATATATCTGCTACGACCCTAATGGTGTCACTACTCTGTCTGTACGTTTATCCCTAACACATAGTTAATTTCACAGACATAACACCGGAACAGCTGGACGACTTCGCGTGTCGTGTTCTAAGGAAAGTGCACGTGGAAGGTTTAATGTTCGGTAACCTCACCAGAGAGAGGGCGCTCAGCATTGCCGATAGTGTGGAGAAGAGGTAAGTGTGTTTTAATATACCTAACAACGCCCTCTAGTCCCGAATTGGGAACTAACAACTGCCTCGGTGGTGTTTAATATTCCTTACACATTCACATAACATCTAGTTACAAACTTAGTAATAATTACTACAGTACCCGGCCGTAAATATTACACATAGACTTTTGTACAATCGGCTAATTTCGGCTTCGTAGAGCGTCATCTCTGTCGCACGAAATACAAACAGTCTGGTATCTATTAGTAACTGTTAAGGGTACGCATTCCACAGACACGAACTTGTTAGTGGGCGGAGCCTACAAGATTGTTGTTGGAAACGTGAACGCTAAAATTGCCCAAATTTTTTTTACGTACAAATAATATTAACATATAAATAAATACTATTTGATTATAAATTATCAATTGAAGGAGCAATTATCTTACTCCGTTTGTATGGAAAAGCGACTGGCACGCGTACCCAAATTATGATTTGATAGTGTGCGACAGAGATGACGCTCTACGAAGCCGAAGTTGACCGATTGTCTCTTTCCACAGGTCGATGTGTAATATTTACGGCCGGGTACTGTACCTTGGTAGCAAAGCAGAGGGTTTCGAATCCCACGCAGAATAATTATTCATGTAGTTCACAGATTATTGTCTGCGCTTGCATGCCGTAAAAATCAGGGTACAGATATACAGGGTTCGAGAGGGGGAGGTTTTACTTAAAGGGAATAAAAATGTTATTTATTTATTGTTACACAGATTAGTACAATTATTATAAAATACAGGACAGATACATCATAAATTTATTCATCATAATATTGTGCTTATTCACTCTTGTTTATACCCTTTCCAGCGTAAGTTTAGCTTTTTGACAGTTCACGTCCATGAAGTTTCGTAATACTTCCGCTTATTTTTCGAACAAATAATATTGTATTTCATGGACGTACCCATGTTTTTTTCAGTTACCATGCTTATTTAGTGATGGACACTTATAACGATTACCACCATTATGAAACAAATTACTGCTAATCGGTAGAAATAAATGCTATGAATAAACCTGAACTCTTAATACGTTTATAAAATGTAATATTTACTAGATTAGCTATAACCCGCGAATGTGTCACGATAAATTATGTATTTTTAAATAAGACCTAAGCTAACTATAATATTATTATTTTAAGCTATAGGTTTTATATATACACACCTCAACAAAGTCTAGGGATATTTGGTATTTACTCAATTAACTCCAAAATTATTGAATATAACATACAACATGTTTATATTTTTATTAAGGTAATTTATCAGGCAAGTATTGTTTTTGCGTAAATATTTTTTTATTCAAATAAATAAAAAAATTTGAAAATTAGTAAAACTAACACTGAATTTGTTTCTTAAGCAAAAGTGAAAATAAATCGAAAATTAATCTGTTTTTAACTGTAATGTGAGTAATCAGTAGTCAGTACATTAAAAAAACCGTAAATAACGGTCCTGAAACGGTTTTTCATGCTTTGATTAAGTTATCCAGGTCTTGATGCGGTATAATGTTACAGGTCCGACTAGGATACAAAAAAAGTTGCTCTTCCATCGCAAGTTTATGCAGAAAAATTCATCAAAGCCCTTTTTTTGAACATGTCCTACGCGTATTTTATGGTTTTGAGGTGAGACGATTGAGTGGTTCAGCATAAAATTGATACGTCGTGCTCCTGCAACCAGCTCGTCATCACTCTCGCTTTATCCGGACGGGTGTTATCGTCCATGAGCTTAAACATTTGGCTCAATTGTAGTCTACGGGGGTAGATTATTAGTTCTAGCTCCTCGTTAAGTTATTTTTCAGCCGTCATGGTGTTTCTGATCAAAACGCGCTCTGTTCTTCGACCGACACAAATTCCCGTCCAAATCATAATTGTTCTATCGTGGTATGAATAGTTTTTCTGAGGATGTTGTAGACAGCTACCACAACCAGGAACTCGCCAAGCACGTTCTCTACGTGAATCCGAATGGAAATCGAACCGGGACTCATGTGTAAACACCACTACCGAAAACAGGTCATCTTTGCAGAGCGAATGTTCACAACCTCCCTTTAGTCATCGTGCGCGATTTGCTCAACGTATTGCTGGAGTTCAAAGCGGTATGCGAGCGTAAAGGTGGGCTTCATGCCGACTTCTTCTGACAGTTTGGTCACCCGTAAGAGGCTCCACCAAGAGCTGGAGCCTCTAAGCCAGCTGCATGGTAGTAACATTTGGCTGCCTTTTCGCGGGAACTTGCAAAAAACGATCATGTCGTTGAGTGGTGATAGACTTTTTGCTGTGATATCTTTCAGCCACTTCACCAGTAGCACGATAACGTGGCCATAACCTTGATTTCATATTTTGTACTGTTCCAATCTCTTTAGCAATACTATGCTCAGTACCCGCAGCTGGGAGCATGCCTACTGCCCATTGATTTACAAAAAACCAAAGATACACACTCCACTTCCCAAAACCGTCCGCAACAAATGGGCGCATTGTGCACTCTTTTCAAATTAGTATCGCGTTGTTCTACCGGCATACGTCAATCATTAAATTTTATTGCTTTATGTGCATTACTTTTTAAATACAACTTTATGTCATGCGTGTAAGATTGAATTTGAAAAAAGAAATATGTTTACGATATTACTATACGTATTTATTGCGTATGTTTAATTTGGTGACACTTTTGGCTGTTAGTTTTGTTTGAAAATGTGCATCTAGGGTTTTTTATAAATCAATGCTACTGCCCTTAACATTTCCTCTATGTTGAAATGCCGCTGCTTGATGCACACAATATTAATCATTCGAAATAAACGTTTAAATCGTTATAAAACTTAAATTTTACACAAAAAAGCAGTCAAAACTTACTGTTGGTAAAGCAAATTTTCAAACTTGACTACGTTCAAGCCGCGTAAAGCTTTTATTTTTAATTTTATTTTTTAAATTCAAATTTAGAATGGTTGAAAAAGGTTAACAAAGTAAGTTTTCATCAAAAGAATTAAAAACAAATCAATAATTTTTGAGTTTTACAACTTAATACAAAATATCGTGAAAATATCCCTAGACTTTGTTGAGGTGTGTATTCTCTTAACATAGGTAAAGAAAGAAACAATAATAAAATGATAATGTAAGTTGATTTAAGGATCCAAATGTGTGAAATAAAGTAATTTCATAAATCGAAAAATCGCTTTACAATCGAATGGCATTACATTCGAGAAACTGCTGAACGTCACTAACTTCAAGCTGTCAAATGTTGTTAAATATAGTGGAAAGGGTATAATAAAAAGCGGTTAAGCATACTTATACATGAACTACGAACTTAAATCTGCTTTGATTCATCTACGTTCATACATGCACGTCGTTTTCCAGTGCTCATGAACTTGCCCCGACATACTTTTTAAGATTATTTTAAAGAAACACATTGTTTCAGATTACCTAAGGACGGCACGCCGCTCGTAGCACAACAATTATTACTGCATAGAGAAATAGAATTAGAAAAAGGTAAGTCTCAACATAATCCGTGTAGTGACAGAGTAAAAATACAGTGTGTCACCACCCCATCTCATCCCATGGCTGTCGTAAAAACCGACTTATGGACTATCTTTGAATATGTATTACCTTTACATAGAAAGAAGGAGAACTTGAAATTAAACCCTATACCAATCCGTCTGGCCAGCGTGGTGTTAGTAGGTCAAGTATCCCTCCGTCACGGGAGGAGGCCCGTCCCTGCAGTGGGTCATTAATGGGCTGTTAAGATGAAGTCTCAATCTTAGGTAATATTCTTTTAAGGCCTATTGTCCAGCAGTGGACTTCCATTGGCTGATTTATGGATGGATGAAGTGTCAAGATCCTACTAATATTATAAATGCGAAAGTTTGTGAGGATGTATAGAAGGATGTTTGTTACTCTTTCACGTAAAAACTACTGAATGAATTTGGATGAAATTAGGAATATAGGTAGTTTAGGGTGTAGAATAACATTTAAGCTACTTATATAACGTGGGTGAAGCCACGGGTATCAGCTAGTATAAAATAAAGATTTTTGTTAGTTGTGCTTAGAAATTTAGAATGGTGAAGAATATGATATCTACATTTATAATAGACCAAAAATTCCCCCTTACGAAGACGGGTCTTCTCCAGTGACAGAGAGAAACTTGACCTACTTTAGTTATCGCGTTGTCATCTGAGCCATATCATTTCTCTATATCTATCTCGCTTGCACTTGCGGGTCTTGTATTCTTATATAGTGACGAAAACATTGAAATCGTGGCTAGGGTTAGCTCAATCGGCAGACTTTTCCGCTCTGTATCGAGACTCAAATAACTTTGGGATCAAGCTAATAAACCATCGAAACATTGAAATTCCACAAAAAGTTCATGATAGGCGCACAAACTAGTAGAGTAGGTCTAGGAAACACGGAAAGTCAATCGGACAAAGAAATTATAAAATCTTTCTTAAACCACGATGAGAATGTCAGCTACAGAGTGCACGCAATGAACCTAGAAATGCAAAATGAATGGGTTACTAGGTGCGAGGGGTACTCCAGCTAAATCCCTCTACAATCTATTAAAAGAGCTAGGACTGCCGAGAACTTCAGTAAGCTCTGTACTATCACGAATGTCCAAAACGGCATTACTCGAACCTTTGTTTCCGGACTATACGCGTCCAGCGCCTTGACCGCTTGTCCATCCGAGTCACCGTCTCGTGACCCAAATTAGTTCATTGCTGTCTACGGAGCAATTAGCCCTCGCGATTTAAAACTCAATTGTTACGACGCCATCTAGGCGCGATCGCTATAAACTTTTAATGTGCACAGGCGCGTGGCACGTGCGCTCGTGCACTAACTCAGTGCACCGCTCGTCGTGCGCGTCGCTGTACTACGCGTGCGGGGTGCGCGCCGCCAGGCACAACGTGGCGCTCGAGCTGCTCGCGCACGCGCTGTCCGAGCCGTGCTTCAACGTGCTGAGGACTAAGGTAAGCGTTGAGACTCATCATCATCATAACAGCCCATTAATGTCCCACTTCAGGGACGGGCCTCCCCCCGTGACGGAGGGATACTTGTTTTTTTTAATGTAATAGGAGGCAAACGAGCCAGCAGGTCACCTGTTGGTAAGTAATCACGGCCGCCTGTAAACACCCGCAACACCAGAGGAATCACTTTTAAAACGGAGCACACTCGTTTCTTGAAGCTCCCCAAGTCGTAACGGTCCGGAAATATCGTCGCAGCGAGCTTCACAAAACAAAACAGTTGTTCGCGGTAGTTAGTTTCGCGAAAATCGCACAGTGGATGGCCGCCAACCATCAAGGTGATGACGATGGTAAGACAGTCGATTGCAAGTGGTTCTGTGGAGAAATTCAGCTGCGGGCAATGTCCAGAACAACTCCTCAGAGCACTCCCCGTGATAAATGCGGTAGAGAATGCAAATAGATCCTACATCTCTCCGCAAAGCCAAAGAATCGAGCCGACTAGAGAGCACCTGATTCTCAACAATTTGAGCCGCTCTTCGTTGGATGCGGTCAAATGGAAGGAGTTGATACTGGGGTGCTCCAGCCCAGAGATGGGAACAGTATTCCAGATGTAGCCGAAGCTGAGCCTTGTAAAGTTGTAGGCGATGGTTCGGCGTAAAATACTGCTCCATTGAGCACACCCGGCTTATGCGGAGCTAATTTAGCTTTACCTTCCAAATGATCGCGAAACTGAACTTCGCTCGAAATTCTGACACCCAGGATTTCAATAGACAGCTTGGCAACAAGAGGAGCGCCTTCGAAGTCAATACTCACAACGAAGGGAGATTTATTAGCGGTAAACGCGCAACCTGTGTCTTGGAGGGGTTGAATCGGACTAGATTTAGCCGACCCCAATCCGAAATCCGAAATGACGACCTCGATGGCGCGCCGGTAAAGCCAGCGGCTGCCGAGCATGAGGTTGTGGGTTCGATCCCCACGCAGGACAATAATTTGTAAGATCCACAAATTTTTGTCCTGAGTCTGGGTGTTATGTGTCCGTTAATTGATGTTTGTAAAAGTCCCCGCGACACAGGGCATGATCCCTAGTGCGGGAGTTGTCTTTTTTAAGAAGAAGAAGAAGAAACATGACTAAGCATGTTTTCGATATCAGACACAAGTTTGTTCCGGTTCTCATTGACGTTTGCCGATGAAATATTTGCATGACTGAAATACAGTGAATCCCCCGTACTGTCATCCGCATAACAATGAATGCTGTGGTTAAGCAACATGTCATTGATGTGCAGAAGAAACAGAGTTGGCAGCATACATCCCTGCGGGACACCAACGTTCACCGGTTTGAGGTCCGGAGAGAAAGCTGGTAACCCCCGTGCACAAGTTCTCGGGAAGCCCGTAAGCTGGAAGTTTTGAAAGTAGAGCCCTGTGCCAGACCCTATCGAAGGCTTTTGCTATGTCAAGGCTAACGACTAAAGCTGCTTTAGTAAAGCCTCCCCTTTACTCTCGATCGCCTCTGCCCAACTATGCGAGAGATAGACTAGTAGATCACCAGCTGATCGGCCGCTACGGAAACCGTATTGACGATCACTAATCAGCTGGTGCTCTTCTAGGTACTTAAGAAGCTGGCGGCTGGTAATGGATTCCATTACCTTGGAGAGAAAAGAGGTGATAGCTATCGACCTGTAATTGGACGGGTCTGAGCAATCACCCTTCTTAGGGATTGGGTGCACAAGGGCTGTCTTTCAGGAATTCGGGACGACGCCAGAAGAGTAGGAGAGCCGAAAAAGACGCGTTAGAACCGGTGCCAACTCAGGAGCGCATGGTTTTAATACAGTTGGCGGAATGCCATCCGGCCCTCTTGACTTGTGAATATCAAGAGAAAGCAGAGCCTTGCGAACGGAACTTTGAGAGAACCGAACGTTTGGCATGGAGCTCGCAGTTCGTACAGTGCTTTAGGTGAGGTGGTGCATTTCCCCAATCATCCAGAGTCGAGTATATCGAGAGTCGAGAAATATCCTTTTTGAAGGATCTGGCTGCAAAATTATACTTCTTCTGTAGTTTGTTGGCGTTTGGATCTTTCGAAGCCACAGGGCCAACCCAGGCTCGGTTACATTCCTGCTTCCAGCGAGATGCTGATTTGCAGGAATGACCGAATCAAGGATGGGTTCCACCGCCGACGGTAATCACAGAACTCGGAATATAAAGTTCCATGCCCTGAATTTAGGACGACATCAGCAATGGAGTCGGCAGCATCATTAGGACCATCACGCTAGAAGCAAATTTGCCGCCATGAGTAACACGCGAAGATAGTTCGCATTCCATCCCAATCAGCTGACTTGTGCCAGCTGGCCAGATGGATTGGTACAGGGTTTAACTTCAACTCACTTGGATAGATTGAGAAATTTTTAAAAATTTTGTCGTTCTAAATTATATGGGGTAGGGGGTTTCGCAAGGTACTCTTCTTGGACCTGTTTTATTTTTAATCAATACGGACGTATTAATGACTCCTTTTACCTAGCAATACAAAACAAGTACTACCCGGTCACATTATCTCGAAACCTGGCGTCGATGACGTCACGTCGCGTCGGACGTATCACTGATGCGTCCGTGGCGAGCGCGGGGGATGAAAGGAGAACGGGACGAGAGGTTCGCATTCCAGCGAGGTCTCTAGATAATGTGACCGTGTTTTATTCTCGACTCTTTGTTGGTAAAAATACAAGTATGCAGTTTGCATTTGCGAGTTGTAACTAAGTCATTAATGGATCCGTTCTGCTCACGATGGAAACTGGGTTTTTGAATGTACGAATACGGTTTCACTTGTAATGTGGAGCGTGTTGGGGAGGCCTGTGTCCAGAAGTGGACTGAGGGCTAGTTGATTGATTGAATACGGTTTGATAGATATTTATACAATTTGTTACATTGCAGCGTCATCTAGCGACTTACTCAAGCGAACACCTACCTACACTATCTCAGTACCCCTCACAATCAACAGATGTCGCCACTACGTCCTGAATCGCGATATCAAGATTCGCACACCGATTCCGCATATATACAACGTCCAACGAAGAACCGCCAGGCATGATCACCCTCGGCTGGTCGGAGGATCCTCCCTTTTCGTTGAAGGCGTGGTGCTGTTACGTCGCCGCGACCTTCACAACACAATGCAAATATATTTAATTTCAACTAACTATGACACATTTCGTCTCCAGGAACAATTAGGTTACATAGTGTTCAGCGGCGTGCGTCGGTCTAACGGCGTCCAGGGACTGCGCGTGATCGTGCAAAGTGACCGCCATCCCAAGTATCTGGAGACCAGGATAGAAGCCTTCGTCAAATCTGCTGAGGTGAGCACCATAACCTACATATTTCTAACCATATACAGTATGTAAAGTGAGACAAAGGCAATACTCTAGGGCGTGAAAGATAACATTATTTAATGCAGGAAAAAAAATACGACGCGCAGCGCGTCCAGCCACACATAGTTAATGTTTGAGGTTTTTTTTGTCAAAAATTAAGTACCTAATTTTATTACATAATTCGGATCAGAATCACATACAGAGTCACCTCCTTAATTATTGCCGATGATTCGGAAAACACCCTGTATATTATTATGTCAAGCCTGAATATCTGCCGCCGAATCATTGATCAGATTCTTTGACCCAGTTAGTGGTTCCAGTGGGCAGTGTTCTCAACAGGCTACGGTCACAGATTGCTGTAGACAGAGTCTTGTCACTGGGTTAGAAAGCGGCAAAAAGTAGTCTGTGTTACTCTCTAGATAATGACCTCGCGCAACGATTGCATTTTTTTTTTGTAAGTAAATAAATATTCCTCACACTTTCACACAACGCCACCTAGTCCCAAACTAAGCAGAGCTTGTACTATGGGTACTAGACAACGGATAAACATACTTAAATACTTTTTTTTGTTGTAAATACATACATAGAATACATATTATATATAACTAATATGTACTATGCTCATGTAAATATATTTGTTATTTGCTTACAGAGTTACCTAGAAAAGATGACAGAAGAAGAGTTTATGAAGCACAGAGCTGCTCTAGCCGCGCAGAAGTTAGAGAAACCGAAGCGTATGTCCAGCAAAGCGTCGCAGCTGTGGAGCGAGATCACTGCACAGGTATCATCATTATCATAACAGCCTATTATTGTCCCACTGCAGGGACGGGCCTCCTCCCATGACGGAGGGACACTTGGCCTACTAATACGACGCTGGCCAGACGGATTGGTATAGGGTTTAATTTAAGTTTTCTTCTTTTTATTTCGTAAAAGTAATATTGACGGATAGACCCTTAGTCGGTTTTTACGACACCCGTGGGATGAGATGGGGTGGTGTCTGTGGAGGTCGCGGTGACGAAACAGCAGCACGCCTCCAACGAAAAGGGGGAGAATCCTCCGACCAGGCGAGGTGATCGTGTCTGGCGGGACAACAGCACAACGGTTGTTCGTTGGACAACGTCCGTATAATATGTGAGTAGGGTATTATTGGGCATTCTGTACCACTTTCGTCCAGTCGCTCCGCGAAACAAGTTTCGCTCTCGCTCAGGACTCGTGGTCCAGAACGCCCAATAATATCCGATCGATTAACGGTAACATTTTAGTTAGTTCACAAAACGGTAAACGCTCATTGATTGTAAAACAGTCACACTACGCACGCCTGCGATGTTTTCCCTATTTCTTGTGTTCGTCATAGCATGGATATTATTATCTAACGTTAATAACGATACCAACATTGTTTGCGAACCGACAAATGTAGCAAAACAAAAAAAACAACTATAGATGTTAGAACTCACCTGTGACTAGTTGTGTGGGTTGACGTGTCTCTCGGTGAAACAAGTTCTAAATTAGTCCAGATTGCCTAATATAAAAAAATTAACCATAAGTACTTACCTGTTAGCTATACCACACTTGTAACCTTTACCAGACCTATTTGTTATCTATACTGTATTTATTCAGTGTACCGTACTTGATATTAGGTTTATAACAAGCACGGTACACTCATTGTGTTTATAATTAGTAAAACAACGATTGGGTACATCTTAAATAAATAATTTATTTATCACTAAACATTTTCGGTTCCTCAGTAAATAATGTGTCGATCGAGCGTATAAATTCTTGCAGCTTGCGCCACTGAGGAGAATCACTATTCACTTGAGCTTTCAAGCGGAGAAGGGCTTTTTTCCACAGTTCTAGCGAGTCTGTCCCATGGACATCGTTCGTCTTGTAAATTTTGAAGTCAATGTAGTACTCTCCTTCAGTAGTAGCGTATCGCCGCTCGTTACCGTTGGCGACCTTGTTTATTAAATATGATGCTAACTTAGAATCTTCTTTAAATTCTGAAGGAGTTTTGCATTTCCTTATACCGAAAATGTCAACGGGTTCGGTTTTCTTACTGAAACAATAAGTAGTTTTTAGTAAACAGTTAGGTAAATAAAATTCTGTTTGTTGTTAGTATAACCGAGTGGTTGTTTGTTAGTATGATAGAGTCCTGAAAATTAATATTAACATACACAGCAACCTACTTTTATAAAAATAATATTAGAGTCTATATTTTCGTGAATACTTTTATTTACCGATCTAAATTCAGACTATCTCTAGAAAGGAAAAATACTAAGTAAATACACTGTTGGGGATCGAACCCAGCAACTTTAATTCACCAGCTGTGTTTATCTAGTGTAGTACAGTACGTTATACACATAGTTGTTTCACACTCACAACTTACTTAAAACCTTTTTATCAAAGAATTAGAATATATTGCATTACTAATTTATAAATATAATAATTTATATTATTGCAAACGATTGTGTACAGAACGTTAAATAAAATATATTAACATCCAATATAACCTGATCACACATTGTATAGTCTTTCCATACAATAAGAGGTCAGAATAAAATGGTATTAATAATTAGATTTGACGTTGATTGTACATATTTAATAAAAGTTTAATTACGTACCTTTTACGAATCGAATTAGTCGATGGAGTTTTACGTTTCCTTTTTCCATTGCTGTCTGCAAAATGTTTCGATTTAGCTCTGCCTTCGTCTGCGACCTCCTGATAGCTGTACTCGCTCTCTGATCCGGACCTGAAATAGCACAACATAATTATTAGTAGGGTACTCTATCATTATTTTTACACCCTACCCAAAGTTATTCTAAAACGTTAGGTACTTAAATGTAATTTTACTTGAGTAAATGTATAGACAGACAATAACATCATGCTCAAGCCAAGATTACAAGTTGAGTAAAGTTAAAATCATAAAATCAAAGTTGAACTTAACGCTTTCTTTCTTCTTATGTAATTACTAAAGATACATAATGAAACATTTAGCTAGTAATTAAGAAGAAAATCAATTGAATACGGTACATAGATTAGATAGTATACTTATGTACTTACATTATAAATGTTATGGTGCTGATGATGATAGGTACAGCAGGCAGGTGTCGTCAGGCAGTTTGAAGCGCAGCGGTTCTTTGTATACTTCTTGATGATTACTTCCACACTTGCAGACTTAGTTTCGTTTAATGTACGGTAGTGAAATAATGTTTAGCTTATAAATCAAGAAACATGTAAAACAATGTTAATTTAAAAAAATATTAAACAGACATGTTATTGGTGTATCAATTGACTTTTTTTCTTGTACGGATTATACTTGGTCAAAAATGATGTCTAAGGAATTTTGAATAAAATCGAACAAAATTGCTGACTATAAAATAAAAATATAGTGCAAGTAGCCTGACTACGTCATATCAAGTTCTATGGTTCCGTATAATTATGTATTTATTTTAAATCAAAATAAATGCTATGCGGTAAGTACCTATTTAAATTTTAATTGGAATTGTTAATTTTTATAATATTATGACTTATTTTTATGTGATAAACACAAGTAATTTGTATTTTACCGTAAGATTGTAAGAACCGTTAGTCGATAAATTGTAAACTCGCACTGAGATGTACAATTTATTGCTTTTATTTCATATTATATTATAAGTTTATAGTTTCACAGATTAGTGTAACTAACAGTTGAAGACTGTCAGTTTCTGACTGAAATAAATGGAATGGATTAAGTCATCTCAGTACGCGTTTACAAATAATCGACAGTGTATAAACTGATTAGTTAATTAATAAACTGGCTGTTCTTACAATCTTACGTTGACATATACAATATCTATATATGGTACGAAATTAACTATAATAAAGGGAGCTAAACAATAATAATAATGCTATTTGTAAATTTATAATCATTGATATTTTTGTTAATAGAATATTATCGTAAATCCATAATAATTATTTATACCGATTTAGATCTACTGTACCCTAATAAAAAGTAGGTTGAGCGCACGTATTTAGTTACATATTAGCAAATTTCAAGCGTTTCCAATAACTGGTAATAATTATTTGTGTTAATATTAAATTGCTGAATTAAATACCTACCTAGCTATCTAATAAATCGAATAAATATTTTTATAATACAAAATTCTAAGATTACTTATATTAATTAATTTTAACGAATTACTTGCATTCAGCAGACGTGTATTTAAATACAGCAGAAATTTAAGTACTTAATATGTGAATACAAAATACTCCACGACTCAAAAAGGTAATAACTATTATGTTTATTAAGTTAAATACATAAGGAAGCTGTTTGATAGAAGTATGTATACTTACATATATTATATACTTCTTTCTTTTTATATATTTCTTTTTTTACAGAATATTAAATTAGAAAAAATAATCGAGAAGTGATATCGATGAATCAAAATCAACTAAATACACATTTTGAATTAGACATAGAAGTGTACGAGCTGAAATCATTGTACCCACTTGCACATTGGCAGGTAATCTAACAGGAAAATATTTATTTTATGTTACAGATTTATTGTACCTATGTTTTGCTCTTTTTGAACTTTAAATAAGTAATAATATCTACCTCTTGTTATAATAATATATACCTATTTATATTAAATGCAGTTTTTTTTTTTTTCAGGATGAAAAACTAATTTGCTATATAAATGATCGAAAGAGAACAGTTGATTCCTGTATCAACATAAACTAAAATTAAAGATACATAGATAGTTAGAGACTGAAGTGTTCCAGCTGAAATCATTGTACTTCTTAGGTACACAATGAAACAAGGTAAAAGAAATATATATTGTATGTTTCTTTCGTTTTTAACTTTTCTTAAGTAATTATACCTCTTAAATAGTTTTTTTGTTTTGAAATACATTATGACTATGACTTAAATATAACTATTTCATAATACTGTCCACAGGCTAAAAGTTCAAAGGTGTTCAATTATGTCACCTAGGTACCTATTATATATATATATTTTTTTTTTTTTCAGAGTGAAAACTAATTAGCTAGCTAAATGGTCAAAATAGAACTGAATCGCTCAATCCTGTATCAATATTAAGCTGAAATTCAAGATACTTACAAAATAATAGTTTAAGTAAGATAATTATTTTTTAAAGTAGGTATTTACGATAAGAGTCATTTCATATCATCATCATATATCTTATAAATTATACATTATTAACATCATATTTTATAAACTAAACTTAATATTGTATAAAAAATATTGTTAAAAATATTGAAGTAGGTACTTAACTTTAACTACTCTCTAATAATGCCTCATTGCACAGTTTGTAAAATATTTGTAGATAATCGACGATGGTCTGGTCACTTACGAAGTAATAATCATAAAAACAATAGCACGACCCCATTGTATGATAACGTTGAAATCATTAATTCTTCCTTTAAATCTCGTATTATAACTTACAGAATTCTTGCCACCGAAAAACAGTTAAATATATTGCCTGAGATGTTTCTCCATAATAACCAAAAACAAATTAAGAACCTAATCGATCAATCGTTACAAAGACATACATCAATTAAAATTAATTTTGAACTTTTCTCTGTTTTTCTTATGTATAAAAACGAACACCAAGAAATTAAATCGTTCACCACAAAAAATTATGTTATTCATTTAAATTATGATTTCGAATCAATTTACAAAACTATACTTTTAAATTTATTAAAGAAAATTGAAGAGTTTCAGGAAAGAGATAGTGGATGGACATTTTTAAAAAATTCTCATTTAGAAATCAATATAAATAAATATCAGCCTCTCGGCGGATCCAAATTTATAGCTTTACCAAAATTTATAATAAATAAAAAAGCTGTGTTAAATATTAGAAATAATGATAGTTATTGCTTCTTGTGGTGTATTGTAGCTGCCTTGTATCCCACAATACAACATCCTGACAGAGTATCGTCGTATCCTCATTTTCGAGATGTTTTAAATATTAATAATTTATTATTTCCAATTACATTTTCGGACATCAATGTTTTTGAAAAAAATAACCCCTCTCTGAATATTTTCGTTTATGGATTGAAAAATGATAGAACAATTATTGGACCTTTGTATAAATCTAATAATAGTAAAAAATCAAAGAGTATACACCTTTTGTTTTTAGAAAATAATACACATTCCCATTACTGTCTAATTAAAGATTTGCCACGTTTGGTTAGAAATCAAATAACTAAACATCATGGTAAATTGTACTTCTGTGAAACATGCTTATTATTTTTTCCGAATTCAAGTAAATTTGAATCACATTTATGTGGAGGAGTTGTTACAGTTTTACCTGAAAAAGGTTCATTTTTAAAATTTAAAAATTATAATAGAAAACAAAATATTCCATTCGTCATATATGCTGATTTCGAAACTTTACTCAAACCGATTTCCGGCGACGAATTGAACACCGGTAATACGTCATACTCACAAGTACACGTGCCTGCTGCGTTTGCATATAATATAGTATCATCATTCACTGAACATTTTAAAGGTTACAGAAGTTATCGAGGCAAGGATTGTGTAACAAAATTTGTACATTTTCTTACTGAAGATGTTAAGAAAATATATCATAAATATTTGACTAAAAATGAAACTATGATATTCACAGAAAACGATGCTGTTAGTTTCACTAGTGCTATTAAGTGCCACATTTGTGAACATTTATTGTGGGGAGATAAAGTAAGAGATCACTGTCACATTACTGGGCGATATCGGGGTGCAGCACATAGACACTGTAATTTACAACACAAGTTACCCAAATTCATTCCGATATTTTTCCATAACTTGTCAGGATATGATTCTCATTTATTTATTAAAAAATTAGGTGAAATTCCTGGTCAGATAAAAATAATACCAAAGACCAAGGAAAAATACATATCCTTTTCAAAGTTTATCCCTATTGATAATAACGAGTATATACAATTAAGATTTTTAGATTCGTTTAACTTTTTAGGAACAAGCCTTGACAAACTTGCTAAAACAATGCAAGTTAAAGATTTTATTAACCTTAAATTTCATTTTCCTGATAAAACACAATTAAATTTATTAACACGAAAAGGTGTATATCCTTACGATTATATGACAAATTGGCAATGTTATAAGGATAAATCTTTACCATCAAAGTGTCATTTTTATAATTCATTAACTAACGAAAATATTAGCGACGAAGACTACAATCATGCTAAAACTGTTTGGGATAAATTTAATATACATAACTTAGGAGAATATACGGATTTGTATTTAAAAACAGATGTACTTTTGTTGACAGATATTTTCCAAAATTTTAGGAAAACATGTAAACAACATTACAACCTCGATCCTGCATTTTACATAACAGCACCTAGTTTGTCCTTTGACGCAATGTTACTTAAAACAGGTGTTGAATTAGAACTTCTGTCGGACTTAGCAATCGTTAGAATGATTCAAGATGGTATTAGGGGAGGCTTATGCATGTGTTCCCGTCGGTATGCTAAGGCTAACCATAAATACATGTCTGACTATAATACATCTAAATCTTCTAGTTTCATAGTATACCTTGACTGTAATAATCTTTACGGTTATAGCATGTGCCAGTATCTACCATATTCAGGTTTTAGGTTTCTTAGTGAACGCGAATTGTATAATTTACACGTAGAAAATATTACAGATAATGCTGAGTGGGGATTTATATTAGAAGTTGATCTTTTATATCCTGAACATTTACACGATTACCATAACGATTTGCCTTTTTGTCCAGAGAAATGCATTCCCCCAGGCGGTAAATCTAATAAACTAATTGCTAATTTATATAATAAGTATAACTATGTCATACATTATGTACATTTAAAAAAATGTATAGAACATGGTTTAATACTACGTAAAATACATAGAGCTATAACTTTTAGACAGAGTCCTTACTTAAAGCAATATATAGAATTGAACACACAATTACGACAGAAGGCACAAAGTGCCTTCGAACAAGATTTTTTTAAGTTACTGAATAACAGTGTTTTTGGTAAAACATTAGAAAATACTGAAAAAAGAGTAAGCGTACATTTAGTTAATCAATGGAGCGATCAAAATAATCGTACCAAAAAGTCCATATCCGCTGAAAGGCTTGTATCCAATCCTTATTTCCATAGTGCTTCAATTCTATCTGAAAACTTAGTTGCAATACAAATGAGGCCAGACCAAATTATTTTAGATAAACCGATTTATATAGGATTCACTGTATTAGAACTTTCTAAGTCACACATGTATAATTTTCATTACAATATTGTAAAGCCTTATTACAAAGAGCGAGTACAGTTGTGTTATACAGACACGGACTCTTTTGTGTACGAAATATATACTAATGACTTTTACTATGATTTAAAGTATCAGTTTTTACAATATTTTGACACCAGCAACTATGAAGCTATGAACTATTTTAAGATACCGCTTATCAATAAAAAAGTTCCTGGTTTATTCAAAGATGAAATGGGAGGAGAATATATCTCCGATTTTGTTGGTTTAAGATCTAAATTGTACTCTTTAAAAACTCAAAAAAAAATCACTAAAAAAGCAAAGGGAATAAAGTCATGTGTAGTAAGAGATTTAAGTATTACAGATTATAAAAATATTTTATTTAATGGTGGAGTTATCCATAGAAAAAATCCAATGTTTAAATCAATAAAACACGAAATATTTACGCAGTCTATCAACAAAATTGTATTATCTAACAACGATGATAAACGAGCGATATCTTTGGATAAAATATCAACACAAGCTTGGGGTCATTCATATATGCTTAAAACTAAAGATGAGGTTTAGACTAAGCTTTCTTTGCTGTGAAAGTGTATAAGTAAATTACTACTTTATTTTAGTATTAAGGTATTAGATTTAAGTATCGATTGTATATGTAAATATATTAATAAATGAAAATATTAAAAATATATTTAAGTTCCATCTAAATATCTACCTACTTAGTAGGGTTAAGTACTGCTTTTGTTTATGTAAAAATAAAATGTTGACTACATTTACTTGTTTTATTTAATTTATAAATATAACCATTATAATCCATGCGAACAGAGTCGCAACCATAAATAGTTTTTTATGATTATTATATAAATATGCGTTTGCTATGACCTACTTTCAACCGTATGACAATACATACGCTTAGCAAGCGTTTTACGAACAACGTTTCGTAATGCCCTCCTTGATGGTTCGGTGGTAGCGTAAGCGACTAACGTGCTCGAAGCTGTGGGTTCGAATCCCATGCAGGACAATTATTTGTATGATCCACAAATTGTTGTCCTGAGTCTGGCTGTGATTTGTACCCAATAGTTTAAATATATATGTAAAAAGTCCCCGCGACATACGAGTAATACCTAGTGCAAGAGCTGTTGTCTTTAAAAAATAAAAACAATAAAATGTTTTTATTAGATGAATATTAGCGAAAAATATATAAAAATGAAATGTTATATTGTTATCAATTCATGATGATATATACATAAGACCATCAGTTTATATAAGTACATGCATAATATTATATAACTATGTAAATATTTTTCTGTCGCTCATTTCCACTATTTTGGTATTTGAAATCGAATTAACTATATACTTAACCAATTATTAATTCAAGCGAACAAAGTCACGAATAAAACCTTGTACAAATTATGTTCTTTTTCTATTATAAAGTTGGATTATAGTTGAATATAAAAACATAGAAGTATATAGAACAGGATGTAACACGAGACCAATATACCTACATTACATACAACCAACCTACATTATAAAATGCAATACAGACAATAATGATATACTAGCGATTGCTCCAGTCATCGCTTAGATATAAATGTTTTTTTTTAATATTAAAAAAAAAACTGTATTAAGAATATAACAATATTCTTAATATATATTTTTTTATATGTAGTCATGTAGTAGACTTTTTCAAACTGACAAACATACTGTGCAAATATTTCTTCTTGCAGACACAATATGCATTATTAGCATTTTAATATATAGATTGAATTAATTTGTATAAAATACTTTATTTTTTTCAATTACGAAATATTATTTAACTCGTGTACTTGTGCTACAGAATCATGTCAATGGTAAGTTTTTAATTAATAAAATAAAATAAACTTTGGTTACCTTTGGGTTCAATAAAACAGTAACTTATTTTAACAACGTGTTAATGATTTAATTATAATTTGTTTCAGATTTCCGACTCAACGATTATGTTCAGTCAGTATGCTCAGGATCCTAATGAAGACTATAACGAGATGCTTCGCAAGGAAACCGTATGCTGCAAACAAGTAACGAAAGATAAGACGTTGAAACAACGACGTAAGGAGAGATCGAAGAAACTGAAATCTTCAAAATCTTACGTAATGAGTCGACCACAACGACCTGGCATTAAATTGATAAAAGTTTCAGTGCTAGACCTATGTAATAACACTCCTGAAACCTATGATAGTGATAGTGATTGCGAGAACGTTATACTAAGCGCGCAATATATTGTTAAAGACGCTAATGATTCTGTTCTGGACGAAACTGAATCATTGGTGAAAAAAATCTCAAAATCTTTAATAGATAATGATTTTTACTGATTTTTTTTAATATTGTAGTTAGTTGATTAGGTTATGTTTAATGTAATAAATTGTATTCATTTTATGTCTCTAATGTGTATTAGATATTAATGTACGTATATTTGTAATAAAATAAAAGCATTATATATTTGTAAAAAGTATTTTTATTTCCTTAGAATAATAGATTACAATTTGAACTTTTACTATTTTCTAAATATTTTTTTATACATATTACATTTTTTAGTGCACAGTGCTTTAAATGATAATTACAATTAAAATTATTTTTTACACCACTGAATGTTTTGTGTAGCACAGATAAATTAGGACATTGTTTTTCGTCAAGTTCTAAGACATTACAATTCACACACAAGTCCTTAACCCAATTAATTTTCTCCAGACCTTTTACAATAATATCCTTACTTTCCAGGTATTGGACAATTACACGATGAAATTCTCTATAGTCTATGAAACCTTCGTTCCAATAAATTCCTCTGTTTCTTTCCAACCATTTAACTTGCTTTTTTTCGTCATTTGTTAAATATTTAAACAAGTAAGGTGGCTTGATTAAAAAAGTTTGTGTGTATTCAGAAGTGGCTAAAGCTAACTCCTTTACTATAAAATCGTTGTTAAGGTCTTTAAATCCTTGGACATCTAATATGATAGTATCTGGGCTCATGATATTTTCTTAACGGTGTTACTCAACGGCTTATACTCAATTATGCAGTCGTTTAGTATGAGACAGTAAGCAGATGTTTGATCTGGTATATCTGAATCAGTTTCAATTTCCACTCGTACATCTACGACAGAGCCTCCTTTTAGATTATCAGCTTGTCTAGAACAGTCGACAACAAATAACGGTGCTAAGTCTTTAAACTGTTTTTCACTTAATAAGGGTTCCGCGCGACGTCCGTAATATGACTGTTGAAATCTAGTGTATTGCTCGTATAATAAAGCAACTCTGTTATTAGCAAAGTTAACATTTAGATTTTCATAAGGGAAATATGTTGAATTTAGGTACACTCTAACATCACGAATATGACAATGATCGAACTGAGACATGTCAGCACCTGAATTATTTTTTCTTTGAGTCTGTAGTCCAATAATAACAAAGCGTGGTTTCTCTATTTGTGACGAAGTTTTAATAGACCAAGTATGTTTTGTGGTTTTAGGTAATGCGGGATATTCGTACAAGTCCCAATTTCTGAATATCATCTGGAGCGGTCGATCTTTTTCTAACATTTTTAACAAACTTATTTTTTCTCTATCTGATACCTTAACATGAGGCACGCGCCATATGATTTTATTTATAAGAACATCTTCTATAATTTCACCTGTATTAAGTTTTACAGCATTTAGGTTAGTGTTGCTTCTTAACAATATCAGTTCGTGTCTACTGTTTATTACAACTTTCTTAAAATCTTCTGCGAACCCGAGGATATTACAAAGAGGTATAGATGCTGAAAATCTACCACCATTCACATTTTTTATACCATCTATATTCCAGCCCCAGGCATAAGACATCTTTGATTCACTCTCATTCATTGAAATTAACGACTTCATTGTAGTTGTTATGCCAGCATTTTTAATTTTATCTATTTCTACTCCATTAAGCTCGTACCTTATGTCTTGAAACAGATAGAGTAGCGCATTATTCGTAAAATTGATGCTACTAGCAACGTCTTTCAAATCTTTTTTACTAACGATAACAGTTCCTTCCAAATACAAGGTGCTTGCTGATGGTAATATGTACAAATCTTGTTGGTTGATAGGTATACGAATTTCATCATTTCTATTGAAACTTGTTACATATGGCTTGTAAGAATGGAATTCTATTCCCTCAACAGTATTATCGTAAGTTGGTGTGGATAAAACATCTAATATATTCATTTTAGTAAACCGATTGCTTTAAGAAATATCTTATTTTCTTTAGTTAATTTTATTTTCTTTTTCTTCGAGATAGCTCTTGTTTGGGTGATAGCTTGAACTGAACTGATATGTTTATTTTCTTGAAGCACATATTTATTGTAATCAATCATTTTTTCTTCTTAGGTGTAAATACAGTTGAACTTCTTCACCTCGTAAATTTATTAAACGGTTATTTATATCTAATAACCTAATTCGTATGCTGTTTATATTTTTTTGGTTAATCGGAAAGTATATTACGTTCTTAGGAATTTCTATTATTCTGTATCCAGGTGGTACGTTCAGTGCAAATTCGTGTATAATGTGACTGGATTCTCCGTTTATGTACGAGCCGCTTACAATATCACATTCTATCCTGATCACGGTCGTAGGTAAAATGTTGACTGGAAACTCAGACACATGCCATTTATTTCCTTCCAAGATCTGTTTCTTAAACCCTAACAAACTGCAGAAAGTGTTTTCTTTATTAAAATTTATATTTTTTGTGCAGTATATACTAGTTTTTAGAGTGTTATTATTACACTCTAATTTGAACACAGCGTCCTTTATTTCTGATTTTAAATAATCACCGATGTCTTGTAATTCATAGGTGCCTTCCGGTACTTCAATAACTTCATTGGTGTCATAATATAACTTATTATTTCTTTTGTCAATGTTTGGAATAGAGTTAAATGTTGAGAAATGCAATAAGGCGCATTCATATTGTTCAGATAATTGTAGTGTGTTAGTATAGTACACAGATAAATCTGAAGAGTTCCCAGTTATCGACAAAGTGAGTGACATCTTGCAAATGGTTTAAATTAAACAAACGCATAAAATTTATATGTTTTTATTCCAATATTTCCACAAATATTCTAAACATAAATGTCCACAATTTACAGAATTAAAATTTTGATATCTTGTATAATTATAAAAAACATTATAATTTTTAAAATACTTCATCAATTCCCTGGGGGGTTTTAAATCACCAAAGCTGTCAAAATATTCACAGTAATTATTAACTTTAACATAAGCTACCCAATGTGTTCCTTCGTTTTTTGCATTATCCAAGTTCACTATACCACACTCAATCCGTTTTGGTGAACTTGGTAACTGATCCTTCATGTACACTCCTCGAAAGTGAGGAATGTCTCGTGCATGATTTTCAATATCCAAATTAGTTAAAGGTCGATTAGGTAGCTTCCACTTCAGTTTTTTGGAGATTTTATATATAATCCTTTGCCATTTTTATGTTGTTTTATGTATAAACCCTTGCCTATGGCTAATGTCTCCATAGATCTGTTATGTCGTTCTGTTTCTTGTAAATTCTTTTGAGCTGCTTTATATTCATTCACCGTTTTTGCTATACCGGCTACGCCACCAGCTAAAGAGCCTAAAGCTGATAAACCAGCAAAAATTGGAATTAAAGGTAGAATTCCTCCAGTTTTTGGTAACGGTATAACTCGTGGTATTCGCATATTTGGAGTGCATGGAAAAAGTTTCTTTGCAACTGAGTATGCGGTGTTTATTAATGTTTTACTGTTTTTGGGTTTCATTTTCTTAACCACAGATTTAATTTTTGATATAAAACTATTAAACGCCTTAACGCCAGCACCAGATTTTAATTTAGCTTTCATAACTTTGCTCACTAACCAGGAACTAAGTTTTTCTCCTTTTCTTGCATCTTTCGATTTAAGTCTTTTTTTAGCCATATCTAGTAGTTGTAAATCAGCTTTGTGTCGATTGGGTAAGTCTTTATGGTTATCATATGCAATATCGTGTTGCATACAAGCTTCGTCTAGCTTATTAACACCTCGATCACCTCTGAGTAATCTTTTTTTTAGTTTTGTGCCTGGTCCGCAATAGTTATAACCAGGCAGGTGAAGTTCAAACGGTAGATTATCAATAATAGTGTTAAGCAGTCCACCTCCTTGCATTGCTCAAAGTAAAGTAAATATAATATATGTAAGGAATATGGTTATATAATTGTTATTTCAATCTGTTATTGCGGTTTTATTAATCCAACTGTTATCATCATTGCTTAATCCCAACCATTTTACGAATAATTTATTTCCTTTTCTTTTTAAAACCTTTTCAATCAAGTACACACCAGGATGATGAGATTTTTGGAGTTCTTGTTCGTAAAACGTGCCTAATATTGGTTGTTTTCGCTGATCTTCTATGTAATATGTTGTTGGTTTCGTTTTATTGATCTTTTTTATGATAAACAGCTCAGTAGACCAATTAGGAGTATATCCTTTTTCAAATATATGTTTGTATTTACTAATTCGTACATTGTCACCGACTTTAAATTTAGGTTTAGACCGAATACATAAATGATTTTGTGATTTATTAATATTATTTTTTATTAATAACTCATTTGATTTTTTCACATCGGAAGGTTTGCATTGAATAGTACGATGATATGTATTGTTATATGTCTTCAATATATTTGTCAATATCGATCCTAACCAATTATAGCTTCCATTTAAACTAAAACATTTGTATAGTTTATTTTTGATAGTCTTTATTAATCTCTCGACTATTGAAGCTTTCTTGGTAGAAAAAGTAGAATAGTGGTTAATGTTAAACCTCTTCATAAGATTTTTAAAAGTTGTATTATAAAACTCTTTTCCAGAATCAGTTTGTAAGTTGATTGGTCTGCGATGGCTACTACGTAATATTTCATCGAAAGCATGTGTAACATCTATCATGTTTTTAGATTTCAATGGTTCAGCCCAAGCGTATTTAGAAAAGCAATCAATCACTAATAAAATATAATTATATCCTTTATTACTTTTTCTTAACGTCTGTATATCTATCAGATCAGCTTGCCATAAATCATCGATTCCTTTCAATATTACAGGTCGTCGCAGAAAGTTTTTTCGTGCTGCTTTGTGTATTTCATTAACAATTTGTTGCTTTATCATTATGATTAATTAACTTGTCTACAGTGGTTTTTGTATAAAATTTGTCTTCTAAATGAAGCAAAGTATTTGTAAACTTTGTATTTAAAATACTTTGAACGTGTAGCGACTTATTAATTTCTTGTATAATTTCTGTTTTAATTTTATCTACGTATTCCTTATTTACCACGTCATCAGCTTCTTCAGGCAGTCTAATACCTCTTAGTCGTGATGCTTTCAAATCAAAGTCACCGTTTTCAGATTTATACAAAGCGTTATTATTAATCTCGAATAACTCAGATAAACGCATTCGTTTATGAATATAATGACCGAATTTGTCTACATTCATGTTTAGAGTGTGTTGTACTGTAAGGTTAGAAATAAAATGAACATTATATACATACAACTTTTATTTAATAATAATTTTATTTTCACGTAATTCCTCAATAATAGACATAATTTCATTATCTAAGCCTGTATTGCCAGCATCTCGAGATGCTATTAACAACTTTAATCTATCAACTAATTCATTTGGATCATCCCAATAAATGTAATCCACATTTTGTCTCCACATTTTTTTCATTGACATTCCTTTACCTTTAGATTGCTTACCAGGAATTGTACTTTGTACTGAGAAAAGCGGTTTAATAACTTGTAAATATTTCATTCCCTTATTACTTTTTATTGGTTTATTTGGTTCGAAATCTCTACGATGTGCATTTGTATCAAGCAACATCGATTTATAATTTTGCATGTCACTCTCTGTAACTACGCTTAAATCTACATTCTTTTTTAATAACAATTGTTTCAAACCAGGTGTATTACGATATTTACAACCAGCTACTACAATAAATTCATCACCAACTGTTATATTAGCAGACCCTAACATAAATTTCCCTTGATCTACTCGAACGCCAAACGGGATGTCTCGTAGGGCTTCTGAAGATAACGACCAGGATGAAGTGTCGTGCTCTTTAATATTAACATCATCAACCAATGATTGAAAAGAACTTTCACTGTCATTGTCAGATTCATCACTGTCATCTTTACTTTTTGGATTTTCATTCTGCATAGTTTGTTTATTCAATGGACCTTCGATTTGATTATTAGCGTTGGAAAGCAGGTTGAGAGATTCTGTTACAGGCTTGAAAACTGATTCCAATGCTTGTTTATTGCTAATCTCAATATCTCGCATGTTCCGTACTTTTCTCTTTACAGCTTCTGCAGCATCAACAATTTGTCTTTTTAATGATTTTTCCATGCTTGTTATCGGTTGAAAGTCGTATACAGAATAATAATAATACAAAGATGACAACCTTAAATATTCGAAATTTTAATCAAAGATTACAAAGGTATCAAATTTAGTTCTATAGCATCCATTATTTTTAGAACAATCTTTATTAATTACAACATAGTTGAAGGGTTCACTCCATATCCTGGAACACATTTCACGGAATTCAAACCAAGTCATATCGGTATTAACATGTTCATCATAAACATGTCTTAAATTAATGTCATCTTGTTTAAAAAGTACTATCAGGTTAGCATTATCTCTTACTAATTGTTTTGGGATTTTACTGTATGTTTGATTTAGGTAAAAACAATCGATGTATTTGTGTCTACCCATAGCAAAGTAATCACGCATATTATTTTGATTCTCACACGCCACGTCATCAAAAATAATTATAGAGTTTGGTTTCGCATCCTCAACTTTTAACACTTCTTCATTTCCTTGAAATTTTTGTAATGATATACATGGTACTTGCTGTAAAACCTTTTCTAAAAACACATATTTTGGTTGAAGTAAAGTTTTTGAATATATGTAGATGTTTTGAAAGTTTAATCCATTTTCATGTAGAAGTAGACCAATTAACAAGTTTGTTTTGCCACAGTTTGATGGTCCGCAAATAATGCATCGTATGGTATTAGGTAATAATTTTCCATGACGTGATTCAGTCTTACAAGAATCATTGCAAATTATATTTAATTGCAAAGATTGTGGTTGTTTGACAAATTTCATGTTATATACATATTACAGCTTAATTAATAATGATCAAGTTTAAAGATTGTTAATCTTTATAAATACTAATCGATCTTAAATCTACTCAACTTCTTTTAAGTACTGGAACAAATTTTACCATCCTATTATCCTCCTCACAATATATTTTTATTAATTCTGTCTATAATGACACAAACACACTAAAATTAAAAATACTGGTTGTTGGTAATTTTTAAAGTGCCAGTTGTTGATGTCTTAGCTATAATGTCGTCATTGTTATTGCTCACGTGAATATATTAGGCGTTAGTTATTTATTGAAGTTTCGAAGCCACACGTCGCTGGTTATATTAAATTTATATTATTGGGCATTTTGGACCACGAGTCCTGAGCGAGAGCGAAACTTGTTTCGCGGAGCGACTGGACGAAAGTGGTACAGAATGCCCAATAATACCCTACTTATGTGGAATCGCTGTGCAAATGTTGATATCGCGATGCAGGACGTATCTGACATCTGTTGATGGTGGGGGGTACTGAGATAGTGTAGGTGTTCGCTTGAGTAAGTCGCTAGATGACGCTACAGCTGTATGTCAATATTGTATTCTTACTCCGTCACCACATTTTGATCAGGCATTACTGTATTATTATATATAATTTAACTTTAATAATTAATTTTTGCAGGTATACAACTTCGACAGAGCGAGAGTTGAAGTGGAACAGTTAAACACTATCACTAAAGAAGAACTTATACAGTTCTATAAGGTCAGTTCAAATTACAATTACAATAAGTAGGATTCCCCAAATTACAATACCGCGACCGACACGCCATCTACTGTGTTCTTTGTGTCCGTTAATTGTTGTTTGTAAAAGGTCCCCGCGACACAGGGCATGATCCCTAGTGCGGGAGTTGTCTTTTTTAAAATTACAAATTAAATTACTGTCCATTCACCTATACTTGATTATCTTTGTAAATAAATAAATAATCCTCACACATTCACACAACGCCACCTAGTCCCAAACTAAGCAAAGCTTGTACTATGGGTACTAGACAACGGATAAACATACTTAAATACTTTTTTTTTTGTAAATACATACATGTTATACATAGAAACACTCAGACCAATGCAAACAATCATGTTCATGCATACAAAGATTTGCATTGAGCGGGAATCGAACCCGAGACCTCTGCGTAGCAGCCATGTAATATACCGACTGCGCCACAGAGGTCGTCATATCTTTGAAAACAAACACCACATTTTACAAATTTACTAGTTTTAACATCAATTGCACACTTTGAGATATAGTAGCATTAGACATGTATGCTATAGAAAACACATAAATTACTTTGATTTAACCACTATCTTTCTTAAATTTTAAAGAATTTTAATTTTTTCCGACGTAAAATTTAACGGACACTAAAAACACCCAGACTCAGGACAATAATTTGTGGATCTCACAAATAATTGTCCTGCGTGGGGATCGAACCTACAACCTCGTGCACGGCAGTTGCTTGCGCTACCGCCGCGCCACAGAGGTTTACCAAACCAACATCATAACATAATAATAATTTTAACTACTATCTTTATTTACATTTTTCACAATTAATTACATTTTTAAATATAAATATAAAAACATTTAAAAATAAATAAAAAGGTAGACCCACCAGCATCGGGTACAGGGACCAAGGTACCGGTGGTTAGGGCTCCAGAGATAGGAACCTCCTCACAATACGTGCCGTGTCAAGCAGTACTGCCTTTAACCACTATTACTTATACTATTTTTCTTCCACAGAAACACATAAGCCCGGAGTCCCCGGACAGACAGAAGCTCTCCGTGTACATAGTGTCGACGGCGGAGGGGGGCGCCGGCAGTCACACCAGCGCACAGACAGACAAGGAGGAACATAAGGGGGAGGAGGACAAGCTGGATAGAGAGGTAGGAGTACTTACTATCTATCAATCAATCAACTAGCCTATTGCAGTCCACTAATGGACATAGGCCTCTCCTAATACGCGCCACAGAACTCGGTCCTGCGCCTTCCGCATCCAGTCCGACCCAGAGACCTTTATGAGGTCGTCGGTCCACCTAGCTGGGGGGCGTCCCACACTACGTTTGCCGAGTCGCGGTCTTCACTCTAGGACACGTTTGCTCTAACGGCCATCGATCCTTCGACAGATATGACCAGCCCATTGCCATGTTATATCAGCCTATAGTTGTCCACTACTGGGCGTGGGCCTCCTTCAAGTTGGGAATTACTTGTTAAGGGTCTAAATAACATCGATTGAATTTATTAAATATTTTTGTTTTAATTTAAAAAAAAATTGCTTCTGGTTTTTTTGACTGTAAGTTTTATTCTAGAATTTGCCTGTATAATTACAGTCAACACTACAGGCATATTCTTACAGGTTATTAGTCACTTTATCGTTTATTAATTTGGTCTAGGACACAAGTATAATAAGCAAGATATGTGATTGGCTCAAGCTACGTATGACTGAATCAGAATGTGATATTAAAGAAAATAATAAACAATCAAAATATAATCAGCAGGTATGAATATCTAATACCATTTCATCATACCGTAATTTGTACAAGTGAATTTTTATAATATTAGTTATTTGTGGTAAAAAAATTAATTAATGTACCTATAGTTCATACCAGTACAAGTATTTTTTTTAATTAGTTATGTATTTGATGAAAACAATGGTATTTTAAATTAACATTACCTATTTCATACCAAATCAAAATCATACCATAATAAATTAGTTTTATATTAGCAGATTTCATACCAATATAGTGTAATAATATGCTCCACACAGCTAGTGTTAATAAATTTTGTTGATGGTTGTTTTGGTATAAGGTTTTTTAGTTAATTAAATTTTTTGAAATAGTTTTTCATAGTAGTCCATATCCCAATGTGGAATATTAATTTGCTTTTAAAAATCCATTAATTTATTCTTTGAAACTAGTCGACTAACGAGCTTGAGTCATTTACATAATGTACTTTATAGTATTGTTTAATTTGTATTTTATTGTGGACTAAGTCGCGGGGACTTGGTCGGCGCAGTATTAGTATTTCGAGTAGCTTATATTGTACAATAAATATCTTTATACACCGTGTATTTTAGTCGACATTAAAGATTTGAACCAAGCAATCAGTAGACTGTATATAAGTCATTTATGCAAAAAAAAGTTTTAAATTAGACTTAAAAACTTCAAAAATGCTAAAAATAATACTTTATTACTTTAAAAATGCAACACGCTTTACACTAACGTAGGTACAAAAGCTCGGCGCGGGCACTGACCTGCGAAACACACACCGCGCGTAGATACTTACGTGAAATACGTCGCAAGCGCGCGGGTCGATCAGCTGTTCCTTAATATCTACGACACCTCATACCCTATTGCTATAAAATAATGTATTAAAGACAGTACCCTGGGTCGCGGGGATGTTTACAAGTATCAATAAACGAAGACAAAGTCAGGACAAACATTAATGGATCGTACAACTCGCAGGATTCGAACCCGCGACCTTGTGCTCGGCAGCTGCATAGGTACGAGACGAATTAAATTAAACCAAATATTAAATTTTATGTTACTTTATTTTAATTTCTGTGACACAGTAAATAATAGTTTATAAACATTTAAACAACAGTGTAAGTCTGATTAGTCATTTCATTTTAGTTTAAGCGTAATTTTCTTTTGAATTGAAAATTTGTTTTGGTCCGTATTTACTACATAACTATTAGAGAGGAATATTAAACAACAATGTGAGGTACCTTTTTGCTTGTAGTGTGAACAAACATAATAACTGATCAATGTGGAAAACGTACAATCGCAAGATACCTGAATTATTATTAGTTATTTACCTATTGGTACTGAAATAATTGTGAAAACTGCTTCCCATTTTGTTATAAACACTGATTATACTGATATAAACACTGATTAGGGTCACTGACCGTCACTTTAGGTATCACTTTTATTTTTATTTCGTTTTACACAATATGAAAGGCTGACTTCGAAGTGCCGCCGTGCAGCCGCTTTAGTACTTCGTCGAGGATGTCGTTCGAAATACTCTATCATGTTTTCTTCGAGGGCCGCCGAGTACTGTGGTTGGTTCACCACGTCCTTGCGGATGTCTAGGTAGTCCCGTAGGCGTTGTGTCGCTGCCAAAATAACGTGTATGCTAGGCACCCTTGGGAGCGTAATGCCTTGGCGTTGTAACTTTTGAATGATGCTGGAATCAGCGTACAGTCTTCTAGCTTCGCTTGAGGTTATCTCCAGCTAACAACATACAATCTCATCACATCTAAATAGTTACTTGACATTCGAGTATGCGCGGTTTTCGTTGTTTATTGCGAGGATGACTGATCATAACTGTGACGTCACGACATACGTACCTAATAAAAAGTTAATTAGACGCACGCACTTCGGCTTGCGAATTTGTGGCTGACTGCGGCGGCGGCGGTCGGCCGGGCGCGGTGCGTTTGAGTTGCAGGACGGTGCGCGGGGGGTGAGACCACGTGAGACGCTAGCGATCTATGCAGATCATTATGATTGGACAAAAGTCCACGTGGACTCTAAAACATTGGTTGATTCAATTTCACCTGCTATAATCCTACCCAATAAATGCATTTTTACAACAAAGAAAGGGGCGGCTCTTTAGTTCATGCAATGTACAGTATGGTTTTAAAAATTTTGATTATTTTTTAAATTTAAGATTTCAAAATTAAAGTAGTTCAAATTGATTTTAAATATTACCAAAAATTTCCTAAAATCGGGTACATTAAGTGGTTTAATTCTTTAATGCCGATTAAAATACACGGTGTATATTGTAGGCTATGTGTTATTCTGATGTATAAGCTATATTATTGTAAAGTTTTATTACAATCCATGTTGTAGTTTTTACGTGAAAGAGTAACACAACATTCATACTTACTAACTTTCTAGATTGTAATGCTCTTTATACTTAATAAATATTTTTCTAAAAAAAGAAAGAAAATGGAAAAAAAATTGATTTACTAGACAGGATTCGAACGTGCATCCTTAGAGAATACGTCCCCGTCGCCTTTGATCTCTAATGCCCCCGGGTCCCAGTCTCTTTAACCAAATCAGTTTATTACTTTCTACGGAGACATTACCCCTCGTGATTTAAACTCAACTCTTTCAACGCCATCTAGGCGGACACTTTGAAACTCGAGACGGAATTCGAGCCTTTATGAAGCGTGAACATATCCGTGGCGTGACGGAGTAAGAATACAATATGTCACCACCCCATCTCATCCCATGGGTGTCGTGAAAACCGACTAAGGAAATATACATGAATATTACCTTTACGAAATATAAAAAAGGAAAACTTGAAATTAAAACCTATACCCATCCGCCTGGCCAGCGTGGTATTAGTAGGCCAAGTATCCCTGGGTCACGGGAGGAGGCCCGTCCCTGCAGTAGGACATTAATGGGCTGTTATGATGATGACGAATTTACTGAACGTATTTATAATAAGTTTTTATTTGTTAATTATTTAATATGTAATGTTTATGTTTTGTTGCAGCCGACTTTAATCACAGACATCGTCGAGTTCAAATGCCGACGTCGTTTGTACCCGCACCCCGCCCCCTTCACCAACATACCCAGGAAGGGGGCGCAGTGTAAATTATAAATAAATATATACTATTTATCAATCTGTATTTGTGTTTTATTTATTAAATTGTAAGCAGAAACTTGCAACTAATCTATACTAATATTATAAAGAGGTAAAGTTTGTGTGTTTGTGACGTTGTATGGGGTAATCTCTGGATATAATGAACCGATTTTAAAAATTCTTTCTGTGTTGAATAGTCCATTTATCGGGGAGTGTCATAGGCTATATAGTATCACGCTATGACTAATAGGAGTGGAGCAGTAATGAAATATATTTAAAAAAGGGAGGTTCAATAACGTTTTTTTTGCCGTCCAACGAAGTGGGCACGGGTCAGCTAGTTAGTTACATATAAATAAACCTTAGATAAAATAAAGCTTAGATATAAGTAGAAAATTTCAATAAAATGAAAGTTTATACTCGAGACAGAATTCGAAATTCGTTGTTTTCGTTTTCTAGTTATACCTAAACATAATAAATTAATCGCGTAATACCTATAATACAAAAGATTTTTTACTATGAAGTCAAAATTTACTGATGTACAGCCTAGATGGTGCTATTACAGTTTAGTTTAGTAATGTTAAACCGCTTTGTTCATTCTATTATGGATTCTACAAGAAGAAGTTCGCCGAGTGTCTATGTGGCGGTCGAATAAGTACACTGCAGAAAAGTCGTCTACGAAATCACTAGATGGAAATCTTGATATGAAATTCTATAATAATTTTGGTCAAGTAGTGTTACTAGTAATAGTGATATCCGTGTGGTGATGGAGTAAGAAACAATATGTCACCACCCCATCTCATCCCATGGGTGTCGTCCCTAAAAACCGGGTCTTCCTCGTGGTCAAACTTCCTATCTATTTAAAACGAACACCATGTGTCTAGTTTTGAAATGAAATTGTACAGGTATATTCAAAAGCTTTCCCTTCTTCCTCATAGTCAAACTAGTTTAGTTTGTTTTAAGTCAAACTAGTTTGACTATAAGGAATTGCGTTTTTTCTCCCTTTTATCGCATAAGGACAGATTCTCAAAAAGACAGAAATTAAGGGTTTATCTGTGAATATTACCTTTACATAGAAAGAAGGAAAACTTGAAATTAAACCCTATCCGTCTGGCCAGCGCGGTATTTGTAGGCCAAATACCCCTCCGTCATGGGAGGAGGCCCGTCCCTGCAGTGGGACATTAATGGGCTGTTATGATGATACATATTATACATAGAAACACTAAGACCAATGCAAATAATCATGTTCATGCACACAAAGATTTGCATTGACGGGAATCGAACCCGAGACCTCTGCGTAGCAGCCATGTTATATAACCACTACGCCAAAGAGGTTGTCACTTACAACCTCCTTGTTATACCTACGTGGCTGATGATATCTAAGAAGTAAACCGCTGCTCATGGGACTTATGCCAGGTCAGAGCCAGGCCGCTATGCTGCCTTCACATTATCTCTACCTTTTTCTAACAGCCATTAATGTCCCACTGCAGAGAAAGGCTGCCTTCCGTAATAGAGGTATACTTAGCCTACTAATACCACGCTGGCCAGACGGATTGGTATAGGGTTTGATTTCAAGTTTTCCTTCTTTTTGTTTCGTTAAGATGATGATACATAAAAATACAAGCCAAAATCTTATATGGAATAAGAGATTAGAAAATTATTGATTGGTTACCTTGACATTAGTTGGTATACACAATCGCCAGAGATTACCATCACCCCGTCTCCACCAGGAGGTGCTACAGCTCTTTGATGATATAAAAAAATCCTTTTTTCATTATGGTAATACATACAATTTTTTTTTTTAGGTAATTAAAATAAAATTAAAATAGTAAACAGCTCTAAACTATGTAGAGCTTGGGCTAACGATAATGTTATGAAAATGAGGTCCGGGATTTTTTTAAATCGTAACAGCCCATTAATGTCCCACTGCAGGGACGGGCCTCCTCCCGTGACGGAGGGATATTTGGCCTACTAATACCACGCTGGCCAAACGGATTGGATCGGGGTTTAATTTCAAGTTTTCCATCTTATTCTCTTCATATTACGTAAAAATAATATTCACGGATAGTCCCTTAGTCGGTTTATACGACACCCATGGAATGAGATGGGGTGGTGACATATTGTACATATTGCCGTCATACGAAGTGATATTTTTAAATATGTATGTGTTCCCATGTAAAGACTTATCTGCTTAAGCTACGAAAACTGGCGTAGCGAACACAGAGAACTCAAATAAACAAACAGTGCCGTAAAGTATTATACAAAAACTCGTAGAAAGGAAGCCATAAAAACTCTTTCGTCAAACCAAAAAGTTTTAAAAAAGAACAAAACATTTCCTTAAAGTCACGTGTCTCCTTTCATTTCACAAAAAACGACAATTCGTTACAATAAAAATTTTAATTTCAATATTTTTAGTTGTATTAATTAGTTTTGTTATAGTAAGGGCCTGCCTATGTCCCCGCAAATATGATGAAGATCAAGAACAATAAATAATTATTTAATAAACACGTAAGTTTATTTAATTAAGTATTTATTTAAGGTCGAGTTGCTTGTAAGTAAGGGTCGGAGTATAGGTAAAGAGCTCAGCAGTTTTTGAGCTGATTCTGGTCTACTTCAGAGGAAAAAGTCGTGAGTTTATGTATGTATGTCGAGGCTGACATCGGGTCCTTCAAATATACTAACCCCCGGTTTTTGATTTGATTTGATTTTTACTTGATCAGACATTCGGAAACCGGGGGTTAATGTGAATAGACTGGCAACTACGAAAGAGTCGATATTGACAAGTTTTTCCTACGTTTTACTAAGATGTGAAGTTAAGTAAATAACTTAACTTTTCATTTAATAGGCTTGACACCCGTAAAATGAGATGTGGCAATATTTATTATCCAGAAGACTATACCTATAGGTATACTAGTAGTTCCTTTAGTCGACTTACCCCTTTAATTAGAGACTAACAAACCCTTTACTTTTTTTAGCCTACCAATATCAAAATTACTGAAAAAAACATGCCTGAAATTAAATACAGGTAAGTTAAGTTTTCACTAGACTAGGTAGGTGGCGTCTGCATATCTTTTACAATTTCGCACAATATCTTTATAAATTGCCTTCTGTACCTATGTTATTCTGATGTATAAGCTATATTATTGTAAAGTTTTATTAAAATCCATGTTGTTTTTATGTTAAAGAGTTAGAAACATCCATCCATACTTGCAAACTTTAGCATTTATCTATCTGTCGCAGGGAAATGAGGAAACCAGGGTTTTCACGAAATTCCTAGGGATATGACGAAATCCCGGTAAATCCTGGCCAGACGGATTGGTACAGGGTTTAATTTCTAGTTTTCCTTCTTTTTATTTCGTAAAGTTAATATTCACAGATAGTCCTTTAGACAGTTTTTACGACACCCATGGGATGAGATAGGGTGATGACATATTGTGTTCTTACTCCGTCACCAGACGTACTAACTAGTTTAATATTATTTTGTTTATAGTTTGGTATACAAAACAGTTAAATGAGTAACACTTACAAGAACACAGCACACTCCTTGCTACACCTCAAGCAGGAGGAGTGTTTCATCAACAACAGATCGTTGAGAGCCCTGACCACTGGCGATAAGGAAAATGTTAACCCAACAGTACTTAAGAAGGTAAATTAACTTATTTCACACAACGCCATTTAGTCCCAAACTAAGTAGAGCTTGTACTATGGGTAGTAAACATCTGATAAACATACTTAAATAGTTTTTTTATTTACATTAAATATATAGATACTAAAGAGCCGACTTTTTGTCTATAGTGGCCTAGACATCCCCTCATTTTCAACTCGTCAGATTTGCAACTCGTCGTGCTGTCACGAATTGTCACAAAAGTACAACTGAGAAGAAAAGTCGTAAAAAAGATTTTAACCGACTTAAAAAAAGCACGAATTTCTGAATTCGTCGAATTTTTTTTTATGTATGTATTGTATGTTATGTTTAAAAAAAAACAAATCTTTCAGAAAACAAATCAAACAGGTACTTTAATTTTCATATTCGTATTTTATCCTATTACGTTTGTTTATTATGTGTTTTGTAAATTTGACCTTCGACCATGTATCATTCGATGAAATGTACTATCGGTGATATGGGAGTTCGTACATGTGGCTATTCAGTGAAATGGCCCATCGGTCAAATAACCCGTCGGTTAAATAGCTCTTCGATGATTTGGCGTAGTAGAAATGGCTTTCGCAAAAATGTCTTTCGAACATAAGTATAAAACCCATTCTCACCAATTATTTACAAACGACTGGACTGATTTCAATTTTTTTTTTGTTTGTATGGGTACACTTCTTAGGTGGGTCCCATAGTCAGGAGGTTTCGGTCTGATGATGAGATCCTGGAGAAATCGGGGGTAACCCCACCTGCTATAGGTGTACCTACCTGAAGCTCATGGCAAATGGGGAAATAAACTACCAAACTACTAACGTAAAATTAAATAAACAAATAGGTATATGTACTTCATACTACATAGTAAAGTCAGACTTGTTCTTTAATATAAAATAGAATTAAATTAAAATTAATTTAAAATGATTTTATTAAATTTTTCTACTGACAAACACTAATTCACTTTTAAAAAAGACAAATGTGTAATCAACTGTACAATTTACGTTGACTTCAAAATCTGTCGACTTGAAAATCTGATAAGTAAAAAATCTGTCGAGTTGGAAAAAACCCTAGATGGGTGTTTCTCCGAAATTCGATTCTTTGTCTGATTCATATGAGCTAATTTTTTTTTTTCACATTTTGGCTTATAAAACATGTTTTTGTCAAAGATGATAACCTAATATACAATGTCTGAAAAAGGCACACTTTTTTATGAAATGGTTTTCGAGATAATTAACTTTAAATTTTTTGAGGTCATATAAATCAGAATTAGGAACAAAAATGAAATTCTAGTTATAAAAATCAGTCATTTATTTATTAAAATCACAGTTGATAATCACAATGATTATCACCACACCTAAATCTAGTTATTAGAAGCATTGACAACTTGACAATATCAATCATTATCCGTGCCGCCATATTAACAGTATGTGTGAAATTCTGATTATTATAGTATTTTTACCCATTTATTGGCAATGACACTACCAGCCGCACTACCAGTAGTATCGTTGCCAAATGAACGACACTACCGCCATTATTTTGGATCAATTGTACAGTCGAGTCGTATCACAAATGAAAATAAGAAAAGGTCGCTGACTATGGGCCTTCTCAGAAGGCTTACCGTCACTCAGAGGGCATAGGAGAGGGCTATATCGGGAGTTTCCCTGCGTGATCGTAACTAGAGTGACCGACATAGCGCTCAGGATTGCCCGGTTAAAGTGGCGGTGCACAGGGCACATAGCGCGGAGAACCGATAGCCGTTGGGGCAGAAAAGTTCTAGAATGGCGACCGCGCACCGGAAGGCGCAGGGTGGGGAGACCCCTCACTCGGTGGACCGACGACCTGGTTAGGACGGCAGAAACCCGATGGATCAGGGAGGCACAAGACCGCGCAGAGTGGAAACTTTTGGAGGAGGCCTATGTCCAGCAGTAGACGTCCATAGGCTGATATGGATGGATGGATTAAAACTCATCAACAGGGCTTTGATATATGATTTATGTTTTAAGATAAAGAGTTAAAAATAATGAGTTACATTTATTATTTTCATTTGTGATTCGACTCGACTGTACAATTGATCCAAAATAATGGCGGTAGTGTCGTTCATTTGGCAACGACACTACTGGTAGTGCGGCTGGTAGTGTCATTGCCAAAAAAGGTTTTTACCGTATGAATCAGGCACATATAAATCAAAATTTTGCCTTTTAACATCGGTAAATCACTACACGTATACAATTAAGGATTGCTATTTATACATAGGTTTTTAGTCCCCAATTGAATTATATTTGCAACAGATTCAAGTTTGAAAACCATTTAAGTTAATTATAACAGCCAACATAGTAATCAGAAACACAGGTGAACCAAAGTAATATGAATAAGATATTTACATTTATATCTCCGCAACAACACGAACCAGCCGCATGTAACGTCGTGACCACGTCAGCAGAGTCCCTGGCTACCACCAGCACTAGAAGGGATCTCCTGATGTTTCGTACTTAGCTAGGTACGTTTGAGTAAAGCGCGCGAATATGAATCAGACTTTTGTGCCGGACACTCACAATTTATTTTTTTATTAAAAAACTATCGCAAATATTCCTACCATTTTTTTTGTGTAAAGAAACAACTAATATTCTATCGTAATATTTATAACGCACATCGATTCGTTAATAAGAAAAAATGTTACTGTTACTAACGTTCAAGAAACTGGGGTACAGACACACCATATTAATAAGAAGAACGCTGTTTTATATTTTTTTTTAAATATATATATCGGCGCAGCAATATAAAACAACTTTAAAATAGAAAATAGGGTTACCCTTAGATACCTGCAGCGGCAGGTCAAAGTACGCATAAATAAGTTTCGTCAGTCACGATGGGATGCGAAATTGAGCGAGATCGAGCCTTCTCATCTCGCTTTCTGGCAACTATCCCGATCGTTAACGAAGGACGTCTACTCTTCTATGCCTCCTTTGGTCAAGCCTGATAGGACACTAGCGTTTGAGGATGATGACAAGGCCGAATGCCTGGCCGACAGCCTCGAGGCCCAATGCGTGAGCAGTCCTCTTCAGGAAAACACTCATGGGAAATTTCAAATAGATGTCGAAAGCGAAGTGGAACGGCGAGCTTCTCTCCCGGCCCCTCCGCTCGATAGTGACGTTATACCGTTAGTTACACCAGACGAGGTGCAAACCGTCATAAAATCTCTCGCCCCTAAAAAGGCACCCGGCTCGGACGGTATAACGAATAGGGTCATCAAGCTATTCCCCGAACGTCTTTTGGTCCTTATGACATGCATATTTAATGCCGCATTATCAAACTGTGTCTTCCCACAGCAGTGGAAAGACGCCGTGGTTATCGGAATACCGAAACCCGGCAAAAAGAAGTCCGAACCGGCTAGTTATAGACCGATTAGTCTGCTTAAAGGTTTAGGGAAAATTTACGAGCGGCTTTTGTATAGGAGGCTGCACACGTGGAGGCCAACAATCTTATTCCAAACGAGCAGTTTGGCTTTCGGGCCAAGCACTCGTCCACCCACCAAGTTCACCGTGTCCTTGAACATGTCAGCGCTCGGCTCATGAAAGGTCAAATGACCGGAGCTCTCTTCTTCGATGTGGCAAAGGCATTCGACAAGGTGTGGCACGCTGGCTTAACATACAAGCTTTTCATGATGGGAGTGCCACACAGACTCGTGCTCATCTTACGAGACTTTCTGTCGAATCGTTCCTTTCGCTACAAAGTTGAAGGGACTCTGTCCTCTGCTCACCCCATCCGGGCCGGAGTCCCTCAGGGCTCCGTCCTCGCCCCCCTTCTGTACTCTCTGTACACTAGAGATATCCCTCGGCCTGCGGGTGTGCAAACAGCCCTTTTTGCAGACGATACAGCGATTTACGCCTCTGGCACCTCCCCTCCCTCGATAGTTAGGCGACTTCAATCTGCGTCCAACGCCCTCAGCGATTGGTTCCAGAAATGGAGGATAACAGTCAACCCCGAAAAGAGTCAAGCGGTGATGTTTCACAAGAAACGGAACCACTCGCCTCTCTCGGCAGCGACACAAAAAGTCAAGATGTTTGGCTCCCCGATCCCTTGGGCTAAGGAAGCCAAATATCTTGGAGTTTTGCTCGACGATAAGTTCTCTTTCCGTCCCCACATAAGCATGGTTCGCAAGCGGGCCACGTTTGTGTTGGACGGCTGCACATGCTCCTCCGGAAGGAGTCTAAGATGTCGATCCGAAACAAAGTTAGGTTATACACTACTTGTATCAGACCAATAATGACGTATGCGTGCGTAGTTTTTGCCCACCTTAGGCCACACAGGATCCATAGGTTACAAACAGTTCAAAATAGGTTCATGCGCAAAGCGACGGGAGCACCGTGGTTCATGCGTAACGAGGATCTTCACATAGACCTCGAGTTGCCTACTATCCAGCAACACATGAAACTCTGTTCCCGCCGCTACTTTGATTCGGCTGCCACTCACCCCAACCAATTAGTGGTCGGGGCGTCCGGGTACATCCTCTCCAAGATTAGCAAAATTCGTAGACCTAGGCATGCTCTCGAAGAGCCGGACGATAGGATCACGATCGCTCAACGTAGAGCTTACACGGCTCGCGAATCCACAACAAAACGTCCGCGGTTCCGTCCTCGCCGTCGAGGCCGGAATACGCGCCGCGTTCGCTCCTAGAGGGCGTGCCTTCCGCACGTCCTGTTAGTCAGTGACGGTCCAGGCCGAGGTTCGTACCAGTCGAACAGTACGTATCTCTGTGAAATAAATGTTTGAAGCAATATTGCTCTCGTTTTACTGTAAACATGAGTCAACAACCCTCAATGGAATTTCATCATGAAGAAAATAGTGATGCCAGTCCTGCTGACGTCACTCCTTTGACCACCATCAATGGTTCCTCGTTATATAAAAAACTATTATTAAAAAACAATAACGTGTGCAAGATAGGTAACTGTCTAAACTATGTTTAAAAAATAATTGCAGTTTGGTTGGTCTGTTAGTTACAAAGAAAAACCTCCAGACATCGAAAACGTTGGGCTCGAAGAATCACCCAGATAACCCTTTTAGTCATGGTAGGAAAACAAAAAAAAAACAGTAAAAAAAGCATAGTTAGTGCATCATACTTGTACGGTTTGTACTCTTAGAGAAGATTAGATGATGATTAAATAAAAGATAATTTGCTGATATATAAAATGCTAATATATTGAACTATAAGAATGCTAAGCTAATAATGATATTAATGATAGATGAGTACACGTACGCGGCGCGTAGCTGTTATTCGTGAACTGATTTAACTAATAATGAAAATACATAATTTAATTGCTAATTTAGCTCTATGCGTAAGTATTACGAAAATGATGATTTAGCTCTATGTACGGTAATATCGTACATGCTCCCAGGCAACAAGATGAGGGCTGTGCATGATTGAGATGAATTAACCTATTGACAAGGTGATAGTACAAAGTTTCCTTAAACCTAATGATAAATGATACAGACAATAATTAACTCTCGATTTTAAAACTACATCTATTTAGAATTGGCGAAGTGCTTTGGTTAACCGATTCACTTGATTTACACTTATTGCTCTGCTTTAATTCACATTGCACTTCTTTCACATACACCACATGATTCTGAGTAGGAACCGTTTTAACGCACTCACTCGGACACTCATCACTTTGCTCTGCTTTTAGTCTTGCACTTACACACTGTACACTACTGGAGGGCTGAACCGCGGCGGGCGGCCGGCGCCTGTTTGCGCACCAGCACCACCATCGGCACACTGCGGCTGCCAATCCTGCCGCCGCTAGGCAATAGATAGCTACATAGTGATGCACATCGTGATAAGATACGTCGGCCTCTCCAACCTGAATTCGATCTGATGCGGCTTTTAATTCCTTTACTTGTTTATCTAACGCTTGTAAAGAGCTATTGTAATTTCCGCTAAGTTCTGAATGAAACACAGGTATAGATACGTTTATAATATTATTGACAGGTGCTATTTCAGGAGTAAAGATCTCCGGCTCAATGTTTATTTTGTTTGATAATCGTTTCTGCGACGTTATAGTAAATACGTCGCCTTTGATGACGCAGTCATTCCAAGTAGTAATGACATTGACCCCGGTCACCTGTTCGTTAGTAACTCGATCCTTGCAAATAAATCTAAGGGAGCACTGTCCACAACAACTTATTATGAATGAGTTTGATTTGATAGGTGTCCATGTCGTTTCACATTCGCTTTGAGTCACTTTACACGTATTGCGTTGTTTATGTTTAACGCAAAAGCTGTCGTCTGTCTCTCTTTGGTAGACGGGCGTGTGTATTTGACAAAGATAAGTGTTGTCGTCAAATTTAATACATTTCTCGAAGTCATCAGCTGACATCGGAATGAAAGTATCCTTTCTTAAATTTAACGCTAGATAAGGAGCTATGGGTATAATATTCATCATAAAATGGTCGGTCTGATGTGGTAGCGAAATTGTTTTGTAAATATCATAGCCATCTCTATTTATCAACGGGATTTGGATTTCAAAGATAAAAAATTGTTGCGTTACTCTAGCTTGTATATTAAGGATTCTGTATATACTATGTAAATCAGTAGATAAGTTGTCTATAGGTAATGTCAGATCCTTAGGCAGTTGTCCCGCTATTAGGCTTAGTTCATTCAGTAGTTGAGAAGGGTTAATGATATGAATGTTTAACTGTTTCATATTCGTTATGGTATCCAATAAGGCGTCTTGAATACTCTTTAGATTTGATAAGACGTTGTTGCTTATGATGCTAGTAAGTAGGAAGTCATTGGTATATTCCACCTTGACTAACTCCTTATTTAATGTGTTGGCTGTCTGATCCAGAAGAAGGAGATGTTGATTGAACATCTTGTGTTGCCTTTGCATTGTATTCTCTACCCTTTGCAAAACGTTATTTTCCGCTTCTATTACAGATGTCTGATTCTTCCATAATTGTAACATATGTTTTTGATCACTTCTTATTAAATTAATATCACGCTCATACTGCTCTGCAAAACGCTCGTCTAGAACGCCAAACAATGAATTAGCTATATATCCAACGCCGTTGACAAGGCCGCGTCGTATGCGCCTCGGCGACGTATCAAAATGCTGACTTAGTAACATGCGGTCATAGTACTCTAATTCCTCGAACCCATGACGTAACTGTAGTAAAACAATATCGCAGTGACTTTGGTTTCCTACACGATCGCACATATTTTGTAAATGATTTATGTAGCTAGTTAACACCTTGAATCCTTGACGATAAGGTAGCATGTCATAGTATGCGATTAGCTTCCATTGATCTTGTACTAGACGCATGTTTCCTAATTGATCGAAGAATATATGCCTATCGCTATTTGACTTAGTAATATTATAGCTTGCTTGAGTTGTTGATGTAAAGAATAATAATAGTAAGGTAATGAATGATAAGAAATTAATATGAAAGGCGCTTTTCTTCCGGCTTCTTTTTACTAAAACGTCGCTTGCAGGCTTTTGTTCTTTTTGCTGACTCGATTCTTCGTAGTTAACCGGAAGAGTAGATAATTTTACTATAGGTCTTTTGATAGTACCGTTTTTTGTCTTGACGCTGACTACTCTAACGTAACCATCAGTCCCAGGGTGTAAGTCAGTCACCCGGCCTAAAGCCCACTTTCCAGGCGGTAGATTAGCATCATGTATAATTACCACATCATTCAATGCTATATTCGATTGAGATTGTCGCCATTTGCTTCTAGCTGATAGCTGCACTAAATACTCCGCGCGCCATCGTACCCAGATGTCATTAAATATTTTTTGTGTGATTTGCCATCTTTTTCTTTCATCCTTTTCAGTCTCTACGACTGACAGTATCGGACCGCTTGACAAAAAATGTGAAGGTGTTAAATAATTTAAATCGTCTGGATCTTCTGATAAAGTACATAACGGACGTGAGTTGAGACATGCTTCTAATTGAAAGAGAAGAGTTGTGAACTCTTCATATGTGAGCTTTTGCTCGCCCAGAACTCTTCTTAAATGATGTTTTAAACTTTTTACGGCTGCTTCCCACAACCCTCCCGCGCTAGGCCAGGAGGGGGCATTAAAATGCCACTCGATCTTCATTTCGCTAAGGTCGTTGTAAAATTCATGCGATAGAATAGATTTATGATTTATATATTCATCTGCTAATACTTTGCTTGCACCGACAAAATTAGTCCCGTTGTCGCTGTACAGATGACGTGGGGTACCTCTTCGTGCTGCTAATCGTTTAAGTGCTGCTAAAAATGCTGATGTTGTCAGGTCGGATACCAATTCTAAATGGACTGCCTTCGTGACCATACAGATAAATACGGCTACATATCCTTTCGATGTTTTGATACCCCGCCCCTTGCTTGATTTAACGTCTACATACCCCGTGAAGTCTACCCCGGTATGATAGAACGGTCGGGTAGGGTTTGTTCTAACTTCAGGTAGATCACCCATTAGTTGAGTGTGATTATTTGGATTGTGTCGCCTACAAATTACGCAACGCTGTAATCGTTTTTTCACTGCTCTATTTCCACTCAATATCCAATACTGCTGTCTCAACCAAGAATGTGTCAACCTTGCACCTCCGTGGAACGTAGTTTTGTGCGCTAAATCAATCAATAAATCAGTAAAATGGCTGCTGTAAGGGATTATGTAGGGATGCTTCATATTATAAGATATATGACTATGCTTTAATCTGCCACCGACTCTTAATAGGCCGTGTTTGTCTAAAAACGGATTTAAACATAATAGTTTGCTTTTCGAATCAACTTTACTATGTTTACATAAATCATTTATTTCTTGAGAGAATTCCATAGCTTGCACACATTTAATAATACGCTGTTGCGCATTCCTTAACTCAGCTGTTGTTAAATAGGTAGTCATATTTTGCTGATTAATCGAAAAAGCTCGTAATATCCACGCAATAACTCGTATCGCTCGAGTGTAGGTACTGTATTTAATTATAAGTTCGGTAATAAAATTAACTTCGTAACTATTTTGTTTTAAAACGACGTTAGATAGAATCTTAGCTTCTAAGTTAGTTTTATAAGCTGTTTTATTTTGATAAGTGCTATAATTGAACGTAGGGAGCCACGTAGGGCCATTCCACCATAATTCGTGCCTTTGTAGTAGTTCTATGCTCAACCCACGGCTCGCACAGTCTGCTGGATTATCTGAGGACTTCACGTAACGCCAACATTCTGGTTGCATAGCAGATGTGATCGTTTTAACTCGGTTAGCTACAAATGGCTTCCAGCGGCTAGTGTCCCCATGTAGCCATCCCAGAACAGCTGTGGAGTCGCACCACCCATAGATTTTTAGGTTACGCTCTATATAACTCTGTTTTACCTTTATCATAAGCTTTGAGAGTAAAAGTGCACCACTTAACTCTAGCCGTGGTAAAGAAATGTCGCTCTTTGTTGATTCGCTTTTGCTGACAGGTACAAGCTTTGTTTTAGCTGCTAACAAAGTGATAATCGAGTCACCTGTTTGCTGTGATATGCGCGCGTAAATTACACAAGCGTATGCTTTTAAGGAAGCATCACAAAACCCATGTAATTCGATGCTATCCTCTTTCCCACTTCCTATCCACCGAGGTATTTTGATATTTGTAATATTTTCGATATCTGTTCTTAATTTTAACCACTCGGTGTAAATACTATCCGGTATGGGGTCATCCCATTTTAATTCTGATATCCATACCTTTTGGAACAAAAGTTTTAGTTGAATAACTGCCGGTGCTAACCAACCGAGTGGGTCAAAAATCTTCGATATTTCTCCAAGAAGAACTCGCTTTGTTATCTTAGAAGATAATGACGTAGACATTCTACATATAAATCTAAAATTGTCTTCTTGGGCATTCCAAGTAAGACCGAGAGCTTTGGTTGAGTCTTTGTTCTTAAAGTCGTATGTAGCTGGTAAACTGTCAGCTTTCTCAACATGTTCTAATAATGTGTTATCATTTGCTGCCCATTTACGAAGATTAAAGCCTCCCGATTTTAATAGCTTGATTAAATCTGCTTGTAACTGCTTTGCTGCTGTGATCTCAAATTCTCCGCTTAAAAGATCGTCCATATAGAACTGCTCTTCCAGGACCTTAGCTGCTATAGGGTAATGTCCACACTCGTCTTTAGCTAAGCGCTTAAGAGTCATCATTGCTAGATAGGGCGCTGCTTTAGTGCCGTATGTGACGGTTGACAGAGTGTAGTTTTTTAGAGGTTGGTTATGATTTTCCCGCCAAACTATTTGTTGATAGCGCTGGTCATCATGATGGACATAAATCTGTCTGAACATCTTTTCGATGTCAGCCGTAAAAGCGTAACGATATTGTCTCCATTTTAATATCAAAACCAAAATCTCCTGCTGTAAATTAGGGCCTCGATACATAACGTCATTTAAGCTTAGTCCTGACGTAGTTTTTTCCGATGCATTAAACACTACTCTAAGCGAAGTAGTACTCGAGTCGGTGCGATGAACTCCGTGATGCGGTAGGTAGTAGGCAGGTTTCATATTACTTATTGTTGACAAATGCATATGACCTAACTCAATGTACTCGGTTATAAATGATTTATATTTTATCGCTAAATTATGATCTTTTTGTAGCTTCCTTTCTAAATGATAAAACTGGGCACAAGCTTTTGTCTTAGATAAGCCTAACTTTTCATCGACGTCAGAATGCAACGGTAGGCGCACGATATATTTGCCATCTGACCGGCGAGTAGTAGTTGAATGGTATTGCTGAATACATTGAGATTCCTCTTCTGAAATATCTATTTTCTCATTGATATCTTCGATTGACCAAAACTTATGTAAGCTTTCTTCGTCCACCATAACTACGTTACATTGGTAAGACTTTACGTTGCCACATAAAATCCACCCAAGGCGCGTTTGCTGTGCTATAGGCATAGATTCATTTTCTCTAATGATACCACCCATGATGATAGAAGAATAGACATCTGCGCCTAGTAAAATGTCTATCGAACTTCGGAGATAGAACTCTGGGTCTGCTAGGTGAATGTTTTCGATAAAAGGCCACGTTGGCTTACCGAATGATTTATTTGGCAAATTGTTAACTGCGTGATTCATTATAAAGGCTCCTGTTTCAAATGAGTAATCATTATAAGTCGACGATATTTTCATATTAATAAAACCTTTACAATTATTCTCCTTCGCTCCTAAGCCTAAAATCACTCCCTTACAATGTTGTCGAGGCAATCTTAACATTTGGGCTGCATTTTCAGTGATCAGAGACGCTTGCGACCCTTGATCAATAAGTGCGCGCAAGGTGATATAAGTACCATCAACTGTTTGTACTTTTACTTTAGCTGTCGCTAAGAGAATTTCCTGTGTGTCATCAAGTGACACATGTGTTGTAGCTTTAGTTGACCTATTGAAATTACTCGACGTAGCATTTCGTGACGTATCGGCAGAAGTGAACGCTTCATGAACAAGCGTATGGTGATTTCCACTGCATATATGACATCTTTTCTTTGAAAAACAATCGTTACCGTTATGATTATAAAGACAGTTTTGGCATAACGACATTTTTGCAATGGTTTGCTTTTGTAATTCTGGCTGATATTCCGCAAAAGTGTTGCAATACGGTACAGTATGTTGTTTATTACAAATCGGACAATTTTGAGTAGATGCTGACGCCTTGTTATTCTGTGTCCTAGTTACAAAACTTTGATTGCTAGCGAATGATTTGTACACATGATGTTTTTTAAAAGTTTTATTCGAAGATAATGATGATTGAAGCTGCTGATTAGGTTTAGGCTGATCTTGTCTACGTTTTGAGGACTCTAACGCAGTAAATTTAGCTTCCAAAAATTGTAGAAATTCCTGAAGCGATGGTAACTCACGTTGATTTTTTAATGATTCGATATAATCATTATGAGTCTCCGAATCCAATTTCTGCGAAATTATGTAAACAATTACAGGATCCCAAGTTTCGATGTTAACTCCTAGGTTTCTAATGGCGTTCAGACACTCATTGGTAGTGTCATGTACTCTTTTTATAGTTATTGCTGTTTGCTGCTGCATAATAGGTAAATTCATTAAAATACTCATATGCGAATTAAAAATTAATTTAGTATTGTTATAGCGGTGATTTAGAATATCCCAACAAATAGAATAATTCTCCGAACTAATAAGTAAATGTTGCACTAATTTATCTGCTTCGCCCTTTAATTTACTTTTTAAAAATTGCATCTTCTGTGCATCTGATAGACTTCTATTCCTGTGAATAGTCTCTAAAAATAGATCCTTAAAAGATACCCATAGATGATAGCTACCACTAAAGGTCGGTATTTCAATTTTAGGGGTCGATTTCTCGCGATGACTTTCGGACCACATTTTTGTATTAATTTGTTTTTTGATGTCGTTATATTTTTCTTCATATTTGCTAAATGCTTCTTCATATTCTATGTTCTCTTCATAAAGCTCGCTGTCGATTTCCCAATGTAAAGTGTCGATCATGGACCACCGACTCTGTACAGTTTTCATGACGTCATCAAACTCCCATTTTGCCGAAATATTTGCAAGGTTAATGGCACTAATTGTCCGTTGAAAGGCTTTAAAGTTACTTTGCTGTTTTCTTAACAATTCTTCTAATTTGCTTGGCATACCTTGAGTTCGAGATACAAAGGACGTGGTCTCCAGCTCCTGATGACGCGTAGGAGTCTTATCCACGCTCTGCTGATCGCTTGTAGAAGGCTGGGACATAAACCCTGGGGTCTGTAAAGGTGTTGCTGGCCTAAGAATACTTTCCTTAGTATCCGAAGGCATATACTTCAGTATATAACTACGAGCGTTGTTATAAAACTCTGAAGTTTTCTTAAAATAATTGCTAATAAAATAATCGTGCGATTGGTCGTCGGCTTCACACAATTTTATATGATTGCACTGGAATTCATGCCAGTAAGCTTCTAAAGTGCTGAGTCGCTTTTTAACATGAGCCGAAGTCTTACGATCGGCACCGTCTTTCTTAAAGTTGACCAGGAGGTTATCCATAGCTCCCATGATCTGGTTCTGGTTTGCTAGAAGATCTTCCATGATGATAATGCTGGATTGCTAGATAATTGATCTGATGTGGACTTACCGAAGCTGCTAGCTCACTTACGTACGTGGCAGAGGCTTTACTACGTTGACACTTTATTCACACGCGTTATAGATCCCGCCACGATCCGGCTCGAAGGACCATTAAGATGTACGGTTTGTACTCTTAGAGAAGATTAGATGATGATTAAATAAAAGATAATTTGCTGATATATAAAATGCTAATATATTGAACTATAAGAATGCTAAGCTAATAATGATATTAATGATAGATGAGTACACGTACGCGGCGCGTAGCTGTTATTCGTGAACTGATTTAACTAATAATGAAAATACATAATTTAATTGCTAATTTAGCTCTATGCGTAAGTATTACGAAAATGATGATTTAGCTCTATGTACGGTAATATCGTACAATACTTCTAAGTTTTAATGTGTCAAAACGTTTTTTTTTGTCCAGAAACTACCCAGAAAGAAAGCGCGCCTAACTCCTGCCCAGATAGCTTTTGAAGAAAATATAAGGTTCAACCAGGGCGATAAAGTAAGTATTGCTTTATTTTTGTTGAAAGTCTCTCAGTAGTGACTTAACCTTAACAGTTTAGTAAACTTTAGCACTTAATACATGTGCATGGCACATTATTAACTTTAACAAAACGCTGGTTATGAAAAACGAAATTTAAAAGGAACAGCTTTCAGTATGCTGTTATTTTTGTTTTCAATAATTATAAATAATAACTATATTATAAATAAAACTATTCGCCTTTTATTTAAATGTTTTAATTAAATAAGTATTTAAAGTAAGCAAGGGTCCAATAACAGATAGATTCAGCGGTTAAAATGGTTATTTTTCTATTTTCTGGGTTCTGGGTGTGGGCTGAGTAGACCCTTAGGCTGCGTTTCCACCAGAGATGTGCGATGGAAATGTATCGTGCGAGGATGTCTAGCTGTGCTGTGAAAATGTGTGGGTGTTTCCACCAAAGCTGTACGACGATAATGTGCCTACGAGGATGAGTAGCGGAGCTGTGAAAATGCGCATTAATGTGTGGCGCGAGGATGCGTTGCGAAGCTGTGAAATTTGTCGACTGGGGTGCGGTGTAGTGGGAGCCGAGTAACGAAAACCTCGCAACACATCTTTCTCAACACACTTTCCTCGTACACATCCCTCGCTTGTTTTGTATGTGCAAAAATCTAGCTCCGCTGATCTGTTTCCACCAGAGCTGTGCTGACTGAGGGAGTTAAATGAAGCGATTCTATTGGTTCTTTACAAACACATCCCTCGCTATGCATCCTAGCACATCTCTGGTGGAAACGCACCCTTAACCATAGCAAGTGGTCAACTGAGCCCGCGGGTCAAGTTGACAGATTAGTGGGCTGAGTAGCACCCTAAAAAAACGAATGGGGTCAACTGTGCCCGCGGGATCACTTTGTTGTGGGATCAGTTGACTTCGATGATACTTCTCATATTTTAATTTTCAAAAAAGATTGATGAAATTTCAGCATCTTTTTTACGTGGCCTTTTCGGCCTGAAAGCTGGTGATCTAAAGAGTATCTTATGTAACATTTATTTTAAAGCGTAAGTACTTAATTAACTATAAGGGTTCTGTAAAGGGTCACTTTCATACACACATAGATTTGGACTCATCATCATCATCACATCAGCCCAATAATGTCCCACTGCCAGTAAAGGACCTCCTTCCGTAATAGAGGTATACTTGGCCTACTAATACCACGCTGGCCAGACGGATTGGTATAGGGTTTAATTTCAAGTTTCCCTTCTTTTTATTTCGTAAAGATAATATTCACGGATAGTCTCTTATTCTTACTCCGTCACCACATAGAGATTTGGACTAATGTAATGTATTTTTAATTCTTTGAAGGCTAAGGAAAAGTCCAAGAGTACAGCCAACAAACCAACTGCCAAACTCTCCACTGCTAATACGTTGACCAGTGAAGAAGACAAGGTTAGTACATTACGACTCTAATCACTCTAAGCGTCGTCGTACCGTATCAACTGGGTCTAGTTTATAATATCGACAGTCACTACATCGATGGTCGCTGTATCGCAAACGTTACATCGACGGGCTAATGTATCGACAGTAGCCTAAATCGATGGTACGCTACATCGACAGTGCACCAAATCGATAGTACGCTGCATCGACTACCCTTACCCAAGCCAGAATTTAATAAAAACACATGAATGTGAAAAAACGCCCGATTTTTATTATTATTTTATATTTTTATTTTCTTTTTTCATAATTTATAGGTCTTGCTCTTTGCGATACAGTGACCATCGATGTAGTGACTGTCGATATAATGACTAGACCCAGCTTAGGGTTGGGTGTCTAAAATCTATTGGGAGAATTATCGATTCAGATAACAAACGATTAATCGATTTAAAATACATAGTTTTATAGTTAAGATTAGGAGGTGTGGGGTTAATTAAAAAATGATGTAAAATACACATAAATTTATTGACCACCTTTTCCAATAATCGTCCGTCCAAGACTTTAACTCGGTGTATATTGCATTTAACATTTTCCGACCAACACAAATTCCCGTCTAAGCCATATTTTTTCCATCTAAGTACTATATAAAAATAAGTCGGGTTTTCCTTCCTGACGCTATAACTCCAGAACGCACGAACCGATTTCCACGGTTTTGCATTCGTTGGAAAGATTTCAGGCTCCGTGAGGTTTATAACAAAGAAAATTCAGGAAAAAATTAAACAAAAAAGCGGGATACTAATGCCCGTGCGAAGCCGGGACAGGCCGCTAGTCTTGGTATAAATAGATTTCCTGAGGATTTTGTAGACGGCTATCACAGCCAGGAACTCGCCTAACACGTTCTCTACGTGAATCCGAGTAGAAACCCAACCTCGCGAGCCAGTACATACCTATAAGATTTAACATTTATTTTGTAGGTGAAGAATGGCAATGGTAGGCGTCGCAAGAAGCGTAAACAATTTCCTCTGCCGTTGTCACTGAGCTTATGGGTGAATGGTGAGTGTTTCAGTTATTCAAATTTATTACATCGAAGTATGGTTATTCTTCGTGTGGTGACAGAGTAAGAATACAGTGTGTCACCACCCCATCTCATCCCATGGGTGTCGTAAAAACCGACTAATTGACTATCCGTGAATATTATCGTTACGAAATAAAAAGAAGGAAAACTTGTAATTAAACCCTATACCAATCCGTCTGGCCAGCGTGGTATTAGTAGGTCAAGTATCCCTCCGTCATGGGAGGAGGCCCGTCCCTGCAGTGGGACATTAATGGGCTGTTATGATGATGATGAAGTAACAAACACTAGAATACAGACGTATTGAAAACCTCTTTTCTTTTTAAAGTGGGTTATAAATAGTGTTTATTGTACGGTCAGCTACAAAGAAATCTAACCCTCTTTAAGAATATAACAGCGCGCTAAAGGGGTTAGATTTCTTTGCAGCTGACTGTACTACAGAAAATATCAAATTAATTGAATTCCAGGAGATTATGAAGACTCGTTACCATCAGAAGTGAGGAACAACAGAAGTAATAGATACCCTGGTGCTGTACCATTCGAGGCTGCGCATCATAGAGAACGACACATCTGCAAGCCGCCGTGTCCTTGCCTCCCACATTATTATCCCACAGGTACAATTATTTTTTTAAAGATAAGAATTTATGGGCACAAGTTTGATTCCAACGCTGGACAGTTCTTTGTGTGATCCAAAAATAATTGTCCTGGGTCTGCTTGATTTAAGGTTGTCGTATTTTTCCCTTTAATCTATACCTATACTATATATAAAGAGGTAAAGTTTGTGTGTTTGTGACGTTGTAGGGGGTAATCTCTGGATCTACTGAACCGATTTTAAAAATTCTTTTTGTGTTGAATAATTCGTTGATCGGGGAGTGTCATAGGCTAAGGTAAAGGCACCTAATTCCGTGGTGTTTTTGACAAAACACGAAAGAACATTAAAAATTAAGTAATTATCGTACCTTTGTATACAATTTTATATTTTTATCAGAAGCGTTAACTATCTAATTTTTGAAAAATATATGCAGTTTGTCAGTAAAAGGTTATTAAAAATGATAAATTAAATAAAAATATGAAAAAGAACCATGCGCCTAATTCCGATGTAAAAATCTTAATTCCGATGGATTTGGTTCCTAATTCCGAGTATAAAAATAGAAAGGGAACTACCTTTGTAGGGTTCTCATACATGATGTTCAAAAATAAAAGGAGTTTATTTTTTATGTTAAACTTCAATAAAACTCGGGTAATCATTTTTCTTTTCACCTACCCGTAGTAGCACGGGTATAAAGGGAAAATAATACGAATATTCCTAAGAGTCTTGTAAAAAGTAATAAATAAGTGAAACTATATTGCAAGTTTAAGACTTTTGAAATAATTTATTAGGCGCGGTTATGCTAAACTTTGAAGCACTATAAATCATGAATGATTATTATGCAATAAAAAAATGACTTAGGAAACCTAATAATGATGTATGTAAAACTATCCAGGTCCACTAAGTGTGTAGGAGGATACAAAGAAAATTACATAAACACACACGCTGAAAATAGTCTTCAAATAGGCAGACTGACAGACAAAAAATAATTTAATTGCTGTAGTTTCATAATTGGGTTAAAGAAATATGAAAAGACGCACACTCCAATTTTATGTGATTGTACTATAGATGATTAGTAATCTTTCAGTTACTACGTACTAAACACATAAAAAAGGAACACTCTGTATTTAAACAAGGTCAATACTCTCTATGACCGGGTCAAAACATCGGAATTAGGAACTCATGTAAGCTTATTCCGATGTAAATACATCGCAATTAGGTGCTCATGTAACCTTATTCCGACGTATATACATCGGAATAGCGTTTTATGATGCTAAATCAAAGTTTCTAATTCCGAGTAATAAAAATTAAAAGATTTTTTGATATTATGCAAATTAAATAGTGGTTAGTTGCAATATGAAAGGGAAACAAAAATAAGACACATACATATAATAACAGAACAGATCAAAAACCGAACGCGTTCATAAATTTTTTCCCGTACAACGTATTAAGAAAGTACCTATAATAGTCATTTTTGACCTGCTATAATTAGTGAATCCGACGCCAAGGTGTACCTCGGAATTACATCATTAAATGCATGAGTTATTCAATAAGTCAGAACTAACACATTAAACTTTGTAATCATAAAACACACACCGAAAATTTAAAAAAAGTAAATGTCTTAAAATTTGTTTTTCCGTGGTATACATCGCTTTTAGGAACACACTAAAATATTTTGCACCTAATGCCGTGGTGTTTTCAACACGTATTTTCTTGCTAATTTGCAAATAAAATACTCAAATATTAAGTGTTTTGGATAAAATATATTGCCCTTTCAATAATTCAACCTAAACGAAAACTCGCATTGTATAAAATTATCACGTAAAACACTATTTGGCAAATCGTAATACTCACGTGCATGAGGTCCTAAATGTATGAAGTGTGCTTTCAAGGCGGCTTCCCGTGGCAAAATGACCGATTATTCTACAGTGTGAACACACTTCACTCTTTTTTGTTTATATAAATATGAACAGATAAATTATTAATTTATTATTTTATCATGCAGACCAAAATAACTAGTGAATTACTTTAAAAACCCGTTTTACTAAATACCTCGGATTTTACTGCCATTTTTAGAACCCCTCGTAGTTAGGTGCTTTTACCTTATATAGTATCACGCTATAACTAATAGCAGTGAAGCAGTAACTAAATATGTTTAAAAAGGACGCGTTTTTTTCGCCGTCCTACGAAGTGGGCACGGGTCGGCTAGTGTGTTATAAAACATTGCTTCATGCAAAATTTGAAGGTTCTGGGTAGAATGGAAGTACCCTGTAGGTTTTGATTCCCTTGCGGACATTTACGACATAAACGGCTGCGTCTTTTGATTTCGATGGCTTAGAATTTTGTTTTTTTACAGCTTTAAGTAGCAGTAATCCTGTTTTTTTCATTTCGAGATACTGAACGCTAAAAATAAAATTGAATTCACCAAGACTAACTTTTTATTTTTTTATATTTTATTTTTACTCCATCAATTGTTGTTTACAGTTACTGAAGTAATTAACCCTAAACTGCAGCCTCGTATCGATCCAGACACAGAAGATTCTGAAGTCAGCATTAATCTGCACAATTATATTGACGAACCTACTATGTATAAGAAGTCTTTATCTAGCCTGATTAATGCGCAATATGATAACGAAATGGAAATATACGAACCTTTGTAAAGAAACGTTAATGCTGGATTTAATAAAAATAGAACGCTGGATTAATTTGGAAAAAGTTAATCGATTGCTGGATTTATTATTAACGGGATTCTGGATTTGGTAAATTGAATGCTGGATTTAGAGCGTACAGAGTTAATGCTGAATTTTAAATGAGCGTTAGAATTTTTAATTGTACAAATATAGAAACGCTGTTTTTTAAGACGAACTAAATGCCTAGGTAAACTTAACCAATGAATAAGTTCCAGCGATTATTAATTAAGCCAATAAGAGATACATTTTTAGGACTGTACAAAAGTTGATGAATCGATAACCAGATTCTTCATCAATTGTCCATAATTCATCCTTTCGTAATATCACAGTTTCTTGTATTTTACTTCACAGCCCATTCCTACTTTCTAGCCCATTCTGAGGTTCATGATAGAGCTACCCCCCTAGACGTTTTTACACATTACAACCTCCTTTGCCTGTATTTATATTTTATTTTACAATACACGGAACAAATGTAAAATTTTAATATATACTTAACTCTTTTCTATGTGTCATATATGACACATTTTCATTGGTGTCTACTGGCCAGGCAAGCTGTTAAATTTTGTGCATCATCATATCGGCAAATTGACGTCCACTACTGGATATAGGCCTCCTCTGAATGGCCACCTTGGGCGGTCATGTGCCTCTCATACATCGACCGTCCTAACTAGGTTGTCTTTTCAACGCACTCTGTGTTTTCCGATAAGTACGCAATTTCCGTAATTTGCTAAAATTTGTAAACTGCTAAAATTTTGCAAACTGCTATAATTTTACAAACTGCCAAAATTTTTGCTTCATAAATGCTATTTTGATCCGAATTAGACTGTTACTGCATCAAGTGAATTTAAAATGAATGTAGTATTTATAAGATATCATGTTTAAAGTGAAGGCGCGCTGTCTGTAAAACGTAATAAATATTTTATTTTATATATTTACTTAAATAAGATTTAATTGCTTACACGACGCGTCGCCTGTATCTTTAGAACTGTGTCATATTTACTGCAAATTTGAGTATTTTGGGTTTTCGCTTTTAACCCTAATCAACTGCCTAGTTTTTGCTACACTAATTTCGATTTCATCACCCTTTAATAAAAGTGAATTTTGTTTCTTTTGGTCACATTTTTAACGGTTATTTTCTTTTAAATTTCGATAGATTATTTTGGTTCACAATTTGTGATTAATGTCACTTGAATTTTAGACATACTTATAGTTAATCTTATTTCCAATCATATCGCAAAAAGATATAATTTTCGTGAAATAATATGAAATACATGTGAAGGCGATGTCTTAAGCCATATTTGGCGTCAGCATTCCTCGGGCGTGTTAGCGACGCTCAACCCGCGTGCACGCTGCCAACGGGCTGCGTTAGCGTCACGTTTTGGCGGCGTGTGACGCTTACGCAACACGCTCGCGGCGCGCACCTGAGGCCTATATACCCAATTTATTAACCCGCTATTCACCACTTATTCACATAGATTAACTTTTTATAATTTTATATTATGTTCATTTATTGTTTATTTATTTATTCATTCATCAATGTTTTTCATAATACATACATGAAAGCAATATAAAAGAGTGTCATTAAGGCAGTTATTATCATCATCATATCAACCAATTGACCTCCACTGCTGAACATAGGCCTCCTCCGAGTATAGCCACCTTGTGCGGTCCTGTGCCTGCCTCATCCATCGGCTTCCCGCCGTCCTAACTAGGTCGTCGGTCCATCGTGTGTGAGGCTGTTATACTTGCAAGTAATTAACCGCTTCAGCCTTAATTTAGACAATTGTTAACTTAAAGGAAAGTGCGAAGTGTTGTATTTTTTCATAAACCGATCGCTTGTCAAGTCAATCGATCTACTCTGTTTATTTAAAACCATTTTTGTAATACGCTATGGGCCACCGTATTGCTATAAAAATGGTTTTAGATACATTCATTTGATCAAACTAATTATTTACAATCCTCTTAAATATTGATTGACAGTTTAAGCTCGTTTTGCCTTTGGCCTTACGATTGGTAATCTTCAACTTTAGAATAACCAGCTTTACATTTATATACATACATACATACATAAACTCAAGCCTTATCTCGTCCAGGGTAGGCAGAGACGACAGAACATTTATAATATTAAAATATTTCTTATCAAGCGATCGGTTTACATATAAATCATTTCGGTAGTCAAGCGCTTTCGCTAAGGCTGACCCATCATTTGGCGCAGGCTTTCCTTGGTAAGCGACCACGCCGCGTCGACGTCGCGAGCGCGCTGCGTTAGGGTTGCGTGTTGCCGACGTGCGTGGAGGGAGCCACGCAACGTTTCAGTCAGTCACAGCATGGTGGTGACTTGACGCCACGCAAACGCGACGCTTACGCAACGCGCTCGCGGTGTCGACGCCCAAGGAACGCCGACGTCAATGTGTTGCAAGACCTAAGTAGTAACATTACTTGTGCTTAGCTGCTTTTATGTGTAACTTAAGTTTTAGCAACGCGAATTGTTTAGAATAAACACCATTTTGTATATTTATATTTATCTGTATACCCGATATTTTAAAGACATATTGTATTTTAGTTGACGCTATGTTTATAAAAAAATGTATTTATAGAAGACTAGCGGCTCGTCCCGGCTTCGCACGGGCATTTTTTCCGCTTTTCTGTTGAATTTTTCCTAAATTTTCTTTGCTATAAACCTCACGGAGCCCGAGACCTTTCCAACGAATGCAAAACCGTGGAAATTGGTTAGTGCGTTCTGAAGTTATAGCGTCAGGAAGAAAACCCCGACTTATTTTTATATAGTAGATTAGTGACGGAGAATACAAATTAATTATATTAGAAGGATGTTTAATTTTGTAACAAACTAGTGGGGTACAAACTTGACTTACTCTGCGTATAGTTTGGACTCTTTTTACAATATCTTCATAAATTGTAGCCTATGTGTTATTCTGATGTTTATGCTATATTATTGTAAAGTTTCATTAACATCCATGTTGTAGTATTTACGTGAAGGAAGAACAAACTAACATACATGCTTACGTACTTTCACGTTTTTATTATTTTTTTAATGAAAGGGGTTAGTGTTAGGATGTGAACTAGACAAGATGGTTGTACTTTATATTTGAATAAAAAAAAGTTTATTTAAACATTTTTTTGTTTTATTGTAGATATTTGGTGACTTCATTTCTTTCCTTTAGTACCAACATGTTCTATTGAGAAGTGGTATCAGTTTATCAGGTTCCATCGGGACTTTGACGGTACTTAAAAGCTTAGGTATTAGCGGGCACCACTCGTCAGTTTCTCTCTAATTGGTCAGTTTCCTCAACTCGTCAGTTTCCTTACCTCGTCAGTTTTTTAGATATCGTTAACTGATCAGTTTCGTAACTCGCGTCAGTCTTCCTAATTCGTCAGACCGAATAAACTGACCAGTTAACGAAATCTAAAAAGCTGATGACTAAGGAAACTGACGAGCTAAGAAAAATGACCAATTAGAGAAATTGACGAGTCAATAGTCAATAACGTTTATTGATCTAGGTTACAAAATAACACTTATGAATGTCACAAACAAATTTACAAATAATGAATAAATTAAAATATATAATTACAAAAAATAATTAATAAATTATAAGCAATCAAATCAATCAACAAATTATAAATAATTAATAAATTATAAACAATAAATAAATGCATCAACAAATTATAAATAATTAATAAATTCAAACAAAAAAGCAGAAATAATACAAAAATTACATTAGTATGTCAAGTTCTGTATTGAGCCAAAAGTTTTTATCATTTAAAAAATCGTCAATCTTATAATAGCCCTTCTGCATTAAGTGATTTTTAACAACAATCTTAAAGGACAATGCTCACAATGTATGGGGAAAAAACCCAGGCCCGGCGCAAATGAAATGTATCTCAGATTTTAAGTATTTATATGTGACATAATATTCAGTAGGGGGCATTACCAAAATCTTTTTTTTTAATGTCATAAATTGCTAGTTGTTTTATGTAAGGAGCTTCAAAAATGTGATTTTTTTTAAATTATTTCTTTCTTTACTCTTATTCTATAAATGAATGATAAGGTACGAGAATACAGGGAACCTATAAGTGCGAGTGAAATAGCAGTTGACTCTTGGTTCGTTTTTGTAGCGAGCGACGACGACCGAAAGGTATTGTGTGAACAAACAACCGGTTTAGTTTAGTGCCTCTCCGCCTTGCAACAACCACTGAGAATATTATAATGGTTAGCGTAGTATGTTAAAATATATGTATATACATATTTTCTTTAAATACTTCTATTTAAAAATTACTTTCACGAAAAAAGGATTAGCAAAATGTTACGTTTAAAAACGAATTTTTGGCTATTTTTTTTTTTAGTATGAAACTACTATTTTATACTAAGAATTTGAGATATGTACCGTTTGCGCCGGGGCCTGGGTTTTTTTTGAGCATTATCCTTTGTTCAAGGGTAGGCTCATTATTTCTTTGGGCAACATGTTATAGAAGCACACACCGAGTCCCGCAAAAGTGTTGTGAACTTTGTGCAGACGACTTTGATGGACGAGTGGTGCCCTAACTCGCCTAACCAGCCACTGCGAGGGACCTGTGGGCGGCAAACTTTGGCCAGTTTGTCGCTATTAGGTATCAGCAAGCCAAAGCCTTTCTACAGTGTAAGGGCTTGACCTTGGCCCATCAGTTTCGAAGCCCGCAGTCGCAGACCACAGCTCGAGTAATGCAAGTCTTTTCGCTGTCCTGGCGTTTAATGGGTAATGACCATCCAATAGGTTACCCTATGTCCACTAAGATCCATTGAAAAGATCCATTGATGGATCTTTTTACACTTGTCGAAGACACGAATCACACACTTTATGTCTACTTTAATCCATGATCCGACACGCATAAGTGACCATTAAAATAAATAATAATAATAATACATAATAAAAGGTAAAGTCCAGCCTGGTGACTACACAATTAGTAACACAGAGACAATAACAGCAATGCAACCAAACGAACTATACAAATATTTAGGGTACACACAGTCTAAAGTTCTCGATCACACCGACATAAAAAATACGCTCACTACAGAATACAAAAGAAGACTTAGGCGCTGACTCCACGAGCGATAGAATCGCGACGAGTCTGAACAAAAATCGCCGCGATAACATCGCCGTGTGGAGACACCTTCATACAGAGTATGCAGAAATACATGGCACGACGATTATATCGCCGCGATTTTATCGCTCGTGGAGTCAGCGCCTTACAAACGCTTTATGCAAACGTCAACTCTCAGGTAAACACCTTATTAAAGCCATCAACACTTACGCCATCCCCATTCTGACATATTCATTTGGAGTCATAAAATGGACTAAGAAAATGGAGTACTACACTTACAAAACATAATAACTTACATCCTAAATCTGCAATAGAGAGGCTAACAATCAATAGACAGTATGGAGGCAGAGGCCTTATAGACATTGAACACTTGAGGCAAAAGCAGGTCAATAACCTAAGTACATTTTTCCAATTAAAATCCTCCACAAGTAATATTCATAAAGCTATAGCGATGAACGACCACAACTACACTCCACTTAATTTGAGGCCACCAGAACCAGAGTGGCCCAGACCCAAAATACAATTATGTGGATATCTGCCAAAAGAGTTTATGCGAAATTTTGAGTTAATGTTTACTTAAAAAAAATATATGGACAGTATGCTTATTATTTGTAAAAATATGATGTAGTTATTGATTAAATTTAGATAAACTATTAAAAAAATCGGTATTTTACTTATTTACCATTTTATTTGGACATGGGCCACTATGGCATTTAGCATTGACAATAAATTTAAAAATGGTGTAGTGGGTTGGGCCACTAGGTATGAAATTTATAACCTTTTCTTTTGATTTAAATGCAAGTTGGCCTTTTTAAACTTAAATAGGATAAATTAAAATTAAAACTAACTTATTTACTGTGTAATTTTGATTAAATTTATGTTTTATCTTAATTTTTTTTTCTTAGTTTAATTTTGACTTAAGACTATATTAATTTTAGCTTATTTATAAACACTTAGCGCGTCTTAGGACAATCTGGTATGGTTACTTATTTAATAAATAGGTTTAGTTTAGCCTTTTAAAATAAAAAATAACATTTCATTTACGTGGGCAAAACCATACATTGAATAACAGGTAAACACTGCACTTAGATAACTATATAATTATTTAAACTATCATGGTCACATTCACTAGTAATAAATGAACTATCGGGATATTTACCATGTTTAAGGTTTGTGAGTTTCCGATATTTCGGCGCTGTTACAAGCGCCATGATCACGGAGTAACTGAAGTACTTGCGGTTAATATAATAGTCTTAGGAGTGAAAATATCGTTCTACCCTCTTTCGTACTCGTTTTTTATTTATGAAGTTCCAAACATGAAAAAAATATTTGGAGTCGGATAAAAAGAAAAGCTTAGTTACAGGAATTTGATGAGGGGAAACTACAAAGTAATTATTACAAGTATGTAATAATTACTTTGTAGTGATAAGTATATTATATCTTTGTAGTCTGTGATGGCCTAATATATAATTTATAATCATAAGATCATCGAAAAACTTCATACTTACATTGTTTTACTACGGAACTCTAGAAAGATAAACTTGCCATTTAAGTCAATTTCAATGTAGTCAGTGGATTCATTCTTAATTACACTCATTGTAACTCCAGCTAGATCTATACTAAACAAAAATAATTTAAATTATGGTAATTTATAAGTTTGAATTAGTTGCCGCAAAAAAACAAAAAGAAATTTGGCTAATAAATTGATATTCTTCCCTTTAAACTTATTGCACTACTGCAAACTTCTTGCACGCTTACGTAAAATAATGACAAATTTATACCTGCTTATTTCTAAAAAACACTATTCAGTTAATAAAAAGTACAAAAATAATAATCTCTACTCGTAAAAACATAAGTTTCAAAACCAGAGTAACTCATGTCACATGAGCCAAAATGGCGCCGAAAACCATAGTAACCCAAGTGATCTGGGTCACTGTGCTCTATCGCTATTATTGTAAAATTCGAAATGGCAAAACTCTTTTTTATAACGCCATCTATGATTTTATTTTAAAATTAACTTAAAATCATTTTGATTATGAACTTAGGGGTTTTAAGGGGGCATTGCCGTGCCTAACTAAAAAAATGACAAATTGTGGTCTGGGCCGCTCTGGTTCTGGTGACCTGATTTATCACAACCACAAACTATACAACACAATATTGATCCACATAAACAAAAACACGAAGAATGGAAGAAAAAAGTCCTTCACGGTCGACACCCACATGACCTACAGCAACCTCACATACATCAATTAGCATCGAATAAGTGGCTCAAAATTGGTAATTTATTCCCAGAAACCGAGGGATTTATGATTGCTATCCAATATCAGGTTATTAATACTAAAAACTATAGGAAAGGTAACAGGGCGAATCTGACCCACTTTGATTTTTGTCGCGTACAAACACCAAACTAGTTTTAAATTATAGATTTTAATACCACTTTTCTAATTATAAAAAAAAAATGTATCTACCGGGAGAAAAAAGTTACTTGGCTGTATTTGAGTAAGTATAACCAAGTACTGAACATTATTATGTTTGTAGAAAATTAAATTAAAGCTATAGTTTTGAATTATAACGGTTTAATAACACGCATACACTAAACAAAAAGGCGACCGGCTTGAAGTCAAATCAACTGCGCAGATGTCATATTTTGAACTAAATGACCGGGAACATGGGTGTGGGTGTTTTTTTTGTTCCTGTACATGCGCAAACTTCTCTGAAAGCTAACTTCAGCCCGGCCAAGTTAGGTTGTAACTGTAGGTATCCAGTACAATAAAAAACATTTATGTGCACGTGATTTTATTTCTGTGCTATTTGAGTACAAACACGTAATAATGTGAACAGTGTTGTTTTAAACAGACTACTGTTCCTAGTATTATCGAAATAAGCCCAATGTTACTGAAATATACTCAAAAATGCTTTATGAATGCCATAAAAACAATAAACAAAACTTCCATTTTTCTCTACTCTCCCATATCCCACAACAGTGGGACCTATACCAGTTAGTAATAGGTATATTTATCTACATATCCCGCCATTTTTCGTTCGTGTACGCCACGGGTCATATGTCCAAACAAAACGCCCGTTTACCTTTATTATTAAGGACTCATCCGTAATAAACGACAAATGTCGTAAATGTCACACCCAATCCGAAACCATTCAACACATAACAGGAGCATGCACAACACTCAGTCCAACAGATTACACACATAGACACAATCAAATAGCAAACATCATTCACCAAAATCTTGCCCTCAAATACTCTCTCATTATAGACACTAAGACTCCTTACTACAAATACACACCACAGACCATTCTCGAAAACCCTACACACAAACTATATTATGACCGTGCAATACTCACTGATAAAACAATTCCCTGCAATAGACCGGATATAATTCTTCAAGACAAAATAAACAAATTCACTTATTTAATAGATATCGCAGTACCAAATACACATAACTTAAAAAAAAACAATAACAGAAAAAATTAGTAAATATTTAGAACTTAAAGAAGAAATAACAAGAATCTGGAAACAAGAAAAAAGTTTACATATACACACATCAAAAAAGTCTAAGCAACATGCATGATATTACAAATTTACCATTTATATTAATTAATTTCTAAGTATTTACTCACTCAAAGTGTATAGGTAAGTAAACTTTTTTGTTATTGATGAAATACTGGCTGGTTGTAAAAAAAAAATTTCGATTATGTTTTGTTTTTTTTCATAAAATTCAAATGACTGCGAATTTGTTTGAATTTGAGTGCATGTTAATTGCTACGTTTTAGTCTTGATTTTATAATTTTACCAACCATTTAAATACAGTTGGCGACAAAATTGAATTGTTAGATTATTCTTTACGTCATGGAGCGACGTCATTTGACGGCAGATGAAATGCAAAGAGCTGTAGGGATGTTGCAAGCGGGAAGTAATCAATCTCAGGTATCTCGACATTTTGGTATTCATAGAAGTGTTATTTGTCGTCTTTGGCAGCGCTACAATAATACAGGGGAACCCGCTGAACAGCATCCAGGCCGTAAAAGGAGTACAACCACTCGGCAAGACCGGTACATACAACTGACTGCAAGACGCCAGCCGATGTTAACCGCTCGAAAGATAAGTTTGAGGCTACAAAATTCAAGTGGTGTTGATGTAAGTCCCCAAACTGTGCGAAATCGACTGCATGAGTACGGCCTACGAGCTCGACGCCCTATCAGGTGCCCACCGATACGTCACGGGAATCGCGCTCGTCGAAATGAATGGTGTAGAGAACGCATAACATGGACCCAGGAACAATGGGATAAAATTATGTTTTCCGATGAGTCGCGATTCGGGTTTAGGCCTGATACAAGAAGGGTGCGAGTGTACCGTCGACCCGGAAATACTGAAAGACTCAGGTGCGTTCAGGAAGTTCATCCATACAGCGGCTCAACAGTTATGGTATGGGCGGGTATTATGAAGAACAGGCGAACTGAGCTCGTTTTTGTAAATGGAAACATGAACGCTGAAAATTACGTTGAGGATATTCTCAGACCTTATGTCCATCCATTTGCACAAACCTTTGGCTCCGATTTTACGTTAATGCATGACAATGCGCGTTCACATACAGCTCGGCGAACCAGTGAATACTTGGCAACGGAGAACATCCAGGTATTGCCCTGGCCTGCACAATCGCCAGACCTCAACCCCATCGAGCACGCATGGGACATGCTCCAGAGACGTGTTTTGAAGGACTTGGACGGAGTGACAACAACCCAACAGCTGAAGGATTTGCTACAATTCCATTGGGAGCGAATACCGCAAGATGACATAAACAGTCTCATTAATTCAATGAATAATCGTTGCCGACAAGTTCTGAATAGCAGAGGAGGCCATACTTTGTATTAAATTGTCCTATTCTTTCACAATAAATTCATTTTCTTAAGAAATTTCAATTTGTAAAAAAAAAGTTTAGTTTCTTATGTACCTGTATATTCTAATATTGTTAATTTCTGTTATTAAAAGAACTTATAAAGAAAACAGCTGTTATTTTTACATCATAGAACCCTAAAAATATTATTTTAAAAATAAAATACAACGTTATAATTAAAATAAATGGTAAAATAAATTAATATAAATGGTAAATTTGTAATATCATGCATGTTGCTTAGACTTTTTTGATGTGTGTAGTTCCCATAGTTTTATCAACAACAGGCATAATCCCAAATCATCTTTTCCATAGTCTCAAATTGTTAAACCTAAAGGAATCAGTATACATAACCATGCAAAAAGCCGCAATTTTAAATACATGTCGTATAGTGAGAAAGTTCATGCAAATTGATGAAAACGAAATTGACCCTCATCATAACACACCTAGCACACTAACGTACAACACACCCACTACATAAACTCACAACACTCACTCACATATATACACACACATGCACACACGCTACATTTACTTGACTGACTTGACAAGCTGAGAAAAAAAAAGTACAAAACAATAATAATAATATTCTGGAGCCCTAACCACCGGTAGCTTGGTCCCTGTACCCGATGCCGGTGGGTCTACCTTTTTTTTATATTTTTAAATGTTTTTATTTTTTGTATCAATATTTAAAAATGTAATTTAATGTGATAAATGTAAATAAAGAGAATAATAATAATAAATATTCACGGACATATCTACACAGCGCCATCTGTTCCCAAAGTAAGCTAGGCTTAACCTGCTTGTGTTATGGCGGTAACAGAACAACGGATATTAATACTTACATACTTTTTTTTGTAAATACATACATATTATACATAGAAACACTGAGACCAATGGAAACAATCATGTTCATGCACACAAAGATTTGCATTGAGCGGGAATCGAACCCGAGACCTCTGCGTAGCAGTCATGTTGTATAACCACTACGCCACAGAGGCTGTCATAACATTCATTGTTTAAATAAGTCAATTTATTTAATGTTCAGATATTAATGGTCACTTGTAACGGATAGAACTTAATGACATTTAAAATTGTTCAGAAGTATTTGAACCCCTTGTCTGCTGCTAAGATATATCTGACGCTGACTGTACAAGCTCTGCTTAGTTTGGTACTAGATGGCGTTGTGTGAATGTGTGATGAATATAATATTAATAAGAAGGGAAACCTTTCACTAAAGTCTCATAGAAAGAAATAGAATAACAATATCCCTCGCATACTTAACTTAATTGACACATTATAGTTAAGTTAAAGTGTGGTAAGCACTAAGTTAATGCAGAAACATTGTTCGGTAATAACGAGAATGTACTTCGATCACTTAATGTACTTGGGTCTTACTTATGCTTGTGGTTATGATCGGCTACTTAGAATAACATCGTTAGAGTATATTAGTGACCCTCTGCAGGGATCATATCAGCCCATTAATGTCCCACTGCAGGGACGGGTCTCCGCTCATACTTGGCCTACTAATACAACGCTGGCCAGATGGATTGGTATAGGGTTTAATTTCAAGTTTTTCTTCTTTTTATTTCGTAAAGATAATATTCACGGATAGTCCCTTAGTCGGTTTTCACGACACACATGGGATGAGATGGGGTGGTGAGATATTGTATTCTTACTCCGTCACCACACGGAGCTATTACACGGATCTCTAGCAATGGACGTACATAATTAAACTGATAAAGTAATATTATGCACAAACTCAGCTTAGTTTAAGCCTAGATAGAGCTGTGTAAATGTTAAGCTATCCTTTGAGACTTAAGCCCGATTTACACATCGACAAGTACAGTAGCGAGTTAAGTAGTAAGTTGTTGATTAAGTTGATTTAAATATTTAAATCAACTTAATCAACTCTATCCTATTTTTAGACGAGGAATTAGGCGAGACGCGAGAGAGGGGGCCATTTCGTTCTTAACTCACCAAAAAATAGGATAGAGATCTATTTAAATCAACTTAATCTTAAAATACTACTTAACTCGCCACTGTACTTGTCGAAGTGTAAATCGGGCTTTAAGTACAATGAAAAGTGAAAATATTTGTTCCCGTAGCACTTTAGCTTCTACGTAAGTCTACGTTCGTAGACACGGCTACGAAAACGCTACGAAGTAGAAACTACATTTAAAACGCCTTTGGTATTCGTTTCTACGGTAAACTAAATGAAAATAAATTATTATGTCATTTTAACTAGTAGCCCGTAGATGTCCCACTGCAAGGATGTCTCTGTATATCATCCATACATGGAGTATCTTACTGCTTAGGATGCGCAGCGGTCGTGGTATGTGGCTGCCGTGCAGGAAGTCGCGGGTTCAACCTGTGCGTTTTTTCATCGGCAAACTTACGGTCGTTTGTTTTCATACAAATTTTACCGTGCGGCAAAAACGCATAAAAAACGTACTTCTAAATTGAAAAAAAGAGCCCTTACACCTAGATAACAAAGCATTAGCTACATCAAAACTTTACATAATAATATGATATAGGCAGAAGGGTCTGTCAGACTTCTACTGGCTAACAACCCCGATGTTCTGTCTCGAGGCCCGGTTTCCACCAAAGCGGGGAGAAGAGGGGAAACGCGCTGCAAAGCTGATAGGTTATTTCCATCAAAGCGCAGAGGTCTACCTTCTCCGCTCCGACATGTCACCGCAGGCTCGCTCGCCGCACAAAATCATTTGTTCAAAGGTAAAATAAATAATCCTTACACATTCACACAACGCCATGTAATCCCAAACTAAGCAGAGCTTGCACTATGGGTACTAGACAACGGATAAACAAAATACTTTTTGTTTTGTAAATACATACATATTATACATAGAAAACACTCAGACCAATGCAAACAATCATGTTCATGCAAAATCTTCGTGATTTGCATTGAGCGGGAATCGAACCCGAGACCTCTGCGTAGCAGTCATGTTATATAACCACTACGCCACAGAGGTCGTCAATAGGCTATATAGGATAGCCTAGTTGATTGATTGAAATACTTGCTAATATTAAAAACGCGAAAGTTTGTACAGTCACGAGCAATAATATGTACACATTTTCAAATTTTCTAAACTATCTGCACGTTTATCTAGACATTACAATATCAAAATGAATTCGTAATTTAGAAGAGGTTCCGTACAGTTTTGAATTAATCTTCGAATTTTCAATTTTGGATTGGCAGAACTTTAGATAACTGGTTTACAAAATGCGAAAATGTGTACATATTATTGCTCGTGACTGTACTTATGTATGAATGGATGTTTGTTACTCAATTACGCTTAAACGGTTAGACCAATTTGTATGAAAGTTTACCTGTTTCAAGACTCATCTAAATGTCAAACACGGTGTTGCAATACGTACGAAATCTTACACAAGCATGACTTACGCAAAATTTGACGCCACAAATCCAAAAAAAAAAACACATTAAAAATAAAAATTTTCAATCGCGTCAACCTTGCCATTAAGAAATTACAACGTGTTGAGAAAATAAACAAAAGAAAACGGCCATTTAAAAAGTTATAAGGTGTAATACAAAGCCAGGGTAGAAGCACCCATATAAAGATTTGTAAAGGCGTGTAATAAATACTTTTTCAAAACTTTTATAAAGAAACCATATTAAGTATATTTCGCATTACCAATTTCTTAAGCTTAAAAATATTATTTTTGGCTTTTGATTTTGTAAGGCTTTCCTTTTGAAAAGATGATTTACACATAGTGTTTGGAATTAAGAAACTGCCTTGTTTAGTAATCTGCTTATTGCAACACATGAGTTGCGTGATGGTTTTACGAGTATTCAAAGGCTGCTAAAGCATCATAACATCCCATTAATGTCCCACAGCAGGGACGGGCCTCCTCCTGTGACGAAGGGTTACTTGGCCTACTAATACCACGCTGGCCAGACGGTTTGGTATAGGTTTTAATTTCAAGTTTTCCTTCTTTTTATTTCGTAAAGATAGTTACGGTTATTTCCTTAGTCGGTTTCTACGACACCCATGGGATGAGATGGGGTGGTGACATATTGTATTCTTACTCCGTCACCACACGGATAATATGCTAATAGGTCGAGTTAAATTCCAGTTCAATATAAATCTTAGTGTGTATGAAAAAACAAGTTTGTATTGGTAGTGTTTTCTAATACAATCCATACTAATATTATAAATGGGAAAGTGTGTTTGTTTGTCTTTCTTTCACGGCAAAACGGAGCGACGAATTGACGTGATTTTTTTAACTGGAGATAGTTAAAGGGATGGAGAGGGAACATAGGCTACTTTATTTTTCTTTTATTCTGTGTTCAAGAAAGGGGAACAGTGCTACCCCGAATTTAAGCCGCGGGCAAAAGCTACTATGTATGTATTTACAAAATTGTCTCTCTCCTCTATCTCTCAAGCTCTGCTTAGATAAGGACTAGCAGGCATTGCGTAAATATATAAAAATGCCTCAAAGTTTCTTGGAATAAACTGCCACTTCTACATTTACTCCTCTGTAGCGCAGTCGGTATATTACATGGCTCAATGCAAATCTTTGTGTGCATAAACATGATTGTTTGCATTGGTCTGAGTGTTTTCTATGTATAATAATGTACGTATTTACAAAAAAAAGTATTTAAGTATGTTTATCCGTTGTCTAGTACCTATAGTACAAGCTTTGCTTAGTTTGGGACTAAGGTTGGTTATGTTTAAGGAAAAAAAAAATTACTGTAAATCTACGACTCGAGAGAAGAAGAAGTTTGGGACTAGGTGGCGATGTGTGAATGTGTGAGGAATATTTATTTATATTTATTTACTTTAACTACAAGAATGTTAACACAGATATTTGCTTTTTACTTTGAAAAAATCTATCAGAAGTTTTATAAAACAAGAAATTGCGGTTAATGCGCTGGACATTTTCCATTATGAAATAAATCTTAAGTCCATTTTCCTATTCATTATACTCGTAACAGCCCTTTAATGTCCCACTGCAGCGACGGGCCTTCTCCCGTGACGGAGGGAAACTTGGCCTACTAATACCACGCTGGCCAGACGGATTGGTATAGGGTTTAATTTCAAGTTTTCCTTCTTTTTATTTCGTAAAGATAATATTGACGGATAATCCCTTAGTCGGTTTTTACGACACCCATGGGATAAGATGGGTTGGTGACTATTGTATTCTTACTCCGTCACCACACGGAGATTGCGTATTAGTTATGTGCTATTACCACTACGGGATAGGTTGTGTTTTTTTTTGCACATAAAATGTTTAAAAAGTATGTTTCTCCGTTCTCTAGTACTCATAGTAAAAGTTCTGCTTAGTTTAAGTCTAGGTGGCGTTCTGTAAAGTTTAGATGAATATTATATTTGACCAATAAATATATTCCTTACACTTTCACATAACCATCTAGTCCCAAACTAAGCAGAGCTTGTACTATGGTTACTAGACAACGGATATACACATACATTATTACTTTTTTTTTGTAAATACATACATATTATAACATCCAGACCTATGCAAACAGTCATGTTCATGTACACAAAGATTTGCATTTAGCGGGAATCGAACCCGAGACCTCTGTGTAGCAGTCATGTTATAACTACTACGCAACAGAGGTCGTCAATACACGATCTTATACTTTACCAATACACGATCTAGGTAGGACGCCCGGACGGCGGGATAGTAACGGATGAGGGAAGCACAGGACTGCGCAATGGACTTACACTGGTTGACTTGATGATGACTTTACCAATCATCTGTTATTTTACACAAGAAGAAAGTAAAATAAAAAATCTGTTCTATTTTTTGTATAGGCAATAATGTAAGTGCGTTTTTTATTGTTCCCCGTTCTATTCAAGATAGGATCCCGTGAGAGACAGGATAATACTTATAATTTTCAATATTATATTTTTCTTATTAGTTTTATGAACATTATTGTGACGCTCCGTGTGGTGGCGAAGTAAGAATACAATTGTCACCACCCCGTCTCATCCCATGAGTGTCGTAAAAACCGACTAAGGGACTATCTGTGAATATTAACTATACAAAATATAAAGAAGGAAAACTTGAAATTAAACCCTATACCAATCCGTCTGGCCAGCGTGGTATTATTAGGCCAAGTATCCCTCCGTCACGGAAGGAGGCGCGTCCTTGCAGTGGGACATTAATAGGCTGTTATGATGATTGTAACACTTAGCAGCAAAATAAACGTTTGAGTTTGGGTTTATTAAGTTAAGGGTCTGAATTTGTTATTCAGGAAGACTAAGAGGAAGGCCGAGTATTAGTAGATAGACTGTGTAAGAATGTACGAAAACTGCTTTTTTCTTTTCTTTGACAAAGATAACCTCCTCACTTGAGTAAAAGCCCTGCGTATTTGGGATTTGACATAATACTAACAGGCAAAAAAAGTACATTCAGCTCAAGAAAATAATTAGAAAAGAAAGAAAAATAAATTTATTCACAGTATAGCTAAACAATAACACATCTACAAAAACATAATCATCATCATTACAGCCCATTAACGTCCCACTGCAGGGACGGTCCTCCCCCCGGGACGGAGGGATACTTGGCCTACTAATACCACGCTGGCCGGACGGATTGGTATAGGGTTTAATTTCAAGTTTTCCTTCTTTTTATTTCGTAAAGATAATATTTACGGATAGTCCCTTAGTCGGTTTCTACAACACCCATGGAATGAGATGTGGTGGTGACATATTGTTATGATGATTTGGTAATTCTTCGTAGTGGTAAAGTATTGTGTAAGCGAGGCTCTCAGTTGTGATAGGAGTTGAGAGAGGACGCCACTTTCACAGCTAGAAGATAATATTTTTGTTTACAGTTGTATGGAGTGTGGCCACTTAAACACTTATGCAATGTAACTTGTTCTCAATACCTATTTGCTCTACAAATGTAGAAATGCAACAAATACATTTAATAAATATTTGTATACATGTACCTATTATAATGTGACTATGACGGACCGACATAGTCAAATTGTGACAAAGCTCCTTAAATGAAGATTAAAAAAAAAGATATACAATAGTCCATGTCTTTTCATGTCAATTCTCGTACCTTAAAACCGTTAAAAATTCGGTTAATTTAACTTTAAGTTGTTCACCGTTTATATATGTTTTATGTAACTATATAGACATAAACAACATAAAACTGTAATGGTTTTGTCATTTTAATTCTTTGTTCTTATTTATATTCTTATATTAATATCTGCCTTTTTAGTACAGCACAGAATAACACGTATTTATGTATAACAACAAATTTTGATTATCTTGCTCGTCTACTAAAAGTACTGTTTCAACTGGTCATTGGCGTAATCTTAGAATCGCCATTAAAAAAAAAAAAAAACTTTAAGTTGTCAAATTGACACACAATAGGTGTTCTTGTAATAATTTAAAATGTTTTAATATTTTTTTAAAGTAATGTTATCGTACTTTAACTAAGCTTAAAACGGCATTCTTGTTTTTAAAGTGACAGTTCATGTAATCTTCTCCATTAATAAACGTCAAACTTGACGTTTATTTCATCATTTAACTTTATTTTTATTTTATCTTTAATAAAATGTTTATAAACAGAATACCACTTTTGGATTAATTAAAAATTACCTAAATCTAAAAAAAAGTTAAATTAAATTGTATGTTACGAGAATTGACCTGCTGGTTATTAACAATAATATTCACCACAACTTTCACGCAAATCTAGTCGCAAACTAAGCAGAGCTTGTACTATGGGTACAAGACAACGGATAAACATACTTAAATACTTTTTCTTTCATAATAGAAAGAAAGAAAAAAAAATACATTAATTCCTGTTAGGTAAGAATATAGACAACTAGCTGATGCCCGCGGTATTACCCGCTTAATTGTTATTTTACACCATAAACTACCTATATTCCAAATTTCATCAAAACCCATTTAGTAGTTTTTGCATGAAAGGGTAACAAACACCCATCCATCCTCACAAATACAAATACAAATACAAATCATTTATTTTGCCAAATATAGGTATAAAAGGGTGGTAAGTACATTATGTTTAGGTATCGCTATATTTTGCTTCACAGCATGCAAAATTGAGCCTTAAAATTAAATTAATTTTTCAAAATAATTCTACACTAAATAAATTACAATTTACATCAGGATTTATAAATAATTAACAGTAATAATATTTTCTGAATTGAATTAAATAATATAATATAATTTAATTCTCTTTACAATCTATCATTTAAATAATCATTTAAGCTATAATAACATTTATCTACTAATAAGCTTTTTAGTTTTTTCTTAAAAATATTTACATTCATTTTCTTTATATCGGTTGGTAGCTTATTGTATATTACTGGACATATACAAAATATACTTTTGTGCTTAAGTGTAGTATTCGCCTTATGTATACAAAGTCTAAAGATATCGCGTTGTGCTCTATTATTTGTTGCAGAGGCTAAATTATACAAACTTAAATTTTGTTTTACAAATATTGCAACTTCGTATATAAACAAACATGGAAATGTCAAAATTTTGTAATCCTTAAAGTATGGCTTACATGAATCAGTTGATTGTAATCTAAACATTGATCTAATACAACGTTTCTGTGCTTTGAATACAACGTCATTATCTGTAGAATTACCCCAGAAGATCACACCATATCTGAGTAATGACACCACCATTCCATGATATGCAGCTAGTACCGTGCTAATGTTACTGATTTGTCTTAGTTCATATAGAGCATAAACAGATTTGTTAATTTTTTTACATAGTTCTTCAATGTGTATCTTCCAAGATAGTCCACTTTCAATAGTGAGTCCAAGGAACTTATGTCTTAGGACTTCGTTGACTGGCTCTGATTCATAGGTGATTTGTGGCATAAAGATTGTTTTTCGTTGTCGAAAATGTATGAGCTTGGTTTTGCCAATATTAATCTTTAAATTATTTGCGTCTAACCATTCAATTATACTACTTAATGTTATGTTTATATCTTGCTCATATGTTGCACATTCATTATGTTTAATTGTTACTGTACACACAGCAACACGTTAAGTTAGACACCCGATATAACTTTAGCTATGCATAGTATAGTATAGAAAATCGTTCGAAAGGGACTTCGGACGACGTCATCAGCCAATCACTGCGCTAGCGCTTCTTTCACACATAGATTTAAGTCTCGTAAATGGGTGGTGGCCCACACACCTACATGCTTACACACACCTACAGTCCTACATGCGCACACGTGGACATTTCGTAAGGGGCGCGGGCGCGCTAGTTTTCTTCCCATAACTTTAAAATTTAAATCAGTCGCCTCCCGGTCGTTGGATCGCTTACAATCACTAGTGCCAAATATTTACTTCGTTCGGCGTTCATGTTAGTGAAAAAATAAAATGGCGCCACAATTAACACCACAGCAAAGACGTATAATTGTAGTTCTAGGGGAAAGTAGTTAAGGAAATAGAAAGAAGAACTGGAATAACGGTGAGTGTCACAGTTAACATTTTTTAATTATTGTTTAAAATAAATGCATATTAATATTCTGTCTGTTTATTTAAATAACGGTAAACTATCTTGGTATTCCTTTTTACATTATAGAAGCATTTAAAAGAAAAGATAAACTAGGTAATAGTTGTATTGCAGTTCAGAGAGATAACTCTATGTTACTTCATCATAACATAGCCCATTAATGTCCCACTGCAGAGACGGGCCTCCTCTCGTGACGGAGGGTTACTTGGCCTACTAATACCACGCTGGCCAGACGGATTGGTATAGATGTTACTTACTCTACTCTTTTTTAATAGACCTTTAATTAATTACCTAAACAGACGTAGAGTTGGTAATAATATTATAGTAATATAGAGGAAGGTTGTGTTTCTTTGGGCTCATTAAAATCTTCAGTTATCACATTGTTACAGTTACGATTATTTATTGAATTTTGTATTGTAATACATTTTGGCAAATAATAATAATAATAATAATCTTCACACATTCACACAACGCCATTTAGTCCCAAACTAAGCAAAGCTTGTACTATGGGTACTAGACAACGGATAAACATACTTAAATACTTTTTTTTTTTTTGTAAATACATACATATTATACATAGAAAACACTCAGACCAATGCAAACAATCATGTTCATGCACACAAAGATTTGCATTGAGCGGGAATCGAACCCGAGACCTCTGCGTAGCAGCCATGTAATATACCGACTGCGCCATAGTGGTCGAAATGACGGAGTAAAACTTGGTTTGGTTTGAAAAAGGTGTTAGGACAATAATATAGAAGACATTTTATGTTACTAGTTACTAGGCCGCTGATAAACTAGTATTAATTTGACAATTGAATCAAATTGATATAGTTGGTTTAAAGTTTATTAAACATGACAGGCTCGGTAGACTGGCGTTAGTGTAATCGGCTGCCCTGCATCAGGTCGTGGGTTTGAATCCCAGGCAGGATATTAACTATTTTTAGAAACTTACTATAATTATTGTTTTAGAGAACTACAATTCATTTCTGGTGGCGACGAAATGAGGAAACCGGGGGCGATTTGACGCCTCATCACAGGCGACTCTATCAAAGAGCTACCACCGCTGACCAAGATTTGGTCATTGTCGCCGCGCATACTAGACAGCCTCTCTTGAGTAGGTACGCTAGTTACAGCTACTACATATAATATAAGTTTATTTCTATTATTTGTCAAGGCATTATAATTTTATTTAAAAAGGGGGAAGTAATAATTTACTTAACTATGAACTTGTGCTCGTTAATTTCTTTTTCTATACTTATATAGATAATTTCCACACTAGGAATTAATTACTCTTATGTCGCGGGGACTTTTACAAACATTTAAAAGCTTACACAAAGTCCAGACTCAGGACAATAATTTGTGGATCACACAAATAATTATCCTGTGTGGGATTCGAACCCACGACCTTGTGCACGCGCACTACTGCGCTTGCACTACTGACCGCGCCTCCTTTATACCTACCTGTTTGTTTTTATAACATAAAAGGCAAACGAATAGACACCTTAAGGTAAGCGATTATAACCACCCATGGAAGAGCGCACCATGGGCGCCCATGGTGCCAACGCGTGCTTTGCCTGTCTCTTCCACAAAAAGCCCTCGTTTGAGCCTCTTAAATCTGTCCCAAAGATAATTCCTTTAACCTTTTGCAACAATTTAAATATTTACATAAGTTCAAATTAAATACATTTAAACTTTCTAAGTATTGATAATTTTTATGCATAACAAATGAAATAATGTTGAGTTAAAGTTGAAGTAGGCAATACATATTATCTATTACCTACCTATTTCCATCGTAGTTTGGTATTTTTGGACGTGTTCTAACAAGTTCCGCTTTGAAATTCCCAACGTTCGGTATATTACTCGCATAATATTTTTTATTCTTTCATCGCAGTTGCATTTTGAAACAATTTGACTTTAATCCTTACATACTTAACATTAAGTTCAAAATTGCACATCAACATATTCTGACGGTTATTTTTATTTTTATGAGTTGCAAAAATCAACTTAACGTAATTGAGTTAAGGTTGAAAACTCTTATCACTTTTGTTTGTTAGCTACCTAATCGACGTGTTTTATGACATGCTCCGTCTCGAAATTTTCAATGTGGCTTGTTATGGAATCTTAAAGTTTCCATCGAAGTTTGGTAGGTATCTATTTGGCGCGTGTTAATAATAGTTTTTATAAGTAGTAAAAAAAATGGGTTCTACTTGAGATCTAACTTTTTATATTATTAAAAAATAATTATGTAAATCAAATAAGTAATGGTATTTTTGTCTTTGAGTGCATTACTAAGCTGTAAAAATGTATCACCAAATCTGATCGCTATGCGCTATGCAATCTAGATTGTTTTTTTTTTAATATAGGTAAATGCCATTTTTAGTAGTTGTTGTTAACTTAATATTGCGTAGTATAGTAGCATACCTAACAGATACATAATAGTGCGCAAATCGCTCGAAATCAATCCCTTAAACTTTCTACATTTTTCTTGCTTAGAACTTTCGAGGTAGGTATACCTAAATAAAAAAATGTGAACATGCACTTCTTATTGTTTAATAATTTTTTGATAAGTTTTATTTTCGTAAAATGTATCATTTTAATACGTTAGTAATGAAAGCACAAGAGCCTTGTAAGTTCATAAATAAAATTGGATTCGGATATTATGACCACTCCCAACTTAATCGAGTTTACATGAGTTTCCGACTCGTAATTCTAATGTATTCGTAGGCTAATCATACGATGTTTTATACGGTGTCCAATCATAATATTATGACAAAAAACAAATCACAAATTTTCAAATTACAAAATAACATTTGACAAAATAATACCTACTTACTTGTTAAATTTACCTTTTTAAAAACTGTTGTTCAACAAACAAAAAATGTTTTTAGGTATATAAAAATTTTAATCATCATTTCATTATAGGGATTATTTTTAAAAACATGTAGGCAAAACAACCTACCTATAGCATTAATAACATTTGACAAAATGCATTGCTTGGTAAAAGTATTATTTATTAAAATTAACTTTAATACAAAGATGATATGAAATAATAAAACAATCATAATCAACTCTTGATAGAATCGAAATGACATAAATTCAACGACAAGGTTCGTAGCCTTTTAGTAACGACTGCTGAGTCGTGCGAAAATCAAATAGAGAGACACGCTGCATTTTATAAAAAAGTGTGGCATTACAATGCCACACTTTTTTATATGCTTTTTAATTTAAATTGCTTTTAAGAATACTACTAACTAACAACTAAGAGTATTCTTAAAAGCTATAATCAAAATTACATGATTTTATATTTTACATGATTGAACATGATTTTATATTTTACATACTGTAAGCCTCGGGATCCCTTTTTTTCTCATAATGGTTTTTGTCCTAATTTTCATTGTCATTATGTTACGCATAATTTTCTTGGTCATAATAATAGTATGCCGTAATTGTTTTATAGCATACTGTGTTATTAATCAAAAATATTGCATATGCTATTGTTTTTATTCATAACGTAGAAATGCATAAAGTTGTAACGCATATTGGTTATTTGTCTAATAGATAATTGACAAAAAATAGGTTTATGTTATTGATAGCTATTTGAGTCTGATAAACAAACATAAGGTTTTAGGTTAGGTTTATGTTATTAGTAGCTATGTATTTGAATTTGAAAATTATGTAATAGGCATGTAAAACAAAAATAGTTATGGTTATGCATCATAATGCTTAAGTAAACTTATGCTTTGGGATTACTATCCCAAAGCATAAGTTTGCTTATTAAATATTATACTTAAAGTAAATAGGATGAAATAGTTATGTTAAATGAGTATATGTAATATGAGCGTAACTTATGTAAGGACAAGTAACATTATGCAATGTTAAATTTAAAAAAATATAACATAATCTTAGGAATGAAAATAAAGAACCGAATAATACTGATATTATATCGATCATTTACCATAATATCTTGTTTAAAAAGTTAAATTAATAATATTCTTTTATTTCAGGTAACAATGCAAACAATACGGAGAAGACTACACGCTGCGGGACGATTACTTAATAGATTTATTTATAACAATTAATATTACAAAGACTTTATATTGTGATAGGTATTTAGTTATTTGGTGTTAAATACCAATTAAAATTGTTTTAACTTTTGTTGATTAATATTAGATTTATTTATAACAATTAATATTACAAAGACTTTATATTGTGATAGGTGTTTAGTTATTTGGTGTTATATACCAATTAGAATTGTTTTAACTTTTGTTGATTAATATTAGATTTATTTATAACAATTAATATTACAAAGACTTTATATTGTGATAGGTATTTAGTTATTTGGTGTTAAATACCAATTAGAATTGTTTTAACTTTTGTTGATTATTATTAGATTTATTTATAACAATTAATATTACAAAGACTTTATATTGTGATAGGTATTTAGTTATTTGGTGTTAAATACCAATTAAAATTGTTTTAACTTTTATTGATTACTTAATAGATTTTCCTATATTGTAAAATTTTCAAATTATTTGTTGTATCTTTCAAGTTTGTAAAATAACGAAAAATGTTTTTATTTTTATTACAAAATATTACCTCTAACTAGTAGTTTTAATATATTCCTCCTAATATTATAAAAGGGAAAATGAGTATTATTGTTTTTTTTTGGTATGGAGATAGGTGGGAGCCTGGAGTAGGATATAGGCTACTTTTTATCTCAAAATCATGTTCCGCAAGCGGAGCCGCTTAAGGCCTACGCAGACCGGGACGGCATGTCAAGGGATTTTAATTTTTGCTAATGGAAATTCAACCGTACTGTTACAGAAATATGACTTAAATTGCTATGCTTTAAAATGATGCCGCGGCATTGAAAGGGATTTTATCGCACGGCATTTTTCATTTTAAAGCATAGCAATTGAATGTCCATTATTAAAAATTAAAATCCCTTGTCATGCCGTCCCGGTCTGCGTAGGCCTTTATAGTCATTTTGGAACCGATTAAGTAATTCAAACTAGAAAATTGTGTCAGCTCTTTAAGTTCTTTTTACACTGTTCCATAAATGTCGCCAAATCATTCCGTGAATATAAGACAAAACATATAACTTACTGTTTAAAAAAAGTCGTAAGTATTCAATACATACATAAACTCACGCCTTATTCCGTCCGGGGTAGGCAGAGACGACAGAACGCCACTTGTAGTAAGTATTCAAATTTATTGAAATTGCTAATATTTTGTTAAAAATATTAATTTGCTCACAATTAAGACATTTTTGATGTATAAGTAGGTATATAATTTTTGACACGAATCGACTTTTCAGTCACGGGCATTTACTTGCACGTGTCCCGGGACTCTCTCAACTCTTTATGGGCCTTCACCTGTCGTTGGCCCGGATGGGCAGGTGCTTCCCACGCGACGCCGTGGCCCGCCTCAGTTGCGTACTGCCCATTCAGCACCGCAACCTGCTGAACCGCTTTAACATGAGCTGTCTGGGTTACAGCCCAGTGAAGAAGCTCCCTTCGGGGGAATGTGCATCTGCATTGAGTGTCCTTTTTTTCAAGTTTTAGTAAAAGACGTGAGATTTTTGGGAAATTTAGTAAAAAATAGTAAAAACTTATAGCACTAAGTAAAAAAATAGTAAAACTTGAGTTAAGCCTGTAGTGACCAAAAAACTGGGACACTCAATCCTGACATTTGAAAAATTTTGCATCGTCTTAATCTCAGAAAGTACTAACTATTTTATAATAATTTATTTTTTACAATTTATTTGAGAATTAGTAAAATCTTTTATGAAATTAACAACTTGCTAAGATGTGATCTTACAGATTTATATCGGGTCACTCAATTCATTACCTGTCTGAACTGAGTGCCCAGCAAAATATAAGTTTAATCAGGGAATTAATTATTGTAACACTTTTATCTTATAGTTTGACTATTAAACAAATTCGTAAAAGAGAAATAATGGCTCAAAAATGTACCCTTGAAAAATAGACGAACATTGAACTTTTTCGCAACGTTTGAACTGAGTGTCCTATATATGAGGCTTTACAGATTAAGCTAAACTTCGTTCATTGAAGCGAATCAGGTACAAAAATTTTACTATTTTTTTATTAAAAAATTAAATATCTTTCGTTTTTCTAAATGTTATACTTTATGAGAAAGTCCACTTTTAGTGTTTTCATGCATCAAATGGTTGTAGGGTGACCATTATTATTGTGTTTAATAAAAATCGTACTGTATATTGATAATGTGTTTTATTTATGTAAATTATAATAAACGAAAAAATGTTTAGATTACTTACAAGATAATTTAAAGTTTTAATTACTTAGATACTTTTTTAAATATGGTTTTATAGTTATTTATTTTCATAATTAGTATAAGTAATGCCGTATGATAGAGTATGTAAATAAATGGGTTCTTCTGTAGAAGAACAAAATTTTACCAGCAAATCATCATAGGAAATCATACTGCCATTTAAAAAACCATGCCCTCTATAATGACCGAGATTATATGGCTGCAACGCTGGAATATATTCTGTGACGCCTAACAATTTGTAACATTTATTTTTTAAACTAATTGTTTCGGGTAAGTCCTTTAAAATAACTTCGGCTGTCCCGTTTAAATCGAATGAGATCAAATTCGAAAGCTCATAACTAATGACTTCCTGATTATAATAATTGTGTCCAGTTCGACCGCGCGGCCATAGCGTTTTTTTTTAAAAAAAACCATGTCAATTTTTTGTAAAAATTTGTAGAAGTTGATTCCCAAAACCATAAATTTGTCAAAGATACGGTTAAAAAGTTATAAGGGTTTAAACATGGCCGCGCCATTGAAACGCGGCGAACCGCGCGGCCACTGAGATCTTTAAAACTAAGCCTTGTAGAGACCTGAAATTTACGCAAATGCAAGATTTAATTTGTAAAAAATTTGTAAAAATATAAAAAAAATACTCAGGTTTATAGTTTAAGAGCTATAACACTAAAACCGAATGGCCGCGCCATTGAAACGGTGGAGAAAACGCTATCGCCTGTATCTCGCTGAAAAAAAATCGCAGAGGTGTGTAGTTTATTGTAATTACCCAGATTTGAATTTGTCGAAACTAGGAAAAATACAACAAAAATTCCTAGGTTTATATTTCAGGAGCTATAAGACTAAAACGATATGGCCACGCCATCGAAACGGTGAATAAAACGTTATTTCGCCTGTATCTCGCTGAAAAAGCATCGCAGAGGTCTGGAATTTTTTGTAATACCTAGATTTTAATTTGTCAAAACTAGTAAAAATACAATAAAAATTCTTAAGGTTATATTTCAGAAGCTGTAGAACATTATCAGTATGTGGTGCGATAGGGTGACCATGTCTTATTGTTTACAGAATACTTTCTACTTATTGTTACAGAAATTATTTTATTTATTTTAATGGTGTATTTTTAAATTGTAATACAACAAATAATAATAATATTGTACTTCTGGTTTTGTAAAAAATAATGAGTGAGAGGAAAAGGAAGAGAGATTTTACCAGTGGAGTTACAAAAAAAAACTGGGGAAGTACGAGTCGGACTCGCCCATGAAGTGTTCCGTAGTAACAAGCAAAGTTTTGCTCTTAACTTTGTTTTTCATAGTGTTTGTATGAATTACAAAGTAACGTGTGCGGTTTTTGAAATTGTGCTATATCTCAAAAACTTATGATTGTATCTTGTTCAAACCAGTTTTCATTGAAAGTTTTTATTGACATTTACATCAATTTTTTTTTCCAACTTTATTATTTCAAAAGTTAGAGGCGGGGGGGGGGGCTCATTTTACGACTTTGGAAGTGTATATCTTTCAAATGATTGACTTTAGTTTTTTTAAGTAATTTTTCCATTCATATAATATTACGCTTAAAGTAAAAACATATATCTACATCCCTGCTAGTTATGATTGTACTTATTTAAAAATGTGGAATCAAAATGATTTACAATCATTTCAAATGTTCTAAGTTAAGTTCTAATTACCTATATGATTTAATAAAACATTAAATAATAATAATCCAGCCTATTATTGTCCCACTGCAGGGCAAACATTATATATTATTATTATTTTTGTTAGTTATTAGATAGTTTTTAGTATTTCATATAAGTTCATATACATAAGATTGTAAATATTTCATAGTAAAATATCTTAACTACACGGTCATCCATACAAATAAAGAGAGAGCTCTAACATAATCATAAAATATTTAAATGCAACATACCTTAATCACTTCTGCTGAATTGTTTACATAATTTACCGAACTGACGTTACACCACAGTACAACACTTAATCGTAATTACACACGAACTGAACATTTTAATAATCAGTAGATCACTTTTTTATCGTGTTAACATCACAACGACACACTGATAACGAAACTCTTACGCTTACGTCGCTGTACCACAGAATAATAAGTACTAACGGCTGTACGCGTCGCACTGACCTGCGGAGGCGCGCGGGGGTGGCGCGTGTGAGATGCAATAGTGTGCATTACTAATCACATAGCTTAGGGGCGGAGTTGCGTCATTTAAACCAATCTTAGGGCTAGTTTTTCGTAAGTCCACGCGGACTGTAACTGTATTATTGACTTTTCAAGCAATAAACATAATTGTTTTTATATTTATGGTTTCATTTTAATTTTATTTAGAATCCTTGAATTATAATTTCTGTAACAATAAGTAGAAAGTATTCTGTAAACAATAAGACATGGTCACCCTATCGCACCACATACTGATAATGTTCTACAGCTTCTGAAATATAACCTTAAGAATTTTTATTGTATTTTTACTAGTTTTGACAAATTAAAATCTAGGTATTACAAAAAACTCCAGACCTCTGCGATGCTTTTTCAGCGAGATACAGGCGAAATAACGTTTTATTCACCGTTTCGATGGCGTGGCCATATCGTTTTAGTCTTATAGCTCCTGAAATATAAACCTAGGAATTTTTGTTGTATTTTTCCTAGTTTCGACAAATTCAAATCTGGGTAATTACAATAAACTACACACCTCTGCGATTTTTTTTCAGCGAGATACAGGCGATAGCGTTTTCTCCACCGTTTCAATGGCGCGGCCATTCGGTTTTAGTGTTATAGCTCTTAAACTATAAACCTGAGTATTTTTTTTATATTTTTACAAATTTTTTACAAATTAAATCTTGCATTTGCGTAAATTTCAGGTCTCTACAAGGCTTAGTTTTAAAGATCTCAGTGGCCGCGCGGTTCGCCGCGTTTCAATGGCGCGGCCATGTTTAAACCCTTATAACTTTTTAACCGTATCTTTGACAAATTTATGGTTTTGGGAATCAACTTCTACAAATTTTTACAAAAAATTGACATGGTTTTTTTTAAAAAAAAACGCTATGGCCGCGCGGTCGAACTGGACACTAATAATTACATGAGGCGCAGACTTTATTTTCATCGCTTATACAAATAGCGTCTTCTAAGCTGGTAATACCGAATATTTTAATCATATCCATATTAATTGGCAAAAATACCACCTCTCTAGAAACCTTGGAAGATGTGCACAATTTGTTTAAACATTGTTTTGTGAAAATTGCACTGGAGATGGAATTTAATAAAACATTTTCAAAAATGTATGTAGCATTACAAGCACAATCGACAGTAACGACAACACCTTTTTGTTCTTTTCGAAAATATTGAAGTGCTATGCGAGACCTATTTTCATAAACATCTTCATGTGACCGGCTATCAGATAAATCTTGAATATATTTTGCAATCGGTGCGTTTTTGGAAATATCTATAATATCCTTTATATTTTGGTTTCTGTTGTACCCTATACACAAAATATACATAACAGAATCTAGGGCACAGGTATTAATTAATTTAATTTCACTGTTATCGTTATGTATTGAACTGCTTAAGTTACCATTTTTCATAAATTGTATACTAATCTTTTTTGTTATCGATTCGGTGAATTTAGCCTCTCCTCTCCAATTTTCGCTAAAAGATGGTTGGTCAGAAAATATTGAATCTGTAGGAAATCGTTGATGAGTGGCACATTTTAAAATTTTTCTTTTTTTATTTAACTGTAATTGATTATTACGTTTTCGCTTTTTACTGATTTTAGTTACGTTTTTTGTTCTTTTGTTAGTAAGATTTTGACATAAATCGTTTATAGCAATTTTTAGTTCTCCATCTAAATTTTCAAGATGAATTTTTATAAACTGATCAATCCTGTATTTTGATACTTTAGATTTAAATACTAGTTTCTTCAAGGTTTTAAAACAACTTTCAGCTGCTGATGAAGATGGGGCCTTATTTACTGATTTGAAAAAAGGACATAATAAATTAGACCACAACGGTAATTTATATAATAATCTCTTAAGTGTAGATATAAAAGGCGGATAGTAATAAGAATTTTCGTTGTCCGGTGTTCTGTTTTTTTTATAGGAATCTACTAAACTGTCAAACCATGTCATTAATTCCGTGCTTTCCAATTTTTGTAGTTCGTCTTCTTCAATATTTTCTTCTACAATCTCTTCTTTAATTTCATTTTTCACTGTAATAGTATCTTCAGTCACGTCTTCGATATATTTATCAAGGCGTGTTTTAGCCTCAATAGTTTTAGCCCTTGCAGATATATCATTGATATCATATCCTAGGCAAATATTCACAACGTCTTCAATGATCGCTTTTGCAACGTCAAATTCTTCACATTTCTTTATAAGTAAAATACAATATATATAAAAATATTTTACACGATTGTCTGTAAGATCTTTAAAACAGGTTAAATTGTGTAATGTTTTTATAAAATGACTTGTGTCAAGCCTAATGAAAGTATTCGGTAAAGTTGTGTTTTTTCCTTCCAAAACAGAAAACAGATGCTGAATGTAATCTCTGGTACTGTTGTGCGATGTGAATGCTTTAGTATTAGCCGAAAGCAAAGCAGATGAATCATCAGTGATTACTTCATGGGGCACGTCAATTACGTCACTCATCCATTTTTTTAACCAACTAGAAATTGATGATCCACTATGAGAATCTGTGATCATTTGCAGAACTGGTACGGATTTTAGTTTTGGATGACCAGTTATGAGTCCAATGTACAAAAATAATGTTTTTGTGAATTGGGAACCGTCCGGCATGTATATAGTCTCGAAAAAAGAACCTGTTGCATCAACAGTAATAGTGACTCTATCGAATGTATTGTAATACTTTTTATAGTATTCGATTTCTATATCTGTCCAATAGTAAACGTAAAAATTTGGATGGACATTAATTTCACGGATAGCACTTCTGAAATTTGAAGTTTTAGCCATAATTATAAGTGATGTCAAAGTATTTCGATGAAATAAGTCTCCAATTTTATCTTCACATTTGATTTGCCGTAGAGCCGAAAGAGACGGCAATACTGGCGGCTCCTTCATCTCATGTACATTATGAGTAGAAATCAGTTTCGAAGCCATTTCGTGCCTAATTAAAATAGCTGGTTTGAATTTTAAGTTTTTAGCTATTTGGTATCTTGTATATGGCGTAAGTTTAGATTTTTTTGATGGCTTATGTTTATATGTTTTTTTTATGTTTTGTACACTACAGAGAAATGTTTGTATCTTTTCAGTCTTTTCTAAACTTGATACAGCTATTCGTGCAAAGCACTGACTACAATGGCCTTTCAATTTAATGCAATCATTTTGAATCATGCTTTTCTTGAGAACCCACGTACACGGTAATTTGGAGTTTGACCATATTTTCTGTTTCACCAAGTCAGACCACTTATATTTTGGTAAAGTTTTATAAGTCCGATACTTACCGTCTTTTTTTTGCCTGTGTGCGTTCAAAGGTGTAATTTTTTTCATATCATATACATCTACATTAAAGGAAAACATTTTACTTTCTCCACTTTCAATTATGTTTTCATCTTTGGAAGGAATGATAACTGGGGTTGAAATCATTGAACTACGATTACTATCATCTGATGTTTTATGCTGTGGTTCTTCATCATTAAAAGTGGCTGGCTTTGCATACAATTTTTTAAATGCTATGTACAATGCCATCGGTGTCATCTTGGCACCCAGTTCCTCAGCCATGCTAGAAAAGACGGGATCATTATACTTAATATTAGGTCCAAGGGCCTCGGCATATTTTTCAAATATCTCTTTTTGTGTTTTCCTGTCTACTTGCGGTTTGCGACCCCTCTTTTTTATAGCTTGACACTTCCTGTAAAATAGTCAATATTATTTGTATTAAATGTAAATATTTAGGGTAGGAATAAAGTACCAATAACAAAAATAGAATAAGTACTTTACATCAAAATATTAAATTTACCGCCTAAAATACCAACTTTCTACTACTCCTGCCCGAAAAAACTTATGTACCTACACAAGATAACAGGTTAGTCATTTTTATACCCCCTCAACAGCGGGGCCACTTTTTGTTATACTGCGAATTTGAACTCTAGTCAATTGGAATAAAGTTCACATCCTCTAAAAAAATAAAAATCTAATTTTTCATTTTTTAATAGGTAAATATAGGTATTTACCTATTAAAAAATGAAAAATTAAATTTATTTTTATAAAAAAAACAAAAGTAAAACAATAATGAGTAGGCCCATTATTGTTTTACTTTTGTTTTTTTTTAATTAATGATAAAAAAAATACTGTTTACATTTTGAAAGTGAAAAATTCTAAAAGTATACTAATACCTAAATAGTCACTTTTCCATTAGTTTCCATGCTCAGGATTTTAAACGTTTCATATACTGACTTTTAAGTGTGAATCTATTTAAAAAAAATTATTCAAAGCAAATACTTCATTTTAACAATAATAGGTATAGGGTACTTACATCGGTATCGCAGAAGGAAAACACTGATGATAAATAAATTAATACTGCACTAATAACTACTGCACGATTGCACTGAACTTAACTGCATTCGATATTAGCACCAAATACACTAATCGTTTTATGTGAATGCCGAGGTAATGTAGGGTAGATGAAAAAAAAACTGTCCAGTAAAAAAAATTAATTATGTATACCCTACAACCATTTGATGCATGAAAACACTAAAAGTGGACTTTCTCATAAAGTATAACATTTAGAAAAACAAAAGATATTTCATTTTTTAATAAAAAAATAGTAAAATTTTTGTACCTGATTCGCTTCAATGAACGAAGTTTAGCTTAATCTGTAAAGCCTCATATATAGGACACTTAGTTCAAACGTTGCGAAAAAGTTCAAAGTTCGTCTATTTTTCAAGGGTACATTTTTGAGCCATTATTTCTCTTTTACGAATTTGTTTAATAGTCAAACTATAAGATAAAAGTGTTACAATAATGTAATTCTCTGATTAAACTTATATTTTGCTGGGCACTCAGTTCAGACAGGTAATGAATTGAGTGACCCGATATAAATCTGTAAGATCACATCTTAGCAAGTTGTTAATTTCATAAAAGATTTTACTAATTCTCAAATAAATTGTAAAAAAGAAATTATTATAAAATAGTTAGTACTTTCTGAGATTAAGACGATGCAAAATTTTTCAAATGTCAGGATTGAGTGTCCCAGTTTTTTGGTCACTACAGGCTTAACTCAAGTTTTACTATTTTTTGACTTAGTGCTATAAGTTTTTACTATTTTTTACTAAATTTCCCAAAAATCTCACGTCTTTTACTAAAACTTGAAAAAAAGGACACTCAATGCAGATGCACATTCGGGGGATGCCACTCAGTTTTACGTGTTACGGGTACTCAGCCCACCACCACGACAAGGTGGGAACCTCGGTTGATGTGAATATAGTTTGGTTAGCTGGAGCCATAAACACGCAAAATCTACCCTTCGTCTTGAAAGTTTTATTTTCTTCCTATTCTTAAATATATATATTTTTATTGCAAAAGATAACCACCATAAAGGCTGGGTAATTTAAAGATACTATTCCAATTAGTATTAATAGAACTATTAAAGAGAGAAAACCGCTCTGTGGATGAATTTATTTACCGAACTTCAGTACAGATATGTCTACACAGCGGTTTCTTTCTGACCCACAGTTAAATGTTGCATGCAGATCAATTGACTTATTCCCATTGAAAAAACGTGTAGGTATGAGGTTCGATGGGACAATGAAATCTGCCAAGTGATCAACAATAATCTGTTAACTATCAAGCGGCAAAACTGGATTTGACGGGTTATATCAAAAACACCTCATTAAAACTCTTTGAAACTGTTACAATAATATTTCTTAAAAAAAAACAATCCCAGTATTTAAAAAGAATCACTTTACTTTTTGGGCAAATTATTTACATTAACGGTCAAGGAACTATTCTTAAAGTTAAAATGCATCATTGTAAATTAACCATACAATTTTGTAAGCATTTTCACGTAAATGTGCTTCATTTTATTAATATGTATTAATACATTTGTAGTTCAGCAATAACAAAACGTAAATAGTATCGCGTGTTGGCCACATCGTGCACTGGCGCTGCTATCTACGTAGTAAGAGAGGAAACAACAAAAATATATCGCACACTCTCGCACGATTCGCAGCGTTCAACTTCTAATAGTTCAAAGTCCAAACAGTCTAGGTTGATAAGTCCGTGACTGTACTATCGTCTGCGAACAAAGTAATTGGGTGGGGGGTTGCTTTAGGTAGATCATTAATATAGGTTATAAATAGGAGGGGACCTAAAACACTACCCTGTGGTACGCCATATTTAATTATACGCGCCTGCGATAGGAAGCTATCCTCTGTTTTGGTATTGGGATTGATCCTATCTATTAATGTATATTGAGTGCGGCTTTTTAAGTATGTTTCAATCAATCGTAGTGCGTTCCCTCTTATACCGTATGTCTCAAGTTTGTAGAGTAGAATGTCATGATCCACATAATCAAACGCCTGAGTCATATCCATAAATATGGCCCAGACTGGCGTCCTCCTGTCAACACTAGACATAACTACCTCCAAAAAGTCATAAATTGCAAGATTAATTGTTTTACCTACCCTAAAGCCTTTTTGTTCCTTACTTAAAATTTTGTTACTTTCTAAATAATTATTTAGGACAGTAAATATATATTTCTCAAAATTTTTTGAGAAGATTGGTACCAGTGCTATTGGTCTGGAATTTTCAATATCATCTTTACATCCCTTTTTATGTATTGGTTTTACTATACCTATTTTTAATTTTTCAGGGAAAGTCCCCGTTTCTAGGGTTAGATTTATTATGTAGCTAAGAGGGCTTTGGATATAGTCAGAAACATATTTTATTACTTTAGTGCAGATGTCGTCATAGCCGACACTTTGAGTATTTTTTAGTCCCTTAATAATTTGTTTGACATCATCTGGGACACATGGTTTCATATATATAGAATTAGGTACAGATGTGAGGAATTTCTTGTATTGATTATTATTTATATTATTTATTGGTGTAACTTTATCTATAAAAAAATTATTGAAAGCATTTGATATATCATCAGGTTGAGTTATGGTAGTATCTTTATTTGTTTTAATCAACGGAATAGTTTCTTTTGGTTTATTATATTTAGCTGAGTTTATAACCTGCCATATTGATTTTTGTTTGTTTTTAGATGAAGTTATATGGTGATTATTTTGGGCAAGTTGTGTTAGTTTTATTATTTTTTTCAGCCTCTGTGTATACTGTGTTAGTTTCATTTTATTGCTTCCATTAGGATGCAGTCTATAAGTTTTTAAGAGATCACGTTTCCTTGCACTACAAGCCTTAATTCCCTTTGTTACCCATTTAGGTTTTTTATGTATATAAATAGTTTTTATTCTAAAAGGGAAACATAAGTCATAAAAAAGTTTAAATTCTTCAAAAAATAAATTATATGCAGTATTAGCATCACAGGTTTTGTATATATCAGTGAATGAGAGCTGTATTGGCCGCGCCCTCTTGTACATAAAACGTACGTAAGCGTGCGCGGGTGTGCGTTGGTGTGTGTGTATAGATAACGCACACAGGACACACACGTGAGGGATACCTCCCTATACGGGTGACGGGGTTTGTTTCGGGAGAGCAACACTAAAGCTCTAGCCCGCGCCGGTATGCCCGTCGATTCCTCAACTATGGAAGATCTTGCTGTAGGTGCTTTGTATGCGCAGGTTCTTCTTGGGATATAAATAAAACACTTTTTCACTATTTCAGTATTTCTTCCAGTTTCCGAGGTACTCAAAGCTTGATGTTTTACTTTTCTTCAGGATCCAACTACAATTTTCCAAGAAAACGCAATCGCTTAAGTACCCCGGAGCATTACCGTCACGTGGGCACCGCGATTTAGCGCTTAATCTCAAGCTAATTTTCACTTTGAGTAACCTCATTTTCTGTTCGTATTTCTTTATTTAAAACATAAAATATACAGTATTATACATGGATAAACTCGTTACAATGTCAGTTTCAATAATTAAAAATAGTTTTCTTTATATCTCAATGGTACAAAAAGTTATGACAGTATAATCATAAAAAATACACAAAATATCGTCGATCTCTAGCAGTTATTCGTTTATAATTCTTTATTAAATTGAAAGTTATATTCAAATGTTGTTTATTATTTATCTCTACCGTTAAATTAACAATATACAACAAAATTAAACTATATAAATTAACAATTTGGCTAAGTATTTATCGTTTCAAAGTCTCTATTATAATTCGACACATTTTCACACATTTTCTTTAATAAAAGTCTATCTAATCGTTCTATTTTAGTATTTTTACACTTATACTATATATCTGAGGTCTCTCAATCACTATATCACTGATTTACAGTCTTTTTTGGTCTTTTAGTTTTAGTCCTTTACTCACACACTATAGTCAGTCACTATACGTCGTTAACATTCTCCCCCTCGTGCGTCGCACCATCCTGTGGCAACGACGTCTGGGAAGGCACCAGTAGCACCACCTTGGAGCAGGGTCGCCGCAGCTCTCCTCCTCTTGTCTGCACGTCCACAATCCGAACCCGTCCATCGGGCCCTGGATACGTGCGGATGATGCGTCCTCTCGACCACGTACAGCGTGGCAGTGTGTGGTCCACGATGAACACGATGTCACCAACTTTCATGTTCTCTCCGACGTTGCTTCCTGGCGTACGTCTGGGTAGGAGAGTAGGTAGGTATTCCCGTACCCAACGTCGCCAGAAATGGTCGCTGAGCTGCTGCGTCGTCTTCCACGTCTCGCGACCAACCAAATCGTGGTCACTGAATGCGCCCAGTCGTCCAGCACCGCACGACCGCTTAATGAGAAAGTGGTTGGGCGTGAGTGCTTCTTCATTTTCATTTTCGTTTAACTCTGTTAAAGGTCTAGAGTTAACAATATGCTCGGCTTCTAGTAGGAGAGTGTGTAGAACTTCTTCTCTCGGATGTCGTTCTCGGAGTGTGGCGGCTAGTGCGGTTTTCACCGATCGCACCAGTCTTTCCCAGGCTCCTCCCATGTTTGGAGCGCCAGGTGGTATAAATTTCCACCTAACACCATACTTCTCGGCCTCAGTAGCTAGAGTTTCGTTCTTCAATGCTTCTGCAGCTTGTTGTAATTCTTTGTTGGCCCCGACAAAGTTCGTGCCGTTATCGCTGAACATCACGGATGGCATACCGCGACGCGCAGCTAGTCTTCTGAGTGCCTGTATCATAGAGTCAGATGATAGAGAGGCAGCTAACTCCAGATGAACTGCTCGTGTAGTCAAGCAAGTAAACAAGGCACCCCACCGCTTCTCGTGTCTTCTTCCCACCGTGATGGTCATCGGTCCAAAATAGTCGACGGCGGTGTACGTGAACGGATGTTCACCATGCTTCAGTCGCTCGATCGGTAAGTCTCCAAAGGCTGTCTCTTGCGGTCTTCCTTTCCTGATGCGACACCATTGACAACCATGCTGAGTTGCTCTGACTGCTGCTCTCAGACCCAATATATAAAATCGTTGTCTGAGCTCGTTCATTACCGTAGCGTGGTTGCCATGATTAAATTGTTTGTGATAGTCATAGATGATGAGACGAGTGATGTGGTGCTTACTATCCAAAATCACAGGTCTTGTATAGCTTCTCGATAACCCAGCTACCGCATCGATTCTCCCCCTCAGTCTGAGAAGGTTGTCTTCTATAACCACATCGAGCTTCTTCAATTTGCTGCTTCTTTCTAGAGGTTCTTGTTTCTGCAATCGTCTTAATTCTTCTCGAAAACTGTCTGTCTGACATCTTCTGAACAATATCTCTTCTGCTCTAGCTATGAGTTTCTCATTTATTGGTAACCATTTTCTCTCGATATTCTCTAATTTCATTTTAAACGCAGGTTGACGTTTTCTATTCTTCCTTCTCCAGTCCTCTTCTTTTACAAGATTCGTCTTTTGGTTTCTTCCTGCTTTGCATAGTTCTATAAATTGCAGAACTCTCGTCGTGGTTCTTGATAGTTTATTCCATGACGAAAATCGTTCTGGCTCAAGCGTGCATATCTCTTTCATGATCATAGTTGATTCGGTTTCTCGGTCTTCTATCGTCTTCTCTCTACCGAAGCTTCGTTTTTCAGGCCACTTGTCTTCTTCAAGTCTTAAGAACTCTGGACCTCTATACCATCTGTGTTCACTATTGAAGTCTTCAGCGAGGATTCTAGTTGCGTCATCGGCTGGATTCATAGATGTTGGTACCCAGCGCCACTGCTGGGGTGTTGTCAATTCTTCTATCTCGGCTAGTCTGTGAGCGACGAATGTCTTGAATGTTCTTGGATCAGACTGTATCCAAGCTAATACCACACTAGAGTCTGTCCAGTATGTCTTCTTCGTAATACACAATTCTGTTTCTTCCTCTACAGTGCGTGCTAATCGGCTTCCCAATAGTGCAGCTTGCAATTCTAAGCGAGGCACTGATATCGGTTTCAAGGGTGTTACTCGAGCTTTTCCTGATATTAATGTTATCATGTAAGTACCATCTTCAGACTTGGTACGCCAATATACTGCAGCTGCATATGCTGCTAAGCTTGCGTCGGTAAACACGTGAAGCTCCCCTTCAGCGTGAAGTGGCGATATACATCTTGGCACTTGTAGAGTCTTCAGTAGATCTAGTCTGCTCACGTATCTTTTCCAGCGTTCACTGTCGCCGTCTTTTACCGGATCATCCCAGTCTATGCCGCTTCTCCATATATCTTGTATGAGCTTCTTTCCTTGTATTAGAACTGGTGTCAATAATCCAAGTGGGTCGAACGTCGACATCACGGCGCTCGTCACTTCTCTTTTCATCTTCTTTTCTATGGTGCGTAACCTTCTCTCAGCCGCTATATAACTCTCGGGCATTTCCTCTTCGGGGTCTCTCCACAGCATTCCTGCTTCGAATCGGCCTTCGGGTCGTCTTCTACAGGTGTCTTCTAATATCTTGAGAGCCTGTCCCTCGAAGTCAGTTGATGGTCTGCGTGGCATCACTCCTAGCGCTTCGATGGCGAAGTGGTCTTTTATTTGTTCATGCATCTCTTCTTCTATTGTTTTAGTGTGAGAACAATAGTTTATGTATTTCATTGTCTTCGCTATGCTTGTATCTAGACCATGCAGTACCCATCCTAGCTCGGTTAACGACGCAACTGGTTGTCCAGGTTTTCCTTTTCTTGTGTATCTTGACACTATTAAATTCCAGTTGTCTTGGCCTATTATCAGCTTAGGCTCTTCTGCTTCGTGATATAATACGTCGCTAAGGTTTTTCAGGCGTGAACATTCTTCTAATCTGCCCTTGTCAATGAACTGCGGTGTGAGTTTCATGTCATCAATAGTTCTGACTTGACGTAACTGCCGGATTTTGTCTTCATGAACTCCTCTAATTTTCAAGTTTATCCTCATGGAGTCCTTAGTCTTCAATCGTTGTCCACCGACAGTTTCAATTGTTAGATCTTCACTGATTCCAGTAGCTCCTAAGTCACGAGCTACCTTGCTATCTAATAAAGACACTGTTGACCCTTCATCTAATAGAGCCAATATATTTTCTTTTCCTGTGTCTGATATCAGCTCCACAGGAATAATCTTCAAATAGGCACGTGATTTCCCAGCACTGGACATCTTCAACGCTATGTTCGTTGACTTCTCAGCTTTCTCTTCTTGTTGTGGTTCTACAGAAGTATTCTTATTCTTCGTATTGTGCAGTAGGAAATGATGCGAACCTTTACACACTTTACACGGCCATCGTTTACACTGTTCATGTCTATGATCACTATTTAAACACTTAAAACACAATTTTTCACGTTTCACTAATGTCCACTTATCGTCAATGTTCAATGTCTTAAAACTATTACACTCATGTAGTCTATGATTGTTTTTACACTGTGGACACTTCACTGTATTCACTTCACTTTCACTTGCTGTGTGAGTCACATGACGTTGGAACGGTTTCTTGTATGTGTTCGTTTCTTTCATCTTGTTCCCGTCTTCATATGTAGTATGAGCCCCACACTTATCAACTTCTTTATCGAAGAACTTCGCTACTAGAGTTAAGTTGCAAAATTCTTCTTCTTCATTTTCTGCTGTGAAGTCATACCATCTAAACTTCATAATAGGTGGTATCTTCGCTATAATTGTCTTCATCATCTCTGGCGAATGAAGATATTGAGATTTCTTCAATCCTTTGGTGGCTGCTACACTATTATTTATTTGACTAGCGAACATGCAGATATCCTTAGGGTTGTCACTAATCCTAGGCAATGTTCTCAGCTTCTCCAGTTCGGCTAGTGCTAGAGCATTCGGTCTGCCAAATCTTCTTTTCAAAGCCACCAATACTGCATCTGGTACTGCTTCAGAGTATAACAAGCTCTTCACTTCATCTCTTGCAGTTCCTTTGATTGATTTTCTTAATCGTGCCATGTTTTGTACGTTATTAAACATGGGCGATGTATCTTCGTAACATGTCTTGAAGGCTATCCATTCACTTATGTTCCCATCGAACGTAGGTAATTCGTACACATACTTCGGTTGTGATGTGTTTGTTCCCTTCACAACATCTCTCAGGGCTTCGGCAAGGACCTTGACTTCTATGGACTGGCTGCTTACTGGTGTTGTATCTTCAGGTTTCACGGCGTTGTGCTCCACGGACACCATACGTGCATGCCCACTCTGAGTCACATTATCTGCCTTTTTCTTCTCGGTACTGTCCATCCAATCACACACCTTTGCAGTCCTATCTTCATGATCTTCCACAGAATCGTCATCTTCCTCTGCATCGCTATTCAATCGAAGCCTGTCGAGCTTGACGCGTGCTAACACCGCTGCAGCTTCCGCCCGCTTTAACTCAAGCAGCGCCAACTCTTCTTCAGCCTCTAGTTCTTTTCTTCGTTTTATTCTTGAACTCGAGGATTTCAATGTTCTCGCTTTAGTTGACTTGGGAACGACTGTATTCGTCGACCCAGGTACCTCGGCACGACGTTCTTCAGTTGCCGTCGCATTCTCGTTCGTTTCAGTATTCTTGGTAGTGGCAGTTAGGGCATGAATATCGGAATCTCGGAATATCGTAATATCGGAATCTCGGAACGCAAAGTCCGATATTACAATTCCGATACTGGGTGATCGAATATCGGAATCTCGGAACTCGATCATTTTTCTATATTTTGAGTTTTAAATTATACATATATCGATCCTTGTGTATCGCCGAGCAAAACAGTAGGTACCGTATTAATGTTGCCAGCTCGCTATGCATAATGTGCTACAAGAACAATAATATTGTTACCTGTTTCGCTCACTCTTTACCTACTCTAATAATATGTGATATTATTGTAAAGTTGTTAAAACGCCTCAAATATAAACAAAACGATACTAGCAGTCTCAACTTCACAGAAAGAAAGACTGAAGCACCGACAGCTTCTGTCTCTTCAGATGAACTTACACTTATCTCACATAAATTTTGCCCACCAATGTTGAAAGTGAGCATGTTTTTTCGTCAGGCGGTTATTTATCCGACAAAATGTTTGACGTTTTGTTGTTTTTGAGAACATATATTACCAAGAAAAACGAGATTTTAAAATAAATATAAACCTATGTATATAGGGAACCTTTACTACAGTTGATTGTAATTTAAACTACTAAACTTAGAATCAACAAGACTTCTTAAAGTTTTGTTGATTCCGAGTTTGTTAGTTTTATATTAGTAATGAGTATAGATAAAAATTAGACAAAAATATTTCCAATAATTATTGTTGTTGGCATATTATATAATTAAATAAAAATTAAGGTACTATACTGTGCTCTCGTGCGCAGTATCCTCGAATACGCATCAGTGGTATGGAACCCGCTTTATAACATTTATATTGAGCGCATTGAATCCGTACAGAAAAAGTTCCTAAGATATTTACAGTATAGGTATAGGTGCATCGATCATGGGTATGAAGCAAGATGTAAGAGGTATCATTTTATGCCCCTACAGAATAGACGATACAATATCTGATGTTGTAACAATTGTAGAAATTGTCAATGGTGGGGTCGACTGTCCAACCCTATTTAAAAAACTAAACATTTGGGTCCCTAGAAAACTGCCAGTTAGGCGCAATCAACCCTTAGTACTACCCTCAGCCAACACTAATTTTAGACAAAACTCATTTCTCATTCGTGGGAGTAGTTCCGTTAACAGCATTGCCAAAAGGCATAGCGAATTTGAGATATTTAGGTCTAAGCCAACAGTGGTAAAGAAATTATTTACTACAGATTATTTTGGTCCCAATCCCAGAGAAGCAACAAATTAAATTTACAATTTATTTTGAACTATTTTTTTTCTGTCATGCAATGGTTTTATGTTTAGTTTATATTTGCGAATACCTGTTAATAGCTGTGTATAAGTATATTTATGTAATAACCGATTGTAAATTATACTGTTAGTGTTCCGAAGAAAATAAAATAAAATAAATAAAATATTTTAAATTCTAAGAAGTTCGTCAATTCAACTTTTAAGCTTTGTTGATAAGTTTAATAAGTAATAAGATATTAGATTAAAGAATAGGATATTATAAATTACTTTTTGTTCCTAATTGTTGATTTAATTTCAGATTTAAGTCTCTGAGTGAGATAGTTAAACTAAGCAATAAGTACAGAAAAATAATGAGAAATATCTGATTTAGTAAATACTGTGGGTAAAACTTAAATACGAGTATAAAACAAGCAATCCAAATTAAATAATATGATTTATAAATATTTTTTATTGCATTCAATCCAACCTCACAGCGAATTTGTGCATTTTTGAACAAAAAGTGCAATTTCTAAAAAAAATACGCAATTCCGATATTAATATCGGAATTCCGATATTGAGATCTAATATCGGAAGTCAGTATCGGAATTGAAAACCTTCCGATATTGCATGCCCTAGTGGCAGTATTCTCGGTAGTTTCAGTATTCTCGGTTGTTTCAGTGTTCTCGGTTGTTTCAGTGTTCTCAGTTGTTTCAGTGGCCGTAGTCCCAGTCCCGGTTGTCGTCTCCGTGTTCTCTGAAGATGACTCCGTCGCTTCTTCGCCTGAGCGTCGCGTCGGTGCGCCCTTCTGTGACCTGGTGACCGGCATCTTGAACCGTTATCTTCTTTCTTCAGCGCACACAGCTATCGGCCTACAAGCAAGCTCTTAAACCCGTTAAAGGAATAAGATCCGGCTCGAAGGACCAACTGTATTGGCCGCGCCCTCTTGTACATAAAACGTACGTAAGCGTGCGCGGGTGTGCGTTGGTGTGTGTGTATAGATAACGCACACAGGACACACACGTGAGGGATACCTCCCTATACGGGTGACGGGGTTTGTTTCGGGAGAGCAACACTAAAGCTCTAGCCCGCGCCGGTATGCCCGTCGATTCCTCAACTATGGAAGATCTTGCTGTAGGTGCTTTGTATGCGCAGGTTCTTCTTGGGATATAAATAAAACACTTTTTCACTATTTCAGTATTTCTTCCAGTTTCCGAGGTACTCAAAGCTTGATGTTTTACTTTTCTTCAGGATCCAACTACAATTTTCCAAGAAAACGCAATCGCTTAAGTACCCCGGAGCATTACCGTCACGTGGGCACCGCGATTTAGCGCTTAATCTCAAGCTAATTTTCACTTTGAGTAACCTCATTTTCTGTTCGTATTTCTTTATTTAAAACATAAAATATACAGTATTATACATGGATAAACTCGTTACAATGTCAGTTTCAATAATTAAAAATAGTTTTCTTTATATCTCAATGGTACAAAAAGTTATGACAGTATAATCATAAAAAATACACAAAATATCGTCGATCTCTAGCAGTTATTCGTTTATAATTCTTTATTAAATTGAAAGTTATATTCAAATGTTGTTTATTATTTATCTCTACCGTTAAATTAACAATATACAACAAAATTAAACTATATAAATTAACAATTTGGCTAAGTATTTATCGTTTCAAAGTCTCTATTATAATTCGACACATTTTCACACATTTTCTTTAATAAAAGTCTATCTAATCGTTCTATTTTAATATTTTTACACTTATACTATATATCTGAGGTCTCTCAATCACTATATCACTGATTCACAGTCTTTTTTGGTCTTTTAGTTTTAGTCCTTTACTCACACACTATAGTCAGTCACTATACGTCGTTAACAAGAGCTGACTAATATAATATTTAAACTTTTCTAGGTTTTCATTGCACATGTCACGTAGTCTTATTCTCCAGTACTTTATAAGAGGTACACTTTTAACTTTACATGTTAGAAGTTGTGCAGTGTGATCAGAAAGAGCCAGCTCAATCACCTCTGACTTAGACTTATTGTTTAGATTATGTGCAAAATGGGTTTCATACTTATCTGGGTAGATCTCCAGAGGCATTTTTTATCGTGTCGGACTGGAGAAACCCATTTTGAAATCGATAAACGTTTTCATTACATTTTTTTATGTATACTTTGGTGTCTAATCTATGTGGTGCAGGGCTGAAATTATGAATTAGTTTATTAGAAATATTTAAAAAAAAATCATAAACCCTAAAATCCTGATTGCTCTGGGTTGACCTAACTCCCGATTGAATGAGAAAACATTGTGTAACTATTTATTGAGAAGGTTCATATGTCCGATGTTATTTTATATTACATAACAAATAGTTAATCTTCATTTTAATATTTTTTTTTAAATTACATAAACAATATTTTTGGCACAATTTAAATTTATCGTCATGACCTGGCATTTTATCTCATCGCTCTGCGCTGGAGTAAAACATCGCGCTCATCACTCGTTTTACGAAATAGAAACTCTATTCCTCTCCCCCGGGGTAGTGGCTGTAGTGGTCTAACCGCCGAAGAAGATACATTTGTGCCACGGTCCCACACTACAACATTACGAGGGTAAGTTTATGATTTATCTGGGTTTGGTTCTCGAATTTTATGATTGATATGGCATCTTTTATAAATTAAATAGCAAGGTTGTAAATGTGCTTATTAAGTGAATTAAGTGATAGTAATGATGTTCTTTATGAGGCGTAAACACAACTTTCTACGGTTTTTATTTTGGGCTTTATTAATGCTTTTATGACTTTTTTTGATCGCTATGGCTATGATTGCTCTGTCCAAAAGACCAGAGCGATGATATTTTGCAATGTTGTACGTTATAAAACAACTTTAAGTAATACGAGTAATACCAGATTGTTACAACGACAAATGTCACGACTCAGCTGTCAAAAATTCTGTGACGTCACGACTCATCTGTCAAAAATTCTATGACGTCACGACTCATCTGTCAAAATTCTATGTCGTCACGTGTCACGTGACCAAAACTCTATGGCGTCACGTGTCACGTGACCAAAACTCTATGGCGTCACTAGTCACGTGACTCAGCTGTCAAAATTATTATGACTATGACGAAATTATCAAAACATAATAATTATGATGGAAGCCAAAATTTCAAGTTTTCGGAAGTTTTCCTTTACATGCACTATAAGACCTTGCTTCATGCCAAAGGAGAGTGTTTTTTTTACTAGGAGCTTTGGGCTAAAATAAAAATTGCTGCCCCCACGTTTGTAACCATTGTACATTGACTTATACCATTGAGCTTATTACATGTTTAAAGAATCAACAAAATTCGCCCCACAGAAATCTAGATATCAGCTGTTCAAAAAATTGAAAGCCCTGTGGCACTCCAAGCAGTTATCTACTAAAAAGTCAGTCTGTCCCCAGGTACCAACTAGGTTCATTACAAAGATTGATACGTAAGCAACATTTTCTTCTATGGAATCTACAAAATTCGCCCCACAGAAATCTAGATATCAGCTGTTTAAAAAATTAAGAGCCCTGTGGTACTCCATGCAAAAGTTATTTACTAACAAGCCACTCTGTCCCCAGGTCACCAACTAGGTCTATTACAAAGATTGATACGTAAACAACATTTTCTTCTATGGAACAAACAAAATTCGTCCCACAGAAATCTAGATATCAGCTGTTCAAAAAACTAAAAGCCCTGTGACACTCCATGCAAAAGTTATTTACTAACAAGCCAGTCTGTCCCCAGGTCACCAACTAGGTCTATTACAAGGATTGATACGTAAACAACATTTTCTTCTATGGAATCAACAAAATTCGTCCCACAGAAATCTAGATATCAGCTGTTCAAAAAATGAAAAGCCCTGTGGCACTCCAAGCAGTTATCTACTTAAAAGTCAGTCTGTCCCCAGGTCACCAACTAGGTTCATTACAATTATTGATACGTAAACAACATTTTCTAACGGTAATAACTGGCTGTTAAGAAGTAGGGTACAATCTAGGCATGATACTATCCATGGATTGTGCTGGATGGTTAATGGTTTACTGTATCGCCAACGAACATGCCAAGAACCATACAATAGATATAACATGAGCACAATATGTTCCCAACGTACGTCTGCCACTCTTCCAGGAGCAGTAATAATGACATATGGCTTCTAACCCAATATTGTCTGCATTGATGAGTAGGTATATATATATATATATATATATATATATATGTGTAATTAGTTCGACTACGGGTATGCCTAGATAGGGCCCGCCTGTAATGGCGGGGATCGCCGGAGGGGGACTGGACGCAAAGGCTCTGCCGGTTTCCCAGGCCCCCTCCATGTAGGCGATGAAGGAGTGCGGCTGGGGACTTTTAATGGGTAAACTGGGGGGTTGCCTAACCCCCTGGGAGCCCCACATACCTCTTCCGTCCCCCCAACGGAAGGGGATGCGTAGGCATTCTACCCCAGTAAAACCAAAAAAAAACGGGTATACCCTACCTCTTAACAACCAGTTATTACCGTTAGAAAATGTTGCTTATGTATCAATCTTTGTAATGAACCTAGTTGGTGACCTGGGGACAGACTGACTTTTTAGTAGATAACTGCTTGGAGTGCCACAGGGCTTTTAGTTTTTTGAACAGCTGATATCTAGATTTCTGTGGGACGAATTTTGTTGGTTCCATAGAAGAAAATTTTGTTTACATATCAATCTTTGTAATGAACCTAGTTGGTGACCTGGGGACAGACTGGCTTTTTAGTAAATAACTTTTGCATGGAGTGCCACAGGGCTTTTAGTTTTTTGAACAGCTGATATCTAGATTTCTGTGGGACGAATTTTGTTGGTTCCATAGAAGAAAATGTTGTTTACGTATCAATCTTTGTAATAAACCTAGTTGGTGACCTGGGGACAGACTGTAACTGCTTGGAGTGCCACAGGGCTTTTAATTTTTTGAACAGCTGATATCTAGATTTCTGTGGGACGAATTTTGTTGGTTTCATAGAAGAAAATGTTGTTTACGTATCAATCTTTGTAATGAACCTAGTTGGTGACCTGGGGACAGACTGTAACTGCTTGGAGTGCCACAGGGCTTTTAATTTTTTGAACAGCTGATATCTAGATTTCTGTGGGACGAACTTTGTTGGTTCCATAGAAGAAAATGTTGTTTACGTATCAATCTTTGTAATAAACCTAGTTGGTGACCTGGGGACAGACTGTAACTACTTGGAGTGCCACAGGGCTTTTAATTTTTTGAACAGCTGATATCTAGATTTCTGTGGGACGAATTTTGTTGGTTCCATAGAAGAAAATTTTGTTTACATATCAATCTTTGTAATGAACCTAGTTGGTGACCTGGGGACAGACTTTGACTTTTTAGCCCAAAAAAAACATTCTCTTTTCAAGTTTGTATGTAGACTGGAAGTATCCTGTAGCTTTTTGCCCTTTGCTCATCGAAAATTTGCGACATAAACGGCTATAATATGTCTTGATTTCGTTAGATTAGAAGTTTGATTTTTTTACAGCACTAAAAGGCAACAGACCTTAGTATTTGATAAAAATTTCAGCTTGATATCTCTACGCGTTCCTGAGATAAATAGTCTTGATAGAGAAACGGACAACAAAGGGTTCCGTTTTTCCAAAATCGGTACGGAACCCTTATAAAACCGGTCAAGTGCGAGTCTCAATCGCGCACCGAGGGTTCCGTACAAACCTATTTACTTTCTCGCCAAATTGTGATGACGTCAGGACTCAGCTGTCTAAATATTATTTTTCCCGCCAAAATTCTATGACGTCACGACTCATCTGTCAAAAATTCTGTGATTTCACGACACATCAGATGTGAATGTGAGAGTTTTTGACAGATTCTGTCAAAAATTCAATGACGTCACGACTCAGCTGACAAAAAAAGTTTTCCTGCCAAAATTATGTGACGTCACGACTTACTTATCTGTCAAAAATTCTATGACGTCACGTCTCATCATCCATACTAATATTATAAATGCGAAAGTAACTCTGTCTGTCTGTCTGTCTGTCTGTCTGTCTGTCTGTCTGTCTGTTACTCTTTCACGCCTAAACGGCTGAACGGATTTCGATGAAATTTGGTACAGACAATCTTTAGACCCTGAGAAAGAACATAGGCTACTTTTTATTAGCAATAAGAATAAGAATAAGAATAAGAATCATTTTATTTGTTTTCAGACATATGTACAAAATGGTGTTAAAAAGTAACAATAGTTTCAACATGCTGTGCCGTACAGACATACAAATACAAAATATTGCTTGAAATGTCATAGTTATGTCAAGCGAAATTTAAATTAAATAACTAATTATATTAATACACTTATGTCATTATAGTTAATTACATTATTAAGGACAAAATAAAAATTAAAAATAAAATAAAAAAGAAGTTAACATTATGTTGCAATTAATATTTGCTAGATACTATTAAAATTTCATAAAATACAAGGAACAATACAATACAAAAAGAAATTACCATTTATCATTATTTCATCAATACCTCAATAGTCAGTCAGTTATTACAGATCATGGTCATTTAAAAAATCCTTTATGCTATAGTAGCATTTGCTCAACAACAAGCTACCCAGACTTTGCTTAAATACATTTATGTTTAAATCTTTAAATTTATTGGGTACTTTGTTATAAATTTTAGGGGCCATACAGAAGACACTGTTCCATAATAGAGTAGTATTTGACCTATGCATGCACAATCTCTTTTCATCTCTTCGGCTGCGTACCGATATATCTGATACACGGGGAAAGAGTTGCGGATTGCTTTTCACAAATATGGCTATTTCAAATATATACAACGACGGAAGAGTCATAATTCTATGATCAATAAAATATGGCTTACAGCTATCTATTATCTGGAGACCAAACATAGATCTAATGCAACGTTTTTGTTGCTTGAACGCTAGATCTTTATCGACCGAGTTTCCCCAAAAGATTATCCCGTATCTTAGTATTGAGGCAACTAGCCCATGATACGCTTTAAGTAGAGTGCTAGTATCGACTACAGGTGCAAGCTTATACAGTACAAATGAACCGCTACTTATTCTCTTACAAATGTGTTGAATGTGCGCTTTCCACTTAAGCCCCTCATCAATTATTAATCCAAGGAATTTTGTTTCATGTACTTCATTTATTTTGATATTACCATATACTATGTCTAGTTCTTGAATCAATTCAGTACGTTGTCTAAATTGCATTATGTGTGTTTTATTTAAATTAATTTTTAGGTTATTGTTATTTAACCACGATATTATTAATGAGAGGGAATTATTAATATCGTTCGCATATGTAGCTGGTATATCACATGGCACAGTAACGGTACTGTCATCGGCGAACAGAGTCATGTGGTGATTTATACATTTAGGCATATCATTTATGTAAACGATAAACAGTAGAGGGCCAAGAACGCTTCCCTGTGGAACTCCGAATGTGATTCCTCGCTCCCCTGATTTATAGATTTCCTCCTTTTTTGTCCCTAAATTGAGTTTTGATATTGTTGTGACCTGTTTCCGGTTTGACAAGTAAGATATTATTAACTGAAGTATGTTACCTCTAATACCGTAGCATTCAAGTTTGTTTTGCAAAACATTGTGGTCCACGTAATCAAATGCCTGTGTCATATCACAGAACAACGCACAAACATGGGCCCTTTTATCTACGTTTAACATTATCGTATGTAAGAAATCAAATATGGCCATGTTTATTGTTTTATTTTTTCTGAAACCATTTTGTTCCTTGCAAATAATTTTGTTTCTTTCTAAATATGTATATAGCACATTATAAATATATTTTTCAAAAATTTTTGAAAAGATAGAGATCAAGGCCACCGGCCTATAATTCGACATTATTTCTTTATTTTCTTTTTTAAACAGGGGTTTTATAATAGCCATTTTCAAACAATCTGGAAAGGTGCCCGATGAAATGCATAGATTTAGTAAATGACTAAGGTGGTCGCTGATGAGGTCACTCACTGACTTTACTATTTTAGTTGAAATACCGTCCCAATCATATTATATTTTGATTTCATAGTGTTTAGGTAAATTAGTTTTAAGAGTTTTATAGAGATGGCGTTGTTTAATTTATAGTCGAGCTATAATTAGGTACATCTGGGCACATTATGCTTTTGTTAAGATTATTGACGAATGAGAATTGTTCGGTTACTGCATTGTGTTATATAGAGTAAATTGTTCCTATAGTAAGCGTGTAAGTTTGTGTGTGTGCCCTGAAGTAGGGAATAAACGCGCTACTAAGTGATTGGGACGTTTCATTTCTCCCTGAACTGCTCCCGTTTCCGGTGGGATCCTTACATGGTCCTTCGAGCCGGATATACGGTTGAGTCGTGCGATTTTGGTAGCCGCCGGCGGATACGGCTACCACCCGCGCCGCGTCGCTACTGGTCAGTGGATTGCTGGTCAGATCATTCCCACTAGTGGGAACCGCAAGGTGCGGCGGAGGAGCGAGCAGCAGCGCATGGTACTTGGAAGTGGTGCCATTGGAGCAGTTCCGAAGTTTGGCAAGGACGGAGTTTGCCATTGCAGAAGTTGCAAGGCGCCGATAGGTGGCGCTGCAAGCAAAGTGGTATAAGTTCGGTGTTCAGTGTGGTCAAGTGAGTGAAGTCAAATTGTGAGTACATTTATTTATTTAATATATGGATTCAAAAGAATAATTTAGAGACTTGTAATAATTTGATTATTTAAGTTGAATAATTTAGTTAGTTGTAGACTTGTAATATTTTTAAGTGAAAACCTGTTGGGACGGGGAATCCATGCCCGAATTTGGTCCCATTTTCTTAAACACTTAGAAAATTTGTGACTAAATTACATTCTTAAATTTGCTAAGTTAATTATTCTTTTGTAAAAATAAACGATGGAGTCTTATATTACTATTCAAGAAGACTTTAGAGATAAGATTGTAAAGACAAAAACTAACTTTAAAAATGTTCGAAAGAGCGTTTAACTGTAGCCTATATCGAAACGCGGTTAGAACATTTGGAAAGACTTTGGTTAGGTTTTATTCAAACTCATAATCTTATTTTAGAAAAGATTGATAAACAAAAATTGTTGTTATCTGATTATTATAAAAATGATTTTTACGATTTTGTCGAAGAATTATACTTAGAGGTTAAAACTGAACTTAAAGAAAAATTGCAAATAAAAAGTAATTTATCTAGCAGTGATATTGGTGGTAAATCTATGTCAGGTTCTAAAGAGGAGTTTGTAAAAAGAGTTAAGTTGCCAGAAATAAAAATTGCATCGTTTTCAGGCAAGTATTCTGAATGGAATACGTTTAGAGATTTGTTTTTGGGTTTAGTACATAATGATAAAAGGTTAGACGATGCACAAAAGTTTTATTATTTAAAAGGGCACTTAACTGGGGAAGCAGAACAATTGATAAGAAATATACAGGTTACTTCCAATAATTATGATATGGCATGGGAAAAGTTAGATAATACATACAACAACAAAAGGTTTTTGTCTAAAAATATATTAATTCGTTTATTAAACCAAAAGGATATTTTGAATGAATCCGCATCTGGAATAAAGTTATTGCTGAATACGACCACAGAATGTCTAGAATCTTTAGAAAATTTGGGTGTGAATGTTAAAAGTTGGGACATACTTATTATACACATTATTAGTAAAAAACTAGATAGAGAAACACGTAAATCTTGGGAATTAAAAATAGCAGAAACTAATAATGATCAATTGCCAACTTTTAAGCAATTTTCTGAATTTCTGGTTAGTCGTTTCCGTGGGCTTGAAGGGTTGGAGACTAAGTCTGATGGTCGTAGTCAACATAAGTTTAAAGATACACAATCCTTTCATATTGTTAAAGAGAAAGGAAGTGTTATGTGTGTTTTTTGTTCTTCTGATCATAAAATAACTAATTGTAAAAGGTTTGTTCAGCAATCTAATGAACAGCGGCGTGATTTCGTGCAGCAACATCGCTTGTGTTATGTTTGTTTAAACGGCAACCACGCTGCCAGGTTTTGTAAGGCTTCACTTCGATGTAAGGTATGTCAACGACGACATCATTCGCTTTTACACCCGACGGGGGGTTCGGGAACTAGTGAGGGTACCACATCTAAAGCACAAGGGGAACACTCAATGTCAAATAGTAATCGGGATGAGGATAGGGAAGTAGCTTGTAAAGCTGAGGGATCTAGTAGCCCATTATTATCTCATTTCGCGATCGGGAATAAACAGAAAACGGTTCTGTTAACTACAGCCATAGTAAAGGCTGAGTCTAGAAATGGGACTTATCGGGTAGTTAGGGCTTTGCTGGATCAAGGATCGCAAGGTTCATTTATAACTGAAGCGATGGTACAATACCTAGGTCTCACTAAAGTGGCAACTAAAACCACAGTGGTAGGCGTAGGGGGAGAAAACAGGATGAATTCTAAGTACACAGTTACAGTTAATATGCGATCTAGAAAAGACACAGGATTTCAAATAACGGTTAAGGCTTACGTTCTCAAGTCGGTCACAACTCTTCTCCCAGCTACGCAAGTAGCAAGAGTAGAATGGGTAGACTTGGCTGAGGAAGACCTGGCTGATCCAGAGTACTACAGGCCTAACAAAATTGATATTTTGTTAGGTGCTGAGGTTTTTACTCAGGTCCTCAATGTAGGTATTAAGAAGGACTTGAAAGGTACTTTGGTTGCTCAGGAAACCGCTCTCGGGTGGATTATATCAGGTGTGTCTCAGGTAGATAATATGACTAGCATTTATTCACATATTAGTGTCATGCATGCGTCTGTGGAAACACAGGACTTGCTAAAAAGGTTTTGGGAATTAGAAAAGGAACCGCTTGAATCACAAAAAATGTTGACTGAGGAGGAACAGCAATGCGAACAATTGTTTTCCGCAACTACAACAAGGGATGCTCGCCGTCGGTACGTAGTAAGGTTACCATTTCGGGATGCTAATCCTGCAGAGCGTGTTGGACAATCTAGGGCTATAGCTGTAAAGAGATTCATTGGTTTATAGTTACGTTTAAATAAAAATATTAAGTTAAAGGATAGTTATACACAGGTCATACAAGAATATTTAGATTTACATCACATGCATAAGGTAGACAATAAGGAACGTAACAACAAAGCAGCTATATACTTACCTCATCATGCGGTCGTCAGAGAGGACAAGGTAACAACTAAAGTAAGGGTCGTATTTGATGCTTCTTGTAAAGGAAGCAACGGGACATCTTTAAATGATCAGCTTTTGGTAGGACCAACATTGCAGGCGGATCTCCGACACATTGTTATGCGCTGGAGACAACATCGAATATGTTTGGTAGCTGACATTGAGAAAATGTACCGTCAGGTCCTGGTTGACAGGAAGGATACTATAGTACAGCGAATTCTGTGGAGACCTAGCGCTGAAAGAGAAATTGAAGAATACGAGCTGATCACAGTAACTTTTGGTACAGCATCAGCACCGTATCTTGCAGTTCGTGCTCTCCAGCAGGTAGCTCATGATGAATGTCAGGATGATCCAGAAACAGCAAGAATTATCCTGAATGACTTTCTGATGGATGATTTGATGACAGGCGCTGATACTGTAAAAAACGGGTTTAGAATTTATAATAATATTAATACAGTCCTATCGAAGTGTGGGTTTAAATTAACAAAATGGAATAGCAATAGTAAAGAATTGTTAGATGAAATCAAGGATGGGGAAAGAAATAGTAGTATTGACTTAAATTTAGAAGGAGTAGACAATGTTACTAAGGTTCTTGGACTTAAATGGAACTGTCACGCGGATTTCTTTCAATATTCAGTCAAAGTCTTGCCGCTTTCTGCTCCTGTAACAAAAAGAAAAGTAATATCCGAAATAGCTAGATTATTTGATCCCTTAGGGTGGTTAGCACCAACCATTATTTTAGCAAAAATGTTTATACAAAAACTATGGTTAGCTGGGTTAGAATGGGACCAAGAAATACCTGTAAAATTACAAAATGAATGGGTTACTTACCGTACTGATTTGGTTTCCTTATCTTCAGTAAAGATCACACGCTGGCTACACATGGATTCGGATAGTGTAAAAACGGAGCTGCATGGGTTTTCAGATGCCTCAAAAGGGGCATACGCGGCCGTTGTTTATATTAGGGTTATAGATAAGGCGGGTAACATTTCTGTTTCACTGGTGACCTCCAAAACGAAGGTAGCACCAATAAAACAAGTATCTATACCAAGGTTGGAGTTGTGTGGAGCGGTGCTTGTTGCTAATTTGATTGCTGAGGTTGGTCGAGTTATGGATATACCAAAGTTGGATTGGCATACGTGGACGGATAGCCAAGTAGTGCTAGCCTGGCTTAACAGCCATCCTAGTCGCTGGAAAACGTTTGTCGGCAACAGGGTGTCTCATATTTTGACCATCTTAGATGCTCAGCATTGGGCTCATGTACCGTCTAAGCAAAACCCAGCAGATTGTGCCTCTCGTGGTGTTTCCCCAGCAGAGCTGAATTCAACTTTAATATGGTGGAATGGTCCAGAATTTCTGACCAAACATAGAATAGAGTATGACAAACCAAAAAATAATGATACTCAATTAGAAGAGGTCAAGGTTCATACATCCGCTATGGAGGTTAAAATTTGGGATAAGTTTTCATCTTTGACTAAGTTGATTAGAGTCGTAGCGTATTGTCGTCGGTTTTTAAACCTAAAGAAAGGTTTAGCTAGGTCGTCTACAATCTATTTGGTCAAAGAAGAGTTGGATCAGGCGTTACTAACATGTATTAAAAGGTGCCAAGAGGATAACTTTGCTAAAGAGTTACAGGCTTTACGTCAAAAAAAGGATGTAAATTTTAAAGGTAATTTAAAATCATTAAATTTATATTTGGATGCTTCGGGTATTATCAGAGTAGGGGGTAGATTGGACAGATCGCTGCTTGATTTTGAACGCGTTCATCCAATATTTATTCCAAAGGAATCATTTCTTACGGGGCTTTTGATTGCGGATGCACATGCTAAAACCATGCATGGCCACCATGGTGATGGTGACTTATTTAAGGTCAAAATATTGGGTTATTGGAGTTAAGTTGTTAACTAAAGGGTATGTTAGAAACTGTGTTCGGTGCATTAGGTACGCAGCTAAGGTAAGGACCCAACTAATGGGACAACTGCCGCCAGCGAGAGTCACTCCAAACAAACCATTTTTGTGTACTGGTGTGGACTATGCAGGTCCTATTAATATTCGTGTCTCTAAAGGTCGGGGTAATAAATCCTACAAGGGGTATATAGCTTTATTTATATGCATGGCCACACGAGCTGTGCACTTGGAAGCTGTTAGCGACTTAAGTTCTAGAGGGTTCCTGGCTGCTTTCAAGCGATTTGTGTCTAGACGAGGGCGAGTAGCTGAGTTGTATAGCGACAACGGCACCAACTTCGTAGGGGCCGCGCGTGAATTGCTATATTTATATAATAAGGAAAAAACAGATTATAATGAGGACTTGGTTGAATATTTTTCGAATAACGGAGTTCAGTGGCATTTCATTCCACCCCACGCACCGAATTTTGGTGGGTTATGGGAGGCAGGAGTGAAATCTACGAAATTCCATCTGAAAAGGGTAGTAGGTAAGTCGACGTTGACATTCGAGGAAATGGCAACTGTATTGTCACAAATTGAGGCATGTCTCAACTCAAGACCGTTGTCTTATGTTGAAGACCAGGATAAATTGACAATTTTAACACCGGGTCATTTTTTGATGGGAGAGCCTCTAGTATTGATTCCGGATAGAAATTATGAAAAATCAACCATTAGTAGTTTAGCTCAATGGCAATTTCATCAGAGAATGGTGCAGGATTTTTGGCGTAGATGGTCACAGGACTACCTAAACCAATTCCTCCAGCGCCATAAATGGTCTCATACTACTCCTGAACCTTCCGTAGGAGATGTAGTACTTGTGAAGGAGGACGATTTGCCACCTGGCAAGTGGTTGTTAGGTCGAGTTGAAAGTAAACATCCGGGTGCTGACGAAATCACAAGGGTAGTTACATTGCGAACGCAAACTTCTCTTATTAAAAGGCCAACGTCAAAACTGTGTGTGTTACCGGTTAATATTTAGGATTAAGTAGTAGGTATTAATTGTTTTATTTTTTGCTGAATATTGTGTTAGGTTAAGTTTTTATTGTTGTGAACCTACCACCAATTACATCAGTTCTTTTTGATTATTAATGATATGTATTCCATTATATTGTCATGGTGGGCGGAAATTAAGGCCATGATATGAACATGTCCTTGGTGGGCGGTATGTTTAGGTAAATTAGTTTTAAGAGTTTTATAGAGATGGCGTTGTTTAATTTATAGTCGAGCTATAATTAGGTACATCTGGGCACATTATGCTTTTGTTAAGATTATTGACGAATGAGAATTGTTCGGTTACTGCATTGTGTTATATAGAGTAAATTGTTCCTATAGTAAGCGTGTAAGTTTGTGTGTGTGCCCTGAAGTAGGGAATAAACGCGCTACTAAGTGATTGGGACGTTTCATTTCTCCCTGAACTGCTCCCGTGTTCCGGTGGGATCCGTACACATAGAGTTTTGGCGGGAAAGCTGTGTCACGTGACCTGTGACGTCATAGGTCACGTGACCTGTGACGTCATAGGTCACGTGACCCGTGACGTCATAGAATTTTGACAGATGAGTCGTGACGTCACAGAATTTTGGCGGGAAAATATTTTTTGACAGTTGAGTCGTGACGTCATTGAATTTTTGACAGATGAGTCGTGACGTCACAGAATTTTTGACAGATGATTTGTGACGTCATATTATTTTGGCGGGAAAATATTTGATACCTCTGTGACTTTTGACAGCTGTCAATTTTGACAGATAGGCGTGACGTCATAGAATTTTTGACAGATGAGTCGTGACCTCACAGAATTTTGGCAGGAAAATATATTTTGACAGCTAAGTCATGACGTCATTGAATTTTGGCGGGAAAAATAGTATTTAAACAGCTGAATCCTGACGTTATCACAATTTGGCGGGAAAATAAATAGGTTTGTACAGGACCCTCGGTGCGCGAGTCAGACTCGCACTTGACCGGTTTTTAGCTGTGGGTCTGATATATCTAAAGAGCTTAAATTCGTAATTGTCAACTTATTTCATCATAACAGCCCATTAATGTCCCACTACAGGGACGGGCCTCCTTCCTTGACGGAGGGATACTTGGCCTACTAATACCACGGTTGCAGACGGATTGGTCTAGGGTTTAATTTCAAGGTTTCCTTCTTTTTATTTAGTGAAGATAATATTCACCTTATTTGTTAGGCAATAAAGTGACACACCTTTGCTTATCCTATCCTACTAATATTATAAATGCAAGTTTGTGAGGATGGATGGATGTTTGTTACCCTTTCATGCAAAAACTACTAAATGGGTTTTTATCAAATTTGGAATATAGGTAGTTTATGGTGTAAAATAACAATTAAGCGGGTAATACCGCGGGCATCAGCTAGTTAATAATATTTGTTGAAAATTGATACCTCCACGCGTTCCTGAGATAAATGGTCTTGACGGACAGACAGACAGACAGACGGACAACGAAGTGATCCTATAAGGGTTCCGTTGTTTCAAAATCGGTACGCTGCCGCTGTCCTACAAAAGAACAAGTTTCCAACTGATGAGCTCTCAAAAAGCTGTAGATATATCCCCTAAACATAAAATCATAAAATCTTGTAACATGCAAGACTAAAAATGACTAAATAAATAATATATTACCAATTTTATTATTTTTGTTTCACCATTTATGATCGCTCTAGCGCCTAGCATGATTGCTCTGGACGCGAAAATGTTTGAACTTAAATATTTCCATAACTGTTTGTCAAAAATGAAGGCCAATAGTAAAAATGTAATATTTTAATATCATTATTTTCAATGAGATACATAATTACCAAAAAATATCAAGATCTGAAAAGCACCAGAGCGATCACACGAATACGCCCGATTTGGAGATTGACCCATCTTCGAATGACATTTCTTCGAAAGCCATTTCTACTACGCCAAATCATCGAAGAGCTATTTAAACGACGGGTTATTTGACCGATGGGCCATTTCATCGAATAGCCACATGTACGAACTCCTATATCACCGATAGTACATTTCATCGAATGATACATGGGCGAAGGTCTAATAAAACAATTGTTTATGATCAACATGTTTTATATAGAAGATTTTTATAATTATTTTGTGTCATTATTTAACGTTAAATAAAAATATGTTCTTGTTACTGATTAAGTCGGCCAACATAAAATAAAATGATGTTCTATAAACCTTACAAACTATATAATAGATAATATAAAAAAATGTTTTAATAAAAAATTTAATTGTTATTTTTATTTAAATATTTATGTTATTAGCAATTGCCGCCAAAAAGTCAATAACATCCATATTTTCTCTGTTTCTCAAAATTTATCTATTTTTTTTATAAATGTAATAAAAAAAACAAAGGGTTCTGTTACATATTATGTATATTAAATGTTAATAAACAAATGTAATATGTGAGTGTAAATTTGACCTATGAAATGAAAATAATTATAAAAATCTTCTAAATAAAACATGTTGATCATAAACAATTGTTTTATTAGACCTTCGCCCATGTATCATTCGATGAAATGTACTATCGGTGATATAGGAGTTCGTACATGTGGCTATTCGATGAAATGGCCCATCGGTCAAATAACCCGTCGTTTAAATAGCTCTTCGATGATTTGGCGTAGTAGAAATGGCTTTCGAAGAAATGTCATTCGAAGATAAGTATGAAACCCGTGCAAAATTATCCAAACATGTTTTACTCTTTAATCTTGTTGGTTCCCATATTTGTAATTTTAAGTTATAATTCAATAGAACACATTCAAATTCCATTGTTATTTTATTTCGGTTTAGAATGTCAATATTAAAATCACCCGCTATAATGATGTTATGCTTATGATATTTTTTTCTTAATAAAATTAATGATTCATTTAATTTGTCAAGGAACATATGAATATTATTATATTTTGGTACCCTGTATATACACATAATAACGAGTTTATAATCTATCAGCTCGATGGCACAGCATTCAAATACAGAACATACAGAATTGTCAGTAAATGTTGTGATATTTGTCCAGTTATATCCCTTTTTTACATAAATACATGAACCACCCCTTTTGGAACCTTTTCTACAGTAGCAGGATGCCAGGACAAAATTAGGAATACTATGAATGCCTTCATTTATAGATTCCATGAAATGTTCAGTCAGACATATGACATCAACATCTTTCCCTTTATCTGCTAACTCCTGCAAACACACTGTTAATACATTGGACTTAGATCTTAAACTAGCTATATTTTGGTGAAGAATCTTTAAATATTTAGGAGGGAAAGAATTAAGTTCTACCGATTCTTGGTTTGTGAGTTTTTCCTCTGAAAAAAACATACTATTCTCATCCAATATTGCAGTGACTAGGAAGGAAAGATCGTTAAATATAGTTTTCATTCCATGGTTGTTTATATTACCAAAACGATTATACAATTTACGGTGATAACTTAAGTTTAAATTGGAATCCAGAATAAAAGCATATTCATGGTTACAGTTATCTAGATATATAACAAGTTGTTGAAGGTTTCTAACCTACAGTTAAATAAACTATTATAATAATTAAATGTTGGCAAAGTAATAATTATATTTGTGTTTTTAAATTCTTGAAGTACCTGTCGGATATTTGTTACAATGTCAAAGTAATTATTCGTCCTTTTAAAATCTTCCTCGCCGACCATTATTATACAAAAATCATCTATTGTATAGTTTTTAATTTGTGTTTGCAAATCCCGTAGAAGATATCTTATTCCAACATTTGGTGTTATGTAATGACAAATATTATATTTTTCCTGGAAGTATTTTTCTGCCAATGTCAGTATATTATTAGTTTTATTTGTAGATAATATACATAAATTATTCTTACCCAAAGTTTGTGGATGCAACTGCTTACTAAGTAATTGACCCTTAGCAATTGAATAATGGTTTACTTGAGTACTTAGCGCCATATCTTGACTAAAATGTTGATTAAGAGAGTTATCCTTGTCAGTTTGTTTACTTACATTGGGCGGAGTGAAGTGGGTCTGGGTTTGTATATTTTTATTTTTTGTAAAGTGTTTTTTTTTCTTTGGCGTTTTAATCGGTGACGAATTTGAGTTTAGTATTTTCTAATAACAACGTATCAATCTCTTCATCAGCACTAGATAATTTTAAAGAGAGTTCTGCAATTTGTTTTTTTAAATCGGTAATTATTTGTGTGTATTCTTCATCATCAGACAAGTCTGGCATACTGTGTACAGTGTCATCCAGTAAACACTTTGGGAAACTATCATCGAGGTTCGATTGTGATTGCGTTCGCTTTTTTCTCATAGTAATGTTTCCTCGTTCCATTGTTGTTAGGGCTTTTTTTTATTATATTAATTATAAAATTATGTATAACCAAAAATAAATATTTCAATTACTTAATTATCATTCTGATGATTCACTTTAAAAAAAAAAAAAAAAAAAAAAAAAAAAAAAAAAAAAAAAAAAAAACTTTTGCATTTATAATTTTAGTAGGATAGGATAAGCAAAGGTGTGTCACTTTAGTGCCTAACAAATAAGGTGAATATTATCTTCACTAAATAAAAAGAATAAAGGAAAACTTGAAATTAAACCCTATACCAATCCGTCTGCAAGCGTGGTATTAGTAGGCTAAGTATCCCTCCGTCAAGGAAGGAGGCCCGTCCCTGTAGTGGGACATTAATGGGCTGTTATGATGAAATAAGTTGACAATTACGAATTAAGCCCTCTAGATATATCAGACCCACAGCTTAAAAACCGGTCAAGTCTGACTCGCGCACCGAGGGTCCTGTACAAACCTATTTATTTTCCCGCCAAATTGTGATAACGTCGACTTCAGCTGTTTAAATACTATTTTCCCGCCAAAATACAATGACGTCACGACTTAGCTGTCAAAAAATATTTTCCTGCCAAAATTCTGTGACGTCACGACTTATCTGTCAAAAATTCTATGACGTCACGCCTATCTGTCAAAAGTGACAGCTGTCAAAAGTGACAGAGGTATCAAATATTTTCCCGCCAAAATAATATGACGTCACAAATCATGTGTCAAAAATTCTGTGATGTCACGACTCATCTGTCAAAAATTCAAAAACGTCACGGCTCAGCTGTCAAAATATATTTACCTGCCAAAATTCTGTGACTTCACAAATCATCTGTCAAAAATTCTGTGACGTCACGACTCAGCGTTCAAAAATTCAATGACGTCACGACTCAACTGTCAAAATTCGTCACGGGTCACGTGACCAAAATTCTATGACGTCACAGGTCACGTGACACAGCTTTCCCGCCAAAATTCTATGAAATCAAAATATAATATGATTGCTAATAAAAAGTAGCCTATGTTCTTTCTCAGGGTCTAAAGAAAGTCTGTACCAAATTTCATCGAAATCCGTTCAGCCGTTTAGGCGTGAAAGAGTAACAGACAGACAGACAGAGTTACTTTATTATTTTATTGAGTTATAATATTAGTATGGATTACAAAAATAAAACAAAAATAAAGAATATAAACAAAAGTCATGAGAAAGCCCCATCTGTGCAGGAATCGGACCCCACTCAGCATAATGCTGCGGCACAGCAAACAGTTATGCTCAGTAGCTTACAGCGCTGGTTTTCAGTGAGTCCATATAGAAAACATCCAGACCAGTGCAAACAATCAGTTTATACACACAAAGATTTGCATTGATCGTGAATCGAACCCGAGATATCAACACGGCTGTAGGTATAAACTATTCTACCATCTTCACAATAAATCAAACAACATGATAAATATTCACTCAATATTCGTAAAATTTGATTGATATTTACACGCGAGAATATCCCAAAACAATCTGTGTCTAATAAACCATGAAGTAATTTAATAGAATTTTTTATATTTTTGGTCAATTTCTCGTAATATTAAACATTCAGTACATAAAATAGTAATATTATATGATTTTGAATTATTTGATTTCACTTATTACATTCTAGTTTTTTTTATTAATATCTAGCGACCGGGCCCGGCTTTTATTTATTTATTTATTTATTTATATATTTGGGAAACAAACAGTTATAACATACAGTCTTATTATGCTTACACACACTCACACACACACACAGAAACTCATTTCAAATTTTATTTTAAAGATAATTTTATTTTGTATTCTAGTTAAGTTGTATTTTAGTTGAAGTATTAGTCCTTGTAATCGTTTTTGTTTTGTAGCCTCGATACAGGCATTGCCTAGTGTGGCTACCATTAAAAATGTATTTAGTTATAAGTGGACTGCAAATAAAACTTATTATTATTATTATTATAAACTACACTTAAACCAAAACAGTTTCCACTCTTAAATATGCATACATAGCGCCTAAAAGACAATATTATTATATATATATGTCGCAGGGAAATGAGGAAACCAGGGATTACACGAAATCACTAGGGATATGACGAAATCCCGTTTGTACTAGAAAAGAAATGCTTATATTTTTGTTTGTAGATTAAGAAACACAATGATTCCAACTTGTATAGGTTAGGTTAGGTTAGAACTGTGACCATAATGCACGAGGCGAGCGAGCGAAGCGAGCGTGCCGCGGCAGCGGCCGCCGAAATGCAAGGCATTTTCGTCATTTACCGGGATTTCGTGATATCCCTAGTGATTTCGTGAAATCCCTGGTTTCCTCATTTCCCTGCGACATATATATATATACTTATACTAATATAGATATTATAAATAATAAGTTGATTTTGGGCTTCTATCCGTTGGCTTCATTTGTGGACTGTACTCGCGCTTTCCATCAGGCTCGATATAGTCGACGTTTGAATTCGAGAAAGAGACGTCAGCCGTGTTTACTATAAAAAAAAAAAAAAAAAAAAAATATTTATAATGTATATTTTGCACGGGTATTGTGTAAAAGGATTGTATATTAAATCATCATAACAGCCTATTAATGTCCTACTGCAGGACGGGCCTCCTCCCGTGACGGAGGGATACTAGGCCTACTAATACCACGCTGGCCAGACGGATTGGTATAGGGTTTAATTTCAAGTTTTCCTTTTTTTAGGGTTCCGTACCAGTTTTGAAAAAACGGAACCCTTATAGAATCACTTTGTTGTCCGTCCGTCCGTCTGTCCGTCCGTCCGTCTGTCTGTCAAGACCATTTATCTCAGGAACGCGTGGAGGTATCAAGTTGAAATTTTCACCAAATACTAAGGCTTGTTGCCTCTTAGTGCCGTAAAAAAATCAAACTACTAATCCAACGCAATCAAGAGATATAGCCGTTTTTGTCGCAAATTTAGAGGGGTAAAGGCAAAAACCTACAGGGTACTTCCAGTCTACCTACAAACTTGAAATTTGGCATGAAGCAAGGTCTTATTGTACATGTAATGGGAAAATTACGAAAACCTTAAATTTTTACTTCGATCATATTATATTTTGATTTCATTGAATTTTGGCGGGAAAGCTGAGTCACGTGACCTGTGACGTCATAGAATTTTGGTCACGTGACCCGTGACGTCATAGAATTTTGACAGATGAGTCGTGACGTCACAGAATTTTGGCGGGAAAATATTTTTGACAGTTGAGCCGTGACGTTTTTAAATTTTTGACAGAAGAGTCGTGACGTCACAGAATTTTTGTCTGATGATTCGTGACGTCATAGAATTTTGGCGGGAAAATATATTTTGACAGCTGAGCCGTGACGTTTTTGAATTTTTGACATATGAGTCGTGACTTCACAGAATTTTGGCGGGAAAATATATTTTGACAGCTGAGCCGTGACGTTTTTGAATTTTTGACAGATGAGTCGTGACGTCATAGAATTTTTGACAGATGATTTGTGACGTCATATTATTTTGGCGGGAAAATATTTGAGACCTCTTTCACTTTGACAGCTGTCAATTTTTACAGATAGGCGTGACGTCATAGAATTTTTGACAGATGATTCGTGACGTCACAGAATTTTGGCGGGAAAATATATTTTGACAGCTGAGCCGTGACGTTTTTGAATTTTTGACAGATGAGTCGTGACGTCATAGAATTTTTGACAGATGATTTGTGACGTCATATTATTTTGGCGGGAAAATATTTGAGACCTCTTTCACTTTGACAGCTGTCAATTTTTACAGATAGGCGTAATGTCATAAAATTTTTGACAGATGAGTCGTGACGTCACAGAATTTTGGCAGGAAAATATATTATGACAGCTGAGTCGTGACGTCATTGAATTTTTGACAGATGAGTCGTGACGTCACATAATTTTTGACAGATCAGTTTTGACGTCATAGTTTTTTGGAGGGAAAATATTTATTGACAGCTTAGTCGTGCCGTCTTTGAATTTTGGCGGGAAAAATAGAATTTAAACATCTGAATCCTGACGTTATCACAATTTGGCGGAAAAATAAATAGGTTTGTACGGAACCCTCGGTGCGCGAGTCAGACTCGCACTTGACCGGTTTTATTTTACTTCGTAACGATAATATTTACATATCCCTTAGTCGGTTTTTACGACACCCATGGGATGAGATGGGGTGGTGACATATTTTGTATTCTTACTCCGTCACCACGCATTTGCTAAATTTATTTTAGTTATTTGGGAAATAGAGGGCATTACCAAAATCTAAAAAGAGATAATAAAGGAAAATCGGATATTATTCGTATTAAATAATAAGCCTGTGGTAAATATGGCTCAAATTTAAAATATCGGATTTTACCATTTGTTTAATTATAACTTTTTCCCTGATATTTTTTTCCCTATTTGATTAAAATGCTATTATTAGCCAAAATGTGCGCCATTACTTAAGCTAAATTTTATTCTATTATTTAATAGTTTTTTAAAATATTAACTTTAAAACTTTCGTGTTTTATTTTATATAATTATTATTTACACGGGTATTAACACGTATATTATTTTGGTAAATATTTAGTAATAATTTACCTTTGAGGCTCTTGACGTTTCGGCCTGGTTACACCAGCCGTGGTCACGAGTAGACTGAATTTTTTAAAACTAAGAAACTTAGTAAGTAGTAAAAAATCTTCATACAAAACAGCTATTTCATAGTTAAGGACCTGCTTATAATATTATTATCAATGTCCTATTATATGCATGTGTTTTTTTTTAAAGCACCCGTCATCACAGTGTGTTTGCTTGTGTTCCTCTGATATTCTTTTCAGAGATTTTGTTATATCTTTTTTATTTTTTATTCTTTGTATAATGTTGATATCTTATGCTACTTAAGTCTACCAAGTAACCCCCTTACTCATAAACGCCTCTTAAATTTTACTCAATTGATTAATAAACATAGACTCTTACGTTGTTTGGTATAAGGTTGGTTTTCGTAATAAAATCTCGCTAAACAGTGATTAAATTTAAGAGGCGTTTATGAGTAAGGGGGTATGTATCTAGTAAGTTAGTTAATTATTTTACATTAACTTCTGCATTCCATGTAACAGTTACTTGTACAATTTTTACTTTATTATATTTACGTATCTATTACCACTCTACAATCATAACTAATTTTGTACATTGTTTTGTTCACATCTATGTTTCATTTCTACAACTATTGTTATCATCATAACAGCCCATTAATGTCCCACTGCAGGGACGGGCCTCCTATCCTCCCGTGAGGGAGGGTTACTTGGCCTACTAATACCATGCTGGCCAGACGGATTGGTATAGGGTTTAATTTCAAGTTTTCCTTTTTTTTTATTTCGTAAAGATAGTAGTTACGGTTATTCCTTTAGTCGGTTTTTACGACACCCATGGGATGAGATGGGGTGGTGACATATTGTATTCTTACTCCGTCAACTCTCAACTCTTGTTATATTCCACTTTAATACCCTAAATACCTAATTACGCGGTTCTCTAAAAGCAATTAATAATACTTCTAACGTATTATGCACGTGTTATACTATAAACATTACTCTTGAATCACTTTAGGTTTATAAATTAGTCCTTATCCCAGTCCCAATTAGCTCCTCTATCTACAGTTAAACATCAATAAACATGTTTGTTTGTGTAAAAGTTGTTATCTTCTAAACTTTTTAACTGTTCTGTTTGTTTAACATTAGTTTAAAACATTGTCTACACTTTTAAGTTTTTAAAATCAGTTTTATTTTTGTTACATGTTAAGAAAGGAATGTTCTTGTACACAAAGTATCTAAGTACATACGTTTTAAAAATAGTATCTTTAATTGTTTAAGTCATGTACGCGGCAGTCGTGCAAAACGTTGTAGGTTCGACTCTAACACAAAATAATTATTTGTGTAACTCATCATAACAGCGTCCATTAATGTCCCACTGCAGGAACGGGCCACCTCCCGTGACAGAGGGATACTTCGCCTACTAATACCACGCAGGCCAGACAGATTGGTATAGGGTTTAATTTCAAGTTTTCCTTCTTTTTACTTCGTAAAGATAATATTGACGGATAGTCTCTCGCAATCATGTTTGTGCACACAAAGATTTGCATTGAGCGGGAATCGAACCCGAGACCTCTGCGTAGCAGCCATCGACTACGCCACAGACGTCGTCTGTGCCCTAGTCGTTATATTACACGTCGTTATTATACACAATAATTTATCTGATTAAAGCGCCGATTACACTAGACTACATGTAGTCAACTACATCTTGTAGGATACCTTCCACATCTTGTAGGACACTACATGTAGTCTTTCCATTTCCATGTAATTGTTTTAGAAATGGAAAGACTACATGTAGTGTCCTACAAGATGTAGAAGGTATCCTACAAGATGTAGTTGACTACATGTAGTCTAGTGTAATCGGCGCTTAAGAAACTTTTACGCAATTTTGTGTACACAAACGATTAAAATCCCATATTTTTTAAAAAATCAAAAGCTTTTTAAACTACTCCGATTTTAATAAAATTATTATGTTACCTCTCTGAAACAATACAACTTATACTAAAAATATTTTATTTTAATCTGCATGTCAATTCTCGTACCTTAAAGTCGTTAAAAATTCGGTTAAGTTAACTTTTAGTTGTCAAATTGTTACACAATAGGTAAGACAATTTGACAACTAAAAGTTATCTTAACCGAATTTTTAACGATTTTAAGTTACATGCTGGTCAAAAACTTACTGACTCGGTTACTCTTTCACTTAAAAAAGAATAAATTATTGTCATTAAAAAAAAACCACATGCCTGAATTAAAAGCTAACTAAAAAGAAAATTCCCCTCATCGGCAAGTCGGTTAATAAAAACAATGAAAAAAATGGCGATCCATCCAATTCCTTCACTTGTTATGCTAGCTTAACTTGATCTACGAAGAAGCTATATCTATACTTACTATATTTAAGATAAAGAGGTAAAGTTTGTGTGTTTGTGACGTTGTAGGGAGTAATCTCAGGATCTACTGACCCATTTATTTAAAAAATTCTTTCTGTGATGAATAGTCCATTTATCGGGGAGAGTCATAGGCTATATAGTATCGCGCTATGAGTAATAGGAGTGGAGCAGTAATGAAATATGTTTAAAAAGTTAAGCCTTTTTTTCGCCCTCTAACGAAGTGGACACGGGTCAGCTAGTCCCATAGTCCCATTTATGGATATTTTTGCACCACTCGGAAGATGAATAAGTAATATGGAGTAATTCCTCTATGTAAGAAGTCGCTTAATATAACAATAGGAAAATGACCATCCATCCAATTCCTTTACGCGTAATGCTAGCTTAACTTGATCTACCAAGAAGCCATATTGCTTATAAGTTTCTTATCATGATTGTTATGATAAGAAAGCATCATAATTATCATTTATTGTATTACAATATACACAAAATAGACGTTTTGAGGGAAGTGGGCAGTGCGTTATGGCGGTGGGAGGTCTTTGTTAGAACACAGGAAGGCGTGGAGTAACTTAGCATTTTTTTTTCTTGATATATCATAGTCATCATAACAGCCTATTAATGACCCACTGCAGGGATAAGCCTCATCCCGCGGCGGAGGGATACTTAGCCTACTAATGCTACGCTGGCCAGACGGATTGATATAGGGTTTAATTTCAAGTTTGCCTATCTTTATTTCGTAAAGATAATATTCACGGATAGTCCCTTAGTCGGTTTTTATGACCCCCATGGGATGAGATGGGGTGGTGACATATTGTATTCCTACTCCGTCACCACACGGAGATACATACTCAGTGCTATTTGGTTGTTGCTATCAAGTTTATAATTAAGTAGAGTTTGTACTAAGTGTATTAGAGAAACTGATAAACTTCATGTTTTCACTTTTTGTTTTCCTAATTATTTTGGAGACGCAGCTTCAATAAGTGAATTCACAGCTATTACCTATGGCTCGCTGGCATAAGTAATTACCACTCTGGCCAGACTCACCACCTCCGTGTGGTGACGGAGTAAGAATACAATATTGTCATCACCCCATCTCATCCCATGGGTGTCGTAAAAACCGACTAAGGAACTATACATGAATATTATCTTTACGAAATAAATAGAAGGAAAACTTGAAATAAAACCATGTACCAATCCGTCTGGCCAGCGTGAAATTAGTAGGCCAAGTATCCCTCCGTCACAGAAGGAGGCCCGTCCCTGCAGTAGGACATTAATGGGCTGTTATGATGACTTTGTTTTATTATTTACCTTTATTTTACTAGAAGTTTCGGCACAGGCCACAAAAGTTAACTGTTTGCGACCACGACTAGCAATGCTATGGCTTAAAAGTTATGAAGCTCAGTTTAGTTTGAAACTAGGTGGCGTTGTGTGAATATGCGAAATATATAATTTTATTACACTATAAAAAAGTAGGATAACATAACTTAAAAGTCAATTAGTTATACCTAATCTTACCTGTGTCCTTCATTATTAACTAGCTGACCCGTGCCCACTTTAGGTTAGGCCGCGAAAATTTACAAAAAACGCGTCTCTTTTTTAAACATATTTTATTACTGCTCCACTCCTATTAGTCATAGCGTGATACTATATAATAACTGGACTACTCAACACAGAAAAAAATTTAAAAATCGGTTTAGTAGATCCAGAGATTACCCCCTACAACGTCACAAACACACAAACTTTACCTCTTTTTAATATAAGTATAGATTACTCACACGTTTACATCACACCATTCAGTTTTAAACTAGGCAGAGCTTGTTTTATGCCCAGACAACAGATAAACAAACATATTTTTTTTGTAAATACATACATATTATCATAAAAAAACACATAGACAAACGAAAACATTCACGTCGTAACCCTTCGGCCGCCGTCGCAATAAAAACAAAGATTTCCATTTTTTTAGAATGGAACCCGAGACTTCTGCGCAGCATCCTTGTACCTACTACAACCACTAAACCACACGACATGTCGTCAGTATGAAAGATAAAGCAATATACAGCAATTAACACAAGCATGTTAAGTTTTATTGTTTTGCGTAATGTTTCTATCGAATTACTATTATCATTAAAATTTATCTATTGTAAGACTACACTATCTATAGACTACACTTCTCCGTGTGGTGACGGAGTAAGAATACAATATGTCACCACCCCGTCTCATCCCATGGGTGTCGTAAAAACCGACTAACCGTCACGGAATGAGGCCCGTCCCTGCAGTGGGACTTTAATGGGCTGTTATGATGATTATTAGGCCAAGTATCCCTCCGTCCCTGGAGGAATGCCGTCCCTGCAGTGGGACATTAATGGTCTGTTATGATGACTGGAAATAAACCCTTTTTAAATATGCTAGGTGGTCGCCATTCTAGGATTGCCATTTTAAAGAGGCGGTTGACACAGCACAAATCTAAAAGAAGCAACTAATTTTGCTTTTATCAAGATATTAATATCACAAAAATTTATAATACAACACCGTCTCCACGTAAGTCTGTGTTCCCGCCCGCCCCTAACGCGGACCGCTATATAAGGCCCTATTCTTTGAGCATTGCATTTACTTGAGATCTGACCAGGTGAGTACACACTCGTTTAATTATTACTTGTGTATCTTCATCCTAGCTTATTGTAGAGTAGGCAGGGATTGGAAAGTGAAGGAGGAATAGTCGTAGATAAAAGTTTTCTACGGAATAGTTACTTTGAGATTAAAGGGTTTTAGATCATTTCCGTCTTTGAAAAAAAAACAGATTTGTTTTTTTTTCTTGGAGTTTATTCGCTTCTTTTTGAGAAAATGAAAATTTTATGAAAAATGAAAATGAAGAAATATTTATTTTATATAAGACACGTAAGTGACACTTATGAAAGTCAACATTTTTATAGTGATCAAATATGCACGTAATATACAAACGGCTAAGTTTACTGAGGGTTCGGAACACTACCATGATAGAGAAGACACCCACAAGAAACTCTGCTGGGTTCCTCCTATCGCTCTTTTTGTTGATCACTTCACAAATATTATTTAATTATGATAGGAGCTAATTGTGTGTGTAAAACAGGAATCGAAAAGCCAACAAGAAGCTTAGGACAGCTACACAAACTAGCTAAGGACTAATAGATGGTTGAGGAACATCGTGGGTTTAAGTTGGTAGACTCTATCATCATAACAGCCCATTAATGTCCCACTACAGGGACGGGCCTCCTCCCATGACGGAGGGATACTTGGCCTACTAATACCACGCTGGCCAGACGGATTATTATAGGATTTAATTTTAAGTTTTCCTTCTTTTTATTACGTAAAGATAATATTCACAGATAGTCCCTCAGTCGGTTTTTACGACACACATGGGATGAGATGGGGTGGTGACATATTGTATTCTTACTCCGTCACCACACGGAGAGACTCTTTACCAACTGGGTATAGCTATAGCTTTCGAGTCAATGGGCGGGCTACGGAGAGAACTCTATCTTAAAAATGCTTGGTGTCCTATTGCAGGGACCGGTTTCGTCTAATATTGAAATCCTTCAATGTAAAAAAAAAATAAAGAAGGAAATTAACTAAACCCTGTATCCACAGGGTTTAGTTAATTTCCTTCTTTATTTTTTTTTCGGATTCGGAAATACTTTTCTTTGGATATTTTAATTTTTTTGGTGTCTTTAGTGTAAATTTGAACTCTACTTTAGCTAGTAAAAGTTATTGTACATGTTATTCTTGTGATAAAATCTTTATTATTCAATCGTTTTTGTTGAAATATTCTTAAGACCAACTAGGAAGAACAACAAAAAACATTTTTTGAATTGGTTTAAGTAATACCTAAGTTTCAACAGAAATTATTGATATATTTTGATGCGGTTTTTTTAACAAATAAAGTGATTCAAGAGGAAGATCTATTGCATATATCACAAGACAAACCAGACCAATGCAAACAATCATGTTCATGCACACAAAGATTTGCATTGAGCGGGAATCAAACCCGTGAGTTACACAAATTTACACAAATAATTGTCCTGCGTAGGAATTGAACCAGTACTATCGTTCACGCCAGCTTTTACCGCGACCGGTAACGAGGCTGACTATTAAAGTATGAGAGTCACGTTTTGTGACATTTCATTTGTAAAACATAATTAACAACTAGTTAAGAGTATTCTACGTGCTTATTCTTTTTTTTCACACTTTTACACAACGCCATCTAGTCCCAAACTAAGCAGAGCTTGTACTATGATTACTAGACAAGGGATAAATATACTTAAACACTTTTTTTTTGTAAATACATACATATTATACATAAAAAACACCCAGACCAATGCAAACAATCATGTTCAAGCACACAAATATTTGCATTGAGCGGGAATCGAACCCGAGACCTCTGCGTAGCAGTCATGTTAAATAACCACTACGCCACACAGGTTACACCTAAGGTTTCTAAGGGTCGTAGCACACATATCAAAATGTAAAAAGATCGTCACCGTATCAACTCGAGCCTTTCAGTATCATTTATATCAAACTCCTTACTGCAACACACACTAATCGGAATCTAATCGGATTTTTGACGTTTGACACCAAGAAAAAAGACGAAGCGGTGCCGATCCCTTTACGTTTTGATATGTCTGCTACGACCCTTATTAGGTTAATTTATTTAATTTGTTTTTCGTCACTAATTGACCCTAGCAAAACATATGTTTTACTGCTATAATACAAATATATTAATTAAATATACAAACTTTTAATCCACTTCTAGTAATTAATTACATTTTGTTGACAATAATGTTTTATTGTCACTACAGCCACCCTGACCTCCGTGGCTTACTTGTTGTAGACTTCGGAATATTACTCAAAAGTCTCATGTTTGTTTCTCGCTCAATGTTAATGTTTGTGAAAATTATTTATTTATGTGTGCTCTCCGTCCGGTGACGGAGGAAGAATACAATATGTCACCACCCCATCTCATCCCATGGGTGTCGTAAAAACCGACTAAGGGACTATCCGTGAATATTATCTTTACAAAATAAAAGGAAGGAAAACTTGAAATGAAACCCTATACCAATCCGTCTGGCCAGCGTGGTATTAGTAGGCCAAGTATTCCTCCGTTATGGGAGGAGGCCCGTCCCTGCAGTGGGACATTAATGGGCTGTTATGATGATGATGATTTATTTATGTTATGTTGTTTTTTTTTTTTTTTTTTTTAATAATCATGTTTGTATTGGTCTCGGTGTTTTCTATGTACATATAAATACAGTCAAAAAGGATAAAGTAGTATGCTTTTAGTGTCTAGTAGGTACCCATAGCGCTTAACTAGCTAAAGTCATAGTTGTCGTCAAAAGAGCCGAAATGTATGGGGGCAAACATTTCTTTCGTGAATGTGAAGCCGCCCTGTGAAGAGCCTTGCGTAAGCAATGCAAAGGTGGGGAGATCTCGGATGTTGTTTTCCTAGTTCCCGGGACTCCTCGTATACCTCGAAGATGGTAACCGTGGAGGTTTTAGTCAGTAGACCGGTCTATGGGAGTCTGACATAACCACCTCGCCGGCACCCCCAGGCGAGGATGTGTATGCGTAAAGCATTTCCGCCACGAAAAAAAAAAAAAAAAAGGTACCCATAGCGCTAGGTCTAATAAGTTGAGGACTAGATGACGTTGCCATACATAGATAAAATGTATGTACCTATGTGTTCACATATTAATGAACTTTCCTTTTCATATACCTACTTAAGTACAAACTATCATTTTCAAGAAATGACTGTTATGACACTTGATTAGTTGATTTTTACTTGATCATTCGGAAACCGGGGGTTAGCCAATTTTACGACACGCGCGGAGTGCGGTAGAGACACTGTATATTCCTTCTCCTTTACCCCAAATAAAACATTATATAACAAATTAAAGATATATAAACAACTAGCTGACACGTACCCATTTCGTAGGGCAACGAAAAAAGCGCGTCCCTTTTTTAAACATATTTCATTACTGCTCAACTCCTATTAGTCATAGCTTAATAATAATGTAGCCTATGACACTCCGCGATAAATGGACTATTAAACACAGAAAGAATTTTTGAAATCGGTTAGGTAGATCCAGAGATTACCCCCTACAACGTCACAAACTCACAAACTTTACCTCTTTATAATATTAGTATAGATAAAAAGCTTACCCCTGGCCCTGGTGTCTGAATGACTAATCAAGTCAAAATCAACTAATCAAGTGTCAAAACTGTCATTTTAGTTTCTGAAAATGATAGTTTTGACACTTGATTAGTTGATTTTGACTTGATCAGTCATTCAGAAACCGGGGGTAAGTCTTCGAAGAACTAAAAAGCGAAGTTTTTTACCTCTTTTCTTAACTGAAAACCTTTAAACTCTGTCCTCTTTCCAGTCAGTATAACAATATTTATAATTAAATAACAATGTTTCAACATTATCTCTGAACAAACGCGCCAAGAAGTAAAACCATTTTGCATTGTCAACAGAAAAATATAATTGTAGATGCGGAAAGAGAATGGTTACCTAAGCTTTTTATAAAATTGAAAAATAATAGTTTGAGTTTCAAGTGGCTAGAAGAAAAAGATGCCAAGTTAAATATTAAGGTAAAAGCACCTAACTACGAGGGGTTCTAAAAATGGCAGTAAAATCCGAGGTATTTAGTAAAACGGGTTTTTAAAGTAATTCACTAGTTATTTTGGTCTGCATGATAAAATAATCAATTAATAATTTATCTGTTCATATTTATATAAACAAAAGAGAGTAAAGTGTGTTCGCACTGTAGAATAATCGGTCATTTTGCCACGGGAAGCCGCCTTTAAAGCACACTTCATACGTTTAGGACCTCATGCACGTGAGTATTACGATTTGCCAAATAGTGTTTTACGTGATAATTTTATACAATGCGAGTTTTCGTTTAGGTTGAATTATTGAAAGGACAATATATTTTATCGAAAACACTTAAGATTTGAGTATTTTATTTGCAAATTAGCAAGAAAATACGTGTTGAAAACACCACGGCATTAGGTGCAAAATATTTTAGTGTGTTCCTAAAAGTATACCACGGAAAAACAAATTTTAAGACATTTACTTTTTTTAAATTTTCGGTGTGTGTTTTATGATTACAAAGTTTAATGTGTTAGTTCTGACTTATTGAATAACTCATGCATTTAATAATGTAATTCCGAGGTACACCTTGGCGTCGGATTCACTAATTATAGCAGGTCAAAAATGACTATTATAGGTACTTTCTTAATACGTTGTACGGGAAAAAAATTATGAAGACGTTCGGTTTTTGATCTGTTCTGTTATTATATGTATGTGTCTTATATTTGTTTCCCTTTCATATTGCAACTATCCACTATTTAATTTGCATAATATCAAAAAATCTTTTAATTTTTATTACTCGGAATTAGAAACTTTGATTTGGCATCATAAAACGCTATTCCGATGTATATACGTCGGAATAAGGTTATATGAGAACCTAATTGCGATGTATTTACATCGGAATAAGCTTACATGAGTTCCTAACTCCGATGTTTTGACCCGGTCATAGAGAGTATTGACCCTGTTTAAATACAGAGTGTTCCTTTTTTTTATTTGCTTAGTACGTAGTAACTGAAAGAATACTAATCATCTATAGTACAATCACATAAAATTGGAATGTGCGTGTATTCATATTTCTTTAACCCAATTATGAAACTACAGCAATTAAATGATTTTTGTCTGTCAGTCTGCCTATTTGAAGACTATTTTCAGCGTGTGTGTTTATGTAATTTTCTTTGTATCCTCCTACACACTTAGTGACTGGACCTAGATAGGTTTACATACATCATTATTAGGTTTCCTAAGTAATTTTTTTTATTGCATAATAATCATTCATGATTTATAGTGCTTCAAAGTTTAGCATAACCGCGCCTAATAAATTATTTCAAAAGTCTTAACCTTGCATTTTAGTTTCACTTATTTATTACTTTTTAGTGTTTTTATTTAAGTACATGTTTAGATTATTTTTGTAATCATGATACAAGTACCTAGATTTTTATGTTGATTTTTATAAGATTAAGGATTATGATTAAAAAAAGAACTGATTTAACATAAAAAATAAACTCCTTTTATTTTTGAACATCATGTATGAGAACCCTACATAGGTAGTTCCCTTTCTATTTTTATACTCGGAATTAGGAACCAAATGCATCGGAATTACGATTTTTACATCGGAATTAGGCGCATCGTCCTTTTTTATATTTTTATTTATTTTATCATTTTTAATAACCTTTTACTGACAAACTGCATATATTTTTCAAAAATTAGATAGTTAACGCTTCTGATAAAAATATAAAATTATATACAAAGGTACGATAATTACTTAATTTTTAATGTTATTTCGTGTTTTGTCAAAAACACCACGGAATTAGGTGCCTTTACCTTAAATTTCTTTCTTGAAGAGTTATTTTGTTTCGTTTAATCTTGATGTCCGTGTGGTGACTGAGTAAGAATACAATACGTCACCACCCCATCTCATCCCATGGGTGTAGTAAAAACCGACTAAGGGACTATCCGTGAATATTATCTTTACGAAATAAAAAGAAGGAATACTTGAAATTAAACCCTATACTAATCCGTCTGGCCAGCGTTGCATTAGTAGGCCAAGTATCCTTCCGTCATGGGAGGAGGCCCGTCCCTGCAGTGGGACATTAATGAGCTGTTATGATGAATCTTGATGGTAGTATCTTTGAAATAAAAGTTTAAGGAGTTAATATGTAAAGGAAAATGTATACCTATCCTTAGGATTATTTTGTTACTTCGGTAAAAAAAATAAAGAATAATAGGTATACTTCATCATCATCATCATATCAGCCAATCAACAACCACTGCTGGACATAGGCCTCCTCCAAGTATTGCCACCTAATAGGTAGGTATACTTGAACCTGAGAAATAAGGAAATATTTTTTTAAATTAAATGACCTATTCTTATACAAACTTATTTCTTATTTTTAGTAAGTATTTTACTTATTTTGTTTTTAGTAAATGTTTTATGTAAAAATAAAAGTTTTAATATTCATTTTGATAGTTTCAAAAAGTGCTTTTCGGGTTGACCTATTGCTAGGACGGACTGGGTAGCTGTTAGAAAGAAATTTGACCTAGTCATATTTCTTTTTTTTTACTTTCACACAAGCCATCTAGTCTCAAACTAAGCAGAGCTTGTACTATGGATACTAGACAACGGATAAACATACTTAACTATTTTTTTTTTGTAAACTCATACATATTATTCATAGAAAACACCCAGACCAATGCAAACAATCATGTTCATGCACATAAAGATTTGCATTGAGCGAACCCGAGAAGTCTGCGTAGCAGTTATGTTATATAACCACTACGCCACTAGAGGTCGTCAAATATATTTACAAAGCGACCCTATATTTACGTCACCCGGTAATTAAATCGAAACATTTTAATAATTCGGATGTAAATAAAACAGAAACTAAATATAGGTATCTAAAAAAAATCCGACTACTTGTAAATAATGGACTAAAAAATATTTTGGCGCAGTTGGGTATAAATAGTTCCCGCGCAAATTACATAGATAATTTCCTATAAGTAACTAAAAAGACACTGCTATCCCAAATTTACTTTCCCCCAATAGTTCTAAGTCAAATATAAAGTTATAAAACTTGTTAAATACTTAATTGCTTACTTAATTGTAACAAAATAAGTTAAAGTTAATAATTAATTGAGTTTATACGTTTGTCTATTGGCGTAACAAAAAGTTTTTTGTGACATTTAGGTTAGCTTTTTTTTTCTTTTTTTGTTAATTGAACTTTTGTTGAAGTTTTACTGGCTGTTTGTGACTGACTTAAGAAAGTACAATGAGTTTATGCTTTTGCTGTACAAAATATTACTTTTATGAAAATCAAAATAATTGAATAACTGAATTGTTAAATAAAGAAAATTTAATCGTTAGACAACTGAGCCTGAAACACAAGATTAGGTACTTAGTTCAGGCATTAAATTATATTTGATATGTTTATTATTAATATAACAAAATTGTATAGTTAGTATGACAAATAAATTAATTTATTTAAAAAAAAAGTAAAAATATTTGTCAAATAATTCGAATATTTTTGGAAAGTTTAGTTGCAGTTTATTTTTCTGCTGCATTTCGCTCGGTGAGTGTAAAGTACCCTTTATACCCTCTCCTCTTTCCTCTTGGGGAAGGTGCAGGGGGAGGTACAAGGAAGGCAGCGGTCTGACGAAGCCCGTGTAGACTGCCGACTTAGGGTCGTAGATTAGTGTGCGTTGCAGTAAGGAGTTTCATACAAATAATACTGAACAGCTCGAGTTGATACGGTGCCGATCCGTTTACGTTACGTTATTTGTGCTACGACCCTTAAAGCGATAAAAAAGGGCCCAGACACAATCCAATACCCTTAGAGCGAAAGTTATCATTTTAAATACATAATTTTATTTCATTTCATAAATAATATTATATGTAATAAAATATTCCTCACACTTTCACACAACGCCATCTAGTCCCAAACTAAGCAGACCTTGTACTATAGTTACTAGACAACGGATAAACATACTTACTTACATACTTTTTTTTCTAAATACATACATATTATACATATAAAACACCCAGCCCAATGCAAACAATCATGTCCATGCACACAAATATTTGCATTGAGCGGGAATCGAACCCGAGACCTCTGCGTAGCAGTCATGTTATATAACCACTACGCCACAGAGGCCGTCAAAAGTCGCCTTAAAACGATAAAAAGGGCCCAGACACAATCCCTTATGCCCGATTTACACATCGACAAGTACAGTAGCGAGTTAACTTGCCTCATTGGCGAGTTAAGTCACTTTTTGCGTGTGGACGGCAAAAGCGAGTTAAGTAGTAAGTTGCCGATTAAGTTGATTTTAATACAGTTCGATCCTATTTTTTGGCGAGTTCAGTACGAAGGAGCCCCCTCTCTCGCGTCTCCCTCACCCCGCCGGCTCGGCGCTCGCAGCGCCCGCCGTGTAGACGGGCGAGTTTAGTACAGTTCACAAGTTCTAATATGTATTTATTTTTATTATTGTCTGTTTTTCTATGTATAATGTGTACGTATTTACAAAAGTATTTAAGTATATTTATGCGTTGTCTAGTACCCATTGTACAAGCTCTGGTTAGTTTGGGACTAAATGGCGTTGTGTAAAAGTGTGAGGAATAGGTATTTATTTTTTTATTATTCTATATTTTTCTATTAAAAATTTATTTTCAATGTGTTGTGCAAGTGTTAATAATATTTCTCGTATAATAGCGCGTAAATTGGTATTCAATTGGTAAACAATCTCAGGCGACGCACGCCGGCACACACGACGCGACTATAGTCTTCGTCTCTGATCGGCAACTTATGAGCTGTACCTACTCGCCTACGCTACGTGTGAACTGTACTTACTACTTATTACTTACTCCTTAACTGTCTATTTTTTTAACTCGCTACTGTACTTACATGTCGATGTGTAAATCGGGTAAGAGCGAAAGTTATCATTTTAAATAAAACAAATAGTTAATAAAATAAATAAATATTGCAATAACTGCACAGAATAACACATTACACAGACTATAAAACGCTCTGGTCTGTGCAGTTACTTCGTTTTAACATTTTAAAACCAGCATGGCGCACTTTTATTCACGACGGGAAGCTAAGAACATAAAATGTGTATTGTTTTCTTTGATTAATATTGTATTGAATGCAATGTTTACATCTATACTAATATTATAAAGAGGTAAAGTTTGTGTGTTTGTGACGTTGTAGGGGGTAATCTCTCGATCTAATGAACCGATTTTAAAAATTCTTTCTGTTTTGAATAGTCCATTTTATCGGGGAGTGTCATAGGATATAGTATCACGCTATGACTAATAGGAGTGTAGCAGTAATGAAATATGTTTAAAAAGAGGACGCGTTTTTTTCGCCGCCCAACGAAGTGGGCACGGGTCAGCTACTTAGTATAATATAATAATTACATTAATCATTATGGTCAAGTAACGTAGATACGGTTTTTTAAAAGTAGAGCAATTAGTGTTTCATTTTAGTGTTTGTGATTCGCAGGACATAAATTAGGACACGGTCATGTAACTGTTTCGAGCCTTTTATACTAGGAATGAAGCAAACGGATAATTATCATCATCATCATAACAGCCCATTAATGTCCTCCTCCCGTGACGGAGGGATACTTGGCCTACTAATAGGTAGGTACCACGCTAGCCAGACGGATTGGTATAGGGTTTAATTTCTAGTTTTCCTTCTTTTTATTTCGTAAAGATAATATTCACGGATAGTCTCTTAGTCGGTTTTTACGACACCCGTGTGGTGACGGAGTAGTTATTGCACCCCATCTCATCCCATGGGTGTCGTAAACGGAACATAGTTACGATAAATTGTTTATTTATTTACTCTGACGCCATTAATTGTCGGTCCATGTATGGCTGATCCCCGAAGGCGGATGTATAGGTCTAGGCGTTTTCTATGTAGTTATTCTTATGTTTTTACAAAGAGTTTTTTAGTAGGTATGTTTATCATGTCTAGTACTTATAGTACAGGCTTTGCTTATCAACGTAGGCTCACATAGAGCATCCAGACTCTGAGCTGTAGTTTGTGGATCAGATAAACATACATGTGTGGGTTAAAAAGCCGGTTGCTACAGTTGTTATAACGTCATCATCATCATAACAGGCCATTAATGTCCCACTGCAGGAACGGGCTTTCTCCCGTGACAGAGGGATACTGGCCTACTAATACCCACGCTGGCCAGACGGATTGGTATAATGTTTAATTTCAAGTTTTCTTTCTTTTTAAGTATTTCGTAAAGATAATATTTACGGATAATCTCTTAGTCGGTTTTTACGACACCCATGGGATGAGATGGGGTGGTGACATATTGTATTACTCCGTCACCACATGGAAAGATTACCTTTTTTATAACATTACTTATTAAAAAAGCAGGACTGCTACCTTTGTCGTTAAAAAAACAAAATGTCCTTTTAATTTAATATTTAAAATCCTTTTACAAAGAGCTGCGTCGCTTTAAAACCTCATTTTAACTATAAAATACAATTGCTTTTTTAATTAAACCATAGAGTAAATGAAGTTTAGTTTTAATTAACTGCTCTCTGCATCTTGCATTTTAGTTTAAAAGAATAACTAGGTATAAAAATATGTAGGAAGAAAGATTTCCATTCTCGTGACGAAGTAGGAAAACATTGTACACACAGCAACACATCAAGTTAAACATTTTCATTTGAAATTGTTTCTTATTTCAAGGTATTAAGGTACATGAGGGTCTAGGTTGATTAGTTGCTGTGTGTACAGTACCCGGCCGTAAATATTAGGCTGACCGCACATTGGAGACTAGACTGTTTCAAGACTGACTTGCCTCATAAGACAAGTCTGTCTTAAAACTAAAACGAAACAGTTTTGACTACGATACGTAGCACACATAAAACAAAACTGTTTTGTCTCATAATCAGTGATGGGATTATACTCGGCATACATGACCACGCGTGTTTACTTTCTGAACGCTCGGACGAGAGTGGGGTGCGTGCGGGGTGTGACGGTAGACAGTTTTGTCTTTAATGTGCGCGCCCGCACATTGTGTATCAATATACAAAAGGGAAGCCGACAATCGTTAGTCAGACTAGTCGCCGTGCGGTATTAGTCTATCTAAGACAATATTGTCTCTACGACGTTTGTTCCAAGTGTGCGCATATTCATACATATTGTAAAGCAATAGTCTGTCTTAAGACTGTCGTGTTCCAAGTCTGCGCTCAGCCTTACACATCGACTTTTGTAAAGAGACAATCGGCTAATTTGCGCTCTCTTTACAAAAGTCGATGTGTAATGTTTACGGCCGGGTACTGTACTACTCTGTCTTATTCCAAGGGTCGAAGTTGAAATATTTTGAAACCCGGAAAACAATTTGTTCCTCATGTAGACTCAAACCTGCATCTGCGGATCGTATTTCGCTTTCAAAACTCGAGTTTTTTTATTTCCTTTTTTTATTTTTGAATTTTCTAGCTATACCTAATGTAACGCAAGCGTGTCATAAAAGCTAAGAAAAAAAAAGTTTAATTATTTCTTTGAACACAAAATAATGAGGAATTCTTTAAACGTGAATTATATTATGTTCCTCACATTTTTACACAACGCCATCTAGTCCCAAACTAAGCAGAGCTTGTACTATGGGTACTACACAACGGATAAACACACTTAATTTTTTTTTGTACATAGGTACTTACATACATATTATACATAGAAAACACCCAGACCAATGCAAACAATCATGTTCATGCACACAAAGATTAGCATTGAGCGGGAATCGAACCCGGGACCTCTGCGTAGCAGTCATTTTATATAACCACTATGCTACAGAGGTCGTTGTAAATCATATTATACTCGTAGTACATTTCGTCATTCTACCACCTTTCTGCGCTATGTTGGTCCCTTTGGTTCTTCTACATTTAAATAACTTACAATTAAATTTGTAATAATTTTGTCCACAGTTCCGCCATATTGTTTATAACTGTCAAATTTTCCCGCCATGACGGTGTCACGCGTATCTTTATTCATCGTGATCGCTCTTCTGTACATGGAATGCTGCCATACCGCCAGTGTAAGTACACTTTTTATTTATATTTATCTATACTTATATAATATATAATCTATATCTCTATATGTTATAGAGAGGTACGACACACAATATTTGGCAGACGTGCCTTCTCTTAGGTCCTAGTTGAAAACCAGCGCTAGACGTTTAACTTGACGTCTGGCATAATGCTGAACCAGGGTCCTTTTTAAACATAGCCATGAGACACTCATGGCCACAGAGGCAAAGGTATTTTGTTGTACTATGTTTGTTTTTTTTTTCTTATTGTTTTTGTGTGTACCTGCTTCTGTGTAATTTGTTTGAATAAATGTTTTCTTTCTTTCAAAAAAATAAAAATATCTATATCTATACTTCTATACTATTATATAAAGCTGAAGAGTTTGTTTGTTTGTTTGAACGCGCTCATCTCAGGAACTACTTCTTCGAATTGAATTTAGTTTTCAGTTTTGGATATATCATTGATCGAGGAAGGCTATAGGCTATATAACATCAAGCTATGACAAAAATATTTTTTTTCAAATTTATGGGGCCTAAGGGCCTACGCAGAAGGCTCATGGTCACTTAGAGGGCAATGGAGAGACCTATGTTGTAGCCTGACCTATGGACCTACTCAGAAGGCTCATGGTGTCTCAGAGGGCAATGGAGAGAGCTATGTTGTAGCTTGACCTATGGGCCTACTCAGAAGACTCATGGTGACTCAGAGGGCAATAGAGAGAGCTATGTTGTAGCCTGACCTATGGGCCTACTCAGAAGAATCATGGTCACTCAGAGGGCATTGGAGAAAGCTATGTTGTAGCCTGACCTATATGGGCCTACTCAGAAGGCTCATGGTCACTCAGAGGGCAATGGAGAGAGCTATGTTGTAGCCTGACCTATGGACCTACTCAAAAGGCTCATGGTCACTCCAGAGGGCAATGGAGAGAGCTATGTTGTAGCCTGACCTATGGGCCTACTCAGCAGGCTCATGGTCATTCAGGGGCATTGGAGAGAGCTATGTTGTAGCCTGACCTATGGACCTACTCAGAAGGCTCATAGTCACTCTAGAGGGCAATAGAGAGAGCTATGTTGTAGCCTGACCTATGGGCCTACTCAGAAGGCTCATGGTCATTCAGGGGCATTGGAGAGAGCTATGTTGTAGCCTGACCTATGGACCTATTCAGAAGGCTCATGGTAACTCCAGAGGGCAATGGAGAGAGCTATGTTGTAGCCTGACCTATGGGCCTACTCAGAAGGCTCATGGTCATTCAGGGGCATTGGAGAGAGCTATGTTAGGAGTTTCCCTGCGTGATCGAAGCAAAAATGAGGAGAATCGCAAGAGAACCAAAGTAACCGACATAACCGGTTAAAGTAGCGACAAGAAGGGCACATAGCGCGGAGAACCGACAGCTGTTTGGGCAGAAACATTGGGCACCGCCTACCGAAAAGCGCTGGTGTGGACGGCTGGAAGCCGATGGATGAGGGAGGCACAGGACCGCACAAGGTGACAATACTTGGAGAAGGCATATGTACAGCGGTTGACGTCGATTGGCTGATATGATGATGATGAATAAACTTTGTATGAATCATACAAGTTTTTTTTTCAAATTTAATCGCGGACAAAGTCGCGTTTTACAGCTAGTATTATTATAAAGAGGTAAAGTTTGTGTGTTTGTGACGTTGTAGGGGGTAATCTCTGGATCTACTAAACCGATTTTAAAAATTCTTTCTGTGTTGAGTAGTCCATTTATCGGGGAATGTCATAGGCTATATAATATCACGCTATAACTAATAGGAGTGGAGCAGTAATGAAACATGTTTAAAAAACGGACGCGTTTTTTTCGGCGCCCAAAGTACATCTAGGCTCACGACAATCATTTGTGGATGGCACAAATAATTTAATTGTTACCAGAGATCATTAATGTCCCACTCCAGGCTAGACAGAGGTAACCTTGGCCTACTTAATCAATATTGATCAAAAGGATTGCTATAGCGTTTTAAATCCAAGTTTCTTTCTTTTATTTTCTAAAATCTAAATTACTTTTTTTGTGTTTACAGATTCCACGCAGTTTTGATCCTCGCCTGTCTGATGAAATAGTTATGACACCAAAGAAAAGGCCATTCTGCAATGCCTTCACTGGTGAATATTCATATGAATTGTATAACTGGGAAATTTCTTTACAATGCCTAACTAATTATAGTTTTGATAAATTGATTGGTTTTGGCTCGAGTGCACAGTAGTTGCTATCTACGGCAGTCTACTTATTAGTCTTAGGATACCTTTTGGTACTTGATTGTCAAAGGTTTAGGGGACTACACATGAAAATAAAACAAACATTTAATTATTTTTCCAAACTGGATACTTTAGTATCCATAAATTTATTTGCATCAAATCTAACAATATAACTAATTCACCTTCTAGTATTAAACACTTATATTAAATATTAAAATAATTTAATCAATAATAACTACAGAAAAAACATTCTTCTTAATTTTTATTTAAGTACTAAAAAAAGTAGGTTAATAGTTTACGGGTTTAAACGCCACCCAAATCATCATATCAGTCAATGGATCGCCACTGCTACATCATCATCATCATAACAGCCCATTAATGCTACTGCAGGGACAGGCCTCCTCCCGTGACGGAGGGATACTTGCATATAGACCTCCTCTAAAAATGAACCAATAATAATACACGACGAATATGATTTTAAAAAAAAGATAGCAGATAAAATGTTCAAACTAATTCTAACCCAAAGCAACTTATTTGGCTGTAATTTCATATTTTATGTGATAAACACATAATGAAAATTACACACATACCTATATGAAAATTTTGTTTGAGGCTTTTTATAATTATCAAAATTGTTTCTTTTCAGGCTGTGGGCGGAAAAGATCCTTAGGAGGTTCTGGTATCCCAGCACAGGAACTTACGAGGACAAAACAGGTAGGCTTTTATTTTTATTTTATCTATACGTACATACTACTATCATCATAACAGCCCATAACTGTCCCACTGCAGGGACGGACCTCCTCCTGTGACGGAGGGATACTTGGCCTACTAATACTACGCTGGCCAGACGGATTGGTGTAGGGTTTAATTTCAAGTTTTCCTTCTTTTTATTTCATTAAGACAATATTCAAGAATAGTCCCTTTGTCGGTTTTTACGACACCCATGGGATGAGATGGGGTGGTGACATATTGTATTCTTATTCCGTCACCACACGGAAAGATTATTTTTTTATCTATACTAATATTATAAGGTAAAGTTTGTGTGTTTGTGAGTTTGTGACGTTGTAGGGGGTAATCTCTGGATCTACTGAACCGATTTTAAAAATTCTTTCTGTGTTGAATAGTTTAATTTTAATATCGCTGAGTGTCATAGTCTATAGGTATAGTATCACGCTATGACTTATAGGAGTGGAGCAGTAATGAAATATGTTTCAAAAAGGGACTCGTTATTTTCGCCGCTCAACGAAGTGGGCACGGGTCAGCTAGTGTTGTGTAATTACCGTTATAATTTACATCAATTTGTCCTAGATTATAAGTATTAGGTAGAGAATGATTTGTCACGTATTTTTAACTACGTTTAAGGGAAGCTCACCCGCCTTCAGGGCTAACTGAGCCCACATGCAACTGAGTCTGCGGGCTCAGGGTGTAACTCAGCTCACTAATCTGCCAATGGACCCGCGGGCTCAGTTGATCACGTGCTGTGGTTAAGGGTTAACCACTTAGTACGGTAAGACTACTGCTGGGTGTGGGCTGAGTAGACTGTTAATTGTATTAAATAAGTGGATAACTGAGCACGCGGGCTGAGTAGACCATTAGACACAACACGTGGCTGAGTTACATCCCAAAAAAACGAATGGGGTCAACTGAGCTCAGTCGCATTTGGGCTCAGTTGACCATGAAGGGGCTCACCTATGCTTGCAACATCTGTACACACAGCAACACATCAAGTTATACATTTTCATTTGAAATTGTGTCTTATTTCAAGGTATTAAGGTACATGAGTGTCTAGGTTGATTAGTTGATGTGTGTACCATAGAAGAGTGTTTACATAAGCTATATTAATTACTTATGACAACTTATAAATCTTACTTATACCTCTTAATAAAAAATTATACTAAAACATTAATGTAATAATGGCTCAAAAACTTTTTCTAAATTTTCAGTTTGTAGACGACGACACATTCGGCTCAATTTTGGATTCGGAACCAGCTATCGAAGAACTTTCCCGCCAAATTCTATCCGAAGCAAAACTCTGGGAAGCTATTCAAGAAGCGAGCGCAGAAATAGCAAGAAGAAAACAAAAAGAAATGCAATATTAAATAAAAATAATGACTTGATACATTAGCGTTTCATAATCGTCTAAATTATACACTAAACTCGACTAGTCTGATAAAAATACGGTATAGTAAATACTCTTTTGTATAAGGCTGTTTGATTCGTGGTCGAGTTTGACATAATCTGTTCTGTCATTGATTTCCCGCCAAAACAGGAAAAATTCAATTGCAAGTTGCAATTTGAAGTTTCTTTTATTTGGCTAAAACTCTACGTCTGTAATTCTAATCTTCTCTTCTCTCACTTAAATTTGTATACAGATTATAAGGATTTATTTCGTGTAACCTAGGCATAAAATTATTTTTCAGAAAATCGTTTTCTAGCGGATTGTTTCGGTATTACAATTTGCCGTAAGTACTCGTAATTCTACAAATTAATTTACTTATTTCACTTCCAATTCATTATAAGCTGTATTGTATAAATTTATATTTTATTATACAAGTTTTACTCGAATGAAATAAACATGAAAAAGCATTTTGACAGGTTAAAATATTGCATTTGATATTTTAATGAGAGTTGACTGTTTCGGAAAAGAGATGGCGCTGACAATTTGTTGACCTATAAACTAATAACTTACTTTTAAATTATTGAGAATGTTTTTTCTGTAGTAATTATTGATTTAATTATTTTAATATTTAATGTAAGTGTTTAATACTAGAAGGTGACTTAGTATTATTGTTAGATTTGAAGCAAATAAATTTATGGATACTAAAGTATCCAGTTTGGAAAAATAATTAAATGTTTGTTTAATTTTCATGTGACAGTCATATCAAGTACCAAAAGTTATCCTAGGACTAAAAAACCACTGTGCACTCGAGCCAAAACAAACTAATTTATCAAAACCATAATTAGTTAGGCATTCTAAAGAAATTTCCCAGTTATAATATCACATACATACTTACATAAACTCACGCCTCATCCCGTCCGGGGTAGGCAGAGACGACAGAACGTCACTTGTCACGATCCTGGCAAACAGATTGCCTCGTCCACATTCATTAAGCGAGTCATACATGCGCGCCGGTTACGAGTGCGCTTTATTTTTCCCTTCTCCAATATGCAACCTATCTGGTCTACATAATGTTTTCCGGGGCCTACCATAATAATCATAACAACCCAATAATGTTCCACGGCAGGGCCTCCTACCGAGACGGAGGGATACTTGGCCTACTAATACCACGCTAGCCAAACGGATTGGTATAGGGTTTAATTTCAAGTTTTCCTTCTTTTTATTTTGTAAATATAATATTTACGGATAGTCCCTTAGTCGGTTTTTACGACACCCATGGGATGAGATGGGGCGGCGACACATTGTATTCTTACTCCGTCACCATACGGAGAGACCATAATAATATTATTATTTTATTGCTACAAAAAGACAGCCAAGGAAGCGGCCTACTGGATGGTAAGTGCTAACTACAGCTCATCTACTTATACATAGTATAAAATGAAGTCGCTTTTTCTGTCCCTATGTCCCTTTGTATGCTTAAATCTTTAAAACTACGCTACGGATTTTGATGCGGTTTTTTTTAATAGATAGAGTGATTCAAGTGAAAGATTATATGTATAACACAAGCATAACATAGTAGAGAAACCCATATAGGCGTTGTTTAAGGGCATTCTGTAGTAGGTGCTCGTGCGGAGCCGAGCCTGGTCGTTAGTTATATTATAATATGACATCACTCTATGTAAAATATCTATGTAAGATCCGTGTGGTGACGGAATAGGAATACAATATGTCACCACCCCATCTCATCCCATGAGTGACGTAAAAACCGACTAAGGGAATAACCGTAACTATAGTTACGGATAGTATACTATCTTTACGAAATAAAAAGAAGGAAAACTTGAAATTCAACCCTATTCCAATCCGTCTGGCCAGCGTGGTATTAGTAGGCCAAGTGTTCCTCCGTCACGAGAGGAGGCCAGTCCCTGCAGTGGGACATTAATGGGCTGTTATGTTCCCTGCAGAGGGTCACTAATAATCTCTAACGTGGGCTGTTATGATCCCTGCAGAGGGTCACTAATAATCTCTAACGATATAAGAAGGCGTATCCCTCTGTCTCGGGAGGAGGCCAGTCCCTGCGGTGGGACATTAATGGGCTGTTAGGTATGATGATAATAAGGCAGCCAAGGAAGCAGCGGCCCACCGGATGGTAAGTGCTAACTACAGCTCTTAATATTATAACATGACATCACACTATGAAAAGGATTGGATACAACAGGAAGCAGGAAAAACGTAAGATTTAGGGTAGGATACATCAAATAAAAGAACAAAATCTGGATAGTGATCTTTTATTCATAATATTCAAATATCCATGTTTTTAATTATTTTTAATTTCATGTCTAATTATCCAGCCATTATAGACACGAAATTATTAAAAAATAATTTATTATTTTATACATTTTTTTCTTGTCATAATACATGGAATAATATTAATTTTAATTACATTAATTAATTTTCATTAATTATAAATATTAAATCTATGTAATTAACTACTTTTTATAAGTCTTCTAAACCAAATTGACAGGGGGTTGAATAATTTTATCATACATTAAATAATTTAACAAAATAGAAAAAAAAACATAGCAGTCATTAGCGTGTTTTATAGTTTTGGTTAATTTGAACTACATATTTCTCAGCATAATATAAAAAACTAACTTTAACGTTACAAAATAATTAATGAATAAAATCAACTAGGTTTAAGATATTACACTTAGGTATGTATTATGTTTTATAATGAAAAGAATTAGGAATACCTACGTTATGGCAGACGATATAAAGATTAACAGAATTATGAATTTTTTCGGGCTACATATTTTTATTGGAACAAAAAGTTTTGGTCTTATGTAAAAGCAGTAATGCATATTAACATTTATGTAATAATTTATTTCATAAAGTGAATTGATTTTAAATTTAATGTTACAAAGCTGTGCAAAACTTTCACAAATTAATAAAATTATTATTTTTTGCAGTGTGCCGAAATTATAATTTGCCGTGTTTTTGTATAGCCGTGTTTTTGTTTTAAAAAAAATATAAATTTTATGATATTAAATGTATGACAAACATCCAACCGGTATTGCAGCTTGTTATCTATTTAAACCTCATACAGATGATTCTCGGTCATATCACCTGTTAAATACGGGTGATTTTCGTTTGATAGTACATTAGCGATCCACTGTTCGGGCATGGGTATGTTTTCAACTACAAACATGGGCAGCTTTGAGCGTGGCTGGGCATCTTTCAGATCTTGTGTTGGGGAGTAGAACTGGAATTTTAAAAAACTTGATTAGCCATTATCCATGTGGTGACGGAGTAAGAATACAATATGTTACCACCACATCTCATCCCATGGCTGTCGTAAAAACCGACTAAGGGACTATCCGTGAATATTATCTTTACGAAATATAATATTCACGGATAATTAAACCCTATCCGTCTGGCCAGCGTGGTATTAGTAGGCCAAGTATACCTCCGTCACGGGAGGAGGCCCGTCCCAGCAGTGGGACATTATGGGCTGTTTGATGAACCATTATATTTATAGGGATTTACGTTTCCCGTTGCGTTCAAATCCGTAAGGCATGTATAAAAAGAATTTGAAATCCTACTGCACCACACTAAAAAGGTTGTATATAAGGTTTTTGCAGTGAGTTTTAACTATTTTGTTTAGTTTTCTCCACGAGAACAAAAGAAGGAAAAATAGACCTAAAACTTTCCACTGATCCGTATAGCCAGCATGGTTTTGGCAGCTCCTCCCTCTGTCCTCAGAGAAGCTTTAACCGTTCAGTTAGTTAACTCTTCTAACAAAAACATCGATGACTAGCCCCAGAATGCAAAAATAATAAGAAGTTATTAAATAAGTAGGTATATAGTAGTATCGACTCGGCAAACGTAGTGTGGGACGCCCCCCAGCTAGGTGGACCGACGACCTCATAAAGGTCTCTGGGTCGGACTGGGTGCGGAAGGCGCAGGACCGAGTTCTGTGGCGCGTATTAGGAGAGGCCTATGTCCAGAAGTAGACTGCAATAGCCTATTAAAGGCTAGTTGATTGATTGATATATTAGTGTTTCCGCAAAAAAAATATTGACTAGTTTTATTGGACAAGTTTGGTTTAGTTTGAAAATCCATTGATAAAAAAATACTACTATTATTTTTGTCCGGTTTTGATTGAAAACAGAAATACAGCGGATTTTTATTCGAGTTAAAATAGGACAAGTCTGTTTTAGTACGAAAAAGCAAATTTCAAAGATGTTTTTCTATAGGAAAGAGACCGAATTGATTGAAAATATTTTGGGAATTTATAGGTGTTTACTTTTAGAGGAAGAAAAAAAAAAAAAAAAATTCTGATTGCATGGACAAGTCTGGATTTGTTCGCCTGCTCCTCATATTTAATGATGTCTCAGTGATCAATTCGGTGAAAACCGGAAGTGATCACCGGATGGTGAGAGGCACATTAAACATCAATCCTAGGCTGGAAAGAAGTCGGCTGATGAGGTCTACACTCCGGCCTACACCAGTCCAAATCCCCGAGAACTTCCAACTCATTTTGCAGAACCGTTTCGAGGTCCTCAACGAATGTGTTGATGTGGACGAATATCACGAAAGGTTTGTGGAAACTGTCCGTACAGTCGGTTCCGGTGCTTCTAAGACCCAGCACCGGAGAAGATCAAAAAAGATCTCCGACCACACTCTCTCGCTCATGGAGCAAAGGCGTACGATGGCACTGCAGTCTCCAGACGACGCTGAAAAGTATAGGTGGCTCAATAGGCAGATCTCAAAGTCACTGACTCGCGACCTACGGCACTTTAATACAGTTTGTATTAAAGAAGCCATTGAGCGTAACAAGGGCTCTAAAGTGTTCGCAAGAGATCTGTCTCTAGGTCAGAGCCAACTTTCTAGGCTCAAGACTGGGGATGGCAGAATAGTGACGTCCAAGCCAAGAGCTTCTAGAGGAGATTGAGAAGTTTTACGGACAGTTATATACTACAAAACAACCACCTAGTGATCTAGCCGCCGATCCTAGAGCTAGACTTACGCGACACCATACCGAAGAAATCCCGGACGTCAGTCTGTGTGAGATTAGTGATGCTCTCCGACAACTTAAGAACAACAAGGCACCGGGGTATGACGGAATCACAAACGAGCTACTGAAGGCCGGTGGAGAACCCATTCTCAAGGCTCTTCGGAGGCTGTTCAATTCCGTTATACTTGAGGGAAAAACGCCACAGGCATGGCACAGAGGTGTGGTGGTACTGTTCTTCAAGAAGGGCAATAGAACGCTACTTCAAAATTACAGACCCATCACTCTTCTGAGCCACGTCTACAAATTGTTCTCGAGAGTCATCACGAATCGTCTCGAACGCAGACTGGACGACTTCCAGCCTCCCGAACAAGCCGGTTTCCGAAAAGGCTATAGTGCCATAGACCACATTCATACGCTGCGGCAGGTTATACAAAAATCCAACGAGTATAACCGGCCCCTATGCTTAGCGTTTATGGACTATGAGAAAGCCTTTGATTCGATCGAGACATGGGCAGTGTTGCCGTCTCTCCAACGGTGCCAAGTTGACCAACGGTATATCGAAGTGCTGCGGTGCTTATACGAAAACGCCACTATGTCGGTTCGTCTCCAGGGCGGATTATCAGGCCCTATCCAGTTGCAGCGAGGAGTAAGACAAGGTGATGTCATATCCCCGAAATTGTTGTGCACTGGAAGATGCTTTTAGGCTTTTAGACTGGGACGGACTCGGCATTAACATAAATGGCGAGTATATCACGCACCTTCGATTTGCTGACGATATCGTGGTCATGGCTGAGACCATGGAGGACCTCAACACAATGCTCGATGGCCTCAGTAGAGACTCTCAACAAAAGTGGGTCTTAAAATGAACATGGACAAGACCAAGATCATGGCAAATGTCCATGTTGCACCCACTCCAATCATGGTTGGAGGCTCTACACTCGAAGTTGTCGACGAGTATATTTACCTGGGACAGTCAGTCCAGCTGGGTAGGTCCATCTTCGAGAAGGAGGTCACTCGTCAACTCCAACTCGGATGGGCAGCGTTCGGGAAGCTAAAACGTATCTTCTCGTCCACATTACCGCAGTGTCTGAAGACAAAGGTCTTCGACCAGTGCGTGTTGCCAGTGATGACGTATGGCACAGAGACGTGGTCGCTAACTATGGGCCTTCTCAGAAGGCTCAAGGTCACTCAGAGGGCAATGGGGAGAGCTATGTTAGGAGTTTCCCTGCGTGATCGAATCAGAAATGAGGAGATCCGCAGGAGAACCAAAGTAACCGACATAGCGCTCAGAATTGCCCGGTTAAAGTGGCGGTGGGCAGGGCACATAGCGCGAAGAACCGACAGCCGTTGGGGCAGAAAGGTTCTGGAATGGCGACCGCGTACCGGAAAGCGCAGGGTGGGGAGACCCCTCACACGGTGGACCGACGACCTGGTTAGGACGGCGGGAAGCCGATGGATGAGGGAGGGCGCAGGGTGGAAGCTTTTGGAGGAGGCCTATGTCCAGCAGTGGACGTCCATAGGCTGATATGGATGGATGGATGGATGGATTGATTGATTGATAGAAATAAGTAGGTAGGTACATACCTTGATAGCCTCTGGTCCCCTCTTCTTTCTCAGATAATTAAAACAGCAGGATCTAAAGTGCCTGGTGCCGCATGCTGATGCACATTCACTGCCACAGGAATCGCAGGATAGACTGGCCGCCCATAACGTACTGCCTGTAAAACATGAGTTTATTTAGCAATAGATGAGGGAGGCACAGGACCGCACAAAGTGGCAATACTTGGACGAGGCATATGTCCAGCAGTGGACGTTGATTTGCTGATAAAGAAAGAAAGAAAGAAAAATTTTATTTTGTTGGACAAACGAAAAACATACAATAAAATGAATTTAAATAAGTATAAAACAAATGTACACAAAATTGGACCTAACTCAGCTAATTGCTGTAGCGTCATGCGTCATAGACAACTACAGCGCTGGTATTCTATGATATGATGATGATGATGATTTAGTAAATATCTTGGACAATCCAACAGTTTTGGCCAGCGCTTTTTGGCCGATATGATGATTTCGATAAAAGCATGGAAAGTTTACTAATTAATTCGTTTAGATTGCGTTAAGAAACAAATATTGTGATCATAGAGTAACAAATATAGTATGGTGCCAAGCAAAGCAATGGACAAATTTGAATAGCGAGGTAAAGGCTCGGGTGGCAAAGCGGCTTACAGAAATACTTCAAAGCCTTAAGCTCGAACCGTGGCTGACGCTTCTAATTTTGTCCATCGTTTTTCAAATTATTTTGAGGTCTCCACTTCGAGTGATTAACATCTAAATAACAGTCAAAATATCTAGTAATTCTACACAACTCCCGCAGTAAGGTTCTAGCTCTGTGTTGCGGGCTTTTACATACATGCAATTAAAGACATTCAGATACAGATGTGGATCCCACAAATAGTTGAGCTGTAAGGGATTCTATAACCCATGCCCTTACATGCCTTTGTTGATTGGAGGAATACTTGCCCATCATAACCGCCCATTAATGTCCCACTGCCGGGTGTCCCACTGCCGGGACGGGCCTCCTCCAGTGACGGAGGGATATTTACCCAAGTCTGAGGTAATTCATTGTTTTTATGTTACGATAATAACTAGAAAACATTCTTACCAAACTACTAACTATTCAAATCAAAACATTGTAAAGAAAAAAACATTTAAATGCGAAGACAAGAACACGTATCTATGTAAAGAGTCTCTAAATACAAAACATCAAACATAATATTAAACATTTGACTACACTATACCATTATCAACACTAAACTACATTTCTACCAACAATTTCGTGATCTGGTAATACTGTTCTAATTCTACCAATTATCAACACCGAACTACTTAACTACCAACAGTTATATGATCTGGTAACATAGTACTTATTCTACGCTAAAAGTGACAGCTGTCAGTCATCTGCCATTACTGTCACTCTACTACTCTAACATACAGCCCGACTGACCTGATGGATAATCACCCGAAGCAGTGGCTTCCTTTTTATGTCGTTTCGAATCTGCCTGCGACCATGTCGCTGACAAATAAATAATAATGCAATTAGATATAAAAAGATTTATAGAAAGCAGGCGTTTTGTGGCTGCCGTGCACTAAGGTCCGAATCTAAAGCAAAATAACTATTTGAGGAACTCAATATCGGTTCGATACCACTGCTGCTGTAACCTTTTTAATACACCTCCAAGCAGTAGTGTCATGAAGTGAGGTAGCTAGTGAAATTACAGGGCTATAAGTCAACATCATCATTCCCTTATACCAATTTTATTTAGGTTCGGCGCTGCATGTCCTTTTCTAAATGATGCTAAAAGAAATTGTCAAATGAAGGAGCAATTAACTTTCTCCGTTTGTATGGAGTTGGAACTGCCATGCGTACCCTTAAAACAAATTATGATTTGATAGTGTGCGACAGAGATGATGCTCTACGAAGCCGCAATTAACCGATTGACTCTTTCCACAGGTCGATGTCAAATATTTACGGCCGGGTACTGTTCCGATATGTATCCCATAGATAAACAATAAAAATTCCATTCATCACCATCACTGAATGTAAGTAATAAGTACCTACATATAAAATTGTACCTACATAATAATAAATCGATTTGTTCATTCACTTTATCATTCGTTCGATATGAGAACCAATTGGGTACAATACAACAATGTAATGTGCATAGTCCTACAAATAAATTGAATAATATTATATGATATGGGATAGACGTTCCTACATAACAGGGAACTTTTCTTGACATCATATTGACAGACACAAAGTACCTACTTTGGCATAGACTTCGGATGACATAAGACCTCAGGAAATAAGTCAATCCGACAAAGAACCAAAGTTACCGACATAGCTCGTAGAATTAGCAAGCTGAAGTGGCAATGGGCTGGTCATATCTGTCGAAGGACCGATGGCCGTTGGAGCAAACGTGTCCTAGAGTGGCAAACGTAGTGTAGGCCGCCCCCCAGCTAGGTGGACCGATGACCTCAAAAAGGTCTCTGGGTCGGACTGGATGCGGAAGGCGCAGGACCGTGTTCTGTGGCGCGTGGGGAGAGGCCTATGTCAGCAGTGGACTACAACAGGCTGGTTGAGTGATAGACTTCGTAACCACGACGTCGCTCGTGGAAATCTATACGTAGAAACGTCAGCTTTGCCACTTTAAATCCACTATACCCTTTCCACTATATTTAACGACATTTGACAGGTTGACGTTAGTGACGTTCAGCAGTATCTCGAATGTAATGCCATTCGATTGTAAGCGATTTCGCGATTTTTCGAATTACTTTATTTTACACATTTGGATCCTTACATCAACTTACATTATCATTTTATTACTGTTTCTTTCTTTATCTATGTTAAGAAAAGTAGTCTATAATAGCTTAAAATGATAAAATTATAGTTAGCTTAGGTATTATTTAAAAGACATAATTTATCGTAACACATTCGCGGGTTATAACTAATCTAAAATATCATTACATAATTTGTTTCATAATGGTGGTAATCGTTATGAGTGTCCATCACTAAGTAACCATGGTAACTGAAAAAAACATGGGTACGTCCATGAAATACAATATTATTTGTTTGAAAAATAAGCAGAAGTATTACGAAACTTCATGGACGTGAACTGTCAAAAAGCTAAACCTACGCTGGAAGGGGTATAGTACAAGGTACGACGTAAATAAAATATGAAATTTGGTATGAGTAATGGCGCACATTTTGACTAATTATAGCATTATAAATCATTTATAGGGAAAAAAAATATCAGGAAAAAAGTTATAATTACACAAATGGTAAAATCCGCTGTTCTAAATTTGAGCCATATTTACAGGCTTATTTAATACGAATAATATCCTATTTTCCTTTATTATCTTTTTTTAGATTTTGGTAATGTCCTCTATTTCCCAAATAACTAAAATAAATTTAGCAAATGTGTGGTGACGGAGTAAGAATACAATATGTCACCTCATCTCACCCCATGGGTGTCGTAAAAACCGACTAAGGGACTATCCGTGAATATTATCTTTACGTAATAAAAGAAAGAAAACTTGAAATTAAACCCTATACCAATCCGTCTGGCCAGCGTGGTATTAGTAGACCAAGTATCCCTCCATCACGGGCCCGTCCCTGCAGAAGGACATTAATGGTGATGATATGATGATGATAATGTTTTAAAAGAAAAAAAGTCTGAAATAAGGACTGAGCATAAAATAAACAGCAATTTAATAGATAGGACCTAATGATCGGTATGAGACTAGAAAGACTGCTTAGGACTTAATTGGTGACACCCTCTGTGGCGTAGTGGTTATATAACGTGAGACTGCTACGCAGAGGTCTCGGGTTCGATTCCCGCTCAATGCAAATCTTTGTGTGCATGAACATGATTGTTTGCATTGGTCTGGGTGTTTTCTACGTATAATATGTATGTATTTACAAAAAAAAGTATTTAAGTACGTTTATCCGTTGTCTACAGGCTTCGCTTGGTTTGGGACTAGATGGTGTTGTGTGAATGTGTGAGGAAGGAATATTTATTTATTTATTTATACTACAGAGAGAGAAACACAAAATCTTCAGAAAAGGCAAGCACTGAGAGCCGACGTGTGTGTATGAAGTATGAATCTAGATGAAGCGAACCATCAGGCTTTTAAGAATCGTATTCTACTTATACTAATATTATAAAGATGTAAAGTTTGTGTGTTTGTGACGTTGTTGTTGGGGGTTATCTCTGGATCTACTGAACCGATTTAAAAAATTCTTTCTGTGTTTGAATAGTTTATATATAGAAAACCATTTATCGGGGAGTGTCATAGGCTATATAGTATCACGCTATGACTAATAGGAGCGGAGCAGTAATGAAATATGTTTTAAAAAAAGACGCGTTTTTTTCGCCGCCCAACGAAGTGGGCACGGGTCAGCTAGTGCTTAATATAGGTAGAGGAAGGAACATAGCAGACAGTGAAGGTTACCGCTAACGCGTTGTAAGGGGGCCTCCTTAAAGATACATCTAAGTCGTAAGTCCCAGACGCTGTTATGCAAGTGTTCCGTCCTCTGTCACGCGATAGACCCGGCACCCGCACGGAGAATCCATGGAATGCTAAGATTAGGTCTTATTGCGGTCTGTCTACTCCTTTAGAAATAAGGCGTTAGTATATAATGTATCTAATCTCCCTGTGGTGACGGAGTAAGAATACAATATTATTATGTCACCACCCCATCTCAACCTATAGGTGTCGTAAAAACCGACTAAGGGACTATCCGTGAATATTATATTTACGAAATAAAAAGAAGGAAAACTTGAAATTAAACCCTATACCAATCCGTCTGACCAGCGTGGTATTAGTAGGCCAAGTAACTCTCCGTGGGAGGAGGCCCGTCCCTGCAATGGGACATTAATGGGCTGTTATGATGATATATATAAAATATAATAACTTACCGATTAGCATTAAAGAAACAATCGCCGTCAATTTAAACATTTTTGTTAAGTAATAAATAGTTTACGTTTTCTATAAGAGATGGCGCTAGGAGCACTGCTTGTGTAAGAATGATCGTCTTTGGGAACGGCTACCCCTTTTTATATGGAGCAAAGTTTGTTTAAGATAATGCGTAGGTGACGCGTGATAGAAATATTTGAATAATTATTGGTTTTTATTTATTTTTTAATAGATTTTTTGTTGTAATAAGGCTTTAGAAGTACAGGAGAGGAATAGAAGGTTAGTTTATATTGTTTTTTATGAATATAAGGGAGGAAATTCTTGAGCAAACTCGTAACTAAATGCCAAAGTAATCGGTTTAACCAGCTTAGTCAGTAGGCTAAGTTTAAAGGCTACTTGTCACTACTGTAGGACGTTAATACTTAGGCTATTTTATTCAAGTAAAGGAATGCCTCTATTATGAAAACCTAGCAATATTTTGAAAACCTTTATTGGTTTACAAATTTTGTAAGTAATGTGTTTTTTGAAAAAAGTTTTTGTTATTTTTGTTTTTAATCTTTTGTTTTTATGTGTGTACAAAATGTTTGTAAAATATGGATTATGTCCGAAATAAAGATTTATTTAATTTAATTTAATTTATTAATTGTAAATATTTGTAGTAAAGAGTTAGTTTTGTAGTTGTTTTTTTATTAAAAAAATCTAGATTCAGAACAAGAATTTGTGGACCACACAAACAAATTTCCCGATTGGAAATCGAAACCGCGACCTCCTACACGGGCGGCTGCCCCTTTTGCGACTGAAGCAGTCAAATCTCTGGTGTGGGAGTTAGTGTCCTTTTAAAAAAAAAACAATTAATACAAATATTTTGCTTTTTGGCTCTTATTAATTTCATCATAACAGCCCATCAATGTCCCACTGCAGGGACGGGCCTCCTTCTGTGACGGAGGGATACTTAGCCTACTTATAGTACCACGCTGACCAGACGTATTATTAGTATAGGGTTTAGTTTCAAGTTTTCCTTCTTTTTATTATTCACGGATAGTCCCTTAGTCGGTTTTTACGACACCCATGGGATGAGATGGGGTGGTGACATAATAATATTGTATTCTTACTCCGTCACCACACGGAGAGTATATTATTAATTTAATATCCATATTTTATTATCTATGGTGTTTTTAAAAACAGCTGTTTGCTATTCGCAAGGTGTTCGTTGTTTACATTTTTATAGGTAAAGTTTTAAAAAGTTATTTCATTTAAAAATGTCTTTGATGGATACTTGTTTATTTCTATACTGGTTAATAAAATGTTTATTTCGTATAATTACTGGCTTGGAATACTTAATGGAAGCGTTACTTGTAATCCTGAAGTGTTTTATAAACATAGGGTGTCCCAAAACCCGCAAAAATGTGAATTTTTGCCTTTTTTTCTCAAATACCTATACTTATCTTACAACCATGCAACTTAGATATCTATACTTAATATTATAAAAAGGTAAAGTTTGTGTGTTTGTGACGTTGTAGGGGGTAATCTCTGGATCTAATAAACCGATTTTTAAAATTCTCTCTGTGTTGAATAGTCTATTTATCGAGGAGTGTCATAGGCTATATAGTATCACGCTATTACTAATACGAGTGGAGCAGTAATGAAATATGTTTAAAAAAGGGACTCTTTTTTTTCCGCCCAACGAAGTGGGCACGGGTCAGCTAGTTTTTATATTATTAGCATTAGTCTGAGTGTTTCTATGTATAATATGTATGTATTTCACAAAAAAAGTATTTAAGTATGTTTATCCGTCGTCTAGTACCCATAGTACAATACGCTTAGTTTGGGACTAGATGGCGTTGTGTGAAGACAGAGTGAGAAATATTTTGTCTATACTGCCCTGGTGGCGCGACGGTCGCGGTAAACGGCGGCGGATGACGTATATACGTGCATTACCGTTACCGTGCATTTACGGGTTCGCGCAGGAAAGTTCTTTGTGTGATCCACAAATTATTGTCCTGAGTCTGGATGTTGTTTGTATCAGTTTTGTTTTTTTAAATACATGGAAAACAATATCCCAATGCAATTTATATTCAGCATTGAGCGGAACTCGAACCCGTGACCTTTGCGTAGCACTCAATGATTATTGTGCTAAAAAAGCCTAAATTATATGTGTTGTCGTTCCACTGGACACAATGGTCGTGTGCTTTACATGACCCACAGGGCTCACATTCATCAAAACAGCTCATTAATGTACCACTGCAGGGACGGGCCTCCTCCCGTGACGGAGGGATACTATTGGCCTACTAATACCACGCTGGCCAGACGGATTGGTATAGGGTTTAATTTCAAGTTTTTCTTCTCTTTTATTTCGTAAAAATAATATTCACAAAGAAAAAAATAATAATAGACACCCATAGGATGAGATCGGGTGGTGACATATTGTATTCTTACTCCGTCACCACACGGACTCACCTTACCTACAGATAAAGTAGGTTATGTCCCATAGATATCATATATTTCTATATGGTATGTCCCATAAAATATTGTCTATTTTTGTCTATTTGGATAGTTGACGTATGCGTTATGCAAATAGCTTTTTACTCGAGTACTAGCACTTACAAGACTACCCTTTTATTTCATCCTGATATCAAGTTACATTATGACTATTGGTGCCTGTTTCTCATATGTCTGTGTCTTAACCTCAATCCTACATCTATACTAATATTATAAAGAGCTAAAGTTTGTGTGTTGGTGACGTTATAGGGGGTAATTTCTGGATCTAATGAACCGATTTTAAAAATTCTATCTGTGTTGTTGAATAGTTTATTTATTGGGGAGTGTCATAGGCTATATAATATCACGCTATGACTGATAGGAGTGGAGCAGTAATGAAATTTGATTAAAAAAGGGACGCGTTTTTTTCGCCTCCCAACGAAGTGGGCACGGGTCAGTTAGTACCTATATTATAAAGATGTTGATGTATAGAAAGAGGTCGACGGGGCAAAAGATTTTGGGCATTCGTTTTCTCATTAATAAATGCTTAGTTCAATCAGAGTGCTGATACTGATTCATCATAACAGCCCATCAATGTCCCACAGCAGGGACGGGCCTCCTCCTGTGACGGAGGGATATTTGACCTACTATAGACGGATTGGTGAGGTGGTGCTCAAAGGTAAATTATTACTTAATATTTACCAAATAATATCGTGTTAATACCCGTGTTAATAATAATTATATAGGATTGGTACAGGGTTTAATTTCAAGTTTTCTTTCTTTGTATTTCGTTAAGATGATAGTCCTTTAGTCGGTTTTTACGACACCCATGGGATGAGATGGGGTGGTGACATATTGTATTCTTACTCCGTCACCACACGGAGACCGTCACCACACGGATGGATTGAATTAATAATAACTTATTATTAATTATTATTGCTTTGCCACGTTGAATGTAAGAGGAGGAATTAACGATAAAATCGAAGGACTAGCTTAATGAATGTGGACGAGGTCCAATCTGTTCGCCAGGATCGTGACAAGTGGCGTTCTGTCGGCTCTGCCTACCCCGGACGGAATAAGGCGTGAGTTTATGTATGGCTGGATGTTTTTTCCGTTTTACAGGGTTTGAACTCTAATAAGGATTTCCCTTTTTAAAAAGGAAACAAAGTAATAGGTACGAGTAGACCAAAAAGTGCATTTTTTTATTTAACTGTATTTTTGCAAACAATGGTATAGTTTCTGACGAGGTCTCGGGGACGAATTTCACGCAAGATAATGGATACTGTTTCTAGGTATGACATGATCCATAAATTATTATTGAACTGGAATATTATTTGTGTCTTTTAAATTAATGTAGGTATGTTAAGGGCGTTTATAGGGCTCACTAGCGCCGCCAATAGAAAAAAAAACGGCTGTTTTTGTTTATAATACAATATTTATCTAATTGAAAAAACATTTAAAGTGTTGAGAGTGTGTTATACAAATACTTTATTGCCTTTTCTCAAGACTTCGTTACTAGTATTTTGCATTATTGATCCTATTTGCGAATTATGTTTTTTTTTATATTGGCGGCGCTAGTGAGCCACGTAAAGGCCCTTAACTACTCGTGACACATACTAAAATAAAACTTATTTATTAAAATTTCCAAATTTCTTTATTTTTCATAATCTTGAAGTTCTCTATGCTCATCAACCTCCAATTCTTTAAAACTTTCCATAACACTATATATACAAAAATAAACCTTAAAATATCTCCATAAACCTTAAAATTGCACAAATAAAATTAAACCGGGGCTAGAAACGGCAAACAAAAACACGCTTGTATGAAACAACTACATATAGAAAGTACAACTAATAGAAGTTTCTATTCCTAGACATCACATTTAACCGAACCATACAATGTTTCCGTAATTCGACAAAACTTACTCTCTTTTTTTTCTTTCTTTTTGAAAAGACAACTCCCGCACTAGGCGTCATGTCCCGTGTCGCGGGGACTTTTTACAAACATCAATTACACAAAGAACACCTAGAGTCAGGACAATAATTTGTGGATCTCACAAATAATAATTGTCCTGCGTGGGGATCGAACCTACAACTTCGTGCACGGTCGTCAAAAGCCGTGTCTACGAAAAGTTACTTCTATTAGCTGTACACAGTGTACAGCTAATAGAAGTAACTTTTCGTACCCGGCGATAAATATTTCACATCAACCTTTGCAAAAAGACAATTGCCTAATTACAGCTTCGTAGAGCTTTATTTCTGTCGCACGAAACCACTTTCTCCGATCCGACCAACTAAACGGATCAACTAGTTGATCCATTTGATACTCTCTAAAACACTTTTTTCTTTCTTTCTTCCTATCGAACTAACTAATATGATCTGTGTTAACTTGTATATTATGAATGGTCCTAACGAATCAACTTTATACTTTACCAAATAGATTGTAAAAAAATTGTTGCAATAAACGAAATAATGCAATTTTTTTTTTTTTCTCTTTTTTTTTAATAGACAACTCCCGCACTAGGGATCATGCCCTGTGTCGCGGGGACCTTTTACAAACATCAATTAACGGACACAAAGAACACCCAGACCAGGACAATAATTTGTGGATCTCACAAATTGTTGTCCTGCGTGGGGATCGAACCCACAACCTCTTGCACGGCAGCCGCTTGCGCTACCGTCGCGCCACCGAGGTCGTCGTAAAATATAATAGGTCCCACCATGGGATCACGTAACAGTGAAGGGGATCAGGCCAGTGGCCAGTTATTTAAACATTACATAAAGAGTACTTACAACTACATACAAGTCAACTAAATAGTTGATCCTTTAATAATAGAAATAGTTGCTGAGTTTTAGTTGGTCCGATCGGAAAAATACCATTTTTTTTTAAATATCAAAAGTAGCAAATCATATTTGTTTTAACAGCTCTTAATAGATACCGGATTGTTTGTATTTCGTGCGACAGAGATAACGCTCTACGAAGCTGTAATTAGTCGATTGTCTCTTTCCAAAGGTAGATATGCAATATTTATCGCAGGGTACTGTACTTTCTATATTTATGCCCGATTTACACATCGACAAGTACAGTGGCGAGTTAAGTAGTATTTTAAAATTAAGTTGATTTAAATAGATCTCCATCCTATATTTTGGCAAGTTAAGTACGAATTAGCCCCCTCTCTCGCGTCTCGCCAACTTAACTCGCCAAAAAATAGGATGGAGATCTATTTAAATCAACATAATCAGCAACTTACTACTTAACTCGCTACTGTACTTGTCGATGTGTAAATCGGGCATTAGCTGAATCATACAAAGGTGTTTCTACTTGATGTTCTACAACCACTTAAACCGACAACTAACTAATCGACTCTCATACTGATTTCCGAATTACTGAACCCAGAATAACGTTACCACAAAAACATTCTCTGTGTGGTGACGGAGTAAGAATACAGTGTGTCACCACTCACCACCCCACCTCATCCCACGGGTGTCGTAAAAACCGACTAAGGGACTATCCGAATAATATGATCATAATCTTAACGTAATAAAAAGAAGGAAAACTTAATATTAAACCCTATACCAATTCGTTTGGCCAGCGTGGTATTAGTAGGCCAAGGCCGTCACTGGAGGAGGCCCGTCCCTCCAGTGGGACGTTAATAGGCTGTTATGATGAAAACATGCAATCACGAATTTTTATTTTGCTGCCGCAGCTCGCTCTCTTCGCTCGCTCGGTTCACACATCGCATTGTGTCTTCGTTCTCGACTAACCTAATCTTTCGATAATGTGTGAAACGATGTCAAAATTCAAATTTGTGATTGCACATTATCGTGGTAACGTTATTCGTGATTACATGTTATCGTGGTAACGTTATTCTAGATTCAATAATTCGGAAATCAGTAATTCACCCCAATTAATCAATATCATCTAAACGATCTAAAATTAACTCATTTTTAATCTTTTTAGCTTTATCATGCCGTTTAGCATGCAACATTAATTTGCTCCTAGTCATAAACCGTTTACTACATACATCACATTGATGAGCACGGTCACCGATATGCATTTTCACATGCATAACCAAATTATTCTTCTGCGTGAAACTCTTAGAACAAATTTCACATATATGGGGTTTAATTCCTAAATGTATTTTCTCATGTCGGTCTAAATCCGCTTTTCTGTAAAAAGAGGAACCGCACTCCGTACAATTGAAATTTTTGATCCCTTCGTGGGATAATTGGTGTGTACTTAAATGGCCTGGTTGAGTGTATGTTTTCCCACATATAGTGCACATGTATGGTCGTTCACCGGTGTGTGTTCTTATGTGTTTTTTCAGTTCGTACTTAGTTGCAAAGGATTTTGGACATTGCTCACATTTTGATCGTTCTTTTGGTGTTGTGCGTTTTCTTACTCTTCTGTAATCAAAGTAATGCGATAAATTAGAAACGTATTATCAAATCTGATTTCAAGCCTGTCATTAAGCCTGAATAAAGGAATTTGAAGGAAACATGCAAATCTCCGTGTGGTGACGGAGTAAGAATACAATGTCACCTACCCCATCTCATCCCATGGGTGTCGTAAAAACCGACTACGGGCTATCCGTGAATATTAACTTTACGAAATAAAAAGAAGGTAAACTTGAAATTAAATCCTATACTAATCCGTTTGGCCAGCGTGGTATTAATAGGCCAAGTATCCCTCCGTCACAGGAGGAGGCCCGCCCCTGCAGTGGGACATTAATGGGCTGTTATGATGATGATGATTAAGGTAGCAGACATGTTTACTACTTTGTCAACTTGTTCCTTGTCTGACCATAAAATATTTTTTATTTAATATTTTGTTTGTTTTATAATCCATGAAAGTCAGTCAACTTACTTCTTCTTTTGTGGTACATCTTCTTCGTCCTCATCAGATATCTCTATCACCTCACATTTGATCACCACTTCCTCTATTTCTTGAGGTTCCATACTCATCACTGAAACACAATAAAGTTATACATTACTAGCTGACCCGTGCCCACTTTGTAGGGCAGCGCAAAAAACGCATCCCTTTTTTAAACATATTTCATTACTGCTCCACTCTTAGTCATAGGGTGATACTATATACCCTATGACACTCCCCAATAAAAGGACTACCCCCCCTAGATTACCCCCTACAACATCACAAACACACAAACTTTATCTCTTTGTAATATTAGTATAGATTCAAACTGTTTCTAAAGAAGTTATAGTACTTACAGAATTTATTACTAGAATTATTTTATCATTATATTATTTAGGTTTTATGTCAGGTTTTTCTTTTTTAACAAAGTTCTTGAGCCTAACCTGGCTGGTGTAAAGCGACGATTACACTAGACTACATGTAGTCTTCCTACATCATGTAGGGCACTACATATTGTCTAGTGTAATCACATGTAGGCTGTTAGGACACTACATATCGGAGATTGGCAAGTCCCGATCATCATACAAGATGTAGTTGACTATGTCGCTTTGGTCTGTGATGGTGTGTGAGTGGTCCAGTATGTTAGGAATAAATCAGACTAAAAGTCTTTCTTTTTTTTCGAATTTTTCTAGTTAGCTAGTGAGTAGTGAATTTAGACTCCAGTATGTCACAAAAGATGCTAAGCCTTGCTTAAAGAATGTATTAGTGTTTTTAATAAATAATGATCTTATAAGAGTCATAATATACACAGCCTGTTTAGTCTTTAAGTTAAAGCAATATCTTTGATGTATTGCACATACATACTGAGTAATAATTATAATTGTTTTGTTACATTTACTGTGTGAAAAAAGCAATAATAACTACCTACCAGACAACTGGTACAGTCTTTGTTTTTTTTGTCGAATAAGATTGTTTTTTATACTTTATGCCTTTTTCGGTACCAATTTCTTAAACTCATTGCATTCCGCCAGCACTTAATTCAACTTTTGACTATTTTCACAAATTGTAGAATTCCTTCTAAACAATATTTTCTTTAATATTTTAATAAAAGAAACAACACATTCACTTGGAGAACTTCGATTTTTTTTTTAAGTTTAATTTTTTACAGACATGTTTTCGAATAAACGAGATGGAAGATACCGTATTAAACTTGTGGAAAGAGTGCGACATGATGAACAAAAATGCTCGAAATTAAAAATAATCAAAAGTTGATTGTCAAAAAAATTAGTTGACATTTATATATACCAGAACACCGGCTCTCAAATTGGTACGAGATGTCAAAAGTGAGATACGTTTGTTGATCACACCAACAAGATGTCCTTAGTGGAGTTCAAACTTGTAACCTGCTGCCTGGCTCCGCCATATTTTATGTTGAATAAAGTAAATTCTCCCAACGACATCTTGTTAAAAAGTATAGCAACGTTAAAAACGTTTTGTCCTTGCTAAATTGAAAAATAATTTTGGATTTGAAAATTGAATGAAATTTACATACATACATACATAGGTACATAAACTCACGCCTTATCCCGAAATGAAATTTAATTTTAATTTAGCTGTACACTTTGTTTATTCTTCTTTTGTAATAATAATAGCTACAGTCGACATGCTCATGGTTCATGAAGAGATTATTCAATAGGTCAATTAGGAACCTAATTTCTATATTAGTAGTAAATAACTCCTGTAATATTAGATTTTTTCTTCTATTTTTCTTCTGAACCCTATAAAATAAAAGTAAAGTCTATTTTTTTATCTCGGACACTAAAATGACAACTACTAATGTCAAACGTAAAACTAATATAGCCAGCTTTTAAGAAACAGTGCTGTCCCTGTGTTTCGATTCGTTTTGTAATTATTGTAAAATATTTACGGTTGTTAGTATAGTCGAGAACTAAATGCCTTTATCACCTCTAGAGTTAATGTTAGTTGCATTTCATAAAACTATTAGGGTCAATATCGCACAACAAAACATCAGCTAAATCATGACGATACTTTGACATAATATCAGTTCTCATGTATTAGCAAATAGTTGTTAGATATTTATAAAAACAAATAGTAGAAGTTGCTGATAGAAGAGGTAGGTACTTTATCCTCTTTCCATTGGTATACAACATCCTATAAAATAGTAAATAGTTTCTCTACAAAACATGTGTAATACATAAACATACATACTGTTGGTGTGCTTAACAAATAAATAAATAATTCGAAGTAATTATTGACGCTATAGTAAATGATGACTTTTTTTTTCTTTTATTATATTAAAATTAACTCTAATGTGATAAGGTAGACCCACTGCAGTGACAAAAAAAGCTAAAGTAACTAGGTAAGTACGCTAGAATGAATCAATTATAGCAATTATAGCTAGTAAATTTACCTGTGCTTATTCATCAAACGTGTTTTCTTTACTTTGAATTATGTATTACACATGTTTTGTAGAAAAACTATTTACTATTTTATAGGATGTTGTATACCAATGGAAAGAGGATAAAGTAAGGCATTTATTCAGAAAATGGAAGAACTTTCTCTCTTTTATTTATTTTTTTATTGTACTGTGAAGTTGATCATATCTTTAAATTTTACCTGTCTCTATAGTTATAATAAGTCAATAAACAAAAAGTTGACGTTTTTGGTGAGCTATTATGAATTTATTTGATGCTCCTAGTATTAAACTTTAAAACAAAACATAATTATGAGGACTCACGGAACAATTTTTTTTTTAAATTTAAGTGTTCATGGTAAATATTGGGTTTTTCTTTTAAAAATAGCTTTACATCGATATCTAAAATATGTTGAGGTTAAAACCAGCTAGGGGAGTGAGGAAAGACTGGTAATGACCGCTTCTATCAGCTACTTTAATTTGGCAAACGATGTACCAAACACCCTGTATAATTACGACGACCTCATTTAAAATTGTTTCTTATTTCAAGGTATTAAGGTACATGAGTGTCTAGCTTGATTAGTTGCTGTGTGTACAGTCGCGCGCCTGTAAAAGTGATTTCTCAGCAGTCGCTCAAATTACAATGTTGTGTCCCTACAAATCTAATGAATTTCTCTCTTTTTTCCTTCTATGTCCATCCCTATAATTTCTTGCATGACGTCATTGGCGTATATTTCTATTTTAAGTTTTCGTAATTTTATAACATAAAACAAATTAGGGTAAACCACCTAATCGTTAGAAGTCCTACAATTGTTGGCACTTAACCCAGTTGGATCGACCGACCCATGTATGGGTTTCGGGAAATAAAAAATTCTGCCCCCTTTATACGGTTTTATTAAAACAATTTATAAATACTTTTGGAATCGACAGTTAATGACTGTTAGCTGTGATGACAAAATAGGTAGTAAATTTAATTATTTATAGTTGTTTTTTCCAAGTGAAAATGTCTGTAGTGAATATGGTAAAACATGTCCCTAAAAAAGTGAAATTATATTACATATATTGTTATATTTCTATTAATATAATATCAAAAATATAAAGCTTGAAACATAACAATATTTATATTACAAAGAAAATTCATGCTTTTAACGAATAAAGAATAAAAACCATATAAATATCAGTACAAGAATAACCTTGTCCAGGGATGGTGATTCGTTTCTATAAAAGAATTGATGTTTAATTATGAATTATATATTAATTTTATTATGAAACAAGATTATTATTATTTTATTATGCAGACTCAAAGATTAATTGTACTTACAGCCAAATAAAAATAAATTATGTACCAAAAATAAATTTTGTTTCATTTACTTACCTGAGTTTAAAATTAGAATTTGCACATTTTATATTATTACTTCCAAAAAACTGTATAAAATTTAAATTTATCGTTAACTGTTGATAGTGGTGGTACATCACCATACATAAATTGCACAAAAAAAGGTAACAGTAATGATATTTTAGTATTCGAGATTAAAAAACAGCCTATAGTCTCTATTTACCGTAATCGGCGGTACTAACCTATATTTTTATCGGTAAGTACCGGCTGTACCGCATCACTATTTATTAGTTGTAAAAAACAGGCAACACATGAAATGTCATTTTAGTATCTGAGATAAAAAAATAGACTTTAAACTAATTAATTATTAGTTGTATACCTACCACCTAGTTGTAAGTGGTTACCGTAGCCTATTGACGCCTGCAACACCAGAGACATCACACGTCCATTTAAAACCTATTCACCCCTCTTCTGAAGGACCCAATACTGTAGTATTTATATATGACTTACATAGTACACATCATCATCATCATATGAGCCAATCGACGTCCACTGCTGGACTTAGGTTAGGCTTCCTGTGCCTCCCTCATAGTAGGTACATAGTACACATGAAATCATTATAATATAACGATCCTGAAAACTGCTAGGAAGAGCATTTTCTATCAAACTATCCAGATGAACTTTTGTGACTTGTGTGGTAATAAAGGCTTTATGTCAAGCAGTTCCTTCTTTTTTTTGCTGAGATGTCTGAAAACCCAAAAAAAAAATTTTAAAAAATTCCTCGCACATTCACACAACGCCATCTAGTCACTAACTAAGCTGAGTTTGTATATTATGGAGCATTATAAAACGCATTATCAAGCGGGAATCAAACCCTTGACCTCTGCGTAGCATCCATGTATAACCACGAATAATATTACGAACTGCAGAGTCACGTATTTATTTCTTTCTAAATATAATTAACTTTCTTCATTACGGAAAAAACAATTAATTTCATTTACGCATCTTGTGTCAAAATATTTTTTGTTTGTATGACTCAATTCCCAAATAAAACAGAGATACGGCCATTAATCCACTAAACACGAATATTTAATTTAAATAAATTATTTATTGTAGACACGAATAAATAGTTACAACATTTCTATAAAAATATATTAGGCTCTTGTTACAATCCGACTAGTTTAAAAATACATCTGATATAGGGAAACTAGGTTAAATGTTTTGGTACATCATTTTGGTCAGGTTGCAAGATAATCGGGTCACCGGGTGATGTCATAATAGGGGCCATGGACATACTTAGCTTACGCTGTAAGACAACAAATAGACTCTGAGTGGGGGCGATTTTCTTATGGATTTTTATTGTTATTTATTTTAATTTTCATCTCCTTAATGTCTCATTGCAGGGATGGCTTGCTAATACCATCTTGGCCATATGGTTTGGTGTAGGGTTTTATGTCAAGTTTTCCTTTATTTGTTTTCGTTGATACAATATTTGCTAACTTTATTTTAGTTAGGTTTAATTACATCGTTTAGATGAGATTTGGTGGTGACGCTCAATCTCATTTAATTATCAATACGTCATGTGAAATTTGTAGGAATGAAAAAAAAACTATTTTTTCAAGCTGATACACGGAAAAACTCGAATGAGTTTGTGCGGTATCTTACAAGTATGTAATTTTTTGTAACAAGTTTGTGTAACAATAAAAAAATAAATAAAATAAGCATTCTTTTGATACCAGGCTCTGACTAGATTGTTTCATTAAAAGTAGGAATTTAATACCGCAACTTGCTTGAACAAAAATCTAGGCTCTGTATTAGCGTGCGTTCGCCCAGCAAAAAAGTATCGCTTTACAAGAATTGAATGATACAGATAATTAGACCCTTGTCCCGTATAAATGTGCCCCTAAATTAAAAATTCGAGCGTCCAGAGGCTTCAGAGTTATTTAAGAAAAACAAATTCTGCTGCACGAACGTTCGCCCAGCAAAATATTTTTTAGTTAATGGGTCTAGCTAGATATAAAATATGCAGAAATATAGCTTGTATTCGAGCCTAGATGTGCCGTGAAAATAAAATTCGAGCGTCATAAGGTTTCAGAGATTTTACAATTTTTGCTGGGCGAACGTTCAGGCGATTGCTATATTATCGGAAACGGCTGGACGTGAAGTCAAAATTTTTTGTATTACGGATAGAGCATAATTCGAGCCTCTATAAGCTGAAATTTACATTAGTATAACTAGCACGGCTCAAGAGTTATTACTTGATTACTAAAAAAAATTTAGGAGGCTCTATGTCTCGAACAAATTAAGGTGCGGTTTTCAAGTTTGTGTTGACTGGTACCTGTTATTGAATCACATGATCCTGCAAAGTTTCGCCATGAAAATACCTAATATTGTAGAGTTTTTAATGATTTTCCTCTTATTTTGAGGTTATCTTCAATGAAATTAGTTACAGCCCCGAGAGACTAGCTTTCTGTAAGCTGGCATGTTATACGTTTCAACAAAAATTAAAGCGCTTTTTGAAGAATACATATGCATAAAATCAGGTGAATATAGCCATTAATTTAGATGTTATGACTAGAAACCACGATCGACATCTTTTGATAGATTAACCGACCAAATTCGAATGGACATTAAAAAGCGGCCGCACGATACTTCAAGCTATCCTTTCACACTTACTCGTATTATAATGAAAATTCAATAGTACAGATGCGTAGAGAATTGATAATATGATATTTTTAATTTACATACTTTTAAAGTTAAGATTGGGATAGGTACGTGTAAGGGTAATTAATAAATGAGGTATAGTACACATAATATTCATCGACCGCTTTTTCTAACAAGTACTGTGATACTGGACGCAGTATTATCCGTCCAAGACTTTAACTTGGTGTGTTTAACATTTAAAGTTTCATTTATAAATACCACTTTGTTCCAGTTCCTTATTCTGTTACGAAGAAATGTTACTCTTTGCATGATCAAAACAATTAATTTTATTTTATTGGTATTTAATATTAGCCATTATTGAATTGAGCCTGCTGCAAATCCTACAGATGTTGGCCATTACAGAGCGCATTGTTATAGAAAAATAAGCAAAACATTTGAATGTTATGATGATTTGCACACTAAAATACAAACTTGTCATAAGAGATGTACGCCACATGCAATTATTTATACTTACGACTAATTTTATTATTTATTATTATTTTTTTTCATTTGTCAAAAAAGCTATAACGTCACGACTTATTTTCCCGCCAAAATTCTATAACATAAAATCAAAATATAATAAATGATGGTAGTAAAAATGTATGGTTTTCTGAACATTCCCTTTACATGTACTATGAGACCTTGCTTCATGCCAAATTTCAAGTTTGTAGGTAGACTGGAAGTAGCCTGTAGGCTTTTACCCTTGCTCGTTGAAAATTTGCGACAAAAACGGCGAAATCTCTTGATTGCGTTGGATAAGGAGTTTGATTTTGTTACAGCTCTTAGATGCAACATACCTTAGTATTTGGTGTAAATTTCAGCTTGATACTTCTACGCGTTCCTGAGATAAGTGGTCTTGACAGACAGACAGACAACAAAGTGATCCTATAAGGGTTCCGTTTTTTCAACGTCGGTATTTTGTGAAAGGGACTCTTAAAAATTGATCTAAGTATGATTATTTACATAGTAAATTTAATTAAAACACAATGCCAGTTTATTTATTTTGTCGAGGTAATACAAATAATAAGTATGTATAAGAAACAGTAAAATGTAAGGTACAATATTAGACCTACAAGTTTTTAAACTTAGATACTACATAAGTATATACCAAGACTGTTTATGGCAAATTACAAAATATAATATTAAGTATTTTGTTTTATTTTCTACCTAAACTGATTTCCCTAATCCCTACTAACTGTATAAAAAACTCATTCATTGAACATAAACATGTTTATACACCATGTTTTCATGTCCTTAATACAATTCTGTTCGCATCTGTACTCAAACTGTCATTATAATACGAGTAAGTGTGAAAGGATAGCTTGAAGTATCGTGCGGCCGCTTTTTAATGTCCATTCGAATTTGGTCGGTTAATCTATCAAAAGATGTCGATCGTGGTTTCTAGTCATAACATCTAAACTAATGGCTATATTCACCTGATTTTATGCATATGTATTCTTCAAAAAGCGCTTTAATTTTTATTGAAACGTATAACATGCCAGCTTACAGAAAGCTAGAGTCTCGGGGCTGTAACTAATTTCATTGAAGATAACCTCAAAATAAGAGGAAAATCATTAAAAACTCTACAATATTAGGTATTTTCCTGGCGAAACTTTGCAGGATCATGTGATTCAATAACAGGTACCAGTCAACACAAACTTGAAAACCGCACCTTACTTCGTTCGAGACATAGAGCCTCCTAAAATTTTTTTAGTAATCAAGTAATAACTCTTGAGCCGTGCTAGTTATACTAATGTAAATTTCAGCTTATAGAGGCTCGAATTATGCTCTATCCGTTATACAAAAAATTTTGACTTCACGTCCAGCCGTTTCCGATAATATAGCAATCGCCTGAACGTTCGCCCAGCAAAAATTGTAATATCTCTGAAACCTTATGACGCTCGAATTTTATTTTCACGGCACATCTAGGCTCGAATACAAGCTATATTTCTGCATATTTTATATCTAGCTAGACCCATTAACTAAAAAATATTTTGCTGGGCGAACGTTCGTGCAGCAGAATTTGTTTTTCTTAAATAACTCTGAAGCCTCTGGACGCTCGAATTTTTAATTTAGGGGCACATTTATACGGGACAAGGGTCTAATTATCTGTATCATTCAATTCTTGTAAAGCGATACTTTTTTGCTGGGCGAACGCACGCTCTGTATTAATTATAGATTCTTGCCAAATTCGTGAGAGATTGATCTTACTTCAAAACGTCTTTGATCTTTGAAAAGTAGTTACTTAGCCAAATAACCCATAAATCTTCATAACTAGATTTGGATTTCTAGACTTTCTATCTAGTAATTTAGACATACAGCTACCGCAACACTTCGGATTTTAACGATGACATCACCTAACCATCACGTAAGCTAAAGATATTTTCTTTATGTGACTTTAATTTTAAGAGTGACGTTAGTCTTTACACACCGGTATTCGCTGTTTGCGGCCGCGAAAGATTGCAACTATTAAATAATTTTCTGCTTAATTAAAAGCAAAAACTAATATAATTATGTCGTTTTATCAACAAAGTGATACCGGTAAGTGTTTTTTGTGTCTATTATTGTAATTATGTCGTAAAATGTCATGTTTTTGTTGTGTGAATGTGTAAGAAATGATCTGATGACTATTAGTCATAGCTCAAAATTTTTAGTGCAAAAATGTGTAAAATGTAAAAAATGTCATCATACTTGTTGAACTATTCTTGTTAGAAAAGTGTGTTTACGAAAAATTCTTCATGTTGTACGAGAAAAAGGCATTTATTTAAATTATATAAACAGAAATAGAAAATCAATATTGGACTTCAAAAATTATGATCAATGTTTTATGAAAATTCCAATTATTTGCTCTAAATTATTAATTAAAAAATCAATTTTACAAAACAGCTGTTCAGTGTTTGTTTTCGATGATGTCAGAATTGTGAAAGATGCGTTTTGTAACTGCTATGCACAGAGTAAAGTAATATATAGGAAGAAGAGAGCCCTCTCGCAAAATTTTTCGTAGCCTAGCTTTGAATGGTGGCTCTGTCTGGTATCAGAATCCGACACTAAGCTGTCAATCTATATACATAGATAGGTAGGTACAAACAAACCATTATATCCACTCAAGCGGTTCTGTCATTTGACAGTTATTGTCGCTTGGGCCGCGGTACTTTAGGTTTTTTTTTTAAATGACGATACATAAGTTTTTCTACACCCATGTCGTTGGCAGAATCATTGATAAACGATATGGAGCCAAAACTCAAGAACAGCGTATTTCTAAGGCTATTAAAATAAAGAAATCTCTAGCACTATGATGATGAAGATGAAGTCGTTGTAATTGTTGTAAAATAATCTAACATATTGTGAACTGATATTTAATATTTTTTTGATATTTAAAATTTTTATCCGGTTATATTGCTTATTTTAATTTTTGTTTCTGATAGAAAAGTGGATAGACATAATTTAAATGATTGTTTTAATACTATTTATTTTTTATACTGCTTAAATTTACTATATTAAAAATAAAACTCAAAATGAAATAAGAACAAAATATGCCTTATTTTGTATTTTTTAGGAATATAAATCAAATAAAAAAGCGATAAGCACAATAAAAATATTAAGCTTTACAAGAACATTAGTAATCTACTATTAACACTAGGCCGAGGTCCAGAGGTCGTAAAAGATAATTAAAAATAAATTTACGAGAAAGAGTGGTAATGGTTAACATAATAATAATATTAACAGATTATTATGTTTCGGAGAAATAGGTACATCACAAATGTAAAATGAAAACATACCTGCAAATTATAAAATTTAAATTCTTATAATATTTTGTTATACATGTTGAATTTTTAATTCTTTTTTATTGCGCAACATAATAAAAAAAAAAATACTGTCGAAAAAATATACGAATTAATCTATCCAAGTCTTATCCATACATAATGACTCCAAAATTAAAATAATATTCCTAAGGCTGACCGCACATTGGAGACTAGACTGTTTCAAGACTGACTTGCCTCATATAGACAAGTCTGTCTTAAAACTAAAACGAAACAGTTTTGACTACGATACGTAGCACACATAAAACAAAACTGTCTATCTGAGACAATATTGTCTATACGACGTAAAGCAATAGTCTGTCTTAAGACTGTCGTGTTCCAAGTCTGCGCTCAGCCTAAATGTTCAAAACTTGCTATCAATGTCAAGAACCTTTTTCAATGTGTGATTTTTTTTAATAAATAACATCCATAATAGTAATATTAAGACACAGATAACAGATTGCAATCACAACAATCTGCTTCAATTACCTAATGTTTATGTGTAAAACATTGAAAAAGTTGCACAAGCTTGCGCCCGGTTTGCCGCGCAAACACTATTTTGTCGCTTATAAGCGTTATCAATCATATTATACAAATGCAGTAAAACGTTTAATACTTATATTCCCAAATTTTCTTTTCCTTGCATTAAATTATAGAGATTTTTTTAAATTTGCACACTTTTACGCGGGAACGTGTTACAAGTCCTGGTTCTATACAAAATCGACCAAAATTTTTTTAAGTCCAAAATTTTCATTAAGTATTTATTTTGTCTATCTGTTTTTAAAAGTGACGTTTTATCATATTTCGAGATAATTTTTTTTTTTCAATTTATCCCGTTTCGTACTACCTATCTGACCGGGAACGTTAAATTTCAAAATTATTGCTAAACATTTAATATAATATTTATATCGTAACTTAAGGACTAAGGAGGTGAAATGTTTATTTGTCTAAGAAGTTTGACATGCATTAACACGAAAAACTTGTTCCAAAAAAAAAAAAAAAGAACTTCGCTTATTAAGTGAACCTGTCGGCCTTTTAGGACAAATCTTTTTGTTCGCTTATTAAGCGATTTGGCCACCGACCTAATATAGGTACCTACCTATACTAATGTCGTTACTTAGACAGTTTTATGAAATAATTGCAAAGTATTGCAATTATTTCAAATAACTGTACACATCTTGCTGATCTAACATGATAGAGGTGTGATTTTGTGGTGTTTGTATCAACTTAACACAAACATGGTGGGAAATTCATAAAAAAGAAAGATGATCGCGTGCGCACACAACAAACATCCACCATTTTGTATTTTGTAAGTTTATGGTTTCTTCACAAACATACCAGAAGATTTGTCTATGGTGAATATTTAAGTAATAATTTTAATATAAAATAAATATTTTAAAGTAATTGTAAATCATGATGAAGTATAGTTCTTATTTTAGAATTATCAAATAAGTATTATATTGGTAAAAATCACATATTGAAATAATCTACTCCATTTAACGCTATCTAGCGAGGACTTGGCTAAGCTTGTTTTTCGATTCTTGTAACAGATGACACTACTTTCTTTGTCTCCGGCCATTGTTAGGGAGCGTACTAGGACTGCTGCTATGTAAATTAGCGTGACCTCAAAAAACGTCTGTCGTCTGCTTGTTATAAATGCATTTAAGAATGGCCTTGACTGCATTTTAGTAGTTTACTAGAAGCTAGATGTGTTTAAAAAGAATATAAAAACTTAAAACCGGTTTTAGATGATATAAAGACTAGATTTTTTAATGTTATAATTTTGTTATTATTATGCAAAATCAGAACGTTGATGCAGATGTTATTTTGTACCTACTTACGTTTATTTTTATGACTCAGAAAAAACACTAATAAAATATGGATGCTTTATAGATAGAAAAAACCATTAGCTACTTATTGAACAAGTTTTGATAATATTTCTATTGGACCAACTATAAAATAAGTTCAAGCAAGATCACTAAGATATATAGGTACAGCCACAAACATAATATACAACTGTATTATATAACCTATTCTTCTTTTAGCAGCTTCTTCGAGCTCGAAATATATATTTTTTTAAAGCGTTCAGTAAGCACTTAAAAAAAATCTTCTTATAATAATAAAATTAATGTTATACGTTTTTATCTTGATGACAATGTAGAGTCATTAACAATCGAAGTAACTAATTGTTGATCGAAGTCATTATCACATAAAATATTATAATAACCGTGTTAAGTTATACAGTTTGGCAGATAAAATATTGTATCCAATGTGTAACTTACTTTTAATAAAATAAAAATACAAAAAAAAATACAAAAAAGTTTTATAGGAATTACTCTTCCTTTTGCTTATGTCTGTCCTTTTGGTTATATCTAGGTTTTTTAAACGTGTGAGTTCGCCCAGCGGAATGTTGTTGAATATGCAGATAATTTTGTGTATGACTTAGCGTAATTGTGTATGGTAAAAACAAAATTATGTATGCAGCCATGCATTGTGGAAAAAATCGCCAAAACCTGATTCCGCTGGGCGAACGAATCACTTTGGCGGTCTGTATGAATACTTCTTCACACTTGGTTTGAAGGACCGGAAGAGATTTAATGTGATTTCTTGCTGTTGTTTCACGTGGAATTCAAACCTGCGATCTTTTGAATGGCAGCCGCTTCGTTACTCGATATAATAATGGTATCATCATAACAGCCCATTAATGTCCCACTGCAGGGACGGGCCTCCTCCCGTGACGGAGGGATACTTGGCCTACTAATACCGCGCTGGCCAGACGGATTGGTATAGGGTTTAATTTCAAGTTTTCCTTCTTTCTATGTAAAGGTAACATTCACAGATAGTCCCTTAGTCGGTTTCTACGACACCCATATGATGAGATGGGGTGGTGACATATTGTATTCTTACTCCGTCACCACACGAATAATTGTATAAGTAGTATCTATTACCGTGCGTGCAAGTGGAAGTAGAAATCGTAGGCGTGTTTACTATTAACCTATTTACAATCAGGTCAAGATATTATGGATTTGATCGATATTCTTTCTAAATAACAACAGCTATTTATATCTATATACACTTCTCATCAAAAAAATCGAAACGGTGTGCAAGTTTGTGTTTTGTAAGGATTATCTGAAAAATGTGTATATTTAGGAATATGTGTTATATATCATTTAATAGGGAATTTAATGAGGTTTTCAAATAATAATGTTAATGTTCTAAATTCAAATTAAATTTTCATAGATTTCGTATTTTGTTTAACAAGTCGTATTTACCCTGTGCGTAGTTTGACGGAAATTAACAAAATTAGGCACGTAAATGAAAAAAAAAGCTGACAACGTTTATTTAATAACCCGTATCGCGCACTTAGAGTTCCTCGCTCCTTTTATTACTGCGTCCACGCGATGTTAACCCGCAAAAACCGCCAAGTGGTGGCATTGCTGAATTCTGGACTTAGTCAGGTTATTACGGCTGAAAGATTGCATCTAAGCTTGTCGTCTTTTCATAGATTCTGCAAACGCTATCAGGAGACTGGTTTGCTCACGCGCCGTTAGAGATCTGGCAGAAAACAGGTAACTTCTGACCGAGTAGATCGATTTATAGTAAGACCTTTCTTACAAAATCTACGCGTTAATGTCTTTCAACCGCAGCAGCAGCTTCAAGATGAACCTATGGTGGCTGTAAATGACTCTACAATTAGAAGAAGGTTGAAGAAACGTGGACTTGTACCGTACAAGCCAGCAAATATGGAGGAACTACCTGCAGATCCTCGAAAAGCGCGTCTTAACTTTTCACGTAATTACCTAAATTGGTCATACATCTAGTGGAGCAAGTTCCTCCTTTCTGATGAGTGCAAAATTGTATTGTATGGTAACGATGGAAGGACTAAGGTAAGAAGTGATGGAGAATGCTTTGCACCATGCAGGATTAAAAGAAAAGGCCATCCATGGTGGCGGTTCATGGACTGTTTGAGGAGAAAATAGTGTAACGACAAGACAGAGTTTGTCTTTGTGTTTGGGTCACGTCTGCCCTTACTTAACAGTCATACGTACATCGAACACTATCTTGAACCTCTTGTGATGCCCTATGCACATTTATTTGACCCCGGTTTGACATTTATGTACGAGGATGCTAGGGCAAACACCGCGAGCGTCGTAAGAGATTATGTCACTGAAGTCGATATCTTTATTATTGATTGGCCAGCAAGAAGCCCGGACATGAATCCGACTAAACATCTTTGAGATGAATAGAAATGACGAATTAGTGTTAGAAAACATGCCTCAAAAACACTTAGCCAGCTTTAAAATGCAATCCAAGAGGAATGGAATAGGACGCCACTATATTTGATCGTGACTCTCATCCTATCGATGAAGAACCGTCCAGAAGCAGTAATGAGGGCTAGGAAAGGGTATACGAGTTATTAAATAAACATTTCCTAGCTTTATTTTTATTTACGTGCGTCATTTTATCAGTTTACGTCAAAGTACGCACAGGGTAAATACGACTTGTTAAACAAAATCCGAAATCTATGAAAATTTAATTTGAATTTAGAACATTAACATTATTATTTCAAAACCTCATTAAATTCCCTATTAAATGATATATAACACATATTCCTAAATATACACATTTTTCAGATAATCCTTACAAAACACAAACTTGCACACCGTTTCGATTTTTTTGATGAGAAGTGTATATAAAACTCAAAGGTGACTGACATAGTGATCTATCAACGCACAGCCCAAGCCACTGGTGGGATCTGGCTGAAATTTGGCATGCAGGTAGATGTTATGACGTAGGCATCTGCTAAGAAAGGATTATGATGAATTCTACCCCCAAGGGGATAAAATAGAGGATGAGAGCTTGTATGAAACTTTGTCAATTTCAAACCGATAGGCCTGAGAATTTGTGTGCATATAGCTACTATGACGTTGGCACCCCCATAGGAAGTAATTTGATAAATTCTACCCCCCAGGGGAAAAAAAAGGTGATGAAAGTTGTATGAAACATTGTCAGTTTCAATCCGATCAAGCTGAGACTTTGCATGCATATAGCTATTTTGACGTTGGCACCTCCTTAAAAAGGACTTTGAAAAATTCTACCCCCAAGGGGATAAAATAGGGGATGAAAGTTAGCACGAAACTTTGTCAGTTTCAATCCGATCGGGCTCAGACTTTGCATGCATATAGATATTATGACATTGGCACCCCCTTAGGAAGTACTTTGATAAATTCTACCCCCAAGGGGATAAAATAGGGGATGAAAGTTACCACGAAACTTTGTAAATTTCAATCCGATCAAGCTGAGACTTTGCATGCATATAGATATTTTGACGAAGGCACCCCCTTAGAAAGGACTTTGATAAATTCTACCCCCCTGGGGGTTAAATTGGGGGATGAAAGTTAGCAAGAAACTTTGTCAGTTTCAATACGATCGGGCTGAGACTGCATGCATATAGTTACTATGACGTTGGTACCCCCTTAGAAAGGACTTTGATAAATTCTACCCCCAAGGGGATAAAATAGGGGATGAAAGATAGCACGAAACTTTGTCAGTTTCAATCCGATCGGGCTGAGACTTTGCATGCATAAGGATATTATGACGTTGGCACCCCCTTAGAAAGGACTTTGATAAATTCTACCTCCAAGGGGATAAAATAGGGGATGAAAGTTAGTACAAAACTTTGTCAGTTTCAATCCGACCGGGCTGAGACTTTGCATGCATAAAGATATTATGACGTTGGCACCTCCTTAGAAAGGACTTTGATAAATTCTACCCCCAAGGGGATAAAATAGGGGATGAAAGTTAGCACGAAACTTTGTCAGTTTCAATCCGACCGGGCTGAGACTTTGCATGCATATAGATATTATGACGTTGGCACCTCCTTAGAAAGGACTTTGATAAATTCTACCCCCAAGGGGATAAAATAGGGGATGAAAGTTAGCACGAAACTTTGTCAGTTTCAATCCGACCGGGCTGAGACTTTGCATGCATATAGATATTATGACGTTGGCACCTCCTTAGAAAGGACTTTGATAAATTTTACGCCCAAGGGGATAGAATAGGTGATGAAAGTTTGTATGAAACTTTGTCAGTTTCAATACGATCGGGCTGAGACTTTGCATGCATATAGTTACTATGACGTTGGTACCCCCTTAGAAAGGACTTTGGTAAATTCTACCCCCAAGGGGATAAAATAGGGGATTACAGTTAGTATGAAACTTATCTTCTCTCATGGACTGCATGTTTTATGTTGCTTGCTCACGAGTAATTTCTCTCAAAAGCTTAATAGTTTTAGCGCCTAATGACAGATTAGTTATTAAGAATATGTGTACAAAGAAGTTTTGTAGGCCCCTTTTTTTTACACACGCTAAACAAAAAATAAGCCTAATTAATCATAATACTTCTGAACGCGAGCGAAGCCGCGGGCAACAGCTAGTCTTTAATAATATTAAAAGCAGAAGAAGAGAATAAATAAGAAACAAATGCGGCTGCCTAGTCTGAGGTCGCGGTTTCGATTCCCGCGCAAGACAATTCTGTGTACGATCCACAAACTATTGTCTTGATTTTGGATGTTCTGTGTCCGTTAATTTGATGTTTGTAATGTGCCTGCCAAACAGAGCATAATCCCTTGTGCGGGAATTCGGTATGTAAAGATTTTTTTTGGTATTTTTTTTATATTTTTATTTTAAAGGTTTATTAATTATAAACAACTAATTTGTGTGTTTTTGCTTTCCTCCTTATAGTTTATTTGTAATGGACAGTTAAAGTGAGTAATTCGACCGCATGTGTGACGTCATACATGCGGTCGAATTACTTACTTTGGCTGTTTACTGCAAATAAACTATAAGTAGGAGAGCGAAAGTGCTCAAATTAGTTGTTTTAATTATTGAGCAATGAAAGCAGAAACAAACTTCTGTTGAGTTGGGCGACATGATGTCATTTAAGACGTCAAATGAAAGACGAAGTCATTTATGTTGTAAAAATAAACACAATCTTGCGCTTTTTTGCGCTAAAAATATGATTTTATTACTTATCGATCTAAAATCTCTAAGTAAATGGTTTTGGATTCGACATAGGTAAACTTTTACTTTTCATACCGAATTGTCTTTTAAATAAAAAAATCGAGTACCTACCCATAGATGGCGTTGTGTGTATGTGAGGAATATTGTATAAATAATATTATTATTCCATCTATTTTCCAGGGCCACCGCAGCCACCAGCTTTGACAGCTGACAAACTTCGTCTGTACCACGTGGACATGAACCCTTACGGGCACAGGGTCCTACTCATCTTGGAGGCCAAGAAGGCCAAGTATGAGGTGTTCAAGCTAGACCCACTTAGGCTACCTGAGTGGTTCAAAAATAAGAATCCTAGATGTGAGTTATGATTTGTTTTCTCTGTATTCTACTAATATTATAAATGCGAAAGTTTGTGAGGATGTATGGTTGTTTGTTATTCTTTCACGCAAAAACTACTAAACAGATTTTGATTAATTTGGAATATAGGTAGTTTAGGGTGTAGAAAGGTTCTGAAAAGGCGACCGCGCACCGAAAGACGCAGGGTAGGAAAACCCCTCATAGGGTGGATCGACGACCTGGTTAAGACAGCGGAACACCGATGTGTGAGGGATGCACAGGACCGCGTGGAATTATCTCCAGAGGAGACTTATGTCCAGTAGTGGACGTCCATTAGCTGATATGATGTTTATATGATGGGAGACAAACGAGCCAGCAGGTCACCTGATGGTAAGTGATCACCGCCGCCCATGGACACCCGCAACACCAGAGGAATCACAGATGCGTTGCCGACCTTTAAGAAGGGAGTACGCTCGTTTCTTAAAGCTCCCCAAGTAGTATCGGTCCGGAAATATCGCCCCAGCGAGTTTGTTCCACAAAACAGATGATAATAAACTTTTCCTAAATTAAGGTACACTCTCTTAGCAGATTCATCATAACAGCCCATTAATGTCCCACTGCGGGGACGGGCCTCTTCCCATGACGGAGGCATACTTGGCCTACTAATGCCACGCTGGCCAGAGGGCTTGGTATAGGGTTTAATTTCAAGTTTTCCCTCTTTTTTATTTCGTAAAGATAATATACACGGATAGTCCCTTAGTCAGTTTCTACGACACCCATGGGATGAGATGGGGTGGTGACATATTGTATTCTTGCTCCGTCACCACACGGAGCAGATTCATAAACATGACTTATTAACAACCAGGACCAAATTAAATCGACATGTTTAATTAAATAAATTGGTATTTTTTCGTTTTTTTTTTAACAGATGTGACTTTGAAATGATTTACCTAATTAATATTTATTAATGACTATAAAAAGGACATTGCATTAATTTAAAATCTAATTTTAGGTTAAATAATTTTAATTTTTAAAGTGGCATAGGATAATATAGCATCTGCAAATAAATATGTTTTAATGACACCACTTAGATTTTTTGTCTGTCTGTTTGTTCCGAGTAATCTCCGAAACGGCTAGACCGAATTTAACGGGACTTTTACTGGATGTACATAAGTATGTTTAACGACTATCTAGTACCCATACCAAAAGGGTTTATGGTTAGTTGGGACTAGATGGCGTTATGTAAACATAATCCGTGTGGTGACGGAGTAAGAATACAATATGTCACCACCTCACCTCATCCCACGGGTGTCGTAAAAACCGACTGAGGGACTATCCGTGAATATTAACTAATTATACGAAATAAAAAAGACGGAAAACTTGAAATTAAACCCTATACCAATCCGTCTGGCCAGCGTGGTATTAGTAGGCCAAGTATCCATCCGTCACGGGAGGAGTCCCGTCCCTGCAGTGGGACATTAATGGGCTGTTATGATGATGTTGTAAACATTTGAAGAAATATTATATTAATATATCTGCTGCTTGTTTCCAGTGAAAATCCCAGTGCTGGAGATCCCCACAGATCAGGGAGATAAGTATCTGTTCGAGAGTGTAGTAATATGCGACTATTTGGACGAGAAGTATGGTAGAAATCAACTACACTCCAGAGACCCCTATGTTAAAGCACAGGATAGGCTGCTCATAGAGAGGTTTAATGAGGTAAGTACATAAATTATGTATGATATTTTGTGCGATCCAAAAATTATTGCCCTGAATCTGGATGTATTTTGGGCCATTTGACGACCTCTGTGGCGGAGTCGGTATATTATGGCTGCAATATGGATGCATGGCTGCTACGTAGAGATCATGCAAATCTTTGTGTGCATGAACATGATTGTTTGCATTGGTCTGAGTGTTTTCTATGTATGATAAGTATTTATGTATGTATGTATTTACAAAAACCAAAGTATTTAAGTAGGTTTATCCGTTGTCTAGTAGCCATAGTACAAGCTCTGCTTAGTTTGGGACTAGATGACGTTGTGTGAATGTGTGAAGATTATTTATTTATTTATCGTACTACTAGCTTACCAATACGCCTTTTAAACACTTTTTTAAGCATTTTAAACATATATTTCTTTATTTTTTAGTTAATAAAAGGCAGCCTGGAATGCTTCGATACAAACTTCGCGTTCGGTAGTGATCAAATTATACAGACGGTGGATATACTCGAGAAAGAACTCGCTTCTAGAGGTAAGTCATCATCATAACAGCCCATTAATGTCCCACTGCAGGGACGGACCTCCTCCCGTGACGGAGGGATACTTGCCCTTGCCTTGGAGTACTTTCATGATAACGGCACTCAATGGCTGTCTTTTACCGCCTTTATTTTAACGACCTCTGTGGCGTAGTGGTTATATAACATGACTGCTACGCAGAGGTCTCGGGTTCGATTGCCGCTCAATTCATTGTTGGCATGAACATGATTGTTTGCATTGGTCTGAGTGTTTCTATGTACTGTCTATTTAAACGGACTTGCTTTAAAAGGTAAACATATATGGCGTCGTGTCAACCACAGACTAAAGATATTAGTCTTTGACCTTTGAGAAATGTATAGGACATCAAGGACAAATTCTAAAATCTACAAATGTCAAATGGTGAAATTAGTTTTTATCTGTGACGTTGGAGAAAAATTTATTTATTTAAAATTTAAGAAAGATAGTGGTTAAATCAAAGTGATTTACGTGTTTTCTATTGCATATAAACGATTATACCCTTTCCACTATATTTAACGACATTTGACAGGTTGACGTTAGTGACGTTCAGCAGTATCTCGAATGTAATGCCATGCGACTGTAAGCGATTTCGCGATTTTTCGATTTTTCAAATTACTTTATTTTACACATTTGGATCCTTACATCAACTTACATTATCTTTTTATTACTGTTTCTTTCTTTATCTATGTTAAGAGAATTAGCCTATAGCTTAATATTATAACATTATAGTTAGCTTAAGTATTATTTAAAATACATAATTTATCGTGACATATTCGCGGGTTAGGTATAGCTAATCTAAAAAATCATATTACATTTTATAAACGTATTATGAAGAGTTCAGGTTTATTCATAGCATTTATTTCTACCGATTATTTGTAATTTGTTTCATAATGGTGGTAATCGTTATGAGTGTCCATCACTAAGTAACCATGGTAACTGAAAAAAACATGAATAGGTACGTCTATGAAATACAATATTATTTGTTTGAAAAATAAGCAGAAGTATTACGAAACTGGACGTGAACTGTCAAAAAGCTAAACTTACGCTGGAAGGGGTATAATGCTACTTTCCAGAAATTTTCGAATTTTTTGCAATTTTTTGAATATCAAAGTGTGCGATTGATGTAAAAACTAGTGAATTTGCTATCTCTTAAATTTTAAATAAATGTAATTTTTTCCAACGTCAAATTTTACAGATAAAAATTAATTTCTTCATTTGACATTTGTAGATTCTAGAATTTGTCCTTGATGTCCTATACATTTCTCAAAGATCAAAGACTAAAGACTTTAGTCTGTGGTTAACACGACGCCATAGTTGTTTACCCGCTCGCTTGCTTCTGGTAGCTATAGTTACCAAAACAAAACGCCGAACTTTGCTTCTGGTAGCTATCGCTACCAAACTTTTTTTTCTATTTAACGACTTTAAACTCTATTTTGTAGTCTACAAAGTCCATTCGAAACGTTTTAAATTTATAGAATGATAGTTTGTCTACCAACTGAATGCAAGTTTGCAACATCACCAGAGAAATTTTAATTTTTATTTTAATGTTGAAATTTATAGTCGCCATTAGTGATGTACCGTGCCCGGGCACACTGCCAAGGACTGGAAATATTGCCGGCAGCGCTGCCGGCAATGTTCCCAAATTGGGAATTTACTGGGAATTTAGGTTAATTTTTCAGAAATTTTATGACATTTGTATTAAATTCGCTTTAATTTATTCATGTCTATAGACTTTTCATAAAAGAATGTCAATAAAACATAAAATTAACGTAAATTCCCAGTTCATTGGCAATATACCCGGCAATATTCCCAGCATTATTTCCAGTTTGTTGCCGGCAATGTTCCCAATGGGTAAAGAGTTTTATAATTTCTTCAGATAGATAGTGTTTAAATGAAAACAGTTTTAAATTATTTAGCTTTTTTTATAAGAATTATATTTATAACATAATATGCAACTAATTTACTTTTATAAACAATGAAAATCTGTAATTATTACGATACGAATACTACAATCAAGACCAAATTCTTCTGATTGAACTATAACTTGGATTATAGGCATAGAATTAAATTAAGATAAGTAATTTGAGAAGTTCTTTTCTTAAATATACATCTATTCATATAGTTAAATAAAATTGGAGTGTCTGTTTGTTACATGATATCTACGGCTTTTACTAATTGCATGGATGTGTACACAATCCCAATGTCGTAAATTACAATTATTTTTTTTTGTTTGTCTGTCTGTCTGTTTGTTCCGGCTACTCTCCGAAGCCGCTGGACCGATTTCGATGGGAATTTTTCTATTGGTTTGTAAAAATTACGACGCGTAAACTAGGCTACTTTCGTTTTTTATAAACATTTAGGGTTCCGCAGAAATAATTAAAAACCATAAAAATGTCAATGATACCTATATGGTTTTATTCAATGGGCTTTTACGGGAGGTTAAAACGCAGTTTTTTTTTTACAAAACCTTGGTCGTACGTAGGGGTTTGGCTTTTTAGATGAAGCTTTCGCTGTTTATATTAAAAAAGTAATTTTGACAACTACTTAAGTATTCTAAAAAATCATTGTTTGCATTGCATGGGTTCTGCAAAAAAAAGGAAATTGTAACGTTTTAGGTTTTTTTACAGGGCTTTTTCAGGCAGATAGCTGATGTTTTAACAAAGCACTAAGGGTTAAGGTCATAGCACACCTAAACGACTTTGCTCCCACCCGGCAAAAAGAACATGATTCAAGTAAGGGCTTTAAATATTGCTCTTGAAATATATTTTACATTGGCATCCTAAATTAGCAGACAGCTCGCTGTCAGCGAGTCTACCGCCGCCATGCTGCTCGGTAGTTAAGGCCTAGCTTACCGCTCGTTACAGGTGAGCTGTTGGTGCGGTGTCTGCGCGGTCACTGCTAGCTGTGGGTGGGTCAGTATCTATGAACTAACTATGGACAGCTGGCCGTCTACTAACAGTTACTACGTGGACTGCTGGGTGCCTGCTAGCTATCGCCGCGTAGACTATGAGCAGTCATTTTAGTATAGGGACGGTGTTGGGTGGGAGCGATGTTGGAGCAGAGTCGTTAAAGTGTGCTATGACCTTAAGGCTTCTTTTTCAGGTTTCCGCAGAAAAAAAAAATGGTTTTGTTTAAAATGCATTTTCTCTGGCAGCCACTTACAGCCCGTGGCGGTCACATATTTAAAAGCGAAAAATTTCACCGAGGTCATTGCATGGACGGGTGACCACTCAGTGGTATTTTATTTGAACATATCCGTACTTCGGAGGGCACGTAAAACGTGGCTCCTGACTGTCGTTGTAGTGAGATAGTTGTTTAGTCACGTCAAAGGGTTTTAAATGGTTCCGCAAAACAAAAAATGGTGAATGTGTGCTTTCGTGGACGAAGGTCGCGGGCAAACAGCTGGTTATACAATAATATTTAAAGTAAAACTGTCACCAAAGAATGTACATTTAAAAATTGTACGACATGTATTATCCTTGTCTTCTATAAAATATTCGTGTTCTTTTGATTTCTCTCGCATTACAATGAAATATAACGATGCGCCCAGTGCTTTAACAAGAATATTATTATGTATTCTCGGCAATAAACACGTAAATACTGCGCACATCGGGGCGCGTGCGGCGCGTGAGCGGTGGGAAAGCGCGGGGGTTGGGGGGTAGCTATAGCGAGCGTAAACAGGTACAACAGATAAAAATTAATCATATTTTACACTTTAAAAGTAACAATCTGTTTAGTGGGCATTTTCGGCAATATTGCCAATGTGCCCGGAAGTTTCCCGGGCACATTGGCAGTGGAAATTTGCCGGCAGTGGCAATATTCCCAAGCGTACATCACTAGTCGCCATATTGTAAATTCTGTGTTAGTGCATGCTCCGAAGTAAAAATGCCGTAAATTTACTAATTAATTGTTTATTAATAAGTGGAAGGTAATAAATTAATCTAGAAAACATTTCCTATGATATTTTAAAAAAATATTTTAGTATGATTCAAGTGAAATGTGTTAAATTCAATAATTCCAACGTGTACTTGAAGCCGGTAAAATTAGCTAAACTTTAAACTTTGGACTCCAATAAAATATTATACATATACTTTTTGTAACATTAAGAAAACATAGATTTGTTTGTTATATTATTGTCTATCTAAAACAATAAACAATATTTACGGGGGGCACTTGAAGCGATGGCAAATTTAGTTTTAATGAGAGAAGCCGCGCCGTGTTTATGCGTTAAATTTCGTGAGCAAAGTTCGACGACTTTTTCAAAATCGTAAGCAAGCGAGCGGTTACATTTATAATCAAATTATAATAAATTTACTGTAAAACAGATATTGTCACGCACAAAATGTCTTACCTTTGCCGATCTATTAAGATATGAAATGCTATGTGTGTTTCCTCCTCTTTTGATCATGGCTCTTTTAAGCGAAGCGTAAAACAGATTTTTAGGCTATCATGTCGTAATGTTTTATTTTCGGTATGACGGCCTTAACAATAGGACCTCACTGGATTGTGTTCTGTGGCGCGAGTACAATATAGATATTGCTTTAAACTTAAAGACTAAACAAGCTGTGTATATTATGACTATTATAAGATCATTATTTATTGAAAACACTTACATTCTTTAAGCAATTTAACAGGACTGTGTTCTGTGGCGCGTGTTGAGAGAGGTCTTTGTCTAGCAGTGGACTGCGATAAGCTATAATAGATTTTAAACTATCGCGATTTGTATACATATATGTTTTACACGGGTCCTACTTAGCCTAGATACTAATAGGATAAATTACTGGGTTTTCTCCGTGGTCGCGATACTCAAAATGTGAACCAAGTGAGGGTAGATTCCATTCCCCGCACTTCACAAGGATGACGTTCCGCTGACACCGGTCCCTCCGCGACCATGGCCCTTGCAAGTCGGCCGAAACGTCGGAGAAAAACCTACGTATTTATCCTATTAGTAGGTATATAAGCTAAGTAATATATACCGCGAGTAAGACCCGTGTAAAACAGTAATATGCAATAGGCTAGTTGATTGATTGATTGATTGCCCGTTTGGTCGTTAAATTTTAATTATATTTTCTTTTTATTTTTCTAGGATCAAATTATTTCGGTGGTAATAAACCAGGCATGTTGGACTACATGATATGGCCGTGGGTAGAGAGGCTATTTCTACTGAGGTGTGTTAGTGAAAGAAAATTTAACGAAAAGAGACAGCTGTTCCCTAATTTTGTAAGTATTTTTATACATATTATTTTTTATTTTATTTATTTATTTGGCTCTACTACAATGAGTACACTGATACAATCACATTAATTAATTACAATAAAGTTTGAGGCTAAGTGCCCCATTACCTACAGAAGAGCACAACATGCACTAATCTATGCGCTAAAAATTTAAAAATACAAAAATCACAACTAAACAAATAAGCCTGATTTAGGCTGATTTAGCCTAAACATTATACACTATATTATAAACTAAAAAGAGAAAAAAAAAATAATAATAAAAAATAAATAAAATAATATTAAGTTATTTAGGTACACCTAGAGTGGAGACATCAATCTCCGTGTGGTGACGGAGTAAGAATACATTATGTCACCACCCCATCTCATCCTACATATGTCGCAAAAACCGACTAAAGGACTATCCGTGAATATTATCTTTACGAAGTAAAAGGAAGGAAAACTTGAAATTAAACCCTATACCAATCCGTCTGGCCAGCGTGGTATTAGTAGACCAAGTATCCCTCCGTTACGGGTGGAGGCCCGTCCCTGCAGTGGGACATTAATGGGCTGTTTATTTGTTTTTTGGTGAAATAGTTGTATTGCATTTTTACTCTGTTTTTCTTCCGTGAGTGACAAACTGTTAATATTTCTTATATACAAAATTCCAGGCCGACTGGGGTGACCAGATGCAGCTAGATGAAGCTGTGAAGAAACACTCTAACTCGCCTGACGACTATTTTGATTATTACAAAAATGCCAGGACGCACTCTATGGGTTATTACATATAAATAATACCTCTAGTCTATGCTTAAGAATTTTAAAAAAAAGTTGACAGCTGTCAAAGGATGTCTAGGTTCTCTAAACATCTTTTGACAGATGTCAGTCAAAGGATGTCTATGGCTAGACATTTTCTTAAACCACATAGCAACTTCTATGCACAAACAAAACATAAATATAAAAATTGTATTTAGAAATATTATTTATTTATATATACAAACAATTTCTGCTATAGATATAAGAAAAATAGTATTGTTTATTTTCTTAAAGGACAATGGGCAAATTTCATACAAAAAAAAACCAGGATCAACAGAACTAATATATATCCCTCATTATTACACATGTTAAACTTATGTAATTTTCATTATTTGTTTATTGTATATGTAAGGGGTATGAGAGATATAAGACTCATAACAGTTAGCTATGAATAAAAACTACGTTACGTGTTTTAATGTTTAATAATACATATAACCATCTAGCATAACAGCCCATTAATGTCACACTGCAGGGACGGACCTCCTCCCGTGACGGAGGGATATTTGGCCTACTAATTCCACGCTGGCCCGACGGAGTGGTAAAGTGTGTAATTTCAAGTTCTCCTTCTTTTTATTTCGTAAAGATAATATTCACGGACAGTCCCTTTGTCTGTTTTTACGACACCCATGGGATGAGATGGGGTGGTGATATATATATTTACTCCGTCACCACGCGGATAACCATCTATAAGTCAACAATCACGGAATCGACCGACGACCTCGGTGACGCGACGGTAGCGCAAGCGGCTGCCGTGCACGAGGTTGTGAGTTCGATCCCCACGCAAGACAATTATTTGTGAGGTCCACAAATTATTGTCCTGAGTCTGGGTGTTTTCTGTGTCCGTTAATTGATGTTTGTGAAAAGTTCCCGCGACACAGGGCATGACATTCTGGTGCGGGAGTAGTCTTTTTTAATAAAAAAAAAAGAAATTCATTGGACCTGCAGGATGTTCTATGCGTACATGTCTAGCGTGACCTAAGTAATATATTACACTTATTATATGAGAACAGCTCCCTAACGTACGCATACCGTGGATACAGGATTCTGTACGACATATTCTCCTAAATGATTAATTTAACAAAGTGCCATCTCTGTCTAACGCGATGTCCTACGTGGGTGACGAAAACGACGCACCGCGATGCGACGAACGCTACATACGCCATCAAATCAACGGCGTACCCTACTTGTGTCTTATGTGACGGTCTGCGACGAGACCTGGTGTAATCATATAGAACTCTTGTCGTGTGTAGCATCGCGTCGCGTCGTGTCGCTTTCGTCGCCCACGTAGGACACCGCGTAATTCATGTGGTGTGAGAGTGAAAAAGTAAAATAATACCTGAATCTGCGCATGACTCGGGTCGCTTATGGTATTTTTTGTAGCGAGTAAAGATTTTAATATCAATTAGATAACGTTACATGTATTGCTTTGTTTTTATTAGCGTTACGAAATAGAAAAAAACTATTTTTTAATTGTGTGTAATTATAGTTGGACAGCACCTAGGGGAGATTTTTTTTTATTAAAATGTTTCTCTTAACAAGACTAATAAACCGGCATATATTTTGTTCCTGTTGGTTCTGGGTTAATTTTGCCCAATCTCTTTTAAAGTATAAATTACACATCGTTCTTAGGTATTGCCCGGTCACATACCCCCTTACTCATAAAAACCTCTTGAATTTTAGTCAATTGATTAGCTTAAATTCTTCCGTTTTCTTTTGGCATAAGATTGGTTTTGCTACTAAAAAACTCGCTAAACAGTGACTAAATTTAAGAGGCGTTTATGAGTAATTATATTAGGGGATTATCTCAAGATCTGTCGTCGATGACGTCACGTCGCGTCGGACGTATCACTGATGCGCCCGTGGCGAGCGCGGGGGTTGAAAGGAGAACGGGACGCGAGGTTCGCATTCCAGCGAGGTCTCTAGATAATGTTACCGTGTAGTAGGTTTGGCAACTCAGAGGGTGCGAATCCAGCCTTCTTCGTATTTTTCTTTAGGTATGTTACAAGTCACATACATATTCTATTAATCATTGTTATTATTTAATGCATTTTAATAAAAAAAGGTTATATTTTTGTTTTATAGTCAAAATTGTTTAAGCATTTCTTTTATGCATTTATTGTAAAATTAGAATTAAGGTATTTTTTAGCATTGATACTGGAAGTTACAACTATTGGTTAAGTAGTTATGCACAGTATGCGCCATACAAACGCCTGTTTACAGCATGCATACCGCCTCGACCCGTTCATTTTTTTTTAAATCTTTATTTAAGGAGCTTTGTCACAATTTGACTATGTCGCTCCGTCATAGACCGGTTCAATCGACATGTTAGAGAACTTAGAATAGTACTGTTTGTCAAACTTGTTTGGCATTAATATGTCATGCATGAAAGCTGGAGAAGAATAACATTACGAATTGATGTTTTTGGATAAAAAACTTTGAAAGCCTATGGATTTTTGCAGTTTGAAAGAAAGAAAGAAAAGAAGAAAGAAAGAAAATACTACATTTATTCCTGCTATACGGATACAATGTTAATACAGACAATTACAAAAACAAAACAAAAATATAAAACAAAAATTATGAGAAAGCCACATCTGTGCAGGAATCGAACCCCACTCAGCATAATGCTGCGGCACACCAAACAGTAATGCTTAGTCGTTTAAAGCGCTGATTTTCAGTGAGGTTTGACATGTTTAGGTATATTATTTCTCATGCTATCTTGAATAGAGTATGTCTCAGACCAAATAAAAAATAAAGACGTAGCGCTGTCAACAGAAAAGTGAAGCCGGCTTTGTAAACATGTGTGCACTTAATGAGTGCTGCCATGCAGTGAAAACTAATTACCTGTCTAAGTACTGGCAGACTGATTAAGTTCATGGATAGCCTTAAATTTAAAATTGTGTGTAGTATAGTATGTATAGCTCGTATAAAGCTTAGAATTTGGCGCCAATTTATAGGTGACAAATGTCAATTATGACACTAGTGACAGAACCTATTGATTGATTCTACAATATTAATCATCTATGGTAGTACTTCTTTGTAACTTTTCCAGATTTCAATGCTAAAAATAAGATGTACTTAACTTAAACTAAGATCTGTTATAATATACTTATACATTTTTAAGTAAAATATTTACCCCCTTACTTATAAACGCCTCCTAAATTTAATCACTCCTTAGCGAGATTTTTATTAGCAAAATCAACCTTATACCAAACAGAAACATAAGAATTTATGCTAATCAATGGACTAAAATTTAAGAGGCGTTTATGAGTAAGGGGGTTAGTGCACCATTGTAAAGTGGAGTGAAACTACTCATGTACTTCTTTATACAGCAGAATTTTATCACGTATGCCTAAATTAGGATTGTTAAAATCTTTTTTCTTTTAAAGTCACAAAAGTAGTCATATATTTTGACATTCTAAGTATCAGAAGACATGGGACATCTACATGTCGTGTACTATCGTCAACTTGTCAAAATAAGGTTTAAAAGCAATATTTTTCACTGTTGGGCAAGGGAGAGTCCTTTGCTCAGCAGTCGGATGATAAGGGCTATTACGATACGATACGATACGATTTTTCACTTAAAACATAGAACAAAATAAAATAAGAAAGTTAACTAAAATAGTATTTTTGTTATATTTTTAAACTTATTGCTTATATCTTTTTTCTTTATGTAGGTAGTCGTTCGTATCGTTTAAACGTGTTTCTGATTAACGTACCACACCCTTTAAATAAATGTAGGCAGCTCTAAAGTGCTCTTTGTAATCTTAAGTCATTAATGTGTTATTATATAATAATACTTTGTACAATCACATTTATGTGTTTAGATCTTAATAATTAAATAAATATGTTTATTTAATTTGTTTTTTTTTTCAATTTATTAACGCTTTCCCATGTGCTTTCCTCTAATAAATACGTTTTTTATTGTTTACTTTATTTTTTTTTAAAAGATTATTCCCGCACCAGTGTTTAGCCCTGTATCGCGTGGACTGAGAACATCCAGGCTCAAAATTATAATTTGTTTTTTTTTAAAAGCTGGGTCCCCATTGCGAGTAGTAAAAATAATATTTACTGGGTTTATTATTACTTCTGGACAACTTGTGTGTTGTGTTTTGAACGGACCTGCTGACAGCGCGAATAGAGTTCAGAAATTGATGGTAGTAATTTTTAATCTTTACTCCACGCTGAGGAATACTGAAATTGTAAGAAATTTTTTTTGAATTCAAATAATTCCAGTCAAATGATTCAATTTTTATTTTAATAAGTATATCTAAACTAGTAAAAATTTAATGTTTTTAATAGATTATCAATTTTATCTTAGACTACATAGAATAGTCAAGAATAAAGAAAACGTAAGAGATTTTATTAAAAGCAACCCTTTTCATAACAGGGAACTAATGGGTTCATCTAAAGGGAATGCACAGTAATCCAAATATATGATTCTAATTATCATAACAGCCCATTAATGTCCCACTGCAGGCCTACTAATACCACGCTGGCCAAACGGATTGGTATAGGGTTTAATTTCAAGTTTCTTTTTATTTCGTGAAGATAATATTGACGGATAGTCCTTTCGGTTTTTACTACACCCATGGGATGAGATGAGGGTGGTGACATATTGTATTCTTACTCCGTTTTGAGTATGATTCTAATACTCAAATGTAAAAGTACAAAATATTGAAATGACTACGATGAAACACATTTTTACATTAGTTTCTCTGAGAGCTAAAAGAAACAAATGCACTACTTAATAGCCATTAATGTTATCTTTAACAAAAGTCAATATTGTCGATATATCTCTTCGTTTTGCTAACAAATAAAATTCTTCTTCTTTTCTTATTATGGATAAGCCCGCTCGTGACTTTGTTCAGTTACTGATTTTTCTCTGTCAGTGACACTAAGGTCAGTTCCGGTTTTTACTCTTGCCAATGTAGATTTCCGAACGAACGAAGTGCCACTTGATGTCATTCATCATCAATAAAACGTCATAAACGTTATCATTAAATTTTCTTGTGTGGTGATAATAGTGTGAATTATTATAATAAAATACGTTAAAATAAATATAATTAAAGGAAAAATGCCTTTAATACGTTCTGCAAACTTTAATCTATTCGTTGAGATAGTTGTGCGTATAGCATTAGTCTCTTCCTTCTGGTAAGTTTCAACCGTATGTTCCGATTTATTTATTTACCAACATTATTTTTATCTTTTTAATAAAAACTTATTTATCTTTAATATTACTATTACATAATTATACGGACAATATTGTCACAATTTTAATTCAAACAATGTTTTTATTGCAAATGGTGAAATAAATTGTGAAAATATTATTTACGCGAACAAATTTTTGACACCTGAACTGAAATAATTTGTTAACTATACCCCTTCCAGCGTAAGTTTAGCTTTTTGACAGTTCACGTCCATGAAGTTTCGTAATACTTCCGCTTATTTTTCGAACAACTTATATTGTATTTCATGGACGTACCCATGTTTTTTTCAGTTACCATGGTTACTTAGTGATGGACACTCATAACGATTACCACCATTATGAAACAAATTACAAATAATCGGTAGAAATAAATGCTATGAATAAACCTGAACTCTTCATAATACGTTTATATAATGTAATATGATATTTTAGATTACCTATAACCCGCGAATGTGTCACGATAAATTATGTATTTTAAATAATACCTAAGCTAACTATAATTGTATCATTTTAAGCTATAGGCTAATTCTCTTAACATAGAAGAAAGAAACAATAATAAAATGATAATGTAAGTTGATGTAAGGATCCAAATGTGTAAAATAAAGTAATTTGAAAAATCGCGAAATCGCTTACAATTGAATGGGATTACATTCGAGATACTGCTGAACGTCACTAACGTCAATCTGTCAAATGTTGTTAGATATAGTGGAAGGGGTCTAATCGGAGTAACGATGTTATCATAACAAAAATATAAGCTTAAAATAATTAAACACAAGATTTTTATCTTAAAAACTGTAAATTTAATGTTAAATTAGCTTAAATTAACATAGGAACAATGATGTCATATTTAATTTTCTTTTGTTCATAAAATGCATTAATTACCATGATAATGGTTGCTGAATGCCTATAAACATGTTTATTATTAATTGTTTCATTTCATCTAATTCATGAAATACAGTTTTATTTTGTTTTTTTTATTTAAATTAAGTAATTTAGTACTGTGCTCTTCCTATCCATAGGGTGAGGATTTTCAATCAAAAAGTATTTTCCCCTACTCATTTCTAACACTTTTGTGTCCTGAATGACATTCATTAAAATTTTATCTTCTAACAAAAGATAAAGCCAAAATTGCCTGTTTAGCAAACCATGTTTTAAACTTCAAAACATAGAGAGGCATGAAAACGGGACTGTGAATAAGAATTGACAAAATTAAAATTACTTTATTTATTTAATTTAAAAGTATGGCACACTCTTACAGCACTACATACAAATTTACACAATAAGAATTACATAAACACAATATTATGTATGTTAGCCTATTAAAAGTGTACACAGCATTAGTTTTTATAATACACACATTTAAAAACAATTGTTAAATACAATGAAATTAAGAATAAATCTATAAATATCCAACTTCACTTATAACAAAAAACGAGCCCTTATAAGAAATGAAGGTCTTTTTGGCAGAAAAAAAAAATGCTGAACTAGTACCTAAATAGTTTTTTTCGTGAACGAAGTGGCGGGCATCAGCTAGTTATATAAATGTTTGTATAAGATTGTGGCACATGGCTTGATCCCTAGTGCGGGAGTTATCTATTCAAATATAAAAGATTAGATATAATACATAAGATCATTACTTAATTATGCTTTAACTAAGTAACTATCTTAGTCAAATATAATTACAAAGTATGATTACTAATGATGTATGTAATACTATATGAACATTAGAAAAATAAATCTGTAAGACTGGGGAAATCTCCAGTTTTAATGATTGGTGTAATAACAAGCTTGATTCATCATAACAGCCCATTAATGTCCCACTGCAGGGACAGGCCTCCTCTCGTGACGGAGGGATATTTGACCTACTAGTACTATGCTGGCCAGACAGATTGGTATAGGGTTTAATTTCAAGTTTTCCTTATTTTCATTTTACAAAATCGTTTTATTTCGTAAAGATAACATTAACGGATAGTCCCTTAGTCGGTTTTTACGACACCCATGGGATGAGAAGGCGGTGACATATTGTATTCTTACTCAGTCACCACACGGAACACAAGCCTTATTACAAAATATTTATTTTACACAGTAATTTAAATATTCTTCTCTGGAATGCCCTGCCTCAGGAAATCAGGATGTCAACTACTCGTCAAATAATTAAATTTAGAGTGCGTCGTCTTCTGCTGAACAAACCTTATCAAAACTGTATATTAGATCATTGGACTATATTTATTTATATATGTTTATACTTATTGGGTAAATATTTATTTGCTGTTTATTTGTGTATAAATTGGTTAGGTATGTATGTATGTCGTTAATAAGCAGTATAAGTATGTTTATATTACATTACACACTATTTTAGATGTTTTTTTTTCTCATTTAAATGATTTAACACCTACCACATTTATCTCTGCATCACCCAAGGTTGACTGGAAGAGAATGCCTTAGGCATTAAGTCCGCCTTTGTACAAATTTGTAATAAAGTGTTAAATAAATAAATAAATAATAATTTATACATGTATGTAATTTAAGTGTTTGTTTGTAACATCAAATACATTTTATGTATAACTAGCTGATGGCCGCGGCTTCACCCTCGTGGTATAGGTAGCTTAAATGCTATTCTACACCCTAAACTACCTACACTACACTACTACTACAGTTCGGCGCGTGCGCTCCTACCGTGCGAACGTGGCGTGTGTTGTTCTCCCGATTGTGATTGAGTGCTTACGCCAATTATTCAAACTAGTTACATTTCTACTACTATTACAACAAGTGCGTACTTGCGATTGCAATGGTGCAGTGTAAATCTTGCAAGATATCGCTAGCGCGAGTGAAAGGGGAGAGTATTATAAAGTGTAAAGGTGATTGTGAGGGTGTCTACCATAAAAAATGTGGCATCAAAATCAAAGGTTTCACGGACACTGGGTTATGTGACGAATGCCAAATTACACAAGCAGGTCAATCCTCAATAAACGTAGACCTTTCAAATATAACCCCTCAAGATCTGTTAGCGGAAGTGAACGAAAAGCTGGCAATTGTTTTGTTGACTATCACTGGATTGGTGGGAAATAGAAATAAAACGAACTGTTGATTCTTCCTGAATATAACTGGACTATTTATTCTTCCTTGTTCCTTATTACACTTGTTGTTCCCTTGACTGTTGCTTGCCGACTGAGGTACCGTGAACAAACGGCTACCCCTTTTATACAAATTTCTTACATTATTTTGGCGCTGTCTCATTAGTCGGCCAATTAAGGTAACTACTTTTTAACCAATAGGAATTCAGCAAGCAATCCGTTTACTGTAGCTTAGGTAGCGCGCAGTATTACCGGAACGTGGGACCTTATTTTTTGCTTGTTGAAATCCTACTGCAAGTTTATACATTTTTATTTAAAAACCTATTATTTTTCTTTATTAATATAAAAACATGATATAATTTGAATATTTAACAACTTTATAACTTAATCTAACATTTTAAAATATTCTAAAAGTGCCGTCGGGCGTAAACTGTGAGAAATCTTTATTTAAATGCTAATAAACCACTAAAAACTTATGTTAAGGTAGTATTTACACAGTATTATTGCTATATAATTGTAATTAATTATTTAATTACTATAAAAACTATAAAATAACTATAAAAACACTACTTTAAAGACTATTTAACAAAAATCCACTAATTAAAAAACTGTCCCGCTCAATTGCTATATAAAGACATTATTTACAAAAAACTAATTAAAACAGATATATTCACTTATTATTTTAAAACTGTCTTGTACACAAATTCACTGTAAAAGTCTATCTCGCACATTTCTCCCGCCGTGCAGACTATGTTGCATCTTCTCTCGGTGCGAGCTCGACGTCTGTAGTCACGGGCATGATCACCAGCTTCCTCACAGGTCTCCGCAGCACTCCTCCTTTGGTCTGGATGTCCACTGTTCGCACGATGTCATCTTGGCCTGGATACGTCGCTATCACTCGACCTCTGATCCAGACATTGCGGGGTAGGTTGGCATCGACTACTTGCACGAGGTCGTTGATCTTCACAGCTGGTCCTTTTCCATGAGGCTCCCGCCGGTATTGAAGCTCCGGGAGATACTCCTTTACCCAGCGGTTCCAAAAGATGTCCGCTAGGCGTTGCGCAGATCGCCAGCTACCTCGGGAAATAGTGTCCTTTTCATCGAATGTTCCCGGTTGTGGTACTCTTCCATTTCCTCCCAATAAGAAGTGATTAGGAGTTAAGGCTTCAGGGTCTTCCGCACTGACAGAGACATGTGTTAGTGGTCGGCTGTTCACTGTGTACTCCACTTCTGCTAACAGCGTTGAGAGTACTTCTTCTGTCGGATATCGTTCGTGTAGAGTCGCTGATAATGCTGTCTTAACTGAGCGAACCATACGTTCCCATGCACCTCCCATAAATGGTGCTCCAGGTGGAATGTAGCGCCAAGAGATTGTTCTCTTAACTGCTTCTTCTGTTGTCGCCTCGTCGATGGCTTGTCGAAGTTCTTTGTCCGCTGCCTTCAGGTTGGTGCCGTTGTCAGACCAGATTTCAGTTGGGCACCCGCGTCGTGCTATCATTCTTCTTAGTGCCATCACTGCAGAGTCCGCGGTGAGTGAACCGGCGATCTCGAGGTGTATGGCTCGAGTGGTGAGACATGTGAATATTGCAACATATCTCTTCTGTCGAGCGCGTCCCACTGTCACAGTCAAAGGTCCGAAGTAGTCGACCCCTGTATAGGTGAAGGGTCGTCTATGGTGAGCTAGACGGCATGCAGGTAAGTCCCCTGTCCTGGGAAGCGGCGGTGTCTGTGTCTTCATTCGGCAGAAAAGACATGCACGAAGTAATGTACGCGTGATGGGTCGTAGGCGTAATACCCAATACTGTTGTCTGCACTCGTTGACTGTAGCCTCGACACCAGCGTGATGTAGTTCGCGATGTATTGCTTGAATCCACATTTTCACCACTGTATGTTCACCGTCAAGTATCATAGGGCTTTTAATGCTATTTGTCACTTCTTGTACTGCTTGGATTCTACTTCTAAGTCTGATGACTCCGTTGATGTGCTCGATGCTCAGCTGACGTAGTCGACTCTCTTTGTTAATTGGCTTCTGTCTTTTCAGTAATTCTATTTCTTCTGTAAAGGAGTCTTCTTGAGTCGATTGCATCAGAAGCCTTTCTGCCTGTTTGAGCTGCTCCGCGGATACTGGGATGAACTTCTTCCCCTGTGACGGTGAGGTTTTCTTGACAGCTGATTGTGTCTTCTTCTCTGTTGGTTTAGCCACTCTGTTCCAGCTAGGATCCTTTTCTGTATTCTTCTTGGTTTTTCTATAGTTGACACTTTGTTTTAGTGTTCTGCACAACTCTATAAACTGTAGAACCCTTGCTGTCGTATGTCGTAGTCTTGTCCAATTGGAAAATCGTGACGCGTCCGGTAATCCTTCTGACAGATTTGGTCCCGATCTGTTTGTCACGTTATTTATTCTTTCTTCACCAGAAGGTTCTTCTGTAACTATTGTTGATGTTTCTGTAGGCCAGAGCTCTTCTACTTGACATAAGAAGTCAGGTCCTTTATACCAACGGTGATCCTTGTTGAAGTTCAATGGGACATCTCGTGTTGCGTCATCTGCTATGTTCATTTTTGTGGGAATCCATCTCCACTCGTTCACTTTTGTGCTGTCTTCTATGGCTGCTAGACGATGCGCTACATATGGTTTATATGAGCGTGAACCAGTACGTATCCATGTGAGAACTGTCTTACTGTCGGTCCAAAACACTTTGCTGTCAGGTTTCCTTTCGTGTTCTTCAACTATTGTTTCTGCAAGTCTGGTCCCCATAACTGCGGCTTGAAGCTCCAGTCTTGGTATGGAGGTCAACTTCAATGGTGCAACTTTCGCTTTCGCCATAATGAGTGATAAATTGATCTCGCCGCTTGGTGTCACTGTTCTCCAATACAACACTGCAGAATAGGCTGATTCGCTTGCGTCGGTGAAAATATGTAGTTGTATATTGTCGGCATTGCTGTAGTTGATATATCTTCGTGGGATCGTCGTGTTGCGGAGATTTTCCAGATGATTCATCCAGATCTTCCACTGTTCTGCCAGGTCTTCGTCGATCATGTCGTCCCATGGAGTGCCTCTGCGCCATACTTCTTGTAAAAGTTGTTTCGCCTTTATGGTGACTGGTGATGCCAAGCCAAGTGGGTCAAATAATGACATCACGATGCGCAGCGCTTCCCTCTTCGTTGGTGTCTTTCCTTCTTTAAGTGTCTGCGGGATACGAGCCAAATTTAGGTTGAAGGTAAGCTCGTCACTGTTGATACTCCAGACAACACCAAGGACTCGTTCTGTCTTCTCTTCTGGCTTGTATAGATCCACGTAGTCATTTTGAACATCTTCCCCAAGAGCTTCTAATAGTAGCGGAGAGTTGGATTTCCACTGCTTCAATTCAAATTTGGCCTTAGCGTGCACTTCACGCACACTCTTCGTGATGCGTATGGCGTCTTCAATGTTTTCAAAGCTGTCTAAGTAGTCGTCAACATAGTGTTTCTGTATGATCGCTGCCACGGCTTCAGGATGAGTATCTTCATGCTGCTTGGCGTTCAGGTTCTTGACGTATATTGCTGTAGACGGGGAACTCGATGCACCAAATATCAACGAGGTCATTCTGTATTCTTCTGGAGGTTGGTCATCTCGTCGGTTTCCTCGCCAGAGATATCGAAGGGAGTCTCGGTCTTCTTCTCGTAATTTGACTTGCATAAACATTTCCTTTATGTCTGCAGTCACTGCTATCTCATGTTGCCGGAAGCGCATGATCACTCCGGGTAATGATTGAAGAAGATCGGGTCCTTTCAGTAACATGTCGTTGAGTGCGATTCCTCTTGTCTTGGCTGCAGCGTCATGGACTACTCTGATTTTGTCAGGCTTCATCGGGTTGATTACAGCGAAGTGTGGTAGATACCAAATCCTTTCTGGTGTCTTCTGTTTAGGTGCAGGTTCGCTGTATCCCTTTGTTATAAGAGCTTCCATCTGTTCTGTATATTTTTTCTTCAATTCAGAGTCACGATCTATCTTCTTTTCTATGTTCAGGAGTCTGTTCAGCGTATTCCCGTAGTTATCTGGGAAGCTAATGTCTTCTTTGCGCCAGAGAAGTCCTGTCTCATATCTTCCTTCTTCTGTCTTCTTAGTTGTCTTTTCCAATATGCGTAGTGCTTGTTCTTCTGGATCTGACTTCGGTCTTCTGTTATTCAAGCATAGCGAATCCATTTCGAAGTACTGCTTCACGAGGGCTTCTAAGTCATCTGTGGTTTCTTCTGTGACGTGTGACACATAGTCGACGGTGTGTCCGATGGTCCTTGTTTGACTGCCATGTAGTACCCAACCGAGAGGCGTAAGGGAAGCCACTGGTTGGTTCTTGTCTCCTTTTCTTACTTCAGTTGTCAGCAGAAGATGCCAGTTGTCTTGTCCTATCAGCACTTGTGGTTTCACGCTGGCGTATGTGAGATGATGCTGAATATCTTCTAAGTGTTTGCAGCCTTCAATCACTTCTTTTGGCACTTGTTGCGATGAGACTTGCAAGTTCTTCACTGTGCGCGCTTGTATCCGTTTCTCTTGATTGTTCACTCCTTTAATTTCAATGGTGACTCTTCTTGATGTTAACTCTGACGTCTTCATGGCGTTGATGCTTTCTATCTTCAGTGGATCGATAGGTCCTGTGGCTCCGACACGCTTGGCCATGTCGTTGTCTATAAGTGTGACTGTTGACCCATCATCCAGTAGTGCGAAAGTGTTGGCTTTTCCTGCTGGCCCCTTTATTTGAATTGGAATGATCTTCAAATATGACTGTTTCTTCTTCAGGGTCCAGGCAGAGTTAATTGCTTCTGTTGCCATCGTTTCTTCTTTCGCCTGTGTCTTCTCTGTTGCCTTATTGTGGTGCAGCATTCTGTTGTGGAAGTATTTGCAGTTGTCCATGCCGCATGTCCTCGCTTTACATGTGTGTGTCTTGTTTCTATAGCGGAGACACCGGAAGCAGAGACGTTTTGACTTGGCCATGTCCCATCTTGCATTCACTTCCATGTTCTTGAATTGTTCACAGGCTGTTGTGGTATGTCCTGTCTCTTCACATACAGGACACTTGGCGACGTAAGTTTTCTCTGTTACGTTGTGTATCTTCTGTGGTCTTCTTTGTGCTGTACTCGTATGTGACGCCATTTGTTCTGGTAGAGCATAAGGTCCGCATAATTCAGCTTCTCTTCTGAGGAATTTTTCGAGCTTCAGTAGGTCAGCATCTTCTCTGGGTTGTACTGCAGCGAAGTCGTAGTATCTGTAGCGCAGGGTTGGTGTGAGCTTGTCTACCAGCGCCTTTGAAACTTCTGGATTGTACATATAGTTGATGCAGCATAGTGTCTTCAGAGTTGCGACGACATTGGAGATCTTCGTTGAGAATATACAGATGTCCCGTGGAGATTCTGTGAGGCGAGGTAGTCCACGAAGCGTTTCCATTTCCATCATAGCAATGGATTCTGGTCTTCCAAATCTTGATTCCAACGTCTTCATGATTTCTGCGGGCTGTGCACTTGTGATGAGTAGACCTTCGACTGCCTCCTTTGCTTTTCCTTTGAGATTTCTTCTAAGTCTGTTGATGTTTTCTACTGAAGAGAACGTTTTTTCTGTTTCGAAGTATGCGGCACGGAAAGGCAGCCACTCTTGATGAGATCCATTGAAGATAGGCAGCTCTATAAACTTCGGTCGCTGAGCGGCTTTGATGGCTTGTGTGATAGCTGCGGCCAGTTCTGTAATGTCATTTTTCACTCCCGCCGGTGATGAATGAAGGCGCTGTGACTGTTGATGAAGCTCTTCTGTTGTATTGGCAGCTGGTTGTTCTGTACGTCGTAGCGGCGCGGTGACTACCTCTGTTGTAGGTCCATCGGCTTGCTCTTCCAACCAGTTGACAACACGTTCATTGACTTCTGTCTTCGATACTATTGAAACTTCATCATTTTCTTCGTCTTCATCTTCGACTTCCAGCGAGGCGAGGCGCGCAGCTGCTAACTCGACTTGTAACTTCAATAATTCTTCTTTAGCCTTCGCTAATTTGTAGGCCTTAGACTTGCTATGTGTTGACCCCCCCCTTCCCCCCTTCTTGCTGTGGGGACGGGAGAGCGTCGGTCCGGGTGGCACTGGTGGGGTTTTCTTCTTTATTGTCGAAGTTTCTGTTTCTTGATATTTGACGGCGGCGTTTCCCCCCTTGCCCCCCTGTGTTGGCGGCTTCATGGGTAGCGTAGGTGCGGCGGTCTGGCCCTCGGACGGCGTGATGACGGTGGAGACGACGGGTGAAGGCTCTGTCGTCGCGGAGGTGGCTGTAGTTTCGGTACACTCCGTGGCGGTGGTTCCCGTCTCTTCACTCGTACCAGTTGCCGAGGTTGTGCCAGTTGCCGACGTCGTGGCTGTGGCTTCGGAGGACGTCGGCGTCGGTTCCGTCGGTCGCTTGCGCCCTTTACCCTCTGAACGGGTGACCGGCATCGTAGGTCAAGCTTCTATATATATCAGGAACAATTCTTCAATATTCAGGAACAATTCTTCAATATTCAGGAACAATCTTCACTATTTCCCACGTAGTATCCGGCTCGAAGGACCATAAATGTTGACTATCACTGGATTGGTGGGAAATAGAAATAAAACGAACTGTTGATTCTTCCTGAATATAACTGGACTATTTATTCTTCCTTGTTCCTTATTACACTTGTTGTTCCCTTGACTGTTGCTTGCCGACTGAGGTACCGTGAACAAACGGCTACCCCTTTTATACAAATTTCTTACATTATTTTGGCGCTGTCTCATTAGTCGGCCAATTAAGGTAACTACTTTTTAACCAATAGGAATTCAGCAAGCAATCCGTTTACTGTAGCTTAGGTAGCGCGCAGTATTACCGGAACGTGGGACCTTATTTTTTGCTTGTTGAAATCCTACTGCAAGTTTATACATTTTTATTTAAAAACCTATTATTTTTCTTTATTAATATAAAAACATGATATAATTTGAATATTTAACAACTTTATAACTTAATCTAACATTTTAAAATATTCTAAAAGTGCCGTCGGGCGTAAACTGTGAGAAATCTTTATTTAAATGCTAATAAACCACTAAAAACTTATGTTAAGGTAGTATTTACACAGTATTATTGCTATATAATTGTAATTAATTATTTAATTACTATAAAAACTATAAAATAACTATAAAAACACTACTTTAAAGACTATTTAACAAAAATCCACTAATTAAAAAACTGTCCCGCTCAATTGCTATATAAAGACATTATTTACAAAAAACTAATTAAAACAGATATATTCACTTATTATTTTAAAACTGTCTTGTACACAAATTCACTGTAAAAGTCTATCTCGCACATGTTTTTAACATGAAGAAAACATTGGAATCCATGTCTGAAGATATAAGCTTCTATGCGGAGAAGTACCAAGAGTTAGTAGAAGAGAAAGAAAAAACCGACAAAAAAATTAAGTCGTTAGAACACAAGAACATACATTTAGAGACAATCAACAAATCACTAGAAGAAAGGATAGCATATTTAGAGACACACGAAAAGGAAAAAAATGTCGAAATATTTGGGCTGGAAGAAAATTTGAATGTTAATTTGGAATCAACCGTTAAAATAATAGCATGCAAATTAGGAGTAAGCGTTGATAACATTTCCGAAATGAGGAGGGTTGGTGAAGAAAACAAGCGTGAAGCAACGGTGCGAAATTCGCGCGGCGGTGCGGCCGACAAGCTAAAGCCACGGCCGGTCATAATAACATTATCAACGCGGGCCGCCCGTGAAAAGTGGTTATCGACAAGGAAAACCCATCAGCTAACCAACGATGATATTTTAGCCAACGGAAACAAACAAAGGATTTATTTAAATGAAGATCTCACGAAGTACATGCGTAACATTCTCTGGGCAGCTAAAAATGAGTTAAAGGCAGCCTATAGATATATTTGGGTACAAAACGGAAGGGTGCTATTAAGAAAAGATGATCCAAATGACACAAAAATAAGAGTTATCCGTACACTGAGTGACATTAACATGTACTTAAATGAAACCACGGCCAATAAATAATTGGGTGGTGTGCAGCTGCTGTGACACGAAAATAAATATTTACATCAAAATTCGATGATCACGCATCACATATAAACAACAACATTAAATGTACTAAATTCACATCTATAGATAGCTGGCAAAAGGAAATACTGCATCATGAGAAAAAAATTAACATTTTTTTCTTAAATATAAGGTCACTCAGAAAAAACTTTGATCAATTGCAAGCTTTAATTGATGGCTGTAAACAACACTTAGACATCATTGCGTTATGTGAAATAAATATAAGACAGCAGGAACTGCCGTTATACAACATTCAAGGATATAACACATACATAAATACGAGGGAAAATAGACGAGGCGGCGGTATATTGCTGTATGTGAACAATAAGTTGGACTTTACAACAAAAACTCTAAGTACTAACCACTGTGAATTGATTAACGGTCAACTTTATCAAAGCGAACGAAGAACAATACATATATTTGTCATATATCGGCCCCCAAAAACTAATAAACTAGGATTTATTGAAGAAATGCATAAGTTATTATCAGATATTCCAATTGGCTGTGAATTATTATTAATTGGCGACACGAATGTAGATCTATTGTGCAAAACCGGTTCCGGTAACGTCATTAGCAACTTTGAAAACAACATGTGTGAGATAGGAATGGAATGCGCCGTCCGTGATGTAACGCGCGAGGAGGTGTACGGTAGCACAGTGACGCGATCGTGTATCGACCATGCGTGGGTTCGAACTCGGTGTGGTGTATCTTCATATGTTTTGAATTGTAAGATTTCAGATCACTATATTATCGGAGTTTGTTTTGATAGTGGTAGCATAAATACCGTAAGTAAGAATCAAACTACACGTACAATCTTAAGTGATAAAAAGATTATTGAACTACTGGGAAATATCGTATGGACAGACCTACTGAACTGTAAGTGCCCCATTGATTTATATAATAAAATTTACTTAACCTTTGATGATGTTTATAGTAAGTCGAAGGTACAAATAAGGATACGTAACGGTAGGAAAAGTAAGCCTTGGGTCACTGAAACTATTAGAACAATGATTTGTATTAGGGATAAACTTTTTCAAAAATGGAAATCTCAACCAAATGACATGACCGTTAGATTACAATATAATAGATATAGAAATAGACTAAACAAAATTAAAAAATTATTTTTAGCCTTATATATATAAGGCTAAAAATAAATTCCGCCAGGAAGAGATAAAACAATGTAATAAAAATATTAGAAAAGTTTGGGGCAAGATAAACTCATGGGTGGGGAGGGAAAGAAGTAGCATAGACAACACTATTGTGAAACATTTAGGTAGAACAGACAGCCTTTTTAATATATGTAATAATTTTTCAACCACTTTTACTCAGGAAGTCTTGCAAATAAAACATGTATGTAGTGACAAATTTATAAATAGATCAAGTTATGTAAATAATAGCCAGGTATCAATTAGATTTAAGAAAGCGTTTCCAAGAGATGTATGTAAAATTATCGATTTACTAAGCTGTGAAAAATCTGCTGGAATAGATAGTATAAGGGTTAAGGAAATAAAGCACCTTAAGACTCAAATAAGTCCCGTACTAGCACAGTTTATCAATTTAAGTGTAGAAAAAGGACAATATCCGGAACAATTAAAAGCTGCATTAATAAGGCCTATCTATAAACAGGGTGCACACACGGCTTACACAAATTATAGGCCAATAGCAATACTTTCAGTCATAAACAAAATTGTAGAAAAGTATATAGTTGGTCAAATAAGCTCTTTTCTGGAGACAAGTAATATTTTAACAAACGCACAACATGGTTTTAGACGGGGTAGGAGTACAGCTACGGCACTGGCACAGTTCTCAAATGATATCAATGAATACCTTGATCAGCGGAGGCAGGTGGTGGTGATCTACATTGATTTCAAAAAAGCATTTGAAACCTTGGATCACCACCAGCTGCTTCAAGCTATGCAGGAGTGTGGGATAGCTGGTCCACTTAATGTATGGCTCCGCGCGTACTTATCAGATAGGACACTGAGAACCGTCATTGATGGAGTGACTGGGGAACCAAAAAATGTCAACTGTGGCGTACCTACCGGTTCGGTGTTTGGGCCGGTAGGATTTATTATGCACGTTAACAGTATGTGCAATGTGGTACACAATTGTCATATATATGTATACGCAGATGACGCGTGCATCCTGTATGCTGATAAAGATCTAGATTTAATAGAAAGTAAAATACAAGCTGACTTTACAAATATAATAAAGTGGTCACACGATAACGGGTTAGTAATGAACTTGAATAAAACTAAATGTATGTATATACGCTCGCCATACCATAAAACTATTACACGCTCACCGTGTATAATAGGACATAGCTATGATTGTCTGCATGTGCAGCACCACGGCAGCATATCTTTGTGCGAGTGCGCCGCCATAGAGGTGGTGGAAGAGTACAAGTACTTAGGTCTAGTGGTAGATACGAGCTTCTCTTGGAAAACGCATATCATACAACTGTGTGATAAATTACGATCTGTCCTTGTGAAATTCCACCACCTCAGTGCAGTACTGGATAGGGCCACTTTGTATGTTGTATACTATGCGCTGGTAGACTCGCTGCTTTCCTATGGACTGGCATGTTACGGACGCACATTTAAAACATATTTAGACAATATTAAAGTCCTACAAATAAGACTTATGAAAAAGTTAGTAAACAATAAAACAAGACTACGATGTAAAATAACAAACTACGAAGAACTATTTGTTGAGTGCCAAATCTTGCCAGTGCATGAAAGGGCAGCGCTATTAGTGGCATTAGATCATTACGGCCAACAACAATGTAAAATAAGAGCAGAACAACTAAGGCTTCGAGAGGCAAAACATTGTAAGACGTTTGAGGTGCCTCCTTATAATAACTATTATGGACAAAGATGCAATAAATGTTTAGTTCCTAGTATATTTAACGGTTTACCAGGGGATATTGAGGATAACTGTGTTTCCAAACAGACATTTAAATATAAAATATCAAAATTTTTACTTAATGAAATCTATGAAAAAATGCAGCTATAAGAAATGTAATTATTATTGTGTTGTTGTAATTTAATAAACTTAATCAAAATTCAATAAATTATAATACTATTCTGATTATTGTAATTATCTATGTTATTTATGAATTATTTATTTTTTATTATTGTATTAATTTTTAGTGATAAAATGAAAGTGTAATATGGAAATTGAATTAATTATTAATGTAATATGGGAGCTACGTCTGCCCACAAACTGCTATGCAGTTTGGCAGAAGTATTAAATATTGTTATTGTTTATAAGCAAACAGAATAAATACTTTCAATACTTTCAATACTTCAATACCTATATTCCAAATTACATCAAAATCCGTCCAGTAGTTTTCGCGTGAAAGAGTTCTAAGTTCTAAGTTATTGGGGGTTGGTTTCCGCACTTAGTACCTGAGGTGGACCATTGTACGTGAGGGGTGCTCGTCATTCCAGCCAGCCCACCTCCCTCCAGAAGCGTGTGAAGTTACTGATTTTGTTCAGGCATTCCGTGATGGATTTCGGGGTTCCTAGTGTGTTTCTTCGTGTGTCAGCGACACCTGTGCACTCAAGGAGCACATGTGACACCGTTTCCTCTGCCTCCATGCATGCCCTGCACAGGGGACTATCTGTTATGCCTATGGTGTGGAAGTGTTTGTTTAGCGAGCAATGACCTGTGATGGTTCCAGTCACCAGCCGCAGGCTGTTTCTGTCCAGACGCAGTATGCGTTTGGTCAGTTTGTCGTTTAGGAGAGGCATGGCCTCCTTCGACTGCCTGCAGCCTGGGGCTGATGACCACTGCTCTTGTGTTTGTTTGCGGGTAAACTCTTGCAGCCAGCTGCGAATTTGGCTGAAGGGGATTGGTGTGATAGGTTCTGGTCCGAAGACCGTCATGTCAGATCCCCTTCTAGCCAGAGCGTCAGCCGCATCGTTTCCCAGTGATCCGCTATGTCCCTTTATCCATTGTAGAGTCACCTAGTTCCCATTGGAAGTCGCAATCCGCTCTAACGCATTGTGGCATTCCAATATTAGTCTCGAAGTGACATGGGTTTTATTCAGAGCTTTGAGTACCGAAGCGCTATCGGTTATTATGCGGATTCGAGAGTCTGAAATCCTTTTTGACTCTATAGTGTAGGCTGCTAGGATAATCCCTACGCATTCTGCTTGGAAGCCCAGATACTTGGTTTCTGATGTTAGGCTTAGAGTAAATCCGTAAAATCGTGGTAATTGCAGGTTTGCTAGCTTCCTTTTTTTGGTGAAAAGGACTAGTTCTGTTTTAGTGGGGTTGACTGTTAGTTTGTGCTCTTTGCACCAGTCCTCTACTATTTTCAAGGCTTGGCGCATTAGGATGCACAGTGTGTTTTCGTGTGTGCCATTTATTATGATGGTTAGATCGTCGGCGTATCCTACGGTGAAATAACCTTTGTCGTTTAAGCGGTGTAAAAGGCTGTTCACGACAAGGTTCCACAGGAGAGGCGAGAGAACGCCCCCTTGTGGGCATCCTTTCGCTACGATTGCTCTCGTTGTGTCATTCACCGTGACCTGAATGGCCCTCTGCTTGAGCATATTGGTTATCCACCCGCACAATGTCGGGGCTATACCATGTCTCATGAGGGCTGTGTCAATACTGTGAAACATTGTTTTGTCAAAAGCGCCCTCGATGTCTATGAAGGCGGCTAGTGCAGAGTTTTTGTGATGTACAGCGCATTCGATTTTGGAAATCACGCTATGTAAAGCTGATTCTGTTGATTTCCCTATGGAGTATGCGTGTTGTTGTTTGTGTAAAGGTGTTGTGCGTAGGGGTCCGTCTCTGATGTGTCTATCGCAGAGTCTTTCTAGGGTCTTTAAAAGGAAAGACGTTAGGCCCTTAGGTCTATAGGCCTTTGGTTGTGTGTAATCAGTTTTTCCTGGTTTAGGAATGAAGATAACTTTTACTTCACGCCAGGCGCGTGAAAGAGTAACAAACATCCATACATCCTCACAAACTTCCGCATTTATATTATTAGTAGGATTCCAAATGAATATGTCATACACCAATAAAAACTCCCACATTGGAAATGTTTTGTCTTTTTTTGGTAAACCCGATGTGTACAAGGTCGTGGGTTCAATTCCTACGTAAGATATTTTTAAGTAATTTTGTATACTTACTTTTTTAATAAGACAACCCCTGCACTACGGATCGAATCAGCCTTGGTCGCGGGGATTTTTAGTTTTACAGACAAAATTAACTGTCACCAAATCTCCGTGTGGTGACGGAGTAAGAATACAATATGTCACCACCCCATCTCGTCCCATGCGTGTCGTAAAAACCGACTAAGGGACTATCCATTAATATTATCTTTACGAAATAAAAAGAAGGAAAACTTGGAATTAAACCCTATACCAATCCGTCTGGCCAGGGTGGTATTAGTAGGCCAAGTATTCCTCCGTCATTGAAGGAGGCCCGTCTCTGCAGTGGGACATTAAAGGGCTGTTACGATGCCTCGGCTGCCAGGTTGTGTTATATTCTTTAAAAGTAACCGCCAGGGAGTTATCTATACTAATATTATAAAGAGATAAAGTTTGTGAGTTTGTGGCGTCGTTGTAGGGGGTACCTAATCTCTGGATCTACTGAACCGATTTTGAAAATTCTTTCTGTGTTAAATAGTCCATTTATCGGGGAGTGTCATAAGCTGCATAGTATCACGCTATGACTAATTGGAGTGGAGCAGTAATGATATATTATGTTTAAAAAAACGCGTTTTTTTTCGACGTCCAACGAAGTGGGCAGGTGTCAGCTAGTAATGAATAAAAAGAAAATCATAAGTTTATTTTTATTCCAGCTACATGGAGACAATGCACCCGTTCACACGTCTAATCCCACGCCCAGCGATGGAGTGGGAATACATGTACCCTCGTAAAGATTCCTACGTACCAGGCGGTGCTCTGTGGGCTATAGTTATATCTGTGCCATGCATATTGTCTATGGTGGCGTGGGCGGTGTGTAACGATTGTAATGATGCCCTTGAGGTTTGTATTTCAATATTATGGCTTTGTTTTTTTATGTTTGTTTTTTTTTACTAGAATTAGACTATTTTCAACCTTCCTTCTGCGAGCAATTAGGCCCCATTCGCACGAGCGCTTTTTTAACGCGCGTTAAAAAAGCGCTTGTGCGAATTGGGTCTTATGCTCCAGAAGTAGGTGGCAGAAACAGTAAATGAAAGAATTATCACCCTTTAAGTCGGCTTTACGCGTCCTTGTCGACCGGAACATTGTATGCCCAGGTGCTACAGGTAAAAGTTGGCAACCGATGAATGAGAGAGACACAGCACTAAGAAAGGTGAAGACGTTTGAAAGAGGCTTGTGGACGTCTTTTAACTGAGATGATAGGTTGAAACGGCGCACGTACGATCATCTATACTAATATTATAAAGAGGTAAAGTTTGTGTGTTTGTATGTTTGTGTGTTTGTGACGTTGTAGGGAGTAATCTCTGGATCTACTAAACCGATTTTAAAAATTCTTTCTGTGTTGAATAGTCCATTTATCGGACCAATACCAATTATCATTATAGTATCACGGTATGACTTATAGGAGTGGAGCAGTAATGATATATGTTTAAAAAAGTGACGCGTTTTTTTCGCCGCACAACGAAGTGGGCACGGTGCAGCTAGTTGGTACGTAATATTTTCATACAACTGCTTTTACTATCAAGCGGGCACAGAGGTGGTGCCGAGCTAATTGGCCTAATGCTGAAGTAACTTTCCGCCTGGAGCATTGATCCTGCCTCAAGATTTGAATATTGTATATTATAGGATATCCGTGTGGTGACGGAGTAAGAATACAATATGTCACCACCCCATCTCATCCCATGAGAGTCGTAAAAACCGACTAAGGAACTATCCGTGTATGTTATCTGTACGAAATAAAAAGAAGGAAAACTTGAAATTAAACCAATCAGTCTGGCCAGCGTGGTATTAGTAGGCCAATTATTCCTCCGTCATGGGAGGTGGCCTGTCCCTGCAGTGGGACATTAATGGGCTGTTATGATATTATAGGATTGAATGTTTCCATTTCTGATTGCAGATGATCTTATCGTGGTCTCTTTCACTTGGCATCAATGGAGTACTCACCGACATGATCAAGTTAATAGCAGGTATAAATTATCAATATATTATTGTGACTCTTAGTCGTCTTACTCTAGTGTCGTGGGGAGACCCCTCAAACCGATAAATTAGAGTTTGTTGCGCCGCTTCTTCTCTACTAGCGCTTTGGAAGCGGTGGTAAAGTTTTCAAGACTTTGAAATGTTTTTAAACTTAGATTAAGTAGTGTTAGATGACGTCAAAAAGATACAATTTTATTGTACTACTTTGAATAAATGAATGAAATTGATAAAACGATGTATGAGGGAGGTACAGGATTGCGCAAAAGGGAACGGACGATAGATGTGGACGACCGTTGGCTTACATAATGATTGATCGATTGTAAAATACAAGCATAGTAATTACATACATAAAACATACTCCCCCTTAATCATAAGCGCCTCTCAAATATTAGTTAATTGATTAGCTTAAATTCTTAGGATTTTGTTTGGCATAAGGTTGGTTTTGCTAATAAAAATCTCGCTAAACAGTGACTAAATTTAAGAGGCATTTTTAAGAGTAAGGGGGTATATGTAGTTTAGATTATTAATTTAAAAACTTCGACAAATGCAGCCGAGCTTCATTCAAAATCTTTTGCCTTACAACTGAAATGAATGCACCCTCTGGTCGTTAATTCTATAAATATAGTTTATCCTCTTTCACCGTGTGTTGACGGAGTAAGAATACAATATGTCACCACCCCATCTCATCCCATGGGTGTCGTAAAAACCGACTAAGGGAATAACCGTAACTACTATCTTTACGAAATAAAAAGAAGGAAAACTTGAAATTAAACCCTATACCAAGGCGTCTGGCCAGCGTGGTATTAGTAGGCCAAGTAACCCTCTGCCACGGGAGGAGGCCCGTCCCTGCACTGGGACATTAATGGGCTGTTATGATGATCCTCTTTCACCGGGTGCGCCAAAGTTCACCTAAAATTTCAACTCCTATAATTGGAAGTCCGAAAATGTTCTTCCTAACATTTTTCATCCTCACAATCGCAATTCCTAATTTTTTTGTCTCTAATGTTAATAATCCGAAGTATTCATCTTCATAATTTCTGTAGCAATAAACATCTATTAACCTTCGGCCGTTCAGAGAATGCGTTCCTGACACGTCGCGATTGAACTGACGCAGTAACTTTGTAATGGCGTTGCAGTTACGATAAAAATATTTTTGCTGGTTGTTTATCGTTTTAACTATTGATGAGCATTAAAACAACATTATTATATCAATAATTAATTAATGTTATAATGTTGTGTCAAACTGAGTGTCAAATAACTTGGTAAACAATATTTTTCTAAATCTACACTGCGCTATTACAAGGTTATGTCAGCGCTTTATATTTGTAGTGCTGTGCCAACAATAACAGTGAATAATAGTATCGTAATCTGTTCTTATCGATACAGTTATACTTTATAAAATAATACGTTTTGTTTTTCTTTTCAAGAATTTGAAAATAATGGACTTTAGAATAACTTTTATTAAATATAAAAATAAAAGTACATTAAATACAAAGTAGCATTTTTATATTTAGGTTGAAAATGGTAACCCCAAATGGCGTTATGGGCCGCCATTTTGTGACGCTGAAACAGTCGTCTGTTGTCGTTTCGTGCGCATAGACCACGTTCTTCAAGTGTTTGCGATCTGTTGTTATTTGACTTTGATTGTGTCTTATATTGCGTTCTTTTTACTTTTGGTGCATAATAATGCCTAAACGTGGACAAACATTGAAAACTGGAGCCCGTGAGTTAATTATCAAGCTGCAAGATTACTTTGAGCGGGAGCGGCAAAATGGCGGACCCCTGGTTCCTGTCGAAAAAGTACAAGAACGCGTCTCTCAGGCGCTTGGAGTTAGCAAACGAACGATTACAAATATTAATAAAGAAAAGTTCGGCTCTACTGGCATGGAAGATAATATTTTACGTACTCCGAAGAAGAAACGTAGAACTAAACCCGTGACAGATATTGATACCTTTGACGCCGATGCAATCAGAAATCATATATATGGTTACTATTCCAGAAATGAATATCTCAACAGGATGAAGCTTTTGGCGTCGTTAAGAGAAGCTGGACTGTTTAGCGGGGGTAAAACTGCTTTAACGAAAATCTTAAAAGATATTGGTTTTTCGTATAAAAAAACAGACAAAAGAAAAATTTTATTAGAACGATACGACATCATTTTGAAACGGATAAGTTTCTTGAGAGAAGCAAAAAAAATTGATAACTGGGATAATGTCGTGTTCATTGACGAGACATGGCTAAACGCCAATCACACGGTTTCCCGTTCTTGGACGGATGATACACAAGCGTCGACGTCGAAAGTACCAATGGGTAAGGGGGCTCGTCTGATAATATGCCACGCAGGTACTGCAAAATACGGCTTTGTGGAGAACGCTTTACTGGCATTTCAATCAAAAACCACAAATGACTACCACGAGGAAATGAATGCCAGTACATTTAAAGAGTGGTTCCAGAACGTGCTTTTGCCCAGCCTACCAGAGCCTTCTGTAATATTGATGGATAATGCCTCCTATCACTCGTTTCAAATACAGAAACCACCTACCCAAGCTAATAAAAAAGAAGAAATGGTTGCTTGGTTACAAGCAAAAGGCATTGACGCAAATATGCAGATGCTAAAAGCAGAGCTAATTAAGTTAGTGAAAGAAAATAAAGCGGCAAATGTGCGATACGAAATCGATGAAATGGCTTTGGAGTACGGTCATCGCGTTCTAAGAATTCCACCGTATCATTGCCAATATAACGCGATTGAGCTAATCTGGGCTCAAATAAAAGGTTACGCCGCCCGCCACAATACTTCCCCGCCATTCAGCACGAAAAAGATGATGACCCTGTTAAAAGAAGCCTGCGGGAAAGTCACAAGAGATGACTGGGCAAAGGTTGTCGAAAAGACTAAAAACCTGATTATGGAACATTTTGACCGAGATATCAGGATTGATTCTGTAATTGATAATAATATAATTATACATGTAGGCGAAGATGATGATGAAGACACCACCTCCTCAAGCGAATCGGAGTCTGATTAATATTCTGTACGCACATTTAGTTCAATGTACTTTATTCCATAGAAATACAGATTGTAACTTTGTAAAAAATAATAAATAAAACAATTTTATTATATTAATATTCCCTTTTATTGTTTCCACGTAAAGAACTAAAATATAAATTTTAAATGATTCCGCCAATTTAAAACGGTCTAAATCTAATCATAAAAATAACGCGGCGGTTCATTTTGGAGTAACGGTAACGAACTCGGTATAATGTTGTGTCCATCACTAGTCGTGACTAACTGATAAGTGTCAGGAACGCATTCTCTGAACGGCCGGATAATAAACTATTATTTGTTTTCCTATATTTTCTCAACATAACCATCTTTTATACTATAATTTAAAGTCATATCTTTTTTGTTTAGATTTCTTTTTATTCATAATAATTAATATTATTATACATTAATTTTGCGTAACTTTGTTGACAACATGTAGGTATAACATAATATACCAAAGACCAGAGCAAAACCAGAGTTCCGCTCCAATCATTCAGTCAAGATCCAGAAACGAAATGGGTCCTATTCATAATTATTGGTTTAGGTTATGGTAGAACTGTGACCCTAACGCCAGAACCGAATTGGTCCTTTACTTTTTTGGTGTAGTTACGGTTACGGTAAACTCTCAGGCCATAAGCATAACCGTGAACGAGTCATGTTTTATGGATTTCATTCAATTAAGACAAAAATATTCTAATAATTTTAATAAACAATAATTTAAAAAAAATGGTTTAATGTAAAAATGTAAAAAGTTGTTAAGAGCGTTTATAGGGCTCACTAGCGCCGCCAATAGAAAAAAAATCATAATTCGGAAATAAGATAAATAATGTTAAATGTTGATAACAAAGTCTTGAGAAAAGACAATAAAGTATTTGTATAACACACTCTCAACACTTCAAATGTTTTTCAATTAAATAAATATTGCATTATTAACAAAAACGGCCGTTTTTTTTTCGAATGCAAAATTTAACTAATTAAAAAACATTTAAAGTGTTGAGAGTGTGTCTTAAGTCAAATCACAAGAAATAGTATAAAAACAAACCTTTTTATTACTTTCACTTAGTAAATATTTCTTTCTGAGTATGAGAGAAAATATTATGGTGAAAATGTTTAGGGATAAAAGCGTTATGACAAAAAACATGAGGAGTTTAAATATATCTGTGGCATTTGGTATACATATGATAACTCCAAAATCAGCTGTTTTTAGTTAAGTATACAAGTGGACTTTATTTTTTCTATATTTTCGTTTGATCCAATCGAAATAAGTCCACTACTCTAAGAAGTCCATATTATTTTGATCAAATAATGATAACTTTAAAAAATATATATATACACACATCAAAAAAGTCTAAGCAACATGCATGATATTACAAATTTACCATTTATATTAATTTATTTTACCATTTATTTTAATTATAACGTTGTATTTTATTTTTAAAATAATATTTTTAGGGTTCTATGATGTAAAAATAACAGCTGTTTTCTTTATAAGTTCTTTTAATAACAGAAATTAACAATATTAGAATATACAGGTACATAAGAAACTAAACTTTTTTTTTACAAATTGAAATTTCTTAAGAAAATGAATTTATTGTGAAAGAATAGGACAATTTAATACAAAGTATGGTCTCCTCTGCTATTCAGAACTTGTCGGCAACGATTATTCATTGAATTAATGAGACTGTTTATGTCATCTTGCGGTATTCGCTCCCAATGGAATTGTAGCAAATCCTTCAGCTGTTGGGTTGTTGTCACTCCGTCCAAGTCCTTCAAAACACGTCTCTGGAGCATGTCCCATGCGTGCTCGATGGGGTTGAGGTCTGGCGATTGTGCAGGCCAGGGCAATACCTGGATGTTCTCCGTTGCCAAGTATTCACTGGTTCGCCGAGCTGTATGTGAACGCGCATTGTCATGCATTAACGTAAAATCGGAGCCAAAGGTTTGTGCAAATGGATGGACATAAGGTCTGAGAATATCCTCAACGTAATTTTCAGCGTTCATGTTTCCATTTACAAAAACGAGCTCAGTTCGCCTGTTCTTCATAATACCCGCCCATACCATAACTGTTGAGCCGCTGTATGGATGAACTTCCTGAACGCACCTGAGTCTTTCAGTATTTCCGGGTCGACGGTACACTCGCACCCTTCTTGTATCAGGCCTAAACCCGAATCGCGACTCATCGGAAAACATAATTTTATCCCATTGTTCCTGGGTCCATGTTATGCGTTCTCTACACCATTCATTTCGACGAGCGCGATTCCCGTGACGTATCGGTGGGCACCTGATAGGGCGTCGAGCTCGTAGGCCGTACTCATGCAGTCGATTTCGCACAGTTTGGGGACTTACATCAACACCACTTGAATTTTGTAGCCTCAAACTTATCTCTCGAGCGGTTAACATCGGCTGGCGTCTTGCAGTCAGTTGTATGTACCGGTCTTGCCGAGTGGTTGTACTCCTTTTACGGCCTGGATGCTGTTCAGCGGGTTCCCCTGTATTATTGTAGCGCTGCCAAAGACGACAAATAACACTTCTATGAATACCAAAATGTCGAGATACCTGAGATTGATTACTTCCCGCTTGCAACATCCCTACAGCTCTTTGCATTTCATCTGCCGTCAAATGACGTCGCTCCATGACGTAAAGAATATCTAACAATTCAATTTTGTCGCCAACTGTATTTAAATGGTTGGTAAAATTATAAAATCAAGACTAAAACGTAGCAATTAACATGCACTCAAATTCAAACAAATTCGCAGTCATTTGAATTTTATGAAAAAAAACAAAACATAATCGAATTTTTTTTTACCTATACACGAAGTTTACTTACCTATACACTTTGAGTGAGTAAATACTTAGAAATTAATTAATATAAATGGTAAATTTGTAATATCATGCATGTTGCTTAGACTTTTTTGATGTGTGTATATTTGATAATTTTCTGTTATTTCAACATATCATCTTTTTGTTAGAGCAAATAGTTAATGTTTCACGATCCATTTCAGATAAGTGTATATATCATTTTTAGATCAAACATTTTATATTAAACACCTTGACAAAAATTGATAAGTCCCGTTTATATAATGAGTGATAGTGAGGAGAATTATGATGAATAATATTTGTTTCTTTAAAAACTAATTACAGTGTAAGATTAATTGCCAAAAACATGATCTCAACTTATAATATCATAAGATAAACATATATCACAGGATAAACATGATAAGTTTAATTATTATTTTTTAACTTTTTTTTTTATTTGGTACAAAGTTGTTAAGTGCCACTAATTAACAAATAAAAAAACTTATTGATTTGATTTTTATGTTAGTTAAAATCTGATTCTAATAAAAACAATAATTTCATTGATTTGTTTTATTATTTCATTATTCCGATTTAAGAAAATAACTTAATGCTTAAAATGCTTGTACTGTAAACTCGTTGTTCAAGAGTTATCATATATACCTATACCAAATGCCACAGATATTTACATAACGATATTATTAATAACGATTTTCGGAAACATGAGTGTTATGAACATCGCCGGTAGCAATACAAATAATATGAATAAAAACTTTAGGATTTAAAATTTTAGGAAGAGTGATCATTCGGATTACAAATCGTTAGGAAGAACATTTTCGGAAGAAGAACTTTAGGTGAGCCAATATGGACCCTCTTTCACCACGTGTATTCATTACAGGTCGTCCCCGCCCCGACTTCTACTTCAGATGTTTCCCTGACGGCGTGGAGACTCCAGACTCTACATGTTCAGGCGATGTCCTGGATGTCATTGAAGGCAGGAAGTCTTTCCCTAGTGGACATAGCAGCTGTGAGTTATGTTATGTTGTTGTTTGACGACCTCGGTGGCGCGACGGTAGCGCAAGCGGCTGCCGTGCAAGAGGTTGTGGGTTCGATCCCCACGCAGGACAATAATTTGTGAGATCTACAAATTATTGTCCTGGTCTGGGTGTTCTTTGTGTCCGTTAATTGATGTTTGTAAAAGGTCCCCGCGTGCGAAAGGTCCCTGCGTAGTGCGGGAGTTGTCTTTTTAAAAATGAAATGAAAATGAAATGTATGTTGTACCTTTTTGTTATTTTTTATAATTTATAGCAATAAGCTATTCTGAAGTACTCTAACACGTTTTCAAAAACCAATGTATCTACCCTAAATTATACACCATAAAACCAGCAATCTACTAATAAAAGTGTCATCAAAACCTATCTAGCCATTACGGAGATAACACACAAAATTTTCAAACAGTCAGTTATCTTCTTCATTATCATCATATCCGCCAATTGACGTCCACCGTATCAATCATCATCATCATAATAGCTCATTATTGTCCCACTGCAATGACGGGCCCCTCCCGTGACGCCAGACGGATTGGTATAGGGTTTAATTTCAAGTTTTCCTTCTTTTTACTTCGTAAAAAAATTATTTACGGTTAGTCCCTTAGTCGGTTTTTACGACATCCATAGGATGAGATGGGGTGGTGACATAATATTGTGTTCTTACTCCGTCACCACTCGGAACTACCTTAGCAACCTTTTGCGTTCCTGTGCCTCCCTCATACATCGGTTTCTCGCCGTTCTAAATACATACATACATACATAAACTCACGCCTTATCCCGGCCGGGGTAGGCAGAGACGACAGAACGTCACTTGTCACGATCCTGGCAAACAGATTCGGCCTCGTCCACATTCATTAAGCGAGTCATACATGCGCGTCGGTTACGAGTGCTCTTTATTTGGCCCTTCTCCAATATGCAACCTATCTGGTCACCATATGTTTTTGTTTTTTGTTTTATCGTTCTAAATACGTTGATGTAATTCCCAGTATCATTCTGCTCACTGGGCATGGCATCAGCGTGGATCTGCGGGCGGCTGGGCGTGCTGTCGCGACGTCGAGGGTCTGGTCTCCGCGTGATGTTGAGCCTGGCGCCGCTGATGGTGGCAGCTTGCGTGGCTGTCTCCAGGACCTGTGATTATCATCACCATTGGGAAGGTATGTATAATAATAATAAATAAATAATCCTCACACAATCACACATCGCCACCTAGTCCCAAACTAAGCAAAGCTTGTACTATGGGTACTTGACAACGGATAAACATACTTATATACTTTTTTTTTGTAAATACATACATATTATACATAGAAAACACTCAGACCAATGCAAATAATCATGTTCATGCACACAAGAATTGCATTGAACGGGAATCGAACTCGAGACCTCTGCGTAGCAGCCATGTAATATACGGACTGCGCCACAGAGGTCGTCATGTTATATGTTAATATGGCTAGGAAAGGAGTGAATGTTGAGATGACGGGAAACAGAGATGAATGGAAAAAGCATACATGTTGCGCCGACCCCAAGTGAATATGGGATAAGGGCACGAGGATGATGATGATGATGGGAAGGTATGAGTTACTGGAGTTCATCATATTTCTCTTTCTAACAACACACATGCAGTACAATTGACGACCTTTGTGGCGTAATGGTTATTTAACATGACCGCTACGCAGAGGTCTCGGGTTCGATTCATGCTCAATGCAAATCTTTGTGTGCATGAACATGATTGTTTGCATTGGTCTGAGTGTTTCTATGTATAATATTGTATGTATGTACAAAAAAAAAGTATTTAAGTATGTTTATCCGTTGTCTAGTACCCATAGTACAAGCTCTGCTTAGTTTGGGACTAGGTGGCGTTGTGTGAATGTGTGAGAAATATTTCTATATTTATTATTAATTGTCAATCAATCAATTAAGTTTAAATTGTCTTTAATGAGTTATACCGCCGGTTTCCGAAAGACTGATCAAGTATAAATCAACTAATCAAGTGTCAAATTTTAGTTTCTGAACATGATCGTTGACACGAGTATTGACACTTGATTAGTTGATTTTTACTTGATCAGACATTCGGAAACTGGGGGATAATCTTTTTTTTTTTTTTTAAATCTCATTTATTTAAAAATAGCCATACATCTTATAGATTAAGTCGGCTTCTGGGGGATAATCTTGTAATATGAATAAAGACGTCATCCGTGTGGTGACGGAGTAAGAATACAATATGTCACCACCCCATCTCATCCCATGGGTGTCGTAAACACCGACTAAGGGACTATCCGTGAATATTATCTTAACGAAATAAAAAGAAGGAAAACTGGAAATTTAACCCTATACCAATCCGTTTGGCCAGCGTGGTATTAGTAGGCCAAGTATCCCTCCGTCACAGGAGAAGACCCGTCCCTGCAGTGTGACATTAATGGGCTGTTATGATGAATTATTATAATAACTATCCTCCGACTCTATTTAAAATAAAACTCCTTATTTTGATAGTGATAGTTACCTAAAAATTCTGTAAATAATTATTCCCTCCGCAGATGTTCTCGTTGGTTCAATTTTGGGATATACCGTGGCGATATTTTGCTACCGCCAGTATTACAACCCACTATCATCCGAGCTAGCAGGTATACCATACATAGTATCCCAAAATTCTCCTAAATTCTTCAACGGTAAGCCGGAAAGTCCTGTCAAGGATCTCAAGGACGAATCAACTCCTCTATTAAATGGTAAGAAAGACGATAAGTGGATTTAAATATCACACTTTAGTAATAAGAAATAAAAATACTGAATGTTAACATATTAGTCCAGATTTTGACAGGGATATTTATGACTATCCTTAAATATTTGTACTATTATAGTTGTAGTAGATAGTCATAATTATCTCATAAAGATTTTGGTAGGGATAGTTAATACTATCCTTAACAAAATGAATTATCCTTTTTAGATTTTAGTAATGATAGTGTAGGGATAATATAGTTACTGATTCCTCTTTTTGTTGTGATAATATCAGATTTTGACTGAGATATTCATACTATCCTTGACAAAATATAAATGAAATAGTGAAGTAGTTTTAAACTTATATAGATGTCTGTTTCATTAAAGTTAAATTAGTAAGATTTTCTATATATAGTAATATCCAAAAAGAGGCTATGTGTATTGAAAAAGATATAAAAAATCCTATTTGCCCAAAATAGTAAAACTATGTTGGTCATATTTTTGGTGTTTAAGATTGGCTGTTTAATATCAAAATTATTTTGTTTATGATAGTTATAACAATATAGATTTTAGTAATGATAGTAGAATATTAATAAAACATACCAAATTTCATACCAGGCTGTATTTATGTAATAATAAGTATTAAAAAATATTTTATAAACGGGAGATAAACTCGGCACCTTTACTTTGCAAGACGTTTCGTTCATGTCTCATTAGTCAGCTTGCGATCGCGGCCAGTATAATCTGTACCGAAACGTCGAGCATGCGGGTTATAATCTCCCGTGTTTATTAACATTTATAATAATGAAACGCGTTATTTAAAAGTTATTAAGTATGTATTAAATTCAAAGTTATAGATCGGGATATTTTTCATTTTATATATATCCTAATCAAAATATAGGTTTTATATTAAGTATATTTTTTGTTGGAGCTGTGCTATGACATAATATATTCCTATTATTTTTATTTTTTTTGTGCTAGATGCTATTTAAAAAAAAAGGGTTAGGCATTAAAATGACGCTTTTAAGAACAATTAATAAATATATTAATATTTTTTTATTAATTATGAATATGTGTGAATTTACAATAGTTTATATTAATTTAATAGTTTTAAGTATTAATGCTTGGTTGTCGATAAAAAGTATTATTTTAGTTTTTTTGTACTTATTTATTTTAATATTATTAGTACAAAGTCTACATGTAGGCAAAATAATAGTAGAAAATATTCATACTACTACTACTTCAATGGTATTATTGTAAATCAATCACTACTATTATCCGGCCGTTCAGAGAATGCGTTCCTGACACTTATCAGTTAGTCACGACTAGTGATGGACACAACATTATACCGAGTTCGTTACCGTTACTCCAAAATGAACCGCCGCGTTATTTTTATGATTAGATTTAGACCGTTTTAAATTGGCGGAATCATTTAAAATTTATATTTTAGTTCTTTACGTGGAAACAATAAAAGGGAATATTAATATAATAAAATTGTTTTATTTATTATTTTTTACAAAGTTACAATCTGTATTTCTATGGAATAAAGTACATTGAACTAAATGTGCGTACAGAATATTAATCAGACTCCGATTCGCTTGAGGAGGTGGTGTCTTCATCATCATCTTCGCCTACATGTATAATTATATTATTATCAATTACAGAATCAATCCTGATATCTCGGTCAAAATGTTCCATAATCAGGTTTTTAGTCTTTTCGACAACCTTTGCCCAGTCATCTCTTGTGACTTTCCCGCAGGCTTCTTTTAACAGGGTCATCATCTTTTTCGTGCTGAATGGCGGGGAAGTAGTGTGGCGGGCGGCGTAACCTTTTATTTGAGCCCAGATTAGCTCAATCGCGTTATATTGGCAATGATACGGTGGAATTCTTAGAACGCGATGACCGTACTCCAAAGCCATTTCATCGATTTCGTATCGCACATTTGCCGCTTTATTTTCTTTCACTAACTTAATTAGCTCTGCTTTTAGCATCTGCATATTTGCGTCAATGCCTTTTGCTTGTAACCAAGCAACCATTTCTTCTTTTTTATTAGCTTGGGTAGGTGGTTTCTGTATTTGAAACGAGTGATAGGAGGCATTATCCATCAATATTACAGAAGGCTCTGGTAGGCTGGGCAAAAGCACGTTCTGGAACCACTCTTTAAATGTACTGGCATTCATTTCCTCGTGGTAGTCATTTGTGGTTTTTGATTGAAATGCCAGTAAAGCGTTCTCCACAAAGCCGTATTTTGCAGTACCTGCGTGGCATATTATCAGACGAGCCCCCTTACCCATTGGTACTTTCGACGTCGACGCTTGTGTATCATCCGTCCAAGAACGGGAAACCGTGTGATTGGCGTTTAGCCATGTCTCGTCAATGAACACGACATTATCCCAGTTATCAATTTTTTTTGCTTCTCTCAAGAAACTTATCCGTTTCAAAATGATGTCGTATCGTTCTAATAAAATTTTTCTTTTGTCTGTTTTTTTATACGAAAAACCAATATCTTTTAAGATTTTCGTTAAAGCAGTTTTACCCCCGCTAAACAGTCCAGCTTCTCTTAACGACGCCAAAAGCTTCATCCTGTTGAGATATTCATTTCTGGAATAGTAACCATATATATGATTTCTGATTGCATCGGCGTCAAAGGTATCAATATCTGTCACGGGTTTAGTTCTACGTTTCTTCTTCGGAGTACGTAAAATATTATCTTCCATGCCAGTAGAGCCGAACTTTTCTTTATTAATATTTGTAATCGTTCGTTTGCTAACTCCAAGCGCCTGAGAGACGCGTTCTTGTACTTTTTCGACAGGAACCAGGGGTCCGCCATTTTGCCGCTCCCGCTCAAAGTAATCTTGCAGCTTGATAATTAACTCACGGGCTCCAGTTTTCAATGTTTGTCCACGTTTAGGCATTATTATGCACCAAAAGTAAAAAGAACGCAATATAAGACACAATCAAAGTCAAATAACAACAGATCGCAAACACTTGAAGAACGTGGTCTATGCGCACGAAACGACAACAGACGACTGTTTCAGCGTCACAAAATGGCGGCCCATAACGCCATTTGGGGTTACCATTTTCAACCTAAATATAAAAATGCTACTTTGTATTTAATGTACTTTTATTTTTATATTTAATAAAAGTTATTCTAAAGTCCATTATTTTCAAATTCTTGAAAAGAAAAACAAAACGTATTATTTTATAAAGTATAACTGTATCGATAAGAACAGATTACGATACTATTATTCACTGTTATTGTTGGCACAGCACTACAAATATAAAGCGCTGACATAACCTTGTAATAGCGCAGTGTAGATTTAGAAAAATATTGTTTACCAAGTTATTTGACACTCAGTTTGACACAACATTATAACATTCATTAATTATTGATATAATAATGTTGTTTTAATGCTCATCAATAGTTAAAACGATAAACAACCAGCAAAAATATTTTTATCGTAACTGCAACGCCATTACAAAGTTACTGCGTCAGTTCAATCGCGACGTGTCAGGAACGCATTCTCTGAACGGCCGAAGTTTAGATGGTGTTATGACTTACCACGTTAGTTTCTCTACTACAAATAGTACAAGCTTTGTTAATTTTATTACTAGATGGTGCTGTTAGGAATACTATTGTTGTTTTTTTTTATATTTGACAAAGCTTTGCCATGTCAATTGACAATGCCAAAATGTCAACCAGAGGCTATAGGGCTAGGCATGACTGACAACGCGGCATATTATGGCTTAATGTAAAATCTTATTTAGGCTTGCCGCAGTATACCGTAGCATGTCGTGGCATGCCCCAGCATGCCATCAAATCCAACAAGGTACATTGGTCACACTATTGTGGCAGCTAAACTAAAAGAGTACGGAGATGTTTCCGACCGATTGTACACTACGGCATGCTGCAGGATGCTTCGGCATGCTACGACATTCCGACGTCACTGTACGTATTTATTAAAAGTGATAGATGCTTCCATAATATATTAATTTATATAGTACATATTATTTAATATTAATTAATAATTCCATTTAATTGTTATGTGATATTGATAGTTTATACCAAAGTATATTTAAAAATAAATAAATATTTATAATTAAATTTTTGAGATGCTATTAATTTAATATTATTTTTAAAAAAATCGTTAATTTTAATTATGAAAATTTATTAATTTTCCGCTACAAGGAAGGATTTCCTATTTATGTAAAATTGTAAACTTAACATTTTCTTTATAATCAAATCAATTTATTACAAAATTAATCAAAATAATATAATTAATATGGTTTTGTACTTATGTTTTTATTTTGTTATTGTTTTTAGGAGATGTCAGCATTTAATAATATTATTTAATTCAAATTGCAGATATAGGTAATGTTAATTATTAATTAAAATCTTTTATATTTATGAAAAAAATGTCTTTCATTTTTGTTACTAACATATTGCCATTTAGTCACTATCCTACCTTACCTTATATCATGGGTATCTTAATGCCGACTAAAGTATTCATTCATTCATAACAGCCCATTAATGTCGTACTGCAAGAACGGGCCTCCTCCCGTGACGGAGGGATACTTGGCCTACTAATACCACGCTGGCCAGACGAATTTCAAGTTTTCCTTCTTTTTCGGATAGTCCCTTAGTTGGTTTTTACGACACCCATAGGATGAGATGGGGTGGTGACATATTGTATTCTTACTCCGTCACCACACGGAGAGAATTGAAAGAAAATGGTATGTAGGTATACTTATTTTAATTTTTTTAAACGTGAGACTAGGAATTAAAGACAATGGTATAAATTTTACATGTCTGGAGTGTAAAATTTATACCATTGTCTTTAATTCCTAGTCTAGCCCTCGAATCTGCAGCTTTGGAGGCTACGACTCTGACGCCATACAGGCAGGCAAGCTATGATCTGATGATTATGGCTGAACAGTGAACAGCTAAAACAGGGTAATTGTTTTTGCGATCCATAATTGTTCCCTCCGTATAATGACGGAATAAGAATACAATCTGTCACCACCCCATCTCATCCCACGGGTGTCGTAAAAACCGACTATGTGACTATCTGTGAATATTATCTTTACGAAATAAAAAAAAGGAAAACTTGAAATTAAACCAATCCGTCTGGCCAGCGTGGTAATAGTAGGCCAAGTGTCCCTCCGTCACGGGAGGAGGCCCGTCCCTGCAGCGGGACATTAATGGGCTGTTATGATGATGATGGTGAGACTTCTGTAGGAATGAAGGACAATGGTATAAATTTTACACTCCAGACAGTACTCAAACTTGCAGCTTTGGAGACAACGACTCTGACGCCATAAAACAACGCCATACAGGCAGGCAAGCCATAATCTGTTGATCATGGCTGAACAGTAAACAGCTAAAACAGGATAATAGATATAGAAACTATCTCGATTTGTATACATCAATCAACTAGCATATTGCAGTCCCTGCTAAACATAGGCCTCTCCCAACACGCGCCACAGAACACGGTCCTGCGCTTTCCGCATCCAGTCCGACCCAGATACCTTTATGAGGTCGTCGGTCCACCATAATACTTTATTATACGGGTCTTACTCGCGGTATTAGGCAAGTTTAGCGATCCATAATATTGTTCCCGTGTCTGCATGTTCTTTTAAATTAATGTTTGTAGAGAAACTCAACAAAACTTAAAAATAATAGCATTGCTTTTATTTTATTAATGTGGTGACATCCAACATCAATTTAACATGATCCTTAGTCACTTAATTAGCAACTCAATGACCTTGTAATAAAGGTCAAAACCAATGAAAAACGAAGTTACTTGTGCCTGTTAAAGGGCTAATGTAGCCGTTTCGTGCCGTATGTATACCATGCGTTTTAGTGCGGGAGTTGTATACAATAAGAAAAGTACCAAGGCAATTAAAATATTGCACAAAGAACTGGTAAAAGTAAATAAAAATTTCCAAACATAGGTAATTTAATTACATTTATTACAAAAAAATAACAATAATTAATACTTATAGAAAAAAACATAATTCAAATATTACAACTTAGATTACATTTAATGCATAATCAGATATCATTTTCATTTAAACACAAATTGAATTACATTTAATGCATAATCAGATATCATTTTCATTTAAACACAAATTGAATTACATTTAATGCATAATCATATACTTAATCATTTTCATTTAAATACAAAATTAATTACATTTATATTATAACAAAGGTAATCACAAGAACTATCATATCTGTTAAAACACACAATGATGGATGTTTGTGGAATTTTTCACAACCTTATAGTGTTATCATCATATCAGCATTTGGACGCCCGCATGCTGGACATAGGCCTCCTCCAATTACTTCGTCCTGTGCCCCTTTGAAATAACAATTTAATTCATTATCCTTACCTACTTCACATTGGGATACCAGAACATCTTATTGTGCAATACAACTAATTCACTATGGGAACCGCTGTCGCCAAAAAACAAATAAATAAACTATTGACAAAAAAATAACATAAATATGTAGCTGAATCTACATGTGGGAGTGAACCTTCATTAACTATAAATAGAAGTTATTTTGCTGTATTGCAGAAAGAATTATATGAGGTTTTGTAATCTAAAAAGATTCAATTTTCGAGTTAATTACATAGCAGGCGGTTTTCGCAGTTCTGACAATTATCTGTATACTTTAACATGTTCTTCATAAGGGTGATATTCGCGTTATGTATTACCTATGACATCAGCGACAAGTTATGCGTACCATCGCATATTAGTGACACGCGTACTAGGCCTACTTAGCACTTTCACTTGATTTTTGTTCCGTGGTCCAAATACATCTGGACATATCAGGTAATTCCTTATGTCTGGTAACCCTTCTTTTCATATCAACCCTCTTCTTTTCTTTACATTATATGTTACTTCAATTAAATTCATTGGTTCAATTCACTCACTTTAACGAGTCCGATTACTAAATTATCACAAAAATTAAATGCATCATACAATATAGACTCATTCTTTTAGAAATAGTCTAAAACTACTACAAATAGAGACATTGAGGCTTGTGTGCTTGTGACAAGAGCAAAGAAGGATCTTTTATAAGGTTTTCAAATTTTTTTAAAGCATAGAGTTACGGGAGGAGGGCCGTCCATGCAGTGGGACATTAGTCGGCTATTATGATGATGATGATAAAGTTTGCTATGGATATAGGATGCACTTGCTATGGATAACCGTAAAGTTGACCATCTGGTGCCTTTTCATCATCTCATATAATAGAAAAACTATCCCCAGAAGATTAAATATGAATGTTAGATATAATTATGTAATCATGGGGCCATGTTATTGAATTTACAATTACCATACTTAATTTGTTTGATTTTATAATACAAATAACAAAACTGCCAAGGAATATACGAGACTGCAAAAACTATACAAAATACTATTGATATAAGTTGTTCTAAAGATATAGATTTTAAGCACACACATACCACCACTTGTTGGTTACAGTACGCGCCATCTTACTCGGCCGGGTTGAAGTTAGCTACCAGAGAAGTTCGCGCATGTAGGAACAAATAAAACCCCCCCCCCCCTACTGACATCTGCGCAACCATCAGCAACAACTTCAGACCGTCCGTGTAAGTTTGTTGTTTTTATTATTGCAAAGATGTCGCGAAAATCGACCTTATATATTATCAAGCTTGATGTAACCTAGTCTGTTTAGTTGGCACTGTATAAGTACACCTAGAGTCCCTAGGGTATAGGATAAAACTGGGCAGTTATGATAGTTGCATTAACTAAAGCCAAACTCGATGTTAAATCTTTGTAAACAAACCATATTATGTCATTGACATGTAGGGTTATCACACCATTCCAAAATATTTGTATTTAAAAATGTGAATTTCATTAGTATTTCCGTATTCTGTGGCAAAATTTGGCCTTTCTCGCTAGCAAGACGACATGAAATAACTACGGCACATGTGATGGGGTTTCGTATTTGCCCAGAGAAGTAAATTAGGAAATGCCATTTTTTTAATAACAATAAACAACCCTAATTATTTTAGCTGTCAATGATTGATAAGCATAGGCTTGTTATTAAACATTTTACATCAACTTTGGCTTTAGTATAGTTTTTTTGATAACATTTTAACAAAAGACTCTATATTATGTACAAAAAACTAGGTTTTTAGTAAATGGAACTTGTTCTATATTCCTAGATAGATAGTAATTAAACAGTTAAGCATATCACCAAATTATTCTCTGTGCATGCTTAAAGTCTTTCCAATAAACTTCTTTAGTAAAGAATACATAAAAAACTGCACAATTCAACAGAACATACCAAATTAACTCGATAACAACTAGCCTCATAGATGGTCTACCAAATCTCAGCTTTAACACTATAAACGGTAACAGAAAATATCTTATTTCTATCAATTTTTGTGGAACCAAAACTAATATTAAACTTACAGTATACGGCAACAAAAAAGATATACAATTATGATCTTTTAAATTATCATAAATACTAAATGCAAGAAAAACATATATAGGAACGGTCACATATTTGGCAAACTCATATTTGCCGTACCAACGATTCCAGATATAGAAATTAAAATGTCTGTTATCGGCCAATAAGTACGGATGAGCTATAGTATTAAAATGAGCTATTGCCATAAAAATAATAATTAAACTTAAGACTAAAACTTTATTTCTAAGCATAAGTTTTAATGTTGATGACAACTTTGATATGCAATAAGGAAGACCGAATACCCCATAAAATATCAAAAAATAAAGCAACTGCGGTGTGTGCAACGTTGCTTGATGAGCGCTCTTATCACCGACCACAATAGAACCATTTATATATACGAAAGCAGCAAATGTATTCAAAATAATTAGATGCGTACACAATATGGAACAATCTTGCAATGTCAAAAACCTGAAGAATGTTGTTCCACACGTAGAAACATGATATTTGACCGCATAATACACATCAATAAGGCCGTAGTAACGTTTCAACTTTGATGTATCCGTATCTTTGGCTATTAAAGACTTCTTACTAAGCTTTACATCAGTGATCGACTGGTTACCGAATACCCTTGAGCTACGTATAACTATATCCAACAATTTGTGACCGAATACCATAGCTATCCAGGCAACATTAGTCTGCCGCATCATAATAGAGCACATACCAAAAATCAAGATTAAAATTTTATGTTTATTTGTGAAGCAAAGCCTTGAAAATATTAACAAAAATGTCAACGATAGTGTATCGGTGTAGTAAACATGAGAAAAGAAATATAAAGGAGGTAGTATAGCTAAGCTGAACGCTTGCAAAATAATCTTGAATTGATTCTTATCATTATAGTAGACATATTTTAGTATGCTCACGAATAACAGCAAGTTTACTGATGAAGCAATGAGATTCACGAATCTGAGGTTGTACGTATTACATTCAAAGTATGTTCCAACAATTGTAGATACCAAGTAGAGACCGGGCAATGTGGTTATCTTAGGATCCCAATATGAAAAGTTTCCTTTGCAATATAATATGCCTTGTGGTACATGGTAATACTCATCAATTACTTCTGGTATTGTATCATATATCTTGTCAAACAGGTACTTAGAGAAAATGAAGTACGATAAAAATGTTGTGAGAAGACCGATGTAGTGCTTTATTTTGGGGCCCATAGTTGTTCTGTATGGCTCCTGAAAATAAAAAGATTAATATTTAAATAGATTAAGCTATAAAATGGTATTATATGCTGTTTTGCACAGTCAAACAAAACAATTGTCACTACTAACATAGATAAAAGCATGTAAAATCTTTTATATTATGCTTTTAAATATACTATTGATGTTCCTAGGGAGCTGAGAATAAAATATCTTCTAATAAAGACCAAAATAAACATACTAAAATCAAGATAATCAATTTGTAGGTTACATTAGATTTATTATATAAATTATAACTGAAATGGCTCTGATTTACGTTAGTCATGCAAGGCGTCGCTAATTAACCTCAACTAGTTTTATTGTGTTACATATTACACTAAGATTAAGTACGTTTATCAAACATTTTGAGTATCAATTTTGTTTTACCGAAACAACACTGTTCGTCTATTACGAAAGCAATTAATTGCAATACGAGGTTGCATTATAATATATTAAATACTATACGTACCCTTAATGTGAGATTTTTAATGTAAAGAGCTGTATCCAGTCAATAAAAATGAATTTATCACCAATATGAAATATGAATTTTCGCCGGTCAGATTTCTGTTTTACTTGACAGCTAGGACCGATAAGACCACAGGATATGACAGATGAACTATTTGTCATTTGATACAATGTTCTTTGTGTGTAATAAGTTTGTGTTACGAATAGTATTAGAGCTATAATTTAATTTGTAAAATAAATTTAGGTCTATATAATAATAGATGTATATAATTTTATTCAAACATCATTTTTATTATAGGCACGGTTAAAATAAAACGTAATCAATCACACACACAAGCATTTTATGGAACCGTGATAAACAAAACGCAATGCTACGCTACTACTTTTCCATTTCACACAGATTTTGATCGTACAGTGGCACAAATGAGATTCATAAAACATAAGCTGACTAACAAGCCTTAATTAAACACCTTTAAAAAGTAAAATAAAAAATATAGGTTGTTTTGTACGGTCATAAAATGAATTGTTAAAGAAAATACTTTTTTTTCTACTAACATTTTTACGTTCCGTTACAACTGAAGTTTGTATCCAATTATTTGCTGTCACTTGTCAGTCTGCCTATTTTAAAATAACGGCGACGGCCTTGCAAAACTGATATAATTGTACTTTCAAAACTTTGTAATTAGTAAATAATTTTACGTTTTCACTAATGTATAGTGTGTACAGTTGTGTAAAGTAAAATAAAATAAAATTTACACATGGAGGCCAACGATTTCCTTGTGAAAATCAAAGCTAATGGTAACAACAAGGACTGGAATGATCTATCCCAAGTTTACAATGATTATAAAAAGATACTGACGAAGTTATCTACCAAAGAAAAAGGACCTTTCTCGTTAAATGTTTTATGTTTACTATGCAGGTAATATTTTCTTAATTACTATTGAAATATTCTCTTTTAAAACACTTCTATTATTCGAGCTTTCGACAAGTACTTACATACTGTTATTTTGTTTAGAATTAAATCTCATAAAAAATAAAATTCAACAATCACGTGCGTCTATCATGAAATCCCCTGGACATGCATTTATAACTATATTTCTTAAAATTATATATATGTATATTGATTTTAATGAATTAATAATATAACTATTTATTTATTACAGAAACATAGAGAAAGTACCATCATGGACAAGCACAATAGACCCCAAAGAGTTATTAACATTAAGCATAGACTGTATAAGGGAGACAAGAGGACTTAATAAGGCTGAACAAATAAAAACATTAGCCTGTATTTATCATATTCATAGATATGTTGTGAGACAGGTAAATATTATAATAAATATCACAAACTTATTTTCAAACTAAAATAAATGATACATACGTAAACTCCGTGTGGTGACAGAGTAAGAATTATGTCACCACTACATCTCATCCCATGGGTGTCGTAAAAACCGACTAAGGGGGATAGTGAATATTATCTTTACGAAATAAAAAAAAAGGAAAACTTGAAATTAAACCCTATACCAATCCGTCTGGCCAGCGTGGTATTAGCAGGCCAAGTATCCCTCCGTCCCAGGAGGAGGCCCATGCCTGCAGTGGGACATTAATGGGCTGTTATGATGATACATAAATTCACACCTAATTTCTTTGGGGTAGGCAGACTAATAAGCACTAAGTACCATGATCCATACATTTCCCAACACATGCCTACTGGTTCTGAAATAAATTAAAGGGAACAAGAATAACCAGCCGTAGGACATTTTAGTACCACAAAAATGAAAGTTTTTGCTTGAGATTCAAGCTCATACTTTTTTTTATTTTTTCAAATTTATATTTATACTTGAGGCTGCCAAGCCAAGTTTGTCAGCAACAAGAAAAAATAAGTTTAAACTTTTATCAGTCTGTGTAGTGTGTGGTATTTAGGCAATGATGTCATTGTCATAAAGTTGCTATCATGATTATGATGGAGTTTTGTTAATGAGCATTTTTGTAATGTTACAAAATCTTATCCATTTATCTTAATTTTCCAGAATAAACAGGCACCACCAGAGCTGATACTAAAATTATCATTCATGGCTTTTGAAAACGACACAAAGAATCTACTAAAAGAATACTGTAAGACTTATTGGAACATATTAGTCGACAGGCTAACATATCTAGAGAAATTAAAAGGGAAATCGGTACACAAATTGTTACCAAAAATGACCGAAGATATTATTAAAACGTTAGAAATATATGACACTGTGTCTTTATGTACTAATATTATAGTATTTTTATTCAAAAAGCTACGTATTATATTTGGAGAGAGTAATACGGAGCAACTTAGTGCATTATTTGGTGAAATATTCAAGAAATTGTCTTCTAAAAGTGATTTAAATGCATTTAAGAAGTTAAGTGACAGTGAAATTCTAGATGTTTATGTCAAAATAAGTGATTGTTTATACGTAGTTGCGGAAACTTCATCTAAGAGTAATTTCAAAGGATCGTATTTAGGTACTGGTGTACGTTCAGCGATAACTTTACTTGGACATCGGTCAGACATGTTTCACTGTTTACAAACATTCTATTTGAACTCATTCTGTGATTTATTTGAGAACCAAACCTCATATGCAGATGCAATGTTTAAAAATTTAACCGCATCATGTGAAATAACCGAGAAACTAGGATATAAAAATACCATGATAGCTACGTACCCATTTTTAAACCAGTTTCTGAAGTTGTATATAGAATACTCCATAGCAAATAACATAGAAGCAAATTATACAGTTGAAATACAAGAAAACTGCTTAAATTTTATGCTAAAAGTGATAAGCATGTTGAAATTCAGTCAGCAATTACTGAAATGTGAAAACTGTTCCGTGAATTCAGGTCTACATGATGCTTTAAGGCTATCTTTTTTACTGAAAAATGTTATAACAATTACACTACAATATAACATTAAAATAACGCAATTAACAGACTTATATAACACAGTTATTAACACCCAGTATAGTGTTATAAAAGAATTAAAAGAGCTAAAGTGTTACAACTACAAAAAATATTTTCTACGTCTACAAACGGATACGCACAACATAGCTATCCTATTAAACAAGCATAAGAAATATCAATTTTCTATAAATTTATTTGAAACGTACATAAAAAATGAAACTGAACCGAATAATTTATCAAGAGCGTTTTATAATAAGAGTATTTGTGAGTTGGATGCGAAGAACTATGAAATGGCATTAATAGATGCTTATTTAGGATTGGTATTCTCTAAAGATATGACTTCTGAGAAGTATATGAGCCTAGTTATGGATACAAAAGCGAAATCTTTGAGTAACGATGAAAGAGAAGAAAAGAATGATGATTTGCAATTGATGTCGGTCACTGAAGCTTGTAATATTGTGATTAAGAAAGGATTGTACAGTAATGTTGAGAAGTATTTGAAGGAAACGGAATTCAGGTATGTTTGTTGTAATTTTAACTTTAACATTTTCGTGTTTCATTATAACTTATTATTATTATTAAACTACATGGGTAATAACACAATTAAGTTGCGATAAATATTAAATTATTTACCTTTGAGGATCTCGAAGTTTCGGCTAGGTTGCACCAGCCATGGTCACAAAATGACCGTTGTTGTTGTTGTAATTCTTTACCAACATTTTAATTGCATCCGTTGCAAAGAGGTCGTGGATACAGCTGCCGTCCTCAAGGTCGAAGGCTGAATCCCACACAATATGATTACTTGTGTGCCTTGCTTACCACCATTCTAATCCCTCAATTATTATTATAATCTTTCTCCTCTCTTGGGAATAGACAAGTCGCGGGGTTTTTAGACGCATGAAATTATCGGACAGTAGCTGACCCGTGTCCTCTTCGTTGGGCGGCGAAAAAACGTAAACCTATTTTATTACTGCTCCTCTCCTATTAGTCATAGCGTGATACTGTATAGCCTATGACATTCTCCGATAAATGGGCTATTCAACACAGAAAGAATTTTTAAAATCAGTTCAGTAGATCCTAAGATGGGGTAATCTACAACGTCACAAACACACAAACTTTACCTCTTTATAATACATATTAGTATAGATAGATTATATCCAGACTTAAAAGCTTCATTTGTGGATCACAAAAATAATTACCTAAGTGCACGTTAGTCGCATACACGACTATGATTACCTTGTTATCGAGGAAGTTATGTAGCTTATTTGCTTTGATCAATTCAATTTACAATAGCATAAATAATACTTAAAATCTTATAATTATGTTTCAGTAATTTATTAAAACACGAGTTTCAAATGTATGCAAAACTATGGCCTTCTATTATGCCTATATCTGGAGTATGGAAATCTTTGTTAGAACTATTGGAAGAAGGGCAAAACTTATGGATGAAAGGTAAATCTTTACTTTAAAAAGAATTAAAGTAAGTGAAAAAAAATTTGCTATGTGAGACAGGACTCGAACCTGCGGTCTACGGAGATTAACATTACTTTTAAACGAACGCGTTATTTTGAACATTATACATAAATGTGTCGTAAAAACCGACTAAAAGACTATCCGTGAATGTTATCTTTACGAAGTAAAAAGAAGGAAAACTCAAAATTAAACCCTATACCAATCCGTCTGGCCAGCGTGGTATTAGTAGGCCAAGTATCCCTCCGTCACGGGAGGAGGCCTGTCCCTGCAGTGGGACATTAATGGGCTGTTATGATGATGATACGGGATATTAACGCGCATGCAATTTAACTTTATTTTACTCGACGTTTCGGCACAGGTTGCACTCGCCGTGGTCCTAAGATTATTAATTGATTGATAATGATTCGGAGAGAAAGAGCCTCACAAGGCACAAGCACCCAAACATGAACTAAAATACAATTGCAATATTGATTGTTTACTGCTGTTACGCCTAAGTGTAAGTTTTAAGTCACGAGGGCTAATGGCTTCGTAGAAAGCCATGGTCTAATTTGGTTAACGAGACAGTGGCTCCAGTCGCTACTTTGATACGGCTACCACTCTCCCCAACCAACTAGTGGTTGAGGCGTCCGGGTACATCCCATCTAGAATATCTAAAATAAAGACCTAGGCATGGTCTCGAAGAGCCGGAAGATAGGATCACGATCGCTCAACGTAGAGCTCACACGGCTCACAACAACACGTCCGCGGTTCCGTCCTCGAAGTCGAGGCCGGAATACGCGCCGCGTTCGCTCCTAGAGGGCGCCTTCCGCACGTCCTGTGACGTCAGTGACGGTCCAGGCCGAGGTTCCTACCCCACATGGGGTGCCCCTGAGACACGTCATTTAAATATCTTTGGTTAAGGGCTAATCGGCCCACCACAGCCCGCGTAAAGAAGTAACTGTCGTACGAGACAAACTAAGTACTCGTCTTCAAGAAAAAAAAAGACAGTGGCTCGAGTGGCCTAGCGGTCAAGGCTTTGGAGGCGTATTCTCCGAAGACGCAAGTTCAAATCCTGTCTCAAGTATATTTTTTTTTAATTTCCATCCTTTAGAAATGACATAAAAAATATTTTTAAAATTTTTTTATTAATATATTTCAGAAGAAAATGAAGACACAATATTATGGACGTTATTAGAAGTGATATGTACAACGCCCTCTGTCGTTAGATCTATAACTAATGATAATTTCAAGAATATAGTCCTGAAAATGATTGGAAAAATAGATAAAATTCCTGTAAGTATTGTTAACGAGGGTTGTTGAATAATGACACGAAGTGTAATTATTAGAACTATATTATTAGAACTTTATTAGTTATTAGAACTATATTCTTTTGATTAATCTAATATAAAAATAGCTATTTCGCGAGTGCGCGAGTGACCGTTGAGACGGCCCGTGGCGGAATAATGTATGACGCGAGCGCACGGCCGTGCGTTAACAAGTATTATTTTTATACTTTTCTTTTTTTATGGCTAACGCAGACCTGGACGGCATGGTAAAGTATTTTAATTTTTACTGCTTTAAAATGATGCCGCGGCATCATTTTAAAGCATAGCAATTTATGTCGTATTTCTGTAACAGTACGGTTGAATTTCCATTAGTAAAAATTAAAATACTTTGCCATGCCGTCCAGGTCTGCGTCGTTAGATGACGAGCTAGAAACACTTACAAATCAAATCAAATCAATTTATTGTGGGCATAGGTAAATAAAGTTCATACATAAAGAATACAGTTCCAATATGTCTTGCGGTTAAGCATACAATAATTAATATATAAAATAATATAGTTACATGCACAATTAATACAAATCTTAGAAATAGCATACAGGGAAATAATGACATCATACATAAAGGGCAAGCGTGTAGCACACGGAATCGACGTGTGTGTATGAAGATGTGTATGATTTAGTTGAAGAAAGAGTATGAATATAAGGCGCCAGTTTACGTATTTTACTTGTGTAATGGGCTATCACGTGGATGTCGACGACCTTTGTGGCGCAATCATGTTCATGCACACAATGATTTTGCATTGAGCAGGAATCGAACCCGAGATCTCTGCGTAGCAGCCGTGTAAAATACCGACTACGCCACAGAGGTCGTCAAAATATTCCTTGCCAGTTCTACAATTTTCAATGTATAAAATCCCTAATAACTATTGTATTATTTACCATTTTCAGGAACCAATACGGACAGACATAAGAGTAGTACAAACATTATTACTATTTCTGAAAGCTGAATATGATATCGCCGATGCAAGTACTAAGTATGGGTGGAAGTTATCTGAAACTGTAAGTACTAATCTACAGGTTGTCCCAAAATCCGACGGTAATCCGAAACCAGGTGATAAGGCAAGTCACGCTGGTTATCAGAAAAATATAAAATAAAATCTAAGTTGCATGGTTGTAAAGTTAAAGGCACTTGTAAAAAAACGCAAAAATTTACAGTTTAAAAAATTAAATAAATATTGCAATAAGTATTAAGTATATCATTTTTCGAATGCGAAATTTAACTGTGGTGGGAGAGAGTTTTTTTTTAGTTTATATAGCGACAGTTGCCTATTCTTTATACAAACATAAACTCACGCCTTATCTCGTCCGGGGTAGGCAGAGACGACAGAACGTCACTTGTCACGATCCTGGCAAACAGCTTGGGCCTCGTCCACATTCATTAAGCGAGTCATACATGCGCGTCGGTTACGAGTGCTCTTTATTTGGCCCTTCTCCAATATGCAACCTATCTGGTCAACATACGTTTATTTCACCTATTCTTTATTTAATTATTAATTCAATCTTTTTTTCTAAATCAATTAAAACTCAATTTTATATTTTTAGTTTAACTTATAGTTTGGAAATAAATTGTAAATTGTTTAGCGTTTCGTGTGTTCTTTTTTAAATAAACCCACTACTGGTTCCTAAAAATATGTATACAGGATATCATAGGTTCCAAATTTTAATGGTTCTTACCGTAGCATAATATTGCGCAAGTGTAACTTAGCTTGAATGTTTTTTTTTAATTAATCTAGTAGAGCAAGATCCTAGAAGTGGCGCTAATGGTCTACGCCTTCTTCTAGGATCGTTTTGCAGTATTATTATTTAATGTGTAATGTGGTGAATAGTACAAATGAATGGCTAACAATAAAATAAGAAGAACATAAGAATTGACAAAAGTATTCTAGATTACAACAATGCTTAACATATAAAATAAAGTTAAGCTTGAATGTTTGCAGTGCACAGATCCGGAGCAGATACAATCGACTCGCACTATGAAACAGGAGCACACCGCTATGGAAAGTGGCGTGCTAGCTGTAGATATATGGACTGAAGTACTGCCTGATCTAAACACTGGTATGTTTTACTTTGTTTATTCAAATTTATATATTACTAGCTGCTGTGAACGCGACTACGTCCGCGATTAAATTTGAAAATAAGTAAAAAAATAATAAAAAAACTTGTTTAATTCACACAAAGTTATCATCATCATTATATCAGCCAAGCGAAGTGAACTGCTGGACATAGGCATTCTCCAAGTATTGCCACATTGTGCGGTCCTGTGCCTCCCTCATCCAACGGCTTCCAGCCGTCCACACCAGCGCTTTTCGGCACGGCAAAGGTCGCCATTCCTGAAACTTTCTGCCCAAACAGCTGTCGGTTTTCCGCGCTATGTGCTCTGCTTGTTGCCACTTTAACTGTTTATGTCGGTTACTTTGGTTCTCTTGATCTCATTTTTGATTCGATCACGCATGGAAACTCCCAACATATCTCTCTCCCTTGGCCTCTGAGAGACCATGAGCCTTCTGAGTAGGTCCATAGGCCCTTAAAATTTGAATTTTTTTTTGTAATAGCTTGATGTTATATAGCCTATAGCCTTCCTCGATATATGATCTATCCAAAACTGAAAACTAAATTCAATTCGAAGAAGTAATTCCTGAGATTAGCGCGTTCAAACAAACAAACAAACTCTTCAGCTTTATATAATAGTATAGAGTATAGATATAGATATATAGATATGGAACTAATAACCTGCCCTACCTGGGCAGGGCACATAGCACGGAGAACTGATGGCCGTTGGGGCAGAAAAGTTCTGGAATGGCGCCCGGCACCGGGAAGCGCAGGGTGGGCAGATCCCTCACACGATGGACCGACGACCTGGTTAGGACGGCGGGAAGTCGATGGATGAGGGAGGCACAGGACCGCGCAGGGTGGAAACGTTTGGAGGAGGGCTATGTCCAGCAGTGGGCGTCCATAGGCTGATATGATGCATGATGGGAATCGAACCCGAAACCTCTGCGTAGCAGCCATGTTATGTAACCTAGTGGTTACATACATGGCGTAGTCGCCACAGAGGTTGTCCAGTAATGGACGTCAATTGGCTGATATGATGATGATTAAACACCATTCTACACGTGTATATATTACCGCGACGTGGGTATGCAATTTATTTAGTGTTCAACCGTACCAAATGAAAAAAAATTTAGCTGGATTTTTTTCTGTCATTGCTAACGTCCATTCAGTGGGCTTACTAATCTGCCATTTGTTGGCAAAAATATATTTAATGTAAAAAAATGTCTATTTATGTATATTTCCAGTAACAAAGAAATCATGCCTCCGCTACAGTATACAACTGGCTGAAGTGTTTATACATCAAATGTTTGTGTTCGGTAAACTAGCACACGGATTACAACTGGCTCATATTTGCTGTAAAGTAGCCGCTTTTATTGGAGAAAAGTGAGTCATTTTTATTTTGAATCGAAATGAGAGTACGACTTTGGCTCATAGCACATAATATAACGTAACGTAAACGGATCGGCACCGCCTCGCCTTTTTCCTCGGTGTCAAACGTCAAAAATCCGATTACGTTACGTTCTATTTCTATTCCGATTAGTGTGCGTTGCAGTAAGGAGTTTCATACAAATAATACTGAACGGCTCGAGTTGATACGGTGACGATCCGTTTACTTTACGTTATATGAGCTACGACACTATAACACAACACCAAACGGCAAAGAAGAACAACTGAAAGAGTGTTCCACAGTTTCATATTCTTGTAAAGAAAACAATTCCCGAACCTTTTACTGTAGTAGAGCATGTGTACTATGCGTTTCAACTAAGAATAGGACTGTCAGAGCGCCATCTTGTTCCGCATTTCTAACGAACTTCATGAATGTTATGTAAGGTAGGAAAAAAATAAACACAAAATTTATTAATTACTACTTTTATATGTTATATAAAATACATTAATTAAATTTTAATTGGAATCCAATTCTTCCACACCACTAATGGCATCATAGCTACGTTCTTCATCCGAATCAGATTCAATGTGAAACAAACGGCAAAATTTTCAATGAAACCGGTTATTTTCGTAAGGTTTTTTATGTTATTGTTTCAATGTAACAAACAAATAAAACAGTTAAAAACGAAGAAACACTTTTTTCGTTGAATAAAACAATCTTTTTCTTCCGCAATGATACGATTTTTTTTGTAGGTCGTACTGAAATGACAGTTGCCACATGAAGTTGGCAGCAAGTGCGATCCTATTCTTATTTGAAACGCATCCCAACTAGCAAAATCAGTTCTTATAGCTATCTTGAAGACTCTCTTATAAGATACTTGTAGCATACTACAAAGCTGGATTTGGGCGCAGTTATAGGAGCAATTATTATCTTATAACCAACTTATAATATGCTTGAGGAAGCGCAATTGCTCCTATAACAATCTGATGTAACACAATTACAAGCACAAATGCTCTTATTAACAATAAAAACAAGTATCTTACTAAAACAATCTTGTTTATAATGCACTAGTAATATACTTAGTTTTTAGTTATAAGTAAAGTTTTAAAAACCGAAGGAGGTAGGTATCTTTTGTTATTTCGGTAGTTAATTGCTCCGAGTTCTTTTGTGATCGGATTAAATAAAACGAATACCGTAACTACACTTTTTCTTATTAAAGTAGTAATATATTGTACCTAGTATTTGTAATGATGTACGTGAACGGAAGTTGGGGGAACTCATTTTTACTGTAAATATCTACCATAATTCGGTTAGATTTACAACGCCCCTCGAAAATTAGCACTTAGTAATAATGTTGTAATAATTTTATTTCATCAATTTATAAGAACATGCGCCATGTTCTAAAATTGCTCTGCATGAAGCGCTTTATAGAATCATTATAGGTAAAATAGTATTTGTAGCAGTTTTAGTACTGATAACTTTCGCCTCCATTTTAAAACAAAATAGGGTTCCCTGAAATAGTACACTAATCTTTGAATTTACTATTTTAGGATTTATTTAATAAGATTCTTGATTTGATGAGATTGTACATGTACCTTAATATTACAAATAGAAATTTTATTTGTTCTAAATTGTGTTTATTTGTTGCTACTATTTGTAATTATTATTTTTGTTTAATCGAAACACTATTTGTTTCCAGGTTATTTTTATAAATATAGTTTAATCTGTAAGATAAAAATGCCTTTCAAAATTATACAGACAATTGAAAAGGGCAACATTGTATTGTCTTGTGTTCCACATCAATGGGAGCGTAATGGAGTTTTGTATTGGCCCAGAAAACAACAACAGTCATATAAGTTACAGAAAGATGAAAGTCTTTCCAATGTTGAACTTCTTCACTTTCTGCGGGGTGGGATAAGGGTGCAAAAATATTCTTGATTGCAGAACCCTCTGTCAGTTTGCTTGAATTTGCACTTAACGAGTTTGGCTGGCTTACTATTTCTATCGGATTTATTCCCGAAGAACCTGGCTTCACTAATTCTTCATAGGTTTTTGTCACGTTTCTTCTGTAACCTCCGCTTCTTTTAAATGTTTCCAATTGTTTAAATCCATTTTTTAACTTATTTTCTCAAGATGAAGAAGTGAACAACATTTCTGATGTTTACTAATAAAGATTTTGATCTAGTAGCTCGTAAGCTTCTTTGATCTTATAGCGCTCTTATATGAGTATAAGAAGAGTTATAAAAGTCTCGAGCAAGAACTATAACGGTGCAATCTTATAGTAATCTCAGAAAAGTACTTTACAATATCTGTTCTACTTACAATATGCTACTACTGGATCAAAATATTATTCAAGATTATTTAGTCTTACTACAAACAATTATAAGAGACTTATGCTTTAAAGTGTCCTATAAGATACTCTTGTAGCTAACTATAAGACTACCATATAAAAACAAAAGCTCTTACGAATACTTACGCTTGTGAAATGCTATTACTAGTAAAAGAAGTCTTGTAAAGGCCATAGGCGTTAGTCTTGTAGCGAACTATAAGACAGATATATAAAAACGGATGCTCTTGAGTATATTATCACTTGTAAAATGCTATTTTAAGTAAAATAGTCTGCAACCAGCTCTTTATAAGAACGTTATTAGTAGAGGTAGACTTATAATCAATCGTTATAGGATTACTTTGCTTGTTGGGATAGTATAGGGCTAATTTTCCGTCAATTAACGTTCCTAACAGACAGTATTTATGGATGTAATCTCGCAATACAGATTATGACAGTTGGTAAAGAGATTGTTAACTTGTAGTCCATAAGTCGCATTTTACGACACATTCCGATGTCACTTCCATGCCTTTAAATAATATATTATTTATATTTTCAGAGAGATATACTTAAGAAACGCAGGCGTGTTGGCATATCATATAGAAGTACCTAATGTTATAGACAATGTATTGACGACGGCATACCAAGTGTGCTCTGCAGTGGCCCAGAGTTATGAGTACATCGAGACTTATATTACTTTCTTGTGTTGTCTTTCTGTAAGTATTTGATATTATTTATAATTATTATATAACATTCTTAATCGTTCTATGGGTTGCCTGCCAATTCGAAAGGAGGAAGATTTTGGGGATGGCCCAAAAAATGAGAGGATGACCTTGATTCTTTTGAAAATAATTAGCAAACAAATGCATCAGATATGGAAGGAATTTGTGATGCATTAGGACAGGATATTTAAGATAATTTATCTCTTAAAATATAGAATGCCTGTGTCATTGAAGTAATTGAATTGCCTCTGGTCTTGAAGTCTACTTTTTAATAAAAAAAATATTATTTACACATGTTATCTTCAATGATAAAGAGCATATATTAATGCCAGCCCACGTGTTTCCTTCAAACTACGATCCTGTTTCTTTCAAGCGTGGCGTGAAAAAGCATCTTCTGAAGCCGCCATACTGGAGACATTCATGCCTCTACAAATATTGTAGCTGGCATGGTGCTCGTCATTCTTGGACTCTATTGGATGCTTAACATCAGGCACCATAGACATTTAAAAAAATAAAATATCATTTTTTTTATTATATTACAGATATATAACTTCCGCTGTGGAAATGTACCGTTAGCACTAAAACTAGTACAGTTTGCTCAAGTTAGAACATTACAAGCATATGAGAAACAGCCTGATATTAACTGTAAGTGGTACTTTTATTTATTTATGTTAGTAATAACCTCTCATCTGTCTATCAAAATCATATACTTAACAGTTAATTACTCCAGCAAAGAAAGAAAATTTAACGTAAAACCATCATTATGTTATGTGCAGAGGTCGGAATTAGGTAGAGTTATTCATGTACTTACACTGATTTCATACAGCGAAAGAATAAAGTGGATATGCTTCAAATCCCGGGATTAATTAAAAAAATAGAAAAATATCCCACGATTTAAATAAAAAGTTACATATTTACTTTTACACACTTTAAACTACTTACTGCACGCGCGACGTTGCCACACTTACATCAATGACATCGGATGCTCGAAGTTGCAAAATTTGAACAAAAGGAAACAATAGCGGTAATGCGGAACACTGAGATTGTATCTCTTTCTAACGCATTCAAACTATATCTTAGCAATAAATCGGTTTATTGACACAGCTCATTCGCTTACCTCGGTTCGTCGAATGCGCACACGTGTTTACTATTGTGTTTTGTGTGGTGAATCCTGTTTTACCCTGGATTGTTTACTGGATTCTGGACTCTACTTAATACGACTATTTCGGCACGCATTAACGGACTTTGATTTGGCCTTACTGTATTGGACGATTGGATATTTGAAGTTGGTGATATACTTGGTAAGTTTATTGTTCATATTTATATTAAATGTCCTTTACATTAGATTTTCCCAATGTAGAATGTTTGTTATATTGTCATAAAATCGGTGTTGTTTAACTCAAGATGTTCTTTGATACAATTAAAATAAAGTAGCAATGATTTCAAATGCTACTGAAGAAGCTTAACATACGGGACTCTTTTTTTAATTGCTTTAATTGACTATATGGTTAACGATTGGAATTAATTTTTCTGGTAATCTTTTACAGATTTTCTTTTTAGGTTTAAACTGATTAATTATTAATTAATGTGTTTATGTGATTATTACGGAAACCTGTCCTACTCGAGCGTTCTTGTATGTACTTCTGGAACAAGCGTTTATAGTATTTATATTAAATAGTGACAATTACTACATATCGAATGGGAAAAAACGTTTATAATAGGACGAATATCCCTTTGACCACTTACATTAAGGTGAAGAGTACGCAGAACTAGCGTCACTAATTTATTTCTTTACGTAACTCCTAAATCAGCTCAATTTTCAGTAATTGAAAGCCCAGTGGCACCAGAAAACATATCTAAAGTTTAATAAAACTCTATATACAATTTTTCGATTTGTATTTTATCCACAAAACAGGTTTACGCCCAAAGTAGCTTCTTTCCCCAAAGACTGAGCGAAAAGGAGTGTACAGTGAATCAATAAGCATTATTTATCGGTGTTTTTTAGTGCCCTTGCGCTTACTAAGTAGAAGCAGACACTTTAAATTTATACGTAATGTATGTTACTATAGTTGCTATAACAATAAATCTATATCTAAATATATAAAAATGAAACCCGTTTTCCGTTTTCACGGCATCACGCGTGAACGGCTGGACCGATTTCACTAATTCTTTTTTTGTTGTATTTGTTATTATTAGGAGAAGGTTCTTAGGTAGGTGTAGGGTAGGTTGTTGGGTAAGGGTAGGACAACGCGTGAACGAAGTCGCGCCGGGCCAACTAGTATAGTATAAAACAAAGTACCTACGCTTCCCGCCGTCTGTCTCTTTGTATGAATTTATGCACGCTTAGATCTTTTAAACTACGCAACTGTTGTGACCTATCTCTCACATACTTACAAACACATGCATACGGTTTTCTAAGATTGACTATTATTTTGCTCCAGATTAAAAATATTACCATGGCGCAGAGTTCAATCAAAGAAGCCACCATCAACAAGTGGATCAAAGATAATCCGGAGCTATTTTACGACCATGCAAGTGGATTAATTTACTGTTCCAAATGCGAAGCACATTTGAGTGCGACTCGTCAAAGTAACGTCAAAAGACATGTAGAAGGAGCAGTACATAAAGGCACGAAGAAAGAGCGCCACATTCCTTTAGAATTTTACTTCGACTTAATCGAATTTATGATTCTTTGTAACATACCGTGGTCCCAACTGAGCAACAACGCATTTAAAACATTTTTTCAAAAGTACATTTGTTGCAATTGCAAAAATATTACTCTACCTAGTGAATCCTTATTGAGAAAAGTTTACCTGGATCAGCTTTTTAAAATCAAAATACAAGAGATGCAAAGTAAGATTGTAGATAAAAAGCTATGGCTTTCAGTAGACGAAACTACGGATTTCTTAGGACGAGCTGTGGTACATTTGTTGGTGAGACCATTAGAACTTAGTAGGAACCATCGGCCTTACTTAGTGGCATGTAAAATGCTAGACACTGTAAATGGAACAACGATATCACAATTTGTTCAAGATTCTTTAAAAAATATGTGGGGAAGTTCATTTGAGAGCAAACTAGATAACGTTAGAATGTTATGTACAGACAGTGTGGCATACATGATATCAGCTGGTAGAATGTTAAAATCAACTTTTCCTAAAATGTTGCATTTCACATGTTTAGCCCATGCTCTAAATCTTGTTGCGGGGCAGATTAGAAAGGAGAATCCTAATGTCGATAGTTTAATTTCAAATTTGAAAAAAGTTTTTTTGAAGGCACCAAAAAGAATTAAAATCTTTAAAGAAATGTGTCCGGATTTACCTTTACCTCCTGCACCTGTAATTACCAGATGGGGTACTTGGCTTGATGCAGCATTTTATTACGCTAAGCATTTCGATGAAATTAAATCTGTATTGTCGGTGCTGAATGGTCAAGAGGCAAAATCAATAGAGAATAGTTTAAACATTTTTAATAATAACGACAACATTAAAGATGATTTGTCTCGTATTTACGAAAATTTTTCAATTATACCAACAGCTTTGACATCTCTTCAGAAATCCGATCTTTCTCTAATGGAATCATTTGAAATATTTGATGCAGTGAGATTAGCTTTGATATGGGCAAATTGCGAGAGCTTAAAAGATAAAATGGAAAAAGTCATGGATAGGAATCCTGATTTGGACATTATCAGAAATATAGCAGAAAAAATTTCTTCCTGCACTAATGATGACGAGGAGGAGGAATTGTATAAATTTGCTAACCTCACCTCAGTTGACGTAGAGCGATCTTTTTCAATGTACAAATGGATTTTAGACGTTCGGAGAAATTCATAGAAGCCAGAAAATATTGAAAAGCTAATGGTCATATATTTTAATTCTCACAAAAGTTATACAGAGTCGGAAGCGAACACTTCAAATTTTACTGGTAATGAATCTGACAAGGAAAATGATTCCGATGGGCCGTTTGAATAAGGAAAACTTCCCGAAATAGGCTTATGAGAATTTGCTTAAGACTATTAATAATTTGTATTGTAAATTAATGTAAACTAATAAAAACTGTATGTTAATAAATTATCTTTGTTTTATTGGTCTAATTCTGAGGTTTTTATTATTATTTATTTGTTTGCTGGCCACACGGGATTGTCCATTAGAAATCCCGGGATTATTCATCAGAAATCCCGGGAAGGTCCACATTAATATCAACATTTCGATGCAAGTACATAAATAACTCTACCTAATTCCGACCTCTGGTTATGTGTCACAGGTGACATTTGATGTCGTGACTCGATTTTTTGTGACAAAATATTCCGACTCTGCTGATAAAAATGTAAGTATATCCTTTTTCTACATTGAAAAACTAATTTCGTTAGTTTTATTATGAAATTAGACAATTTTTCCGTTCCCTAATAGTGCAAGTGTCATAAAAGAGATATTTTGTTACACAGATACAGTTGTTCAAACATTAGTGGGTCGATAACGACCCTTTGGGCATATGTGTGCGTGTGGTTAACACAAATGAAATCATCAAAGTGTTAGAAATTTTGGACTGTCATGAGAAAATATTGGGTGCTGATATATTTATTGATGCTCCGGGGGACGGCAGAGTATCTGACGGTGATTCTGAAGCTGAATATGATGTAATTTTTATCATATATCGCGTAGAAAGCTACTCGCACCTGCGAGTTGAACATTGAGACGTTCAGTTGCTAATGAAACTGTGTCCAGCGACAATGACAAACCAGAGACGCCCTTGCCATTAGATCAAATAAGTCGTGGAAGAGTACATGGCAGAGCACGTAGAATAGGACGTGGGAGAGGGAGAGGAACAGTTACTCAACATCAAGTGGGTGGAGATCACACTTGGGCAAAAAGAGATATTTTCAGTAACAATCTTGGGTAGATCACACCTCTGCCTAGGTATGTTACTACCTTGTGTGAAAATAGTGACCGCTTAGAACAGCGATGAATCCTTGGTGCCGTATTACGGTAGATATGGTTGCACACGGCATATAAAAAGAAAACTTGGTCGGTTTTGAAATGTGCATTGCTACGACGAGGTTAGGCTACTGCTTATGTGCTGATCCTTTACCAAGGGCTACTGCTTATGTGCTGATCCTTTACCAACAAATTGATTACCAAGGTTCAAGCCGAGTTTACTAACTATTAGTTTTATGTCACACTGTTGCCAATATTGAGGCGACATTGACACGTTAGAATTTCGCGAATCTATTGCCTGCACTTTGTTTCAAAATTACGAAGCTGTTAGCCGTAAACCTGGATCCACAAGAAAGATCCAAACTAGTGTGCCTTATGCGGTGCAAAATCCCTAAGCGGAGCATATGATATGAAAGGCTCAGTAAGGCTTCGCTGTGCTATGTGCAAAAATAAAACTATAATTACATGAAGTAAATTTGGTGTTAATTAACATGCAAAATGCTTTTCTCAATTTCATTCATAATTACACACATCAAAAAAGTCTAAGCAACATGCATGATATTACAAATTTACCATTTATATTAATTTATTTTACCATTTATTTTAATTATAACGTTGTATTTTATTTTTAAAATAATATTTTTAGGGTTCTATGATGTAAAAATAACAGCTGTTTTCTTTATAAGTTCTTTTAATAACAGAAATTAACAATATTAGAATATACAGGTACATAAGAAACTAAACTTTTTTTTTACAAATTGAAATTTCTTAAGAAAATGAATTTATTGTGAAAGAATAGGACAATTTAATACAAAGTATGGCCTCCTCTGCTATTCAGAACTTGTCGGCAACGATTATTCATTGAATTAATGAGACTGTTTATGTCATCTTGCGGTATTCGCTCCCAATGGAATTGTAGCAAATCCTTCAGCTGTTGGGTTGTTGTCACTCCGTCCAAGTCCTTCAAAACACGTCTCTGGAGCATGTCCCATGCGTGCTCGATGGGGTTGAGGTCTGGCGATTGTGCAGGCCAGGGCAATACCTGGATGTTCTCCGTTGCCAAGTATTCACTGGTTCGCCGAGCTGTATGTGAACGCGCATTGTCATGCATTAACGTAAAATCGGAGCCAAAGGTTTGTGCAAATGGATGGACATAAGGTCTGAGAATATCCTCAACGTAATTTTCAGCGTTCATGTTTCCATTTACAAAAACGAGCTCAGTTCGCCTGTTCTTCATAATACCCGCCCATACCATAACTGTTGAGCCGCTGTATGGATGAACTTCCTGAACGCACCTGAGTCTTTCAGTATTTCCGGGTCGACGGTACACTCGCACCCTTCTTGTATCAGGCCTAAACCCGAATCGCGACTCATCGGAAAACATAATTTTATCCCATTGTTCCTGGGTCCATGTTATGCGTTCTCTACACCATTCATTTCGACGAGCGCGATTCCCGTGACGTATCGGTGGGCACCTGATAGGGCGTCGAGCTCGTAGGCCGTACTCATGCAGTCGATTTCGCACAGTTTGGGGACTTACATCAACACCACTTGAATTTTGTAGCCTCAAACTTATCTCTCGAGCGGTTAACATCGGCTGGCGTCTTGCAGTCAGTTGTATGTACCGGTCTTGCCGAGTGGTTGTACTCCTTTTACGGCCTGGATGCTGTTCAGCGGGTTCCCCTGTATTATTGTAGCGCTGCCAAAGACGACAAATAACACTTCTATGAATACCAAAATGTCGAGATACCTGAGATTGATTACTTCCCGCTTGCAACATCCCTACAGCTCTTTGCATTTCATCTGCCGTCAAATGACGTCGCTCCATGACGTAAAGAATATCTAACAATTCAATTTTGTCGCCAACTGTATTTAAATGGTTGGTAAAATTATAAAATCAAGACTAAAACGTATCAATTAACATGCACTCAAATTCAAACAAATTCGCAGTCATTTGAATTTTATGAAAAAAAACAAAACATAATCGAAATTTTTTTACCTATACACTTGAAGTTTACTTACCTATACACTTTGAGTGAGTAAATACTTAGAAATTAATTAATATAAATGGTAAATTTGTAATATCATGCATGTTGCTTAGACTTTTTTGATGTGTGTATTTGTTTAATTGTTACATTTTCTTGTCTAAATAAATATTTGAGAATATAATGGCATTTGTTTACATTATATCATTTAAGTACCACATTGGACCAGGGGTCGTTTTCGACCCATTAAAAAAAACAGCCTTCTGGCACTGCTACCTGAAAATTTCACTTAACATCTTTATAATACCCCTTTAGGTACTCACATATCCAAAAATAAAAGATTTCTGAGAAAAAAATAGTTCTGGGCATATATGGGCTGAGCATGTTATGTTAAAAATTACTAATCCTTACATATGTATTCTGATTCCAGTGGATCTAGCGGTAGGCAGACTTCTTGAAGCTCAGAGCCTGGTCTGCAAAGATACAGGACCGAGTATCATGTCGGCTGTCAACGGATTGCAGAGGCATTATCTAGCTGTTGTTAATAATGGTAAGATTATTTTATTAATGTGTTAGAATATTGTGTTATTTCTCACTTATTAATATAATGCCATCTAGTCCCAAACTAACCATAGCTAGAATTATATGTATTTAGTTTTCGGTGACCACGATTGGTGTGATTCAATCAAAACGTTAAGAAACATAAATTGTCTTACTACTACTTCAAAGTGTAAGCAACCCGTTTAATTACTTACAAATAAGAATATTATTATCGTCTTTACAGGTACAAACTGGCTCACACGTCGCTTACGAGCTTGTATATCTCGCTCGCACGTGTGTAGGTCCGGCGTGACGTGTGCTCACACGTGGCGAGCCCTCGCGCTGTGGAGGAGGGCGCGGGGTGCGGGGGTACACGCTAGAGGGGCGGGGGGGAAGGCGAGAGGACTAGCTGCTTCCCTACATACGTGTGATAGGATGCATGTGCAGGTGAGATGCTGTTGTGTTATTATAACGTACTATTAAAATCCATCTTGACGACCTCTGTGGCGTAGTGGTTATATAACATGACTGCTACGCAGAGGTCTCGGGTTCGATTCCCGCTCAAAGCAAATATTTGTATGCATGAACATGATTGTTTGCATTGGTCTGGGTGCTTTCAATGTATAATATAAATGTATTTACAAAAAAACACATAGTATAGACAAGCTTTGCTTAGTTTGGGACTAGATGGCGTTGTGTGAATGTGTGAGGAATATTTATTTATTTATTTTCTTTACTAGTCAATGCCAGATTAGACCAATTTCAGGCCAAATGTCCCCTACATTAAGACAGGCAGCAGTAGCTCATTTAATCTGTCACCTCATTTTATGTCCAATATCTTACTCCAGTCACAAACCTCTTTTTTCCTGTATAAATCGTTTTTTTACGGAGGAATGAGATGACATCCATCCATCCATCCATATCAGCCTATGGACGTCCACTGATGGACATAGGCCTTCTCCAAAAGTTTCCACTCTGCGCGGTCTTGTGCCTCCCTCATCCATCGGCTTCCCGCCGTCCTAACCAGGTCGTCGGTCCACCGTGTGAAGGCAATTAAATATTCTGATTATAGGATATGCCGCTATTGAAATTTAAAAACTTTTTACTTGTAATACAAATCCATTCAATATAACTCATAAGCATAAAGCATTTGTTTAAATGAATAATTTACTATATTTCTTGACATGGCTTCAGCATTCGACTTTTTACCACATGATACACCTGCTTTTTAAAAACAAGTTAAATAATATTATAGGATGGCATCAAACTAAATCGCCCCTAAACTAAAGTAACTGTACATAATTTGTGAACTTATACTTGAAAAGAAGTAGAACTTAAAAAAAATGCCTAACAATATTTAATTTATAAATAAGGTGTACTTCAGGGCAACGTCTTGATCCCTTGTTCTACAGAAATAAGTAACTTCATATAATAAGACATGATAGCTGTTTTGATTACCCTAATGAGACCTAATTAAAATTCATTACTTTACACAATAATTTTCATTTTACAGAAACGAATTTAGGTGCATCCATACTTTTTTTTCTTTTTTTTTTTCTCCTATGGGAGATGACAGAGTATTTAGCGCTATGTATTCTCGATCCAAATAAATAATTATTCCTTACCTTGCATCATCTAACCAATACTTACATATTTATTATTTCTTCCCACAGGTAACAATAGAAAACCGTCTAAAATACATAATAGGACTATCATCCGAACGCACAACATCAGTCAACGAGCCAAAAATCAAACTATTTGCCCCTAAACAAGACCTAGAGGTGATGTTAGAAAGTCAACCTATCCAATCATTGAGTCCAACGAGAAATTACGTCCAAATCCCTGGACATCAAACCCCGGACTTCTTGAAACATAATAACTGCAATTGTTATGCTTGTGATAATATAAACTGCACGATTATTTCTTACATTATCGGAGGACTTGAATCTTCAATGTATTTCAGGGCAGAGGAAACGGAAATCGCTCAGAATTACTTTAATGGGGTCATAGCTAGCTTTGATTTGTTTAATAATAAACTAAAATATCTTTTAAATAAATATAAAGATGACGGTTTTGAAAAATTTGTTGTCGATCACGTTAAAAGATATTATGAAGAAGATTTTAAAGTAGTTAAGTTGGAAATTTTGATTGAAGCTACTTATTTCGAGCTTAGAAATAAGAATTTTTATAAAGCTGATGATTTTTTGGTTACTATACATGAAATTTTACAAGATTTGAAGAACGCAGATGGTTATTTACATAATGAAGTATTGAATTTAATGATCGCTTCCGCTAAATTAAGGAACTTTAGTGTTAGGAAGGAAGTTAGCCTTGAAACTGAATTCGAAAATCTGAAATTAAGCCCGAAAGATGAAATTCCCAAAACGCCGATATCTAAACCTAAAATAGCAGAAGAACCATCTAAAAAAATTACCGTAAAAGACGATGAAATACCTAAAAAACGTAAAGTTATTAAACTTAATCTAGACGAAGCCAGTTCCGACGAGAAAGACAAAGAAAAACCGAAAACAAGAAAACCGGAGTTCAAAATACCTATACCGGTTACTTCCAAACACGTTTTGGAAACTATTACACCTAGATCGATAAGAAAACCAGAGATTACCGTGACCGATACATCTAAAACTCCAAAAACCGATAAATTACCGGAGTTTTTCACTCCACAATCAACTCCGGAACAATTTTTCACACCAATGAACACGATAAAAACTTATTCTAAAAGTAATTTAAGAAGAGGTATAGTGAAAAACTTGGAAGAAGAGTTTTCTACTCCTCTTGGGAAGGAAGTAAAGAAAGAGAAAGTTCAGGAAGTTCCCTCTAGGTCTACCAGGAAAGTGGAAAAGGACAGGAATCTTCGAAGAGCGACAAGTCCAGGGAAACTCGTCGATACTAAGACCAGAACTCGGCGTCTAAGACAACCTAAACTAAATGAATGAATTGTAATAAATAATTTAATGTAAACTTTGTCTTTTTATTCCTTTTCACAAAACATTCATCATAACAGCCCATTAATGTTCCACTGCAGGGACAGGCCTCCTCCCATGACGGAGGGATACTTGGCCTACTAATTCCACACTGGCCTATATAGAGTTTAATTTCAAGTTTGCCTTCTTTTTATTTCATGAAGATAATAATCACGGATAGTCCTTTAGTCGTTTTTTACGACACCCATGGGATGAGATAGGGTGGTGACATATTGTATTCTTACTCCGTCACCACGCGAAGTAAGAATCGTGTACAAAAAACAGTACCTAGCGGTAAATATTATACATCGACTTTTGTAAAAAGACAATCGTTAAATTTCGGCTTCGTAGAGCGTCATCTCTGTCGCACGAAATACAAACAGTCTGGTATCTATTAGCAACTGTTAAGGGTACGCATTAAACAGACACGAACTTGCTAGTGGGCGCGGAGCCTAAAAGATTGTTGCCGGAAACGTCCACGCTAATATTGTCCAAAATAAGTTTGGGACGTAATACACGTACAAAAAATATTAAAATAAAAATAAATACTATTTGATAATAAATTATCAAATGAAGGAGCAATTAACTTTCTCCGTGTGTATGGAGTTGCGACTGGCATGCGTACCCCAAATACAAATTATGATTTGATAGTGTGCGACAGAGATGACGCTCTACGAAGCCGAAATTAACCGATAGTCTTTTTCCACAGGTCGATGTGCAATATATACGGCCGGGTAGGTACTGTAGATTGAAGTAAACGGATAGAATCCGAAATAGACAATAATACGCTCCTTTTCCGTGTGGTGACGGAGTAAGAATAGTGTGTCACCACCCAAGCTCATCCCATGGGTGTCGTAAAAACCGACTAAGGGACTATCCGTCAATATTATCTTTACAAAATAAAAAGAAGGCGAAGTATCCCTCCGTCCCTCGAGGAGGCCCGTCCCTGCAGTGGGACATTAATGGACTGTTATGATGATGACGCTCCTAGAGACAGATTTGCTTTCGAAAAAAAATCGATTAACGATTAAAAATTTTTGATTTAATTTATTTTAAAAAGAGAATCACCAAAAATGTATGGAGCTTGGTCCAAATATCCACCACTAACGAGACCTATGTAACATAATAGTCTACTAAATACTGAGTCATTATAACTAGACCGCAACCAAAAATATGCTGTCTGTTAAAAGTTATGACTGAATGAAAAGTCATACTATTTACCTTTTTATGCAAAAAATATAGTGAATATCATTCTGTCCGTTGGATATTTTGAACTAATCTACGCATGTCGAGTCATGCCGCTTAGTGTCGAAGGCCCGGAAGAAAGAAAACACAAGAATTCTGCACAATATTTTTTTTATTTGTGTTAGAGTTTAATATAAAACTCACGCGATTAAAAATGAACATTATTTATGTCAGCCTTCATCAACAATGATATTGTTTAGATTAGCAGCTGGAAGCCTAATCCTGGGTTGGTGTCTTGCCCACCCAAAGTACCAAACAATTACCATTACATGGGCACAGCATCCCACAGTTCGCATGCCAGATAAACATGAACAATAATAGTTAGAACTTGTTTCTCCTGTGTATCATTACATACGTATAATACAATCTTGCACGCACGTGTCTGGATTGAATTATTGCGCGTAGCAACAAAGCATGTTCAGGTTCTATGCCAAATTCAACAATATTATTAAAAACACCGTCTCTTGCTACTTCAATGTGATATATGCCATTGCGTATATAGTCACCATAGTAGCTACGCGCAAGTTTTACATGTTATGTCCCAAGCAACACATGAAATGCATTTATAAGTGCAGCGGCCACCCGGAAATCGTACTGTGGCTCATGGCGCGATTAAAAAACTCTTGTCTAAAGAGTCGATAATCGCGTTTGAACCGTCAGTTGACGACTTCGACGATCCAGCGACAAATCGTCACTGCGCGATTTTTATTTGCCTCTAACGCCGATAGCTGGTCTTCACCACGCTGTTTGCTTATATCTCCAGCTTGCGTGGTGTTACCGATGAATCATCATTATCGGCGCATACAGAGTAGCTACCTACTTGTGCACAATTACAATGGATTTTAAATAACTAATCAAGTAAAACAAAATTAAAATATTGATACTTTTCATATAGTCGTAACTTTTTACTGACAGCATATTTTTTTTTGGTGTGATACTGAAAAATACTCTCTACTAAGTGGACTATAAGTCAACATAGGTCTCGTTAGTGGTGGACATTTGGACCACTATTGGTCATTCTCCTATAAGATTTAATTTGATATTGTTTAATTTAGATGTACACTAGTCAATTGAACAATTTCTGTCGTCAGATAATGTAAGAGTATATTTCTTTTAGGAAACTGTAGGTCTGTTTCATATGTAATTATGTATGTTATTTTTGTATAACTGTATGACCGTTTGTTTCTAAATACTTAAATAAAATAAAAAAATAACATCATTCTCCTGCCCTTATCCCAATTTTTTTTAAGGTCGCCGCAGCATGTCTTCTTCTTCCACATGCTGCTAAAAGTTTTGGCTATATTATACAGCCGGCCACCTGCCTGACGTCAACCCTCCTTGGGAATGCTGTTGTTGGTGGTTTACTCCCCACCAGCCTTTCACCATATGGCTATATTTATATTTTGTTTGACCAACTTTGCAGTATGATTGAATATACACACCTCAACAAAGTCTAGGGATATTTGGTATTTACTCAATTAACTTCAAAATTATTGAAGATAGCATACAACATGTTTATATTTTTATAAAGACAATTTATCAGGCTACAATCTAGAATTAAATAAAAGAATTATTTTTGCATAAATAATTTTTTATTCAAATAAATAAAAAACTTGGAAAATTAGTAAAACTAACAATGAATGTGTTTCTTAAGCAAAAGTGAAAATAAGCAAAAATTTATCTGTTTTTAATTGTTATGTGGGTAATCAGTAGTCAGCATATTAAAAAAACCGTAAATAACGGTCCTGCAATGGTTTTTCATGCTTTTATTATGTTATCCAAGTCTTGGTGCGGTATATTGTTCCAGGTCCGACTAGGATGCAAAAAAAGTTGCTCTTCCAGGAAAAGTCCCTCTTCCTCTTATCCAGGAAAAATCATCAAAACCCTTCTTTTGAACATGTCCTACGCGTATTTTATGGTTTTGAGTCTAACGGATTGAGTGGTTCAGCATAAAATCGATACTTCGTGCTCCTGCAACCAGCTTGTCACACTCTCGCTTTATGCAAACGGGTATTATTGTCCATGAACTTGAACATTTGGCCCAATTGAAGTCTACGGAGGTAGATTATTAATACTAGCACCTCGTTAAGTTATTTTTAAGCCGTCATGGTGTTTCTGATCAAAACGCGCTCTGTTCTTTGACCGATACAAATTCTCGTCCAAACCATAATTTGTTCTATCGTGGTATGAATAGATTTCTTGAGGATGTTGTAGACGGCTATCACAACCAGGAACTCGCCAAGCACATTCTCTACGTGAATCCGATCGGAAACCGAACCGGGACTCATGTGTAAACACTACTACAGATCACAGGTTATCTTTGCAGAGCAAATGTTCACGAGCCCAGTCTAGTCGTCGTGCGCGATTCGCTCGGCGTAGTGCTGGAGTATAAAGCGGTATGTATGAGAGCATAAAGGTGAGCTTCCTGCCGACTTCTTCTGACAGTTTGGTCACCCGCAAGAGGCTCCACCAAGAGCTGGAGCCTCTACACCAGCTGCATGGTAGTAACATTTGGATGTCTTTTCGCGGGAACTTGCAAAAATCGATCATGTCGTTAAGTGGTGATAGACTTTTTGCTGTGGTATATTTCAGCTACTTCACCAGTAGCACGATAACGTGACCATAACCCTGATTTCATATTTTGTATTGTTCTAATCTCTTCAGCAATACTCCGCTTAGTACCCGCAGCTAGGAGCATGCCTACTGCCCATAACATTTTCTCTCTGATGAAATGGCGCCGCTGCTTGATGCACACAATATCATTCATTCGAAATAAACGTTTAAATTGTTATATGTATAACTTAAATTTTACACAAAAAAGCAGTCAAAACTTACTCTTGGTAAATGAAATTTTCGAACTTGACTACGTTTAAGCCGCGTAAATCTTTTATTTTTAATTTTATTTTCCAAATTCAAATTTAGAATGGTTGAAAAAGGTTAACAAAGTAAGTTTTCATCAAAAGAATAAAAAAAAAACAAAATTACAGACCAAATTTTTTAAGTTTCACAACTTTATACAAAATATCCCTAGACTTTGTTGATGTGTGTATGTAATTCATACACTTTCTACATTTTTTATAGCATCTAACATCCTTTTTCCCACAGAACATTAAAATACATTAGAAAGGCGAAGTAGGCGGGGCTCGCGCGCCTCAACTGTGAGCAAACGCTCATAGTTTGTTTCGAAAGCGACGCATCCCCGCGTAGTCGTCCGCGGACTTTCATGGAGTGCGTATCAGCGTGAAAAAGTTTAGAAAGCGTCAAAAAATGCCGAGTTGTGCTATTATTACTTGCAAAGCAAGAAGCCAAGTGTCAAGTATGACAAAAGAAGGAATTTCATTCCACCACAAATTTAGACTCACCTAAATTTCTTGATTTTATGACAATATTTACGAAAAACTGATTTTGGCAACAGAAATCATAATATTGCATTGTTTTTATTCATTGCCGGCATTGTTTGCTATGCAACCTTAGTTTCGCCTATTCGAAAAGCAATGCATAACGCCACGCGCGCTTTCCACTGATACATCCGACCGCAGTGATGTACCTCAACAGCGCTCTTTATCGATAAATTTTATTCATTAGATTTTTCTGATTATAATTTATTTATGGTTCATTTCATTTGAGTAAATGCATATCAATTTATTTTTATGGAGAATATTGTTTTATTTAATTACCCTTAAATTCCAAGAACAAAATTTCTTACCTATTAAAATAGTATTTCTTCAAATATTTATTTAATATTCATTTAAAAATTTTACTTTTACTACTGTAATTTACAGTCACTCGTTTTATTACTAAGTACTTACTCTTTATTTTTGTTCGAGTGTATATAATTGACGTAACCTCCTACTTTTTGAAGTCGGTAAAAACGGTCTTGACTTTTCCATACGAAAATAGATTATTATTAATTTAGTTTCAGATCTTCTTCTTATCTTCCTCTCCTCCTTTTCGGGGACCCTCCCGGCTGCACTTCGACCCCATCGGATCTTTTGTGCCGGTCCCCCGTTCACCACCCCACAGCTTCCTCAATCACCTTCGCGAAGGAGATAAGTAAGCCTAGCGGCAGCTTGTCGAAGTCACTAGGGGTAGGATATCCCACTCCTAGTAGCTTCATCCTTTGTCTGGTGAGGGCTTCGCAGTTGCACATCAGATGTTCCACTGTTTCGTCTTCCTCACCGCACGCTCTGCACTGGTTGGTGCCTGATAGTCCCATCTTCATCAACAAGTCGTTGACGGGAAGGTGACCTGTAAACATACCGATTATTAGTCGGATATGTCTGCGGCTTAGGTGCCACAGTTTTGTGGACCTGCCCGGATTTACTCCTTCAATAAAGAGCTTTGAGTGCCTCATGCCAGTCGACAACTGCCACTCTGTTGAGTGTTGCTGTCTTGTCTGATCATTGACGGCCATTAGGAACGTACCTTTTGAAAGACCTACGCATGGTTCCGGTCCGCCGAAACACCTGCTCGAGCCTTCCCTTGCAAGTTCATCGGCTCTTTCGTTGCCGACATAACCTTCGTGTCCTGGGATCCATACCAGTCTCACCTTGTTCGTTTTGCCAAGCCTGTTTAGGGCCTGGATACCATTTTTGACTAGTTTGGAGGTGACCCTCGGTGCCGTTAGGGCTTTGAGTGCCGCCTGACTGTCGCTGAGAATATAGATAGTTTCGTTGTTCACTCCACTGTCTATGTTCTCCTGTGCGCATGCTGTAATCGCGTAGGTCTCAGCTTGGAAGACTGTCGCATACTTACCCATGCTTGTGCTACTACCGTAGTCTTTAGTATAAATACCTGCTCCGGTACCCGTGCTCGTCTTCGATCCGTCCGTGTACCATATCTTACCCTTACCCTCTGGTGGTTCGAGTCCTTCTGACCATTCAGATCTTTTGGGAATAAGGATCCTGAATCGTCTTTCGAAGATGTAACTTGCTGGCATCTGGTCGCCACACATGTTGATTGCATCTTCCACTTGCCTGGATAATGTTGGCTTTGCATGTCTCGTGCTAGTGCCTCTGTCGCACCATAGCCCAAGACCTTCTAGTCTGTAGAGTGCCCTTACTGCCTCAGACTGAACCATCAGGTGCAGTGGTGTTAAATTTAGTAGGACCTCCATTGCAACGGTTGGGGTGGTCCGAAACGCACCCGTCATTGCAACGCAGGTCAACCTTTGAAGTTTTAGTAGGCCCTCCCTGCATGTGCCAAGGTTCGTCCTCGGCCACCATGCCAGACTTCCGTACAGCACTATAGGTCTGACCATCATCGTGTACACCCACAGCATGATTTTGGGTTTTAACCCCCATGTCTTACCATATGCAGATCTACACATGCCAAACACTCTGTGTGCCTTTGCTGTTGCCGACTCTACGTGCTCCTTCCAGGTTAGTTTATTGTCTAGGATGAGTCCAAGATACTTTACCTGCTCTGAGATCATTAGATCCTGATTGAAGAGACTCAGATTTATTGAGTTGTTGATGTTTCTCTTCCTTGTAAACGGTACTACCACCGTCTTGCTCGGGTTGATCGAGAGTTGTTGCCTACCGCACCATCGCTCTACCCGCCCCAGCATCTCTCTCATGATCTCCGTTATTGTTTTCGGGAATATCCCGTTAATCAGAATAACCAGATCATCAGCATATCCTACGGTCCTGACTGGTCCGCTGTTGAGTTCCTCCAGGAGAGAGTCCACCACCATGTTCCATAGTAGCGGTGATAGTACCCCCCCCTGTGGGCATCCCTTGGTGGCAGTGATGGTTAGCTGTTCTCCTAGTAGAGTTGTTGTCATCGTTCTGCCGTTCAGCATGTTCCCTATCCATTCACAAATGGTCGGGTCAATGCCATGTCTTGAGGACGCTTCCTTAATCGCAACGTATGATGTTCGATCGAAGGCGCCCTCTATGTCTAGAAATGCTGCTAGACATATTTCTTTGCATTCAATTGCCTTTTCCGCTCTGTCTACTACCAGATGAATCGCCGTTTCTGTAGATTTTCCAGGTTGGTAAGCACATTGCATTCTGTGAAGTGGAAACCTGCGTAGCGGTCCATCGCGGATGTGTCTGTCGATCATTTTTTCCAAAGTTTTTAGAAAGAAGGATGTCAGACTAATGGGCCTATATGATTTGGCCTCGGAGTAACTTTCCTTTCCAGGTTTTGGTAAGTAGATTACTCTTATTTTCCTCCAGTCACGTGGTACGTGTCTGAACGCTAGGCACGCTCTATATAGTCTGCACAGATGTGGTACTAATACATGCGCCCCTTTTTGTAGTAGGATGGGGTAGATCTCGTCTGGTCCTGGTGACTTGTATGGCTGGAATGTTGATATTGCCCATCTCAGCTTGTTCTGGTCTACTACTTTATTTGCACTATTCCAGTTTCGTCTGTCCGTTCGGGTTTCCTGTTCGGCCTGACTTACTGTGTGAATTTGTGCTTCGTGCTCGATTGTGTTTGAGCCTGGGAAATGTACTTTGCACATTTCTTTTAAAGTTTCTAGGCCTGTCTCAGTCATTTTCCCACTTCCGTCCCTTACCGTTGTTAGTGGGTGTGACTTCGTCGATGCCATAGCCTTTATTAATCTCATTCCCTGTGGTAGAGATTCTATCTGATCGCAGTGTTTCTTCCACGATCTTCTTTTCGCTTTCCTGACAGCTTTGCTGTAGGTTGTTAGCTGTTTGGCATAGTCGTCGAATCTGTTTGACGTCTTTGCTTTATTGAACATCGCTCTGGTTTCTCTTCTGAGTTTGTCTAACTCCGGAGTCCACCATGGTGTTCTTTTTGTCACTGCTTGTTTTTCTGGACAGTTATTTGTCCAGGATTTTTTGACAGCGCTTGTTACTTTGTCAGCCTCAAATTCAATGTCTATGATCGAATTCAGGCTGCTTCTCGGATCTCCTAGTTCTAATTTGAGGTCCCTGTTGTACGAATCCCAATCCGTGTGTCTTGGGTTTCTTTTGTGTACAGTTTCGATGCTGATATCATCACTGTACCTGAAGCATACGTACCTGTGATCCGACAGTGTGATTTCGTCGGATACATGCCACTCACTTATGCTTTTGCTGGCATTGTTGCAAGCCAGCGTTATGTCAATCACTTCCCCTCGTCTCGAGTTAACGAAGGTTGGGTCATTGCCTTGGTTTAACAATTGTAAAGAGGAACTTACCGTAAAATCCAGTACTTTGTCACCTCTCCTGTTGACATCTGAGCTCCCCCAGATGACATGGTGTGCGTTTGCATCGCAGCCTATTATGAGCTCGTTGTTGTGGCTGCTTTGTGCCGCTAGACTCCTGAGTTCTTCGGTGATGGGGTCTGCGGCCTCGTAGGGCAGGTAGGCCGCTGAGATGGTGAGGGCCTTCCCTGCCCTACCTTTCAGGATCTTTACGGTGGTGAGATCCCTTGAACAGAAAACATTTTGAGGTATTGCCCTAATGCCATCCCTTACATAGATGCATGTTCTCACGTTCGTTGTGGAAGGGGTGTGGTATATCACCCCACCTGTTCCATTTAGTCCCTTTACAGAACCTCCGTAACAGTACGGTTCCTGTATAAGAGCTATGTCGAACTTGTCGCTTTTTAGCTGCTTGGCCAGAAGGGCTGTTGCCGCCTTGTTATGTTGGAGGTTAATTTGTACAAACCTTAAACCTATGGTGTTAGTGGTTTCCTGTTTTCGGGGTGCTGACCATATTGCGATCAGTCCCCTTCTCCTCTTCGAACACCACGGTCTCCTCTTCCTCCAACATCGGCGACAGCTGGTCCTCCAGACACAGATCTGCCAAGTCGGCTAGATCCCCGGGCTCGATCGACAGTGTTCCCGTCGATCCCGCCCCGGTCTCCAGCCCCCCCGTCACGACCGTTGCCTGGTCTGCAGCAGCCGCCTTGCTGACAGGATCTCTCCTGTCCTTTTCTGAAGGGGCATCGGGCGCCATTGCTGGCTTTCCCTTTGCCTCCGCTTTGGACGCAGCATCCTCTAATAACTTAAAGGTGCTGCAGTCCCCCCCTGAGTGTAGGGTGTAACCCGACTCCCTGATATGCGCCGCGGATACCTGGTCCATATATATTATGCGCCTGGTGCCCACGGCACACACCTTGGAGTCCACAACCTTCCACTCTTCCGTGTGCAGCTCCGGGTTGAAGCGCTGCATCAGGCCGAGGAGCAGCTTGATGTCCTGGACTCCCGTTATCTTCGTCTTCCAGGCCATCTTCACAGGTTTCGGCAGCTCGCTTGCCCTCAGCACCTTGATGGGTATGTTGTCAATTCGCTGCCCCTCCACCGTCGACCTTACCCATTCGGCGGAAGCTTTGTCTGCACAGGTAATGTGCAAAGCGCCACCCACAATGTTGCCCATCGTGAATTTGGGCAACGGATCTGGTGCCGTGAAAAGGCTGGTTAGGAGCAGCCTTTCCGCCAGCCCCGCATGCTTCTGTTGAAGCCTTGCAGCCGGAAACCTTTCTGGAACCAGGGCCAGACGCTCGCCCGACAGCGCCTCCGCGAACGAGACCTTGGTTCGTTTGCAGTCTCCGCCCGCCACTGTAGACTCGCCGCTGATTTCCAGCTGCCTCTTCTGCGGTTCCCTCCGATCACCGATTTGAACCGCCTTCCAGGCTCGCTTCCTGGACTCGTACCTTCTCTTGTTCCTTCCAGACCCAGCCCGGGGCGCGGGGTTTGGCCCGCTGCCTCCATCTCGCGACGTTGACGGCCTGGCCTCGTCCCATCTACCCGTGCCCTGTCCGGAAGTCCCAGTCGAAGGTGCCCTATTCTGCGCTCTATATCCCCCCCAGTGGCGTCCCCCCTCGCTGCGGGCTCCACCCCTAGTGAAAGAGGAGGTGCCCTCCCATCGCCTACCCGTTTGGTCCCCCCCCCAATATCGTTCCCCCCTCGCTGCTGGCTCCAACTCCTTTGACAGAGGAGGTGCCCTCGCAGTGCCTACTCGTGTTTCCCCCCTGTAGCGCCCTTCCCTCGCTGCAGGCGCCAACTCCTTTGACGGAGGAGGTGCCCTCGCAGTGCCTACTGGTGCTTCCCCCCTGTAGCGCCCTTCCCTCGCTGCGGGCTCCAACTCTTTCGCAAGAGGAGGTGCCCTCCCAGCGCCCGTTGATTGCGCTCTCCCCATGTCGCGCCCTTCTCCCGCTGCAGGCGCCAACTCCTTTGACAGAGGAGGTGCCTTTACAGCGCATGTTGGCTGTGTCGAGTTTCCTCGGCCACTGCCCTTTTTGGCCTCGTCCCTTGCGGGTTCAGCCTTGTTTCTCGGTTTTGAGTCTGCCATCACACCGATTCTGTAGATTTTCATCCAGCTGGCTCTCCACCCTCCATGGAGCCCTCAACCCGGGGATGCACTAAGTGCACCAGAGTTACCATCTGGACATAGGTCTCCTGCACGCGTTGTCCACGAGTCCGCACGTTGCCGGTAGCGTCGTCCCAACCGATGAGTCTTCGAGACCGTGCCCCGCCGACTGCAAACCCCCTCGTGCTGGCGACCTAACCCGCGGCCATCTGACTGGACGCGACAGCCGATTGATCGCGGTCCGGCTAGACCGCGACCTCCCGTGTGGGAGAATCCTGAGCCAAAGCGGCGTGTTGCAGAGCGCTGCTCCACTCAACCTACCAGGATCTCATTTTCCCCCCGTGTACGGGTCCCCGCGCACGGCACAAACACGCGGGTGGCATTCTACCGCCGCCCATCCTTATGTGCGGATGAGAGGCCCGCTGGCGACATGCCACGTCATCGCAGCAGCTGAAATGAGCAGGAAATAGGGATGGGATGGGTTTGGATATTACTATTTGGAACGACTGGTACTTCGGTCGTACCTGCTTTATCGGAAGCATGTACTTAACAGGGGGCACCGCGGGAAGGATACTACCTAGTCTTGCCCGGGGGATCATGGTAATTGTATACTATCCCCCGAGCCTTGCCTTGATTGATTACCGGACAGGTAGCCAACCTGGGCTCCAGCCTTGTTGAGCTAGCGACCGGTCGCAAAATTGCGCTCATCAAGCCCGAAACCCACCCCCTAAGTAGTTTCAGATCTACTATTTAAGGAGTTATTTTATTTATAATAAGTTTATTATAAATAAAATAACTAATATACAGTTGTATATTATGATTAAATAAAAAATATCATTGAAATAAGCATTAGACCCATTTCAGATACAATAAATAAATAACTTTGCAAATTATCCACTTGAACGTCAATGGGTATGATTTATCCACTGACAAAATGGCGGGACTTACGTCATATGGTATAAAAGTACCAAAAAAAAATTCGTTCTGCAACGCGCGATATTTTATAAAAACATGATTCTACCGCTTAAAATCAATGTTTAAAAAAGTCTGTGGGACAATTGTCGATAGTTTTAGAACGGATTACACCAAAATAAACAGCTGTAGGTAAAAAATAATCTGTGGTCGCAATGTCAAACAGAAGTTTGCTTCATTTCGTATGTCCTTGTATGAAATTTACTGTTTATTTATGTGTTAAATACATTTAATTAATTAAATATTGTTGGAAGTGTAATATATTACAATTTTCTAGAAAATGTGTGCTTTCTAATGATCGTAATATTATGTTATAAAAGTTGAGTAACTTTTAAAATTCAATAAAAGAAAAGTCAAAGACTAAAACTTGGCCTTGAGTTTAACAATAATGGCGGTTTAATTACGCTTTCCTCAATAAAAGTTTATTGAAATCGTTTAAAGTTTATTGAAATCGTTTAATTCTAGAAGATAAACTAATAAACAATAATTAAATTTAGAAAACAAACCTACTACGTTCTTATTTTTATGTTCTTATTGTCTAAACAAAAATATGGTATGCACTACAAAACGCCGAGATGGCCGAGTCAGCTAAAAAAGGTATTTATTTCAAAAATAATTTAAAATACTTTAACCTTCAGAATTACTAATATATTTATTTTATTTTAAAAGTAATATAGTTAATTATATTTTAAAAATAAAATCATCAATTTGGGTTGCTAATTTTTATTCACAAATAATATAATTCCCGGAAAATCGCGGAAAATGTCAACAATTTTTCGCAATTTCTCAGGTTTATCAACTATTCATTGTATTTAGATATTCATAAGGTTAATGTATTTTAATTTCAGTTTATTCCCTATACTTTTACGAACACGACGATGGTTTTCATTTTCAAATTGATGCAGTAATTTTCTCGTGTTAGCCGTTTTTATCAAGACGGAAAACTCGCAGTTTTTTATAAACACATAAAAAACTGCGAGCGTTGCCACTTGAACGTTGGACTCGCGAAAGCGATTCGCGCAGTTAACGTTCAAGTGGTTATGAACCTTCTATAATGTAATAATCGATGCAATTTTATCGTTTGTCAATCACTAGCGTAAATGTAAAATAAATTGCTTTTGCACAGCACATACGTAAGTAAGATTACGTCTGTGTGAGTGAGCTGTGTGACCAAACATAGCGCTTCGTTTGACGTTGTGCGTGTGTGCGTGACACTGTATTTACTTTCGTTGCTTACGTAGTTGTAGAAATAGTGGGGGCTTAGTGGCTACAGCGGATCCGATGCAAACTGCGCTTGATAACCTTTCTAATGTATTTTAATGTTCTGTGCTTTTTCCCTTCACTGATTGTACTCGAAGAATTAGCTTCCTCGGCTTTATACTTCAACTTCTGGCAGCTAGCCGAAGCTTACTTCCAGCTTCTAGCAGCTAAGTACTTCAGCTTCTTTACAATCACTGATAATTTCTTGGTCACACGCAGCTGTTGTGGCATCATTTACAATTTCGGAGCCCCAATCATTGTCTTGTCCGTGTGGTGACGGAGTAAGAATACAATATGTCACCACCCCATCTCATCCCATGGGTGTCGTAAAAACCGACTAAGGGAATAACCGTAACTACTATCTTTACGAAATATAAAGAAGGAAAACTTGAAATTAAACCCTATACCAATCCGTCTGGCCAGCGTGGTATTAGTAGGCCAAGTAACCCTCCGTCACGGGAGGAGGCCCGTCCCTGCAGTGGGACATTAATGGGCTGTTATGATGAATCATTGTCTTCATCAGCTGGAAGGAGAGTGTTTTAATCATCACTTAAATAATCCGCCATTGCGATGATTGTGTCCTGAAAATATAATAAAATATACCAAGACAACTCATAAAATAAAATACACACTTTTGGTATCGGGGTCAATTTTGACCCCAACATGAAACGTACAACCTAGTAGGAAGAAAGTTACGAGCGTCCGTCACCCGCCGCACCCCGCGACCACATGGGATTACCTTGCTTTATGCGCGAGAGTGTAGGTACTTAACACGTTCACTGCGAAAGCAAATTTTTAGTTCTTGTCTGTACGGCGTTACGAGACCGAAAAGTATTCGTATTGGAACTTTCGTAATGACGCAACGAGACTCTTTAGGTCTCGTTCGAGGGGTTCTTTTTAATCCTTAATATTTTTATGAAAATTGATTAAATTTGTATTTTTTTTGTGTCAGCAGGTAAATAATAAATGTATCTATTAGTATGCGGAGCCGCCCCGAGTTTGGAGTAATATTTCATTAATAATCTTTCCAAAGAAACTTACGAGAACTATAGGATCTCGTAAATGCCTTTTTTGGAAAATTTATACGAGTTCATTTAGATCTCGTAATGCATATTAGTTTAAATGTCGATAAATAGATAGTGATGACAAAAAAACTAAAGTTTCCAATATCGATAGAATAGTTTATTTTAAAAATAATTAAACAAGTTGCTCAAATTAAAATCAATGTTTTTCATTATAACGTGGTATACAAAAAGTTTTATTACAGTTTTGCGTTTTCATAGCAAAATACACTGCGTTTTTATTTACTTTGGCTTTGATTATAGAGATTTTTCAACCTCATTCATAACATTAAATTCATTAGAATTATTAAATGAAATTTATAATATTCTATGGGATCGCTTTTGATTCTTTATGTTATCAAAACCGATATGATTTTGATAACATAGTGAAAACGACCCACCCCACAAAAACTGTCACAACACTAACTAATTTTGCAACTAGCTTCGTACGAGATTGCTACAAGTCTTAAAGATCTCGTACCGCCCCAGATGTAGATTTTTATCATCTGGTCGCTACGAGTCCTATTAAGTCTCGTACGTTTTTTTCATAAAAATATTACTACTATTATAACTAATTAGGATAAGTTCAGTCATCCTACTCTTACTTCAAAAGAAAGTACTGTAAATTCATTTGCCAAACAGAGTAAGTCATCACGTACGCGCCATGGGCAAGTCGCTTACGAGACTTATCAGATCTCGTAACGCAGTGAACGTGAACTGCATAGTTATGAATAAAATCAAAAGCTCTTGGGGTCAATTTAGACCCCAATACCAGTTAAGGGTTAAAACGTCGTGCAAAACTTGTATTGTGCAATGTAGCTTGAAAATTGGAGCACACATTTTCTTTGGGGTGTCTTCTCTAGTACGTAGTACATATTACCTCAATGTTCCCTTCCTAGCTAGTGCGTCATCCGCGCGCATCGTTTCCCAGTGATCCGCTATGTCCCTTTATCCATTATAAAGTCAACGAGTTCGTCGCAATCCGCTCTAACGCATTGTGGCATTCTAATATTTCGAAGCGCTATCAGTTATTATGCGGATTCGAGAGTCCAAAATCCTTTTTGACTATGGTGTAGGCTGCCAGGATAATTGCTACGCATACTGCTTGGAATACGGTGTTGAATTTGCCTAGAGGTTTGGATATATTTATATTGAGTACATATGAGAAAAAAAAAGCTGTATTTAATTTATATACGTTTAATACATATAAGTATAATTAGTACATGGTTTGCACTTAGTAAAACAATTAGTAACAATATATCTATTACATATCTACTACAATACATATACCACTGTATTATAGATATAACTTAATTTCATTAGTAAATAGGTCTGACTGACAAGATAATTATTTTACTTTCAGTGTTGACAAATTAATATTGTCTTTTTACCTACAAAAGGTTTTACAAAATCCTTTTTCATTCTATCTATCTATTCTTAGTGCATCAATTTAGAGAGTTTAGTAACTATTTTTTTTCTTACACAGTGGTATTTGCATTAACTATTAACCCCCTTAATCATAAACGCCTCTTAAACATTATTCAATTGATTAGCTTAAATTCTTACGTTTTTGTTTAAAAATCTCGCTAAACAGTGATTAAATTTAAGAGGCGTTTATGAGTAAGGGGGTAAATTCATATAACTAATTTACATTTATTAAACAGTACAACACTTAGTGCTTCCTCACAATACTAAAGATTAAATAATCTAACCACTTCTAAAATAAACAAAAAAGTGTCTAAACTCAGAACATCAAACGAGAGGATTATATATTTTGTTCTGTATTTCGTTCATAATTCATTTGTAAATAATAATATAATTTATTTACAATGAGAGACATATTATAATTGATCTATAAATAAATGATTTGGAAGCACTTACTCACACATAAATATATTTATCTACCTAACATTTACAAGCAATGAAAATTAGATCACGATATCAGAGAAATTTATAAAAAAAATATGCGTGTAAGTGTTTAGATGGAACATTATTACAGGGCTATTGGGTATAACTGCTTGTGGTTAGGCCACAGCTTAGTTATGCATTTGCTTTCAACTATTCTTAAGTGATTGTTATGTATAACTATATTTTTATATTGCCCACAAAGTACTAAACTATCTAGAAATAGTTTGTCAATAAACCTACTCATACATGCTAAATTTCATTGCTGGTATATTACATTATTTTATATGTACAATGTTGTAAACATATTATGTGTTAACAATTTTTTTTTGTGTTCAATAGACATAATCAAATAGATACCAAGAATTATGCTGGCCAGGTAATTCAGGCAGATAATCTATATTTCACTAAATAAAATATAATTTCCCTGTTTATGTAATTTATCAATAGATCAAAACTGTTTTTTGAAGCTATTTAGGATTAAACAAATAAAGTAGGTACTAGTAGTAACCTAAAAAAGCTAAGACATTTTCACATTTATTATAGTTTTAAGACATTTAATAAATTATGTACATACATACTAAATATTTATTCATAAATCTTAGTCACAGATATTCTCCTCTAGTTGTAGAAAAGCTTAGTAAATCTAATGGTTTTTTTACAAATTTTATGGTCAAGTCACCACAGAGCTATGTTATACCAATATTGGGCAACCTATATGTCCTTCAAGACATATTACTTAAGAACATATTTCTTTTTATAATTATATATAAGACATTTGTATATTTAATTTATTGTATAATTTACAATGTGTAATCTCATAAAATTTGCACCACACATACAATATAAATACATAAAGTATTAAATTGAGTGTTATATTATATTTTTATAACATCCATGTGTTATAGAAAATTTAATGGTATTTACAATGACATGCACACTAGCCCCCCAAGTATGTAGCTAAGTGCAGAAAAAGCCCATCCAAACTAAACTGATATTTCAACAGTTCTTTTAATTAATTTCTCCCAGCTAGGTAGACCAACGACCTCAAAAAGGTCTCTGGGTCGGACTGGATGCGGAAGGCGCAAGTCAGAGTTCTGTGGCGTATATTGGGAGAGGCCTATGTCGAGCAGTGGACTCCAATAGGCTAGTTGATTGATTTTTTTAATGTGTACTTTTATGGCGTTGTGTGAATGTGTGAGGAATATTTATTTATATTTATTTATTTATGATTAGAAAAGCTTCTACAAAAATATGATACTTATTAAGCTGGTGTCTAAATAGAAACATAAAAAACTTATTTAGATCATTTTGCATAGAAACGTCTTTATTCTAGTATTTACATAATTTGCAGACAAATGTCCTTCCATCAGGATCATATACCTAAGGATCTGTCGAAAATGTATTATGTTAAAAATAAAATGTCTTTAATATTTTTAATACATTAGAAATTCAATATTTTCATAATTGTCTTTTCCATTCATGATTTTAAATAAGTTGTTTCAAATCATTGTGGACAATATTACTACACCTGTCTGCCTATTGTAGTATCAAAAACCCTGCAATAGGGTACTAAGATATTCTATATATGCTGGACAGTTCTTATTGTGTCTAGTTACAACATATATTATTCTATAACTATATTGAATAAGACTAAATGATTACAATTAGTATGAAAACAGACTGACCTCCATATACAGTAACTATACTGGCCTACTAAGCACAAAAGCGGTATCTCAGTGAAAGCTAATTACAAGATTATCAAAGTATTGTAAAAATAGCATCTTTAAAAATAAAATTCCGTATAAGTAGGGATAAAGTGAAGATATAAAATAACATACTCCATAGTATGTTATTTTATATCTTTTAAATAACATGCCGCTATTCTATAAAATCATATTTACGATTTTTTTTGAGATACCGCTTTTGCGCTTAGAAGAGCAGTGTAGAGTATGCTGAATATATCTCATTAGGTCAGTCAGTTATAAGATGACAGTCTTCTTATATCAATAAATAAGACTTTATTATTACATGACATATTGTAAAAGTCCATATTAAGCTTTCACAAAACACTATAGTATATCACACACTGGGGCACTATTTTCTTTCAAGGATCCCACAGTTGTTTTCATACAGCACTAATCTAGCACTGAGAGTAACTTAGCTTTAGGAACACATGTCACAAAACACTACACATACCTACATAAAGTCACGTCTTATTAGTACATATAGTTAGTAGACAGAGTACTATGATACAACACTACACTAGTATAGCATGTCACATAGTCGCAGTCAGGTGCAGCACTAAGTTAGCGCTGCGCCCCGGCCAGGTCCACAGCGAGGACGGCGGCCGGGGCGGCGCGCCCTCAGCTGCGCCTGCGCCGTCCTCCTCGCCGGCGCCTCTCGCGCCGCGTGGTGCCCTCGCCCTCCGCCCAGCGCTCGTACGCGCGCTCGTGCTTGAGCCACTCTTGGTACTTGTACCACCATTCTTCCCACTTCACGTAGTCACCCAGAGATAGACCTGATACATAGGGTAGTATTAGTAACATGTTATGCAGGTGAAAACATAACCAAAAACAAATTTACTAAGAAATACAAAGAACTTCTTGAGTAGGTTAAGGTTTGGTTAAAATTAAAGGGACTGGGCCTTATATCCTGAAGGACAACTTGTGCTGCTATTGATTTACCCCCTTACTTATAAACGTCTCTTAAATTTTAGTCAATTGATAAGCTTAAATTCTTACGGTTTTGTTTGGTATTACTTACTAATAAAAATCTCGCTAAACAGTGATTAAATTTAACAGGTGTTTATGAGTAAGGGGGTTAGTTGCTATAAAGGTATAGTGTTTGTTAAGGGTTCAACATCTCTACATGACTCTGCGACATGGGGTGGGGTGTAAGCTACAAACTCAAGTTTCTTTCACTGTATGCCCTCAGCTCTCATAATCTATTATTCACCGGGCAACTGTCGCCGTCACAAACACTGCTTACATTGTTACACACAAAGTGATATATAAGTATACATCACACAACAGTGCCAGTGATAGCGACCTCCCCTCCAGTTTGAGTTCTCATCATTGGGCAGAAATTACTGGGTCTGATATGAAGATTCGAATGACGGTATTACGACGGACGTTATTTCGAAAATAATTCCAAGTGGTACGCTAGTTCGAAAGTAATTTAAATCGAAAACCGCTGTAGCGAATGACGTTGTTGCGACGCAAGTTAATTCGAAAATATTTAGAATTGGTACGCCAATTGGAAAATGTTGTAAATCTGTATTTGTCTGGGAATCGAACTCGCGACCTCGATAAAGCCTAATCTTTGTATTGGGTTTGGGAGACAAGATCAATGAAAAGTATTATTTTAAGTTAACAATTATGATCTCATTTTAATGTTATAACCTTTGTTTACCTTGCACATTACTTTATTTGCATGCTGTGGTCTTCTGTAATTGAGGGAGTACACAGAATGTTATAATTGTGTCATATTTAGATAACATTTTTTGTCGTGTATATCCTTTGTTGAAGATCCATACAATAAATAAATAAACTTTTTAATAACCAGTAATAAAAAAATCAGTAATCAATGAAGCCGATGTGTGAGGAATATTATTTATTATTACAGAAGGTAACACTCACCTCTAAGATATCCTCTCTTCTTGTAGTAGTCGTATCTGACTCTAACATCGTCCCATGACGGTAGCCCGGCCGGAGCTGCTAGCAGCAACTCCTCAGGGTAACTGCCTGCCGCTGCTCCTTCGGCACCCCTGTACAAATATGTATATTATTATAATAAGGGTTAATGACTTTAGTATATTACTACAATGGTTAGTATCTTATCAACTATAACTTATCTACTGAGGCTTAGTAAACCTTAAGTGCTAACCCCCTTACTCATAAAAGTCTCTAAAATTTAATCACTGTTTAGCGTGATTTTTATTAGCAAAACCAACCTTATGCCAAACAAAACCGCAAGAATTTAAGCTAATCAATTGACTAAAATTTAAGTGGCGTTTATGAGTAAGGGGGTAAATGTTTGTCTCACAAGCAACGACGTCCAATGCCTACGCACAGGCGCATCATGCTTGTCGGCCAAGACTAAATTAGAATGCAATAGGGAAAATAAAATGAAATATTTCAAAAGGAGAGTGTAGATTTAATAAAATTTCATTCACATACTACAATAACAGAAATTGTTTTAGGATCAATTTGGTAGTAATTTTCCTTTAAAATAGTTTTTTACTACTTGGGCAAGATTTGACTAAGTCTGAGGTAAGAAAAACACGAATTGAGCACTCGTCAGAGAAAAACAGGCAAAATATGAATATTTATTCATATTTCAAATCACAATAAAGTCGCATTTTTCGGTTCGAAAGGTGTATCTATTATATTTAAAAAAAAAAAAAAACAATTCCCGCACTAACGATAATACTTTGTGTCGCGAGGACTTCACAATACATCTAAACGACGACCTTTGTGGCGTAGTGGTTATACAACATGACTGCTACGCAGAGGTCTCGGGTTCGATTCCCGCTCGATGCAAATATTTGTGTGCAAAGTGCATGAACATGATTGTTCTGAGTGTTTCTGTGTATAATATGTAACAAAAATAGTGTTTTAAGTATGTTTATCCGTTGTCTAGTATCAACCTCTACTTAGTTTGGGTCTAGATGACGTTGTGTGAATGTGTGAGGAATATTTATTTATTTATAAACTCAGGAACATAATAACTATACATTACACTAAATTAACTACACCATTAAATTGTTTTTATTTTACGTTATATATCATGTCCATCCTAAGGTTGCCTAGAAGAGATCGCACTTGGCGATAAGGCCGCTCATTGTACATTTACTGTTGTGTTGTATTTATTGTACCTTTATACCTAAACTGTATTTATGTAAGTTAGTATTATCTATCTATCTATATGGAGTGTACACATACGGGAAGGTAGCAGCAGGTTGTGTAGGCGCGGGCGTCCTCTCTATCCTCACGTGTAGAGTGGCCTCACGTCGCGTGATGCGCATGTTCTCCAGCCGCGCCGAGCGGTCCGCCGACCACTGCGCCATCTTGCCGAACCGCTCCGACAGCGTCAGTCTGTGTTGATACAATAACACTTTAGTTAACTCATTTAATTACAGTAGAACCTCGATAAGTAAAAGTCCAAGGGAAACACAAAATATTTTGAGTTATCGAGGTTTTTAGTTACCAAGGGTTTACAGTTCAACAAATCTAAAAGATACAGTATGACGTTTCATATTTTTCAAACTGAAACAACTTTGTTCATGCGTACATTATTCAGTTTCGAAAACCTTTTTCGTAAAACCATGAATTTAGAAAGATTTTATTATTGTATCTAAAAATGTACAATTCTTAATATATAAATTTAATTAAAAACGTTCAAACAAAGCAAAATAACACATATTTACATAGTAAATCATATCTAATAGTTCTATTCTTGACCTCATTGCAAAGTCACGTAGTTAGGTTACTGCTCGTAGTGTTGCGACTCTTCGGATACACTTGTATGCAAGAAAATCGTTTACATAAACGAAAAATCGTTATTATCGTTAGACACGTAACTAACTATTACTTATAACTAGTACTCGACGTGGTCGAAGGTGACGGGAGGCAACTTATTAAGGTCTTAGTAGTAAATAAAAAAAATCCTAAACATTACTTTTATTTAATTAATTATACCTAATTTAAATAAAAGTAATGTTTGGAATTTTTTTTTTCTCTAAAAGTACTAGATCTAATAGTAAGTACTGTTTATTTATTACGACTTGAATATAAAGGTAAACAACTATGGGGTCGTGTCAACCACAGACTAAAGACTGTATTTGACCTTTGAGAAATGGAATTAAAGACAAAATTCTAGAATCTACAAATTATGTCAAATGGTGAAATTTGACGTTGAAAAAATTACTAATTATTTAAAATATAAGAAAGATAGTGGTTTGATCAAAGTAATTTACGTGTTTTCTATTTCATAAACGTTTAATGCTATTTTCCAGAAATTTTCATCCATATCAAAGTGTGCAATTGATGTAAAAACCAGAGAATTTGCAATATGTGGTGATTTTTTTTACAAAAGGTTCTACTCTTTACTAATAATGAGATTAATTATTAAAGTGTCTTAAAAATCGGATATTATCGTAATCGATTTCTTAAATTTCGGATATTATAGTTAATCGATTTTTTTATCCCAACCTTATTATTCAATTTGTCAGAACTGTCATACCGTACCTATTAGATTTGTTGGACTTTAGGTTAATATGTATAGAGGTAGGTATGGACATGTGTATGTATGACCCCTTGTTCCTATTTTCCGCCACTGCAAAGCTTTAAAGAATTTCGAAGAAGCAAACAATAGGTGACATAAATATGTATTGTTTAAGTTATCAATTTAATTATGTAGTGAACACGTGCAAGCCATAAATGCCGAAAACTTTTGTTTTGCACACTCATTCAAAATGACTTATTAATAAACAATTTTATGTTATAGAGGTTGTGGAAACATTTCTTTTAGTTACTGAGGACCAATACAGAGATTACTTATTCGACTTATCGAGGTTGCGAATTTTGAGTTATAGAGGTTTTGGGCTCTGAAGGGAAGGGAACATATTATTTTTTTAAGTTATAGAGGTTTTTGAGTTACCGAGGTTTGAGTTATCGAGGTTCTACTGTATTTGACTCTTAAATTATGTACACGGGGCCCCATGATATTTATGAATAAAGCTTCTTTAAATGTACGTATGTTTGGGTGGAATCTTACAGCTCAATTTTGAAGCAAATTTCTAACCAGGTTTAGTTAGGAAGCTGTGTAGGGTCATTCTAAATCAAGTATAGGAAAACATTTACAGACTTTTTACAGAAATTTGTTATACCAAAATCAGTTTTAACACTACAGTGTGATTTCTTAAATAGTGGTTTGGTAACATATTAACCGGTTTATAATTAGACCGTATTTTGTAATAAGGTTGAATATGTCGAAATAGTAATATTTTATAATAAATATTTAAGGAAAGTTTAATTTTCTTCTTTCTAGAGATGTATCACCACAAATTACACCTGACTTAAGCAGTGGAGCTCATATTTGAACCTGCATAGATGCCCTCAGCTCTCATAATCTATTATTCACCGGGCAACTGTCGCCGTCACGGACACTGCTTACATTGTTACACACAAAGTGATATATAAATATACATCACACAACAGCGCCGGTGATAGCGACCACCCCTCCAGTATGAGTTCTCATCATTGGGCATCACTTATTCTATTAAATATTTGTTTTTTTTTTATAAAGTATATATAAAAAAAAAAAATACAAACAAAATAGGAGATAATTTATCTCCTTTTTTTTTTCGCTCTGACTTTAGAGAAGGCCCATTCCAACAGTAGGACATCAATAGGTAATATAATGAGCTATACAAGTAAACAAACAAATAAACAAAATACTTTATTTATGTACAGTCTCCAAAAACACATACAATTTAATTTATTAACACATAAATACACTGCAATTAATTTTACTTAGCATCTGTTCTGGAGAAGTGTACACAAAAAGGAACCTTCTCAGCATATTGTCTGACATTCGTCAGACACTGATTTAGTAGAAGTAGTACATACCTCTGCGGCTGCGGCTCCTCGCTGGCATCAGACTCAGAATCAGAGTCAGTATCATTGAGCGCTGCGTTGATAGCAGCAGGAGACACCGCGCGAGGTCTCGCTCCGGGCGCTCGCTCGGTGCGCTCCGCTCGCTCAGCACGCTCGGCTCGCTCCGGCGCGCGCTCGCCCTCGCGCTTGATGTGAGGAGCCACGCATAGTTGGGAGCGTTGCCATTCCAGCACCTGTGGAGTAAAGGATAATTATACAATATCAATATTAACAATTATGGTGAATCAAGGTTGTGCAGCGTATTTATTTTACGTAAAAACTATTATATGGAGTTTAAACAAATTTTACTATAATATAGCTTCTACATCAGATTAACATGTAGGCCACAATTTATAAAGGTAGTGTTTATTGCCAAAAATACGCAGACGGAGTCGCCAGCTAGTTAACCTAAAAAGCTTAGGTATAACTAGAAACTTTCGAAATGAAAATGGAAAACAATTTGATACATCTCCGTGTGGTGATGGAGTAATAATACAGTCTGTCACCACCCCAACTCAACCCATGAGTGGCGTAAAAACCGACTAAGGGACGTCAATGTTATTTTTACGAAATAAAAAGAAGGAAAACTTGAAATTAAACCCTATACCAATCCGCCTGGCCAGCGTGATATAAGTAGGCCAAGAATCCCTCCGTCACGGGAGGAGGCCTGTCCCTGCTGTGGGACATTAATGGGCTGTTAAGAAGACACTGGACAGGATTATAACTACTAATGGCAAAGAGAAAAATAGATATATTTTACTAACTTTCTCGCTCCTTACCTTCTCTTCCCTGGACCTCTTGCTATTTTCTCGAGCCTTGAGCAGTTCTCTGGTCGGCTGGACGGCTCTAGCGCGGTTAGGTGACGACGAACCGGGCCTGTAACAATTATTTTAATTATGAATTGTGCTGTGCTAAAAAATTATTATGGATGTATGTACCGCATATATTACACAGGTGGCCCGTCCCTGCAGTGGGACATTATGATGATGATGACTCTTTTAAATACTACTTAATGAATATAACAATGAAACTTTACAATAATACAGCTTATACATCAAAATAACACATAGCCTACAATTTATGAAGATATTCTGTAAATCGTTTAAGGCCCTGAGCAGCACAAAAAGTCTGCCATACATGGCATATGTTTGAGTCTTTTGTGAGCCGGACTTTTTGCGCGTCCTGCTTGTACTACTTATAATTGCATAGGTTCTATTTTCACAGACTAAAAAGTGCGTCACGGATAGTCTGTCGTCTGCGCGTCGCGGGCAACATCTAGTTTAATATATTTTGATAGTTTTACCTAGGTTTAACAGGCTGCTTCGGCGGCGGTGGTGGAGGGGCGGGCGCCTTCTTGTTCTTAGCTGAACAAACTGAACATGATTCGTCAGAACAACTGCTCGCTGACGATCCGGAAGGTGAAGACTGGAATTAAATGGTTTGATGTAGTTAAATGTATGATTAAAAGAAAGAATATTTAACCTCCTAGGGGCCAGTTTTTTTTTAAATTATGGATTTTTTTTTTAATTATGGATTTTTTTTTTAAATTATGAAATTATTTTTTTTTAAATTTATTATTTATTAAATAAAAATAAAATAAAATTATTATTATTTAAATTACTAACCGTTAGTATTTAATTATTAAAAGTTTACACGAATTATATTACTATACACGAATTATATTTATTGTATATGATAATTGGATACAAAAATCTGTTATATCAAAAAAAAAACAAAAAACAAAACAAAAAACAAAAAAAAATTAAACATCTTATACAACAAGTCGACATAATTTTGTATTCTTGTTACCTTTGCTTGCTCTACAGTAGTTTGAAACACGAAATCGTTGATTATGGCTCAATTTATACCGCCGCGGAATGGAAGTTTTTGTACATCGCATAATGAACTTTATGTCAAGTGTATAACAAACAAACTAACTACGAGCCTAAAAAAAAGTCGCGCGCCTTCCGCGGAATCCTCGCGCATTCTCGAGAATTCTCCGGTACCGTCTAGTTTGTTTGTTATACGCTTGACGTAAAGTTCATTATGCGATGTACAAAAACTTCCATTTCGTTCCATTTTGCGGCGGTATAAATTGAGCCTTACTCATCAAAATAAGCTACCCACGAAAAGTTAAGCGCCGATTACATTAGACTACGTGTAGTCTGCTACATAAGGACGTCCTAACTTTTTAGTGTTCGGACGTTCTGTTTACACTGTCCTACATGTGATTACACTAGACAACATGTAGTGCCCTACAAGATGTTGTGTCCTACATGTAGGGTAGTGTAATCGGCGCTTTTGTTTGATAGTTATAACTTTGCTAGAATGTACCAAAGATCCTGGATAAAAAAATAGAGCTTGTTCCTAGTGCAAGAGTCGTCTTTTAAAATAAATAAATAAATAAATAGTTTGTTACCTTCCTCGGTGGTGGTGAGGGAGGTCTCTGTCGTGGTGCCGGTGGGGGAGGACGTCTGACCGCCTCACGCCGAGGAGGGGGGCGGGCTGCCACGCGCGGTGGTGGACTGCGTCTAGTAGATACATAAAAAGAACTATGACAAACAGTTTTTCAAAATATTACTACGTAATTTCCTTTCAAGTCAAGGAATAGAGGAAAAGGAATAGTCAAGGAATATTTTGATATACAAGAATACTGTATCAATCCACCCTATCACAAACCTCAAGATAGTAGTTATTGTTTCTAAATCAGAATAACTAAATATAGGCCTAAAGTGAAATTTTAAATAGGAAAACAACAATTTTGTGCACAAAAACAAATCTATACTGAATGCTTTAGCACTTTTTGTCAAGTTTTCCTTCTCTTGTTTTCATACTGGTAATATCTGTGAATATTTTACTTACTATTTATTTCATCACATAGAATAATACATCATCACCATCATAACAGCCCACTGCAGGGACAAGCTTCCTCCCATGACGGAGGGATACTTGGCCTACTAATACCCCCTGGCCAGACGGATTAATTTAATTTCAAATTTTCCTTCTTTTTATTTCGTAAAGATAAAATTCACGGATAGTCCCTTAGTCGGTTTTTACGACTCCAATGCAATGAGATGGGGTGGTGACATATTATATTCTTACTCCGTCACCACACGGAGACATTATACCAGTATATCTGTGAATATTCCCTTTACAATTTCAAGCACACGAATATAATAAAATCAATAAGCCATTACCTGATAGGACTCCTACGAGGACTGCGTCGTGGACTCCTCCTGGCGGATCGGGAGCGAGACTTGCGCGGGGACCGACGTGATATAGGCGAGCGGGACCGACGACCTCCAGAGCGGGACCGGCGACCGATGGACCGAGATCTGCGACCTACTAGCGGAGTTCTGTAACGAAAGAAATGATACTTAAATTTAGTTTTAGAAAGAATTGTGACGTGAGCGTAGTTAGCAAATTAGACGACCTCTGTGGCGTAGTAGTTGTATAACATGACTGCTACGCAGTGGTCTCGGGTTCGATTCCCGCTCAATGCAAATCTTTGTGTGCATGAACATGATTGTTTGCATTGGTCTGGATGTTTTTTTATGTATAATATGTCTGTATTTACAAAAAAAAAGTATTTAAGTATGTTTAATCTGTTGTCTAGTATCCATAGTACAAGCTCTGCTTTGTTTGGGACTAGATGACGTTGTGTGGAAACTGTTTTCGTATCCAATATGTACACAAGGCCAGACTATTCATGTAAATTGGTCAACTAAGTCACTCAAGCAAATGCCTCTATAAACAAATTGGTTTATAGCTTTTCCTGATGAAGTAAAGAGACATAATTTTTGGAGTAAAGTAGTTAAACCTATTGACTTCTATGCAGCTCAGCTTCAATTCTCCACTCAATGCAAATATTAATGAGCATGAACATGATTGCGTTTTGCCTAGGTGTTTTTAAAAAAAACATTACTTAATGTAAGTTTAAAAAAAAAAAATTAAAGAGCACTCGTAACCGACGCGCATGTATGACTCGCTTAATGAATGTGGACGAGGCCACAGATCCGATCCTGGCAAACAGACTGTGTTTGCCAGGATTGTGAGTTTATGTATGCATGTAAGTTTATCAGTTGCCTACTTGTACAACAAGCTCTGCTTAGTTTAAAACAACATACCGTTATGAATGTGCGATGAATATTATTAACGAGCTTTAGCTTCAAATAATGTCAATGATATTTTTCTATTTATTAAATAATTATTTTATCTAAACTCCCTTAGTCGGCTCTTACGACACCCTCAGTACTACAAATGGTGACATTTAGTCACACTCACAATTTAAGTCACTAAATCAGAAGTATTCTCTGTATATAAGGTGATAGGTATGCCTCACCTGGACCTCCTAACTCCTGGGGATCTGGAACGTCTGGGAGACGGTGATCTGGACCCGTCCAGGTACAACTGTTTGTAGCCACTGTGGCGCCATCTATATATCATAATATGTATTTAATATTGCATTAATCCCAATTTAAAAAAAACAATGGCTACAGTAGGAGAATATTTTTTACTTTTTTTTGTTATCTCCTGAGTATAAAGGCAATATCTACTAGTAATTATGATATTTCAAGATCTTTATATTGGTGTCGTAAAAACAGACTTAAGGTAAGTTTTACAGATACATACATAAGACTTATTCCCATGAATGTTTTACAGATATTTTTACGAGAAAAAAGCAAGGCAAAATACAGAGAATACATATACGAGAGAATATAGTGTCGTAAAATTAGATTAAGGGTGAAATTTAAGCAAATTTTATTTATTATTATCAGATGAGTAATATTGGTTTTCCAAACCTATTTTTTTACATGGTAAAGAAAAAAAGAAGAGTTCGCAAAATAGAAAAATGGGTAAGTATGGGATAACAGTGTGTATTCTTACTCTTATCTTACATGAAGTCTTTACCCTAATAATAGTCCAAAGAGATGGGTCAGATATCTTTACCTGTTAGGGTCTTTCTCTTCAACCTCGAGCAGCTTCCTGTCCCAACTGCCAGGGGAGGCCTGGCGAGCTCTTTTCATCACATTGTCGATTTCTTTACGACGACCAGCGGGATGAGATGGATCTGCTGGGTTAATTATACATTAAGTAATGTTATTAGGGTGGCTACTGTTATACATATTATAATCATTAAGAGTCAAGAGTCATATTCAAGTCTCTACAGTATGCGTTAACTGACTAGGCTGAACGGAAACCATTGCAGATTGGATGCCCAGATGGCAGTTTTTTTAAGTGGTGGGGAGGGGGTGATTTATTTGTATGTGTACATGTGCGAAGTTACCTGATAGCTAACTTCAAGCCGACCAAGTTAGTTGGCATGTACTGTAGTTCCAAATTAAACAAAGGATCCACTACAACAGGTAAGACTACTGGTAAAATTTCATAACAATCTTAAAGAACCGCAACATAATTCAACTGTAAAACGCCATCTAGGCGCGACAGCCGTAAACTTTCAATGTTGCAATTGAAGAGTTTTTTTCCATTGTCTTTCTTCTTTTCGAATTTTTCTAGTTAAACCCAAGCTTTATAGGTAATTTATTTATTTATTTATTTATTCATTTAATCCACAAAACAAGTTACAATTTTTGATAGTATTAAATAAATATTACAAATAACTTAATTCTAAATTGCAACTCAACCACATGTGGATACAGCAAAACCATATTTTATCACGTGATGAATACATAATTTAGATACTTATATTATTATGTGTACACTCATTAATAATAGAAAAAAAAAAAAAAAAGCAAATGAAAAGTAAACAAAAACACGATACAGTTACTTATACCTACTACACAACATTATACCTATGCAATCAAACTTCAGGCAGCTCAACTATTGTGAGTTGAGATGATTGTGGCTTAGGATGGAGGATATCCGTTACAGTCTTTATATATGTCTTGAAACTTGGATGAAAAACGTCTAAATCCAAATGACCTATCGCCAATTCATTGTATTGACGGGCCATTCTAACAAGTGGATTGAAATATGAGATGTTGTTTTTATAAATTTGTAAAGCAAATAAGTTAACACGGTTAGATCTACGTTCACTATACTTGATATTTAAAGCAATGTTAGAAAGCAATACAGGTGAATCAATAATAGAATGGATTATCTTATACAAATAAATAAAGTCAAAATATTTACGCCTTGTTTCTAGTGACTGGACTCGAAATTCTAATAATCTCTGGTCATAGCTGGGGCATGAGCCAACCGATTGCTGTCGGTAATATAAAGTTCTGAGGCACTTCCTTTGAACCCGTTCTATATCACCAATGTGCACTTTATAATATGGAGACCAAATTGGTGAACCATATTCCAAAATGCTTCGTACTAGAGCAAAATAAGGATAAAGTACGCTACATGGTTTTTTAAAATCCTTAGTTGACCGCAACACAAAACCAAGCAGTTTGTTAGCTTTTGTGATGATGTACTCGTAATGAGGTCTAAATGAGAGCCTATCATCGAACAATATGCCTAAGTCTTTGACAACTGTAGATCTCTTAAGAATCTGTCCACCGATTGTATAATTATATTCAATTCTCTTACGTTTATTTGTGAACGAAATAATGAAGCATTTCTCAACGTTCAGGTACATTTTATTTCTATTACACCACTCTGAAACAGTATGTAAGTCTTTCTGCAATAGTATATTATCATTATGTGATTTGATCTGAGTAAACACTTTTAAGTCGTCGGCGTACAAAAGGCATTGGCAAGACAGAGACTCTATCAGGTCATTTATAAATATGACAAAGAATAAGGGACCCAAATGAGACCCTTGTGGCACCCCGGAAGACACTGCCATAGGCAAAGAAAGATAACCATTTAACGCTACTAATTGACTTCGGTTACTCAAGTAAGAAGTTATCCAGCGAAGCAAATTGCCCCGAATACCATAGAAGTTAATTTTCCTGCAAAGCAAAACATGGTTTACCTTGTCAAATGCTTTGGAAAAATCTGTATAAACGGCGTCTATTTGACCACCCACCGCAAAACCCTGGCAAAGGTAATGTTTATATTCCAATAGATTAGTGACTGTGGATTTTTTCTTGACAAAACCGTGCTGTTTATCAGAAATAATGGGCTTAACATGATTATACAGAAAATTATACACAAGAGACTCAAATAGTTTAGCAAAGCAAGACAATATACTTATTGGTCTGTAATTTTCGCATCGTGACTTATCACCGTTTTTTAATATGGGAGTTATGTATGCTATTTTCGAAAAAAGTGAAGTGATTTATTGTATATAATACAAAGAGGTATAGATAGCTGTTTGGCGCATGATTTGATAAAAAAGGGAGGAAGCTGATCAGGTCCTGCACCCTTGGCCTTATCCAATTGTTGTATTTTGTGTAAGACATCTTTATATGTGAATGAGATAGAAGACAGTACAGCATGTGCAGAGGACTCGGCTATATTAAGATCTGAACAATTTCCAGAGGAGAATGCTGAGTTATTACACTCGGGTGTCTCAAAGACAGATCCAAAATAAGCAGAAAAAAGTTCGCAGATACCCTGACCATCCGACGAGGAAGAAGAAACACCCAGTGACATCACTCGTGGTATCGAGGTTTTGTTGCCCCTTCTATTACTTATAAATCTCCAAAATGATTTAATGTTTTTAGCTATAGAATCTTCCGTAGAGGCTAAATATTGATTGTAACACTCCTTAGCTAGTTTATGACATCTTGAGCGAAGCAATGAGAAAGTATCGTAGTCGCGAGGATTATTATACTTCTTATACAGCTTGTGATATTTTCTTTTTTCCTGGTTACATTTGATTAAACTTTTATTATACCAGCTTGGGTAGGTTTGATTTTTTAACTTCTTCATCGGTGTATGCCTATTTATTATGTCAAACAATTTATTATAGAAAACGTCAGTGCATATATCAACATCAGTTGATGACAAAAGATCATTCCAATCCGTCGCTTCGAATTCAGCCTTAATGCTGTCTAAATTGCATTTGGAAAATAATAATACTTCGCGTGTCCTCCTACCCAGTACCTTTGTTTTATAGGGCAGTATCACTTCAATTGAAAGAGCTGGATGATGTTTATCAACCAAACTTAGAGGGGACGTGTCGCCGACCACGATGGAGCCGAAATTTGAAAAAACTAAGTCTAAAATACGTCCGTTCGCATTTGTAATATTATTGTACTGTTTAAGACTACAAAGTGCCATTAACTCTTGCAGTAACAAAAGCTTCCTAGAACATTTGACAGTATTTGAGCCAATTGCGGCATTTATAGAAAAGTCGGGAGTATTAAAATCGCCTATGAGCAAAAAATTATCGTCTGGACGATCATGTAATATTATTTTTTGGCAGCTAGAATAGAATTCATCGAGTTTTGTGAAATCGGTGTTAGGTGGCAAGTAACACACACAAATATTTAAGTTCGGGACACTACAATCATCTGAAATTAACGTAATCCAGATATCCTCCATGCCAGTTTGCCATGATAACTGATGAACAGTTTTAAATTTCTTTAAAGTAGCTATGAGTACACCGCCTCCCTCCCTAATCGTAATAATCTATATGTAATTTAATTTTAAAGACTCTCAAGACCAAATCAAGCAATACAAAATGGTGGTAATATAAAAAAAAATATAGTAATATACTGACCAGTGATCCTAGAATGCTGCGGGTTCCTATCCATATGAAGCCGGTTCTTTGACGCGGCCTCTGCGGCGCGCGACACCGAACCGTTGCGTCGCGAAGACATCCTGAAAAACAACGAAATTGTCACCAAAACTCGTACCGTTTTTTTATGTAATAGGAGGCAAGCGAGCCAGCAGGTCCCTGATGGTAAGTGATCACCGCCGCCCATGGACACCCGCAACACCAGAGGAATCACAGATGCGTTACCGCCCTTTTAAAAGTGAGTACGCTCGTTTCTTGAAGCTCCCCAAGTCGTAACGGTCCGAAAATATCTTACAAGAAAACATTTAGAAGGATAACTTAGTATTTTACGACAAACGTTTATTTCTTACGACAGTAACAAAAAGTTAATTTAGTATAACCGATAAATAGTTTCGAGAGAAATACCGTGGTCTTTTAGTAGGTATACCGGTCTACACGCCTGTCAACACCGAGTCGGTATGGAAGGCCGGTCTTCCAAAGTTTTTCACGTTATCTAATTACGGATAATAAGTAGATATTTTACTATTAAAGTTATGAATATATGGCGACCGCGTACCGGAAGTCGCAAGGTACTAGCCGGTCACATTATCTCGAGACCTGCCGTCGATGACAAGAAAGAAAAGAGAACGGGAGTACGCGTTCGCATTTCAGTGAGGTCTCTAGATAATGTGACTGTGTTACGGAGACCCTTAACACTGGCCCGACGACCTGGTTAACGGCGTTCTATGATGGAGTCACAGGATTTCGCTAGTTGGAAATATTTGAAGGAGGCTGACACCCGGCAGTGGACGTCTATAGGCTGATATGATGATGAAAATATATCATTTTTTGCGTTCATGATTATTAATCGTTTCGGACATGTAATGCGTAGGGATGAAAGTAATATAGTAAGGAAGGCATTAACTATAGAAGTGGACGTGTACAAGGGGAGGGGTAGACCGAAGAAGAGATGGATGGATTGTGTGAGGGATGATATGGCTAGGAAAGGAGTGAATGTTGAGATGACGGGAAACAGAGATGTGGAAAAAGCATACATGTTGCGCCGACCCCAAGTGAATATGGGATAAGGGCAGGAGGATGATATTGATGAAGTCATCATGATTATAGCAGAATTTATTTTGCCAGCTCCACTACTTTCTTTCAAATAATTACGTTTGGGTCTTAATTTTTATTAATAAGATAATGTTGTCATTCAAAAGTTTTATTTATTATTTACTACGCATTTAAAAATGTCATTTTTTTACTCCCTAAGATGCGATGAGTGTTATGCTTGCTGAGCTCCCAGATGACAGGTTGTAGAAATGGTGGGACAAAAATTGGAAATAGTCTAGGTATACAGGATAGTTCCTTAGCATTCAATTTTGCTAACATTCCGAAAAATATCTTTAGCTTATAATGTAACCAAGTTTTAGTATGATGCATTATTTACCAAACGTTTTGTGTCTTTGGAACTTGTTGTAAAAAAGGACGGATGCTTAAGAGAACCACGCTAGCGTTCCCAGAATACATATTTTAAAAAGACGCTTTGGTGATGTCAACTAGCATCCTTGTAACCATGCACCAGGCTCTTACCTTATGTATAGCTTAACATAGGCCAACAACAAAGTTTTAGCCATTCTATGTTATACTGTACTTACCAATTACGTCCTGATTAAATTAATTTGTGAGGATGGAGTAAGAATACAACATAATCACCATTCAACTTTGTGACTGACAATGAGACCAACAATTGAGTCAACCTCCATCACTAGAGGTCTATTCGACCAGCAGAATAAACAATTTATGTTGTATTATAAGCTTTTTTAAAGTTTCTAATTTGAGTATGGAAAAATGAAATAAAGAACTTCAGTAAGGTCTCTACTATCACAAATGTCCAAAACTGCATTGTTAGGTTCCTTCCAAATTTGGATAAGTAGAGGACGGAACATAGAAGACAGTGAAGGCTAACGCATTGTAAAGGAGGCCTCCTTAAATCTACATGTAGGTCGTAAGTCCTAGACGCTGTTATGCAAGTTCTCCATCCTCTATCATGCGGTGGACCTGTCACCCGCACAGAGAATCCATGGAACGCTAAGATTAGGTCTTATTTGGAGCATAACAAGAATATTACAAAGTCAGACTTATGTATTATATTTGTTGTCTATGTTATTATTCATAAGTGTTGTCAATGCTGACTATGGGACAAGACGGACAACTTGCCTAAATTATACCAATACACTTGGCCAGTAAGACAAGTTTCCTTTCACATTAACAGCCTACTCCTGCAGTGAAAAATTAATGGCTATTATAACCACTAATTGAATAGGAAAAACATTGATCATTGTGGACAAGGCCCAATCTGTTTACCATGATTGTGACAAGTGGCGTTCTGTCGTCTCTGCCTAGCTCTGTTTATGGATGGATCAATTATTGACTCCTTACTATTTATTGTCTCATGACAACTGGTTGGTATGTGCCCCTTATACAACAGACAAAAACCTGATAAGGATTTAGAACAATGGAGGCCTACACAAAATAGAAAAAAATTTAAAGATTTAAAAACTCCAAGGCTACACTCTGACCAAATTAAGAAAAGGCCTATGCCAATCAACAGCTTGTTTCTGAATATCATGAATAACTACAAGTAGACTCATACCTGTTTGTTTACTCAATATTGTAGATAATAACAAATTGTCTTTGAATAGCCCTTAGTTTGTTTTTGTTTTTTTAGGCATAGTAGGGCTAAAAGAACTACTTACAATAACAATTGGGTTATTTTTGTCATGTTTACAAAGAAATAGACATGTATTTATACTACTGCATAATTTCTTAAAAACATACAGGTTATTATTACTTATTCAGTTCTTAGAATAGCATCAATAAAAAGATAAATAGAAATGCCGAGTCATGGTCTGCTGACTCAATAGTTTTAAATCACAAGACACTTCGTACGAACGTTATGATAATTTGGGACAACTCCAAGTCTAGTCTACTAGCTTACCTCGTCAAAAACTTTATAAATTAATAAATGACGACTTCATCAATCGTTAAAACTGTACCCTGTTCTATTTATAAATCGACAAGATGGCGACGTGATCGATTTTCCTCACCTGTGTAAGAACCATGAGAAAACTTACCTGGAATACTTCGCTCAAGGATCGTATGGAGCTAGGGCTCCGAACGCGCGCGGCGTGACGCGGGGGGCGAAGCCCCGATGCCTGGCGGCGGGCAGACGCGATGCCCGGCGGCGCCGCTGTAAAAACCGACATACTTAGAATACGAGAGCGGCGCGCGGGCTTACGAAGCTTCGCGAGGGGCGAAGCGACCGCGATCGACACAGGCCCACGCGAGGCAAACATGCAGCCTACGGGCACACGCGGCGGGGCCTCACGGTCAGGCCAAACGCGGCTCCAAGCTCCTCCAGATGTGGGTAATGATGGGACGCTCCTGCCAGACTTGAAGCTGAACATCGAACATCAAATAATCACCTTATTAAAATCACAAAACAAAGTTACGAACCAGTATAAACACGAACACTGTTCACTGAAGTTCAATGGTATCCGAATCCGAGATGGCGTATTTCGCTAGAAGAATCCGCGACACGCCTTTCTACGTTCATCGGCCATTTTGTTTAGCAATTCATTGACCTTTCTCTTTCACTTCGATTTTTACGTTTTGCACAGATGCATAAGTGAAAGGTTGACATTATTCCGAATAAAATATTTTTATGAAACTCCTTTGTTATAAAATACTATAAGAAATATGTTTAAAATTTGCTAAATGCTATTTTCTACGCTGAAAATTAATTCAAAATGAAAAAATAAGAATTTATTTTTCTTAACAAAGTGACATCAGTGAATATAACGAGAGCAATAACAAAACGAAGCGACAGTATTAACAACATAAAAAACTCTAAGTGTATCTAGAGTAAAAAATAATTATTGAAATTGAAACTTATATAATTAAATTAAAATTTAAATATTATTGAAATTAAACTATCTATCAAATATATATTTTCCCGACTAGTTTTATTTGAGTTATAGATTATTTACAACGTAACATAGAGCAGTAGAGCACCAACAAAATTTTATTTGTAATATGTTATTCTACTATTTATTTTCTACTAATAGTAAATAAAAATAGTAAGGTAATGACGTCCGCGGAGATGGGTGTATTACTGATATCTACTATGTTTATTTATATAGCGTAGTTTGTATATTGCAGCTACTTTATTAATCTATTTAAATTACATTTTTAATTAATTAAAATTCATAACTTCATTTTAATGAGTGACTAATATAATATTTAATACATACTTAAGTTAGTTAACCGTGCAAATTTAACAGTGCGCCGCCGCTAAAGAACTTTTCCACTGATAAAAAATCAGTTAAAACATTACTGCCAGAAATTCAAGGTAAGATTTTATGTAGATTTAATTAAACTTTTATTTTCTAGTTCTTATTGAGACGAGAAAAGTTTTTATCAGTTATAATAATGTAGGTAGTTACAAGACCTTATCTCGGCGAATGCTATTAAAATGATTTACTGTTGTTATGAACTTCAATGAAAAACTTTACTTATTTTTTTATACTAAACAGGCATACGGTCCACCTGATGGTAAGGTAACGTAGGCCTATGGTCCCCTGCAACACTAGAGAATTCGCTTTACCGACCCAAAACCCATTTACACAGCTTTTGAAGGTCAACTAGTCAAAACCTTGTGATAACAGGTGTTTGGTTGATAACGTAATTTCACTATATTGGTGCTGATGAGTCCTCGCGTTAGACATGCTAAGTATTTATAATTGTATATTAGGTGTGTTGAAGATAATATTCAGTTTTTGGTTTTATATTTTCTCAAAACACACTAATATGTATTATGAGGATGTATGGATGGATAGATGTTGGTTATTTTTCATGCAAAAGCTACTGGACTGATTTTGATGACGCCCGCGGCTTCACCCGCGTGGTATAGGTAGCTTAAATGTTATTCTACACCCTAAACTACCTATATTCCAAATTTCATCAAAATCCAATCAGCAGTTTTTGCGTGAAAGACTAACAAACATCCATCCTCACAAACTTTCGCATTTATAATATTAGTAGGATAATTACAATATTTTAGTTATTATTAGTTTATATTTCCGTTCTTCCTTAGTTAATCTCAATATCAAATCAACTGATTACGAGTGCTATCATGGTGATTGATTGTGCATAAGCCAAAGGTGACAATCCTAACGGCCGACGATCGTAGATAATGTAAAGTTAAGAAAATACATCAGCATAACAGCCCGTTAATGTCCCACTGCAGGGACGGGCCTCCTTCCGTGACGGAGGGGTACTTGGCCTACTAATACCACGCTGGCCAGACGGATTGGTATAGGGTTTAATTTCAAGTTTTCCTTCTTTTTATTTCGTAAAGATAATATTGACGGATAGTCCCTTAGTCGGTTTTTATGACACCCATGGGATGAGATGGGGTGGTGACATATTGTATTCTTACTCCGTCACCACACGGAGACGTCACCACACGGAGAGTCTCAGTCTCAGGTTCGAATCCTCTAATATAGACAAACTATTTTTGCGGTCAATAAATTATTGTATGTATTAAGCTTGGATGTTCATTGTGTTTACTTCTGTTAGTATGTTTCTTAGATATTATCTCTAAGAAATTCGTAAGAAGGAAAACTGCACTTAAAACTCAGTCACCAGGTGAATAACGAATAAACTATTCTTACAAAACAATGATTAACTACTTAGTAAGAATACATAAACTCAGTTTAGATAACTCTGTGTCGTAATTTATGATAAGACGATACGTGACATGGGTGTCATGTGCACATTAATGATTCGAACGTTGGACTCTACTTTGTATACATAGTCATTCTAGGTAGCTTACGTATTTTTTTTTTACTGTGATACTGTATTCACGGGCGTAGCTGCCGTATCTGCCGTATCAATCATACGGGGCTCCCAAAGAGTGCAGCAGAAAAAAGTTTTTCAAAATTAAAACTGATAAAAAATTACTTAAGAACTTCGATGGGACAGGAACGGCTCAGACCTCTCACTATTTTCCATAGAGGCGGAAACTTTAGAAAAAAAGGCAAGGAGATTTGAAATTTGATTTTCATTTGTAAAATGGTTAAAATAATATGTTATCTTTGCACAATATTTATTGTTTTGTGAAAAATCTTTACCTCCATTTAAGGGCCTCCAAACATTTTTTTTATACGGGACACCGACAAGGCACGCTACGCCACTGACTGTACCTATTTCGAAGCTCAGGAACAGGATAGCGATCAATGTGGGAATTGGAAATCCTACTGGGAAAAATAGTTTCGCAGTAACATGTTGTATCGCGCTGTGCATATTCAAAATTATGTATATCGCTGTGCCGTATTTTAGTACTTTTGGGTGCCCCGTTAATCGCTATTCTAAACTTCGACTTTTCCTTTACTTGTGGAAATTCCGAACGGACTTCAAAGGCTTGGGTGGGTGGGACATGTCTACCTCGGACACTAAAATCTCATAGTGTGTGTGGGCTTCCCAGATGTTAACTTTAGTGTCATGTTCAAGCCGCCAATTCTGACGTGGCATAAGCTTAACTATTGTATAGGTATATACTCGTAGATAATGTAAATCATGAATATAATAATATTTATGATCTATATTTAATTCGAGTAGGTACGTAATAAAATATATGGATATTGGAGTAGGTAATAAATTATCTAACTATAGATATTACTATAATATATTTTTAACACAAGCAACGGAACAGTAAACAAAAATAGTTTAACGCAAGGAGTTATGAAGCCACGTGTTTGTCTATGGTAAGGGGAGATAGATTACTTGATGGTAGATAATGGATGTTTGTAGTCTTGTGAGTGGGGTCATATACAATGTAATGGGTTTACAAATATAAAAGATATGACCTTCAAATGTAGATACATACAACACGGTCACTTTATCTAGAGACTTCGCTGGAATGCGAATTTGCGTCCCGTTCTCCTTTCAACCCCCGCGCTCGCCACGAGCGCATCAGTGATTCGTCCGACGCGACGACGACGTGACGTCATCGACGCCAGGTCTCGAGATAATGTGACCGAGTAGTACATACATACCTACATAAAACTCATGCTTTTATCTCCAATCCTTCCAACTCACTCTGCAATCCGCTTTTTGCAATGCTCTGGCGAACATCGTCGTCGTGCCGACTCCTATTGACTGCCTCGGTGGCGCGACGGTCGCTGATTCGATTCCCATTCAGTAAAACTCTTTCACAAATTATTGACCTAAAAAAATTCCGATTATAAATATATACATACTTATGTTTGTAAAATCCCCGCAGCACAGGTTAAATAATAGCTAGCAGGAGTTAAATGATAGCCGATGAGCCAGAAAGGTTTTGGATATGCGACCGAGGACCTAAGAAACCAGAATTAGCAGGTCCCTCATTTCGTACTGTATTCGCGCTTCCCATCAGGTTCAATATGGCCATATTCATAACAGGCCATTAATGTCCCACTACAGGGACGGGCCTCCACCCGTGACCAAGGGATACTTGGCCTACTAATACCAAGCTGGCCATACGGATTGGTATAGGTTTTCCTTGGGATGAGATGGGGTGGTGACATATTGTATTCTTACTACGTCATTACACGGAGATCAGGTTTAATATGGCCATATTTCCGTGCATTTGCAAACAAAAAAAAACACGCTACATGATTGTATAAGAAATGTTTAAGGTCAAGGGGGGGAATACCGGCATATTTTTTTTTTTTAATTTTGTTTGACCGTCTAGGAGTACTTATTGAACCTAACTTACTTTTTTGTAACGTATGTCATAAAGGATATTCTTCTTTACAAATTCCATTAATCATCAATACCCTAATATAATCCATTGCGAAATTAAAGACAATTTTATAAAATTTAGTCTGTTGACGAACTTTCCCGATTTTTTGGGGTAAGTCCGTCATATAGTTGTTTTTTAGTGAAATTTAATGTTTTATCGAGTACGTTTATGATATGAATAGGTACGTAAAAATGTATGCTTATCAAAAGTAAATTCTCAAATCTTAGATATAAGGTACGATTTCCATTGAATTGCAGTAAAATCATAAAACGGGGTAATGCCGTCATATTGATTAGGCCAGGGGTTGTAAACATATTATACATACCTACCCACTAGGCAGGTAAGGCTGTTAGAATGTCAATGTGTAGATAAGTAAAACAATATTTAATATAATTAAATGGGTTTATTTTAAAATATTTGTACTGAATCAGTCTTTAAGAATAAGTATCCATAAGCACAATTTATTGATGTAGTCGGTAAAATCACAGTAAGTATTTAAACGAAAGTAATTAAACATATAACTGTTGATATCGTTTGAAATCAACTAACAAAATGTATTGACTACAGAGTATATAATTGCTTACTGCTCGCACCGCATCTTCTAGCTTTTCTTTTGGATATAATGCTTTATCGGTTTTCCTTTTATAATTCCGCACCATTTTGATGTTTACCTAAAAATAAAAATAACACACTAAGTGATGAAGAATATTAGTACTCGTAAATCAAATTGGTTGTTACTGCAACCACAAACTACCCATTTGATTCACCGCTTAAGGAAAAGTAGACTTAAATAGTGAGGTCTAGTAATAAAAGTCTAGTAAAGACTTTTTTTTACTTACCAACGTTAATGTTTAGTCAAATATTACTAAACAAACTTATGGATTAGTGGTAGGTAAAATAATACCTACAAACAGTTGTCTACTGGAAAAAAAATACACTACAACAAAAGGTTTACTATATCTGGAACGGGGCAATACCGGCATATGACGGCATTTCCCTAAACCAGTATACGCCATTACCCCAACATTACTTTTTGAGGTTGAGTGTTATTTGCCGGCTAATATTTCTCGAAAAATTGCACATATTCACTTGAAAACATATGAAACTATAAATTTAGAACACAATGTAGCCACTTACCGTAAAAACACCTGTGAATTTCTTGTTTTCCACACCGAATTTTGTTAAAACTTATGATATCACTTACTTGACTACCGCCATAACTGACACTAAAATTTTTGAACTATTTTTTTACTGCTGTGAGAGTCGTAACGACATCTGTAATTTGATGGCAGAACCAGCAAGAGACACTGTTTTACCCACATACACTATAACTGCTATAGGTGGTTAAAAAAGCGCGCAAACGAGACGTGGACGGACTTAACCCGCTGCCGGAATTCCCCCCCTTGACCTTACTTTGTAAAGTAAATTATGAACAAACCGGATTTCTATTACGATCTCAACTTCGTAAACACTGGTTTTATTATATTGTTGCTATGAGGTAAAGTGTCTGAACATTCTGAGAATGCAATTCGTCGATCAACTGCCAAAACATCTTGTCAAATAAATCTTCATAGCAAGTCACTTGACAACTATGTTTAAAGCGCCGATTACACTACACGAAACACACTATACAGGGCCCTACACGATGTAGGGCCCTATATGTAGGGTAGTGTAATCGGCGCTTTATAAGTTTGACGTGTCTCTCTGTGTGTGTGTAAATGTGTATAGGTATGTCTGTCTGTTTGTGTATCTCCGTGTGGTGACGGAGTAAGAATACAGTTCGTCACCACCCCATCTCATCCCATGGGTGTCGTAAAAACCGACTAAGTCAAAAACTAATTTTATTCAGTTCCAAACTCAAGGTACTGCAATGGACCGCAAAACCATATCTTACGAAGACTCAATAATACAAGAAACTGAAAGTGTGAGGTTCCTAGGTATTACACTGGATAAACATCTCAACTGGAAATGTCATGTCGATTCAGTTTCTGCAAGAGTAAACAGTTTCGCATACGTTTTGTACAAACTAAGAAACACATCTACTCAAGAAACTCTATTATTAGCATACCATGGGCATGTCGGTTCCGTGCTGCGCTATGGGCTTATATTGTGGGGAAACTCTACTAATATTATACGAGCATTCATTGCGCAAAAGAGGTGTGTGCGAGCTAGTGTTGCCAGGTCCGATTTGTTGTAAATCGGAACATGAAGTCAAAAAATCGGGATTTAGGGTTGCAGGTCGGGACAAAAAAACAAGGGGTTTTAAGTCTATTTAATTAATTTTTCAATGGCATAACAAGTAAAAATATGACTTATTTTTTTTTGCGGGACCCTAAAAAAAGTAGCCTTAGTTACTCGTTTTAACCTCTTGTAAAAGCCTATTGAATAAAATCATATAGGTATCATTAAATTTTTTATGCCTTTTTTATTTTCTGTGAAACCCTAAATATTTTTAAAAATCTAAAGTAGCCTAGTTGACGCGCCGTAAAATTTACAATCCAATAATATAAAACATAGTTAAAAAATTTAAAATTGATTTTAATTTGAATTTCTGCTTTCACATGCTCGAGTATCAATCGGTTGCGCCTCTCAGACCAAACTAAGCTAGCCTGGGAAAATGCCCTTTCTGTTGTTGCTTTTGATACAGGAATCAAAGCCATAAAAGAAAACAATTTTTGAACATTTACTAAATCTTGATTGTCTTTAAAAATGTTGTGCCGTTTTTGTAGCGGAGTTACGTCTTTGTTTTGCACTGCTGCTTTCACTAAGTAATTCTTTGATTTTACAAATTTCTTCATAAAGTTGATCAATTTTTAAATTTTCAATAATTTTGACTAATGACGTGTAAGTAAATGAATCTCTTGGAGAGGAAACGGTTTGAATAAGTTCAATCTGCTAATCTTGAGATCATATTTAGTTTCTATATAATGATGAACATATTTGTACCATGTAGTCACTTTATCAGCAGGCAACTTTTTAATCAAGTTAACTACACGTAAATCCGAAAATTTCATCTTCAATTTAATCGGGACATTTAGCGTCCCGATCAGGTACAAATCGGGACGTAACCCCAGACCCCTGAACATCGGGACGTCCCGCGCAAATCGGGACACCTGGCAACACTAGTGCGAGCTATGGTAGGTATGAATCTTGTAAGCCTTTCTTCAAAAAGCTGTTGATACTACCTTTGCCAGCTATGTACATTTTTGAGATTTGTATGTTCGTTAAAAATAACTTCACGATCTTCAAACAAGCAAAAGATATCTATCCTCGAAACACGCGCAACAGCGAAAGATTAGTTCTAGATCACGCACCAAGAACTTCTCTATACGGGAAAAATTGTTATGCAATGTGTATAAAAGTGTTTAATAAATTACCATCTAGCCTTAAAGAATTACCTACTGTACAATTTAAAAGAAAATTTATTTATTTATTTATTAACTAAATATACAACTATCTTTACAGGATCTTAGCCTAATGCGATAGAGTACAACAATTTTTTCTTATAAACTAACACAATAAGTGACCTTTGTAAATTCGTTCAATGAGCACGAGAACAGATCTATCTTGGTTGCGACAGTGTTGAGCGTACAGAGCGCCCGCGTTATCGGCGCGCGCTGCAGAAGGTTAGTGCGCTCTCGCGGTACCTCCAGCAGAGGAGGAAGGCGCCGCCGCCCCACGTACTCGTCGGGGACACAAAATCGCGTCACTCGCAAGATGGCCGGGTTGTGTACCACGCATCACTTTTAAAATGTAGGTGGCCATCATTACTTCCCTTCTGACTTCAAGTTTGTAGTAGCCTAGCATACCCAGAACAAACAAAGTAGGGTACAGCAGTGGGTATCCTGGGTAGACCCCGTACTGTCTGAGATAAATAAATCTAATAAATTTATTCTGTATTCGCTCTAACATTGTTACATATTTCTCTTCATGTGGAGACCAAACTATTGCGTTACATTCTAGATGGCTCTTCACGAGAGCCTCGTATAACGATTTTAAAGCATGGAGATTAGTAAACTGGCGCGCCTGACGTAAAATGAACCCCAAATTACGGTAAGCCTTCTTACAGACTTCTATAATATGCCTCCTAAAATTTAAATCAGCCGTGAAAGTAACTCCTAAGTCTCTAACCTCTGTAACCCGTTTCAAAGGTGTTCCATTCATGTGGTATTGATGGTGATAAGGGTTTCGGGCGCGACTGAATGATAACACACTACATTTGGATATGTTAAATTGCAGCTTGTTATCCATGCCCCACTGTACAACTTGGTCTATATCGCTCTGCAGGATTAGATGATCAGAATCCTGTTCAATTTCCTGGACTAATTTGAGGTCATCAGCGAAAAGCAAAGCCGTGGAGTTGCTGATGATATCCGGCAAGTTGTTAATTATAATGATAAAGAGTAGAGGCCCTAAATTACTGCCCTGACTCACGCCCGACCTAGTAAAATATGGCTCCGACAGGATTCCACCACAGTCAACATACTGGCATCTGTCCTTCAGATAACTGGCAAAGAACGATAATGTATGAGAAGTGCAGCCAACGCTGGCTAGCCTCGATAGTAGGGTATCGTTATTAACTAAGTCGAAGGCCTTCCGAAAATCAAAGTAAGCTACATCTACCTGTCTGCCAGCATCCACCGATGGTACCAGATGCGTCATAAGATGAAGCAAGTTCCCCGTTGTCCCACGCGCAAGACGAAAACCGTGTTGCGCGTCAGACAACTGGTGACTTACCTGATTATAAATGTCCCTGTGAATGGCCGACTCAAAGACCTTTGCCGGAGTGCATAAAACCGCAACGGGTCTGTAATCGCTGGGCTCCGTACCGCCGCCGCCTTTCGGCACAGGTACTACACGTGTGAGTTTCCAGCGATCAGGAAACCTCGCTTTATCTATACAGGTGTTAAATAAATATAATAACGGCTCCACTAATACCATTCCACAATCTTTAAATATGAACGCCGGTATGCCATCTGGCCCGACAGAGCGCTTGGGCGGCAGACGGGCGAGAGCACGTCTCACGTCAACGGGACGCAGTCGGTCTAGGTGAACCCGCGCTGCGCCCGACGTTGCCACTGACCCGCTTGCCACCTCCACGTCTAAAACAGGGGGCACCGGATTATAAACAGAGGAAAAATAACTAGCAAATTCGTTTACAGATTCATACTCAGATAATTGCTTTCCGTCTATAACTAACCTGGTTTTGTTTTTATTGTTTTTCCTTGATCTTACGTAATTCCAAAATGCTCGTGGATCAGTTGTCAGATGGTTTTGCATGCGGTCCTGATATCGGTCGTGAGCTCGAGCCGTCTCAGCCTTTACCCTCGCCCTACAGTCTGAGAACGCTTGGTAGTCAACAGGTGATTTAGTCTTTTTATATATTTTATGCAGTTCATGTTTTCGTTTAATGTAATAATAAATAATTTAATAAGCTCGCGACCGCCGAACTCGAGGCATACCGCGAGCGAAGGATGATAGGCGTCCACAGGCTCGAGCGCCTCGTCCGCAGCGCTCACCGCCACGGAGTCACCCCGCGCGCTCAACACTAGGTCTAACTGCCGATCATTACAGTTGGGTACCGTGCTACAGTGAACGAACTCACAAAAGGCCATGAAGTTAAGTTGAATTAGTATTCATAATAATTACTAATATTACTGTTACATGAAAACAAGTTAAAATCACCTATTATTAACAAATTGTTACCGTACTTTACACATATTTTTTCCAATTCATCAAACATTATTAAATATTGACTTTCTTCGGCCTGCGGTGGAATATAAACAATACAACAAGTAAACAAAAATCTATTTTGACTTTGTACTGTAGCACATACAATTTCAAATACATAATTGTCTATATTAATACCTGTTGTCACTCGGCGCAATTCAAAGCGTGGTGTGGCCACTAACAGCGCGCCGCTTTGTTTACGACCATCTGCGCGATCACACCGTAGCACTTGGTATCCGGATAATATGAATTCCGCATTGCTGATAGACGCGTTTAAGCCTGTTTCAGTTACAGCAAATATGTCTGCTCCCGATGACTCCAGCAAGGACATAAATTGCGTTGTTTTTGTCCGTAAACCTCTTACGTTTTGATAGAGAATATTAACGTATTTACTGGGCCTGAAGCTGAGCTGGTCTGATGGGGCGACGAAACCACGTCCATTCACTAAATTCTACATTAATAGGCCACAAATCCGAATCACACAGCTTTTCAAAATTACTTTCTGCAACCCCAACCTTAAAGGAAGCGTAACTGCGTTCTGTTCTAGGTTTGAGTTTTTCTATGTCGATTTCCGATTGCATTCCTAGTACATTTTTTATGTATTCCTTTAAATCATTTTCTGTGGTACATTTTTCTAATCTCCACACATGCAAGTATTTTTTCCGCTCGACCGCTTTTAAGGACACCGCTGCCGATGTGTTGCCACCTTTTCTAATCGGCTTAATATTCCTATAGTTTTTAACTTCTGTCCAAGCGTTGCTCCTATCTACAGTTATAGTTTGTGATGACAACGACGAAGCCGCCGCCACCGTACTGGCCACCGCCGCGTAGCTAGGGGCAGTACTAGGCGCGGACGACTGATAGTACTGCGTCGCGGGTTCGATTCCGCTTGAGCTGCCGGCCGAAGTGAGTGACTGAGTTGACACAACTGTAGGTACAGAGTCAATCAACTCCCTGTTCCTTGTCTGGGCTGGGCTTTATAACGTTTCTTTCCTTATTATTCTTTTTTACTCCTGTTCTTAATGAGGTAATTTCTTTTTCGTAGTTTGTACACTTTTCCTTGTATTCATTTAACTCTTGCTTTAATTTACTATTTTCAATAACTAATACAGATACTGTAGACTTTATTTCTTCTAAAATTTTTGATTCAAACGCACTCAGTTTGGCCAATATTACGGTGTTTACTTTAGCAATTAAATCATCAGATGTCAAGTTCAATGACCCCGTATTGCGTTCGGAAATAATTTCAGCGCACGATTTATTAAAATCCATGTAAATGTCGGTGCGGGCGCCACGTACAGGTGTGTCATCTGTTACTCTCACTCTCTGGGTTATGTTGATACAGTTATCACATTTAAAGGAACGCTTTAATTGTGCCTGACTCTGATGGTAATCCGTCGAAGTAATATTTACACACTCATAATGATATTCATGTTTGCATCCATTGCATTTAAGCAGTTCTCCAGTTTCAACACCTTTGCAGCAAATTTTGCAAAGCATTTTAAAATAATTATTGTAAGTATCTCTTTCGAAAATCACAACACAACACGGGCGACCGAGACAGAGTCATAAAATTCCGTATGAGTGAAAGAGCGCGATGCACGGCTCGGACGCAGCGCGATACCCGCAATGCGCGCGAAATGTTATTAATAATAACGAACTTTCAATAATTAGTTTATTGTTTTACTGTTGAAGTTCACCACAATCATACACACACAGAAAATTAAAAAAATCATCACAAAATTAAAACCATGGTTGCTAGACAAAATGATATACTTATAGTACAGTCAAATAAGGCTTAATTAGGGGCAAACCTCGGAATGGAAGCGAATAAGCTGTAAATTTGCATAAACCTTTGTTTTGGTGTACTAATGACTGGTAGAAAAGTCTCATATGATCACGTGTCTGCGTCATAAGTTATTCAAGGTCAAAGGTCACGAAAATCAGTTTTTTCCCATTATCTCGTTTTCTATGGGAAATACGCATTTAACGTCATTATAAATATTGTAGATCATAAAATTGTCTACAAAAAATATCTGAACACTTTTCTCCTAAAAAGCATCGCTTTCGAGATATCGTGACTTTAGAGCGCAGGAAAGTCGTATTTTCGACTATATGCACACACTAGCTTTTTCCCGTGATTTCGCTCGCCTTTATAAATATTATGAAAAATAAGGCTTATTTCAATATATAGTAGCATATGCATGCTTGGTCACAGCCTAATCGGTTTGAAATTGACAAGGTTACATACAAACTTCCATCCCCTATCTTATCCCTTTAGGGGTAGAATTTATCAAAATCCTTTCTTAGCGGGTGCCTACGTTATATCATCTACCTGCATGCCAAAATTCAGCTAGATCTGTCCAGTGGTTTGGGCTGTGCGTGCGTTATTAACGTGGTTTCTCCAGTAGGAATACTCCTACCACATACCTAGTGTTCTATCAACGCACAGCCCAAACCACTGGACAGATCTGGCTGAATTTTGGCATGCAGGTAGATGATATAACGTAGGCACTCGCTAAGAAAGGATTTTGATAAATTCTACCCCTAAAGGGATAAGATAGGGGATGGAAGTTTGTATGTAACCTTGTCAATTTCAAACCGATTAGGCTGTGACCAAGCATGCATATGCTACTATATATTGAAATAAGCCTTATTTTTCATAATATTTATAAAGGCGAGCGAAATCACGGGAAAAAGCTAGTGTGTGCATATAGTCGAAAATACGACTTTCCTGCGCTCTAAAGTCACGATATCTCGAAAGCGATGCTTTTTAGGAGAAAAGTGTTCAGATATTTTTTGTAGACAATTTTATGATCTACAATATTTATAATGACGTTAAATGCGTATTTCCCATAGAAAACGAGATAATGGGAAAAAACTGATTTTCGTGACCTTTGACCTTGAATAACTTATGACGCAGACACGTGATCATAAATATGAGACTTTTCTACCAGTCATTAGTACACCAAAACAAAGGTTTATGCAAATTTACAGCTTATTCGCTTCCATTCCGAGGTTGAATGCTTATTTTACTGGAGTAATACTCTATTCGTGAATTCCTAAACGAGAGGCAACCATAATGTGTATTTAAATAATAATTTTGGAATCTAATTGGACATGGACGTTGATGTTATTTTTATTATTTGTAATTATCTGGTTATGAACTTATTTGGTATCACTCAATGTTGCATGCAATTTAGAGAATAATTTATTTTAATAGTATGTTCTTTAAGATTAAAAATATTCACATGTCCGCAATTACGGCAAAATAGAAGAACTAAACCAATTTGTAACATCTTATAACTCTATTTTACGTGAGTAAAGATCATTTCATTTCATTTAAGGGACTATCCGTGAAAATTATCTTTGCGTAATAAAAAGAAGGAAAACTTAAAATTCAACCTTATAAGTACCAAATACCAATCCGTTTGGCCAGCGTGGTATTAGTAGGCCAAGTATCCCTCCGTCGGGAGGAGGCCCGTCCCTGCAGTGGGACATTGGTGGGCTGTTATGATGATGTCTGTCTGTGGCATCGTAGCTTCTAAACCGATGATCCGATTCTAACGCTGTTTTTTTGTTTGAAAGGTATATCAGTCGAGAGAATAAAACCCATCGAGTTTGGGCTCGTTAATTTTGTCATAACTAGTTCTCTTTATGTTTCTTTTTATCGATCGGGGTTTTTTTTAAATTTTTAATTTCATCTTTTTAGATTATTAATCAAAAAGGTCTCTGGGTCGGACTGAATGCGGAAGGCGCAGGACCGTGTTCACAGAGCGCGTGTTGGAAGAGGCCTATCCCGTCCAGCAGTGGACTGCAATAGATTGATTAAAATTATTAGAGAGAATTTTATCTAGACTATTTGCATGACAAAAATGCCTATTGTTAAATAGCTAATGAATTTTATTGCACTTCAAGGTCGAATCTTTCATCTTTGGAAACGGATAACGGAGCCTTGGTAGCAATGGCACTTGACAACAGTATCACAGTACAACCAGTAGTCTATCTCGGCCGAATATTTATTATAAATGCCGTAGGCTGCGCGGTACGTAAACATGCGATATAGGGCTGCCCATCTCCAGCTTTTTAATTACATTTACCTACTTTCCCGCTCGTTACTGCGGCACAGTCACGACTGTTCACTCCGCAAAGCCACCGCTATCGTGATCGTGTAGGTATAACTCGCGTTTCGTCCGTTTCTATGAAGTCGAAATACTGTATTTAATTGTACTATGACGAGGCCTTGGTAGCAAAGGCACTTGACAACTGTATCTGTATGGAGAGAAATTATCTAGACTATTTGCATGACAAAAATGTCTATTGTTAATAGCTAATTAATGTTCCAAGACGAGCCTCTTTCATGTTTGGACACTGAAAGTGTGCCTTTCAGTTGTTACCTTTCCACCAGGTAGGCCGTTTGATAATCTGCTACAATATGCAAAGAAAAGGAGTAGTTCTGAGCCTAGAAGTTTTTAGTGATTTTGAGGCGGATTTCAGACTTAGTTCGTCTCACAAATTATGTGGTGAGTTTTGCGTCAGTAGGTAAATTGATATTTTTTTTATAAAATAATATTATTTTATAAGTTAAGGTCCTGTTTTTATGTTTGCATTTTATGAAATAGTAAATGTTTACTTTGTTCAGTGTTGTCAGCTTCAACTACACGACACGTCAAGGCAATTTGATCATATTTAACCTGCATGTCATATCGTTCCTTAAAATCGTTAAAAATTCGGATATGTTAACTTTTAGGTGTCAAACTGTCTTACTTTTTATATGACAATAATTGGACAACTAAAAGTTAACTTAACCGAATTTTTTTAAGGTACGAGAATTGACATGCTGATGGTATAAAGTCCAGTCCAGAAAGTAAGGTGATAGTGATAAAAAACCTGAACTTCGTTGTTTCAAGGGCCCAATATCATACAATAACGGAAACACATGGGCGGGAAGTTTGTTCCATAAATTAATGTACTTAATAACGTTGGTTAATCAAAATCGGTGAGTTTATTATATAGATGTGTGACCGCTCAGTGGTATTTCAACTTATAGTCCAGTCAAAATAGATATCCAGTTTGCATTAATTCCCAACAAGCTGGATTTTTGTGCAGGCCTTGAATACGTCATTACAAATGATATGTCAAAAGTCCCCATCGATCCCGCTTGTGCGTTGTTTTTTATTCGAGGTCAAAGGTCACAAATTTGCGTTTTTTGCGTACATCTCTGAAAAAACGGGAGCTATCGAAAAATGGTTCAGACAAAGTTTGTAGATCGTAAAATTGTCTACAAAAAATATTCCAACACTTTTCTCCTACAAAGCATCGCTTTCGAGATATCGTGACTTTAGAGCACAGGAAAGTCTAAATAACTATGTCAATTTCAAACCGATTAGGCTGAGAACAAGCAGCATATGCTACTATATATATTGAAATAAGCCTTATTTTTAATGATATTTATAAACGCGAGCGAAATCGCGGGAAAAAGCTAGGGTGTGCATATAGTCGAAAATACGACTTTCCTGTGCTCCAAAGTCCCGATATCTCGAAAGCGATGCTTTGTAGGAGAAAAGTGTTGGAATATTTTTTGTAGACAATTTTACGATCTACAAACTTTGTCTGAACCATTTTTCGATAGCTCTCGTTTTTTCAGAGATATACGCTAGAAACGCAAATTTGTGACCTTTGACCTCGAATAAAAAACAACGCACAAGCGGGATCGATGGGGACTTTTGACATATCATTTGTAATGACGTATTCAAGGCCTGCACAAAAATCCAGCTTGTTGGGAATAAATGCAAACTTTAATCATAATTTAGTCTATTTTGACTGGGCTATTAGCACCTCCATGCATCGTAGGGAACGTAGGAAATCGGTCTTGGCTGTCGTTAGTCGACTTAACTCGTCACCAAATTGGCCAAAAACCAAACTAGGTATACCTAAAAAAAAATTCCATCCGGTTGCCTTAGGAAAGAATTCCAGAACCATTATTTCAATTAAATAACTAAATATTTCCCATAATTCCATTCCCGCGTAAAACAGTACCAATAATCTTTATAAAACACCCATTACTATTCTGTCTGCATTAAATATAATTTATTCAAAATTAGCTTGACATGAGTCGAGCACGCTTCGATCACGCTTGCTTGGCGCCATTTACAAGTGTGTGTTATCTGTGGTGAATGTTTGTTTTTTTTTACGATTATTTGGACTAAGGTGAGAGTTAATGAGTAATTATTGTAAGAGTTATTTACAAATAGTTTTTAATAAGGTCAATTTTTGTTTGTGGATAATATTGTTTTGAGGAAAAATTGTTTTTTTTTGTGATAAGGTGGGTGTGGTGGGGGACTAACCCAAGCTCATTTCGAGCTCCGACTAAGCAGGAATTATCTTTGCCTGAGAAGGAAAACTATACATATTTGAACATTACCACAGGTTTTCTTTGCAAGTTTACTCGAGATTCTTAGAGAGTTGAACCACGGGAACTCATGGTCTTCTTTATCCAGCGGAACCGCCCGAGTAATGCCAGTTTCCTCCCCGTCCTCCCTGGCTATTTCTTGGGTGTGGAGGGGAACACCGTGGATTTATAGTCTGTACGCCGTGTTACCATCTTTTAGGGTCTCCGACACACCTGCCCGCTTTGGCCAAATTAATTTGGGACGGCCTCTAAATGGTTCCCTACTCAAAACAAATGGTTTTTTATTATACTTACTTATTTTCTTTATTGCTTGCCGTGTTTCCTCTTAAATAGAGTACACCTATGTTGAATGGTTTACAATGATTTTATCTGTCGTATTGAAGCAACTTTTCCGTGTGGTGACGGCTGACGGAGTAAGAATAAAAATGTCGCCACTCCATCTTATCCATGGGTGTCGTAAAAACCGACTAAGGAACTATCATCTTAACGAAATAAAAACTTGAAATTAAACCCTGTACCAATCCATCTGGCCTAGCGTGGTATTAGTAGGCTAAATATCGCTCCGTCACGGGAGGAGGCTCGTCCCTCCAGTGGGACATTGATGGGCTGTTATGATGGTTGAAGCAACAAAGATTCCGTCCCATACTTGGTTCGAATCCATCTTGTAACGCTTACTGGGTCTACAAGGTCTACATTGACCTTAAAGTTTTATTCTCGTAAATAACTTGCTCAATAACAACATAATCTTGTACTTACCATAAACAATAATTTATTATTTTTTAATTATAGATAGCCATGGTCCTAAAGACTCGTTCACAAAGGAGTCTCTCACTTATCATCATAATTTATTTTCATATATCATCATGTGTAATAAAAAGTCCTTTTTCTTTTCGAAATTTTCTAGTTCATATATCAGCCAATCGACGTCCACTGCTAGACATAGGCCTCCTCCAAGTATTGGAGTAGGCCAACATTTATTTCTTTTATTTTATTTACATTTATTTTCTAGTAACATCCTAATTAATTTAGTACAAACCATTATTATCGGGTCCGGACCCGTGCTCCACCTAGGTTCTCCACCTAGGTGAAGCACGGGGACTTGTTAGGTCCCGTGCTCCAACTGATGACGTTATTGTACAGTGAATCAGTAAATTGCTTTCCCTATTATCATACAGTAAAATATACATTTCAATTGCAATATTGAAAGTTTACTACTATTCAGCCTAGATGGCGCTGTTAAGGTTGATTGAAAATACCGAGAGTTAGTGGCTTTTTGGAAAGCAATGAACAAATAAATTTGGTCAACGAGACGGTAATTTGGTTGGCTTTGAGGTCAGGGGTGTGACGCGAATACTTAGAATATAAGGTAGTTTAGCTTACTTTTAGTACCACATACGTGTGGTGACGGAGTAACAATACAATATGTCACTACCCCATCTCATCCCATGGGTGTCGTGGGAACCGACTAAGGGACTATCTTTACGAAATAAAAAGAAGGAAAACTTGAAATTAAACCCTATATCAATCCATCTGGCCAGCGTGGTATTATAAGGCCAAGTATCCCTCCATTACGGGAGGAGATCCGTCCGTGCAGTGGGACATTAATGGGCTGGTACGATGATAGTCCCACGGCATTTCCGAGTCTCCCTCAGTGAAGCATAGCTCGCCATACTATTCCTCCGTACTCTGTCCGTAGCCATTGTAGACGTACATAGCTAGGTACTTAGTAACAATAAAAAAAAAATATACACAGTGCCATCTGTTCCCAAAGTAAGCTAGGCTTAAACTGCTTGTGTTATGGGTAACAGAACAACGGATATTAATACTTACTTATATACTTTATTTTTTTTGTAAATCATACATAGAAACACTCAGACCAATGCAAATAATCATGTTCATGCACACAAATTGCATTGAGCGGGAATCGAACCAGAGACCTCTGCGTAGCAGTCATGTTATATAACCACTGCGCCACAGAGGTCGTCGAAGTATGTACAATGTATCTTTACAGTATGCATAATTTGCATAAGCCTTTCGGGTTTACAATATTCTATAAATCAAAATTGAACCATATTGTAAAGTTCACAAAGTTTAATTTTGATAGATAGAGTTTTGAATATAACAGACAGAGATTTGGGATGTGCAAGCGGGATTTAGAAAAGGCATGGGTTGTACGGATCAAGTCTTTTCCTTAAGGTGCATTACAGAAAAGTTTTTGGCAAAGAACCAAAAGGTATATTGCGCCTTCTTAGATTTGGAAAAGGCTTATGACAGAGTGAGGAGGAATGAACTATGGTCGACACTATCCATGTATGGGGTGGGCAGCGTTTTGGTGCGAGCACTGAAATCTCTTTATAGGGATTCCAGAGCTTGCGTCAGAATAAATGGGACCTACACGGATTGGTTCCAAATATCTAAAGGTGTTAGACAGGGATGTGTAGCGTCCCCTTGGCTGTTCAATCTGTTCATGGATAGTTGTCTATCGAGACTGAGAGAGTGTGATTGTGGTTTGAGTATGGATGGGTTACGTGTCAAATGCCTCATGTACGCTGATGACCAAATTTTATTGGCTTCTTCGGCGAGTGAGCTGCAGGAGATGGTAACAGTTGTGAATGATGAACTTGAATCAAAGGGAATGAAAGTTAATGCAAGTAAGACGAAAGTCATAGTGTTTGAGAAGAATGAAGAGATTACTGTTAGTGAATTTGTGTATCTGGGGAGCATGTTTACGAGAGATGGAAAACATGATAAGGATATTGAGAGAAGAGTGCAAAAGGGAAACTCGGTGATCGGTGCCCTGCACTCGTTTATGAAAAGCCAGAACGTGACTACTAAAGCTCGTCTGGCTGTTCATAAGGGAGTGCTAGCACCAACCTTAATGTATGGTAGCGAGAGTTGGGTATGGCAGAAGAAGCATGAAAGTAGAATTAATGCGGTAGAAATGCGTTCACTGAGAAGTATATGTGGATTAAGACTGATAGATAGAGTAAGGAATGATGAGATAAGAATACGTTGCGGCATGAAAGATGATATAGTGACCAAAATCGAGAAAGGAATGTTGCGTTGGTTTGGTCACATTGAGAGAATGAATGATGAGCGTTTGACGAAACAAGTATACAAGGCTAGTGTGAAAGGGCGAGTCGGTGCCGGTAGGCCACGGAAAACATATGGTGACCAGATAGGTTGCATATTGGAAAAGGGCCAAATAAAGAGCACTCGTAACCGACGCGCATGTATGACTCGCTTAATGAATGTGGACGAGGCCGAATCTGTTTGCCAGGATCGTGACAAGTGGCGTTCTGTCGTCTCTGCCTACCCCGGCCGGGATAAGGCGTGAGTTTATGTATGTATGTATGTGTATGTACAAAGTTTAATTTACCTTATCGAATTTATAGTTTCAATTAACAATATATCTTATGCGTGTGATGTAAGGTGCTTTTTCGTTTGTAAAATTATTTATGTATTTTTGGACAGATTTATATTGGAGTCAAGGAACTTATTGATGTTTCTGGTCGTAATAAATATTTGTATGGACCTTCTGTTTCTTGTATAACTACATACAACTTAGTTGTATTAACTTGGGTTAAATACACATTACCCATACACAAAACGCCATCTAGTCCCAAACTAAGCAGGCTATGGGTAAACATAGTTATATACTTACTTTTTTTACGAACGATCATGTATGCGATCAGTCATGTTCATACATACAAACATTTGCATTGAGCGGGAATCGAACCCTAAACCTTTTATATTAAGTAGGTACCTACTACGATCTCTTTCTTCGAGTCTGTAACTTTTTCGCCACAGAGTTTATTTTTAAAATATACTTCTACATCATCATCATCATAACAGCCCATTAACGTCCCACTGCAGGGACGGGCCTCCTCCCGTGACGGAGGAATACTTGGCATACTAACACCACCCTGGCCAGACGGATTGGTATAGGGTTTAACTTCAAGTTTTCTTTCTTTTTTATTTCGTAAAAATATTATTGACGGATAGTCTCTTAGTCGGTTATTACGACCCCCATGGGATGAGATAGGGTGGTGACATATTGTATTCTTACTCCGTCACCACACGGATATACTTCATTTACACATAACTTCTATTATAACTAAGTACCTACTACAGAGTTAAATATCTGTGGCATTTGGTATACATATGATAACTCCAAAATCAGCTGTTTTTAGTTAAGTATACAAGTGGACTTTATTTTTTCTCAATCGAAATAAGTCCACTACTCTAAGAAGTCCATATTATTTTGATCAAATAATGATAACTTTAAAAAAAAAATATATATATATTTGATAATTTTCTGTTATTTCAACATATCATCTTTTTGTTAGAGCAAATAGTTAATGTTTCACGATCCATTTCAGTTAAGTGTATATATCATTTTTAGATCAAACATTTTATATTAAACACCTTGACAAAAATTGATAAGTCCCGTTTATATAATGAGTGATAGTGAGGAGAATTATGATGAATAATATTTGTTTCTTTAAAAACTAATTACAGTGTAAGATTAATTGCCAAAAACATGATCTCAACTTATAATATCATAAGATAAACATATATCACAGGATAAACATGATAAGTTTAATTATTATTTTTTAACTTTTTTTTTTCATTTGGTACAAAGTTGTTAAGTGCCACTAATTAACAAATAAAAAAACTTATTGATTTGATTTTTATGTTAGTGAAAATCTGATTCTAATAAAAACAATAATTTCATTGATTTGTTTTATTATTTCATTATTCCGATTTAAGAAAATAACTTAATGCTTAAAATGCTTGTACTGTAAACTCGTTGTTCAAGAGTTATCATATATATACCAAATGCCACAGATATACATTATTGCTATAAACATTGTACCTACTTCGTTTACACAATTCTTATAAATCAGCTTAAATATTGTTATGGTTTCTAATCTTATAACAACGCTATTCTATTTTAGTATTTCTTAGGATGAAAATATGATGATTTCACTCGTCCTAATATCCTACTCGACTAATATTATAAATGCGAAAGTTTGTGAGGATCGATGGATAGATGTTTGTTACTCTATCACGCAAAAACTACTAAATGGATTTTGATGAAATTTGTGTGTAGAATAACATTTAAGCTATATAAACGTCTGAAGCCGCGGGCTCAGCTAGTAATTATACATTATGCTTACTGCGAAAATTTGGCGTTAACCTTGGTAGATAAGCAGTTAATTCAATGGCTGTAAAAGTCCCCGCGACATAGAGCTCTCAACATACTTGGGGCAGTTGTCTCAAAAATCATCATAATCATAATCATAACAGCCCATTAACGTCCCACTGCAAGGATAGGCCAGACGGATTGGTACAGGGTTTAATTACATACAAGTTTCGCTTCTTTTTTATTTCGTGAAGATAATATTCACAGAACAGCCCCTTAGTCGGTTTTTACGACACCCATGGGATGAGATGAGGTGGTGACATATTGTATTCTTACTCCGTCACCACACGGATAAAACATTTTAAATTGTTTAGAAATATTTTCGTCACCTCACCTTGTTTACTAGGAAATATCTGACTGTGATTGTATCTAATTAAGTAATATTTATTAAGCTTATCAAATCTCTCTTAGTAAACTATTACGACACCACAGACTAAACACAAAACAGCCATGAAAACAAGATGGCGCCGGTAGCGTCTTGCCTACATAACTCTGCGGTCACTTGACCTTGCTAGGTCTGCTCTATGAAATATGATTAGCAGGAAGATGATCAGGTGTGTCTGTGGTTATCATAACATGACTCCTGTATTGTATACTGTTGTAGGTTTAGTTAATATTTGATATGGTTGCCGTGTAATGAGTTATGGGTTCGAAACTAGTGGGAAGCGGGACGATGTTGGGTGGTAAAAATATTTAATCAAATCTAGAAATCAACTAGCCTATCGCACTACCCAACACGCGCCACAGAACACGGTCCTGGGTCTTCCGCATCCAGTACGACCCAGAGACCTTTTTTAAGGCGAAATATTTTTAAGCAATGTCGCGGTTTCAAATCACACGATGGACGCTGTTTTGCGATCTTAGAATTTGAATTATGTAATCTATACTAATTACTAATATTATAAAGAGGTAAAGTTTGTGTGTTTGTGACGTTGTAGGGGGTAATATCTGCAACAGATTTTAAAAACTCTTTCTGTGTTGAATAGTCTATTTATCGGGGAGTGTCATAGGCTGTATAGTATCACGCTAGGACTAATAGGAGTAGAATGAAATATGTTTATAAAAGGGTCGCGTTTTTTTCGCCGCTGAACGAAGTGGGCACGGGTTAGCTAGTTTGCTTATATAAAAGCAGTAAGTCTCGTAAAAATCATTCCAGCCATTTCGCAAGTTACCATGACAAAACTGAGACACACTTTTTTTTAATAGGATATTTGACATTGTTATCGTATAATATGCATTCATATTCAATTAGTAAAAAACTGTTTTGATATTATGTTATTATGATGTGTGATCAAATATCTGCCTGTTTTGATGTTACAAACGAACACTAGAGTTTTATTTATCATCATAACATTCCATTAATGCCCCACTGCAGTTACGGGCCTCCTCCCATGACGGAGGGATCCTTGGCCTACTAATACCACGGTGGCCAAACGGATTGGTATAGGGTTTAATTTCAAGTTTTCCTTCTTTTTATTTCGTAAACATAATATTCACGGGTAGTCCCTTAAACGGTTTTACGACACCCATGGGATGAGATAAGGTGATGACACACTGTATTCTTACTCCGTCACCACACGGAGAAGAATTTTATTTATATTTATAGATATTTACATATTTGAAGTTCTTAGACAAAATATGACGTAAACATTTTGGCAGAGTTTAAGCATTACGTACCTACACATGCTTAGCTATTTCTTCTAAAAATAAAAAACATAGTACAAATATATACAGTATTTCGACTTCATAGAAACGGACGAAACGCGAGCTATACCTACACGCTCATGATAGCGGTGGCTTTGCGCAGTGAACAGTCGCGACTGTGCCGCAGTAACGAGCGGGAAAGTAGGTAAAGGTAATTAAAAAGCTGGAGGCGGGCAGCCCTATCGCATGTTTACGTACCGCGCAGGCATCTATAATAAATATTCGGCCGAAATAGACTAGGTACTGCTTGTACTGTGGCATAAGTATACAAATGATGTAATTCATACATTGAATTACGTTGTCACGGTTTGAAGAGGCGATGTTTTGATGGTTGCGTTCTAAACACTCTGTGGTGACGGAGTAAGAATACAATATGTCACTACCCCATTTCATCCCATGGGTGTCGTAAAAACCGACTAAGGGACTATCCGTGCATTTTATGTTTACAAAAAAAAAAAGGAAAACTTGAAATTAAACCCTATACCAATCCGTCTGGCCAGCGTGGTATTAGTAGGCCAAGTATCTCTCCGTCACGGGATGAGGCCGGTCCCTGCAGTGGGACATTAATGGGCTGTTATGATGATGATGATTCTAAACACGTCAATTTCTTACACCCTAGACATATACCTATTTATGTTTATATCATTTTAACCTCTATTACCATTATCTTAAGGGTCAGGGTCACAGCTATCAAGCAGATAAATATATTCTTAAGGTTATTTATATAAAACTTATCTTGTTAACTAAAGATAGTTTTAGTATGAGGACTAGATGGCGTTGTTAGTAACGGAGGCTGTAAGCGTTATATGGGGTGTGCGAATGGGGCAAAAATTATAATTTATATAAGTGAAAACTTGTTAGGTATTGGCTGTCTGTTAAGTATAACTGCTTCTAATATTTTAATTAAATAAATAAATAATCCTCACACATTCACACAACGTCATCCAGTCCCAAACTAAGCAGAGCTTGTACTATGGATACTTGACAACGGATAAACACACTTAATTTTTTTTTTTGTAAATACACACATATTATACATAGAAATACTCAGACCAATGCAAACAATCATGTTCATGCACACAAAGATTTAGCGGGAATCGAACCCGAGACCTCTTCGTAGCAGTCATGTTATATAACCACTACGCCACAGAGGTCGTCTGACTGAATTTAGCTGTAAGTTTTCCATGTAATAAATAAATAAGGCAGGGCAAATACCCATTCGTTAAGAAGATAATGACCGTTCAATTTTCACTATTTTTAACCTCTTTTCGTTGTTAAATCTATAGGACCAAGTAAGTACCTTTAATTAAATATTACAAGAATAACGTATAGGTATTTTTATTTTAATTGAAATAAAGCTAATAAACTTTGTCAAAAACAGCTGTGTAGCGTCATCTAACGACTTACTTAAGCGAACACCTACACTATCTCAGTATCCCCCACAATCAACAAGATGTCGCCACTACGTCCTGAATCGCAATAATAAGATTCGCACATTATCTTTTTACATTAATTAGTCTTATCTCTATAGGATTTTTAAGTCTATTGTTATCATAGAGGTATTCTCCGAACTTTTCCCATAAACGGTGTTTACTACACCCGTGTCACAGTACAACCAGTAGTCTATCTCGGCCTAAAATTTATTATAAATGCCTACGGCTGCGGGCTACGTAAACATGCGATAGGGCTGCCCACCTCCAGTTTTTTAATTACATTTACCTACTTTCCCGCTCGTTACTGCGGCACAGTCGCGACTGTTCACTCCGCAAAGCCACCGCTATCGTGAGCGTGTACGTATAACTCGCGTTTCGTCCGTTTCTATGAAGTCGAAAAACTGTATATATTTGTACTATGCCCGTGGGTATGAGACGGGGTGGTCATACTATGTATTTTTATTCCGTCATCAAACTGTAAACATAATTAATTGAATGTTTTTCTATTGTTTCAGATGTATACAGAAATTATAAATGAAATCTGAGGATCAAATAGAACAGAGGTGAGTTCAACGAAACGTTTCCAATAAAAAAAAAATCTTCGCCATCCAAATTAACACAAGTTACACCAAGACATTCAGCTAAAAATACGACCAGAAGAAAATTTGTTGATATTATCTGTACGATAAGATCTAATCTTAGCATTCCATGGATTCTCCGTGCGGGTGCCGGGTCCATCGCGTGATAGAGGACGGAACACTTGCATAACAGCGTCTGAGACTTACAACGCAGATGTAGGTTTAAGGAAGCCCCCTTACAACGCGTTAGCGGTCACCTTCACTGTCTGCTATGTTCCGTCCTCTACCTATCCAAATTTAGTAGGAACCTAACAATGCCGGTTTGGACATTTGTAACAGTAGAGAGCTTACTGAAGTTCTCGGCAGTCCTAGTTATTTTAAGAGGTTGTAGAAGGAATAACCGCCACCTCTGATGGCCCAAAGGTTGCCTAGTCTTAAAATCTAGTTGTAAAAAAGGACTGGCACTGCGAATTAGCAGTGCTTATGTACTGATTTGAATGCCTTATCCAGAAGTTTCTTCACTATGTTAAAGTAAGTTGTTATTACAAAAAAGAAAATAAGTAATAATATTGACATAAGATATAAATATCACACTGTAACCTCTTGAGGACAAGCAGATAAGATACAAATGTGTTTATTTAATAATAACTAATTAAACATTATTATAGTTAATGTAACTCTTTATTTGTGTCATGAAAATGGCGCGAGCCTTTATTTACCTACCTCCGTCACAGTACAACCAGTAGTCTATAGCGCCGATTACACTACCCTACATGTAGGGCCCTATATCGTGGTAGGGCACTACATGATGTAGGGCCCTACATCATGTAGGGCACTAAATGTTGGTCTAGTGTAATCACATGTAGGCTGTTAGGACACTACATATCGGAGATTGGCGAGTCTCGACCGCCCTCCATCATGTAGTGCTCTACACGATGTATGGCCCTACACCTTGTAGGGCCCTACATGTAGGGTAGTGTAATCGGCGCTTATCTCGGCCGAATATTTATTATAAATGCCTACGTGCTGCGGGGTACGTAAACATGCGATAGGGCTGCCCATCTCCAGCTTTTTAATTACCTTTACCTACTGTCCCGCTCGTTACTGCGGCACAGTCGCGACTGTTCACTCCGCAAAGCCACCTCTATCGTGAGCGTGTAGGTATAACTCGCGTTTAGTCCGTTTCTATAAAGTCGAAATACTGTATATATTTGTACTATGTCTGTGTTTAAAGTCCCTATATCTGTTTTTTTTATCGATGATGTACAGTCAGCCCCAAAAGTCGCTGAACACATTTTAAATTCCAAAACTGCTGAACACTAAAAGTGCCATAAGTCAGTGTCGCGGGTATTTCAAAAGTAGCTGAACACTAGTGTCTATTATGTTTACTCGTTGGAATAGATACATAATTTCAAAACAATTCACTGAGATTCGATAGCCTAGGGTATAGAACACTCGACTTTGATAAAGTAGACGTGCGTTCGAAACCGGGTTGTGCCAAGTATTTTTTTTGGTTTTTTATTTTTTATTTATTGTATTGTATCTCAAAAAAAACAAGTTACTTAAATTCACCGTCACTGTTCACAGGTATTTTAATAAAGTTAAAATATTATTTTTAATTTTTAATTGAAAATTAAATAGTATTTTTATTTAATTTTTAATTTAATGAAGAATGATCATTATGACTTTAAATTGTATGAGAAACATTTTCGGAGATTCGATGATATGAGTTGAAATGTTATGTTAGAAGAAGCGCTCCCTGTTGTGCGACATTGAACTTAATAGTTTTATGACATGCAACTAAAATTAAGTCTAGAGGTGATAAAGCCATTTAATTAATTAATTAATTAAATTATTTAATTTAATTGTCGAATATGCATTTTTTTCGTAAACGAAGTCGCGGGTTACAGCTTGTATTGAATAATAATAGTAGAAAACAAAATAAGAAAAAATAAAAAACACAAAAAGTAATCCGTTCCTCAGGATGGAACCAGAGCTGTTTTCTTTTCACCCAAGCTCTATACAAGCAAAGCTATCGTGTTGACAACTGTTTTGATGAAATTGTTAATGTAGTATTCCGCTTTGAAATTGGCTTGACTTTTGTCTACTGTCAAAATCACTCACTACAACTACACTGAAACTCGACCGCAGATGAGCGACGCAGCGGGCGACGTTGCCGTTCAGTCATGCGCGGCTCCCGTATACTGCACGAGTTGGCAACATCGATACTTCTGAAATACCCGCGACACTGACTTATGGCACTTTTAGTGTTCAGCAGTTTTGGAATTTAAATGTGTTCAGCGACTTTTGGGGCTGACTGTACCTTGCATGACACTCGATAATGTAAAACGACTTGGGAGTCGCAAAATCATCTGCATTGCAATTAATCATCATCATCATATCTCTCCGTGTAGTGACGGAGTAAGAATACAATACGTCACCACCCCATCTCATCCCATGGGTTTCGTGAAAACTGACAAAGGGACCATCCGTGAATATTATCTTTACGAAATAAAAACCCTTTATCAATTCGTCTGGCCTGTCCTACTTCACCCGTGGCCTCCTCCCGTGACGAAGATAAATACTTGGCCTGCTAATACCACGCTGGCCAGACGGATTGTTATAGGGTTTAATTTCAAGTTTTCCTTCTTTTATATTATTATTATTGTTGGATAAATTGTTACATTTATATAATACCTATCAGACTAAACTGGGACACACATTATCACAAATATCATCAACATCTTACACAAACACATCAACAGCTATCCACGCATGATCCACGCGCATATCACCAGGTATTACGCAATCTTCATTAATTATAATTAACTAGGAAATATTATAATTAGTTATGTAGAGGTCACATAACATATGTTGGACACGATCAGTTTATATAATCTCGGGGAAATAAGATACTGATATTGTTTACTTAATCCTGTTTAAAATAGAAATAGCTACGTGAAAATATAGGTTTACTAATGTTTGCCATAATTTAAAATGCAATAGTTTCATATGCCATAATGGCAAAAAAAAAAATTTATGATCGATTATGAGATGTTACCTATGGAAACTGATTAACCCCCGATTTGCGAATGACTGATCAAGTAAAAATCAACTAATCAAGTGTCAAAACTATCATTTTGTGGAACTAAACTGACAGTTTTGACACTTGATTAGTTGATTTTTACTTGATTAGTCATTCGGAAACCGGGGGTAAGTATTATGTTAAATGTTGTTTAGAAAGTAATTTTATGGCAATTAAAAGCTATCACTGTTGAGTTGTTAAGGCAAACCTTTTTAATATAAATGATAATAGTGCAAGTAAATATTATGACTGGGGATGATTATGGCTAACTATACTACAGACTGACTAATGTTCGTAGACCTAATCATGCTCTCGAAAAGATCAGGATCGCTCAACGAAGATCAATAGACGGCTCGTCGTCGATGGCGAAATTGCGCCGTGCTCGCTCCTAGGGGGAGTCATCATCATCATAACAGCCTATTAATGTCCCACTGCAGGGATGGGCCCCCTCCTGTGACGGAGGGATACTTTGTCTAACGGATTGGTATAGGGTTTAATTTCAAGTTTTCCTTTTTTTTATTTCGTAAAGATAATATTCACGGATAGTCCCTTAGTCGGTTTTAACGACACCCATGGGATGAAATGGGGTGGTGACATAATTATTGTATTGGGAGTAGGGGGCGTTCCTTCCGTAAAGTAGGAACTACTTTACGATTGGTTCATCTTCACCATCATATTAGTTAATGGTCGTCCACTGCTGTGCATAGGCTTTCTTCCAACATCTCCTATTGGTCTGGTGCCTCTCTCATCATATCGTTCATCTGTTACAAAAACACAGCTCTTTTTTGCTGTACAATCATCTTTCAATCACGTTTGTATTTATAACACTAGCTGACCCGTGCCCACTTCGTTAGGCGGCGAAAAAAACGAGTCACTTTTTTAAACATATTTTATTACTGCTCCAATCCTATTAGTCATAGCGTGATATTATATAGCAAATGACACTCCCCGATAAATTATCTATTCAAAACAGAAAGAATTTTTAAAATCGGTTCAGTAGATCCAGAGATTACCCCCTACAACGTCACAAACACAAACTTTACCTCTTTATAATATTAGTATAGATTAGTTACGCTAGATGCCACTGTGCCGCACGTTATTAAAACGCATGGCTGAACTTCTGATTATCACAAAAAATGTAAGTTGGCTATCGTGAAAGTTATTTCTAAATAGCGTGTTAATGTAATGGTTATCTGCTATCTGCTATTATGTGCCAGTGTCGAAGGTCAGCTGCCATTTATATCGTTGAGCATTAAAAATAAAACGTGTGGGCATAAATGTGATTTGTAGTGATGCTCGTGTAGTATGAATATCATAACAGCCCATTAATGTCCCACTGCAGGGACGGACCTCCTCCCGTGACGAAGAGATACTTGGCCTACTATTACCACGCTGGCCAGACTGATTGGTTAGGGTTTAATTTCAAGTTTTCCTTCTTTTTATTACGTAAAGATAATATTCACGGATAGTCCCTTAGTCGGTTCCTATGACACCCATGGGATGAGTTGGGGTGGTGATATATTGTATTCTTACTCCGTCACCACACGGAACAGTATGAATATAATAATAATATATTCCTCACACTTTCACACAACGCCATCTAGTCCCAAATTAAGCAGAGCTTGTACTATGGGTACTAGACAACGGATATACATACCTACATAAATACGTTTTTTTTGTAAATACTTACATACATATTATACATAGAAAACACCCAGACCGATGCAATGTTCATGTACACAAAGATTTGCATTCAGCGGGAATCGAACCCCAGACCTCTGCGTAGCAGTCATGTTTTTTTTGGACTTTGGATTAGTGACGTCCCACACTAGTATCCAAGTGGATACGAAATATGGAAGTATTAAGATAATATAGGTATTACATTATCTGCATATCACGATAAATACCTATTACTATTATCACCTAATAATTATAAACGAGAAAGTATGTAATGGATGGTATGGATGTATGTTTGTTACTCTTTTACGTAAATACTACAACATGGATTGTAATGAAACTTTACAATAATATAGCTTATACATCAGAATAACACAATAGGCTACAATTTGTAAAGATACCTATTGTATTAATAAATAGTGTAAAAACAAAGTCGCTGTCTTTACGTTCCTATAATATGTATATGCTTCCATACCGGAAGGCGTAGGGTTGGGAGACCTCTCACACGGTGGACCGACGACCTTGTTAGGACGGCGGGAAGCCGATGTATAATGTAGGCACAAGACCGCGCAGGGTAGAAACGTTTGGAGGAGGCCTATGTCCAGTCCTATACATTACGTTTGGAGGAGGCCTATGTCCAGTCCTATACATTAAAACTATCCCCCTTACTCATAAATGCCACTTAAATTTTATTAGCTTCAATTCTTACCGTTTTGTTTGGCATAAGGTTGGTTTTGCTAATAAAAATATCGCTAAACAGTGATTAAATTTTAGAGACTTTTATGAGTAAGGGGGTGAGTAGTTACGCAACGGATGTTCGAGCGGTTTTTTAGTAGATACAGTAATTTAAGAGGAAAGTTTATACCTATGTATAATAAGTACATGAATTGTAGAGCATAATTTTTTGCACTTGTGCGAAGCCGGGGCAGGACGCTAGTTTATAATCTAGATTCTCGAAATACTAAACCTGCGCAGACGAAGTCACAAGCACCAGCTAGTATAACAATAAGTACTAGTAAATGAAGTATTATCCGTTATTATCTGTTATCTAATAACGTTGATAACATTACGTTTTAGAAAGTTATTTTGATAAGAAACATTCGTGTGAATCTATGATAACGAGTTTTTTAATATTGTTGGCACATGGTGATAAAATACGTGCAATAGTTTGTGTGGTAACGATGTGTTACCAACCTAACTTAGCCTAACGTTGTCGTAAAAGGCGACTAAAGTATTTATATATTAACACGCTCCCAGTTCAGTTTACCTACCATATAAATATGGTACATATGCATTGTTTTACTATTGTGTCTGCTGGCGACACTGTGAAAGGGATAAAGTAGTGGCACAGTTCTTATTATACTGTGGTAGTGGTTTTCCAAAAAAAATTGTTGAGCATTCATTATCATCATATCAGCCGACCACACCTGAACATAAAGGCCTCCAAATCTCAAATATTTTCACTTCACGGAGCCCTCTTCCTTCCTCATCGATGGTTTTGACATAAAGTTGAGTTATTATAATAATACTATCGGGTATTAACGCGTATAGATTTTAGGTAAACACTTAAATTATTTACCTTGAGCCGGTCGACGTTTCGGCCAGGTTACACCAGCCATGGTCTGCTCGTGACCAGTAGGTATCTGGCCTGAGTTTAAAGTTAACATAAAATTGAGTATTTTAAAAATAAAATTACTTTATCTTTACCGAGGACCTCTGTGTGGCGTGTGTAGCTATAGTGCCCAAAGCAAATCTTTGTATGAATAAGCATGAATGCAGTTAGAACACCAATGCAAACATTCATGTTCATGCACACAAAGATTTACATCAATCCGGAATCAAACCCGAGACTTCTTTTTAACAGCCATGTGCTATAACCACTTTGCCGGCGCCGCACCACAGAGGTCGTCAAATAAATCTTTAACCTTGCTTCAAATATGAAGTAATCAAATATTGTTTGTTTTTAAATATTTAAATTGAGAACACATTACGATAACATTATCGCTAGTTATCAATGTGAACGAACTTGTGTATTCCATATTTAAATGTATTCGAATGTCAAGGTCTTCGGAATTTGAATTTTGAATTTGTTCTGTTCCATTTTGTATGAAGAAGTAGGTACACCTAAAGGAAGAAGTAACGGTCTTGGTAAATAAAAAATATTTCTCTCTTTTTTACCCTTTTTGGTTCATTGAGGTTTTTTTAGTCTGTCTTTCTTTAAAGTTAAATAGTACTCCCGCTCTGAAAAACATCCCTTGTGTCTTACAACATTAAAGCACGTGCGATTTTAGCCTGCGACCTCGTGCATGCTAGCCGCTAATACAACCGCCGCGCCACTAAGGTAGTTTCGTTTGATTTCTTTTGGTCTGTGTTTCCTCCATGTTTGTACTGTCCATATTTCTATACTTGATTATCTTTGTAAACAAACACCACATTTTGCAAATTCACTAGTTTTTACATCAATCGCACACTTTGATTTGGATGAAAATTTCTGAAATGCAATAGAAAACACATACTTAAATTACTTTGATTTAACCACAATCTTACATAATTTTTAATAAAATTTAATTTTTAACGACATAATATAATTACACAAGTTAAAAAAAACTTCAAAATTTGACATTTTCAACCGTGTAAATAATAATTATACACTTCTCATCAAAAAAATCGAAACAGTTGCTAGTTTGTGTTTTGTAAGGATTATATGAAAAATGTGTATATTTAGGAATATGTGTTATATATCATTTAATAGGGAATTTAATGAGGTTTTCAAATAATGATGTTAATGTTCTAAATTCAAATTAATTTTTCATAGATTTCGTATTTTGTTTAACAAGTCGTTTTTACCTTGTACGTAGTTTGACGGAAATTGATAAAATTACGCACGTAAATAAACAAAAAGCTAGGAAACGTTTATTTAATAACTCGGATACCATCCCCGCCCTCTCATTACTGCTTCTTTCTTCTTTTTTCATCGATCGAATGAGAGTCACGATCAAAAACAGTGGTGCTCTATTCCATTCCTCTTTGATTGCATTTTAAACCTGGCTAAGTGTTTTTGAGGCATGATCTTTTACACTAATTCGTCTTTTTTATTCATCCCATAGATGTTTAATCAGATTCGTGTCCGGGTTTCTTGCTGGCCAAGCAATAATAGAGATATCAACTTCAGTAACATAATCTCTTACGACGCTCGCGGTGTTTGCCCTAGCATCTTCGTACATAAATGTCAAACCGGGGTCAAATAAATGTGCATAGGCCATCACAATAGGTTCAAGATACTGTTTGATGTACCTATGACTGTTAAGAAAGGGCAGATGGGACCCAAACACAAAGAGAAATCCTGTCTTGTCGGTGCCACTAATTTCTCCCGAACAGTCGATGAACCGCCACCATGGATGGCCTTTTCTTTTAATCCTGCATGGTGCAAAGCGTTCTCCATCACTTCTGTAGACCTTAGTCCTTTCATCGTTACCATACAATACAATTTTGCACTCATCAGAAAAGAGGAACTTGTTCCACTAGATGTATGACCAATTTAGGTAATTACGTGAAAAGTAAAGACGCACTTTTCGATGGTCTGCAGTTAATTTCTCCCTATTTGCTGGCTTGTAAGGTAGTAGACCACGTTTCTTGAACCTTCTTTTAATTGTAGAGTCACTTACAGCCACCATAGGCTTATCATGAAGCTGCTGCTGCGGTTGAAAGACATTAAGGCGTAGATTTTGTAAGAAAGGTGTTACTATAAATCGATCTACTCGGTCAGAAATTACCTATTTTCTGCCAAATATCCAACGGCGCGTGAACAAGTCAACAAGAACAGTCTCTTGATAGCTTTTGCAGATTCTATAAAAAGACGACAGGTTAAGATGCAATCTTTCAGCCGTAATAACCTGACTAAGTCCAGAATTCAGCAATGCCACCACTTGGCGGTTTTTGCGGGTAAACATCGCATGGACGCAGTAATAAGAGAAGCGAGGAACTCTAGGTGCGCGATACGGGTTATAACATAAACGTTTTCTAGTTATTTTTTTTATTTACGTGCCTAATTTTTTTAATTTCCGACAAATTACGTACAGGGTAAATACGACTTGTTAAACAAAATACGAAATAAATGAAAATTTAATTTGAATTTAGAACTTTAACATTATTATTTGAAAACCTCATTAAATTCCCTATTAAATGATATATAACACATATACCTAAATATACACATTTTTCAGATAATCCTTACAAAACACAAACTTGCACACCGTTTCGATTTTTTTGATGAGAAGTCATTGATTTACAAAAAACCAAAGATACACACTCCACTTCCCAAAACCGTCCGCAACAAATGGGCGCATTGTGCACTCTTTTCAAATTAGTATCGCGTTGTTCTACCGGCATACGTCAATCATTAAATTTTATTGCTTTATGTGCATTACTTTTTAAATACAACTTTATGTCATGCGTGTAAGATTGAATTTGAAAAAAGAAATATGTTTACGATATTACTATACGTATTTATTGCGTATGTTTAATTTGGTGACACTTTTGGCTGTTAGTTTTGTTTGAAAATGTGCATCTAGGGTTTTTTATAAATCAATGTGAGAAGTGTATAAAATGAAACACGAAAGTTTTAAAGTTAATATTTTCAACCGACTTCAAAAAAAGGAGGAGGTTCTCAATTCGGTTGGTTTTTTTTTAGATCATAGATTGTCTTTGATTGTTAGTACTTTTCTCATGTCAGTCTTTAGTCTGTGGTTTACACGACGCCATATTTGTTTAGCTTTTAAGTCATAAATAATGGACTGTAGGAAAGTAAGGAAACACGCCTGACATAATGACATTCACGAGGCTATCAGGTGATAGCCCAAATATAATATTTTAACATAAATATTATCAACATTCACGTGTTACCACAGATTATATACAGATAAAAATGTCTGCCGCGCAAATTTTTCCCCAATAATGATAAACCAGTCTGGCACGAAGCCATGGCGTGATACAGATAACTGTTTTTTTGTTGCGAATTAATTTTAAGGAAAAGGAGAAAAGCGTCCTCCACATTTGGTGTCGGCGTTCCTTGGTCGTATGAGCGACGCTCACACCACGTCGTGATTTCTAAATCATCTCCGTGTGGTGACAGAGTAAGAATACAATATGTCACCACCCCATCTCATCCCATGGGTGTCGTACAAACCGACTAAGGAACTATCCGTGAATATTATCTTTACGAAATAAAAAGAAGGAAAACTTGAAATTAAACCCTATACCAATCCGTCTGGCCAGCGTGGTATTAGTAGGCTAAGTATCCTTTCGATACAGGTCAGGAGTCCTCCGTCCTTGCAATGAATTAATGGGCTGTTATGGCCCATGCCTGCAGTGGGACATTGGGATGAGATCGGGTGGTGATATTGTATTCTTACTCCGTCACTACACGTTATTGTTTATATTCTCTTAATCTATACTCTAGCTTACTTGTATCTACTCTAAGATCTAAGTATACATGTATAAGTATACAATAAACGTAGTTAGTTAATTGATTTTCACAGAAATCTTGATATTTTTGGCTAAAAATCGAATTTCTATGGAGTGTAGTGTTCAAAGTAAATATTTGGGTGTATGAATGCAGTATACTCGTAGATAACACGACAGCATTGCAAAGGGACATTTCCTTTCATATTCGTTTACACGAAGATTTAGATTGAGCGGGAACCGAAATCGAGACTTCTGCGTGACATCCATGTACTTAAAATACTACGCCGCGCCACAGAGGTCGTCAATTGGAGTAATAAACGTAGTTAGTTAATTATCCCCACGTGTACATTCACTCGGTAGTATTAGTCATACGACACACACGCGCTTCACATATTAATTAGTACTAACTTTGTAGCTATTTTACGACAAAGATTGTTTCTTTATGACAAGTCTAGCTATATTTAATCTGAGACTTGCTGGTAGTCGCGTGTTCGAATCCCACGCAATACATTTATACTTGACGACCTTTGGCGTAGTGGTTATATGACATGACCGCTACCTAGAGGTCTCGGGTTCGATTCCCGCTCAATGCAAATCTTTGTGTGCATGAACATGATTGTTTGCATTGGTCTGGGTGTTTTCTATGTATAATGTATGTATTTATAAAATTAAAATAAAATGTAGGTAAGTAAGTACGTTTATCCGTTGTCTAGTACCCATATTACAAGCTCTGCTAAGTTTGGGACTAGATGGCGTTGTGTGAAAGTGTGAGGAATATATTATATTATTGAGGGAGGAGTCTTTAAAAGAATGTCTACTAATCAGTGTGGCCCTCGACTAATCGATTCTACCATCGAATGATGTGGCTACTGCACACACAGCTAGTGTGTGCAGTACCGGGTATTAAACCCGAGTACTGCACACACTATACCTATAGCTTTGTAAACTACGTCATAGAAATCGTTGAAGGCGTTGAATCGTTCAATGAGCATTTATCACCAAACCTTACTATATTTCCTTAAGTCATGACTCGTATTAATTGCTATTTCCTTGACAATGTTACTATTTTACAACAGGGATAATATAATAATTGTTTATTTGTTTTTATTATTTCCCATTAACGTATTACTTTATTTGGATTATGCATGTCACTGTATGTTCTATATTATTTTTAAACGTGTGGAAATCCCGTATGGACTTTTTGACGCTGAGGACTGTCAGAATTATAGGTATGTCGCCTACACCAATCCGTCTGGCCAGCGTGGTATTAGTAGGCCAAGTATCCCTCCGTCACGGTAGGAGGCCCGTGGGACATTAATGGGCTGTTATGTATGATATACTATCTTGCGTCGGAAATGAATCCGTGACCTTGTCGACGTTGCTCGTTTTGATGGTACTACCGAGTCTTACCGTGACGACTTCTTTGATTTTTACGACAATGTGAAAATTAAATAATATGCTATGCAAGTAAAAAAAATATTGTCAACCTTTAGTACAATATAGAATTCGCATTACGCATCATTAGTCTATATTTACGACAATCCCCTAAACAGTAAATTCACGTCAATAACTTTAGTTAAAACATGTGTAAGCAACGCGCACTACGCATTTATTAGTCCACATTTACGACATAATTAATAAACATTACATACGTCAGCAAATTAATTACTACGTTGCACTATTCCTATTTTAATCCCGCCAAAACCAATGACGTCACTAACATTGACATTAATCTTGACATTACAATGGAAGGTATTAAATTGTGTGACGTTATTTGGACGCTGTACAACATTCCATAGAGAGTAGAAAGTCTTTGGCATTAAATGTTAATGAGTTAATAGCTTTCAGGGTATAGAGATGTCATTCTTCATCATCTATTAATGTCCCGCTGCAGGGACGGGCCTCCTCCCGTGACGGAGGGATACTTGGCCTACTAATACCACGCTGGCCAAACGGATTGGTATAGGGTTTAATTTCAAGTTTTCCTTCTTTTTATTTCGTAAAGATAATATTGACGGATAGTCCCTTAGTTGGTTTTTACGACACGCAAAGGATGAGATGGGGTGCTGACATATTGTATTCTTACTCCGTCACCACACGGACTTCCCTCCTCATTGGTTGCCTGCAAGCTTTACTAAAACGTCAGTCCCCTTTCTAAGGGGTCTGTCCAGCCTACGCCTTCCTGTACATGGTCGCATTTCAAGAACCTTTACTACCCAACACCCTTAGACATGACATGCACTTTTTTAATTATCTACTTATTCTATTTTCAAATTCAAATTTGTACCAAATTCAAATTATTTCCTGGTGGTATGTTTCATCAGCTAGATGGTGCCACTAATTTCAAGCTGTGATTGCTAATCACACAGTTAAGCAGTTGTGTGCTAATGTATCTATAGAACAAGTGCTTTGCTTAGTTTCGTTTGATCGAATACAATCTTCAGCTTTAAAGGAGATGGAAACTTCTGGGCTAAAGCCTGTACATTACTGTACAGAGTAAGGATATGCCCTAAAAATCTTTTCTAATATTAAATAAAATAATAATAAAATTACTCAATTGTATTAAGCTTGTAACTTGAAAAAAATAGAAAAGATTTTTAGGGCATATCCTTACTCTGTACAGTAATGTACAGGCTTTAGCCCAGAAGTTTCCATCTCCTTCAAAAAAAAATTATCTTGGATTTCAGATTGCCAAAACTAACCAAAGATTTAGAACTAGATTAATAAGTGTGAAGCTATAAATTGATAATACTCTCATTTCTGTATAATCTTGGCCCAAAAGTCTTAGTGAAGGTTTCATTCTCCTTTATCGGTTGTCTCTTTGTGCAGTGTTTTCTTATGCCCGATTTACACATCGACAAGTACAGTAGCGAGTTAAGTAGTAAGTTGTTGATTAAGTTGATTTAAGCGAGTTAAGTACGAAGTAGCCCACTCTCTCGCGTCTCGCCAACGTAACTCGCCAAAAAATAGGATTGAAATCAGGAATATTTAAATCAACTTAATCAACAACTTACTACTTAACTCGCTATTGTACTTGTCGATGGGTAAATCGGGCTAGTGACATTTCTATATTTCATTCTCTCATTGTATTATTATTGGCAGTTTCTTAAATAAACACAATGGTGTGATAGTTTGGGCGTTGTATCAATGGCGGGCGAGTGTAGAAAGATTTGACGTTGTGTATGTAGCGGTAATGAGAGGGGCGCGCCTAGTAGTGGGCCTGTTATACGTGTGGCTAGACAACGTGATCTATGTCTAGATATTTGCGAATATGTGTGTAGTTATTTATAGGGTTTGTTTTGAGATTTATATATGTACTTACCACTTGCTTTTGCCCGCGACGGGCACAAACAACATCCAGACCCAGGTCAATAAATAATAATAAATAAATATTCACGGACATCTCTACACAGCGCCATCTGATTCCAAAGTAAGCTAGGCTTAACCTGCTTGAGTTATAGAGAACAGAACAACTGATATTAATACTTATATACATTTTTTTTTGTAAATGCATACATATTATACATAGAAACACTCAGACCAATGCAAATAATCATGTTCATGCACACAAATATTTGCATTGAGCCGGAATCGAACCCGAGACATCTGGGTAGCAGTCATGTTATACAACCACTACGCCACAGAGGTCAATAATTTGTGAATCGCACAAAAATCGTCATGTGTGGTATTCAAACCCGTGACGACTTTATGCACAGTCGTATACACGTCACTTTGCCATCGAGGCAGTTATGAATTACAGCAGTTCTCTTCATCATCATCTCAGTCAATTGAGGTCCACTGCTGGACATAGGCCCCCTCCAAGTATTGCCACCTTGTGCGGTCCTGCGCCTCCCTCATCCATCGGCTTCCCGCCGTCCTTACGAAGTCGCCGGTCCACCGTGTGAGGGTTCTCCCCACCCTGCGTTTTCCGTTGTAAGCAGTTCTCTTAACCTTCGGAAGGATACGGGGGTGACTCATCACCGCAGTCGATTAAAAAAGATGCTGTAACTTTTTATAAGTTAATTGAGGGTAGCTGTGTTTTTCTGTATTCTCTTATCTAAGTATACGCAGTTTTTAGTCCAAAAAGGTAAGATTTACGGACGATGACATTGAGAAATATTTGAAAAACCAGAGAAATCAGAAATTGATGATAATGTGTCTGGAAATCTAAGTTTACTGCGGGAAATCAGACAAAGTATAAGAGATGTTTTAAATATGATCCAGCAACCTTCTGGAAGTGAACCCCCGTTGAAATTACAAAAATAAGCATGGTGTTCAATTTTTATAAGAAGGAAAGACAAAAAAGTTAAAATTAATTGTGTTAAATGTCGGTTACCTGTATGTCTCGATCACCGTAAAGATATTTGTCTGAACTGTTTTAAATCTTTAATATAATATATACATATGCGCCTAAACTAATTAAAATTGTTTTTTATACATTTATTACGAACTAAATTACTTGTCTCATTTAAAAAAAAGTATCTTTTTTGTATACATGTGTTTCATTTTCGCTAGTATAAGTTGTGGGGTGATGGGTCACCCCCGTATCCTTACGTGTATGCAAGAAAAGCCTATCCTGCCGAAGGTTAAAGAAAGTTAATTAATCAATTTCTGTTTAGCTAATGTAATACACGATAACGTAATTTGTTTATATAAGTGTGTAAGTACCTATATAACACTTAGGTATATACGTTAATTAACTAGAGATCTTATCATTTATTCAATCAATATTAGCTTTGCTTGCTCTTTGGTTGCTACACAGAGGTTTCGGCTTTGATTCCTGCTCAATGTAAATTGTTGTGTGCATGAACTTGAATGTTTAAGCCGGGTCTGGATGACATTCATGTATTTAAGAAGAAAAGGGTAAGTACAAGAGTTTGTGTATCCAATGAATGATCCATCTTATGAATGGATTCATACGAGGTAGCCATTTTATTTGACATGGGGCACATAATATAAACAATGAACTGTTGATTGAGACTTTTTCTGCGCAGGATTAGTATTTCGAGTAGGTACTTAGCTTATATTATAAACTTACTTTTGACATCACATTGGGGTAAGCACTGTTAAATCGGTTCAGTAGATCTAGAGATTATCCCCAACAACGTCACAAACACACAAACTATACCTCTTTATAATCTTAGTATAGATTTATTGACATGATTCTGATGTATAAGCTATATTGCTGTAAATTTTCATTAAGATCCATGTTGTAGTATTTATGTGAAAGAGTAACAAACATATCCCAAGTAACACATCAAAGCATTATAAGGGCCAAATAAGAGTATTCTTGTATCCTTTTAGCATTTTGAGTTAGTTTTATAGTCGCATTATAAACGTTTATATGGCTACTGTAATGCTTATTTGGGCACAAATTATACAGCTTTATGCCGTATATAGGTTCACAGTAGCTGGTTAATAGCATTACTGGCGCATTATATTAGCATTATTATGGTCAAGAAAGATGTCAATCGGATTAAAGAAGCATCATTTTGGTCAATAATATTGCCAATCGCATTAAGAAAGCATTAAAATGGTCAATGAGATAGCCTATTGCATTACAGAAGCATTATAATAGCAAAATTATTGATAGTGAAGATGCCAACGGCATTACAAAAGCATTAGACTAGCATTTAAATGTGCTAAAAGAATTATTGGAGCAATTTAAGTGTTCACACTTAGGAAACTTTATATTATTGCGTGTAAATTATTACAATAAAAAAAAAGAATAAGTAAAGACGGTCAAAATAAAACAGTGAGTGACGCCATATTATAATTTGCATCAAAACAAATTCATCGGATAAGTTTGTGACTCGTTTGTTATTTCTTGCCTTCAAATATTACTGCGCAGTGTAGTTTACTGTACTTGTTTATATAAGTTTCATTGAAAATTTTCACGCGCCTTCGATATTTTGTGGTTTTCATACAAAATGTTGTATAAAAATGATGTGTGTAAAACCAAAACAAATGTGTATTCCTAGTACAGAATAAGTTTTGAATAAATACAATCATAGTTTTGCTTGTACTGTATTAAATTAAGTTATATAAATATTTTAAATGACAATTCCTTTTATAAATAGATCCGAAAGAAAATATTTTTTGGTTATAAAATATTTACAAAATGGTGGTCAGCCTTAAGCAGCCCGGTGAGCCCAATTAATGCCACCAGCATTACAACTACTCACGTGTGATTGTTTAAAGAGCTATTAGTTACACAACAGCACTCAGTTCTTCCTTTAAAATGCAAGCATTATATTGATTCACATTTATGCTGTTCAGCAGCATTAAGCTTTTACTTACCCCTTACAAGTGCTTTTACACAGCAAAAGGCACAAAAAACAGCTTAAAGCTGGATATCGGATTTACATGGCATTATAGTGGTTCACGTTAGTGCTGTTAAACAGCTTCAAGCACTTATTAACTACTTTAAAATGTCTTTGTAGAACCAAAAGCACTAAAAATAGCTAAAGGCTTTACAAAAGCATTCTGATATGCCATTATCCAACTGTTATACAGCGTAAAGCATTACAATGATTTTCAAATGCCATTGTTCAGCTTCAAGACGCTCGGTGAACTTATATAAGAGTTTGTACGGGTCTTAAGCTCTATATAAGTTCACTTGTTGCTTGTTAAAATGCTTTCTGTTAAAGTTTGTATGTAAGTAAGTATTATATAATACTTACTTACATACAAACTTTCACGTTTATAATATTACCGGGATTATAATTTCTTTATTAAAAACAAGTTTATCTTTATTATGTGTAATGACATTAACTTTAACATTAAAATTGTTTTTAATATTAAAATAAATAATATTTATCTATTGTCTTCAATGAAACATACGAGGAGAGAAAAAGAAAGAGTAAAGATAATATATGATAAGACTTACTTACTTACTTATAAAAACAATTGTTATAGTTGGTTTATGTATATGTCATAGGGAAATGAGGAAACCAGGGATATCACGAAATCACCAGGGACATCACGAAATCCCGGTGTCGAAAATGTCTTGCACTATGGTCACCGTTCTAACCTAACTTAACCTACGGAAGTTGGAATCCTTGTGTTTTTTAATCTACACACATCAAAAAAGTCTAAGCAACATGCATGATATTACAAATTTACCATTTATATTAATTTATTTTACCATTTATTTTAATTATAACGTTGTATTTTATTTTTAAAATAATATTTTTAGGGTTCTATGATGTAAAAATAACAGCTGTTTTCTTTATAAGTTCTTTTAATAACAGAAATTAACAATATTAGAATATACAGGTACATAAGAAACTAAACTTTTTTTTTACAAATTGAAATTTCTTAAGAAAATGAATTTATTGTGAAAGAATAGGACAATTTAATACAAAGTATGGCCTCCTCTGCTATTCAGAACTTGTCGGCAACGATTATTCATTGAATTAATGAGACTGTTTATGTCATCTTGCGGTATTCGCTCCCAATGGAATTGTAGCAAATCCTTCAGCTGTTGGGTTGTTGTCACTCCGTCCAAGTCCTTCAAAACACGTCTCTGGAGCATGTCCCATGCGTGCTCGATGGGGTTGAGGTCTGGCGATTGTGCAGGCCAGGGCAATACCTGGATGTTCTCCGTTGCCAAGTATTCACTGGTTCGCCGAGCTGTATGTGAACGCGCATTGTCATGCATTAACGTAAAATCGGAGCCAAAGGTTTGTGCAAATGGATGGACATAAGGTCTGAGAATATCCTCAACGTAATTTTCAGCGTTCATGTTTCCATTTACAAAAACGAGCTCAGTTCGCCTGTTCTTCATAATACCCGCCCATACCATAACTGTTGGGCCGCTGTATGGATGAACTTCCTGAACGCACCTGAGTCTTTCAGTATTTCCGGGTCGACGGTACACTCGCACCCTTCTTGTATCAGGCCTAAACCCGAATCGCGACTCATCGGAAAACATAATTTTATCCCATTGTTCCTGGGTCCATGTTATGCGTTCTCTACACCATTCATTTCGACGAGCGCGATTCCCGTGACGTATCGGTGGGCACCTGATAGGGCGTCGAGCTCGTAGGCCGTACTCATGCAGTCGATTTCGCACAGTTTGGGGACTTACATCAACACCACTTGAATTTTGTAGCCTCAAACTTATCTCTCGAGCGGTTAACATCGGCTGGCGTCTTGCAGTCAGTTGTATGTACCGGTCTTGCCGAGTGGTTGTACTCCTTTTACGGCCTGGATGCTGTTCAGCGGGTTCCCCTGTATTATTGTAGCGCTGCCAAAGACGACAAATAACACTTCTATGAATACCAAAATGTCGAGATACCTGAGATTGATTACTTCCCGCTTGCAACATCCCTACAGCTCTTTGCATTTCATCTGCCGTCAAATGACGTCGCTCCATGACGTAAAGAATATCTAACAATTCAATTTTGTCGCCAACTGTATTTAAATGGTTGGTAAAATTATAAAATCAAGACTAAAACGTAGCAATTAACATGCACTCAAATTCAAACAAATTCGCAGTCATTTGAATTTTATGAAAAAAAACAAAACATAATCGAATTTTTTTTTTTACAACCAGCCAGTATGTCATCAATAACAAAAAAGTTTACTTACCTATACACTTTGAGTGAGTAAATACTTAGAAATTAATTAATATAAATGGTAAATTTGTAATATCATGCATGTTGCTTAGACTTTTTTGATGTGTGTACAAACAAAAATGTGAACATTTCTTTTCTGGTAGAAACGGGATTTTGTCATAAGGATCTTGTATCAATAAACTGTTTTTTTTTTATATCCCTAGGGATTTCGTGAAATCTCTGGTTCCTCCTTTACCCTGCGACATAATAATATACAGAATAAGAAATAGTAAGAATTTAAGAAACCCCTCAGATGTTCTCATTTAAGACTAACCACATACGTCAGGGCCGGGCCGGGACCGTGACGTGCCCCGGCCGTGTTCTGCCAGGGGTAAAGAAAAATATCGTTGCATACATTTTATATACTTAATAATATAAGCATTTATAAGCATTTATTTCTCTCAAAAAGATTTACAAAATAAGACTTACTTAATAAATTAAATGACCTTAGTGAGAGCTGGAGGACTCGATCAACGTCCGTGTCCGTGCCGACAACGGAGCTTCCCCCTTACTCATAAACGCCTCTAAAATTTATTCACTGTTTAACGAGATTTTTATTAGTAAAACCAACTTTATACCATACAAAACCGTAAGAATTTAAGCTAATCAATTGACTAAAATTTTATGAGTAAGGGGGTTAGTATATTATGTCGCAACACGTCCACGCCGCGCCCCGGGCACGTCCCGGCCCCGGCCCTGACATGTGTAGTTAGTCCTTTAATTACGTAGATAAATATCTGCCGAATTACCCCCTAATCACTGATCAGATGATTTGGCTTTTCTCATGAATGTTAAAAAAAAATGCTTGGTCATACTAAAGTAAAAAAAACCTCAAAAATTAATAATAAGTACTTAATTGATTATTAAAAAATAATTTATCACACACAATGGTGATTTAGTTCCTGTCAAAAAAAGATTCTAGACAACGGATAACATACCTTTTTGAAATTTCATTATAACAGCCCATTCATGTCTCACTGCTGGGTGGAGGCCCGCCTCCTCCCATGACGGAGGGATCCTTGGCCTACTAATACCACGCTGGTCAGACGGATTAGTATATGGTTTAATTCTTCCTATTTATATAGGTTCCTGGTATATGAGTTTTATTTTCATGTAGGACAATATTTTGCGACCACCTACAGGTACTTGTCGTTAAGAAAGTCTGAATTTAGTCTTCCTAATTTACCGAACAAAAATTGGCTTTTCCGTCGCCATAAAAACTGATTTTGGGTAGCTTTATATTTTACAAATGTATTCAAATAACTCCTCATTTCTATCAAAATACATGTTACATCATCATCATCATAGCAGCCCATGAATGTCCCACTGCAGGGACGGGCCTCCTCCCATGACGGAGGGATACTTACATGTTACATACGCGATGTAAAATAATTTTAGATGAATTACGTTAGTGTAACTTGGTCTCCACAGCACTCTGACCTAATTCATATTAAAATACAATCCTATATAGTATCACGACATTGTCACCCTATCTGCAGCTGTCATCGCGTGGTCGACGCGTGCGCATATAAAAGCCCCCGCGCGCGATAAACACCTTTCAGTATGTGACGAACGCTCGTTCTAATAACGCGTATATATTGTTGCAGAATGTGTGCGGCAATCGATATGTTGGCGTCGGAACATTTCTACGGGCACAGCCCACCCGCCGGCTTCCTCACCGACTACAGCCTCAGTACTCCCAGAAGACCAGCGAAACTGGCGACCAGAGGATACTCAGCACCATGTTTACTGCCACTCAAACCTGTCCAGCTGTCATTAAAGTCAGCACAGAGATCCTGCATACGTTTGGCAACAGAAAAAACGAAGAAACGTGTCGTTTTCGCTGATGATAGAGGATTAGCTTTGGAACAAGTGAAGTTTATGACAGAACCGTCAAATGTACCCCCTTACTGGGCATTAAAGATAATCTCTAGTCCTCCACCTGAACGGAAACCTCCTCCCAAACCAGCAGCAGACTTATGGGAAACAAGATTCGTGCAGCCAGCTTCAAACTATGTCGAATTCCGGCGAAGGATCACCGAAGACTGTGTTTCATTAGAAAATGTTATAATAAAACAAAACGAGTGTGCTGTCGATGGTACTGTTAAAGTTAAAAATCTAGATTTTTCCAAAGAAGTTGTAGTTAGAGTGAGTTCCGACGGTTGGACGACAAGCGAAGACACTTCTTGCGCGTTCGTAGAATCGGGACCTCTAAATTCAAATGGCGCATCTTTATACGACACCTTTGGATTCAGATTACAGCTACCGATCCACTCGAGAAGATTAGATTTCTGCGTGAATTTCAAATGTAAAGGAAAAGAATACTGGGATAATAATTCAGGTTTAAATTATACGATAGAAAAAGCATCAGTGAGGACTTCGCCAGCTATTTCCTGCGCCAGAATTAACTATGGAAACTCCTGGACAACGCGACCTGATGTTAATTCCAATGTGCCGTATTGGTGAATGAAATAACATGGTGTTATCGTGAATTACAGTCAAAAGCCGCAAAGGCTTGTGTTGTGCCAAAATTGGAATACCTTGTGTGATTTTCCAGAGGAAAAGACTGAGGATTTAAAAAAAGCAATGGTATGTCTCTATAGTTCATTGTTTTATAAAAGAGATTAAATTTATACGATTTTAGAATGTAAATTTGAGGTAATCAGATGTTCGATAGGTTGTTGACCTTTTCGTTCCGAAAAAAAGACCTAGGTATAAAAATAACTAAGTGAAAATCTCATTGAATAGATTGAAAAAATAATTAAACATAATAATGTTATGTAGTTAGAACTATTTAATATAAATTATACAAGTATATTATAATTTGTTGTAACTATGCCAATAATTTATCCACACTGACGCCACGCGATAAGTGGATGGTCGCCATATTTAATTTATACATTTTGGCGGACAAATTAATGTCATTGTTGAATGTCAAAGTTAAATAGAACATTAAGTCGTCTTTTTTTACTGTTTATTTATATAGATGTGTATAGATTTAATTATTTTTCCAATACTTTAATTAATTAATGAATAATGAAGTCATTTATAGTTTATCATGTCTTATTTTATATTAATATTATTAAATAAATATTGAAATGGTGATAGCTGGGCTACACTGAAATCAATTTAATACATCTGCAGATTACGAAAATACTTAATTTTATCGCATGCCTTTCCAAATAACTTTACAATACAGATAAAAGATTTCACGGAGTAGTAAAAGTGTGCAATTTGCTGATAATTGTCGGATGTGTTTACATATAATTCGGTTGCTAAACAAGTTAATTGATAATAATATTGATTTCCCATGATTAAAACGTTCTAGGTGTGATAATTTAATCATTTAGATATCAATTAGATAGTATACATTATGTGCTGATAAGAATTTGGCAGCGATTTTACTTTTAGCTAGAAATTTGAAACAGTCATTTCTTGAATTTTTTACTGCCAAGTGCAAAATGAGATCTCTTTGCGTTACTCTTAGCTTATTGAAATTTTGCTTTTTGGACATCAGCTAAGTAGTCTTCTGAATACCTATACAAAAATGTATGTTTATACTTCTTCACTCTAAAAGAAATCGTTAATGTCCTTCACATGGATGCGGCTACTCCAGTGACTTACTTACACATATACTTAATCTATACACACCACGCCTGGCCAGGGATAGTATTTTCTCACTCTGTCACCACACGGAGACTACTATTTTTCGTTTTTATAATACTTAGTTAAATTGTAAAAATCATTTACCCAAAAGATTCCCACGCCTGGAGTCCTGGACAAAAGCCTATTTTAAACGTCACCGCCAATTACCCCTTCTTTACTCATTCCATAGAGTATAATCCTTTTCCTCCGGTTTCCCTTTTGAGGTGAGTTTTGCCTACCCTGCGTATTTCGTCAAGCAGTGAATTAACATTTTTATAAAATTAAATAACAAATGCCTAAATATTCTATAATAAAACGTGAAGTCATTATCAATTTCACTCTTATCTTAAAGTTTTGATACTTGAAACATAAAGGTTTACAATGTTTACAAACACAAACGTTGTTTTGACTTCGGCCATCTTGAAATTTCGATATAAAATTGTTTTAATGTCAAATCTCTTATTATCATTTCGGTTCAATGCTTGATTATTTGCACCAAACAAAACTATTATAATTAAATGAGTCATCGTATGATAAGACTGTACTTAATTCAAGTTTTGTGAAAATAAATTAATCATTTAAAATGTTTGTATTCGAGTCAGAGATAGACAACATTTTGTTGTGCCATTGAATTTAGAAAAGATGGAAGTACCGTATACCGACTAAAAGCCACAAAAGTCCTGTGTAGCCATGACGCCCGCCATTGTTTGAATTAGGAAAAGGAATATTCTACATAGAAAACAGCCAGCAAACAATTACGTTCTTGCACACAAAGTTTTGCAATAAACGGGAGTCAAACCCGAGTCCTTTGCGCAATTGAATATGTATTTTAATAGGTAATCCTATTAAAATACATATTCAATTGCGCAAAGGACTCGGGTTTGACTCCCGTTTTAACGAAGGTTTTATGTGAAAAAAAAGTATGAGCTAATTTTCTATTGCCATACCTATTACCTAATCGAAGTTACGGTTCGGTTGTCTAGTCATAGTTTTAAATCTATTTTTACTTTACAAATAAGAAGTCTCGAAATGCCAGTGCTTAGATTTTTGTAGTTTGTGCGTCTTTGAATATGATTCTAAACAGATTTTAATTACTCACACAAAATAACATTATTGCATAGTTAATTAACTCCCTCGAATGCCGTGCTCGAATCACAAGAGCCCATTACTGTCCTACTGCAGGGACGGGCCTCCTCCAGTGACGGAGGGATACTTGGCCTACTAATACCACGCTGGCCAGACGGATTGGTATATGGTTTAATTTCAAGTTTTCCTTCTTTTTATTTCGTAAAGATAATATTCATGGATAGTCCCTTAGTCGGTTTTTACGACACCCATGGGATGGGATGGGGTGGTGACATATTGTATTCTTACTCCGTCATCACACGGAGATACACGACCTAAATATAAGACCACAGCAGCGTAATAATTATTCACATACCATTATTTTCTTTTAAAAAAGAAAACTAATACCTAGACGTAATAATCTATGGTAATTTTGTTTTTAATTGAGAAAATGTTATTCTAGCAACGGTTTGTGTAGAAATACTTTTTATTTGTTTTACTAAATGTCACGATAATAGATTTTTTAAAGTGTGAACGAAGGAGAACCTTTATTATTTAAAAACATATAAGTACCTACCTATTAACACTATATATCTAATAATGTGTGAGATTTAAAGAACATGCTACTCTCCCAGTGAAAACACTAATTAGAATACATGTTTATTGTTTAGTTTTCACTGTTTAGAAAGCTATAATTACTTAATTCCCCTATAATTAGAGAAAACCCGTAAATAGCTGGTATGTAGGTGTGAGAGGTACTATATAAAATATATAATAGTTAAATCCCTCTACAACTTAAGTACAGTCAAGGTAAGAAAAGGTTCGTCACCTTAAAACCTATTTTCGTGTGCTCAGTATGAACGATATTTTACCGGTTGGCTTTACAGTCAATGGTTGTATACTCAATGCTTTAGTTTTAAAAGGTACTAAGAGTTTACGACTTGACAAACAATTGAAAAAGATAACTGACGAGGGTTTTCTTACCATGACTGTACTTTATAATCTAAAACAGCCAAGATATAATAGCGGTCTTAGCATTGCACCAAATGCGTCTAAGATGGTAGAGGAGGGAACATGGTGGATAGGGTAGACCGCTAACACGTTATAAAATCCTTAAAACTACATTTGGTTACGGTCACAAACATTCTTTCTTTAATCTTATGACGGTTTACCTACATTCGGAGAATATATGAGATTCTAAGAATCGGTCTGATAATGGTAAAATATTATGATAGACAAATACACAAATGTCATCCAATGATTAGGCAAATAGGGATATCGCGGTGACTATATATATAAATGTTGTACTGTTATACACATAACACAAGCAGGTTAAGCCCATCTTACTTTGGGAACAGGTGGCGCTGTGTAGAGATGTCCGTGAATATTTATTTATTATGTACGCGACACCAACAAAATGAGAAAGTGACAGACATAAAGCAATTGATTTTAAGTACCTATAACTATGCACTGCCTCATCAAGTCCTCAACTGCCCAATCAACTAGCCTACCGCAGTCCACTGCTAGACAAAGGCCACTCCTAACACGTGCCACAGAACAAAGTCCTGCGCCTTCCGCATCCAGTCCGACACAAAGACTTTTTTAATGCTATCCTATCCTAACTACTAATATTATAAATGCGAAAGTTTGTGAGGATGGATGTTTATTACTCTTTCACCCAAAAACTACTGAATGGATTTAGATGAAATTCGAACTATAAGTATAGTTTAAGATGGAGAACAAAATTTAAGCTACCTATACAATCCGGGTGAAGCCGCGGGAATCAGCTAGTCAACTATAAATTGATACCAAAATGTTGATATCTTCAAATTGATCAGAAAGGTATAGGTAATAATACTTGTTTGTATTTCGCTTACGCAATGAACTAACAAGTTACATAATGTCAACACATTCACTCAGCGATTCAGCCATACTGGTTTTTAGGCAACGTCAATGAGTTTACGTATGTTCTGCCGCAAGGACAGTTATGCTCTGTAAATAGATTGACCTAGCTACAGCTGTTGCTGACGAATGTTTATCTTAGGAAGACAATAATTATTATTTGACGACCTCTGTGGCGTAGTGGTTATATAACAAATATATTTGTGTGCATGAACATGATTATTTGCATTGGTCTCTATGTATAATATTTATGTATGTATATACAAAAAAAAAAAATATAAGTACTAATATCCGTTGTTCTGTTACCCATAACACAAGCAGGTTAAGCTTAGCTTACTTTGGGAACAGATGGAGCTGTGTAGAGATGTCCGTGAATATTTATGTTTATTTATATATTTATTTGAGCGAGCCACAAATGTGGGATTCACAAAAAATTTCTTCTTTCTTCATTGTTAAATGTAGTGCCCAACCTGGTGTCGTGAATTGTTCATGCCCCACATAATTATGCCTCTGATGTGACTTTAAGACTTTGTCACTAAGTCACAGACTTTTTACTTCTTTTGTGGTAATCTTAGAGGCCGTCTTTTCATTTTGGCATACATTGGCGAATGGGCAGGTGTGTTTAGGTCCCGAAAAAATGGTAAATACAGTTTACCGATTAATACCTACAGTGTTTCTCTCTTACCTATAAAGGGGGTAGATATGCCTTACTAAGGTCGTCTTGGCGGGCGAGCCAAATGAATGCGTGCGAAAACACGCATGGCTGTCTGGCAATCAAAGGCTATGCGGCAACAAACTGGCGTCAGAGTTATACGCCTGCAGTTTTCTCTAGTAGTCAGTTGGTCTATCCGTGGATCACTGTTGTAGAAAACTGCGTGGAATGACATAATGTTTGATATACAATATAAAACTAATTTTAGTTTACATTATTTAATACATATTCACTCACACATTCACACTCACAAAACCAAATACAACAATCGAAAAATAAATACTTACAAAACAATAATAAAACGTTAAAACAACAAAAATGACAAACACTTCATTGTTCCACACAGGATGACAAATACCTTTAAAGTACATATAAACAAAAACATCAAACTACTTTGAGCCAACATTTAAAACAAATGCACATCTAATTGGAACAATTTACTTTTGTATGATAGTGGGAGAATTTGTGACATATTTGACCGCCACGTCAATAACGAAAATCTGTGTTTTCTACGCCAAATATCGAATTTGTTGAATATAGTTGGATTGGAATAATAATAGGAAAAACATCTAAGACGAAGTAAAGTAATTTCATACCTATCAGCTATTGCCCTTATTTACCGGCAACAAGGACTGTTGCTATCTGTCCTATGTATGTTTAAATTATTAAAACTACCTACGCAACGGATTTAGAAACCGTTTTTTTAATAGATAAAGTGATTCAAAAGGAAGTTTTATAGTATAATACGTGCATAATATTCTAGAGTATAAAAGCATTGCACCCCTGCAAAGCCGGGGCCGGTCTCTAGAAATATTTATATTTTTTGTATTTATGTTATTTGGAAAGGCTGTGTATAAATTAATGAATAATTTATATTTTAGTACTTTCAACAAACTCAATAGAAGGCATGTAAACCATATAATAGGTGAAATAAATATTTTAAAAATAGATGTTACTACAATAAATGTTGACTATGCTGGACAAAGTCAATTTAAGTCGTTTGCAAGTTTTATAAATCAAATGTGTGAATTTTATATTTGTGCTAATATTAGCACTATTAGTGTAAATTGTAATATCTGTGCTATTTTAATATTATTTAAAATTTGTCTAATGTCCCCCTGCAGGGACGGGCCTTCTCCAGTGACGAAGGGAAACTTGATTTATTAACGCCTCATTACTTTTATAGTCAAGTTTTCCTTCCTTTATTTTGTCGCGCCCGACAGAGTCCATAATTATTGGAACTTAATTATTATATTATTTAAGATCTTTGCAACATCATGGTGTGCAAATAAATATAAAAATAAATAAAATTAGTGTCATAAAATTCGACTTAGATCAAAGCGTCATTTAATTCGAATTTTACGACACCCATGAAATGAGATGGAGTAGGTATTGATACTATGTTTCCTTACTCCGTCCCTAAATGGAGAATAGAATGTTACGTTATCTACTATATAAAAATAAGTCGGGTTTTCCTTCCTGACGCTTTAACTCCAGAACGCACGAACCGATTTCCACTGTTTTGCATTCGTTGGAAAGGTTTCGTGCTCCGTTAGGTTTATAGCAAAGAAAATTCAGGAAAAATTTTAATAGAAAAGCGGGAAAATAATGCCCGTGCGAAGCCGGGACGGACCGCTAGTTCTTCATAAATAAAGATTGTCGTAGCTATTTAATGAATATGAGATCAAATTCCGTCAATAATTATGATTTTTAATACCATAGATGCTCAAAAGGAATTTAATATTAAAATGAGGTTTAAAAAATGATTTTTTAATTAAATGCCATTGTTTAAGAATTGTTACGATTGCCATAATGTAAAATGATTGTATAGGTGTTTTTATATTAAAAAATATCAATTTAATGTTTCTTTTCTATTGTCTGATGTTTAAATTATATTTGTATAGTATTTTCGAATTAGTGTAATAAAACGACATTATTATTATCTATGTGTATGTCATCTGTACTGATTTGATCAATTTATAAAAAATACTATTCGAATACTATCTAGAATTAATTGTCAAAATTAGTTTTGAAAGTAGTTATTTTAAAAAAAACAGGGTGTCTAACAATTTGTGTCTAATTTTTACTTGCACCTTGTATATATTGTTATTACATATTATATACCTACTTAATTATATTGCAGAAACAGGTGTCTAAACATGTGTCTAATTTTTACGTGCACCATGTATATATTAAAATTATATACTTAGTTATATTGCAGTTATAGTTAAATATAACTTAATGAATTGTTATTGGAATCAATAACTATAATAAAAACTATTTTTAGACAGCTACAAAATAATATTCAAAAACTTTTTTTGTATGATCTATGGTACTAAACATTGATATAAGAAATGAAGGATGGCAGTAATTTATTATCTGGATGTATAATATTAATTAATTATTAATAAATACAATTTATAGGGTTGTACGATATTTAAAGAACTGATTAATTGTTAATTATAAAATATAATTTAAGAGTTAATAGGTTTTGTTGGTAAAAGAAATTTTGTATATAATTCGTTAGCATGAATGACAAATGATATTTTTTCCACTATAACAATATTAAATATTGATTATTATTTATGTTTTTTGTTTTATTAACACTATACCCCTTTTTTCTTTCAAGGAAAATTTATAGCTCGAAAATATTAGGTAAGATAAGAAAGAAAGAAAGAAAGAAAACATTTATTCAAACAAATTACACAGAAGCAGGTACACACAAAAACAATAAGAAAAAAAAAAACAAACATAGTACAACAAAATACCTTTGCCTCTGTGGCCATGAGTGTCTCATGGCTATGTTTAAAAAGGACCCTGGTTCAGCATTATGCCAGACGTCAAGTTAAACGTCTAGCGCTGGTTTTCAACCAGGACGTAAGAGAAGGCACGTCTGCCAAATATTGTGTGTCGTACCTCTCTATACGACAGCTTACATTAAAGGTAATAAATAGTACATATATAATTCCATAACAATAACAGAAATAAATAATATATACTTGATAGATACTTGAAATATATAATAGATACTTGATAAGCATTAAATTAACAATATTAAGAATTTTATTATTATGTAAAACTTAACTAACAAAAATCGAAATAGGACATCACATTGCGATTGTTCATGATTATGACTGAGATTAAATAAAAGAAGCATCTAACTTAATCATGTCATGTTTCCGTTGCGCATCAATAAGATAACTTCTTAAATGAGCCTTAAAGGTGTTAATAGTTTTGAGTGATCTGATAGGTGGAGGTATATTGTTCCAAATTTTGGAAGCTGCGTAACGGAAACTGCCCCTGGCAGCGGCGGTTTTATGTGCCGTTGACAACTGGGTTGAACAATTGCGTCTATCACAATCTCTCTTCCCAGTTATCCAGCAAAGTTTGTCGTATAAATATTTTGGTTCCCCAAAGTCTACGACACCAAACATAAGACACGCTAAATGCATCTTACGACGGGACTTCATCCTCAACATTCCTTTGCCGTTAAGAAATGGCGTGACATGACATCTGTAGGGAATATTAAAACAGAAACGGGCGCACGCATTCTGTACTCTCTGTATCAGCCGGTCAGTCCGTGCAAGTAGCCGAGGGCCGTATACTGTGTCGCAATAATTTAGCTTGGAAAGAACGAGGGCCTCAGCTAAACGCACACGCAGCTCTTCAGACAGAAACTCTCTAATCTTATAAAGCACACTCAGTCTATAAAAGCAATTACTTACCAAGCTAGCCACATGTTTTTCGTACCTAAGACCCGTATCCATTCTCAGTCCAAGGTTAATAGCCTCATCTACCCTTTCAATAGGCCCTCCCATCATAGTCACATTGACGTTTCGTAAAGACCTTATTTGGTACATAGTACCAAATACCATGTACTTGGTCTTGTTAGGATTAAGGACCAAGGAGTTCTCTTCCGCCCAGTTGGCCAATCTGGTAAGATCTTCATTTAGCCTCGTTATAGCCTGCGCACTTTCATTCGATCGATACGGAAGCTAACAACACATAGGCATAAATGCTTATACCCTTCAGAAAGCTTATCATCATCATGATCATAACAGCCCATTAATATCCCACTGCAAGGACGGGCCTCCTTCCGTGACGGAGGGATACTTGGCCTACTAATACCACGCTGGCCAGACGGATTGGTAAAGGGTTAAATTTCAAGTTTTCGTTCTTTTTATTTTGTAAAGATAATATTTACAGTTAGTTCCTTAGTCGGTTTTTACGCCACCCATGGGATGAGATGGGGTGGTGACATATTGTATTCTTACTCCGTCACCACACGGACACTTATACAGAAAGCTTATACCCTTCGCAAATTCGTAGCACTTAGAACCTACAGGCAGACATGAATGTAGACGAAACACAGCAGGTTTGTAAGAATCCTAATAATATTATAAATGCGAAAGTTTGTAACTGCATGTATAATACTCTTTCACGCAAAAGCTACTGAATGGATTTTGATGAAATTTGGAATATAGGTAGTTAAGGGTGTAAAATAACATTTAAGCTACCTATACAACGTGGGTGAAGCCGCGGGCCTCAGCTAGTCGTAACATAAAAGGATCCGTAGTTTCTGCCTATCCAAACGGTAAAAACAGGTGAGTTTATGTATGTATGTTGCCTACACAAAATGGAAAAGGTTGGTTTTATAACATTATAAAATATCCGTGTAGTGACGGAGTAAGAATACAATATGTCACCACATGGGTGTCGTAAAAACTGACTAAGGGAATAACCGTAGTTACGGTTTCTTTTTATTTCGTAAAGATAGTAGTTACTATCTTTACAAAATAAAAAGAAGGAAAACTTGAAATTAAACCCTATACCAATCCGTCTAGCCAGCGTGGTATTAGTAGGCCAAGTAAACATCCGTTACGGGAGGAAACCCGTCCTTGTAGTGGGACATTAATGGGCTGCTATGATGATAATATTGGGTTAATCAAGTTAATGTAAAGAAAAACTTTAATGCTACTATGATGCTGGCGACGGCAGGAGTACTTTGTCTTGCCTTCGCGCTCATCTTTTTTTGACTGCATGGAGAGATGTTCTCGTACACATCTGGGTGGCGCAGACCTGTAATGTAAGTGGAAACCAACGCTCATTGACAGTAGCACAGCACTGCTACTACTGTAGGACACACTATACTCCTTCTTTTTAGGTATTTATCTAAAGGTAAACAAAAAAAATGACAATTAAATGACAAGTCACGGAATGTGTCTGTGGAAATCCGGCCGAATGAAATAACTGTCAAAATTGTTGCTGCGCTTTCATGCAAGCTTCCTTTTCAATTTAGTCAAGTTCCCAGCTACTGTTTACCTTTAGTTAAATACCTAAACAAATGGAGTATTTCAGCTTACCCACTGCTTTATTAACACACTAGGTACTTGATGGAGGTGTATTAAGCGGGAATAGCTATGGTACCGGCCTAGATTTCCTCTTGCTGTAGTTAACTGCCGCCTGGTAAACCTGTCACCTATGTTCGATAAGGTAAATTATTTAATTATGAAAGAGATTTGGTTGGGAAACCTGCAAAAGAGACTTCGGTATTTTTATAATTGACAAGTTTAAATTGAGGAATGATATGGCTAGAAAAGGAGTAAATGTTGAGATGATGGAAAACAGGGATCAATGGAAAAAGCATACATTATGTTGCGCCAACCACAAGTGTTTATGGGATAAGGGCAGGAGGATGATGATGATCTGAAAGAAATCTAAAAGATATCTGTGGTTTAAACATATTGGAATTGCCGCTTAATATATCATATCTGCCATTAACAGTTTATTTTTCACTAGATATCATGCGGCATGCCCTGTGATGCGGGGGATTTTACAAACATCAATTTAACAGACACAAAGAACATCCAGACTCAGAATTGTTAATTACACAAAAAACTGTCCTGCGTGGGATTTGAATCCGCGACCACCGCGTCACGCATGAAGGCAGTTTATGTTATTTTCAACCGACTTCAAAAAACGGAGGAGGTTCTCAATTCGGTTGTATTTTTTTTTTGTGTTTGTTACCTGATTTCTCGAAAACGGCTAGACCGATTTGAAAATTTTTTTTTTTGTTCGTATGGGTATGCTTTCCATTTGGTCCCATTGTCACCAGATCTGGATCTGGATGACGGGATCCCAGAGAAATCGAGGGCATCTCTTGAAAATTGTAGGGACGCATTGTGTAAAATCTTGTCATCATGTGCATCTCTGACGTCACTACCAAATAGTCAAGAGTTAGAACTGGTCAGATCCTGGAGACCAGAGAGAGTCGAGGGAACACCTCAACGGCATATAGCAGCTACCTTGTGTTTGAGCTTATTTTAATTGTATTGATGAAAACTTTACAAAACTTTACACAAACATGATCTGATGATGAAGAAGACTGAGGGTCGAGGGAACTCATCAACGGTATACAGCAGCTACCTTGTGTTTGAGCTTATTTTAATTGTATTGATGAAAACTTTACTAAACTTTACACAAACATGATCTGATGATGAGGAAGACTGAGGGTCGAGGGAACTCCTCAACGGTATATAGCAGCTACCGAGTGTTTGGGCTTATTTTATTCGTATTGATGAAAACTGTACACAACTTTACACAAACATGATCTCATGATGAAGAAGACTGAGGGTCGAGGGAACTCCTCAACGGCAGCTACCTTGTGTTTGGGCTTATTTTAATTGTATTGATGAAAACTTTACACAAACATGATCTGATGATAAGGAAGATTGAGGGTCGAGGGAACTCCTCAACGGTATATAGCAGCTACCTTGTATAATTCGCTTATTTTATTAAATTGATAAAAACCTAACATTAGGTATGAATGTAATCGCAGGTATGGTTTAAGACTTGAACGAAGTTCTTATTTTAAATTAAAATAGGAATTAATAACGGATTATAAATAGACAAACAAATTGTTGAATTGCGTTTAATTTATTTTAAACTTATTCTTTAGATATAACAAATTGATAATAACAATTATTATATTTATTTTTATTTTTGTTTACTTAATTATTGTTACCAATTAACCACGCCGAGACAGTGGCTACGCTTTTCGATGTTCTCCCTATTTAAAACTTTTTGCATGTAGGTCCTTTTTTGTGAAACTTGATTTATACGTTGTTTACTCATTGAGGTAATATGTACTACGTACTAGAGAAGACACCCCGAAGAAAATGTGTGCTCCAATTTTCAAGCTACATTGCACAATACAAGTTTTACACGACGTTTTAACCCATAACTATATGCAGTTTAAGTACCTACACTCTCGCGCATCAAGCAAGGTAATCCCATGTGGTCGCGGGGTGCGGCGGGTGACGGACGCTCGTAACTTACTTCCTACTAGGTACGTATCATGTTGGGGTCAAAATTGACCCCGATACCAAAAGTGTGTATTTTATTTTATGAGTTGTCTTGGTATATTTTATTATATTTACAGGACACAATCATCGCAATGGCGGATTATTTAAGTGATGATTAAAACTCTCCTTCTAGCTGATTAAGACAATGAATGGGACTCCGAAATTGTAAATGATGCCACAACAGCTGCGTGTGACCAAGAAATTATCAGTGATTGTAAAAAAGCTGAATTACTTAGCTGTTCTGTTATAGCCGAGGAAGCTAATTCTTCGAGTACAATCAGTGAAGGGAAAAAGGATGTTAGAATGCTATGAAAAATGTAGAAACTGTATGAATTACATATATTCAATCATACTGCAAAGTTGGTCAAATGTCAGATTATATGAAATGTTTAAATTTTTATTCATAGGATATGTTTTAAGTTGTCAAATTTTTATTTACTTGTGATCTCAGAAGAAGTTTCTTATTTTTATTTTATTATTTAAAGAAAACGATTTTAATATAGAACAGATAGTTATTTTTAGTTTTTATATTAATATCAATACCTAAAGTAGAGTCAAAGAAAAAAATTGATGTTAGCAATTTTATAAATAAAAACGTGATTTCTTGTTAAAATTAGTTAAAAATTTATCCTTTGTTTATAATATAAGTGCTATTTTCCTAAATAAAAGAAAAGTTTAATCTATATAAGTGTTTTAAAATATTTAAATACACATAATATGTCACTCACCTCATCGGGGTCACTTTTGACCCGATACCACTTACATTGCACTTTTTAACGATACCAGCTAAGGGTTAAACGTCGTGCATTCATTTCTTTATCATTTTGCACAATATAGACTAACAAAATAGCTGTTAACAGAACGGACACATATAGATTTGTGCCTAATTCAATACGTATAAATTAATAGTTTTTTGTTTTTTTTTTCATTACAAGTGGGAATTCACCCAAGTAAATTAAATGTGATTTTTGTTCAATTTCTTTAAATTGTTCTATATGTAACAAAATACAATAATAATACTTCTTATGGAACTTATATAGTCCTATTATATTATATTGACTAACTTTCAAGATGAACGAAAAATGTATTCTGACAATATAATAGCATAATGAGTTATTATAAATATTTTTAATATACTGAAAGTACAATACAGATTAGGTACAATAGTAAAAGATCTGTCTGTGGATGTTTATTTTGTTGATCTATGGTAAATATGTCTTCTCCAGGGGGAGTCAACTCTGTTCTACACAATGTTTCTATTAGGGCTGTTAGTCACGACAGAGAGAAAAGATGAAATAGAAAATGTTATGTCATTTCCTAGCAACCACCTAATACTTGTTTATATGGAGCTGTCAACAGTCAACACTACAAGAAAAGAAACCGTTTATTTTGTAAATTCCTAAATATCTTGTAAATAAATAAAAAATCTCGATAAATAACAAGTTTATCCTGAATTAAAAACGTTGCACGAGCATCCTATTCCTTAGTTGAAGTGTTTTTGTGAAATTGCATCCTATTCCTTAGTTGAAGTGTTTTTGTGAAATTGAACGTTATTGACTCCAGTTCTGAGAAAGTGACTCCTATAGGGTTTTTGTTATGTTACAATGAGTTTCAATGTAGAGAAGAATGTTTCAATAAAGAATGTGAATATTTTTTATTATAAATATTATTTACATAAATAAATTGTAAAAGAAATGAAGTTTTTTATTATCAAATCCAACTCTATAGGCCGACCGTTTATCTCAGTCCCCGCCTGCGGTATGAAAGGGACGAGGGAGCGGGGTAGCGGTGTCCGTTATGGTAGCGTACACAAGAGCTTTATCGAGTTGTTTACTATGCCAATAAAATAAGTTTTTACAATAAAAAAAAACCGACTTCAAAGACAAAAATTGCACTAAAAAGTAAAAAATAATTAGTTGTATTTTGGTTTTACAACATTAAATCAGACATTCTTTTTACTTAATTATAATCTAAAGAATAGGTTCTTTTAATTATTGTAAAAAGTATTGTTAAGGATATTTATTGAAGAGTCTACAAATATATTTATTTGAAGATTCTTTAAAATATAATCAAATTATTACAAATAATGTAATATTATTGTTATTTTTGGAGTAATGTGATAGCCACGATAGTTATATTCTATATTTTATTCCTGACTATAAATTTAAAGAAATATGATGTCGTGTTATACACTGACTAAAGACTAAGATGAGAAATAAGTACTACGAATCAAAGACAATTACTTAAAATTCTCATGCGAAAATGAAACGGCCATGTTTGTTTTAAATAAAATATTTATCAAATTAAAAACTATTTAAAGTGATCAGAATGTGTTAGACAAAACTCTATTGCCTTTTCTAACGACTTTGTAGACAACATTTTGCATTATTGATCCTATTCACGAATTACGATTTTTTTCAATTGACGGTGCTGGTTAGCCCCATAAACGCCCATAAGTTATGGAAAGCTTTAATCAGTTACTAAATAGGTATATTAAAACGTTTGAACGTGACACAGGTATTTTAAAATATATTTATTTAAATATGATAAAAATAGTTATTTAATATTTGTTTAATTTTTAAACCAATCCATAAACAATCAACAACTTTATGTCGAACCCCGGACTCATAAACGCAACTTAAATTTTAGTCAATTGATTAGCTTAAATTTTTACGGTTTTGTTTGGCTTAAGGTTGGTTTTGCTAACAAAAAACTCGCTAAACAGTGATTAAATTTTAGAGATTTTTATAAGTAAGGGGGTGAATATCGAAGTTATATAATAATATAATCTGTAATTCATGGCCGCCATTCCATTAGCTTATGTATTATCGTATTTCGTTGGCTGACACCGACTCCAAAAATAACAATAATATTACATAATTTGTAATAATTTGATTATTTTTTAAAGAATCTACAAATATTTTGAATAAGAATGTTTTGAAAAAAATAACATTTCATTTAGTTACTTAAATAAGTTTTTGTTTAATTTGTGTAGTTTTAAGATATTATATTGCTATAATTTGCATATCCGATGTGGATAGACTGTTGAGAATAATGTATTCATACACTAACACCTGATATACACAGTTTTGCAATAAATCTTTGTCTTTAATAAATATATTTGTTATTATACGAATGGCTGATTTAAACTATAAATATAATTATAACTAAAGTCTTAGAAAATATTTACAAATAATAACAATTGCACAATCATTAATTATATATATTAAATCACAGTATAATCACATTACAATAATCACAGTTTACATTAAAACAGGTATGATTTAAACATATTAATTTGTAAGAATCAATCTTAGAAAATATTTACAGATAATAAGAACAATAATAAGAGCTTTTTTATTTTTACACGCTACCATAACGGACACTTAGTCAGTATGTCAGTATGACACTAGTGCAGTATGCTAGTCCGTCTTCTATACAATTTACAAATGTCAAAGATGGTGGCGTCATCTTGGCTCTAAAACTAGTACTTTCTTAGAAAAAATTATGCAATCTAAATTATTACACAATTTAAAGCCTGACCAGAAAAATAAAACAACCTCTTCAGGTATTTCGATTGCTTTAGGGTATCATTTTAATTTTTCCTTCTTTTTATTTCATAAAAATAAGCTAGCTAAAAATTAGAGGTGTGTTGTGTTGTGATGTAATGTAGTTCGGGTCACAGTATCTGAGATGGCGCCGTTTTGGCAAAAAATCAAGAGATAGCTCTCTCCTTTGTCCTCGCCCCCCGCGCACCTCTATTACCGCAGGCGGGGTCTGAGTTAAACGGTCGGCCTATAAATACAGTCATCCTAATTTAAACCTTCAACAAAATAAACAAATAGATATATTATATAACGCCCTAATAATGTAGGGCGTAATAAAATATATCTCTTTGTTTTTATTAAATAAAAAAAATAATACAATTTCCCGCGCTGCTGATTTTAACCGCAGTTTTGGCTCCCGATAGATGGCGCCGCACGCTTAGGAAAAGTTTCCTCACGAATTTTATATGAAGTTGACATTCTTCTCCTTTGAGTATAATTGTTCTGTGGTCTTCTCGCTACTAGGTTCAAATGTCGACTGAGACAACTGAGGTGCATGCACCTCAGTTAATGGAGCAAAACTTTTGTTCGGGATGTCATCTCTAGTACGTAGTACATATTACCTCAATGTGTTTACTAGTCTCTTTTGAAATGACATTGCAGGTATTAAATTACATTTAATTTTTACCTATAAAGCTTAGGTATAACTAGAAAAATCCGAAAAGAAGAAAGACAATGAAAAAAATTGATACTCGAGGCGGGACTCGAACCCGCGTCTCTGGACTATACGCGTCCAGTGCCATGACCATTAGGCCAACCGAGTAACCGTCTCGACTACCAAAGGAGAATGAAACCTTCACTAAGGCTGACCGCACATTGGAGACTAGACTGTCTCAAGACTGACTTGTCTCATAGAGACAAGTCTGTCTTAAAACTAAAACGAAACAGTTTTGACTACGATACGTCGCACACATAAAACAAAACTGTTTTGTCTCATAATCAGTGATGGGATTATACTCGGCAGACATGACCACGTGTTCAGTGATGGAATTATAATCGGATAAAAACTCATTTTTGAGTAAATACTCATAAACACTCGTTCCTACCCGAGTATTTATCCAAATCTTGGGATAAAAACTCTGATGCATTTTCCTATCAAAATATTTAGTTTTTTTTAATATTATAACTGGTTTTGACTATCTTTGCAATACTTTGCATCAACCTGGAAATTTACCTTCGAAAGTTACTATATTTTTAACCGACTTCAAAACAAAGAAGGAAGTTTCTTTTCTTTGATTTGTGACCATGATATAATTATTTACTTTTATAATATAATATTATTGGTAAGTAGTTATTATAATCAAGTTTGTCGTTGAAGTCCGTTTTTAATTAGAAAATTATTTTTTTTAATTCATTTTATCTTGGTTTCATTACGTAGAATACTATATTTTACCCCTCTCGAATAAATACTTGTTTATAACTAAATTCAAATATATTATTTTACTATACTTTTATTTATTTTTTAAACATATTAATATATAAGTTTTTTATTGTAATATACTTGGAACACGACAGTCTTAAGACAGACTATTGCTTTACAATATGTATGAATATGCGCACACTTGGAACAAAACGTCTAATAGACAATATTGTATCAGATAGACTAATACCGCACGGCGACTAGTCTGACTAACGATTGTCGGCTTCCCTTTTGTATCAATGCGGGCGCGCACATTAAAGACAAAACTGTCTACCGTCACACCCCGCACGCACCCCACTCTCGTCCGAGCGTTCAGAAAGTAAACACGTGCAGTGATGGGCAGTTGGATAAATACTCAAATGATAAAAACTCAGTAAATATCCAAAAGTGAGTAAATACTCGTAAATATCCGAATTCTTGGATAAATACTCAAAAAGTTCGGATAAATACTCGGCTGCATTCATGTATCTAATGTTTTGGATTTTTTAATTGTTTTTTTAACAAATTTTCATGTTATTGTTTATCTGCAGGTGTTTTATGGTTTAAAATATTAGTTGTACTACATTAATAAATGTTTGCGGCTTTATTTGTTGCTATTACACGTAAATACCAATATATAGATACATTCTTTGCGAGTAATATAGGATATATAAAACATTACGTTAAATTTAAGCGGAGCATATACGAAAAATGTTGCAAAAACGGGGGTAAATTACTACTTTTGTAAGCTTACATTGCGTGCGCTGTGTACTTATATGGTTACTTATAGTTACACATAAATATGTACTTGCTACGGAATAATTGAAGAATTGTTCTTTAAAAGTATTCAAAATAGTCCATTCATTTGTTTAATGTCAGCCCTAAGTAACTATTCCACGCGGACGAAGTCGCGGATAGCAGCTAGTTTGGTTAATAACACTTTTACATTCATAAAAAAGTTTTTTTAATCCTACACATAGGTACTAATAACAAATACACGAACTCACAAAAGGAGACAAAACATGTAAAAATTATTTAAAAAACCAACTACTTTGATACAAAAATGCAGTAAACTATTTATTCGACTTGAATACTTAAGGACCCTGATAATATAAAAATAGTTTTAGTTTATAATTAAAAAAAAAAACATTTGATACACGAATGCAGCTGAGTGTTTATCCAAATTTTTTGAGTATTTATCCATGAAATCGGTCAGTTTTGGATATTTACTGAGTTTTTATCATTCGAGTATTTATCCGATTGCCCATTACTAAGTACAATTAATACTTTAAACTATAAAACACCTGAAGATAGACAGTAAAAAGAAATTTAAAGAAACAATTAGCAACAAATAAAGCCGCAACCACTTATTATTGTAGTACAACTAATATTTTAAACCATAAAAGACAATAAAAAGAAATTTAAAAAAAAAACAATTAGCAACAAATAAAGCCACAAACACTTATTATTGTAGTACAACTAATATTGTAAACCATAAAACACCTGCAGATAGACAATAAAAAGAAACTAAAAAACAATTAGCAACAAATAAAGCCGCAAACATTTATTAATGTAGTAGTACAACTAATATTTTAAACCATAAAACACCTGCAGATAAACAATAACATGAAAATTTGCTAAAAAAACAATTAAAAAATCCAAAACATTAGATACATGAATGCAGCCAAGTATTTATCCTTTTTGAGTACTTATCCAAGAATTCGGATATTTACGAGTATTTACTCACTTTTGGATATTTACTGAGTTTTTATCATTTGAGTATTTATCCAACTGCCCATCACGTGACGTGTTTACTTTCTGAACGCTCGGACGAGAGTGGGGTGCGTGAAACTAAAACAAAACTGTTTTGTCTCATAATAGAACGCGGCGCACGCTCCCGTCAATTTACCATCAGTATCAAAATGGACTTCATAGATACTAGTGTATTAAGCATCCTTATTACGCGTGCCCTTGCAAAACGACGACGTAAACGTAAATATTGGGTGCATCCCATATACAGCGAAAGATTTCAATTAATTTCAATCAATTAATTTTTCTACGAGTTCTTCGTCTGTAAACATGATGTCACGTGTTTACTTTCTGAATGCTCGGACGAGAGTGGGGTGCGTGCGGGGTGAGGGGTGTGACGGTAGACAGTTTTGTCTTTAGTGTGCGCGCCCGCATTGATACAAAAGGGAAGCCGACAATCGTTAGTCAGACTTGTCGCCGTGCGGTATTCGTCTATCTGAGACAATATTGTCTCTACGACGTTTTGTTCCAAGTGTGCGCATATTCATACATATTGTAAAGCAATAGTCTGTCTTAAGACTGTCGTGTTGCAAGTCTGCGCTCAGCCTAAATATCCAAAAGTGAGTAAATACTCGTAAATATCCGAATTCTTGGATAAATACTCATAATTGTTTTTTTAACAAATTTTCATGTTATTGTTTATCTGCAGGTGTTTTATGGTTTAAAATATTAGTTGTACTACATTAATAAATGTTTGCGGCTTTATTTGTTGCTATTACACGTAAATACCAATATATAGATACATTCTTTGCGAGTAATATAGGATATATAAAACATTACGTTAAATTTAAGCGGAGCATATACGAAAAATGTTGCAAAAACGGGGGTAAATTACTACTTTTGTAAGCTTACATTGCGTGCGCTGTGTACTTATATGGTTACTTATAGTTACACATAAATATGTACTTGCTAAGGAATAATTGAAGAATTGTTCTTTAAAAGTATTCAAAATAGTCCATTCATTTGTTTAATGTCAGCCCTAAGTAACTATTCCACGCGGACGAAGTCGCGGATAGCAGCTGGTTTTGTTAATAACACTTTTACATTCATAAAAGTAGTTTTTTTAATCCTACACATACTAATAACAAATATACGAACTCGAACACAACACTCGACGAGACAAAACATGTATAAATTATTTTAAATACCAACTACTTTAATACAAAAATTCTTAAAAAAATAAAAACATTTGATACACGAATGCAGCTGAGTATATATCCGAATTTTTTGAGTATTTACCATGGAATCGGTCAGTTTTGGATATTTACTGAGTTTTTATCATTCGAGTATTTATCCGATTACCCATCACTAAGTACAATTAATACTTTAAAACATAAACCACCTGCTGATAGACAGTTTAAAGAAATTAAAGAAAGAACAATTAACAACAAATAAAGCCGCAAACATTTATTAATGTAGTAGTACAACTAATATTTTAAACCATAAAACACCTGCAGATAAACAATAACATGAAAATTTGTTAAAAAAACAATTAAAAAATCCAAAACATTAGATACATGAATGCAGCCAAGTATTTATCCTTTTTGAGTACTTATCCAAGAATTCGGATATTTACGAGTATTTACTCACTTTTGGATATTTACTGAGTTTTTATCATTTGAGTATTTATCCAACTGCCCATCACTGCACGTGATTTACTTTCTGAACGCTCGGACGAGAGTGGGGTGCGTGCGGGGTGTGACGGTAGACAGTTTTGTCTTTAATGTGCGCGCCTGCATTGATACAAAAGGGAAGCCGACAATCGTTAGTCAGACTAGTCGCCGTGCGGTATTAGTCTATCTGAGACAATATTGTCTATACGACGTTTTGTTCCAAGTGTGCGCATATTCATACATATTGTAAAGCAATAGTCTGTCTTAAGACTGTCGTGTTCCAAGTCTGCGCTCAGCCTAAGAGACTTAAGATTATCGTAAAAATGCTAGGGTGTCGTAAAATGATAAAGGGTGTTGTAAAAGATGGAAGGGTGTCGTAAAACAGCAAGGATGTCGTAAAATGATGGAGTGTGTCGTAAAATGCATGGAGGGTGTCGAAAAATGATGGAGGGTGTCGTAAAACTGCAAGGGTGTCGTAAAACAGCTAGGGTGTCGTAACGTGATGGAGGTTGTTAAAAAATGATGGAGGGTGTCGTAAAACTGCAAGGGTGTCGTAAAACTGCAAGGATGTGGCAAAACTGCAAGGGTGTCGTTAAACTGCAAGGGTGTCGTAAAAGTGAGAGGGTTTCGTAAAACTGCAAGGGTGTCGTAAAACTGAGAGGGTGTCGTAAAACTGCAAGGGTGCAGTAAAATGATGGAGGGTGTCGTAAAACTGCAAGGTCGTCGTCAAACTGCAAGGGTGTTGTAAAATGATGGAGGGTGGCGTAAAATGATGGAAGGGTGTCGTAAAACTGCTAAAGTGTCGTAAAATGATGAAGGGTGACGTAAAATTCACGGAGAGTATCGTAAAACTGCTAAGGTGTCTTAAAACTGCAAGGGTGTCGTAAAACTGCATGGGTGTCGTAAAACTGCATGGGTGTCGTAAATGTTCTGCACTTAGTAGACATTGTTTTCTGCCCAGACTTAAGAAGGCTCATTCTGTCAAAACCAACTCAGCTGTCGGCGAAGCCTAAAGTCCAACAAATCTAATAGGTACGGTATGACAGTTCTGACAAATTGAATAATAAGGTTGGGATAAAAAAATCGATAACTATAATATCCGAAATTTAAGAAATCGATTACGATAATATCCGATTTTTAAGACACTTTAATAATTAATCTCATTATTAGTAAAGAGTAGAACGTTTTGTAAAAAAAACACCACATATTGCAAATTCTCTGGTTTTTACATCAATTGCACACTTTGATATGGATGAAAATTTCTGGAAAATAGCATTAAACGTTTATGAAATAGAAAACACGTAAATTACTTTGATCAAACCACTATCTTTCTTATATTTTAAATATATGTAATTTTTTCAACGTCAAATTTCACCATTTGACATAATTTGTAGATTCTAGAATTTTGTCTTTAATTCCATTTCTCAAAGGTCAAATACAGTCTTTAGTCTGTGGTTGACACGACCCCATAGTTGTTTACCTTTATATTCAAGTCGTAATAAATAAACAGTACTTACTATTAGATCTAGTACTTTTAGAGAAAAAAAAAAATTCCAAACATTACTTTTATTTAAATTATAATTAATTAAATAAAAGTAATGTTTAGGATTTTTTTTATTTACTACTAAGACCTTAATAAGTTGCCTCCCGTCACCTTCGACCACGTCGAGTACTAGTTATAACTAATAGTTAGTTACGTGTCTAACGATAATAACGATTTTTCGTATATGTAAACGATTTTCTTGCATACAAGTGTATCCGAAGAGTCGCAACTCGCAACACTACGAGCAGTAACCTAACTACGTGACTTTGCAATGAGGTCAAGAATAGAACTATTAGATATTATTTACTATGTAAATATGTGTTATTTTGCTTTGTTTGAACGTTTTTAATTAAATTTATATATTAAGAATTGTACATTTTTAGATACAATAATAAAATCTTTCTAAATTCATGGTTTTACGAAAAAGGTTTTCGAAACTGAATAATGTACGCATGAACAAAGTTGTTTCAGTTTGAAAAATATGAAACGTCATACTGTATCTTTTAGATTTGTTGAACTGTAAAACATTGTTGTTTCACCAAACGTCGCGTGAGAAAGAGAACAACTCATAGAAAAGCAGTAAGAAACATGCACACGCACACGCGCTCGATTGTATTTATTACAAATCAAAATGTCGTTCAAAATATAAATATTGTTCTTCTTGATTGTTAGGGTTGACACTAATACTAGCTGTAGGTAGTTACTCAAAAAGTAATAAATCAGGAGTAAATAAAGATAACTAAAATGGGTTTTAAAAAAATATTTTATTGTAAGTTTTGTTGCGGAAGACACACCAAGTGAGACATCAATTTATCTTGTAAGTGGTGTAGGTATGACACCGTAAAACATTATAACTTTTTTTGTTTTTTTAAGTTAAACTGTTTATTCTTGAGGCAGTTTTTTAGACCGTGCATCGTTAATAGGGGTTCCATACAGTACACAATAATATCTTACTTCACATACAGTACATGAAGTTAATTTTAGCTGGATTTAAAAAAAAAGAAGAAAAATTAATTATAATTATATTAATAAAATTTTCTAATTAAAAAACCGACTTCAACAGGAGTCGGTTAAAAACCATGCTGATTACAATTTCTAAGATTAGTATTAAATAAATTTCTGCAGTTGTCTTCATCATAAGATCATGTTTGTGTAAAGTTTTCATTAATACGAATAAAATAAGCCCAAACACTAGGTAGCTGCTATATACCGTTGAAAAGTTTTCTCGACCCTCAGTCGTCTTCATCATCAGATCATGTTTGTGTAAAGTTGTGTAAAGTTTTCATCAATACAATTAAAATAAGCCCAAACACAAGGTAGCTGCTATATGCCGTTGAGGTGTTCTCTCGACTCTCGGTGGTCTCCAGGATCTGACCAGTTCTAACTCTTGATTATTTTTATTAAAAATAAATAATAATCATAAAATCTGGAAATGATAGTTGACAAGAAATGATACTTGATCAGTCATTCAGATACCGGGGCGGGGGTGAGTCACGTAAATATTAAAAAAAAATACAAAATGAATTACAAAAAAAAATACAGTTTGTGCAATGTGACAGCCTTAGCTATGCTCTATTGACTATTGTAATAATAGGTGAATTTTGACAGTTGATTTTAGTCAAGAATGTCACTGATGTAGGTATTTTATTTAACTGGTTATGCATCTGATAATAATTGGATCTCTTTGATAAAAGAAATTACGAAACTTCTTACTGGCAAGCGATACGTAATTGTCATAAATGACATAAATTAAAGTTTATTGAAGTTTAAAAAAAATATTCGGTAACATTCGACGACGGTCGGCTCGCTGTCGTACCTCCCCTCCGCCGACCCGCGGGGTGCAGAAAGTGGAGGCGAGATGCAAGATGTCGATGGCGGAAACGAGCACGGTAAAATTTCCTAAAATGGTTTTGGGAAAAAGGTAATTGCGTACAAACTTTAGAATGTATCTAGTCAATATAAAATTATTTGAATTTTCGAATAAATAATCTATTCCTAGTCCGAAAATATATTTAACGCTAAAACTTGTCATAAAATGTGCATAGAATTATGAACTTTGAAGCCTCATAACTTGTAAATGAATATTTTTTTTACTGTTTTATTAATCAATAAGACTAGATAATAACGAGACAAAACGATATCATCTATAGTTTTGAGTATTTATTATCTAATGAAGGAGGAATTAACTTTCTTTGTTTGTATGGAATTGCGATTGAATTGTTTCCCCTTAAGATTATATTATTTTAAAACATATCTATACTTCTATACATAATATTAAAAAGAGGTAAAGTTTGTGTGTTTGTGACGTTGTAGGGGGTAATCTCTGGATCTACTAAACCGATTTTAAAAATTATTTTAGTGTTGAATAGTCTATTTATCGTGGAGTGTCATAGGCTATATAGTATCACGCTATGGCTAACAGAAATAGAGCAGTAATGAAATTTTTTTTAAAAAGTGACGTTTTTATCGCCGCCCTACGAAGTGGGCACGGGTCAGCTAGTTTGTAATAATTTGATTATCTTTTAATGAATCTACAAATAAATATATTTACAGACTCTTCAAGAAATATCCTTAACAATACTTTTACAATAATGAAAAGAACCTATTCTTTAGATTAAAATAGGAAGAATGGCTGATTTAATGTTGTAAAATCAAAATACAAGTAATTATTTATTACTTTTTAGTGCAATTTTTGTCTTTGAAGTCGGTTCTTTTTTTTGTGAAAATTAATTTTATGCATTAGTCAGGTGTTGTCGAAAAAAAATAAGTATATAGGTAAGTAAGTTTGTTCCTTGTTTAGTAGTTACACATAGTACAATGGAAATAGATGACGTTATCTGAATGTATGTGTACTGTGTAAGGAATATTATTGTTAGGGCTCCCTTATCTTTAACCTTATCTTATCTCTGTCCTACCAAGATCCCTTGGTCTGCCCAATACATCCTTAGGTTATTCTTTTTTACAATGGCACCATCATTTACCTATGATTCTGCCGAGAGATAGAACAAAAAGTTACATAAGCGATAGATGCCGGGCCTTTACTATAAACAGATAATTTGAAGAAAACTAGTTGGATTTCTTTTCTCTCTTACTTTTCTCCTACGGTCCTCTAATAGCAAACATAACCAGACAAACATGCGGTTGGTATAATTGGATCTCTCTGAATCATATACCCAAGGACGACGACATATACCTCAAAGCCATAATCGGGTTCGGGCCATAAGTCCAACGTTTTTTAGATAAGTTAAAGCTAACTTCTTTGGTAGAAGAATTTTCTTTAGCACGTTATCATCGGAGTACTCCCTAACTCCCTAAAGCAATAGAAGATATTATACAAGAATAAAAGACTCCTATGCGTGTGGTGACGGAGTAAGAATACAATATGTCACCACCCCATCTCATCCCATGGGTGTCGTAAAACCGACTAAGGGACTAACCGAAACGAAATAAAAAGAAGGAAAACTTGAAATTAAACCCTATACTAATCCGTCTGGCCAGCGTGGTATAAGTAGGCTAAGTATCCCTCCGTTACGGAAGGAGGCCCGTCCCTGCAGTGGGACATGAATAGGCTGTTATGAATGAAAATACCCCTAAGTGCAAGCGAGATAGATATGGAGAATTGATATGGCCCTAAGACTCAGATGATAACGTGATATCTATAATGCAAAACATTTCAGCGACTAACCTTTGTCGTACCATTAAGATGGCACTCGATACCGGATAACTTGTTTTCTTTCTCTTTTGAGACCTACTAGGTCTTATAAGCTAGGCGTAAAAAAGCTTTTTTCTGCTGTTAGGCGGTCTAGTTGAACCCCGCCAAGCCCCCTAATGTTTAATTATTGGCAGAACGGCTTTCACTGACCGTTTTATTTATAAATAAATCATTAGCATTATGTAACTGTAAAATATAACTATAATTTGAGAATATTGGTGAAATATCGTTCCTATAAATATTGTAAAAATCTTCTTCTAACCTTAATCTGAATTTCTTAAAGTTGGCAGAATTGACGCTTAAATGTTGATGGAGCCTAAAATTTGAAAGAAGTGAAGTTGGTAGGTAATTCAAAAATGCAGTACCTATTATTTTGCTATTTTGTTGTGATAAGGTATCATCAATATTATTATTAATTCAACACACGAAACACTAAGCGTAGACTACTCAAATCAAGTTTCAACGTGAAAGTGATAAATTTATGTTTGTTATCTGATTAGCTTTGTATTGAAGTAAAATTCAGAAAACTAATGGTTTCAGGTAAGTTTATCAGTTAAAACATATTTAAAGTATCTAAGTAGTTATAAATAATAAATAAAATCTTATAAAATTGGTTTATTTGCGCAAAATAGTTATAATTTAAGTTATAAAAGTAATAAAAAATGTGTATTAATGAAGTTATCAAAGTGCCGATTAAGAATTTTTCAATGTTTATTGTTTTGTTTACATATTCACTGACAGCAAAACTTTTTTAATGTAATTTTGTTTTTACTTTTTTTTTTAAATTACAGACAAGAAAAAAAGGTACACCTACAAATTTTACTGCAATTTATAATTTTACTTTTAAATTAATTCAACTTATCTATCTCAATATTGTATAATAATCTTTTGGGCTTTACTGTATCATTTGTTGTTTTTTAATGATTACATATACAAATAAATATACTCCCACTGGTTTTATCTTCATCATTCTTAGCTGTCACTGCATGGGCAAGCCTTGTTCTTTGACAGAGCCTACAATTACCACACTGGCTAGAAATTCTAAAAGGTTTTATTCTGATGAGGCAGGCAGAGACTTAATGTGTCATCCTTACAAACTACTTTAATACGTTTATTTGGTAAATACGTACATATTATACATAGAAAACACTGAGACTAATGCAAATAATCATGTTCATGCACACAAAGATTTGCTCTGTGTAGCAGCCATGTAATATACCGACTGCGCCACAGAGGTCGTCTCACAAGCTTGCCTGTCCGTTCCAAGAACTTATACAACACCCACACATCACAAATTACATAAATTTCATTCTGTGCAGCCACTTGCAATAACTTCAAGCTGTTCAACTTAGATTGGGTATACTGAAAATGTTACTAAAAATTACACACCATCATCATTCCCCTGCCCTTATCTCAATTTTATTTGGGGTCGGCGCAGCATGTCTTCTTCTTCCATACTTTTCTACCGGACGTCATCTCACAAGTCACACTCTTCGCAGCCATATCATCTTTCACACAATTCGTACATTCTTTCTTTGGTCCTCTTCCCCTATATCCATCCACATACATGTTCAACACCTTAACACTAAAAATTTCACATATTCTGTTACAACTGTTTTTATCTATATTTATGATTTCAGATAACTATGGAGAGCTGGTGTGAGTTGGTTTCCTCACATCCAGGACATCCTGATCCTGTGTACTTCTCTAAGGCTCTTCGGACAGCTGACATATTGCTTTCCAATGATCTTGCGCCTTTTGAAATTGGTAACTTTTTTTTATATTTTGACTCATCCGTAGAACAAAGTTCCATCTGCAGGATTGCTAGTTTTCATAAGAAGCTAGAGAAGTTGTTGTTTTGTTTTATTGAAATGAAATGAAATGAAATATTTATGAAATGAAATATTTATTATTATCAAAACACATGTACAATTTTTACACACTTTAAGAACAACCTCATAGAATTATTATAACATAAGTAAACAAGTTGTGTGTTGTTCCCAAAACCCTTGCTAAGTTGCAACAGCAACTTGTATTAAAGGTGTTGGGCCCGACCCTTGGAGAAAAAAATATTTTATTTTATCTAATAATGCGATTGTTTCGTTGTTTTGTACATAAATTAAGAAACAAAAGTTTGTACAGATGTTTATATAAAATCAACTGTTAGGCTTAATTTCCTATTTGTGACAAATGTGTGAAAGAGTGTGTGAATATGTGTCTGTGTTTGTGTGTGTGTATGAGTGAGTTTGTGTGTGTGTGTGTGAATGAGTGAGTTTGTGTGTGTGTGTGTGTGTGTGGATGAGTGAGTTTGAGTGTGTGTGTATGTGTGGATGAGTGAGTTTGTGTATGTATTTGCGTGTGTTTGTGTGTGTACACTATGTGAGGTTATGTTATACCGTTTGTAAAAGATTTTCTGTGTCATTGTAGTCGATAGTCAATAACCATGTTTTTAATTTAAGTTTTACCGCAGAATACGAAAGTGAGTAAATACTTAAAGTTTTATTTAATTTATTGTAAAGATGCGGTCCTTGGAAACAAGGTAGTCTTTGTGTTGTAGTGAAACGACTAAAATAGGGTTGGCATGCTTTGTCTTTGCGTCTTTTGGTAAGTATTTGAAAGGGTGTTATTTGATGTTGATGGAGTACTACATTTAGTATAAACAATTGTCTGACCGTTAGTACTACACAATTTTGATACAAAACAGTTGTAGGGAAAAGAATGGGACGAAATGTGGCGACTTTCAGAACTGCTCTTTGTGCACGTTCAAGTTTTAGCATGGCAGTTTTGGGTGCTCCTCCCCAAACTGGAATGCAATAGCTAAGTAGCGATTGACAGAGTGCAAAGTAGGTGGTTCTGATAATTTGAGAATCTGCCACAAGACGAAGATGCTTGAAAACAAATATCAACCTCCTGATTCTTTTTGACAGCAGCTCAACGTGTGGTGTAAAGCTCAATCTATTATCAAGAGTCACACCGAGATATTTTATCATATTAACTCGTTCCAGCCTAGGGCAGGTGCAAGGTGTGGTTCCTGGTAGATGACAAGAGTGAGCCAATAAGGTGTAAGAGTCTGGTGGTTGATTAAGTCTACGGAGATTGTAGGTGATAATTTTAGTTTTCTCTGTGTTTAGTGTCAGTCGGTGCATGTTGAGAATTTGTGTGACCAAGTTAAGTCCTTTCTGAGCTGAAGAGAAAGTGTCGTTCCAGTCAATCCCAGAGAAGGTGAGGGCGGCGTCATCGGCAAAAGCTGTGATTTTGCCGTTTATGAGTTTTAGATTACAGAGGCTATTGACATAAATGATAAATAAGGTTGGACCTATAACACTACCCTGCGGAACCCCAAAATTGACCCCCACTTCGGTACTCAGGTAATTTTGTACTTTCACGCGTTGAGTTCGGTCTGAGAGATAGTCTTGAAAGATTTTGAGTGATTGGCTACGAATCCCTATTGTTTCGAGCTTCAAAATTAGGTCAGGAATGTATACGGTATCGAAAGCCTTTTTTAAGTCGAGAAATATGGTAAGTACTTTCCTTTTATTATCTACTTCCCTGGTAACATGGTCTATGAGATCATTCACTGCATTGCATGTGGATAAATTTTTCCTAAAACCGAACTGATTTGGAGAAAGAAACCGTTTATCCTCCAGAAATTTCATAAGCCGTTTGTTTAGTAAGCGCTCTAATATTTTTGAAATTGAGGGCAAAACAGCGATAGGCCGATAATTATTTACACAATTTCTACTGCCTGACTTATGTATTGGGTGAATAATGGCCTTTTTAAAATACAGAGGAAACGTGCCCGAGTTTAAGCAGAGATTAAAAATATAAGTAAACAGAGGAATAAGAATGTCACGGTAGCGCTTGAGGAATTTGGTGGAGATGTTGTCCCAGCCAATAGCAGAATCTGATTTGAGTGACATTAATATTTCCTGAACCTCCATATCATCAGTCTGTAACATCACAAAAGATTGGGAAGTGTTGGGCGTAGGAAAGAAGTTTTCTGATGATAATGGACTCACTTGCTGTTGCACAATTACACCAGCAAGGTCCCTACCTATGTTAACAAAGAACTCATTCACCATGTCGACCGATTTTTGAGGCGAAGGAGAGGAAGCGAGTAAGTCTGTATTGAGTGTAAGAGGCTTATCTGTATTAGTAACTCGCTTTATTACTTTCCACATCTTTTTATTGTCTTTGGACGCGTCTCTTAATTCAGCACGATCGAAGTCTCTTTTAAGCTTTTTCAGAATTTTTGTGCAAAAGTTTCTATACCTTGAGTAAGTCAACCTTAATATAGGATTGTTTGGAGAGTGTCTAAGCTTCATATGCATAGCGTCTCTGTTTCGCATGCAACGTAGCATGCCTATGGTCATCCAAGGTTTGAGCAGACGGTTTGAGCTTGAGACTTTTATTATGGATGTATGAGAGCTTATAAGTTTAGACAGATTGTTTATTAGGTATTCGGTAGCTACATTGGCATTAGTAAGCTCATAGATAGGCTGAAAGTTGAAGGTTTTCATATCAGAGTCTAGGGATACGTAGTTTGTTTTGGTGACAGTAGTTAGATTTGATTTACTATATTTTTTCAATTTTAAGCATAAGAGTACCGGTTTATGGTCTGTTACAGAAGATTCAATAACTAGAGTTAATGCTGACATGTTAGATTTCAACATAATGTGGTCAAGACAGGATAGCCCTCGTGTAGGTAAATAATGAGCGGGCAACAAGCCATGAAACGCTATGAGGTTGAGATAGTCAGAGGTTTGATGGGTGGGTGCAGAAGAGGCGATATCGAGGTTAATATCTCCCACAATAACAATGTTTTTAAACGAGGTAAGATCAGAAAGCAGTAAGTTGAGAGATTGCAAAAAATTGCTTACATCGGCTATTGAAGGGGAACGGTAGATACAAATTATAGCTTTCGTAGTTCCAATTTTTATAATTAAGCAGCTAGCGTCGGATAGAGTTGGTTCTTCGACAGTATAGGTGTCTATATTGTAATTTTTTATATAGATCACCACACCATCATTTTGATTCATAAGTTTCTGCGTTTGAAAATTAGAATAGTTGTCGATAGTTGGAATTGAGTTATTATGTTTCAGCCAGGATTCGGTAAGTACCACAATTTCAAGATCTACATTTATTCTACAAATTAGAGCTAGAAAGGAGTCAATGTTTGAGTTGATGGATCTAATATTCTGAGTGATTATTTTTAATTGTTTGTTTGGGTTAGTCACATGATTTGCACAATTTTCAGGTGTACAGCTTAAAGTTTTGGAGACAGAGAGCTGATCAATACAGCTCATGTTATTGATTACAGTATCCACTTGTGAGTGTTGAGTGATGGGGTGCTATGTGAAGACCAATAGGTAGAGTGTATTAATTGGTCGTACAGTAAAATATATGGCTCGTGTTTATACATTAAAATTGCATATGTATAATTATTGTAGGCATTCTTACGAGGCTGAGACTGAGACATGATATTGACTAACAAATTTGGTTGTGTGTGTTGGATTGAGTATATTGTTTTTACAAATGTAGTATAGTAGTCTTGTTTGTAGGGTATGTATTTGTTAGTGTTGCTTATATTGTGTAGTGTTGGTTGGTATTTGGTGTAGTATTTATTAACAACGTAGTATTGTATGTATATAGTGTTATTTGTCACAGTATATAAAAATAGTAAATTACATATAGACAATGATAGTAACATTTTATAAAGATAAAGGTTATGAACGTATTCCTTAAAGTATAAGTGATAGTAAATAGATAGAAAAGCAAATTGGTTATAAGTTAAAAGTAATAGTCACTTCCCTTGCTGGCTGAGGTATTCGAAGTCTGACTCGTGTTCAATTCTTTTTGCTGGGTCTCCTTCCTTCTTCTTAATATAAACCTTGCCGTGGGACGTCCAGTGGTAGGCATAATTGTGGGCTTTAGTGAACTGGCGAGCTTGGAAATACAATTTCTTCGCCTTGGTGGTTAAACTTTCAGAAATATAAATAGGGGTATCGCCTTTCATATTAATATGTGATACATTAAGTCTGTTAGTTTTATTTGTGCGGTTGTATTTCTTGACACTAGCAAGTAATTTGTCCTTGGTAATGATACTCGTGAATTCTACGGTTATCGGGCCGGCAGTCTGGGGATTTTTAGAGTTGTTGAGGCGATAGACATCCCTGAGGTCCCGGGTGTCCATTTTTATTTTCTAGAACTATGAGACCTAACATTTTGATTTTTTGGTATGGTGACATACCATATAAAAAAATCAAAATGTTTGAGATCAAACTTTGTTCTACGGATGAGTCGATCTATCCATTAATCTGACTAACCTAACTGCCTCTATAACGGATAAACATACATAAATACTTTTATTTTTGTAAATACACTACATTATTCTACATAGAAAAACACAATCATGTTTATGCACACAAATATATTGCTTATAAATAAAATAAAAATAAAAATAGCCTTTATTTCTCCGAAACAGTTACAGTTAATATGAATACAATTATTAACTAGATTGTATCACGTATTTCGGAGTGCCTATTGACAAAGGCCTCCTCTAAATCTCGCCAGTGTGCTCGATCAAGAGCCACCCTAGTCCAGTATGGACCAAGAGTAACACGTAGCTCGTCTGCCCAGCGTTTTGTTGGCCGTCCACGATTTCGCCTCCCATCCCGTGGGTACCACAGGGTAACTTGTTTAGACCATTTCTCTGCACTACATCGCAGCATGTGGCCTGTCCATCTCCACTTTTGCTGGTCAATTCGAGTGAGTATGTCCGGAATTTTGGTCTTTTCTCTGATGTCTACACTTGATATTCTATCCTTAATTTTTATCCCCAACATACTTCTCTCCATTGCCCGCTGGCATGCTGCTAGTTTATTCCTGTGTTGCTCGGTGAGGGCCCAGGTTTCACAGCCATAAGTTATGCAGGGCATGACACAGGTGGTATAAGCTTTCCTTTTAATGTTTATGTTGAGCTCCTTGCTTTTCATGATCTCCTTGAGAGACCAGTACTTTTTCCATCCGTTTGCCACCCTTTTTTCAATTTCTTTTGTTGTCTGGTCCTCAGGGGATATTATTTGTCCAAGGTAAACATATTCTGTTACATATTCGAGCAGTGTCCCATCTAGTTTGATCTCAACCTGAGACGAGTTGGTCATAACTTTAGTTTTTTCCAGGTTCATTTTTAGTCCCATCTCCTCACTGCTCTCCGCTAGCTGTTGGATCATATTTTCAAGTTTTTTGGGGTCATTTTCTAGAAGGATCAGATCATCTGCGAATCTAAGATGGTTTAAGTTTTTGCCATTTATATTTATACCAAAATCGTCCCAATTCATTTTCCTAAATATACTTTCCAGCACTGCTGAGAACAGTTTTGGTGATAGTGGATCGCCTTGTCTGACGCCTCTGTTGATTGGGAACGGGTCACCTGTAGATTCTAACCTTACACTGCTTCTGCTGATGTTGTAAATGTTTTTTATGAGATTTATGTACATTTTGTTAATACCTTGTTCTTCTAGGCTTAGCCAGATGGAGTAGTGGATCAAGCTATCAAAAGCTTTGGAGTAGTCAATGAATGCAATATAGATAGTCTTTTGATACTCATTATATATTTTTTCCAGAATTTGTTTAATAGTGTGAATGTGATCTATGGTGCTGTAATTTTTTCTAAAACCTGCTTGCTTGATGGTTGGTTCTCATCTAATATTTTTGAAATTCGGTTCAGTATCACTTTTGCAAAAACTTTGTAAACATTTGATATGAGGCTTATCGGTCTATAGTTTTCTATTTCATCTTTTGCTCCTTTTTTATGAATAAGTATTATGTAGGAATGGCCCCATTGACTCGGGATGTGGCCTGTATAAAGAATGTCATTAAATATTTTTGTCAGTGCCAAACTTATTTCTTCGATGGTGCCTCTCATCAGCTCGTTCGGTATGTTGTCTGGTCCTGGTGCTTTCTCCATCTTTTGTGAATTTATAGCCTTCTCCACCTCTGGCCTTAGTATCTCTGGTTCTGGTTCAGGTAAAGTTTCAAATGCCTTATTTTTCAGTAGCTTGTCCGTATGTTAAAGTCAAAGTCAAGTCAAAAACGCTTTAATCAAGATAAATACAATTCTCATTATATATTTCTTGACGTCCTTTAAACTACTTAATCTAAGTTTAAATACATGTAAAAGTTTAGCAAACTTTACCACCGCCTCCAAAGCGCTAGTAGAGAAGAAGCGGCGAAACAAACTCTACTGCTGCATTTTCTTGACGTCAATTTTTTTACATTGTAGATAACTGTAATCAGGCGCTGCAACCATTGTATACCATACATATCCATACAACGAAGGATTTTATTATAAAATGATAAAGGTAGCGTCATGCAGGTAGTACATAAAAGTGGGAGCACCAAATCACATCCATAAACATTTCAGTAATAAAGACGTCGCTCAGCCAAATAACCCTTTAGGTAAATTATTAGAAGTGAACCAAAATGTAAATTGATTAATGTCAAGGTCGACCAGTCACCCCAAGTAGCACCCGTTCACGAGTATAACACAGAGGTCAGCCATCAACCCCCTCGCCATATTGTAGGGAAGGGATTGACCCGGCCCCCACGCCACCACAAGCAATGACATTTTAGTGAGCATGACGAGTCCTGACAATAATATCAACAAAAAAGAAATAAGATAAAAATGGCAGAGGGACGCCTCCATTTAACATCGACCAAAGTAATTTTCCGCGAGTCTTAATTCATAAAGGTACATTATTTTTAGAGGTACATTATATTACTCTAAAACTTATATTGTAATCTTACGACTAGGAGCATCATCATATCCATGGGTTCTTATCATTAAGGTAACTAGATGTATCATAGTAAGCTTTTTTGCACAATTTAGGCTTGATATAATTCTTGAACTTATTAATGGACATGTTACAAACATCTTTTGGTAGTTTATTATAAAAGCGTACACACGTGCTACAGAACGACCTACCTATTTTTCGGAGTCTGCTGCTGGGCACAGCTAAGTCATCTTTATTTCTCAAATTAAGATTATGAAAATCGCTATTTTTATGAAATTTATCACGATTTTTATGAACATAAAGCAGATTTTCGTAAATATATTGTGTATAGACAGTTAAAATACCTATTTCTTTAAATTTCTCCCTAAGTGATTCTCTGGGTCCCATTTTGTAAATAGCTCTGACAGCTCTTTTCTGCAATATAAAGATGGTCTCAATATCAGCAGCACATCCCCACAATAGTATGCCATAAGACATTATACTGTGAAAATAGCTGAAGTAGACTAGGCGGGCAGTCTCAACGTCCGTATATGCGCGAATTTTCTTAACCGCGTAGGCGGCAGAACTAAGTTTGTTGGACAGAGCTTCCACATGTGGGCCCCATTGAAGCTTAGCGTCTAAAGTTATGCCCAGAAATACTGTCTTATCTACTAATTCAATTTCCTCATAGTTTACTTCGTCAGAATAGAGGTTTTTATAGAAGTCTGTAGCTAATTTTTGTATTTCTTTTCGCTTTGTTACATTGGTTTTTCTTGTTTTTAATTTGGGAACCCATTCTTTGCCTTTTTCTCTTAATTTGTTTAAAGCTTTCTTGACACCACCGGTTCTTAAGATGTGTTTTTCTATTGTTTTTAGTCTTATTTCTTTTCTATCACTTTTCATACTTTCTCTTATCTGTTTATTAAGTTTTGCTATTTTCTTTATAGTTCCTTTGCTTTTCTGTTCGTTTTTTAGTGATCTCCTTTCCTCCAGTAGCTCTAAAGTTCTTCCACTTGGTTGGTTAGCCTTATTACGGTTTGAGTTATTTTTTACTACTTCTTTTAGTTTTAATTCCATTTTGTTGTATTTTTCTTTTAAATCTAGGCTAGAATTAGCGATTTCCAATAGTGACTTTAGGGAGCAAGTGTTGACTTCGTTGGAATCGTAGTGACGAGGGAGCAATTGTTTTTTGATAATTGGTTTTCTTGACACTTTTGGCGGTTGCAAGGCTAAACAGCCGCGCACCATTCGATGGTCTGTGCCGAAGTTCAGCCTTTGGACAACATGTGTATCTCGGAACATTTTCACCCTATTGGTTAGTATATAATCTACTTCGTTTTTGTAATCACCTCCTGGGGATATCCACGTCCATTTACATTTAGGATTTTTCTTGAAGAATGAGTTTAGTAATGACAGGTTGTGTTCTAATAAAAAGTTTATTAAAAGTTGGCCATTGGCACTTCTTTTTCCATGTCCGTGACGTCCCATTATAGATTCCTCTCCAGGTTTTCTAGTTCCGACCTGAGCATTTAGATCTCCCATGACTATGAGGTGATTGTTAGAATATTTTTCTACCAAATCAGAAAGTGTGTTGTAAAAAATTTCTATGTCAGACTTGTCTGCCTTTTCTGTGGGGGCATACAACTGAATAATTGTCCACTCTTTTTTATAGTTGGGGATACTTATATGAAGGACAGCTATTCTATATGATATGCCTTCAAATTCCTTGATTTTAGATTTATGTTTCTTTTTGATCAAGAAACCAACCCCGTAAAGTCCAGCTTCTCCACCTTTGTGGTACATGATATAGTTGTCTCGCTCTTCTATTCCTTCACCTTTTCTTCTCATCTCACTTATGCCTAATATATCCCACTTTATATCAGTTATTGCCAATTCTAGTTCGTTAAGGCTTTCTTCCGACATCAAAGTTAAAGTATTGAGTGTGCATATGTATAGTGACTCTTTTAGTCTTTCATTTATTTTGGGTTTAATTTTTAGAGGGCTTTGGTCGTACTTCTCCTCGGTTACCGGCCGGATTGGAGAAGGAGTGTGTGATTCTGTTTGTGTTTTGTTTAATATTTTGTACTTGGTTTCTGGCTTCTGGGTGGCTTGTATTTGTTGCTATTGTTTTGTGTTTTCGTTGGCCGAGCACGACGCAAATCCTCTAGTTCGTTGATTTTGTTCATAGCTTTACGTATGTCTTCGCGGTCGCTGGTTTTGTTCAATTTGGCCGGGGCTTTTATTTTGTCATCCATTTTGGGAAGGCTATCTTTAGGTGAGCATGATGGGGAACGCTTGCGTTTCTCTGTTGGTTTGTCTTTTATTATTAGCTTATCATAACGGATGAATGCTTGTTTTCCTCTTTTCATTTCTTCTTGTTGTTTATTTTTCAGCTCCTTTCTTTTGGCTAATACCTCTTTTGGAAAGTCTTCCGTTATATACATATTTTTAGGAAGTGCTTTTTTGTTTCTGAACAATTCCATCCTCCGCCATTCCAGTGTAACTGTTATCAACACAGGCCTAGGTTTCTGCTGTCTTTTACCGATTCTTTTGGCACAGCTAATTTCCCACTTGTCCCAGTTTTGCTGGCTGTCCTCAATGGTTTTGTTAAAGCTATCTATAACCATGTTAACAAGTTCTGAATAGCTTTTCTCGTCTTCGTTTACTGTCACTGTCAGATTTACTTGATTAAAATGTCAAACTTGAAGATAACTATGGATGTATATATGTAGATTGATGTATATATGTTTTTCTTGCAGGAAAGTGGTAGTTTTACAATAATTTATCACAATCACAGTTCACTATTGCGACACTAGTGTTTCCGTAATGTTTTTTGTAACGTTTGCTAGGATTTAGTGCACTTTTTACAGTAAATGTTAGAGAGCGCGAAAACACGTTGTTAGCATGACAGACGCCAAACCGGAAGTCCCTATTATATTGCTTATAGTTAGTCTTATTTGAAAATAAATTAAATAAATAAGTAATTTTTGATTTCAGATTGGCTGGTACAAACATTTCTATTTGAACCTATAGATGTGTTAAATACAATTTTATCACAAAGAAAGAATGATAATTGGTTCAAAAATATATCTGATGCGTTTAAAGTTATATCTAAGATCGTTAATAAGTATTGGGATGTTGTTAAAAATGAGAACGGGAAGATTGTGCAGGTATAGTTTTTATTTTATTATGATGGGAGGCAAACGAGCCAGCAGGTCACCTGATGGTAAGTGATCACCGCCGCCCATGGACACCCGCAACACCAGAGGAATCACAGATGCGTTGCCGACCTTTAATAAGGGAATAATTAATAGTGAATGTGACCATGACAGTTTAAATAATTATATTTAAAAAGGGAGTACTCCCTTTTTAAATATCGTCGTTTCTTGAAGCTCCCCAAGTCGTAACGGTCCGGAAATATTTTTTGATTTTGTAGTAGCAATACGGCTTGTGAAGGTGTCGTATATAGTGACTAAGGGCTGAAATGCAGTGGAATATTGTTAAATTGTCTCCTCACCATTGATTATATTAAAATAGGGATAATATTAGGAGGTTGTCAATTCAGAAGTATTTATATTTTGTTGTTTGTTACCTCAGAGACAGTTCGACTTTACATACATCCATCCATATCAGCCTATGGACGCCCACTGCTGGACATAGACCTCCTCCAAAAGTTTCCACTCTGCGCGGTCTTGTGCCTCCCTCATCCATCGGCTTCCCGCCGTCCTAACCAGGTCGTCGGTCCACCGTGTGAGGGGTTTCCCCACCCTGTGCCTTCCGGTGCGCGGTCGCCATTCGAGAACTTTTCTGCCCCAACGGCTATCTGTTCTCCGCGCTATGTGCCCTGCCCACCGCCACTTTAACCGGGCAATCCTTTACATACATAATTTATAATATTTAATTTTGATAAAAGGATTTCTAAATATGTATTCTAAAACTACCATCACTTCCAATAAAAATATAGGTACAACCAAATAAGTATTAAACTCGGGTGTATTTTCTCTTTTTATAGACTCCCAAACTGAACTTCGACAAAGTTTTCTACGAAAGTATTTTACTTCGACATAATGAAACTTCGATACATCTTAATTTAGACATTATTTTAGTACAAAACAACTTAACATCGACACAGCGTTTCTTCGACATGACTTAACTAAGAAACAATGTGGGTTCGACATTCTACTTAGACAACTATGCTACTCCGAAAATAGTCTAATTCGACAGACTATACTCTGATATACCGGGATATCTGCGTCTCAGTGAGGAAAAGTAAGGCCGCTTTTTCCATCTCTAAATGTAGGTGGACGGCATTCAGGTTACTGTGAATGATGTTGCAGTGGTCCACGTGAAGCGTGGTCAGGGGTGCCGTGTGTAGTTTTCCTCGTCTGCCTCTGGTAATAAAAAGCGGATCATTAGCCCCCCCAGAGTACGTCGGGCTGCCTGAGCTAAATTGCTCAGGAGGGGATTCTCCAACACCATGGGTGCCGGTAACCCCCTAGGGTAAATCCTTTTTTTGAGCCGCTGCCATAGTAAAGGGAGGGGGGATGGGCTACCGGACTCTCACTCACCGGACGAAACACAGCAGTGACAAGCACTACTATTTTACGCCGATTTTCTGTGAGAGGGTGGTATTTCACCGGACGAGCCTGCCCATGTGTGCCGCAGCCAAAGACTGACGACATGGCTCTACCACTCGAAAATACTTTTGGTTAAAATGAAATAAAATCATTGTACATTATAATATTACAGTTGTGCAGTTTATCCTACGACGCAAATACAAAGAAGGATGCGGTAAATTGTCTCATAAATGTGTTAAAAAATCCTGACGTGGATATTGGTAACGGCGCCATCTATGTGGACGCTTTGGAAACTGCTACGACTTGCAAAGCTCCGCTGGCTTTACTTGTGGGTTAGTATTTCAGTTTGTACCATTTTATTTTTCCAATAATATTATAAAGGAGTAAGTTTGTAAGTCATCATCATAACAACTCATTAAAGTCCCACAGCAGGGACCGGCCTCCTCCTCCAGTGACGGAGGGATACTTGGCCTACTGATACTATGCTGGCCTGATGGATTGGTATAGGGTTTCATTTCAAGTTTTTCTTCTGTTTATTACGTAAAGATAATATTTACGGATAGTACCTTAGTCGGTTTTTACGACACCGATGGGATGAGATGGGGTGGTGACACACTGTATTCTTACTCCGTCACCACACGGAGAAGTTGTGAAGAGTGTTATGAATTTTGTAAGTATGGATGGATGTTTGTAATGAAACATTACAATATTATCGCTTACACATCAGAATAACACATAGGCTATTCCCATCAAAGCCGGTCCAGCGGTTTCGGAGATTACCTAAAACAAACAGACAGACAAAAATGTTTTAAATGTGATTCTAGGCATCAGTATGGTGTTTTACTCAAAAACTGTGGATTTAATGTTACAAACAGTCAATTTCATTTTATTTCTATAGATGTGTGTACTAGTACAAGCTATGTTCCATTTATAGAAATAGATGGCGCTGTATGTCCGCGTTGTATAGGTAGCCTAATTGTTATTCTACACCCTAAACTACGTATATTCTAAATTTCATCAAAATCCATTCAGTAGTTTTTGCGTGAAATAGTAACAAACATCTATCTATCCATCCATTCATCCATCCATACAGTTGGTTCATGTTATTCATTTGTGTCCTACCTCTCTAATATTTCCGTACTTACTGTTAGTATTTATGTTTCTGTTTCTCTATGTATCATTTCCTGTTATGTGTTTCTGTGTGATCTTAAATAAATAATTCATTCATTCATCATACATTACATACATACATTCATCAGACTGAAGCGGAGGATGCCCCAAGATATACTAAAATCGCAACATGATGTAAAGTAGGATGCGACATGAGTCGCATTCCGAGCATGTCAAAAACAAACCCAACCTACCCACTGTTTAATGTCCCTGTGGCGACAGATTGCAGCGTGATAAGAGACAAAAAAAAAAATAAAAAAAAAAAATTCATCATACTTACATCTTTACAAACTTTCGCATATATAATATTAGTAGGATTTTAAGGGTTATGTCGAGGCCCAATCTGTTTGCCAGGATCGTGACAAGTGGCGTTCTGTCGTCTCTGCCTACACCGGACGGGATAAGGCGTGAGTTTATGTATGTATGTATGTATTAATGGTTATTTTGCAGGTACAATATGTCGTTATTATCCAGAGAGCATAAGCGAGGACTACGATAGAATTTGGAAGATCTATCTTAAAATGCTTGAGCCTAAGAAAACGACTGTGAGTTTTGATTTTTATTAAATTTTTATTATTACTATTAAAAGAAAGCTATGATATTTGAATTTAACTTTTAAATGGAAGAACCAAACATAAAATAAAAAATACGTGAACCTTATACCTAAATTGTTAACTGCATTTGTTTCAATAGTTTGTTTTATGACAAAAAGAGGTAAAAAAAATCTATACAGGTTCAGTTTTTTACAATTTGACAACAAAATCGTAAAAGTTAATTTTTTACTTTATTTTTATTATTTGGCGATAATTATTTTTGTTTCTGCTTCATAAGTTACAACCTAAATTGTGTTAAAATAAATGTGCCATGCACACCCTGTATAAGTATGTTTATCCGTTGTCTAGTACCCATAGTACAAGCCCATGTCCTACTACAGGAACGGACCTCCTCCCCTGACGGCGTTATGTTTGGCCTGCTAATACCACGCTAGTCAAACGGATTGGTATAGGGTTTAATTTCAAGTTTTCCTTCTTTTTATTTCGTAAAGATAACTTTACCTTTACTGATAGTCCCTTTGTCGGTTTTTACGACACCCATGGGATGAGATGGGGTGGTGACATATTGTATTCTTATTCCGTCACCACACGGTTGTGTGAATATTCATAACAGCCCATTAATGTCCCACTGCAGGGACGGGCCTCCTCCCGTGACGGAGGGATACTTGGCCTACTAATACCACGCTGGCCAGACGGATTGGTATAGGGTTTAATTTCAAGTTTTCCTTCTTTTTTGTAAAGATATTATTGACGGATAGTCCCTTAGTCGGTTTTTACGACACCCATGGAATGAGATGGGGTGGTGACATATTGTATTCTTATTCCGTCACCACACGGTTGTGTGAATATTATGTTTGTGTAAGTATCTGATGCCCGCGCTTCCCCCCGCGTTGTATAAGTAGCTTAAATGTTATTCTACACCCCGAACTACCTATATTCCAAATTTTATCAAAATCCATTCAGTAGTTTTTGCGTGAAAGAGTAACAAACATCCATCCATCCTCACAAACTTTCGCGTTTATAATGTAATGTATTATTTTCAAAGAAAATGCAGCAGTAGAGTTTGTTGCGCCGCTTCTTCTCTACTAGCGCTTTGGAGGCGGTGGTAAAGTTTTCTAAACTTTGAAATGTATATAAACTAAGATTAAGTAGTGTTAGATGACGTCAAAAAATATATAATCGATGACCTCGGTGGCGCGACGGTAGCGCAAGCGGCTGCCGTGCAAGAGGTTGTGGGTTCGATCCCCACCAGGACAATAATTTGTAAGATCCACAAATTATTGTCCTGGTCTGGGTGTTTTTTATGTCCGTTAATTGAAAAAACAGACTCCACATAACTTCCTGTACCCCGCCGCTGGTATTGCCCCTCCCTCGGTCCGTAGGGATGTTACTACTGCCATGGAAAAACACAAGCAGGAGGTGGACGAACGACATCTACTGTTTGCAGCTAATCCAGCCCACCCACGCCTTAAAAGCCGAAATAGCTTCCTTTAAACAACAAAGGCGCTCTCCAGCTGTCCGGAAAAAGCTAGGCTTGAACTGTGGGTTGAGAAATTCCAGCCTCCTGCTATGTACATCAAACCTTCCGAAGCACTCCCTGCAGGACAAAACCTCCCACGATCCACCTGGACGTCACTCAATCGCCTACGTGCCCAAGTGGGTCGTTGTAAGCTCAATTTGAGTAAATGGGGCTACATTGAGGATTCAGCAACTCAGTGCGAGTGTGGCTTCGACCCTCAGACAATGTCGCACCTCTTGAAATGCCCTCGATGTCCCGCTACATGCAGCCCTCAAGACCTATGGGCTGCTACAGACAACGCAGTTGCTGTGGGCCGAATTCTGGGCCGGTACTGTCTGAGTTTTTTTGCCAATCGACACGAAGAAGAAGAAAAAGAAAAAAAAAACTAATTCCACTCTGGCCAGACGGATTGGTATAGGGTTTCATTTCATGGGATGAGATGGGGTGGTGACATATTGTATTCTTACACCATCACCACACGGTTGCATGAATATAATGTATTATTTTCTCTTATATTTTCAGGATACTCTGGTCAGTGCAGTACTACAAAGTATAGAAGGATTATTTGATAACTTCGGTTATGATTTGCTACAGCTACATGAACTTAATGCGTTCTATAATAATACGTTGACTAAATGTGCTAAAATATCTAAGTGTGTTGAACGTAAGTTATAATTTTATTAGTGTTATAAATTTTGGAAAGGAATTAAAGACAATGTATAAAATTTCGTACTCAAGAAAGGACTTTAATTTATATGTAACTAGCTGACCCGTGCCCACTTCGTTGGGCGGCGAAAACAACATTATTAAGCGTCATTTTTTTAAACATATATCATTACTGCTCCACTCCTATTATAGTGTGACCACAGGAGCTGTGCACCTCCTGAGGTATGCGCGCGGCGAGAGGGGGGTGGACATATAGAGTACATTTTATATACTGGTATAGAATAATCAGTCTATGATGTAGCTACTAGCGACATCTGACGCAATATACTTAAGTTATTTGGCTGGTACGGGTCGCTACACGAGCGGCTGTAGCAGTTTTCTATTAAAAGACAGTCATTTTTAAAAACTCCAAGAAAGTATTTACATTATTGTATAGTTTTAAGCGTAAATAGGAACATTATTTGTGTTTTTATAATGTAACTTTGAGGAAAATGACATCTAGCGGAATGTATCAAATACTCTAAGAACATGAAATTCTTAAAGAAAAATATAATGTTCGAATTGTTATGAAACTGCCGTCAAAACTCGTGACAGCAGGTAGGTGTTCGTTAAGGTAGCATACACAAGAGCTATATCGAGTTGGTTACTATGCCAAAAACATCTGCATAAATAAAAAAAAAATCTATTGTTAAGATAATGAGGAATTGGAAATCAGATATACATCTGATTGAAAATTGGTAGTAAAATTTAAGAGGCGTTTATGAGTAAGGGGGTAATCTATACAGATTACCCCCTTACTCATAAACGCCTCTTAAATTTTAGTTAATTGATTACCTTAAATTCTTACGGTTTTGTTTGGTATAAGTTTGATTTTACAAATAATAATCTCGCTAAACAGTGATTAAATTTAAGAGGCGTTTATGAGTAAGGGGTGAGTTCTTATTTATCACCTGCATATTTTTAATAAAATATGAGTATATTTGAGTTACATTGTGATCAACTAAGTAAGTGTAATATATTACAGACTGATATGTCTATAAAGTCGTCAAATTTGTGATTTATTATTTATTTATTAGTTCATTTATCTACAATAAACTAATACTGACTTACGAAGAACAATGTAAACAATGAGTAGAGTAAAGCAAATTGGCATGCGGGAAGTGATTTTTAAAGTTATAAGGCGATGTTTAGCGGAGCACGATTCTGGTCAACTTTTATACGATTTGGATGATGTTTATGGGCGAACTGCAACTTTGATGAGTATGTAATCGTGTTACTGTTTTTCGTAATCTGTCTCAAGTAATAAATTCACTCCATTTGAGATCTAGAGACAAAAAACAGGCATCGTGTACATAGCACATTTTTAGGTTAGATATTCATTGTAAGTAAGAAAAATCGTAGTACGACCATTTCTGTTGATACATTATCAGTTGCATTAGTATAATTCAGTTAAGATTTATCCCAATTTGAATTTGAATTAATGCCTGCTTTATGTCTATATTACGGTTGATATTGATAACTAAACTATGTCACTTTCGCATCGACTGGTCTGTCTACAAAAAATAATTAATTGCAATATTTTATTAAATTTTATATCATTTAGCTCTTAGTAAATCCATGTTAAATGGATATGTATCTTGTTGGTTAATATTTAACACTGAATAAATTTTAGTTAGGTATTGTAGTTGTTATTTCCATTCCATTAGAATTATTAAATTTAAAAATAACAGATTTAAAAATAATGAAAAGCCTGGTAAACACAGGCAAGGCCGGCCATAGAAAGAAATGGATGTTTCTATATTTCTGATCTCCCCCACAATTATGTTCTACAGTAAAAATGAGGTATATTAGCATTTTTCTTCTTTTACCTGTATTTTGTTTCTAGTTATGCCTAAATTTAGGTAGGTAGGTTGTGTAGGTATAATAAAATGTTCAATTTACATAACTTTTGTAAAATTTCGGGTTCCAACCCTCAGAAAATTGCAGATGATAGCTAGAACTGAGATGAATTTTAATTGTAGTCTTGAAGTTCTACGCAAAACTTTAAATGCAATAGGCTTACCTACAAGAAATGCCCTAGTATTATAAGTGCTCTAATAGTGTAGTGTTATTTGAACATAATTGTTTTGAAAACTATTTTTTCAGACTAAATAGGGTTGCTACGTGTAGCACAGTGGCGCCCTAATTTTTTGTCAGGATTTTATAGACAGACTGTACCTACATTAAAAAAAAATAGTTTTTGTAGTTTTAATATTATAGCGTAATGAAGTAACTCCAGCCCGGCCCCTAAGAACCGTTAATATTTCCGATAATATTGAATTTTGTATTGAAATAAAGTGTTACACAGGCGTTATTTCAGGGTTACATTTCTACTGTACTAACAGAATTACTGTACCTATGTTTTGTAGTTCTCGAGATATTCAAATCACTTGTGAGCATATTATCTGTACCAGTACTATGAACATAAATTAACATGGATTTTTGACAATTTCCACTGTGAATTCGCATAAAGGATTTACCTACACTAATTCAGTCAGAATTTCACGTATTATTTTTACATAAAGAATTTATCAAAAGAACAGTTCAGTATTTTTTCTTCGTCCCCCACCTCGCCGCGCATACCTCAGGAGGTGCACAGCTCCTGTGGTCACACTATAGTCATAGCGTGATACTATACAGCCTATGACACTCTCCGGTAAATGAACTATTCTACACAGAAATAATTTTTAAAATCGGTTTAGTAGATCCAGAGATTACCCCCTACAACGTCACAAACACACAAACTTTACCTTATAATATTAGTATAGAATTATAGATTTAATACGAAAATATTCATTATTAAGTAAACCATTTAATTGCAACATTGAAAGTTTACTTCATCACGCCTAGATGGCGTTGTAACAGTTGAGTTTAAAGTGCGAGGGCTAATGGCTCCGTGGGAAGTGATGGTCTGATTTTGTTAACGAGAAATGGACTCAAGTGGCTTAATTCGACGACCTCTGCGGCGTAGTGGTTATATAACATGACTGCTACGCAGAGGTCTCGGGTTCGATTCCCGCTCAATGCAAATCTTTGTGTGCATGAACATGATTGTTTGCATTGGTCTGGGTGTTTTTATGTATAATAAGTATGTATTTGCAAAAAAAAAGTATATGAGTATTAATATTCGTTGTTCTGTTACCCATAACACAAGCAGGTTAAGCCTAGCTTACGGTGGGAACAGATGGCGCTGTGTAGAGATGTACGTGAATATTTATTTATATTTCTTTTCCAGCCCTACTATCTATATTGAAGTCTCATGGTGGTCTATTCAAGGAAAGAGTTGCAGAAGACCGCGTCTTACGCCTAAATCTATGGCGAGTAAATATTATAAGTGTCAAAGATGCTATTATATCTATATACGATGTTATATTTGAAGATAAAACTCAGGAACAAATCAAGGTAATTTTAGATTTTTCAGGTGTCGTAAAAATGGACTAAAGAATACCTAGTGGTTTCTAGGTGTCGTAAAAATGGACTTAAGAATTGCTCTTTTAATTAGCTAACTACCTCGGTGCTGCACTAGGTTGCGGGTTCGATTCCCACACAGGACAATTATTTGAGTGATCCACAAATGATTGTTCTGAGGTTTGCTACTATCTATATTGAAGTCTCATGGCGCGGCGGTCTATTTAAAGAAAGACTAGCAGAAGACCGGCTCTTACGCTTAAGTCTGTGGCGAGTAAATATGATAAGTGTTAAAGATGCTATTTTGTCTATATACGCTGTTATATTTGAAGATAAAACTCAACAACAAATCAAGGTAATGATTACTAGACAGAACAGCTTGTTGTTTCAAGGTGTCGTAAAAATGGACTAAAGAATAACTGGTTGTTTCAAGGTGTCGTAAAAATTGACTTAAGTATAGAGAGTTTCAAAGTGTCGTAAAAATGGACTTAAGAATAGCGAGTTATTTTAAGGTGTCGTAAAAACGGACTTAAGAATAGCACGGTGATTTTAGGAATCGTGAAAATAGACTTAATTATAGACTTATCTATAGAGTGGTGACCGAAGGGTTAGAAGACCTGATGTGCTGGAGTTCACGCCCTTGTAGCAGCACATTGTAACCACACCTCTTTTGCAGATCTTAACTACGCCCCCTTAGTATAAATTTTAACCACACCCATTTATATTCTAGCAGTATATATAAACCACGCCTCTTTTGCATCTTTTAACCACGCCCCTTTAGAAAAGAAGTCTAAACATGCCCGTTTAACCCTTTGCAGCATATTTAAACCACACTTATTTAGATGTACTTCTTCATTACGCTCCTTTTAGGGTCGTAGCACATATAACGTAACGTAAACGGATCGGCACCGCCTCGCCTTTTTCCTCGGTGTCAAACGTCAAAAATCCGATTACGTTACGTATCCGATTAGTGTGTGCTGCAGTAAGGAGTTTCATACAAATAATACTGAACAGCTCGAGTTGATACGGTGCCGATCCGTTTACGTTACGTTATATGTGCTACGACCCTTAACAGTACATACGTTTAAACCACGCCCCCAACCCTAGTAGGATATTTTGACCTTTAAAAAATATGTTTTTCTTTATTTCAGGATATAATAAAGTCTGAAATTCAGGCACATTTAACATCTGAGTCCAGTTTGATATCTCATACGGCGTTACGTGTGGTAATTAACGCTAAGGTTAAGCATGGAGTGGTGACCGCCGGGGTTAAAAGACCTGATGTGCTGGAGTTCCACCTGAAGAATAGGAGTATTAGCTATCAAGAAGCTGAATTGGTAAGTGACAGAATAAGGTAAAATTAGCGTAAAATATGTCCCGAAATAATTTTAACTATACAGGGTGGAAAGTTATTGAAACTTCGAAAAGAAGAAAGACAATGGAAAAAACTGATACTCGAGGCTGGAATCGAACCCGCGTCTCTGGACTATACGCGTCCAGCGTCATGACCTCTAGGCCATCTTGTCTTTCTTCTTTTCGGATTTTTCTAGTTATACCTAAGCCTTATAGGTACAAAAAAAAAAATTATTGTGTTATTGAAACTTTCCACCCTGTTTTTTTAGTTTGGTGACTTTTTCAGTGCTTTAACCTCAGTTGCTCCCATAGAACTTTTTGATCAGCATAAGAAATAGGATCGATTAACATCAAAAAATTTTTTGGTGAAAAATGGTAATTTTCTTGCTGACCGTACGTATATTGGATGGATGGATGTATGTTTGTTACTCTTTCACTCAAAAACTACTATTTTTTTTTCAATGAAATTTGGAGTGTAGGTAGCTTAGGGTGTAGAATAACAATTAGGCTACGTATTCAACGCGGTGAAGCCGCGGGCATAAGCTAGTCTATAATAATTATTTGTTTTGCAGTTATCCATATACCTACAAACTTCAGAGAGTTATGTAAAGGCGTTAATGTGTAAAAGTATTATGTACTACGAACATATACCTAGTAGTTTGAGAAGAGATATCGTCGTCAACGGGATTGTGAAAGCTACGGAGGATAATAGAAAGGTAATTTAATTACATTTACATAACATCCCATTAATGTCCCACTACAGGGATACTTGGCCTACTAATACCACGCTGGCCAGACGGATTTGTGGTTTAATTTCAATTTTTCCTTCTTTTTATTACGTAAAGATAATATTCACGGATAGTCCCTTAGTCGGTTCTTACGACACCCATGAGATGAGATGGGGTGGTGACATATTGTATTCTTACTCCGTCACCACACGGAGAGAAACAAAATAAATAAATATATTTACATCCTACTACATAGTATAAAACAAAGTCACTGTCGCTGTCTGTCTGTATTCATGCACTCATAGATTTGTGTTCATGCACACATAGATTTGTGTTCATGCACACAAAGATTCGTGTTCATGCACACGTAGATTATGCATTAATCTGAAATCTAATCCAAAACGTCTACTTATAATTTTCAGATAGCACTTATCACTTTAATAAATCTAAGCCTACAACGTGACTGTTTGGAGAAATATTCAGATTTGTGGAGAAGTCTACTTTCTCATGAAGAAGGAATGAAAATATTTGATGAAGTGGTGAAACATCTTATATCTTTGTTGAAATCTACGATGGATGTAAAAGAAAAGGTATGTGTATTTTATCTATTACATAAATTAAATAGATAATATGTGTTAGAAAAAGACATAATTTAAGGTAAATATAATTTATAATAGTTTTATTAAATACATAATTATATAATACATATTACAATTTTAGTAAATGTATCTAATTAAAGTGACAATGTTAATCAATTTATTTAGTTAGGAAACAATATGTTTTAAATAATTAAATTAAATTACAATATTATATTAGTTATTATTGACGACCTCTGCGGCGTAGTCGGTATGTTAAATGGCTGCTACGTAGAGGCCTCGGGTTCGATTCCCGCTCAATGCAAATCTCTGTGTGCATGCACATGATTGTTTGCATTGGTCTGGGTGTTTTCTATGTATAATGTGTTTACAAAAAAAAGTATTTAAGTATGTTTATCCGTTGTTCTGTTACCCATAACACAAGCAGGTTAAGCCTAGCTTACTTTAGGAACAGATGGCGCTGTGTTGATATGTCCGTAAATATTTATTTTATTAATATTACAAAAAATATATTTTGTTAAAATTACATAAGAAATTTTATTTTAATAATATGTATTACAAAAGTAAATATTTAATTGTGCATTGAATCATAGTCAGAATATTAATTTATTTATTTAATTATACACTCGGGAGCAATAAAATCGCACATATTGAGTTTTTCCAGTCAAACCTTTTTTTTTGCAAAAGAATTAATTACACTGAAAAAATAAATCATCCTACCTGAAAGCTTATTTCAGTACCTTTTAAATGATACATAACAACATCTTACAAGTTACCCATAACGGGTTTTAAGCCCAAAAATGTAAAGTACCCATGAAATTAGTCAATTTTATTAAATTTAGTTTTGAAGGGAAATTGAAATAAAACGAGTAATTTTTAAAAAATTGTTTATTAATATGGAGTGTTACCTCCCCTTGCTTTAATTACAGCTCGTAGACGGTTTTTCATTGACCGTATCAGCTTCACTACGAAGTCTTGAGGTATACCGTTCCACTCTTCTTCAATGGCACGTTGGAGCTCCTGGAGCCGTGTTGGAGCCGGGCTTCTGGCTCGAACTCTTCTTTTGAGCTCGTCCCAGATATGCTCAATAGGATTTAGGTCAGGACTGCGAGCTGGCCACTCCATTGCGGTGATGCCAACGTCTTGCATGTAATCCCGCACTGTTCTGGCTACATGCGGCCTGGCGTTGTCGTGCATAAGGACGAAATTTTCTTCCATTAGCCAGGCAAGTGGCCTTACATGGTCTGCTAGAACATCTTCGACGTATCGCGCAGCAGTCAATCCTCTCGATTGAGGACCAGAATTAGCCCCAGTGATGAATACAATGTCCGTTTTGGTATTCAGCATAATGCCACCCCAAAACATGCAGGATCCACCTCCATAAGCAACACGTTCGCTTATGCAGCATTGCGCAAAACGCTCTGAAGACCTTCGGTAGACTCTTGAGCGTCCATCATGACCATGTAAGGTCATTCTGCACTCATCGGAGAACATAACAGCCTGCCACTGTTCGTACGTCCAATTTAAGTGTTCTCTGGCAAATTGTAGACGAGCTTGCCGATGTGCTGTGGTCAATTTTGGACCATTTGCAGGACGGTGTGCAGTCATTCCAGCTTCGGCCAACCTTCTTCTGACTGTCCACCGACTTATGCTTACTTTTCGCACCTCTTGAAGGTGGTGCCCCAGTTCAACCGCGTTCAGTCGTCGATTTCTCAAAGATCGTGTGACGAGAAAGCGGTCATCACGCTCTGATGTTTTGCGCTGACGACCAGATCCAGGTCTTCGGATGTAGCCACCAGTCTCCAGAAACCGTTGGTATACCCTTCGAACGGAGTAGCGGCTTAAATTCAGCTACCGAGCCACTTGCGATTGATTTTGGCCCGCTTCAAGCAAGGCAACAACTTGAGCAGCTTCTGCAGGCGTAGTGTCCATATTTCTTCAGTAGGAGGTGTTATCACGTTGACCGCTAAGATGCAACTGATAAAAAATTCAAAAATACGCGTCATTTTATACCTACAAGTAGGCGCGCAAGTAATGCAAACGGAAAGTCTCTTTCTTTTCACTTCACGGGTTTGCTGGGTTTTGTACCCTAAAACCCGTTATGGGTAATTTCTAAAGTGTTGTTATGTATCATTTAAAAGGTACTGAAATATGCTTTCAGATAGGATAATTTATTTATTCAGTGTAATTAATATTTTTGAAAAAAAGGCCTTTTAACTGGCTGAAATCAGTATGTGCGATTTTATTGCTCCCGAGTGTAGTTAGAGTATAAAATCTGGAATAATAATTAACTTGATTTTTTTCTTTCAGGACCCAGAATACATTTTGTCCTTATCAGGCCTAACATCGTACATATTATGTTTGAGCAAGGTAGAGAATAATAAGTACAGTGGTATAATTAAATCTATGTTTATGGAGATTGCCAGTTGTATGAATATCAGCCCTTCAAGTCTTTTGACTCCTATGGTATGTAAAACTAATAATATTCATATTATCTTTTATAACGTCACCTAGTTGTAAATTAAGGCAAATTGGCTAATCTTTGTGTGCATGAAACATTGGCAACTGATAAACATACTTATAAGGATGTTTTTTTTTGTTTTTTTACACATTCACACAACGCCATCTAGTCCCAAACTAAGCGGAGCTTGTAATATGGGTACTACACAATAGATAAACATTTAAATATCATTGAAAAATATTCAACTGTTTAGGAGAAATTTTTTAACATATTGGAAGGAGTGTGTGGAGGTCGCGGTGACGTAACAGCACCACGCCTCTAACGTGCAGGGAGGATCCTCTGACCAGTTGAGGGTGATCGTGCCTGGCGGGACAACTGCGCAACGTTTTTTTTTTTTTTTTGTGAGGACAAGTAGTCGGTCTCAGACGACCATTACTACTTTACGCGGGCTGTGGTGGGGCGGATGGCCCTCAACCAAAGACATTTAAGTGACGTGCCACAGGGGCACCCCCTTTGGGGTACGAACCTCGGCCTGGACCGTCACTGACTAACAGGACGTGCGAAAGGCACGCCCTCTAGGAGCGAACGCGGCGCGTATTTCGGCCTCGACGGCGAGGACGGAACCGCGGACGTGTTGTTGTGAGCCGTGTGAGCTCTACGTTGAGCGATCGTGATCCTATCGTCCGGCTCTTCGAGAGCATGCCTACGAATTTTGCTAATCTTGGAGGGGATGTACCCGGAACACAACGGTTGTTCGTTGGACGTTGTATATATGCGGAATCGCTGTGCCAATCTTGATATCGCGATTCAGGACGTAGTGGCGACATCTGTTGATTCTGGGGGGTACTGAGATAGTGTAGGTGTTCGCTTGAGTAAGTCGCTAGATGACGCTACAAGTGCAATGCTAATCCACGCCAGATAACTATTTCTGCCATCCACAAATAATTTTCTTGACCCTAGATGTTATTTGTGTCCTTTAATTTCATGTCTGTAGAATTCCCCGCGACACAGGTTTAGATCCCTAATGATGAAGTTGAATTTTTTTCCAAAATAAATAGATAATGTGTTTTTCTTTTTCAGATATTCTGCACAGAAATGTTTGATGATGAAAGTATTTTGTATGAGTTAAGATCAATGTTCGAAGATGATGATCCATTGGCTGCCATCAGAGTAAGTTTATACTTTGCTGTACATCATCATCATATGAGTCAATAGACGTCTGCTGGACATAGGCCTCCACCAAATATAATTATTATTAACACGGGTATTAACACGATAGTATTTTGGTAAATATTTAGTAATAATTTACCATTCCGTGTGGTGACGGAGTAAGAATACAATATGTCACCACCCCCTCCCATCCCATGGGTGTTGTTAAAACCGACTAAGGGACTATCCGTAAATATTATCTCTCAAAATAAAAAGAAGGAAAGCTTAAAATTAAACCCTATACCAATCCGTTTGCCCAGCATGTTATTAGTAGGCCAAGTATCCCTCCGTCACTGGAGAAGGCCCATCCCTGCATTGGGACAAAAATGGGCTGTTATGATGAACCGGATTAAATGGTGTAAAAAGTTTCAAGGTGGAAATATTTGGAGGAGGCCTATGTCCACCAGTGGACGTCCATTGGCTGATATTATTTATTATTATACAATTTATACTCTTTTTCAGTCAATACTATCTCAAGAGAATGCGGAACCAAAATTATTAATAAACGCTGTATCAAGATTGGATTATTTAATAAAAACAGAAAAAAATATCGAACAGTTACATATTTTAAATGTAAGTTATAATTATATAAAGTTAATTTAAGTTAAAATATGTGAGAGAATAAATGATTGTAATGTCCGATTTACACATCGACAAGTACAGTAGCGTGTTAAGTAGTAAGTTGTAGATTAAGTTGATTTAAGTATATCTCCATCCTATTTTTTGGCGAGTTAAGTTGACGAGACGTGATGCCCGATTTGCACATCGACAAGTACAGTAGCGAGTTAACTTGCCTCATTGGCGAGTTAAGTCACTTTTTGCGTGTGGACGGCTAAAGCGAGTTAAGTAGTAAGTTGCCGATTAAGTTGATTTTAATACAGTTCGATCCTATTTTTTGGCGAGTTCAGTACGAAGTAGCCCCCTCTCTCGCGTCTCCCTCACCCCGCCGGCTCGGCGCTCGCAGCGCCCGCCGTGTAGACGGGCGAGTTTAGTACAGTTCACAAGTTCTAATATGTATTTATTTTTATTTTTGTCTGTTTTTCTATGTGTAATGTGTACGTAATTACAAAAGTATTTAAGTATATTTATGCATTGTCTAGTACCCACTGTACACTCTCAGCTCTGGTTAGTTTGGGACTAAATGGCGTTGTGTAAAAGTGTGAGGAATATTAATTTTTTTATTATTCTATACTTTTCTATTAAAATTTTATTTTCAATGTGTTGTGCAATTGCTATTTCTCGTATAATAGCGCGTAAATTGGTATTCAATTGTTCAATGTCCATTTTATCGATTAAAATAACCGTACCTAAACAATCTCAGGCGACGCACGCCGGCACGCACGACGCGACTGGTCTTCGTCACTGATCGGCAACTTATGAGCTGTACTCGCCTACGTGTGAACTGTACTTACTACTTATTACTTACTACTTAACTGTCTATTTTTTTAACTCGCTACTGTACTTGTCGATGTGTAAATCGGGCTTAAGTGATGCGAAAATGTTTGATGTATGAGTAATTGAATTCTCTATTTAATACATATTATCAATATATAAGTGCATGACAGAGTGACTGTATGAAAGCTATATGAGTATGTACATATATTTTTGTATTACTTATGGTGGCAATTCTGCAAATGTTTGAATATGTAAATAAATATTATGTTTAGAAAGTGAATGAATGCAATGCCTGTGAGTGAGCCAATATATTAATATAGATATCGTGCTATCATCTGAGTCTTAGCGCCATATCATTTCTCTATATCTATTTCGCTTGCACTTACGGCTCTTCTATTCTTATATAATATCTTCTATCTCTTTTTGAAGTATTTAAAAGATAACGTTTTAAGTATAGTGTAACTAACCTACAGTACGCGCCAATTATCTCTGCCGGCCTGAAGTTAGCTATCATAGAAGTTCGCGCATGTACAGGAACAAATAAAACACCCGCGCCCTACCATTTAGTTCCTAAATTGACAACTGCGCAGTCATCTGCAACTACTTCAAGCCGGCCGGCACTGTAATAAACCTTTATATAGCTACTTGCTGACCCGTGCCCACTTCGTTGGCGGCGAAAAAAACGCGTCCCTTTTTTTTAAACATATTTCATTACTGCTCCACTCCTATTAGTCATAGCGTGATACTCTCAAACACACATACTTTACCTCATTATAATATTATATATGTATTTATTTATTCATTGCACAATGTACATATGTTATCATTATATCAGTTACAAAATTTATAACTAAACTATAACACATACATACATGACCCTGTAAGGGTATTGCAGCTATTTTACACATACTATATTATATTTATTTAAATTTATATTCTATTAATTACAATTGTTATCCAAATTACAATTATATTTTTCCTTTCTGTTACTATCACTTATATAAATAACTATTTATTTATTGCACAATGTATAAAATATAATGTAAGTTATAAAATTATAAAAAATGGCATGGATACATGATCCTGTTATGATATATATACTTATTATAGAAGATATTTTTTTACAAAAATTCCTTATTTTGCTTCCGCAGTTATTGAAGCCGATATTAAAACTGAGAAATAAGAAAGATAATTCAAGTTGTGATAACAGAATACTTAAGAGAAATATTAGTATGTTTTTAGGTAAGTTACTTAAAGTCTCCCTGGAAACTGGAATTTATGGATCAACACAGACAGACAAGTAAATAGATTCAAGTAGTAAATCGGTTTTATTTTTCTCCTTTAATTTACATTGGACAATACAACGCGGCTTTTTTAGTGCTGTAGCGTTTGTCTGTGTCGATCTATAATTTTAATTGTAGCTTCAATTTTAAGTAAACGACGATTTCAAACAATTTGATCCACAAATTATTGTCCTGAGTCTGGGTGTTCTATGTGTACGTTAATTGATGTTTGTAAAAAGTCCCCGCGACACAGGGCATGATCCCTAGTGCGGGAGTTGTCTTTTAAAAAAAAAAAAAAAATTGTAATAAATTTTATGAAATAAAGTATTTTGAAATTTGAAATATATAATTGAAATTTAAAGCAACTGTGTACGCGATCCACACTTTGCTATTTTATTTTATCGTGGTCAAAGGCATGAAGGCATCTGAGTTGTGTCCAAAAGATGTAAGTACCTACCGACTAAGGGTCGTAGCACACATACTAAAACGTTAAGGGATCGGCACCGCCTTTTTCCTCGGTGTCAAACGTCAAGAATCCGATCACGTTACGATTCCGATTAGTGTGCGTAGCAGCAAGGAGTTTCATACAAAACTAGCGGCCCATCCCGGCTTCGCACGGGCATTATTTTGCCGCTTTTCTGTTCAATTTTTTCCTAAATTTTCTCTGCTATAAACCTCATGGAGCCCGAGATCTCTCCAACGAATGCAAAACCGTGGAAATCGGTTCATGCGTTCTGAAGTTAGAGCGTCAGGAAGGAAAACCCGACTTATTTTTATCATACAAAATAATACTGCACGGATCGAGTTGATACGGTGCCGATCCTATTCGGTAGCGTGCTACGGCCCTAAATGACGTTTCTCCCACTCATAAATGGCCAATATGGCGAGAAGACTGGCACTAATTAAGTCGTCCTTATGCCCCGAAAGGCCTTTGTCACCTAGTCATTGCGTTAGATACTATATTATACTGTTATGTAAATGATTTAATTGTATATTTATTTATTTTAAGGTGAACACAGTAATATGATGATAAAAGAAAACGTTGTCGGTGATATACATACGTTGGAATTGAATAATAAAATTATTATTAACTTGCCTAATGTTACTGAAGGAACTATTTATAAGGTACGTATTTTTTTTGTTAAAAAGTGCAATTCCCGCACTAGGGATCATGCCCTTTGTCGCGGGGACTTTACAAACAACTATTTAATGTATAAAAAAAAACATTTAAACTCAGAACAATTATTCGTGGATAGCTTAAAGAATTGTCCTGTTCGGGATTAGAACCTGTTACCTCGTACACGCTAGCCGCTACCGCAACCGCTTCGCCACCGAGAGACTTATAATATTTCTGTTCTACAGAACCTAAAAACTTTTTCTTAAACTCAAGTAACCTATCTACCTAGTAAGAGTTCTATCGAAATTAGTCCAGCCGTTGAGCAGAAGGAACAAATACACAGATCATCATAACAGCCCATTAATGTCCCACTGCAGGGATGGGCCTCCTCCCATGACGGAGCGATACTTGGCCTACTAATACCACGCTGGCCAGACGGATTGGTATAGGGTTTAATTTCAAGTTTTCCTTCTTTTTATTTCGTAAAGATAATATTCACGGATAGTTCCTTGGACGGTTTTTACGACACCCATGGGATGAGATGGGGTGGTAACATATTGTATTCTTACTCCGTCACCACACGGAGAAGCCATGTTATTTGTGTTGTTTGTGCAAAGGATGTTGTTTGTGTCTGTTAAATTGATGTTTGTGAAAGTCCCCGTGCCAGGGGGCATGATCCGTAGTGCGGGAGTTATTTTATTTATTTTTATTTGGCTCTTCAACAATGAGTACACTATTACATTATAAATTATACAATTATACTTATGTCTAAGTGCCCCATTACTCAAAGAAGAGCACTGCATGCACTAACTTAATATGCGCTTAAAACTTAACTTAACTAAGGTTCATAATATGTTGTTAGATATGAATGATAAAATTGATATATACTAATTAATATTACTACTATTTTAACACTAACAATTTTAAACTAACTAACGATCTTAAACTAATAATTAATAATTTTAAACCAACACTATCAAAGTAATAAACCTTAGAGTTGTACTTTCAAAGGAAGAGACTTTGTATTGGGTCCATATTGGCTCACCTAAAGTTCTTATTCCGAAAATGTTCTTCCTAACGATTTGTAATCCGAATGATCACTCTTCCTAAAATTTTAAATCCTAAAGTTTTCATTCATACTATTTGTATTGCTACCGGCGATGTTCATAACACTCATGTTTCCGAAAATCGTTATTCATAATATCGTTATGTAAATATATTTAAACTCATAATGTTTTTTGTCATAACGCTTTTATCCCTAAACATATTCACCATAATATTTTCTCTCATACTCAGAAAGAAATATTTATGTACCAAGTGAAAGTAATAAGAAGGTTAGTTTTTATACTATTTCTTGTGATTACAAAACTACTTTTTACATTAAACCATTTTTTTTAAATGATTGTTTATTAAAATTATTAGAATATTTTTGTCTTAAATGAATGAAATTCATAAAACAGGACTCATTCACAGTTATGCTTATGGCCTGAGAGTTTACCGTAACCGTAACTAAACCAATAAGTAAGGGACCAATTCGGTTCTGGCACTTCGCCGGCCGCAGCCGCGGCACGCTCGCTGCGCTCGCTCGGCTCGTGCGTTGGGGTCACAGTTCTACCATAACCTAAACCAATAATTATAAATAGGACCCATTTCTTTTCTGGATATTGACTCAATGATTGGAGAGGGACTCTGGTTTTGCTCTGGTCTTTGGTATATTATGTTATACCTACATATTGTCAACAAAGTTACGCAAAATTAATGTATATAATATTGATTATTATGAATAAAAAGGAATCTAAACAAAAAAGATATGACTTTAAATTATAGTATAAACGATGGTTATGTTAAGAAAATATAGGAAAACAAATAATAGTATAATAGATGTTTATTGCTACTGAAATTATGAAGTTGAATGCTTCGGATTATTAACATTAGAGACAAAAAAATTAGGAATTGCGATTGTTAGGATGAAAAATGTTAGGACGAACATTTTCGGACTTCCAATTATAGGAGTTGAAATTTTAGGTGAACTTTGGCGCACCCCTTTGTATTAATAAATAATTTAAAATTTGTATAACATTTTTATATTACAGGTTGATCTGCTTAGAATAATGCAAATATCGCTGGATTATGAAGATTTTGAAAATGTTTACTGTTTTCTAAATATTTTATCTGCTAATCGTAAGTATTTATCATTATCTATCTCTTAGTTTTTTATTTAAATACACACACTCCGTGTGGTGACGGAGTAAGAATACAATATGTCACCACCCCATATCATCCCATGTGGTGTGAAACAGACTACAGTTCAACAAATCTAAAAGATACAGTATGACGTTTCATATTTTTCAAACTGAAACAACTTTGTTCATGCGTACATTATTCAGTTTCGAAAACCTTTTTCGTAAAACCATGAATTTAGAAAGATTTTATTATTGTATCTAAAAATGTACAATTCTTAATATATAAATTAAATTGAAAACTTTCAAACAAAGCAAAATAACACATATTTACATAGTAAATAATATCTTAAAATTCTATTCTTGACCTCATTGCAAAGTCACGTAGTTAGGTTACTGCTCGTAGTTTTGCGACTCTTCGGATACACTTGTATGCAAAAAAATCGTTTACATATACGAAAAATCGTTATTATCGTTAGACGCGTAACTAACTATTACCTAAAACTATTACTCGACGTGGTCGAAGGTGACGGGGGGCAACTTATTAAGGTCTTAGTAGTGAATAAAAAAATCCTAAACATTACTTTTATTTAATTAATTATAATTAAAATAAAAGTAATGTTTGGAATTTTTTTTTATTCGCAGATTAGAGAATTTGCAATATGTGGTGTTTTTTTACAAAAGGTTCTACCCTTTACTAATAATGAAATTAATTATTAAAGTGTCTTAAAAATCGGATATTATCGTAATCGATCTCTTAAATTTCGGATATTATAGTAATCGATTTTTTTATCCCAACCTTATTATTCAATTTGTCAGAACTGTCATACCGTACCTATTAGATTTGTTGGACTTTAAGGGACTATCCGTGAATATTATCTTTACGAAATAAAAAGAAGGAAAACTTGAAATTAAACCCTATACCAATCCGTCTGGCCAGCGTGGTATTAGTAGGCCAAGTATCCCTCCGTCCCGGGAGGAGGCCCGTCCCTGCAGTGGGACATTAATGGGCTGTTATGATGATGATGACTCATCTTTGATATGTTATATAATTAAAACTAAAACCCATTTGTATTATTTTCAGTCCGTGTTGGTCGCCATCCCAGTCTACAGTTAATGTTGTGTAGATGTATACATGTACTATGTAAAGCACACATACTCGTCGATGTATACAATGTACTACATATGTGCACTGACTGTGTCTGCGTCTCGTACATTATACAGGTAATACTACATACATATGTTCACGCTTTATCGCTATATCGGGTAAGTAGAGACTACTCATAACATAGCTTCCAACATTGGTTCTAATTGGTATAAGAAAGGCGTCCCGACGCTTTATGGGACTGGCGTCGCGACGCTTCATGAGAGGACTGGTGATGTTTTATTAGAGAAGCATCCCGTCGCTTTGTGTGAAGCGTCGTGAAGCTTTATGTGACGCGTCGCGACGCTCTGAGAGATTTTCAGTCCGTGTTGGTCGCAATCCCGGTCTACAGTTAATGTTGTGTAGATGTATACATATACTATGTAAAGCGCACATACTAGTCGATGTATACAATGTACTACATATGTGCACTGACTGTGACTGCGTCTCGTACATTATACAGGTAATGCTACATATAGTCTATTTAAACGGACTTGCTTTAAAACGTAAACATATATGGCGTCGTGTCAACCACAGACTAAAGACTTTAGTCTTTGATCTTTGAGAAATGTATGAGAATCAAGGACAAAATTCTATAATCTACAAATGTCAAATGATAAAATTAATTTTATCTGTGAAATTTTTCGTTGGAAAAAATTATATTTATTTAAAATTTAAGAAAGATAGTGGATAAATCAAAGTGATTTACGTGTTTTCTATTGCATAAACGTTTAATGCTACTTTCCAGAAATTTTCATCCATATCAAAGTGTGTGATTGATGTAAAAACTAGTGAATTTGCAATATGTGGTGTTTGTTTACTAAATAAATCAAGTAAGAATGAATACGGTATACATATATTCACTCTTTATTTTCGTGTGGGGTAAGTAGTGACGACTTATACATAGCTTCCAACATCAAATTTTTCAAATTTCAACATCGGTTCTGATTGCTACGAGAAAGGCGTTGCGACGCTTTTTAAGACTGGCGTCGCGACGCTTCATGAAAGGAGTGGTGATGTTTTATTAGAGAAGCGTCGCGAGGGACGCTTTGTGAGAGGTGGCGCGACGCTCTGAAAGATTTTCAGTCCGTGTTGGTCGCAATCCCGGTCTACAGTTAATGTTGTGTAGATGTATACATATACTATGTAAAACACACATACTCGTCGACGACGTATACAATGTACTACATACAGTTGTGGTCATATAATTAAGAACGATTTGAAGTTCTAGGAGTTTTTCATGTAAATCGTGTCATACGCAGAGATGTGTACCTTCTGAAAAGCAACTAGTTATGTTAATAAATAGCCATATTAATAGAGCAACGTGTCTTAGTAATAAAGAATAAATACGCATTTCTTTTTATTGACAATTTATTTTATTGTACCAAAGTAACACATTCAAATATTACTGAAGCTGGACAAATAATTAAGAACGATTTAATACACTACTCGGAAATTATTTTGTATGACACTTACATTTAAAAAAATAAAATATTAATGTAACGCGGAAGTTTTAAAAAGCATTTGAATACATTTGTAACAAAAATTAATAGTTGATAGCATATCCACGGCTTTTAATTACTGCTTTACACCGGCGAGGCATAGATTCTATTAATTTTTGACATTTCGCAAGAGAAATACAATTCCGTTCCTCTAGAAACCTTTTTTTACTTCGAACCACAAATTCTCTATTGGGTTTAGATCTGGGCTATTAGCTGGCCAGTCTAGGACAGAAACTGATTGTGCTGTAAGAAAATCCTTTACGGTGCGTGCAGTGTGCTTTGGATCATTGTCATGCTGGAATGTCCAGATAACCGGGAGAACGTCTTCAGCATAAGGTAACATTGTTTCTTCCAGTATATTTCTGTATTGGAACTGGTCCATGTTACCTTCTATCAACTTTAGAGATCCAACACCATGTCCAAATTTTCACATTTCCCCCACCATACTTTAAAGTAACTTTGGTATACTTAGGGTCGAATGCTGTATTCGGGGGACGTCTTACGTATCGTTTACCATCAGAACATACTCTGTGTGAACGTACTCTACAGTGGTGTTATTGAAAAGTTTTACGATACCGAGAGAAATAAAACAAAATGCAGGCAACGAGTTTGCGTCTTAGTTTTTAAAAATCTTCCCTTTATATCAGCGTTCTTAATTATATGACCACCACTGTATGTGCGCTGACTGTGTCTGCGTCTCGTACATTATACAGGTAATGCTACATACATATATTCACGCTTTATCCCCGTGTGGAGTAAGTAGAGACGACTTATACATAGCTTCCAACATCGGTTCTGATTGCTATGTGAAAGGCGTTGCGACGCTTTACGGGACTGGCGTCGCGCCGCTTCATGAGAGGCGTCGTGATGTTTTATCAGAGAAGCGTCGCGACGCTTCATGACGACGCTTTGTGTGAGGCGTCGCGACGCAATATGATTGAGGTCTATGTAAAGCGTCGCGACGCACTAAGATTTCTTTTCCTTAGTTTTTATACTAACAGTCAGCTTTTATGTTTTATTACGGTTATAGAATTTTTTTTATTTCCAGTCGATAACCAACGAGATGGATCATGAAATAAGAAGGATGCTGTGTGATAATCTACAATGTATATTGGAGCTCGGAGTTGAGAACGCGGAGGAATTGTTAACACTTGTCGCTGAAGAAATTGTACAGTTATTTAATAGTAATGAAAGTAAGTTCTATTATAATAAACATTATATTATTTTCTTTTATCGTGATGGAGTAAGAATAAAATATGTCACCACCCCATCTCATTCCATGGGTGTCGAAAAACCGACTAAGGGACTATTCGTGAATATTATCTTTACGAAATAAAAAGAAGAAACACTTGAAATTAAACACTATACCAATCCGTCTGGCCAGCGTGGTATTAGTTGGTCAAGTATCCCTTCGTGACGGAGGCTTCATAACAGCCCATTAATGTCCCACTGCAGGGAAGGGCCTCCTCCCGTAACGGAGGGATACTTGGCCTACTAATACCACGCTACAAGGTTTAATTTCAAGTTTTCCTTTTTATTTCGTAAAGACAATATTGACGGATAGTCCCTTAGTCGGTTCTTACGACACCCATGGGATGAGATGGGGTGGTGACATATTGCATTCATACTCCGTCACCACACGTAGTGACAGTGAAAATAATCTCTTTTAATTATTTCTATATTTTTCTTTTACAGAAACAAAATTCGACAGCGGTATAGATTTAGCGAAAATATTTGTTAAAGTACTACATCAAAATGATACTTTTACATTAAAATATTTATCAAAAATCATCCTAGCAAGTATCAAGAATATAAACAACGAACTGTTTAAACTATCAACAGACTTATTTGTAATTAAATGTGATATATTTAATGAAAACAATATAAAAGAAATAATAATTGAAATTGTTAATTTTATGAAAAATAATTATAGTATTAATTTCCATGTGGTTTTGATACTTGAATTTTTGAAGAGGATTTTTGATTTGAGAAAGTATCAAAATGATTTGTTAGTTGATGAATTGAATTTAGAGGTAAGTAACAATATTTCAAAGCATTTATACATTGTAAAGTACGTCTGTCGTATAGATATATAGAAAACTAGCTGACCCGTGCCCACTTCGTTGGGCGGCGAAAAATATGTGTCCCTTTTTAAACATATTTCAATACTGCTCCACTCCTATTAGTAAAAGCGTGATACTATATAGCCTATGACACTCGCCGATAAATGGACTATTCAACACAGAAATAATTATTAAAATCGGTTCAGTAGATTCAGAGATTACCCCCTACACCGTCACAAACACACAAACTTTACCTCTTTATAATATTATTATAGTATAGATTACTAATGATGAGATCATTTTCTCTTTTCGTCAAGACTACTACTTATAAAGAAACTTTTAGCGTTGAGATGTTCTGTTATATTAAATCAACTTTTGCTGTAGACAAAACAATTCAAAAATATCGCATTTACAATCCGATATTTTTGAATTGTTTTTCCTTTTTTTTGTAATCATATGTTATAAGCTAATGTTTATAGGTTTATTTAATGTGTAATTTTTATGTATGTTCTGTACATAATAATTTATGTTTCAGCTTCCCGCCAGTGAAGGGAATATTCTTGTATATGGCAACACTCTACAAATTTTAGCATTATCAAAGTCTACATTTAACTTCGATACTAATACAATTAATGATATAATTATAAATTATAAAAATACTATCATTATTGTAATGGATGATTTAATGAAAGATTTTTATGTAGATAATCATAGAAATATGTTGATGTTTTTCAAGGAGTATGCTATAGAATTACGTGGAAATATTGAGAAGGTATGTAGTGTTTTATACAAACACATACAGACATACACGGACACATACATAAAAGTAGGTATATTATTCACATGAACACACGCGAATAAAAAGCGAGGCGTGAAAAAGCATCTTCTTAAGCCGCCATAGTGGAGACATTCATGCCTCTACAAATATTGTAGCTGGCATGGTGCTCGCCATTCTTGGACTCTAATGGATGCTTAACATCAGGCACGATAGAGTCATTCTGGTAGGCCAATTTAAAAAAAAAAGAATACATACGCAAAAATACACAACGTTCGCATTATTCATTCAAATATACCAGACATATTCCTCTACTCAAAATTGAAAAAGCGTGTAGTACTTATTGAGCTCACGGTACCGTGGGAAACTAACATCTCTAAAGACCACGCAATTAAGACAAACAAATACTTTGACTTGACAAATGAGATAACCAGAAATGGCTACAAGGTTACTCTATATGCCGTGGAAATAGGTGCGAGGGGTACTCCAGCTAAATCCCTCTACAACCTATAAAAAGAACTAGGGCGCATGTATGACTCGCTTAATGAATGTGGACGAGGCCCAATATGTTTGCCAGGATCGTGACAATTGGCGTTCTGTCGTCTTTGCCTACCCCGGACAGAATAAGGCGTGAGTTTATGTATGTATGTATGAGTAGTATACGGAGAAACTCAAAAATACCGACACATAAACGCAAATTCTCACACCTAACAACCGATGGTCGTCGACTGATCAATTTTCTCTTTTCACAGGAGACATTACAGCACATTTCTAAGTTAATAGAAAGCACGCCACTCCATCTAGCTATACAACTAAAAAAAGATTATTTTGAATGTTTATCAAACTACAAAAATCACAATATTATGCCAAATGAAATTCGGGATAGCATGTTTATATTATACAATAAAATTAACATTAACGATATAAATAAGGAATTGAATAGTAATTTCCCTGGTATCACTTTATCGAATGGTCAAAATGTCGAAATTTTGAAAATGATTTCGGATTTTATAGAAATTCCCTGTTCGGAGTTATGGACGAATTTGCTCTCAGAGAGAGATTATTCTAAAGATATTATGATAGATTGGCTTACGATATCAGAAAAGGGATTATCTTCTAAATATTTTGAGAATTTTTTGAGAGAGAAAAGCACATTTGTGAGAAAATATTTGAGTGTTTATATTCAAAGAATTTTGGAAAGCAATTTGGAATTGGATAAATATTTTTTGGTAGATTTTGCCGTTTTGTATTCTGATCAATATAGAAAATATGAAAATTATTTTGATAAAGTGGTGGAAATGGTTGAAAAGGTTAGTAATATTTATTTATAGTATAATCTCTCCATGTGGTGACGGAGTAAGAATACAATATGTCACCACCCCAACTCATCCCATGGGTGTCGTAGGAACATAGGTGTCTTGAGAAAAGGCAATAAAGTATTTGTATAACACACTCTCAACACTTTAAATGTTATTCAATTACTTAAATTTAGCATTCGAAATAAAAACAGCCGTTTTTGTTTATAATGGATTATTTAATTGCAACTCTATAAACGCTCTTTATCAATATTTTTATTTTACTAGGCCTGGCCATCATTTCAAGACGAAGATTTCGAAGCCAAGTTAAAAATAGCTTCAACCCTACTACGGTTACCAAGGGCAGTGGGCCTGGTGACTCCAGTACGATGGGTGATGAATACCATCACTGATGATGGCACTAGTGATGAAAATAAACTTAGATTGATCACCTTGTTGCCGGGAGGTGATGAATATAGGTAAGGAATTAATTAAATATTTTGTATTATATAATATTCATCTATACTAATATTATAAAGAGGTGTTTGTGTGTTTGTGACATTCTTCTTTGCGTGTCGATGACAATCAGACCGCGTCAGACCAAAATTTTGCCACGAGTATTGCATTCTCAGTGGCATGCATGAGATCCTCCATTGTGCATGTGTTAGGTCCTAGAGGACAAGACAGCAGATGTTCCCTGGTTTGCCGAACAGCACCACACATACATTCCTGGTCCTCCCCAAACCCCCACCTAAACAAGTTTTCCTTGCTTCTACCCACCTGAGTCCGGAGTCTATTGAGTGATTTCCAGATCGGCCAAAAATTGTAGGGGGTAATCTCTGGATCTACTGATCCGATTTCACACTCTTAATAATTTTCAATTAGTTTAAAATTCTTCTTTAAAAATAACGGCCGATTTTGTTTATTTACATTATTACATTACATTATTTATCCTATTTGCGAATTATGATTTTTTTTCTATTGGCGGCGCTAGTGAGCCTCATCAGTCAGTCGCAGCGTTTGACCCGTGCCGGACGCGTTAGAGTATCGGTGCGCCTATGTCTTTAAAATGGCGGCTAACGTAGTAAAGTGTAATAATTGTAACATTGTTATTAGTGAAGTGTTGTCATTCATACAGAACCAGGTGGATGTAATGAATGAGGAGAGTATAGTTCGGTTGTGTGCAACTGCTTTTTCTTCTGAAGAAGTGGTAGCTGCCAAGGATCTACTGTTTGAGTCAGTTCCAACATCGGAGAAAAAGATAACGAGAAAAGGAAAAACAGAAGCGAAGATTCAAAAAGACCTAGGAGATATTATAGCGCTTATAAAATGTACATCGGCAGAGCTCATCCCTATATTTGTTGCTAGGGAGCTACGTAAATTACCACCGGTCACTTTTGACCATGTTGATGTCACAAGATTGCTTAGAGATATTATAACTTTACAAGATCAGATGCAGGTTATGAAAGAAAAATATGTAACGGTCGAACAGGTGAATGAAATTAAATTAGAAATATTGCAATTAAAAGAAAAGTCGGTTCCAGAACTACTTAGTCCTTCGTGTAAGGTGACTACAGAATGTGAAACAAGAAACAAATATTGCAATGAAGAAAGTAGAAAGTCTGATACGCGGCTAAAAGAAAAAGATGATTTTTTTGAATCATTTACACCAACGCGGGTATTGATAAAAACAGCTGTGCACAGGTACGATGCGGGCGCGCAGAAACAATGTCAAGGCCAACCGCACGCGCTGTCTCAGTCACACGTCGGACGACAACTTGTTGCACAGAATCAATTAGACAATGGGAGTGGAGGAGGCGGTGTGAAGCGAGTAGAGGCCGGTCGAGGTACCGTGGTTTCTACACCTATTATATTGTCTGCCAACGATTTGTTAAATGATGAGGCCTCGATTGCATGTGTGACTGAGGCGGGTGAGCCGCCGTCGCCGCCAGCAGTAAGTTATCACAACAAGCGTTTAACTTTTGCACAAATGGCTCAAACGGGAGGTGAATTTAAGACAAAAGTAGATGAGAACTGGACTATGGTACAGAAGAGAAGACACAGGAATCGATTTATAGGAACTCAGGGACAATGTAGAGACGATTCGGGCAAGTTTAGAGTGGCGGATATACAAACTCCTTTATTTATTAATAACATAGACCAGGATACATCAATAAAGGACATTACTGACTATGTATGGAGGAAAACAAACGTAATGGTAAACCTCGTAGAAATTAAAATGAAGCGAAACAAAGGATATAAGGCCTATAAAATGTTTGTACCCAGACATAAGTTACACACATTTTTAGACGAGAACCCGTGGCCAGAAGGTGTGTCTTTTAGACGGTACATTGAACTAAATGTAAAAAAGACAACTGAGGCCGGGGATAGGTCTGTTTAAGCAAAGGTAGTGGTTACATTCAATTGCAATTATAAATGAATAGCATATCTACACAGATTATTAAGCTTGTAAGCTTTAATTGCAAATCAATAACGAGGTCAGTGGAGGGGGTAAAACAATTATGTCAGACAGCGGATGTGATTGCTCTCCAGGAGACATGGCTTTTACCACATGACACAGCATTTATTGGAAGTATAGATAAGTGTTTCGAATACACAAGTAAATCAGCAGTCGACACGACGTCTGGCCTACTCAGAGGAAGACCATATGGTGGAGTAGCTTTAATGTGGCGTAAAGGAGTGTTCTCGGCAGTTTCGGTCCTGAAGTGCAGTAGTGTTCGGTTAACGGGTATTAGTGTGAGTGCGGGCAATAAAAATACGCTAATATTTTCAGTGTACATGCCTACGGACTGCGCGGATAATCTAACGGAGTTCACAAATGTCCTCAGTGAAATACATGCAGTGATTGAGACCCTAGATGTGGAATCTGTTATTATTCTAGGAGACTTTAATGCACACCCGGGTGAATTATTTTTTAGTGAGTTGATGGCGTTTTGTGATGAGCGTGCCTGGATCTGCTCCGATGTTAGCCATCTCTCAGTGAACTCAGGCACTTATACATATATAAGTGAGAGCCATGATAACTGTAAGCGGTGGTTGGACCACTGCATAACAACTCAGGTGGCAGGGCAATGTGTAATGGATGTAAAGGTATGTGATGATTTATTTTGGTCAGATCACTTCCCTCTAGAAATTAGTTATAAGTTTAATAATTTACCTGTTAAGAAAAAGTATATAGACACCTCTTTAAGTAATAAAGTAAAATGGGGACAAAGAGACAATGTACAGATTAATATGTATAGTGACATATGTAGGAGTAAATTAAGAGAAATTGATTTTCCACCTGAATGTTTGTGTTGTGCAGACAGTCTATGTAATAATTATAAACACAGAGCTTTAATTGATAGCTTTTATACTAAAATTGTAAATATATTAAGGGAGGCTGCGGAAACTTGTTCCAAGGCAAAAGTGTGTAGTAGGCGAAAGTATGTAACAGGATGGAATAGACATGTTAAGAATGTACATCGACAGGCGCGGCTCAGTTTTCAGTCGTGGGTCTTACAGGGTAAACCAATGGCGGGTGAAGCTTATGAGTCTATGCGTGAAACTAGAAAGCTTTTCAAATCAAAGCTAAAATGGTGTCAGGATAATGAGAATCAAATTAAAATGGATATACTAGCTACCACCCATAAGGCTAAAGATTTTAAAGGCTTCTGGAAACACACTAAGCGGCTGGAAGCTGAGTTGCAAGTACCTTCATGTGTAGAGGGTAAGTGTGAGCCCCCCCAAATAGCAAATATGTTTCGGGAGCATTTTAAAGTATTGCCAACAATACAGCCACAGCAACAGGTAGTTGATGAGGCGCATCAGAGTGTCCCACATATCAGATTTAGTACTAGGGAAGTAGAAAATGTAATAAAAAACATGAAGAGGGGTAAGTCACCAGGACATGACGACCTTAGTATTGAGCACTTATTACATGCAGGGGTACATTTGCCAAGAGTGTTGTCGTTGTTATTTAATTTGTGTATTGGGCATCAGTATATACCAGGAGAACTTATGAAGACCATTGTTGTACCCATTATAAAGAATAGGACGGGGGATGTTTCTGATAGGTCTAACTACAGACCAATATCACTAGCTACGGTAATAGCAAAGGTGCTGGACGGCTTGCTGGACCTTCAACTTAACAAAAGTATACACCTGCATGAGGCACAATTTGGGTTTCGACCCGGGCTCTCTACGGAGACAGCTATTTTGAGGCTCAAGCATACTGTCCAGTACTATGTTACGCGAAAAACGGTCTACGCTTGTTTCTTGGACATGTCGAGGGCATTTGACCTAGTCTCGTACAATATGCTATGGGATAAACTTCTGGTAGATACTGACACTCCTGTAGAGGTTGTTGGTATGCTAAAGTACTGGTACAGTCACCAGACCAACTATGTTAAGTGGACGGGCTCATGCTCAGAAGAGTATAAGCTGGAGTGCGGCGTAAGGCAGGGCGGTCTTACTTCACCGCGGCTCTTTAATTTATATGTAAATAGTCTGGTCGAGGAGCTCAGCACAGCGGGTGTAGGATGTTCCATAGACGGTCACTTTTTAAATAACATATGGTATGCGGATGACGCCGTTTTGCTGGCCCCCTCGATAAAAGCTTTACAGAGGCTACTGGGGATTTGTGAGCGGTATGCGGTGGCACACGGCCTCAGTTATAATACAGCAAAGAGTGAACTACTTGTGTTTAAGTCAGGGAACCGATTACCAAGGTTCATTCCTTCTATTAATTTAGGAGGCTTACCTCTAAATAGGGTCACAAAAGTAAAGTACCTGGGGCATTGGGTCACCGAGGACCTCTCCGATGACCTAGATATGGAAAGGGAGCGTAGAGCCTTGGCGGTAAGGTGTAACATGCTGGCTCGTAGGTTTGCTAGGTGTACAAGAGAAGTTAAAGTTACCCTATATAAGGCATACTGCCAAACCTTTTACACCAGTAGCCTATGGGTCAAGTACACGCGCCGATCCGCCGATGCTTTACGTGTCCAGTATAATAATGGTTTTAGGATGCTGCTGGGGCTGCCGCGCTTTTGTAGCGCATCGGGTATGTTCGCCGAGAACACAACAGACAGCTTTCAGGCTATAATTAGAAAACGTGTAGCATCCCTGATGCATCGTGTGCATGCCAGTGCCAGCAGTCTCCTAAACACCATTATTAGTAGAATAGATTGTCCAGTGGTACGTCACTGGAATACCATACACATGGGTTCCAGAGGCGCTCTTTTTAATATAAGATAATGTTTTTATTTTTAATCTACTAACATAGTCTTAAGTAAATATATTGTATACTAACAAATTATGGAATTTTATTCTGATTTAAATAAATATAATAATAATAATAATAAACGCTCTTTGCGTTATGTCAAAGTCTTCACGACACGTCATAATTTCTAGTACGGGAGTTTTTTTTAATAAGTATTGTCTTTATCCAGTGGTTGTTACCGCCACATCGCCGGTAAGTTACCGACGCGTCTCTCAGAGATGACAGCCGACCACGCCGCAGGGCTACGCGCCTTGCTGGACTCCCTCGCCAGCACTGGAGACTTAACACTACTGGATATCATCATTACTTTAGCTGCTGGTGAGTGAAACAAATATTTTAATGGTCATAAAGGCCACTTAAATTTTAGTCAATTGATTAGCTTCTTAAATTCTTACGGTTTTGTTTGGTATAAGGTTGGTTTTACTAATTAAAATCACGCTAAACAGTGATTACCTAAATTTAAGAAGCGCTTATGAGTAAGGGGGCTAGTATAAAAAAATATCCAGTGTAATGGATAAGTGGATGACATCTATAATTTGTGTGATTTATAAATTATTGTTGTATGTATGTGTACCTACGTTTAATTGATGTCTATAAAGTCCCCGCGATACAGGACAAGGTTCCGAGTGCAGAAGTTGCCTTTTAATATAAAATAAAACCGATCAAGTGCGAGTTTTTCTCACGCACCGAGAGTTCCGTATAAACCTATTTATTTTGTCGCCAAATTGTGATGACGTCAGGACTCAGCTGTCTAAATATTATTTTTCCCTCCAAAATTGTATGACGAAATAATCAAAATATAATATGATGGAAGTAAATTTTTTTTCTTTACATTAATTAATTACTTAACTATAAGACCTTGCTTCATGCCAAATTTCAAGTTTGTAGGTAGACTGGTTTTTACCCTTGCTGGTCGAAAATTTGCGACTAAAGCGTCTATATCTCTTGATTGCGTAGGATTAGCAGTTTGATTATTTTACAGCACAAAGAGGCAAAAAGGCTTAGTATTTGGTGAAAACATACAGACGGACAACAAACTAATCCTATAAGGCTTTTTTTTCAAAATCGGTACGGAACCCTAAAAAAGATACTTGAGAGAATCCTATGCCCAGTAGTGGACTGCTAAGCTAATGTTTAAATGTTTTAACAGCGGACGATACAAAAGGCTGGTGGGAAGACGCAATGGTTGAATGTATGTCGATACTGGCTGAGAGGAGGGATGAAGATATCTTCCTTAGATCATACAAAGCGTGTATGAGAAGACCTGGACTTGGAAGCTGTAGGAGAATATTTGTGCCTTTGTTAAAGTAAGTGCTTACATACATAGAGTACTAGCTGATGCACGCGGCTTCACCCCGCCTTGTATAGGTAGCTTAAATGTTATTCTACATCCTAAGCTACCTATATTCCAAATTTCATCAAAATCCATTCAGTAGTTTTTGCGTGAAAGAGTAACAAACATCCATCCATCCTCACAAACTTTCGCATTTGTAATATAAGTTGCCAATTAACTCGGTCGGCCTGAAGTTGGCTATCAGAGAAGTTTGCGCTTATACAGTAATAAAAAAACATCCGCTCCCAGACATTTTGCTCGAAAACTGACGTTTGCGCAGCCTGCAACAACAACTTCAAGCCGGTCGGATTAGTTTGCGCTTACTGTACATCCTATTAATAATTATAAACATAAAAGTTTGTAAGTATGTATGTATGTTTGTTACTCTTTCACGTTAATACAACAACATGGATATTCACAAACATCCATCCAAAGTTACAAAATTACTGAACCTAAAGGTTACAGAAAATCTCGGGTTCGATTCCCGCTCAATAATGTAACAATACAAAGATTTACTTGCTTGCACGTGGTTTGGGTATTTGTCCTAATTTTGGATCTTCCTTGTGTACGTTAAATTCGGTATGTAAAGAGTTTTTTTTGTATTTTTTTTATATTTCTATTTTTAAGGTTTATTAGTTTTAAACAACTAATTTGAGTATTTTTGCTTTCCTACCTATCGTTTATTTGTAATAAACATTTTACTTGTGATGACGTCATGCGTACGGCCAAATTACTTGAGAAATGAAGGCAGGATCAAATTTCTGTTGAGCCGGGCGCATGACGTCATTTAGACGTCAAATGAAAGACAAAGTAATTTATGTATAATTGTAAAAATGAACACAATATTGCGGTTTTTTGCGCTAAAAAATATGATTTTATTACTTACCGATCTAAAATCTCTAAATAGTTTTGAATTCGACAAAGGTAAACTTTTACTTTACATACCGAATTTATGTTTGTTAAGTCCCCGCGAGACAGAGCATAGTCCCTAGTACAGAAGTTCTCTACTAGAAAAAAAATCTTCATTTCTAGGTATTCATCTAAAACCTTCTGTGAAGAGTTTGCGTCTAAGATTATAGTGGAATTGCTGGAAACGTTCAAGACAGGGTTCAAAGAGCCATCGGATACTGAACTGTATAGGTCCAGGGTTCTGTCTTATGCTAAGGCGTTTATTATACTACAGGCGATTATTGATAAGGTAGGTTTTGACTTTCAAAAAGAGGAGTTTAATAAATTGTTTAGGCTGTCTCCTCTTCGAGTTGAACACGGTCCTGCGCCTTCTGCATCCAGTCCGACCCAGAGACCTTTTTGAGGTTGTCGGTCTACCTAGCAGGGAGAAATATCCTAGGACCTTCTTAATTCGTTTTTTTAATTAGCTGGTCTGGGTGTTTTCTATGTATAATATGTATGTATTTACAAAAAAAAGTATTTAGGTATGTTTATCCGTTGTCTAGTACCCATAGTACAAGCTTTGCTTAGTTTGGGACTAGATGGCGTTGTGTGAATGTGTGAGGAATATATATATTTATTTAATATTTATAACTAATTTAATCGACAATAATTATAATTTACATTTTTCCAGTTACCAGTAAAAAATCTAGAATCAGGTATAATAAACACGAGCTGTGGTACTCAACGCATGTGGTATGTGGTTGAAACTGTGTGTAAGTACAGTGTCACCTTGAGGGACAGCGTTCGATGTCCGGACGATGCAAGCGAGGAGACCAGGAGTGCTTGTCTGTGAGTATTGATAATTATTTATTTTATTACTTCCATACATACATCATATCCGAGACAGTTAAATAAAAAATAAGGCGTGAATTAAAGTATCATCATCATAACATAATGTCCTACTGCAGGGGAGGGCAGGACGGAGGGATACTTGGCCTACTAATACCACGCTGACCAGACAGATTGGTATAGGGTTTAATTTCAAGTTTGCCTTCTTTTTATTACGTAAAGATAATATTCACGGATAGTCCCTTAGTCGGTTTTTACGACACCCATGGGATGAGATGGGGTAGTGACTTATTGTATTCTTACTCCTGTGGTGACCACACGGATACCAATAATATGAGCTCTAATAATGTTTTTTTTTTTAAATTTCAGTGGTCTACAATGCGCGGCCTACAATTGCTTAGTATCAGCTATATGCAAGAGAAGTCCTCCTAAGAAACTTTACACACATCTATACAATACGAAAGCTTGGTCCAAAATTGTCGATCCTAGAGTTGTAATCGAACTAAGACCGCGTGGTTACTGGGTGAGCGCTTTTTTTTACAATTTACAAAACAATATATGATTTTCTCTTAAGTTTGTGGATTTTTTTTTAAATTTTTAAAAAGATACAAGATAATAGAGAAACTATACTGAAGCGAAAGTTGATGTGAAATGTTTAATAACAAGCCTATGCTTAGCAACCATTGACAGGCAAAATAATTAGGGTTGTTTATTGTTATAAAAAAAAATTGGAATTTCCTAATTTACTTTTCTGGGCAAATACGAAACCCCATCACATGCGCCGTAGTTATTTCATGTCGTCTTGATAGCAGATAATGCCAAATTATGTCATAAAATACGGAAATACTTTTTATGAATTATGAAATTCTCATTTTTAAATACAAATATTTTGGTATGGTGTGATAACCCTACATGTCAATGACATAATATGTCATTACCATATTATGGTTTGTTTACAAAGGTTTTTTCTTATTACAGGACCATCGCAGTAAGAAAGGACATTCCGAAGGTGAAGGGAAAGCCCTAGTGCCTGGCACATCCTCTTCCTCATTCACTGGGACCACTCGTACTAGGTACGTAGTTTGGAAGTTCATGACCTGTCTATACTAATATTATTATGTACTATATTCTGTCCATTCGTTTATTTTCTTTTTGACACATTGAGAAATTTCGAAATTAGTGACGACCTCACACGATTTCGATTCGGTTTGCAATAATTATCGATTTTATTAAAGAATAACTTTAAATCGATTTACACATACATCTTTAGCACAAATATTAATTTAAATTATACATGCAAAAAATAAATAATAAACATAACGCAACTAACAAGCGTAAATCTTCTTTCTTATTTGTTGTCTTTTTATTTCATCGTATCATACATAATGAAACTTATCGTGACACATTCGCGGGTTATAGCTAGTCTAAAAATCATATTTCATTTTATAAACATATTATGAAGAGTTCAAGTTTATTCATATCATTTATTTCTATCGATTATTTATAATATGTTTCATAATTGTGTTAATCGTTATGAGTGTCCATCACTAAGTAACCATGGTAACCGAAAAAAACATGAGTCCGTCAATGAAATACAAAATTATCTGTTTGAAAAATAAGCGGAAGTATTACGAAACTTCATAGGCGTGAGCTGTCAAAAAGAAAATAAACGAATGGACAGAGTCTAGCTGACCCGTGCCCACTTCGTTAGGCGGCGAAAAAAACGCGCCTGTTTTTTAAACATATTTCATTACTGCTCCTCTCCTATTAGTCATAGCGTGATACTATATAGCCTATGACACTCCCCGATAAATGGACTATTCAACACAGAAAGATTTTTTAAAATCGGTTCAGTAGATCCAGAGATTACCCCCTACAACGTCACAAACACACAAACATACAAACACACAAACTTTACCTCTTTATAATATTAGTATAGATAAAGAGGTGTGTACTAATAATACATATGTGTAACGTTGTAGGGGGTAATCTCTGGATCTACTGAACCGATTTTAAAAATTCTTCCTGTGTTAAATAGTCCATTTCTCGCGGAGTGTCATAGGCTATATAGTATAATATAATTATTTTGTCTTACAGATTGTTCATGACAACACTAACGGAAAACCCTTTACTTTATGACATGATACCGTTAAATGATGATGATGATAAGGTGAGAAACTATATCTTAGGTTTTTATTAACTATAAGTCGACCGGCTTCAAGTTGTTGCTGCACGCTGCGCAGATGTCAGTTTTGTTAATAAATGGCGGGGTTAAGTTACAATATGCGCCAGCTAACTCGGTCGGCTTGAAGTTAGCTATCAGAGAAATTCACTCATGTACACTCACTATGACATCCCCCGCGCGTCGCAAATTTAGTTACAAACCTGATATCTACGCAGCTACAACTTCAAGCCAACCTCACCCGGTTGGCTTGAAGTTGCTGCTACAGGGTTGAAGTTGTCGCGTATTGTAACTTCTATGCTATAATGTCTACAGGAGACACAAGAAGAGCCAGTAATATATGACAGTCACCCTCTCAACTGCAACGGGTGTCTATCATCTGTGACGTCACTCGTAGAACATTCCAGCAAACTTGAACATTTTGAATTTGCTAATGATCTAGCTTCTGGATTGAATTCTGATATACCCGTGAATGCTAAGTGGCTATTGGCACAGGTAAATGTTAATGACATATAAATATTTTTCTCTCCATGTGGTGACGGAGTAACAATACAATATGTCACCACCCGATCTAAACCCATGGGTGTCGTAAAAACCGACCAAGGGAATATTATCTTTACAAAATAAAAAGAAGAAAAACTTGAAATTAAACCCTATACCAATCCGTCTAGCCAGCGTGGTATTAGTAGGCTAAGTAATACCACGCCCGTATCCTTCCGTCCCGGGAGGAGGCCCGTCGCTGCAGTGGGACACTAATGGGCTGTAATGAAATATTTTTTCATAACAGCCCATTAGTGTCCCAACGCCATCTAGTCCCGAAATAAACACAGCTTGTCCTATTGGTACTAGACAACAGATAAACGTACTGAAATGTGGATGCACAGGACCGTACAAGGTGGCATATTTGGAGGACGCCTATGTCCAGCAGTGGACGTCGATTGGCTGAGATGGGGTTGATGATTGGATTCGATTCTGCGACCTTCACACTGCCGAGTCGTTGATATAACATGGACTATTGACAGTTTCTCCGTGTGGTGACGGAGTAGGAATACAGTGTGTCACCACCCCATCTCATCCCATGGGTGTCGTGAAAACAGACTATGGTACTTTCCGTGAATATTATCTTTACGAAACACAAAGCTGTACCAATCCGTCTGGCCAGCGTGGTATTATAGTGTGACCACAGGAGCTGTGCACCCCCTGAGGTATGCGCGGCGAGGTGGGGGACGAAGAAAAAATAGGTGTCCGTTATGGTAGCGTACACGTGATAGTTCTGAAAGAAAGGGAACTTTTCTTTTGATAAATTCTTTATGTAAAAATAATGCGTGAAATTCTGACTCAATTAGTGTAGGTAAATGCTCTATGCGAATTCACAGTGGAATATGTCAAAAATCCATGTTAATTTATGTTCATAGTACTGGTACAGATAATATTTATGCTCACAAGTGATTTGAATATCTCGAGAACTACATAACATAGGTACAGTAATTCTGTTAATACAGTAGAAATGAAACCCTGAAATAACGCCTGTGTAACACTTTATTTCAATACAAAATTCAATATTATCGGAGATATTAACGGTTCTTAGGGGCCGGGCTGGAGTTATTTTATTACGCTATAATATTAAAACTACAACATTTTTTTTTAATGGAGATACAGTCTGTCTATAATGCCTGACAAAAAAATAGGGCGCCACTGTCCTACAAGTAGCAAGCCTATTTAGTCTGACAAAATAGTTTTCAAAATAATTATGTTTAAATAACACTACACTTTTAGAGCACTAATATAATACTAAGGCATTTCTTGTAGGTAAGCCTATTGCATTTAAAGTTTTGCATAGAACTTCAAGACTACAATTAAAAATCAACGCAACGCACGACGCCCCACCTCTCCGTAAATGAGGCCTTATTACGCACTATTGAAAATGAAAAAATATTTATTTCATATAAGACACGTTAGTGATACTTATGAAAGTCTGCGTTTTTAAAGTGATTTTACTGAGGGTTCGGAACACTACCATGTCAGAGAAGACACCCACAAGAAACTCTGCTGTGTTTCTATCTCTCTTTTTGGTGATCACTTCACAAATATTATTTAATTAAGAAAACAGGACAATTCAGATCCAGGTATTTTCATCGTTTAAGTAATCCTTTACACTGTAATATGATTTCGATATTAACTTATGTTTAATGAAATATTTAAATTTAATAATTGACAGTTCTTTAGCTTTCACAGGGAGCATATTATACAAACGAATACCACTACCAGCGAAAGAATTACTTATTTTATGGAGCCAATGTGGAGAACAGCAAGTTTATTTTTATTTCTTGTATTACATTATGAATGTCACTCATGTTTTTATATTTATTTATATTTCATGGACGTACATCAAATTTTCAAATATATACTGGCAATGGGCTAAATTTACATTATTATTTATTTTATGCATTAATGGGCTGTTATGATTATGATGATGATACTGGCAATGCAGTCATGATTTTACTCATTTTTTCACTGCGTATGCTGCTGAAGAAGACCTACCTGACAGTCTTTCAATATGGGTGCCCCATTGTAATTTACTGTCTAAAGTAATTCCTAGGAATACTGTAGTGTTAACGATTTCTAATTCATCATCATTAATCTTCACAATTGGAGTTTTTTTATTTTTTCTTTATGCAGAGTTTTATGGCATACCTAATAACCAACTCGATATAGCTCTTGTGTATGCTACCATAACGGACACCTACCTGCTGTCACGAGTTTTGACGGCAGTGTCATAACAATTCGAACATAATATTTTTCTTTAAGAATTTCATGTTCTTAGAGTATTTGATACATTCCGCTAGATGTCATTTTTCTCAAAGTTACATTATAAAAACACTAATAATGTTCAGATATACGCTTAAAACTATACAATAATGTAAATACTTTCTTGGAGTTTTTAAAAATGACTGTCTTTTAATAGAAAACTGCTACAGCCGCTCGTGTAGCGACCCGTATATATATATATATACCTCAGGGGGTGCACAGCTCCTGTGGTCACACTATAGTAGGCCAAGTATCCCTCCGTCACGAGAGGAGGCCCGTCCCTGCAGTGGGACATTAATAGGCTGTTAAGAAGAGGGAAATATGGCCTGATACATGATCACACTGGCCAGACGGATTTATGTTAGCCTTTTCTTGTAGTAATGACGACCGTAGTGGTTCATGATTACTACAGATAGGTCCCGGGTTCGATTTCTATCTTTGCGTGTTTTCTATGTATTGTATATTATGTATCCATTTACAAAAAGTAGGATATAATTTAGCTTAGTTTGCGACTAGATGGCCATAAGTGAATGTTTTTTTATATATTTTCAGGCAATATGTAACACCGAACTTTTGTTAAAACCTCACGCTAGTACCCTCGCCCCGGCGTTGCTTGCTCTCGTTGCTACAACAAGGATAAGTATTGATGATAAACAGACGCTTAATAATCTTCATATAGATATTGTGAGTATGATTTGTTTTTGTAAGACAACTCCCGCTCTAGGGATCATGGCGTGTCTCGCGGGGACTTTACAAATATCAATTTAACAGACACAAATAACATCTAGACTCTGGACAATGATTTGTAGATCACACAAACAATTAATATGCATGGGGTTCAAACCCGCCTTGTTCTTTGTGGCCGTTAAATTAGTATGTAAAGTCTCGCATTACAAGGAAAGATCTCTTTAAATGGGGTAAAATGCCTACGCATCCCCTCTCGTCGGGGCACGGGAGGGGTGAAGGAAAGATCCCTAGTGCAAGGTTTGTCTTTTTTTCTGAAAAAAAATAAACACCCACCAAATACCCAATTGGCCTAGCGGTTGAGTCGTAATACTTAGAAGACGCAAGTTCTATCGCTGCATTTTAAATTAATAATTTAATTTTGATACCATTTAGTAAAATTAGTATGTTTTAACACAATAACAATAATGTAACAAGACACACTATGCAAGTAACTATTGATAAGACACGTCCGCTCGCCGTGAGCTCTAACTACCAACTGTCCCCTTTAAGCTTAGCCTCTCTGACGTCACAAAAGTTTGGCAATTTAACTATGTTTTCTAATGAATAGAAGAAGAACAAAAGACTATGAAAAAAGTGGTGACTGAGACAGGATTCGAACCTGTGTTTTTTAGAATACGTCGCTGACGCTAGGACCACTAAACCACTCGAGCCCCAGTCTCGTATCCTTTAGCCTTTAGCCCTCGTAATTTTAACCTAACTTTTGTTTTATTACAGCTATGGGTAATAATAAATTGGGAAATAAAAGAATTATCCAATTACGATAATATGAATGTAATCGTATCGTATCTTATAAACACATGTATAGAGTATAGAAAATTCGATAACGTCTATAGACGTCTACTTAATACTTTGAATAAAATACTTGAAGTTTTTGGAAAGAGCATAAGTTTGAAGTGGTCTAGTCTACAGAAATATTGTGATGGTAAGTTAATTACATATACACAGTACCCGCCAACTGCAACCCGGTCGACTTGAAGTTAATTATCAGAGAAATTCGCGCATGTACAGAAACAAATAAAACACCCGCTTCCCGGCATTTAAATGCAAATTCTTTATTTGCGATAAACAGGGTAACTTTACAGTGTTGTGAAGTGTTGTTACATAAAATTATCATGTTCATGCAGCCATTGACACAGCATGCAATAAAATATCTTAAAACTAATTTATAAAATAGGACTCCAAGTTTCATTATAATCAATAAGTTCAGAAATAGAGTAAAACATATTGTGTAACAACCAAGAGCTCAAGGCATTTATAAGTTTATTAGTTAGCAGATTTTTTATAATATTCGGAATATATTAGTTTAAAAACTGACATCTGCAGCAACAACTTCAGGCCGGCCGTGTTATTTGATGAGTACTGTACATAGCTAAAGTCATGCCTTATTCCAATAAGGCAGAGGAAAGATGGAGATTGAGGAGACCCCTCACACGGTGCATCGACGACCTAGTTAGTACGAGATACCGATGTACAGTACCGGCGGTAAATATTGCACATCAGCCTTTGGAAAGAGACAATCGGTCAATTTCGGCTTCGTAGAGTGTTTTCTCTGTCGCACGAAATACAATTCAAAATATATATTGAGAGTTGTTAACACCCCCAAATGTAATTGTATGAAAAGAAGCAAATCATAATTGTTTTAACAGCTCCTAATAGATACCGGACTATTTGTATTTAGTGCGACAGAGATGACGCTCTACGAAGCCGAAATAAACCGAAAAAACCATTTTTAGAAACCATTTTTCGTTGTACTTGGTGAAATTTTGTGCTATCACCATTTTTAAACGTAAATACGGTGTTCCGAAAAGAAATATAATGAACACCAGTGTGCTGCTTAAAATTATTATTTTTATAAATAGCATGAATGTGGCTATAATATATAAAAAATACAGCCTCGGTACCAGAGGGTACCTATAAGTTTCACTCTAACAAACATAGAAGATGTAGAAAGTTTGAGTATCTCACGAGTTCCACTGTACATATCTCAATAACCGAACATGTTTTTAAACTTGTAATATATAAATAAAATACATACTACTTACCAACCACTACACGATTCATAACAGATAATTTCAATTTATTTATAAATAAAACTCGGAGAGGATAACAAACACGCACAACGAAATCAACAATTTAATATCATTTTTAACCACTTTCTGACTTTAAAAAAATATATAAAAAAAATTTGAGGGTATTTAGAAAAAAAAAATTACGATGCCATGTTAGTTATGGTGTTGGCTATCATTATAGCTAGTGCAAGGGAAGAAATTCGTTAACCCTTTTTGTCAAGCATGATCGGGTCCAATCGGTCACTGTGCGCCGGGTACTGTATGAGGGAAGCACCGCGTGAAGTAGAGGAGTAATAATAGAAGTGTTTGGAGGAGGCCTATACCCAGCAATGGGCGTCAATTGGCTGATATGATGATTTAAGTTGTACCATAGTACATAGCTTTCAATAGTATGCCTACACTCATGCTAACAAGGCGTGAGTTTATATAAGTATTTCATCAACAGAAAACAGATGGCGTTGTACTACTTATAACAATTTTCAGAGTTACCAAACAGCGCTACTTACTTACTACCAATACTGCAACGTATACTTAAAAACGGTTTACCGTTACCACAACTCTTACCAGTCTTATTTACCAAGTTTGATACCACATACTGGTATAAAAATACCAAGTTGCCTGAAGTATTTGGTCTGGCTGTGTCTTTAGAAGATAATAAATATGAATATTTGGTGAAATTTAATCAATTATTGATTAATATTAGAAATTCCAGTGTAAGTGGTTTTGTAAGAGTATTATTGCAAGCTCAGAGAACATGTCCTAAGTGCTGCGATTCACAAATATTCAGGTAAGTAACATTTCACCCTTGTTTGGTAGAACAACGTTTAAGCCCGATTTACACATCGACAAGTACACTAGCGAGTTAAGCAGTAAGTCGTTGATTAAGTCGATTTGAATAGATCTCCATCCTATTTTTTGGCGAGTTAAGTTGGCGAGACGCGAGAGAGGGGGCTACTTCGTACTTTACTTGTCGATGTGTAAATCGGGCTTTAGTCGAAAATCGCTTGGACTATGTTTGTTTACAATAAAGTTATTCCGCATATTATTCATTTAACCATCTCCAAATATTATATTAAAATTAAACATTCGCGTTATATTATTAATTTTAGTGTAAAAGATAAGTATATCATTAAAAAGGGTACAAGTCTATTTGTGTGGACTAACTAATTATAGTAAGCACAAACTAAACCGGCCGGCCTGAAGTTAGCTAACAGAAGTTCGCATATGTACAGGAACAAAGAAAACACCTGCTCCCAGACATTTAATTACAGAACTGACTTCTGCGCAACAACTTCAAGTCGGCCGAGCTAGTTGGCGCTTTTGAACTGTATATAAAAAATATTTTTAGACATAGATTAATTATGTTTACACCAACAAGTATAAGAGATTTTTTTGTGAATCATCATCATCATAACAGCCAATTAATGTCCCACTGCAAGGACGGTCCTCCTCCCATGACGGAGGGATACTTGGCCTACTAATACCACGCTGGCCAGACGGATTGGTATAGGGTTTAATTTCAAGTTTTCCTTCTATTCATTTCTTAAAGATATTATTCACAGATAGTCCCTTAGTAGGTTTTTACGACATCCATGGGATCAGAGAGGGTGGTGACATATTGTATTCTTACTCCGTCATCACACGGAGAATTTTCGTGAATATTTTTATAAGATCTAATATCTAATACCCTTTTTGAATAGATTCTCAGGACTAAAATTAATGACTTTGTCATGAACATTTTACAGAAAAATCGTTGACTTAGCACCGAAAGCGGAGCATGCAAAATGCTTAAACATAATATCTATATATTTGGACAGTATGGACGAAGACGACGGTACTTGTGGTGACTTGTTTGAGACTATAGCATTAAAAGAACTAGTCCATGGTGACTACATGGTAGAAGCTATGAAGGTAAGACGTTGTAGTAAAAGGAGACTTGGGAAAAGTTTGTAATTATTATCTCTACTAAAGTATATTATGACAACTTTTGTGGGATGGTGCTTATAATCCATGGCTATCAGTACTCAGGTTCGATTCCATCTTAACGTAATTTTTTTGTGCATGAACATAATTCGGTATGTAAAGTAAAAGTTTACCTATGTCGATTCCAAAACCGGTAAGGATTAAAATCGTATTTTTAGCGCTAAAAAACCGCAAGATTTGTCTTTCATTTGACCTCTAAATGACGCCTTCATTGCTCAAGTAATTCAGCCGTACGCATGACGTCATCATAAGTAAAATTTAAAATATTTAAAAAAAAATAAACTATACCTAGGTAGGAAACCAAAAATACTCAAATTAGTTGTTTACAATTAATAAACTTTTAAAATAAAAATATACCGAAAAAAATCTTTACATGCTAAATTGTTTGTATTGGTCTGTGTGTTTAAATGTGTAATATGTTTATTAATTTCCTTTGTATTATAGAAATAATATCTACAGAATTTTGTTATCTTCATATACTACAATTTTTTATTACAGGTAGCCCACTCCGGTTTAAAATTCATGTCGGTAGATATGAGGCAGGAGATAGTGACATCTATCGAACAACATTGTAAACACAGTTCTGTAGCTGTTAGGAAACAGGCTTGTAATGTTATCTTGAAAGTTTTTAAAGGTAAGTAACTATTACTAAAATTAACTATGTCTATTGCCCGTTTAAAGTACATCGGTGGCATAGTGGTTGTGTATGCGTGCATGACGTCGCGGGTTCGAATACCACGTAAAAATATTTATGTAGACATTAATCGAACCGTCTTGCCGATTTCGTAAAATTATTTCTTCATCTCAGAACACAGTTTTTTAACCAAAAATTTAGTTTTTTTGTTTTTATTTTATTTTAATAACACAACTCCTGGTCTAGGGCTCATGCCTTGTCTCGCGGGGACTTTTACAGATATCTATTTAACATCAAGGCTCAAAACATAACTCATGGCATTTATGGCACACACAAATAATTATCTTGCGTGGGACTCGAATGCACGACCTCAGGCACGGCAGCCGCACACATACCGCTTAGCCACCGACGCAGTTATAGATTGTTATTATCCGGCCGTTCAGAGAATGCGTTCCTGACACTTATCAGTTAGTCACGACTAGTGATGGACACAACATTATACCGAGTTCGTTACCGTTACTCCAAAATGAACCGCCGCGTTATTTTTATGATTAGATTTAGACCGTTTTAAATTGGCGGAATCATTTAAAATTTATATTTTAGTTCTTTACGTGGAAACAATAAAAGGGAATATTAATATAATAAAATTGTTTTATTTATTATTTTTTACAAAGTTACAATCTGTATTTCTATGGAATAAAGTACATTGAACTAAATGTGCGTACAGAATATTAATCAGACTCCGATTCGCTTGAGGAGGTGGTGTCTTCATCATCATCTTCGCCTACATGTATAATTATATTATTATCAATTACAGAATCAATCCTGATATCTCGGTCAAAATGTTCCATAATCAGGTTTTTAGTCTTTTCGACAACCTTTGCCCAGTCATCTCTTGTGACTTTCCCGCAGGCTTCTTTTAACAGGGTCATCATCTTTTTCGTGCTGAATGGCGGGGAAGTATTGTGGCGGGCGGCGTAACCTTTTATTTGAGCCCAGATTAGCTCAATCGCGTTATATTGGCAATGATACGGTGGAATTCTTAGAACGCGATGACCGTACTCCAAAGCCATTTCATCGATTTCGTATCGCACATTTGCCGCTTTATTTTCTTTCACTAACTTAATTAGCTCTGCTTTTAGCATCTGCATATTTGCGTCAATGCCTTTTGCTTGTAACCAAGCAACCATTTCTTCTTTTTTATTAGCTTGGGTAGGTGGTTTCTGTATTTGAAACGAGTGATAGGAGGCATTATCCATCAATATTACAGAAGGCTCTGGTAGGCTGGGCAAAAGCACGTTCTGGAACCACTCTTTAAATGTACTGGCATTCATTTCCTCGTGGTAGTCATTTGTGGTTTTTGATTGAAATGCCAGTAAAGCGTTCTCCACAAAGCCGTATTTTGCAGTACCTGCGTGGCATATTATCAGACGAGCCCCCTTACCCATTGGTACTTTCGACGTCGACGCTTGTGTATCATCCGTCCAAGAACGGGAAACCGTGTGATTGGCGTTTAGCCATGTCTCGTCAATGAACACGACATTATCCCAGTTATCAATTTTTTTTGCTTCTCTCAAGAAACTTATCCGTTTCAAAATGATGTCGTATCGTTCTAATAAAATTTTTCTTTTGTCTGTTTTTTTATACGAAAAACCAATATCTTTTAAGATTTTCGTTAAAGCAGTTTTACCCCCGCTAAACAGTCCAGCTTCTCTTAACGACGCCAAAAGCTTCATCCTGTTGAGATATTCATTTCTGGAATAGTAACCATATATATGATTTCTGATTGCATCGGCGTCAAAGGTATCAATATCTGTCACGGGTTTAGTTCTACGTTTCTTCTTCGGAGTACGTAAAATATTATCTTCCATGCCAGTAGAGCCGAACTTTTCTTTATTAATATTTGTAATCGTTCGTTTGCTAACTCCAAGCGCCTGAGAGACGCGTTCTTGTACTTTTTCGACAGGAACCAGGGGTCCGCCATTTTGCCGCTCCCGCTCAAAGTAATCTTGCAGCTTGATAATTAACTCACGGGCTCCAGTTTTCAATGTTTGTCCACGTTTAGGCATTATTATGCACCAAAAGTAAAAAGAACGCAATATAAGACACAATCAAAGTCAAATAACAACAGATCGCAAACACTTGAAGAACGTGGTCTATGCGCACGAAACGACAACAGACGACTGTTTCAGCGTCACAAAATGGCGGCCCATAACGCCATTTGGGGTTACCATTTTCAACCTAAATATAAAAATGCTACTTTGTATTTAATGTACTTTTATTTTTATATTTAATAAAAGTTATTCTAAAGTCCATTATTTTCAAATTCTTGAAAAGAAAAACAAAACGTATTATTTTATAAAGTATAACTGTATCGATAAGAACAGATTACGATACTATTATTCACTGTTATTGTTGGCACAGCACTACAAATATAAAGCGCTGACATAACCTTGTAATAGCGCAGTGTAGATTTAGAAAAATATTGTTTACCAAGTTATTTGACACTCAGTTTGACACAACATTATAACATTCATTAATTATTGATATAATAATGTTGTTTTAATGCTCATCAATAGTTAAAACGATAAACAACCAGCAAAAATATTTTTATCGTAACTGCAACGCCATTACAAAGTTACTGCGTCAGTTCAATCGCGACGTGTCAGGAACGCATTCTCTGAACGGCCGAAGTTTAACCAAATATTATGCTTACTCCAAAAATGTTTTTTCTCCTTTCAGATTTAGTCTTAAACAAGGACGAAAATAAAGCTAAGCGACCGGCATTAAGTGGGACACCCATCCTAAATATGATGGGGAAAGCAACGCCATACCATCAGATAGTAATGGAAAACATATGTCGGTCTATGTTCGATAAAGATGGAGAAATAGCTACGAATATGAGGAATGAAATAGAAAAGTGTTTGTCTAAAGAGATGTCTAAAAGGTTAGTATACTGTTTAAAACTGACGACCTCGGTGGTGCGATGATAGTGCAAGCGGCTGCCGTGCACGAGGTTGTGGGTTCGATCCCCACGCAGGACAATAATTCCACAAATTATTGTCCTGAGTCTGGGTGTTCTTTGTGTCCGTTAATTGATGTTTGTAAAAAGTCCCAGAGACACACGGCCTGATCCCTAGTGCGAGAGTTGTCTTTTTTAAAAAAAAAAACCTGCTATTACTGGCTAAGTTATGTTAGCAAGGTCATTACATAGATAGGTGACCGCAATGTGGCGCTCACAGCTGGTTGCAATTACTTATTAATAAACGATAACGCTATCATTATATGGGTCGCCTGTGCGGCTTGAACCACTGTAGACACCAGGTTGGACTAAAAGAAAAAGCAGAAGAATACAAACTGTCTAATATTTAACCAAGAGCTAGTCAGCTTGTACTTGAATGTTGCAACATTGAAAGTTAACAGCTGCAGGCCTAGATGGCTCTGTTACATTTTAGATAATATGTATTCATATTAACCATTCTAATTTTCACTTAAGTGTGTGGCTTCATGACCACAAAGCCACTCGAGTCCTAGTCTCGAAAACCAAATAAGCCAATGCACTTATTTGGTTTTCGAGACTAGGACTCGAGTGGCTTTGTGGTCATATCGATGGAGGCGTAATCTCCGAAGACTCGAGTATCAATTTTGATCTATTCTTCTTTTTGAAATTTTATAGTAAGTAATACCTAAGTTTTATAGGTTAATTTATGAGTAACATGATTATTTTACTGTTCTTTTACAGATTCGCCGAATTATTTTACATAATATTCAATTTCGCCAAAACTGATGGAATACATAACATGTCAGAATACAGTTCTGTATTCTTAGAACTATTGTTCAAGAGTATGATGGAACATGAAGGATTCAGGAGTAATAAGCTAAGCGACCATACACCGGCCGTTAGGTAAGTTTTATAACGTCATTATAGATGTTATACTTACATACACTCATCCGTGTGGTGACGGAGTAAGAATACAAATGTCACCACCCCATCTCATACCATGGGTGTTGCTTTACGAAATAAAAATGAAGGAAAACTTGAAATTAAACCCTATACCAATCCGTCTGGCCAGCGTGGTATTAGTAGGCCAAGTATCCCTCTGTCCCAGGAGGATGCCCGTCCTTGCAGTGGGACATTAATGGGCTGTTAAGACTCATACACATTTACACACTATATATACATAAAATACACACACGTATCCACACGTACACACACACACACACACACACACACACACACACACACGCACACACACATACATATAAACATGCATACATTGAAACACACTTACTCACAAACACATGCACTTACATACACATTGACACTTACGCACCCACACTACACTATAAACACACACATTTTTTTTCCATAACAGCCCAGTAATGTCCCACTGCAGGGACGGGCCTCCTCCCGAGACGGAGGGATATCTACTTGGCCTACTAATACCACGGTGGCCAGACTGATTGGTATAGGGTTTACTTTCAAGTTTACCTTCTTTTTATTTCGTAAAGATAATTCACGGATAGACCCTTAGTCGGTTTTTACGACACCTATGGGATGAGATGGGATACTGACGTTTGGCAAAAAACGTTTCCGAAAATGACACTTACCAAAGTATGTTTCCCAAATTATCATTTGGCAAAAAAAGATTTGGCAAAACCATCTTTTCGCAATTTTACAGATAGCAAAACTATTTTTAGCAAATTCTTGTTTAGGAAATAATTACATAGCAATGTTTCATTTTACCAAATATGGTTTGGCAAATATATTTATTCCAAAAAAAAAATATCATTATGATTTACTGAGTCTAAATTCACTCCATTAAAAACTTGGTCTAATTTGCACTGACAATAAAAATTAATTCTGGCGCTTCGCCGGCCGCTGCCGCGGCACGCTTGCTTCGCTCGCTCGTCTCGCGCTCTGTTGGGGTCACAGTTCAAACCTAACCTAACCTGCTTTTCGAGCAGTTTCTAATTTAACCTAAATTTTTCACCCATATTCAAATTTAAACGAACTTCCTTAAGGAATATATTTTTGACAAAATAAAGCATTTGCTTATTGTATATTTAACTAAATAAAATTTGAGCAAGTAAAAATTTGCCAAATGAATATTTGACCAAGTGAATAAAATGCTAAATGAAAATTTGCTAAGCATTTATTTGGAAAATAAAACTTTGCGATAAGTTTTTTGGGAAGTGTTACGAAACGTTTTTTGCCAAACGGCAGGATCCCGATGGGATGGTGACAAATTGAATTCTTACTCCGTCACCACACGGACACATACATACTTCCGTTTTACTCCAGTTTTTCTGTGCCCTTCACTAATCATTTATGCCTTCACACAAATACATACAATATTTATTTCATATAATGTTTTATTTTCTTGTTTTAGTGCAAACAGTAATATTATGCTTACCGATTCGAAGGCAGCCACAGTTGGGAGATCATCTAATAGTATGTATTTAAACTTTTTACTTATTTTAACATATTTGGGAGGCTTACAGCTAAAATATACATAGACTCAAAAATAGTTATTTGAAACAACTTTCTTCTCCCTTACTTAACCCCTTAAGGCGCGCTATGAGATTTTTGCTCACACAAAATTTCATCATGATTATTTTCTATGTTAACCATATCGAAGCGTGGCGATCGTCTCAGTACCTTCCTAAATATTCGTCCCCTCGTCGCGGATTTCATTTTTGCACCGATAAGTGCCGCTGCCACCGCGCAGTGGTTGGATTGTGCAACTGCGTCGCAAAATGCGGCGTTTTGCTCAGCATGCGCCTATTCCTGTACGTATTTTTTTAGGTGTAATAAATGTTATTTTGTGTTTTATTATATAATTATGTGCCCTAAAACTCATATTATTGTTTATAAATGATGTATATTGTGTTTAGCTTAAGAAATAGAAATGAATTCCCAAATATTTGCATGACGAAACGAGTAGTTTATACAATTTTCATCTTGGCAATTTTATTTTCTTATTTACAGTATGTCAATCTAGAGAAGTGAATGAACAAATGGGTATCGCTGAAATAGTTGAAGTATTCCTACAGTCATCTAAAGTGAGTAGATATACATACACAAACAGACACACAATACATACAAACATACAGTACGCACCAACTAACACGACCGGCCTGAAGTTAGCTTTCAGAGAAATGCGCGCATGTACAGGGCACATATAAAACTGACTTTTGCGCAGGCTGCAGCAACAACTTAAAGCCGGCCGGGTTGGCCTGAAGTTAGCTATCAGAGAAATTCACGCATGTACAGGAACTAATAAAATACCCGCCCCCAGACATTTAGTACGAAAACTGGCATCTGGCGCAGACAATTGCAACTACTTTAACCCGGCTGAGTTAGTTAACGCGTACTGTACCTGAGGTGCAGTCAGCAACTAAAAGTTGATTAATACTTTTGGATGTGTAACCTTCCATAAATAAGTGCCGTTAATAGAAAAAACATAGTCTTATCATGTGCACTAAACACTGAAGAATATTTTCTATAAATCGCTGAACACAAAAAGTAACCTTGTAATATTGGAAAGGAAAAAATTCCGCCCAAATTCTATGACGTCACAACTCATGTGTCAAAATTTCGTCAAAAGTTCGACCAGGCGTTGCCGTTGGAATCGCATGTACGCGGCGATCACGTGACGCTTAACTCCCTTCAGTCAAGTAATTTAAGAAACCATGCTACGACTGACTAAAACAAAAATAGGCAGCGTGGATAGCGGTCATAGGGGTAAGAACGTGTCGCGAACGTCGCGTGAGCGCTGCGTCTACGCACGAGGGACGCCTACGCCTAATGTGGGGTTAGCCTTTTTTTATGTTTGTAAAGTCCCAGCGATACAAGTAATAATCCTAATGCGGGAGTTGTATTTTCAAAAATATTACATTATAAAATTATGGGAAATATTAAAACGAGCGATTAAAAAAAAGCTTTGCGACTGATGATGACATACTGTATTAATAACTTAAGCGGTATGAATTTGAGTAAGCGAAAAAATAACTAAACTAACGACGAATATTGATTAATAATAAAATCCAGAACGAGCTTACAAAAAGTGGATTGTGATTAATCCATTTCATATATAAAAATTTTATCCGAGCGACTACATTACTAAGTGAGCGACTGGAAATACAGAGAGGGCAACTTCTATATTAAAATAGTTAAATAATAACAAATGTTACAGCCAAAGTAATGAATATTGTACATAATAACTAGCCATTATGTATAAGGGCTACTCAATTTAGCTAAAGTGATAAATGTCGCAGAATTAATCACATTAACTAGCCATTATATATGGCAAAAATACAATATTAAGGCAAAAGTCAGTAACAGTTGGTTAGGTTAGGTTAGTACAGTGACCAAAGGACGCACGAGCCGAGCGAGCGAAGCGAGCGTGCCGCGGCAGCGGTCGGCGAGTGCTAGAATATAGTAATACCTACTACATTCTAGTTTTACATAAAAAAAATGTTTCTTGCACTCGCCGTTTTCGTATTCGTAACATTTCATTTAAGATAAAATGCCGCTCAATATAAAAAATACATTTGCCAAATATTGAAAAAAATGCAGGACGTAACGTTGACACTTAAACAAATATTAAGTCGCTCAAATATTATGAAGCTGCTCATTTTGTATTTTAAGTAACTCAAATTAATGTTTGTAAGATACTGTTCTGTTGATTTCTCATCACTTACAGTCAGTCGCTCATTTAAAATTGTAATTTACAGTCACTCGTTTTATTGCTACCCTAAAATTATTTTCAGGCTAACTCACAAATATGCAAAGAGCTCTGCATTCAAATGATGCGCGTACTGCAAGGTACGGGTCGCAGGTTCGATTTCGATGCGACTATGGCAGAGTTACTGGCAGATATGTTGAAGAAGGGATTAAATAACCTAACTCCTTTAGTTCTAGAAGCGTCTAGAATATTTGTGAATAATATGATTTTAATTGAGGGGTAAGAACTATTTAAACATATTAATATTATAAAAACGAAATTATGGATGGATGTTTTCTTTCGCATAAGTAGTACGGAAAGGATTGTAAGGTGTGGCAAAGCGGTCTTGTATGCGACTGTGTTGCACAAGGTTAAGGGTTCGATTCCCACGGCAGATAATAATTTGAGTGATCCACAAATTGTTCTTCGTGTGGTGACGGAGTAAGAATACAATATGTCACCACCCCTTCTCATCCCATGGGTGTCGTAAAAACCGACTAAGAGACTATCATCTTAACGAAATAAAAAGAAGGAAAACTTGAAATTAAATCCTATACCAATCCGTTTAGCCAGCGTGGTATTAGTAGATCAAGACTATACCTCCGTCACGGGAGGAGACCCGTCCCTGCAGTGACACCCATAGGATGAGATGAGGTGGTGACATATTGTATTCTTACTCGGTCACCACACGGAAATGAACGGAAGAACTAGAAAATGAAATAACAAAAACACATGCATAAATGATTAATAAATTTGTTTTACAGGCTAGAAGAGTCAGTATGCAGTTTAAAGAAAAATATATTAAGTACTGATGTTTCTAATTACTGCAATATTTTATATGAAGATATTATACTAAGGAAAAGGGGGAGGGAGCTCTTTGATTTCAGGTATTTATCTATACTAATACTAATATTATAAAGAGGTAAAGTTTGTGTGTTTGTGACTTTGTAGGGGGTAATCTCTGGATCTACTGAACCGATTTTAAAAATTCTTTCTGTGTTGAATAGTCCATCTATCGGGGAGTGTCATAGGCTATATAGTATCACGCTATGGCTAATAGGAGTGGAGCAGTAATGAAATATGTTTAAAAAAGTGACGAATTTTTTTCGCCGCCCAACGAAGTGGGCACGGGTCTGCTTGTTAATAGTATATGTTTTTTATCCTACTACTTAATATTACAAGCGCGTAAGTGTGTTAGTATGGATGGATGTTTGTTACTCTTTCACGAAAAAACTTTGGAGACAGACACAGGTTATAATGTTTGCGGAATCTCCTAACACAGACATTGTTTGTCTAAAAAGAGGCTCCAAACACAATGCATTGTAAAGAAAACCTTATAGAACAAATAAACTATTTTTCATTTCATTTCATTTCATAATTTATAAAAGTATTGCATTTATAAATTAAGCAACTCAAAATATTAATCCAGCGCATATAAGTTATATTATTATAATATATACCTATTAACTATATTATTGTAAAGTTTTAGTAAAAACTATTCAGTAGTATTTACGTAAAAGAGTAACAAACATACTCACAAAATTTCCCGTTTATAATATTTACAAACATACATACATCAACTCACGCCTTATCCCATCCGGGGTAGGCAGAGACGACAGAACGCCACTTGTCACGATTTTTATAATATTTAATAGATAGGAATGCAAATAATCAAGACTATTCTTATCTTTCAGGCTGGAATATGATTGGGATGTTGATATGCCAGAAGAGAAAACATTCTCCGTAGAAAGTAAGTACATTTTCAATTACCAATAAAATATCTAAATGATAATAAATTAAAGTCTTTTCTTTCGTTTCTTCTCCGTGTGGTGACGGAGTAAGAATACAAAATGTCACCACCCCATCTCATTCCATGGGTATCGTAAAATCCGACTAAGGGACTATCCGTGAATATTATCTTCTCGAAATAAAAAGAAGGAAAACTTGAAATTTAATTTTATACCAATCAAAATGGGATGAGATGGGGTGGTGACATATTGTATTCTTACTCCGTCACCACACGGAACTGAAATAAAAAATTAAATAATGTTATTTTTTCCTACAGATCTTACAAAAGTATTCGGTGAGCTATCCAATTGGGATGATAAGACGGTTCAAGAGAAAGCACGCATACAGAGGTCGTTACCACCACTTTTGGCTGAAATGGTAACGTTTGAAACATCGCTGAAGGAATATTTTGATGTTTTACAAACTAATCTAGGTGAGATGGTTTTTTTTTATGCTGACTCTACTCTTTGGTGATTGATACCCATATTGCAATCCTATCGTATTTAAGTATGTTTATCCGTTGCCTAGAACATCATCATGACTCATAACAATAATTTGTGCATCACCGATCTATATCTGAAATACAAATCAACGACTTTAATCAATTAATATGATACTTATTTTATGTGCTGGTTTATGTGACACTGTTAATTGTAAATTAGCTGTAAGAAAACATATTTAGTTTGCCAGGATCGTGACAAGTGGCGTTCTGTCGTCTCTGCCTACCCCGGACGGGATAAGGTGTGAGTTTATGTATGTATGTAAAACATATTTATGTAATTCCTTCAAATAAATAAATATACTTTTTTTTTTAAAGTTTATTTAATAAAAACAGGTTACAATATTTTAACGTATAAAACTCGTCGAAGATAACTTTTTAACGGCAAGAAGCGCTCTTAGTTTTAATACATAACCTACGTACTAATACTTAAATTCGATCCCCCTTACTCATAAACGCCTCTTAAATATTAGTCAATTGATTAGTTTAAATTCTTACGATTTTGTTTGGTATAAGGTTGGTTTTGCTAGTAAAAATCTCGCTAAACAGTGATTTAATTTAAGTGGCGTTTATGACCAAGGGGTTATGTTTATAATAGTCTAATATACATCACATGATATTGATGTACATTAGCCAACTACAAGATAGTAATAATACTGAAAAAGTTTTATGTCACTCATTTCAGATTATAATTCATGGTTCAACAAGATGGTTGCTTGCTATTATTCATGTAATGGTGAAACTGTGTTAGTATATAAAGATAATTGGTTGAATGAAGAAGCGTTTTGTACTACAAGAGATTTCACTACAGCATCCGTAAGTAGATTTTATTTTCTAGCCCCATCTTCGCATGGGTGCTATGCTTATATTTTACAACATTATGCATGTTTTATACAGTACACGCCAACTAACGGCACCGGCTTGAAGTTGTAGCAAGTGACTGCGCAAATGTCAATTTTGGAACTGAATGACGAACGCTCAATTCAACCCCTTAGAGCCATTTTGACACAAGTAACCGGTGTCCTTTCTCAGGTTTTAGACTATCATAACAGCCCATTAATGTCCCACTGCAGGAACGGGCCTCCTCCCATGACGGAGGGATACTTGGCCTACTAATACCACGCTGGCCAGACGGATTGGTATAGGGTTTAATTTCAAGTTTTCCTTCTTACAAATTGTATAATGTTATTAAATTACAAGTCGATAGTAAAGGTTCTAAAGAAAATTGAATTAATTAATTAATTAGCATTAATTAATATATTTAATGATTTTGTTTTATAATAGGTAATAGAAGCAATGAAATGGGGTGCAGTAGAAGATTCAGACATCAGCGATGTTCACAGTATTTGTACTATTAAGTCTGATGACTGCTTAGCGGAGTGGGCGGCTAGACTGATGATAAGGTACTATTATTATTTCATACTTACAGTACCCGCCGCAGTAAAGTTCTTCTTAGATACCCACATAAATTGTAAATTAATTATAGTTATAATATAACTACATACATATTTCTATTTCTTTTGAATAATAAAGATTCTTTAACCATACCCGGCCGTAAATATTACACATCGACCTGTAGAAAGAGACAATCGGTCAATTTCGGCATCGTAGAGCGTCATCTCTGTCGCACACTATCAAATCATGTAAACATAATATGTACGGCCGGGTACTGTATGACATTATAAAAATATTGTGTGAATGTGTTAAGAATAACATATTATTTATTTATCTAACAGATCATCATTCCACAGCAGTGGTGATGACGAAACGAAGTCATCATTATGCCTCAGTGATGAATTAAAGTATTGCATCGAGGCTAATAGAAGAGAGATGCCAGACATCGCCCTACAATGCATTGAAAGAAATAAATTGTAAGTAATTCTCCGTGTGGTGACGGAGTAAGAATACAAAATGTCCCCGTGTATGTGTGTAATACCCCATCTCATCCCATGGGTGTCGTAAAAACCGACTAAGGCACTATCCGTGAATATTATCTTTACAAAATAAAAAGAAGGAAAACTTGAAATTAAACCTTATACCAATCAGTCTGGCCCGCGTGGTATCAGTATCCCTCATGTTGTGATGATGAATCCTTACCGATGAATGAGGGAGGCACAGGAGCGCACAAGGTGGCAATATTTAGAGGAGGCCTGTGTAATGGCCGAATCATTTTCTTAAGTTTTAGCAATTTATAATAAGAAATATTTTTTTTAGTAACTTAGAAGAGGATACAAAAATGCAATGGTTTTGTGAGAAAGTGCGCGCAGAAATGTCTATAGCTATCAGAGACAATAATATAGATATGTTACAAAAGGCTTTACAAGTTGCAGGTATGGCACAAACCTTAAAAAGGTCGTGATTTCGTATCCCACGCAGGAAAATTATTCTATCAGCATGTCAATTCTCGTACCTAAAATTCGGTTAAGTTAACTTTTAGTTGTCATGTTTTTGTTATTGCAATTGTAATCTTTTGTGGTCGTGTTAAAGTTTTATTTAGAGTGTGACAATTTGACAACTAAAAGTTAACTTAACCGAATTTTAGGTACGAGAACTGACATGCTGGTTTAAGAGATATAACCATTTATTTATATTTTTTTTAACCTTTGTTTATCAGAAAATTTATAGTAACAAGTGCAGTTTAAGATCATAAGGATAACGTATTATTTAATTTGACGATTGGTTTATACTTTACTAAAATAAAGATTTTGTAAAAAACAGCTGATTTTGGTTTTCGAACCTTTCTAAAAAGAGTTTCTTCTTTCTTTAGAGTGATTCAAGAGTCAAATTTCAAAATGCTTTACTTCATAAAATTTATTACAAATGGTTCAAAATCGTCGTTTACTTAAAATTAAAGCTACAATTAAAATTATAGATCGACACAGACAAACGGTACAGCACTAATAAGCCGCGTTGTATTGTCCAATGTAAATTAGAGGAGAAAAATAAAACCAATCTACTACTCAAATCTATATTTCATTAAAAACATTTATATGTATAATACTGTAGAGTATAAGTACTGCACTCGCGTCGCTAGTTCTGTATTTATAAATATGTTTTCTTGTTACAGAAACTCATGATATGAATGATAATATGTTATTGAAACAAGTAATATTGGAGCTACGTGTACAATTAAAAGGTAATTATTATGATTATACGGAAATCTCCATTTCCCATTTTAAAAAAATAACGCTTTTTTTAGCAATATCTTTTTTTTCAATAAATCTGCGATCTACTTCAAATATTCTGGTTCCATATATCCAATGGACGTCCACTGCTGGTCATAAAGCAAATATCTTAAATTATAATATTAGTGAAATTTCTCTAATCAAGTGTTTACGATACACATAATGAAATTAGTTCTTAAAAAATAATTTGTGACATCAAACACAAAAACAGGGTACTCAGTACACACTCTACATCATACCAACCTTTGATACTTACCAAACGAGTCATACTTAAATATACGAATGAATACTACTTTTATAAATATTTATAATGAAAATAGCGCCTTTCCTCCTCTCTCCTACATTGTGTGGTCCCCGAAAGAGTCCATATATTGATACTTGTATGATTATGGCCATCTCAAACTCAAAGTTTTATTGCTTATCTATCTTTTGTACATTAATTTATATAAAATAAGTGCAATAAAGAAATGAATTGAATTAGTGAAACCTGTATTATTACTATTATATTTTTATATATTTAATTATATTTTAAAAAGACAACTCCCGCACTAGGGATCATGCCCTGTGTCGCGGGGACTTTTACAAACATCAATAATTCATCATTATCAATTAACGGACACATAGAACACCCAGACTCAGGACAATAATTTGTGGATCTCACAAATTATTGTCCTGCGTTGGTTGTGGGTTCGATCCCCACGCAGGACAATAATTTGTGAGATCCACAAATTATTGTCCTGCGTGGGGATCGAACCCACAACCTCATGCGCGGCAGCCGCTGGCTATACCGGCGCGCCACCGAGGTCGTCAGTATATATCCATACTAATATTATAAATGCGAAAGTAACTCTGTCTGTCTGTCTGTCTGTTACTCTTTCACGCCTAAACGGCTGAACGGATTTCGATGAAATTTGGTACAGATAATCTTTAGACCCTGAGAAAGAACATAGGCTACTTTTTATTAGCAATCATATTATATTTTGATTTCATAGAATTTTGGCGGGAAAGCTGCACGTGACCTGTGACGTCATAGGTCACGTGACCTGTGACGTCATAGGTCACGTGACCCGTGACGTCATAGAATTTTGACAGATGAGTCGTGACGTCACAGAATTTTGGCGGGAAAATATTTTTTGACAGTTGAGTCGTGACGTCATTGAATTTTTGACAGATGAGTCGTGACGTCACAGAATTTTTGACAGATGATTTGTGACGTCATATTATTTTGGCGGGAAAATATTTTATACCTCTGTCAATTTTGACAGCTGTCAATTTTGACAGATAGGCGTGACGTCATAGAATTTTTGACAGATGAGTCGTGACGTCACAGAATTTTGGCAGGAAAATATATTTTGACAGCTAAGTCGTGACGTCATTGAATTTTGGCGGGATAATAGTATTTAAGACGGGAAGATAGTATTTAAACAGGTGAATCCTGACGTTATCACAATTTGGCGGGAAAATAAATAGATTTGTACAGGACCCTCGGTGCGCGAGCCAGACTCGCACTTGACCGGTTTTTTAGCTGTGGGTCTGATATATCTAGAGAGCTTAAATTCGTAATTGTCAACTTATTTCATCATAACAGCCCATTAATGTCCCACTACAGGGACGGGCCTCCTTCCTTGACGCAGGGATACTTGGCCTACTAATACCACGCCTAATAATATTCACCTTATTTGTTAGGCACTAAAGTGACACACCTTTGCTTATCCTATCCTACTAATATTATAAATGCAAGTTTGTGAGGATGGATGGATGTTTGTTACCCTTTCATGCAAAAGCTACTAAATGGATTTTGATGAAATTTGGAATATAGGTAGTTTATGGTGTAAAATAGCAATTAAGCGGGTAATACTGCGGGCATCAGCTAGTATTATATATATATATATATATATATATATATTATAAGTATCGCGTTATCATATTGAGTCTTAGCGCTATATCATTTCTCTATATCTATCTCGCTCGCACTTACGGCTCTTCTATTCCTATATAATATCTGCTATCTCTTTTTGGAATACTCAGATGATTGACGTGCGTGCTATAGTTTCTTTAAAATGAAATTAAATATTATTTTTTTCAGACTGCTCCATAACAGAAATGGATGATATATTGGCATCAGTGAACAGTAATTTTGTTAATAAAAAATATACTTTAATGTCTACGGAAAAGGATGTATTAGTATCCATTTACGATATCGCAATGAATTATTATTATGATTATAATAAACAGGATTTGGATTCTGATCATGGTGAGTTAGTTGACAAACTTATAATCTATACTAATATTATAAACAGGTAAAGTTTGTGTGTTTGTGACATTGTAGGGGGTAATCTCTGGATCTAATGAACCGATTTAAAAAATTCTTTGTTGAATAGTCTATTTATCGGGGAGTGTCATAGGCTATATTGTATCACGCTATGACTAATAGGAGTGGAGCAGTAATGGAATATGTATAAAAAAGGGACTAGTTTTTTTCGCCACCCAACGAAGTGGGAACAGGTCAGCTAGTTACGAAACGTCCTGTACCAATCCGTCTGTCCAGCGTGGTATTAGCAGGCCAAGTATCCCTCCGTCACGGGAGGAGGCCCGTCCCTGCAGTGGCACATTAATGGGCTGTTATGGTGAATCTCCTGTCATCTATTAGAAAACAAGGCAAAAAAATTGCTTAGTTTAAAAAAACATAATAATATCTTTGACTAAACATATAATTTTTTTTTTTCAGATTATAATATAAACACTATAGTATCTAAAATGTTAAACATAATAAATATACAAATAAAATATAATATTATAACAAATAATAATAATAATTTATTATTTTCTATTGTCTTATCTGAACTTAAACATTTTGACGGCGTTCTTGAAGACGATACAGCCAAGAAATTTTTAGAAATGGTATGTATCTAGAATTTTGTGTTTTTTATATAATGTGAGGCAAACGAGCCGATTTTCGTTACGACTTGGGGAGCTTCAAGAAACGAGCGTACTCCCTTCTAAAAGGTCGGCAACGCATCTGTGATTCCTCTGGTGTTGCGGGTGTCCATGGGCGGCGGTGATCACTTACCATCAGGTGACCTGCTGGCTCGTTTGCCTCCCTGGTTTCCGGAGTTACGAAACTCCGGAATTCCGGAATTGCATGCCCTAGTTGTGAAGTCTAGAAAGAAATAAATAAAAAGTAAAAAAAAATTGTGTTCTAAAAATACAATTTTTATCCCCAGATTGTATCCGTGTTACCAAATTTAGATACATACATAATAAACTTTTTAAATAGTAGTCAAAATGTATTTCCAAAAACTGTATGGAATGAATACAAATCTATAATATTTAAAGAAGAATCTTTAGATGTATGTAAAGAGTACTTTAAATTGATCTCTGATCCGCGGTTTGTGTTACTGGGTTACTGCAAGAAATTACTAAGTACTAAAGGTGAGTGTTTTTATTATTTTTATAAAAAATCTTCTAATCTCCGTGTGGTGACGGAGTAAGAATACAATATGTCACCACCCCATCTCATCCTATGTCGTAAAACCGACTAAGGGACTATCCGTTAATACGTGATACGAGATACGTACGAGTACTTTACAAAATAAAAGAAGGAAAACTTTAATTAAACCCTATGCCAATCCGTCTGGCCAGCGTGGTATTAGTAGGCCAAGTATCCCTCCGTCACGGGAGGAGGCCCGTCCTTGCAGTGGGACATTAAAGGCCTGTTATGTGATGATGATAATACGAATAGCAATACATTCTTGTACTATGGGTAGCAGAACTAAGCAACATTTGGAAAGCAGAATGTAGCAAAATTTGTAGTATTTGATTACTTATTGTGTTTTATAAAATTTTATTCTCTTTATTTACATTTATCACATTTAATTACATTTTTAAATATAGATATAGAAATAAAAACATTTAAAAATATAAAAAAAAGGTAGACCCACTAGCATCGGGTACAAGGACCAAGCTATTGGTGGTTAGGGCTCCAGAGATAGGAACCTGCTCACAATGCGTGGCGTTTATGTTAATTTTTATTAAATTTTGTTTATTTTTAGATACAGAAAAATGGAAAGAAAATTTTGAAAATATGAAAAAGACATTATTTGAATGTGTTTATGGTGGGACAGATTATATAACTTTGAATACTTTTAAAAATAAATTTTATTCCGTGGAATATAGTGATATGGGTAAGCTTACCATTTATTTTGTAATATAAGTTCTTTACATGTCCCAGTGCTGGGCTTAGCCTCCTTTAGTTTACGTGGAAAACTGGCTCGGTGGCAAAGCGTGGGTTCGATTTCCACGCAAGACAATTGTTTGTGTGATCCATAAATGACTGTGCTGAGTCTGGATGTTCTTTGTGTCCGTTAAATTGATGTTTGTAAACTCCCTGCGAGACAGGATTCACTCCGTACAGCACCAGTGGTCTTTAAAAAAACAAAAAACATAAGTACAAATAATCTAGCTTTAAAGTGTCAACAATTAAAAAAAATTCAATTAAATATTTAAATTCCTCCCCTTTTTGAATTTCTTTAAAAAAATCTTTTTTTTTTTAGAAGAAAAGCTGAAAATAGTACAAACAATATTCGATGAAATAAAAATACAGCCACTTAGGTCTACTCTTAAAATGTCTCAACTATCACCGAATTTGGCGTGTAGCTTAACTTTAGGTGACCAACAGGCAAACCTCGGCAAGTTATTGGCTCTACCGCAAGGAGTAAATGTCGTCAAATTTAATGAACAAGTAAGTAAATGTATCTATACTGATATTAGACGACCTCTGTGGCGTAGTGGTTATGACAAATGACAGCTACGTAGAGGTCTTCGATTCCCGCTCAATGCAAATCTTTGTGTGCATGAACATGATTGTTTGCATTGGTCTGAGTGTTTTCTATGTATAATATGTATGTATTTACAAAAAAAAAGTATTTACGTATGTATATCCGTTGTCTAGTACCCATAGTACAAGCTCTGCTTAGTTTGGGACTAGACGGCGTTGTGTGAAAGTGTGAGGAATATAATTATTTATTACTAGCTTCCGCCCGCGGCTTCGCCCGCGTGAAATTATTTTTTGTCAATCAGAATCAGAATTTGTTGTGAGTGAGAGAGAAGTGAATGTGAGTTTGGCTTTGTAGTTCCCGTTCCGAATCCGTACAGTTCTAATTTCGGGAATTCCGTTTGTAGAAAAAGCCTACGTACCAAGATTTATTGTCTTATCTTCAATTCAACCCCTATTTCACCCCCACACTGGTAAAACTTTCAAAATGATAGAACATATGATTTTTTTGTAACAAAAAAAAAAATTTTTTTGTTAATAAAAAGTAGCCTATGTTCTTTCTCAGGGTCTAAAGATTGTATGTACCAAATTTCATCAAAATCCGTTCAGCCGTTTAGGCGTGAAAGAGTAACAGACAGACAGACAGAGTTACTTTCGCATTTAAAAAATAAAAATAAAAATAAAAAATAAAAGTATTTTATTGTCACTATTTCACATCTACAATTTGTTCTCTATACAATAAATTCAAACAATATTAACTAAGAATACATTGCGAATATAATACATTGAATACAATTAATATAATATTAGTATGTATAAAGAGGACAGATTTGATTTTTTGTTTGTTTGTTTGAATTGAATAGGCTCCGAAACTACTGAACAGATTTGAACAATTCTTTAACTGTTGGAAAGCTAAATTTTTCCTGAGTGACAAAGGCTATATTCAATTAAAAAAAAAATGGGGATCCTTACTTCAATTAAAAAATCTAAATGTAACTCCGTGTAATGACGTAGTAAGAATACAATATGTCACCACCCCATCTCATCCCATGGGTGTCGTAAAAACCTACTAAGGGACTAACCGTAATACCACGCTGGGCAGACGGATTGGTATAGGGTTTAATTTCATATTTTCCTTCTTTTTATTTCGTAAAGATAATATTAACGGATAGTCCCTTAGTCGGTTTTTACGACACCCATCGGATGAGATGTGGTGGTGACATATTGTATTCTTACTTCGTCACCACACGGACAAACATCTTTTAAAAAAAATAAACTACTTATATATTTTTTAGGTAATAGTATACGGAGACGCTAAGAATCGTCCTTGCCTGATCTCAGTACTGCTATCCAACGGCCATATAAAGAAATACATCGTTAAGACCGGGGAGCCTATGTCATACGATGCTTCGGTGCAAAGGTCTATAGCTGCTATGGGTTCCGTTTTGAAAAGGGGCGTGGCTACTTATGATGTAAGTAATCTATAATTATAATGATTTTAGGGTGTTGCCATACCAATCGTGGTAGACAGCCCATTAATGTCCCACTGCAGGGACGGGTCTCCTCCCGTTACAGAGGGATACTTGCCCTTCTAATATCACGCTGGCCAGACGGATTGGTATAGGGTTTAATTACAAGTTGTCCTTCATTTTATTTCGTAAAGATAATATGCACTATACTTATAGGATGAGATGGGGTGGTGACATATTGTATTCTTACTCCGTCACCACACGGAGAACTTCCAGCTTAATTCAACCAAATTTATTACCAACATTGCTCAGGTATATGAAGGTTGCCTGATTTTGTATCTATAAAGATAATAACTGTGAAAAGTTAATTTTCCCATAGTCTGTATGTCAATTCTCGTTCCTTAAAATCGTTAAAAATTCGGTTAAGTTAACTTTTAGACAATTTGACAACTAAAAGTTAACTTAACCGATTTTTAACGATTTTAAGGTACGAGAATTGACATGCAGATTTACCGTGGTATTGGATTATGTTGGTTTGGTTAACTTTAACATGAGATTGATCTAGAATTTTTGTCTTTATCTATAGGTAACAACTTTATCAGAGGAATCTGCTATAATAGAATACTTAGAGGACTATCAGAGACTAAGAAAAGTTATGGGTGACAAAGTTAATGGTAAGTTTATATATTATGCGCAATCTAAATCGGTCGGGTTTAAGTTGTTGCAAGTAGTTTGAAGTTGTTGCAAATAGCTGCGCAGGTGTTATATTTTGAACTTCATTTGAAAGCCTTATAATTTTTCTATATCTATCTCGTTTGCACTTACGGGTCATCTATTCTTATACAGGGTGTCCCAAAACCCGACGTTAATTCGAAAGCGGGTGATAAGACAAGTCATGCTGGTTATCAGAAAAATATTTTAAAAAATCTAAGTCGCATGGTTGTAAAGTTATAGGCATTTGAAAAAAACCGCAAAAATTCCCACTTTGTGACACTCTTTTCCCTCCTGTTGTCACAAATCTTAACTTTTTCCAACTTTTTTTTTTTGCTGTGTTGCCCTGAATAATGCCTCTTTAAATTCTAATAAATAATTTAAAACCACCTGGTCTAGTTTTCACATCAATAGGACTTATTTCTTAGAATAAAATTTATTATGAAAAAACTGTCCAGTTTGAATTGACTGTAGTGAAAAAAAAATGTACTACGCGAGTTTGGCAAGTTCCGCCAAAAGTTGGCGCATTTAGTAAGGATTTGAAAATGGTATCATACTTGGTAAATTGTTGCCGCTATCATGGACAAAAAAAATCTTTTTTGTAAAATTTAGGAGCCGATTCCAATGCTGAATAAGTTAAACTGCTAAGTAGTTGAACCGGAAAGAGTCATCATATCAAGTGAAAAGTAGTAGAAACAGTAGTATTAGTTAAAAGTGCCAAAAATACAGCCCATCGTATTTTAAAAACACACGAATTTCTCCCGTACCACGTTAGTACAGCGAGTACAAACGTTAGTATCCGGGGACTTCCAACATCGAGTAAATTTTCCCGGACAATATTGAAGAGGTACTGAGATGACTCTTTTTTTAAAAAAAACAGTTTTCGCCTGATGATTTAACATTAAAAAAGACAGCAACATGAACATGCATAATTTGCATGAATGTAATGAGTGTAACGTGGCTTTTTAAAATTGCGATAGGCTGTACTTTTTGGCACTTTCAACTAATACCATAGTTTCTACTACTTTTCACTTGATATGGTGACTCTTTCTGGCTCAACTACTTAGCAGTTTAATTTATTCAGCATTGGAATCGGCTCCTAAATTTTACAAAAAAGATTTTTTTTGTCCATGATAGCGGCAACAATTTACCAAGTATGATACCACTTTCAAATCCTTACTAAATGCGCCAACTTTTGGCGGAACTTGCCAAACTCGCGTAGTACATTTTTTTTCACTACAGTCAATTCAAACTGGACAATTTTTTCATAATAAATTTTATTCTAAGAAATAAGTCCTATTGATGTGAAAACTAGACCAGGTGGTTTTAAATTATTTATTAGAATTTAAAGAGGCACTATTCAGGGTAACACAGCAAAAAAAAAAGTTGGAAAAAGTTAAGATTTGTGACAACAGGAGGGAAAAGAGTGTCAGAAAGTGGGAATTTTTGCGGTTTTTTTCAAATGCCTATAACTTTACAACCATGCGACTTAGATTTTTTAAAATATTTTTCTGATAACCAGCATGACTTGCCTTATCAGCCGGTTTCGAATTAACGTCGAGTTTTGGGACACCCTGTATATATCTTCTATCTCTTTTTGGAGTTAGTTTTAAGTTGACGTGTCTAAGTGATTCATGGGAATATAAATTCTATTGAATAAAGACATGTAAGGATTTGTTCCTGACTCGTCATCTTCCTAATTGGTCATTTTCCATGACGATGACGAATCTGGAAAATGACTAGTTTGGAAGATGACGAATTTGGAAGATGGCCAATTAGGAAGATGACGAATAAGGAACAAATTATTCTAACCCTATCAACACACAAATCTTTAGTTCCAGTACCAGATCATCGAATAACGGATGACAAATTAATTTTATCACCTACTGCAGCGTTGGATCAGTATAAAAATATGTGTAACACCCTACCTGTTTATACTTTAAGGTAAGCTCTGTTTATATATAGTTATAGCTCCATCTAGGGGTAAACTAAGCAGTTATAGAGTTTGTTAAGTTGTAAAAAGTTTTTAGATACTATTAAATAAAATCATTGTTAAACATATTTAAAATATTAGCTACATTTTGTCGTATTCTTGACGTACACACAGCAACACATCAAGTTAAACATTTTCATTTGAAATTGTGTCTTATTTCAAGGTATTAAGGTACATGAGTGTCTAGCTTGATTAGTTGCTGTGTGTACAGTGGGCCAAAATTTGCAAATAGGGGTGGCCTTCATAAGTCGTAGGCCATAGGATATAAGGAAGAGAACTTTGCCCAGGTGTGGGATGATAGAGCTTAGCTAATTTTTAAGCAGTCGGCTATTTTAGTTTATGTATGTAATTATAATTTTAAATATTTTTTATAATAAAATGTGTATTTCTACAAGATGATAACGTGATATCTATTAGTACCCATAGTACAAGTTATGCTTAGTTTGGGACTAGGCATTCTGTGAATTAATATTAAAGAATGTGATAAATAAATGTTATTTTTACACGTTAATTTACAGGGAGTCCATTGAAAGCATGTGTACATCATTCGAAGAGTTTATTCACAAGAGACGTATATACACTGAGAGCCTATCTATTATGACTATTACTAACTGGCTGTTTGGTAAGTTATTCTTTATTTAACAGACAACGCGCATGCTATTTACATTTATTAGGTTTCTTCTCATTAGCTCTATGCATTTGGAACCTGGAATTTATGGATCAACACAGACAGACAAGTAGATTTGAGTAGTAGATTGGTTTCATTTTTCTCCTCTAATTTACATTGGACAATTCACACAAATTTTTTCGTGCTGTGGCGTTTGTCTGTGTCGATTTATAATTTATACTGTAGCTTCAATTTTAAGTAAATTGTAAACGACGATTTCAAACAGCATTTGAATTTGAAATTTGTTTCGGCACAGGTTGCACTGGCCGTGATCGCAAGCTGACCGATGATGCGACCACGGCCAGTGCAACCTGTGCCGAAACAAATTTCAAATTCAAATGCTGTTTGAAATCGTCGTTTACAATTTACTTAAAATTGAAGCTACAGTATAAATTATAAATCGACACAGACAAACGCCACAGCACGAAAAAATTTGTGTGAATTGTCCAATGTAAATTTCAAGTCAATGTAGGCAATAGCATGACGCGTTAATCTACCGTTTATGTAATGAAACGCGATAGTTTAAAAGTTATGGTTTACCAACAATGTCCCACTGCAGGGACGAAGGGATACTTGGCCTACTAATACTACGCTGGCCAGACGGATTGGTATAGAGTTTAATTTTAAGTTTTCCTTTTTTTTTATTACGTAAAGATAATATTCACGGATAGTCCCTCAGTCGGTTTTTACGACACCCATGGGATGAGATGGGGTGGTGACATATTGTATTCTTACTCCGTCACCACACGGAGAGAAATATAAGATTAAAACTAATAAAATATATTAAATTCTAGGTGTAGGCGACAGACATCTAGAAAATATAATGTTAAGCACCAAAGACTGTACGTTATGCGGAATAGATTGGTCATCGGTATTCCAGTACGGAGTCCGGGAGTTCGTTCCCGCTAGGCTAACACCGAATATACTAGCTGTGTGCGATGTTGAAGGTAAGGATTTCGGCGAGGTTATGAAATAGATGGGTGACCGCTTTGAGGCGCTCACAGCCAGTCATAATGATGGGTTTATTAACTCGCTGGTTAAGCAACGTCGACGAGGTAATTACATAGATGGGTCGGCTTAGACAAATTCGATTAACGATATTACCAATTGGTCGATTATGTGATATACAATGGTTGCAGCACTCTATTACAGTTACTAAATAGTTGTAAAATTATAGAGACGTCTTAAAAATGCTGCTTTAAGCCCGATTTACACATCGACAAGTACAGTAGCGAGTTAAGTATTTTTTGTCGAGTTAAGTTGGCGAGACGCGAGAGAGAGAGGGGGCTACTTCGTACTTAACTCGCCAAAAAATAGGAAGGAGATATATTCAAATCAACTTAATCAATAACTTACTACTTGACTCGCTACTGTACTTGTTGATGTGTAAAACGGGCTATAGAGTTTGTTACGCCGCTTCTTCTCTACTAGCGCCTTGGAAGCAGTACTTTTATTATTTAAACTTAGACTAAGTAGATTTAAACTGCATGTCAATTCTCGTTCCTTAAAATCGTTCAAAATTCGGTTAAGTTAACTTTTAGTTGTCAAAATGTCTTGTTGTTGCTATTGCAATTGTAATCTTCTATGGTCGTGTTAAAGTTTTATTTAGAGTGTGACGATTTGACAACTAAAAGTTAACTTGACTGAATTTTTAACGATTTTAAGGTACGAGAATTGACATGCAGATGTCAATAAGTTGTTATTTTGTAACATTATGTTGAAAAATAAAGAAACTGAATCTGTTAGCGGTCATGATGTCTAAGGCGAATGCTCAGTAACAGCAGGTTCGATGTTATCTCGAGCTACATGTTTTTTTACAGTATTTTCGATATATTTCAGTTATACACTATATAGTAAAGTATTTTTAATTTCAAAATTAATGTTTCAGTATTAGAAAGTAAACTGCAAGATATATTGATAAAATTAAGAAAAAATAAAAATAAAATACAAGCATTTCTTGAAATTTCTTTCTATTGGAAAGATTTTAAAGAGGTAAGATTTTATTTTTTATGTTTTTTTTATTATTATTTTAGGTCTTTACCTACCTAAGAAATTGCCGTTTTGTATGAAGATTTAATCAGAGGTTTGATTTTCATACTAACGTTTTTTTTAATTTTTCTATAATTATTAAACTTAATAGAATGAAATTTGGTATAAGTAATGGCGCACATTTAAGCTACAGCGATTCCGCATATATACAACGTCCAACGAACAACAGTTGCACAGTTCCCCCGCCAGGCACGATCACCTCGCCTGGTGGAGGATCCTCCCTGCACGTTGGAGGCGTGCTGCTGTTACGTCACCGCGACCTCCACACACGATCACCTCGCCTGGTGGAGGATCCTCCCTGCACGTTGGAGGCGTGCTGCTGTTACGTCACCGCGACCTCCACACACGATCACCTCGCCTGGTGGAGGATCCTCCCTGCACGTTGGAGGCGTGCTGCTGTTACGTCACCGCGACCTCCACACACGATCACCTCGCCTGGTGGAGGATCCTCCCTGCACGTTGGAGGCGTGCTGCTGTTACGTCACCGCGACCTCCACACACGATCACCTCGCCTGGTGGAGGATCCTCCCTGCACGTTGGAGGCGTGCTGCTGTTACGTCACCGCGACCTCCACACACGATCACCTCGCCTGGTGGAGGATCCTCCCTGCACGTTGGAGGCGTGCTGCTGTTACGTCACCGCGACCTCCACACACGATCACCTCGCCTGGTGGAGGATCCTCCCTGCACGTTGGAGGCGTGCTGCTGTTACGTCACCGCGACCTCCACATATCCAATTAATGACTTCGCGAAATTTTTCAATTAAGTATTTTTTATTGTTTCAGTTGGAATATATTAAAAAAATACTCAATGGTGATCACGTTTCATATGAAATAACTTTAAAAGTATTAAGAAACAGTTTAAATGTGAGGAATAGAAATGAAAGTATCAATATAGTTAAAGCAGTTTTCGAGACGTTTGAACAAAAACAAACATACAGTGTCGAAGATCAGGTAATTTACTATTATTTAATTTAAACATTATTTTATTCGTTTTAGTATTGACGACATCTGTGGCGACCGTGCGAGTTTGATTCCAGCACAGTGCATAATTTTGCTTACATATGAAGGTTTGCATTCTCCGTGTGGTGACGGAGTAAGAATACATCATGTCACCACCCCATCTTATCCCATGGGTGTCGTAGAAACCGACTAAGGGACTATTCGTGAATATTATACGAAATAAAAAGAAGGAAAACTTGAAATAAAACCCTATACCAATCCGTTTGGCCAGCGTGGTATTAGTAGGCTAAGTATCCCTCCGTCACAGAAGGAGGCCTGTCCCTGCAGTGGGACATTAATGGGCTGTTATGATTATGATGAATGTTTGCATTAGTCTGGATGTCATTGTAGTGAGTTTGTCGTCAAATTACGTTAAAGATGTATGTGCTACACGACACCAACCAATGATGTTATATGTATTAAGCAGCGCAACCGATAAAGCTTGGTATAACTAAAAAAATTCGAAAAGAAGAAAGACAATGGAAAAAATTGGTACTAGAGGCAGGACTGGAACCCGCGTTGGTAGTCGATAGTCTACCAAAGTTGCTAGTCGAGACGTATACTGTGGCCTAGTGGTCATGGCGCTGGACGCGTGTAGTCCAGAGACGCGGGTATGAATCCCGCCTCTAGTATCAATTTTTTCCATTGTCTTTCTTCTTTTCGGATTTTTTTAGTTATACCAAGCTTTATCGGTCATTTCGGATGTAAACGTTCCTTTTGAAGCACTCTATCTATTAAACAAAACTGCATCAAAATCCGTTGCGTAGTTTTAAAGATTTAAGCATACAAAGGGATGTATAGTCGAGAACTAAATGGCTTTATCACCTCTAGAGTTACTGTTAGTTGCATGTCATAAAACTATTAGGTTCAATATCGCACAACAAAACATCAGCTAAATGATGACGCTACTTTGACATATCAGTTCTCTTGTATTAGCAAATAGTCGTTAGGTATTTATAAAAACAAATAGTAAAGTCAACGTTAGTGACTGTTACTAGAGCATATTTTCGGTAAAACGTTATAATCTAATGAATTTCTCTATTCTTTCCTTCTATGTCCATCCCTATCATTTCTTGTATGACGTCATTGGCGCATATTTCAATTTAAAGTTTTCATAATTTTATAATATAAAACAAATTAGGGTAAACCACCTAATCGTTAGAAGTCCTACAATTACTGGCACTTAAGAGTTAAAAGTGAGTAAAAAGAGAGAAAACACTATAGATTATACAAGTTTAGTATGATTATTCAAGTTTAAATATTATTTATTTAATATTTTTATCATATTTTATTTATTTCATGTGTCAACATAGCAACAATAAATTTATCAGAATCCTTTTATTGGCAATAGTGCCAATAATATTTTTTTAATACTATTTAATCACATAATAATGATTAAGTATAAGCAAAGATTAAAGTATTTTATAATTTTATGATATTTTATATTTTAGTCTGACACGAAGTCCACTCTTAAGGTGCCAACAATTGGGTGGCTTACCAGCCAATATTAGAATTCTACATTTTCAGTTTTTCTGAAATGACAAGCTTGTAATGTCACAAGTAACAAGTTGACTATAGTTTTAAATTATTTAATGGTTTTTCATGGTTTTTCCCATACAAACTCTATAGTTTAATTAGTGACATTTGTACTGTGTTAGTAGATTTTATTATTTATTGCGTTGAAGTGAAAGTTTCAAATAGATTGCACTTTTAATCTAAGCAAAGTTTTGAATACGGTCAACCAATGACGTCAAGCTCACGCATAAACATTAAATAACGATCTTAATGAATTTGAATTATGATAGAATTTTTTGTCAAAACTGATAAAGCCATTTCGTTTTCGACTATACATACAGACAGCAACAGCGACTTTGTTTTATACTATGTAGTGATAGAAAAGGACTTTTAATAACAGCCCATTAATGTCCCACTGCAGGGACAGGCCTCCTCTGATGACGGAGGGATAATTGGCCTACTAATACCACGCTGGCCAGACGGATTGGTATAGGGTTTAATTTCAAGTTTTCCTTCTTTCTACGTAAATGTAATATTCACGGATAGTCCCTTAGTCGGTTTTTACGACAATCATTGTAGATGGGGTGGTGACATATTGTATTCTTACTCCGTCACCACATGGAGAAATGATAAAAAATGTCTTAAAATAATGTTTTTGTGTACAGATACGAGTATTGCTCCATCAGTGCACAAATCCTGCACTGCTTTCCGTCATACCACAAGGATTTGAAGCCTGGGTTTGAGTTCTTGTTCAGGCAATTTTTTACTTGTTTTTATATTCATAGCATGTTTTTTGTGATTTTGTAATAAATAAAATAATAATTATTCTAATATGTTTTAATTAAAAAAGGTGAATTGCTATAATAAAAATAAATAAATAAATAAATAAAATAATTAATTATGTGGTTACAAAAATAAAACCAAAATTATAAATTACATTTTTTTATTTAATTTAAAATACTTTATAAAACGTGTACAAAAGAAGTAGCTATACATTGATATAAATCACATACAAAATGGTTCAGTCATTTTTGAGTTTTTAAGTTACATAAATAATAGAATTTTAGTTATAATATATTCAATGTACTTATATATTTTTATATACGTTTATTAATCAAGAATTAGTCACTTATTTTATGTAATATTTAACTTATTAATATACTTTTTTCACACATTCACAAAACGCTATCTATCCACAAACTAACCAAGAAAACGGATTTTTATTTTTTCTTTTCATTTAAACTTAAAACTTATTAGCTTTCTGGCTTATTGTGCACGAGGTCGCGGGTTCAAATCCCACGCAGGATAATACTTGGTGCTATCCACTAATTCTGGATGTCCTTTGTTTCCGTTAAAATGAAGTTTTTATAAGTATCACACAGGGAATGGCCCCAAGTGCAAGTTGTCTTTTTAAAAGAACTTATGAGCTTTGGCACCTTTCTGAAAACCTTACATTTTTTGCGAAAATTTAAAATTTATTACTATTATTAATTTATCTTTACTGTAAATATCCGTAACTATTCTGTTAAGCTATTCTGTTTAATCTTTCTGCCCAGCCGGTATGTTTACTATCTAGATCATTCACAATTCAACAATTTTTCTTAAGAAAAAAAAACTCCCTTAACATCTAAGGCCACACTGTCCTTTCAATCCAGGGCACATAGTGAGCTACCCTGGTATATAACGCTGGTATACCAACGAAGCCACATTCCATACCACCAGAGGTTATACCAACTACGGTATACATGCAGTTCACTCGCTTACTTTTGATCTGTATTGGGCCTCCGCTGTCGCCCTGTGAAAATATATAAATAAATATTAGTCAAAATTCACCATCTTATTTATATCTTTCTACATTTGATCCACAAATTATTGTCCTGAGTCTGGATGTTCTTTGTGTCCGTTACATTGATTTTCGTAAAAGTTTCCGCGACGCAATGCATGATGTTTTAAAAAAATATATATATTTTTTTAATTGGCTTACCAGAATGACTCTGTACCATATCATCATCATCATCATCATTTTTAACCAATCGATGTCATAAAAGAAAGATAAAACTAAAATCTTAACATCGTCGTACGTCAGTAATGTTAGAGCAGCCTATCTTGGAATTAGTGTTCTTTTTAAAACTCGTTTGAAGAAAGACATACTTCAAAATCTTTTGCGTACTTAGTTTAAAAGATTCAAGCATAAGTATATAGGAACTGATAGACAGCGACTTTGATAAACACTATTGTAGTGTGATTTATTAATATGGCGTCTTACCTGGCAAGTATCTTTAGACTCCTCCTTGTCTCCATAACACTTTTGTGTCTCAGCGTCGAATCCTATCCTCAAGTACCTCATAGGCGTGTTTCTATACGCGTACGAACATTCATCGTTCGTGAACTTGTGTAGTATTACCTGCAAATGTTCAATAAAACTATTATTCTTCTATACTAATATTACCTATAAAGAGGTAAAGTTTGTGTTTTTGTGACGTTCTAGGGGGTAATCTCTGGATCTACTGAACCGATTTTAAAAATTCTTTCTGTGTTGAATATCGCTAGCTTGAAGTATCGCTGCTATATAGTATCGCTATGACTAATTCCTATTAGTCATAGCAGCAGTAATGAAATATGTTTAAAAAAGGGACGCGTTTTTTTCGCCGACCAAAGAAGTTGGTACGGGTCAGCTAGTATTCAATAAAACTATTATTGACGGCCTCTGTGGTATTCAGTATTCATTTATTTATTCAAAGTAGTACAATAATATTGTATCTTTTTGACGTCATCTAACACTACTTAATCTAAGTTTATTAACATTTCAAAGTTTTGAAAACTTTACCACCGCCTCCAAAGCGCTAGTAGAGAAGAAGCGGCGCAACAAACTCTACTGCTGCATTTACTTGACGTCATTTTTTTGACATAGGAGATAACTGTAATTAGGCGCTGCACCATTGTATACCATACATAACCATAACCAAGGATTATTCAATTATAAAGGTAGCGTCGTGATGTAGGTAGTACATAGAAGTGGGAGCACCAAATCACATCCATAAACAACTATCCAGTAATAAAGACGTCGCTCAGCCAAATGACCCCTTAAATAAAAACTCAGAAGTGTATTAAAATGTAAATTTATTAATGTCAGGGTCGACCAGTCACTTCAAGTAGCACCCGTTCACGAGTATAACGCAAAGGTCAGCCATCAACCCCCTCGCCATATTGTAGGGAAGGGATTGACCCGGCCTCCACGCCACCACAAGCAATGACATTATAGTGAGCATGACGAGTTCTGACAATAAGAGCAGCAAAAAAGAAACTAAAATTAGGGGAGATACAAATGGCAGAGGGACGCCCTTACTTCACATCGACCAAAGTAATTTATTTAGTATTTTAAATCCAGGCATTCCGGTCACTAACATAATTCTCAAGAGTGTAATATCCTTTGGCTACTAAACAACTTTTAATTTTTTCTTTAAATGAAGTTATCGGTAATTCTAATATCTCTACAGGTATTTTGTTATAAAGGCGTATACTAAGTGCCATAAACGATTGATGTACACTCGAGAGCAAAAGTTCCGGGTCACTAGCATTTACTTCAATATCTAATATAACCACTGGACAGATCTAGCTGAATTTTGGCATGCAGGTAGATGATATAACGTAGGCATCCGCTAAGAAAGGATTTTGATAAATTCTACCCCTAAAGGGATAAGATAGGGGATGGAAGTTTGTATGTAACCTTGTCAATTTCAAACCGATTAGGCTGAGACCAAGCATGCATATGCTACTATATATTGAAATAAGACTTATTTTTCATAATATTTATAAACGCGAGCGAAATCACGGGAAAAAGCTAGTGTGTGCATATAGTCGAAAATACGACTTTCCTGCGCTCTAAAGTCACGATATCTCGAAAGCGATGCTTTTTAGGAGAAAAGTGTTCAGATATTTTTTGTAGACAATTTTATGATCTACAATATTTATAATGACGTTAAATGCGTATTTCCCATAGAAAACGAGATAATGGGAAAAAACTGATTTTCGTGACCTTTGACCTTGAATAACTTGTGACGCAGACACGTGATCATATGAGACTTTTCTACCAGTCATTAGTACACCAAAACAAAGGTTTATGCAAATTTACAGCTTATTCGCTTCCATTCCGAGGTTGAATGCTTATTTTACTGGAGTAGTATGAATATCGCTTCTTTTGGTATACAAATGTATATTCTGTCTTACATGCAGTATACTGTTATAAATAAATTGGGAAGCGACGGTTAAGATACCTATTTCCTTAAATAATTCTCTGTGTGTGGCGTAGTGGTTATACAATATGACTGCTTCGCAGAGGTCTCGGGTTCGATTCCCGTTCAATGCAAATCGTTGTGTGCATGAACATGATTATTTGCATTAGTCTGAGTGTTTCTATGTATAATAATTATGTATGTACTCGTATTTACAAAAAAAAAGAGTGTTTAAGTATAAACACGTTCCCAGTGCAAAATAGTATAGTTTAAAAAAACTAAGTATACCGTATTCATTCTTACTTGATTTATTTAGTAAACAAACATCACATATTGCAAATTCACTAGTTTTTACATCAATCGCACACTTTGATATTGATGAAAATTTCTGGAAAGTAGCATTAAACGTTTATGCAATAGAAAACACGTAAATCACTTTGATTTATCCACTATCTCTCTTAAATTTTAAATAAATAAATTTTTTTCCAACGAAAAATTTCACAGATAAAATTAATTTTATCATTTGACATTTGTAGATTGTATGCGTTTCGACTGCTCGGCCACGGCACGCAAACAGAAAAAAAATTAGTCAGGGATTCTGTCGAAATTTGTCGAAAACGAATGGCACAAACTAAAAATTTGTCGAAGTAGAAATAAAGAAGTTATAGGGGTCTAAACGTGGCCGCGCGAACGAAACGCGGAGGATTGCGCGGCCACGGAGATCTCAGCAACTACTTGAGCTAGAGAGCTACCTAATTCTTTTTGTAAATGAATGGCTGAATTTGTCAACAATTGTCGAAAAAAGAATCACAAGCCCTAGATCAATACTTTACTAGATATTCACCTCTGAAGTCATGGCCGCGCAATCCTGCACTTGTGATTTCTTTAATGTTGATTATTTCTTTCAAACTAAGACTTTAGACAGTAAAATTGGTGTTGACAGCAAGGTTTTAATTTGTCGAAACTAATGAAAGCTCCTCTCTAGACTCTAGACTCTACTAAAGTTTAGCCATATAGACGAAATCAGAGGAAAACAAAAAGTTCATGGCCGCGCAATCGAAACGCTACTTTGGACGCTGATATCTCAGTAACTATTATTGCAAGGATATTCGTGTTTACATTTATTTATTCTACATTTTAACCTCATTGTAATGACATATCGTTTGATCCTCAGAACAGTTCTCAAGCCGTGTAATCTCAAAAATAATGATACCCTGTACAATGTTCGAGCAGAGTAACCATAATTTCGATTTCACTAGGAAATTCCTTTTTATTAATCATAGTAAATTTTATTTAATACAAATATTTGTAGATCTTAAACTATGAAGGAACTATTGACTCCATTATACTTTAATTATTTTTAAAGACGAAAGATTTTTAATAAGTATGTGTTTGTACTTTTTTGTTATCGTCTTAGTTATTTTTCGTACATCGATCGCATGATTCTTTACGAACTTACTGTGTGTGTAGTGATATTTAAAAGATGTTCTGTGCCGTGTAGCATTACAAGATTTACTTACATCCTGGTTTTATAACACCACACAAACATTTTTATTTACACCCATTGTTATACCTATTATTTTAAAATAAAAATTGAAATGTAAAATAATTACTTTACAACAATTGGATAACCCCTATAAGTATTTTAATTTTTAATGACTGATTTTATTTTATTTTTATTTTTAATTTCCACTAAATATGGACATGCATGTATCTAAACATTGTGAGTCTGAAATAAAAGATTTTATTTATTTATTATTATTATAAAAGCTTCAAGGTCTAATTTAAAGCAATTTTGCCAACGATTGCGCTAGAGTTAGCCACGAAACCGGGTGGATCAAGCAAAAATTAGCCTTTTGCGGTCTCACTCTAAGATTATGATTTCTCACTCGCACATTTGTTGGCGAGCGAGCCACCGCACCGGGCGAGACGGCTGAATAGTAGTGGCTTTGATCCAGTGTTGCCAGCCGTACGATTTAAATCGTACTCATACGACTTTTTGGTAAGTTAAACTCAAAATCGTACGCTACGTTCTTACCAAAATCATCATTTTCGTAACCAATTATTAATAATATTACAATCAAAAATACATTTTTCAGTTTAAAACATCAGCTTTTCTATCAGTTTGCCTTTGAAACAATGACATGGTGTATCGCGCATTTTAATGTACAGTGTCTCTGTTGGTACCCTGTTAATGAACATTATTCGGGTATTGATTTTAACACATCTAACGAAATAATATCAAAACTAAATTTAAATAGGAAATAATACATATTATTATTAAAGAATCAACACTTTGCCTTCTGTTAACGTAAGTCGCTAAAACTTACTGAAATAAAATAAAAATTAAAGAAAATAATACACCCATTATTAAGATTTCAACATGTATCTACTATTATTTTTTTATACATTCGAGCTTAATACAATCTTTTGTACTCCGTGGAAAAATAAAGTTTGCAACACTGTTTAGTTGCAGAGGAACGTTATTCTCGTTTAAAACTCAGCTGTGTGTCGATTTGAATCGGGAGATAAATACTGTGTATAGGTATGTATTCGTATTTAGTTGTTTATTTATTTATTTATCAATATACATGTCAACATAATATTTATACATAGGTATAGACATTCAATTCAATAAAAAACACATTATTACATAGTCTTCATATTATATAAACCTAAAAGAGGCATGTACAACATTAACAAGAGTAGAGATATCAATAAAGAGAGGTGAGCTATATTTTTTTATTCTAAATAAACCAAACAAAATAAAAGACAGAGCAAAATTAAAACAAATTAACTAAAAAAGAAAAGTTAATTTTTTTTTAATTTTTTGTCCAAAACTGGAAAAAGAGTCATGGAATATATCGACTTTACCATTCAACCTATTATTATATATTATGGAGTAATTTTATTGTTTTTTAAAATAAAAATGATAGTCTCCCATTTGAGGAATATCCTAATGAAATCGAAATTATGGTTACTCTGCTCGAACATTGTACAGGGTATCATTATTTTTGAGATTACACGGCTTGAGAACTGTTCTGAGGATCAAACGATATGTCATTACAATGAGGTTAAAATGTAGAATAAATAAATGTAAACACGAATATCCTTGCAATAATAGTTACTGAGATATCAGCGTCCAAAGTAGCGTTTCGATTGCGCGGCCATGAACTTTTTGTTTTCCTCTGATTTCGTCTATATGGCTAAACTTTAGTAGAGTCTATTGCTTTCATTAGTTTCGACAAATTAAAACCTTGCTGTCAACACCAATTTTACTGTCTAAAGTCTTAGTTTGAAAGAAATAATCAACATTAAAGAAATCACAAGTGCAGGATTGCGCGGCCATGACTTCAGAGGTGAATATCTAGTAAAGTATTGATCTAGGGCTTGTGATTCTTTTTTCGACAATTGTTGACAAATTCAGCCATTCATTTACAAAAAGAATTAGGTAGCTCTCTAGCTCAAGTAGTTGCTGAGATCTCCGTGGCCGCGCAATCCTCCGCGTTTCGTTCGCGCGGCCACGTTTAGACCCCTATAACTTCTTTATTTCTACTTCGACAAATTTTTAGCTTGTGCCATTCGCTTTCGACAAATTTCGACAGAATCCCTGACTAATTTTTTTTCTGTTTGCGTGCCGTGGCCGAGCAGTCGAAACGCATACTGTAGATTATAGAATTTTGTCCTTGATTCTCATACATTTCTCAAAGATCAAAGACTAAAGTCTTTAGTCTGTGGTTGACACGACGCCATTATATGTTTACGTTTTAAAGCAAGTCCGTTTAAATAGACTATAGGTATTACCTTTTGTAAAATCTCTGAGACGGATCCCTTATTCGTGGTGAGACCCCAACCAGTGGCGAGTACCTTCGAATCATCCACCTGTCCACCAACATCCAAACACGCTGGTACCACCTCGTCACTTAACCTCATACTGAAATTAAAGTCATTTTTTAACTTATTATCTATACTAATATTATAAAGAGGTAAAGTTTGTGTGTTTGTGACGTTGTAGGGGGTAATCTCTGGATCTAAAAAACCGATTTTAAAAATTCTTTCTTTGTTGAATAGTCCATTTATCGCGGAGTGTCATAGGCTATATAGTATCACGCTATGACTAATAGGGGGTTTGATACTGAATCTCAACAATCAGAATCTTATCTATAATTAAAACATCAACACCGTAAGATCAACGGTTCAAAATCTCAACACTTCAGAATGTCAACAGCTTAGTAGGTCAATAGTTTACAAGATCAAACTTTAAAATCTCAACATGGAAAAATTTTGGTTGCTGCTTCTTGGAAGTAATACAGATCATTAGCCAACAGGCATCCACTGCTGGACCTCACTCATCCATCGGCTTCCCGCCCTCCTAACTAGGTCGTCGGTCCACCGTGTGAGAGGTCTACCCACCCTGCGTTTTCCGGTACGCGGTCGCCACTCCAGAACCTTTCTGCCTCAACAGCTGTCGGTTCTCCGCGCTATGTGTCTGCCTAGAGAGCTATATTGAAAGTTTCCCTGCGTGATCGAATCAGATGAGAAGAACAAAAGTGACCGATATTGCGTTTAGAATTGCCCGGTTAAGTGGCGGTGGGCAGGCGGTTAAAGTGGCAGAACTCTAAAAAAGTAGTGTTTATGTAAGTACTTACGGTTTCTCAGTTTCAAGTAACATAATATCATTATATTTAGAGGGTGGCTTGTAGTCTGGATGTCTGTGGGCTTTCCTCAGCTTGTATATATTTGTTGTCCTAGCGTCGCTCCTTGTATACGCACCGACTAATACGTGGCTTACTGGGCTAGAAAGTATATTAGAAATTAGGGTCTAGAAGTAGAATTATATTAAGAAAAATTACTCTCCATGTGGTGACGGAGTAAGAATACAATATGTCACCACCCCATCCCATCACATGGGTGTCGTAAAAACGGACTATGGGACTATTCGTGAATATTATCTTTACGAAATAAAAAAGAAGGAAAACTTGAAATTAAACCCTATACCAATTCGTCTGGCCAGCGTGGTATTAGTAGGGCAAGTATCCCTCCGTCACGGAAGGAGGCCCGTCCCTGCAGTGGGACATTAATGGGCTATTATGACGATGATTAAGAAAAATGTAGTGGCACTTTCCTATGGTAATGGGTCCCTTAAACGTAGTGTAAAGAAGACTGGACAAGGGATTTTATGTTTATAAGTAAAAAATTAGACATTTTCTTTTAAAATACCTTTTATTAAAAGACCTTTTCTTTTAAAAAGTACCTGTTCATTTGAAATACGTTTTCTTTTCCAAATGCCTTTTCTTTTGGAAATACCCATTGTGAAATACATTTTTTTTAAAGACCCATTTTTACACAGACCATTATCTTTTGAAATACCTTTTCTTCTAGAAAGATGTATTTTTTTAAAGACCTTTTTTTTTCAGAGACCTTTCTTTCAATTTTTTATATGCCTGGGTATATAGTACTTAGTAATAGAATTTTTTTTATTTTCTCTTAAAAGGGTTGCCATTTTCACAATATTCCTTATCGACTAATTGTTATATTAATACCTCTGTGAGAGCTGGAGTCTAAACTGGGTTCTAGACCTGTGTCACAGATCTCCAGGCACTAAATTTGAACTATTTAGTCCTCGGTTAGCCTACTAATACCACGCTGGCCAGACGGATTGGTATAGGGTTTAATTTCAAGTTTTCCTTCTTTTTATTTTGTAAAGATAGTATAGTTACGGTTATTCCCTTAGTCGGTTTTTACGACACCCCTGGGATGAGATGGGTTGGTGACATATTGTATTCTTACTCCGTCACCACACGGATATTTAGTACTATAAGCTATTATTATCAGACATTACTTACTCTCTGGTCGGGGCAACCGCACAATGTGCAGCAGTTATGACAAAATTCTCACTAATGACACTTCCACCACAGAGCCACTGGAGGTTATTTATATCATCTCCGTAACCCAGCATTGCCTAAAAAAAGCACAACACATTATAAAAGTATTGATACAGATAAGTGACCATTAAGTATGTAAAGATTTTTTTGGTATTTTTTTATATTTTCATTTAGCTTCGCCAATAGAAAAGAAATCATAATTCGCAAATAGGATCAATAATGCAAAATATTGGTAACAAAGTCTTGAGAAAAGGCAATAAAGTATTTGTATAACACACTCTCAACACTTTAAATGTTTTTCAATTAGACAAATATTGCATTACAAACAAAAACGGCCGTTTTTTTCGGATGCCCTTTATCGGGGACTTTACAAATATCAATTTAATGGACGGTCGAAAGTTAGTTTCAAAGTCAAAATTGAATCAATATTTTTAAACATCAAGTGGATCCCACAAATAATTTAACCTCCGTGGGATTTGAACCTAGAACCTTGTTCACAGCACTAGCTTCCGCGAACGCCGTGCCAGAAAGTTTGTTTAAAAACTCGAACTCACCATATGCGGGAACTCATTCCTCAGAGTATCATTTCCACCAATAATTAGTTGATCAGCATTATGATGGCAGTTATTTGCCACAGAGTTCGTGAAAAACTCGAACTTCCCATATCATCATCATCATAACAGCCCATAAATGTCCCACTGCAGGGACGGGCTTCCTCCTGTGACGGAGGGATACTTGGCCCACTAAGACCTCGCTGGATTGGTGTAGGGTTTAATCAAGTTTTCCTTCTTTTTATTTCGTCCCTGATTTTTACGGATAGTCCCTTGGTCGGTTTTTACGACACTCATGGGATGAGATGGGGTGGTGACATATTGTATTCTTACTCCGTCACCACACGGAGGATATACACTCACCATATGCGGGAACTCATTCCTCAGAGTATCATTTCCACCAATGATTAGTTGGTCGGCATTGTGATGACAGTTATTTGCTCTGCTCCATTCACCTGTTAACGCCACGCCTTTTTGACAAGGGTATACGCACTTCTCTTGATATTCTATGCATTCTGGAATTAATAGAAAAAAAGGTCCATTACCCCATACTATTTATATCTATACTTAATATTATAAAGAGGTAAAGTTTGTGTGTTTGTGACGCTGTAGGGGGTAATCTCTGGATCTACTAAACCGATTTTAAAAATTCTTTCTGTGTTGAATAGGCCATTTATCGGGGAGTGTTATACGCTATAACTAATAGGAGTGGAGCAGTAATGTAATATGTTTAAAAAAGTGACGCGTTATTATCGCCGCCCAACGAAGGGGCAGCTAGTTACACCCTGTATAATAAAATTCATAATTTTAATATAATGTGTAATGTAATTTTAATGTAATAAGTAATGAGTTTAATCTAAATATAATAATAATGTTAATTGATTAATTTATAATGTATGCAGTCCTTATATACTTCTGATTTCTTATTTTTTTATTATATAATAATAATATTATGGAAAATAGAGACATATTATTGATTCATTAATAAATATAAAATGTATAATCCTAATATGATTCAAATTGTAATAATTTTGTGATTTTTGATGAGTGTGACTTAAATTGTAGCAAATTTATTCACCTTCCCATATTTGTATGTCTTACCATAGATAGACAAAACATAGCGCACACTTATGTATTTATAAGAACTGAATTGTATTGATCACCTATGTTTTACAAATAATAAATGATTTTGATTTTTTTGATTTTGATTTTTACTTAAAAATGGGAAAGTGTGTCTGTTTGTCTTTCTTTCACGGCAAAACGGAGCGACGAATTGACGTGGTTTTTTAAGTGGAGATAGTTAAATGGATGAAGAGTACCTAACATAGGCTAATTTTTTTACGTGTGTGTCCAGGAAATGGGAACAGTGCTACCCCGAATTTAACGCGAGCAAAGCCGCGGGCAAAAGCTAAATATTTAAAAATTTACATAACCCCATCTAGTCCCTAACTAAGGCGCTGACTCCACGAGCGATAGAATCGCGACGAGCCTGAACAAAAATCGCCGCGATAACATCGCCGTGTGGAGACACCTTCATACAGAGTATATAGAAATACATGGCACGACGATTATATCGCCGCGATTTTATCGCTCGTGGAGTCAGCGCCATAGGCTATATAGTATCACGCTATGACTAATAGGAGTGGAGCAGTAATGAAATATGTTTAAAAAAAATGACGCCACCCAACGAAGTGGGCACGGGGCAGCTAGTTACTTATAAATGGGAAAGTGTGTCTGTCTGTCTTTCTGTCACGGCAAAACGGAGTGACGAAGTGACGTGATTTTTTAAATGGAGATAGTTGAAGGGTTTTTTACTTTTATGTCCAGGAAAGGGGAACAGTGCTACCCCGAATTTAACGCAAGCGAAGCCGCGGGCAAAAGCTAGTACTTACTAAATAATTAAAAATTTACACAACCCCATCTAGTCCCTAACTAAGGAAAGTTGTATTATGGATGCTAGAAAATCGATAAACCTACTTATACAGAGTATACATCAATCAATCAATCAACTAGCCTGTTGCAGTCCACTGCACGACATAGGCCTCTCCCAATACGCGCCACAGAACACGGTCCTGTTCCTTCCGCATCCAGTCCGATCCAGATACCCTTTTTGAGGTCATCGGTCCACCTTGCATAGAGGAATTGCAATTTTTGTGCGATCGACGAACTATTTTTATGAATCAAGGTGTTCTTGGTGTCCGTTACATTGATGTTTGTAAAGACACAGGTGACAGTCCGTGTGGTGACGCAGTAAGAATACAATTAGTCACCACCCCATCTCATTCCATGGGTGTCGTAAAAACCGGCTGAGGGACTATCCCTGAATATTATCTTTACGTAATAAAAAAGAAAGAAAACTTGAAATTAAACTCTATACCAATCCGTCTGGTCAGCGTGGTATTAGAAGGCCCACTATCCTTGGCCCGTCCTTGCAGTGGGACATTAATGGGCTGTTATGTTATGATGATGAAAGACACAGGGCATGAACAGGAGTTGTCTTTTAAACTTACTATCAAAAGCTTTTTGTCCAGTTTTGGGCGATGTCAAATCCCTTGGTATGTCTTCGCATTGTCCAACCCTCGTCAGGTCCTGGTAATCATATACCGCTGGTGTGTACTCCGTGGTGGTTCGTACTGGCCTGAAATACACACGAGGACAATAGGTGAATATATGGTATGGCAAGTTAAGGAATTTCGACGAGGTAAATTTGTAGGTGGGTGACCGATTAGCGGAAGTATCATTTATAAATCAGTAATTGGAACCTGCTGTGAGAGTAGGACACCAAAATAAACACTAGGCCCTTATCTTCTTTTGTTGGGGAACTCCATCCATTGGAACTTTTGTGTACTTAGGTACTTATAAATAAATGCCCCTTACATATTTTTTCAGGTCTTCCTTTTTTTTAATAAACGCTGGGACTTTTACAGACATCATCATCCCAGCCCATCAATGTCCACGGCTGGACATAGACTTCCTCCAAGTATTGTCACCTTGTGCGGAAAATAAAATTGTTTTTCTCTCCTTTACAAACATAAAATTAGCAAAATAATTATAGAATTATTTTGCATGGGATTCTACTCTTGGCCATCATGTCTATAACAAAATGTGCAATCTAAGTTTGCTGGCTTGGAAGTTTGCGACGGGCGCTGTTCCTGTACATGCGGGAACGTCACTCAAAGATAACTTCAAACCGGATAAGTAAGATAAGGCGCAGGGTGGGGAGACCCCTCACACGGTGGACCGACGACCTGGTTAGGACGGCGGGAAGCCGATGGATGAGGGAGGCACAATACCGCGCCAAGTGTAAACTTTTGGAGGAGGCCTATGTCCAGCATTGGACGTCCATAGGCTGATATGGATGGATGGATGGATATGGATAAGTAAGATTGCGCTTATTGTATAAAAGTAATACAATTATATAATACAATTACTTCATGGTAGTGGCTGGTTTGATGGTTCCAGCATCGTCTAAGCAGCATACGATTGGTACCACGTCCTTATATCCACATCTCTGGAACAAACACATACCTATTTTAATTATTTATCCTATCTTCAAGTGGTTGAGTCACGCTGTTTACGCGGTGTCCTACGTGGGCGACAAACGCGACACGCGACAAATGTCCTACATGATTACGTTGCGTCTCGTCGCAGGCTGCCACATAGGACAGAAGTAGGGTAGGTACGCCGTTCTGGGTTAAGTTTACAAAAAAAACACCTTTTCTATCTAATTTCGTTTTAATTGTCATTTAAATAAAAATAATAAATGATCCATTAAAATACCAATTTAATATTTAAACTAATTTCTATTTCATTATTTTCGTATTAATATTATCATTCAAATAAATGACGAAATAAATCATTAGTAAATTGGTATTGTATTATTATTTACCGGGGTTTAACCACCTTACCACATAATATGGGATGCGTAAAAAAGAATTTTTTTAGACAACTTGGGACCAATAGTGACCAAATATGTTGTAGGGAATGAAACAAACATCAATTTAACAAACAAAGAACATCATTGTTCTATACTATGTATAGCTATTTTTATAACAGCCCATTAATGTCCCACTGCAGGGACGGGCCTCCTCTCGTGACGGAGAGATACTTGGCCTACTAATACCACGCTGGCCAAACGGATTGGTATAGGGTTTAATTTCAAGTTTTCCTTCTTTTTATTTCGTAAAGATAATATTCACGGACAGTCCCTTAATCGGTTTCTACGACACACATGGGATGAGATGGGGTGGTGACATATTGTTTTCTTACTCCGTCACCACACGGAGCATTCTATAGGTACTATTTTTATAACCCTTCATGGTCAAACTGATCTCACAACAAACTGATCCCGCGGGCTCAGTTGACCCCATTCGTTTTATTTAGGGTGTTACTCAGCCCACTAATATGTCAACTGGGCCCGCGGGCTCAGTTGACTACTTGCTATGGTTAAGGGTCTACTCAATCCTCACCCAGTACCCAGTAAATGCAATTCTAATATTAGTGCCTACCCCGGACGGGATAAGGTGTGAGTTTATGTATGTATGTATGTAATATTAGTGATATTAGATTTGCATTTATAAAAATAGCTTTTAAATAATAAAAAGCATCGGGTCAAGGTCCTTACGGCCATAAATAATCGAATTTATGACTTTTTGATGTGAAACCTTTGCAACAAATTAAAATTAAATAATTGGAATACATATTTTTTTTAATACCAAAGGTTGTGGGTTTGTTTTATATTTACTAATTATCTTAAAAAAGGAACACAAAAAAAGGTTTATTTATGACATTTTTAAAAGACTATTCCCGTCCTAGGACTGGCCCTGTATCACGGGAGTTTTACAAAGACGAAATAAACGGACACAAAGTAATAACGTCCATGCTCAAGGCAAGGTAAGCAGGGACCTAGCTGGGCCCTGGCATTGCTAGAGTTCAAGAGCGGTGGTTACCATACCACTTACCAACAGTTGGGCCCCTTGCTCGTCTTCCTCCTTAAAGCAATAACAAAAAGCCTTATATTTAAAATCAATTATAAAATCACCACTTTCTTTTTAATATTTCATAACAGCCAATTAATGTCCCACTGCAGGGACGGGCCTCCTCCCGTGACGACGGAATACTTGGCCTATTAATACCACGCTGGCCAGACGAATTGGTATAGGGTTTAATTTCAAGTTTTCCTTCTTTTTATTTCGTACCTAAATATAATAATCACCGATAGTCCCTTAATCGGTTTTTACGACACCCATGGGATGAGATGGGGTGGTGATAAAATGAAATCAAAGTTAGTACCTGTGGTCTCCTCCTATTCTTTATATCTTCAATGGCGGACTTGCAGCTCCCGATCAACACACATTTACCTGGAGTACCGTCCTTAACGCACGGGTCACCTGTAACATTCATACACATTGGATTCATACACACTGGATTCATACATATTAGATTAATGCACATTGGATTCATGCACACTGGATTCATGCACATTCACACAACGCCACCTAGTCCCAATCTAAGCAAAGCTTGTATCACTTGTTCTCGACAACTATTAACATACTTTACTTTAAATATAAATAAAGCATTGCTCTGAGCTTAGATATTAATATTATTGTATGTATTTACAATCTCCGTGTGGTGACGGAGTAAGAATACAATATGTCACCACCCCATCTCATCCCATGGGTGTCGTAAAAACCGATTAAGGGACTATCCGTGAATATTATCTTTACGAAATAAAAAGAAGGAAAACTTGTAATTAAACCCTGTACCAATCCGTCTGGCCAGCGTGGTATTAGTAGGCCAAATATCCCTCCGTCACGGGAGGAGGCCCGTCCCTGCAGTGGGATATTGATGGGCTGTTATCATGATGTATTTACAACAAAAAAAATAAGTATGTGTTTAAGTATGTTTATCAGTTGTCTAGTACCCATAGTACGAGCTCAGCTTAGTTTGGGACTAGATGGCGTTGTGTGATTGTGTGAGAAATTATAAATAACAGTAATAAATAAAAATTCGTAGCCACTGGAAAAACCTAAACACAAAAGTGCACGATCTGGGTAAATTTGAACATAAAATAAAAACGTTAATTTCTGGGTTTTTATGTAAACAAATATCACTATCTATACTAATATTCTAAAGAGGTAAAGTTTGTGTGTTTGTGACGTTGTAGGGGGTAATCTCTGGATCTAATGAACCGATTTAAAAATTTCTTTCTGTGTTGAATAGTCTATTTATCGGGGAGTGTCATAGGCTATATAGTATCACGCTATGACTAATAGGAGTGGAGCAGTAAAGAAATATGTTTAAAAATACGTTTTTTTCGCCGCCCAACGAAGTAGGCACGGGTCAGCTAGTAAATAAATAAAGTTAGAACTACACACATCAAAAAAGTCTAAGCAACATGCATGATATTACAAATTTACCATTTATATTAATTTATTTTACCATTTATTTTAATTATAACGTTGTATTTTATTTTTAAAATAATATTTTTAGGGTTCTATGATGTAAAAATAACAGCTGTTTTCTTTATAAGTTCTTTTAATAACAGAAATTAACAATATTAGAATATACAGGTACATAAGAAACTAAACTTTTTTTTTACAAATTGAAATTTCTTAAGAAAATGAATTTATTGTGAAAGAATAGGACAATTTAATACAAAGTATGGCCTCCTCTGCTATTCAGAACTTGTCGGCAACGATTATTCATTGAATTAATGAGACTGTTTATGTCATCTTGCGGTATTCGCTCCCAATGGAATTGTAGCAAATCCTTCAGCTGTTGGGTTGTTGTCACTCCGTCCAAGTCCTTCAAAACACGTCTCTGGAGCATGTCCCATGCGTGCTCGATGGGGTTGAGGTCTGGCGATTGTGCAGGCCAGGGCAATACCTGGATGTTCTCCGTTGCCAAGTATTCACTGGTTCGCCGAGCTGTATGTGAACGCGCATTGTCATGCATTAACGTAAAATCGGAGCCAAAGGTTTGTGCAAATGGATGGACATAAGGTCTGAGAATATCCTCAACGTAATTTTCAGCGTTCATGTTTCCATTTACAAAAACGAGCTCAGTTCGCCTGTTCTTCATAATACCCGCCCATACCATAACTGTTGAGCCGCTGTATGGATGAACTTCCTGAACGCACCTGAGTCTTTCAGTATTTCCGGGTCGACGGTACACTCGCACCCTTCTTGTATCAGGCCTAAACCCGAATCGCGACTCATCGGAAAACATAATTTTATCCCATTGTTCCTGGGTCCATGTTATGCGTTCTCTACACCATTCATTTCGACGAGCGCGATTCCCGTGACGTATCGGTGGGCACCTGATAGGGCGTCGAGCTCGTAGGCCGTACTCATGCAGTCGATTTCGCACAGTTTGGGGACTTACATCAACACCACTTGAATTTTGTAGCCTCAAACTTATCTCTCGAGCGGTTAACATCGGCTGGCGTCTTGCAGTCAGTTGTATGTACCGGTCTTGCCGAGTGGTTGTACTCCTTTTACGGCCTGGATGCTGTTCAGCGGGTTCCCCTGTATTATTGTAGCGCTGCCAAAGACGACAAATAACACTTCTATGAATACCAAAATGTCGAGATACCTGAGATTGATTACTTCCCGCTTGCAACATCCCTACAGCTCTTTGCATTTCATCTGCCGTCAAATGACGTCGCTCCATGACGTAAAGAATATCTAACAATTCAATTTTGTCGCCAACTGTATTTAAATGGTTGGTAAAATTATAAAATCAAGACTAAAACGTAGCAATTAACATGCACTCAAATTCAAACAAATTCGCAGTCATTTGAATTTTATGAAAAAAAACAAAACATAATCGAAATTTTTTTTTTACAACCAGCCAGTATGTCATCAATAACAAAAAAGTTTACTTACCTATACACTTTGAGTGAGTAAATACTTAGAAATTAATTAATATAAATGGTAAATTTGTAATATCATGCATGTTGCTTAGACTTTTTTGATGTGTGTATTTGGAGTAAGCTCATGTCCAGTAGTAGTCGTTGCCAAGTATTCACTGGTTCGCCGAGCTGTATGTGAACGCGCATTGTCATGCATTAACGTAAAATCGGAGCCAAAGGTTTGTGCAAATGGATGGACATAAGGTCTGAGAATATCCTCAACGTAATTTTCAGCGTTCATGTTTCCATTTACAAAAACGAGCTCAGTTCGCCTGTTCTTCATAATACCCGCCCATACCATAACTGTTGAGCCGCTGTATGGATGAACTTCCTGAACGCACCTGAGTCTTTCAGTATTTCCGGGTCGACGGTACACTCGCACCCTTCTTGTATCAGGCCTAAACCCGAATCGCGACTCATCGGAAAACATAATTTTATCCCATTGTTCCTGGGTCCATGTTATGCGTTCTCTACACCATTCATTTCGACGAGCGCGATTCCCGTGACGTATCGGTGGGCACCTGATAGGGCGTCGAGCTCGTAGGCCGTACTCATGCAGTCGATTTCGCACAGTTTGGGGACTTACATCAACACCACTTGAATTTTGTAGCCTCAAACTTATCTCTCGAGCGGTTAACATCGGCTGGCGTCTTGCAGTCAGTTGTATGTACCGGTCTTGCCGAGTGGTTGTACTCCTTTTACGGCCTGGATGCTGTTCAGCGGGTTCCCCTGTATTATTGTAGCGCTGCCAAAGACGACAAATAACACTTCTATGAATACCAAAATGTCGAGATACCTGAGATTGATTACTTCCCGCTTGCAACATCCCTACAGCTCTTTGCATTTCATCTGCCGTCAAATGACGTCGCTTCATGACGTAAAGAATATCTAACAATTCAATTTTGTCGCCAACTGTATTTAAATGGTTGGTAAAATTATAAAATCAAGACTAAAACGTAGCAATTAACATGCACTCAAATTCAAACAAATTCGCAGTCATTTGAATTTTATGAAAAAAAACAAAACATAATCGAAATTTTTTTTTTACAACCAGCCAGTATGTCATCAATAACAAAAAAGTTTACTTACCTATACACTTTGAGTGAGTAAATACTTAGAAATTAATTAATATAAATGGTAAATTTGTAATATCATGCATGTTGCTTAGACTTTTTTGATGTGTGTATTTTGTCCACAAATAGAGCAAGTTTGGGAAGATTCCTCACACGGTGGATGGACGACCTAGTTAGGACACCGATATATGAGGGAGGCACAGGACCGCACAAGGTGGCTATACTTGGAGGAGGCCTATGTCCAGCAGTAGACGTCAATGGGCTGATATGATGATAATGCGCAAGTTTTGTCCATCGTTGGAAAAGATCAATCCCAGCCCTGGGATAAACAAATAGCAAAGAAAACCAATCTTAGTCGTCAGACGTCATCACGGAAATTCTCCATCATAATTTTTGTGCGTTATATCACACAACAGCCCATTTAAGTCCCACTGCAGGGACGGGCCTCCTCCTGTGACGGAGAGATACTTGGCTTACTAATACCACGCTGGCCATACGGATTGGTACAGGGTTTAATTTCAAGTTTTCCTTCTTTTTATTACGTAAAGATAATATTCACGGATAGTCCCATAATCGGTTTTTACGTGCGTTGTATTACTTGCTTACAAAACGTACAAATCTAAGTAGCTGTAATTATTTTTTTTATCAACAATAAATTTGTTTTTATAATAAATTAGTAATCTACGAATAACCTTGAAGAGTTTAGTAGTTGATTTACGTGGCTTCGCCTGCGTTACTATACATTTAAAACTATACCTCTGTTGAGAACTGGTGAGTTCATAGCTGAGGTCTCGGGTTCAATTCCCGTTCAATGTATCTTTGTTGTACCTATGTGAACATGAAAATTTGCATTGGTGTTTGGTACATCGTTTTCTAAATTGAAATAAAAGAATAATAATGATATAGACAGCTTGTGGCGAGCTTTTGGTGAGTGGGTACACCACGGGCTTGGACCCAGATTCCTTGATGGTCGGTAAAAAAGATAAAAGATAAAGATGGTTAACTTACAGGAGAATAAAATACGGATTTACAAAATCATTTTAACAAGCAGGAATATTTACCAGTAATTTGGTATCAACGGTTCAAGTTTCGCTTAGTTTGGGACTAGATGGCGTTGCCGTTGGCGCAAATGGAGAACAAATAAACAAGTTCTTTGCGTTATTATGTATATTATATTTTTGTTCTTCGCATGGGTGCAATATTATGCATGTATTGTACATATAAACCTTCCTCTTGAACCGCTTGAAAATCCTTTGTGTAGTTTTAAAGGTTTTAAGCGTACCTACATAGGGACGGACAGACAGACAGGCACTTTGTTTTACATTACGAGTATGTAGTGATAATGATATAATAATAACTTTTTTAAACTAGTTAAATTATAGGAAAACCCGCTCCATTTGATTATACTCTTATGTTATAAATAAATATTTTGGTAATGGAAATTACATAATATTATGAGTCATAATTTTTTTATTGTTTTATTTACTTATCGGTTTCGTTTGATAACAATTTCTCCGTGGAATTAAAGATCAAATGTCGATTGATGGCATTGACCGATGTTGATCGAGGTTAATAGATTGGATAGCATTGATTGCATTTATTAAAGAAAAAAATAAACTAACTTGATTTCTTTTGTTTTGAAAAGAACTTCCGCTCAATAAATATCTTATTATCATCTGAGTCTTAAAGCCATATCATTGGATCCCAGGACACAAAGGTTATGTCGGCAATGAAAGAGCCGACGAACTTGCAAGGGAAGGCTCGAGCAGGAGTTTCGAAGGACGGGAACCATGCGTCTTCTTATCAGCCCAAAAACCCACTGCAGGGACGGGCCTCCTACAGTGACGGAGGGATACTTGGCCTACTAATACCACACTGGCCAGACGGATTGGTATAGGGTTTAATTTCAAGTTTTTCATCTTTTTATTTTGTAAAGATAATATTTACGGATAGTCCCTTAGTCGGTTTTTACGACACCCATGGGATGAGATGGGGTGGTGACCTATTGTATTCTTACTCCGTCACCACACGGAGTCGTAACCGTGCGTAGGTCTTTCAAAAGGTACGTTCCTAATGGCCGTCAATGATCAGACGACACAGCAACACTTATCAGAGTGGCAGCTGTCGGCCGGTAGTGTGGCCTCTCATTTACTGATTTTAACTTACTCTACTTGATTTTTTTTTAAATTTTCTGTAAGTATATCATTGTTTGAGATATTTTTCTTGTTTTTTGTTTTCTTTCGTTTTGAAAATGTAACTCCCTTACTTCGGATTAGAGACCGAATTAACAGACGCAAAGAACATCCAGGTTCATGACAATAATCTGAGGATCGTGTTAAGTATAAGAACGAACTACTATTAATTACACTACAATGTTATTTATAAAACATCTCTTATTTTATCCATTAATTTGATAATTCATAAAACTGTTAACACTTTTTGCTTTTCTGAGGACGAAAATATTCCGTCGCGAGAGATCTAGGTATTAGGTGATACACTTACTTACTTTAACGACAAATAAAAATTTTAGTGACAAAAATACAGTTTCAAATTTCAAAATGCTTTACTTACTTTAATTGTTTGAAATCGTCTTTTACAATTTACTTAAAATTGAAGCTACAATTAAAATTATAGATCGACACGGACAAACACCACAGCACTAAAAAAAACCGCGTTGTATTGTCCAATGTAAATTAGATGAGAAAAATAAGACCAATCTACTTCTCAAATCTACTTGTCTGTCTGTGTTGATCCATAAATTTTAGTTTCCAAATGCATAGAGCCAATGAGAAGAAACCTGGCAAAGAGACTCATGGCAACTCTTTTGAGTTCCACATTTATATTACATGCAGATCCAAAAATTATTCTCTACGATATTTCTCTACAGCTCAGTAGTTTTACTCACATACGGTTTCACTCAATCGAGCAAACATGTTAAGTACAATACAACCCGCGGCTAGAACTTTCGTCACACATTCAGCATTCACCTAGGCTCACTAGAGTAGGTGCAAATAGAATAGAATAGAATAATATTTATTTCAGATAAATTACATCCATATTGTAAGCTTATATTGTTAAACTTACATCTATGTTAGTATTTAAATGAAATTAAATTTCCCTTAAATTGTAACTAATTTCATACTAATAAAACAAATTTTTAACTAGAATTACAACAAATACAATTCCATTCATAATAAATTCCCTTCAAAGGAAATTACTTTTTACTAGCTGACCCGTCCCAATTCGTTGGGCGGCGAAAACAACGCGTCCCTTTATTAAACATATTTCATTACTGCTCCACTCCTATTAGTCATAGCGTGATACTATAGCCTATGACACTCCCCGATAAATGGACTATTCAACACAGAAATAAATTTTAAAATTGGTTCAATAGATACAGAGATTACCCCCTACAACCAACGTCACAAACACACAAACTTTACCTCTTTAAAATACATATTAGCACGGCTCGGTGCGAGCCTTCGAGTTAGTTACTCGATAGTTAGAATAAAACTATCGAGTAATACCGTATGTGAGTACTGAGCTTTAGTCGATTCCTACGGTACTCATGTGACGAGATGGGGTGGTGACTGGTGACCCCATAATCTAAATCCCTACACGGACAGCCTATAAGCGTTAATTAAATTTAGTATTTTGCCGTAACTGTATACTTTCTACCGTTAACTAAATGTTTTTATAACAACTTACTTAAAACCCCTAGAGGCATAGCGGTTGTGGTCACTGCAAGGACGGGCCTCATCCCGTGACGACGCGATATATATGGCCTACAAATACCACGCTGGCCAGACTGATTGGGATAGTATAATTTCAAGTTTTCCTTCTTTTTATCTCGTAAAGATAATATTCTATGATAGTCCTTAGTCGGTTTTTACGACACCCTTGGGATTAGGACAGCTTATTTGCCGTAAATTTAGTAATTTGCCGTAACTGTATACTTTCTACCGTTAACTAACCGTTTTTATTACAACTTACTTAAAGACCCCAGAGGCATAGCGGTTAAACTGGAAGACTCGGGTTCGATTCTTCTAGTTTCTTTTAGTTCGATTAATCTTCGTTTGCATGATAATGGTTGGCATTGGTGTGGGTATTTTCTGTATGTAAAATATTTAAAAAACGTAAGAGAAATTAAGTATGTTTATGAATTGAGTTGTGCACACAGTAGATACAAGCTTTGCTTCATAACAGCCCATTAATGTCCCACTGCAGAGACGGGCCCGCTCCCATGACAGACAGACACTTGGTCTAATAATACCACGCTGGCCGCACTGATTGGTATAGGGTTTAATTTTAAGTTTTCCTGCTTTTTACTTCGTAAAGATAATATTTACCATTAGTCCCTTAGTCGGTTTTGACGACACCCATGGGATGACATGGGGTGGTGACAAGCTTTGCTTGGGACAGACAAAAACGTCAGGGTCATACTACTGTGACAACCGACAGAAAAAAGCCTTTTTAAATACCTAATACTCCTGCGCTAGGATGTGAGCCCCTTGTCGCGGGGATTTTTACAGACATGAAAATTTAACAAAAGTTTGGCAAGTTATGTTGGCGAGACGCGAGAGAGGGGGCTACTTCGTGCTTAACTCGCCAAAATATAGGATGGAGATCTATTCAAATCAACTTAATCAACAACTTACTACTTAACTCGCTACTGTACTTGTCGATGTGTAAATCGGGCTTTAAGTAATTTCCCTCCCTTTTTAACCGACTTCAAAATAGGAGGAGGTTTTTATAAACAAGTATTTAATTGTAAACTCTGCTTTTTTAGTCATGGCGTGTTATATCTTTTATTGTTATAAACAGGCATACCTACGAGCAAGCGATCCATCTGATGGTAAGTAATAACCGCTGCTCATAGACTCCAGCAATGCCAGAGCACAGCCAAGCTGTTAGGTACCGCTACCTTGGAATTAATGCTGCCTTTAAACCTTATTTGAAGAAGGACAAGTAATAGCGTTGGTAAAACACCGCAGCTGGTAGTTTAAATTTACATCTCTCACACATTCACAAAACTCCTATGGGGTACTACTATGGGTACTAGACAACGGATAAATTTACTTATTTTTTTTTGTAATTACATACATATTATACAACCAGACCAATGCAAACAATCATGTTCATGCACACAAAGATTTGCATTGAGCGGGAATCGCGAACCCGAGACCTCTGAGTAGCAGTCTTATTATAAACACTACGTCACAGATGTCATCGTTTGTACAGACCGACAACATGATGACGACGGAGTCAAGAGAAATTTCTCTAACTTGACTTTTACTATACAGATTCAGTTTCTTTATTTTTCAACATAATGTTACAAAGTAACAACATTGACGTCTCAGTTAAAACTACTCAGTCTAAGTTTACATATTAAAAGTTTTCCAAACTTTACCACCGCTTCCAAGGCGCTATTGTGGTGGAGAAGAAGCGGCGCGGGTGGCGTAACAAACTCTAAAGCAGCATTTTTTAGACGTCTCTATAATTTTCGTCTCTATAATCTTAAACTAGAAATAATCGTCCTGTAGGTAGTACATAAAAGTGGGAGTACCAAATCACATTTATAAAATTTTCTAGTTATAAAAACGTCGATCTCTCGCTTTGCCTGCCCTTATCCCATTTACTTAGGGTCGACGCAAATGGTTTTTTTCCTTCAACACTCTCCTGTCAGCCGTCATATTACCATTCACTCCCTTTTCTTTCATATCCTCTCTTACGCAGTCCATCCATCTTTTTTTCGGCCTTCCTCTTCCTTTTCCCCTTTATGGTCAACTGATCCCACAACAAACTGATCTCGCGGGCTCAGTTGACCCCATTCATTTTTTTAGGATGTTACTCAGCCCACTAATCTGTAACAGGAACCGCGGGCTCAGTTGATCACTTGCTATGGTTATGGGTCTACTCATCCCGCGGGCTTAGTTTGTTGTGGGATCAGTTGACCATGAAGGGTCCTTTTCTTACATCAACATTTATAATTATAATTAATTACTCTCCTAGTTACATGTGTGACTTTTAATCCTACTCCCTACTCATACTATAAATGCGAAAGGTTGTGATGATGTATGGTTGGATGTTCGCTAGGCACTCTTTCACGCAAAAACTACTGAATGGAATTTGATAAAATTTGGAATATAGGTAGTTTAGCATGTGTAATAACATTTAAGCTACCTATACAACGCGAGTGAAGCCGCTTGCATCAGCTAGTATACCAATAAGATAAAATGGCGCGCTAATCTTTTAATAATTGTCCCATTACTACATATAATATACAATCTATAATTATTATGACATAACATACAGACAAAGGAAAAACGTGTATAGTATTTATCCTGTTTCCCTAACACATCTAGTTAAAAATCAGATTAAAATCACTTAAAAACAAACTTAAAATTATCAACTAAACAATTGTTTCTCACATACGCTAACAAAACATCAATTTTACGTAAAAAAAAACCGCAAAAAATACAAAAAATTGTACATACCTTCATACTGTGCATTACAACAACACAAAATAGTCAAAAACAACACTTTTTTCAACAACATTATTGTTGTTTAACACTTTTTTTATATTATTTATTATTTTTAACACGTCTTTACCTCTCGGAGGTCACAGAGGAACTAAAGTTGTGAGTATTTTTATGTTAAAACGGGTTTTATCATCTCGGGGACAGTATAATTATATTATGATGACTAATAACCACAGACTATACTCGTACGTAAATATATAGTCTATGTATTATGTCTGATTATCTCTCTGTGGCTTTGTAATTGTAGTCCTTGACTTCTGAGGTCTCGAATTCGATTCTCCTTTGAATTATTTTTGCGTGTATGAAAGTTTGTGTTTAGAAAAAAAAACATTAAGTAACTAATTTATATTTTATGTAAGAACACATTTAGTGTCGTGGTTATAAAGCAGGACTGCTGTCCAGGAGTCTCGAACGCATTTCCCGATGAATGCTGTTTTTGTGTGCATAATCTATACTAATATTATAAAGAGGTAAAGTTTGTGAGTTTGTGAAGTTGTAGGGGGTAATCTCTGGATCTACTGAACCGATTTTAAAAATTCTTTCTGTGTTAAATAGTCCATTTACAGGGGAGTGTCATAGGCTATATAGTATCACGCTATGACTAATAGGAGTAGAGCAGTAATGAAATATGTTTAAAAGAGGGACGCGTTTTTTTCGCCGCCCAACAAAGTGGGCACGGGTCAGCTAGTTATGAATATTTGCATTGGTCTGGGTGTTTTCTATGTATAATAAGTAGTAAGTATTTACAAAAAATTAATGTGAGTTATGTTTAACCAGTTGTCAAGTATACTAGACGTGATAGTGAAATACCTACTCTGCTTAGTTTGGGACTAGATGGCGTTGTGTGAATGTGTGAAGAATATAAATACTATAATATTACTTACAGTAGCACGTGTTACCACATTACCACTTCATTTGTTCAATGGAATTTTTTGTGTGCACGAATACTTGCATTTTTGCGTGATTTAAAGAAAAATGTTGTCTAGTGCAGTTACAAGCTCTGCTTAGTTTTGGGCTGCATGACATTGTGCAAATTGTAAGGAATATGTTCGCATTATATTCGAATTTGTATCATAATAACAGCCCATTAATGTCCCAATGCAGGGACGGGCCTCCTCCCGTGACGGAGGTATACTAATACCACGATGGCCAGACGGATTGGTATAGGGTTTAATTTCAATTATTCCTTCTTTTTATCACGGATAGTCCCTTAGTGGGTTTTCACGACACCCATGGGATGAGATGGGGTGGTGACATATTGTATTCTAACTCCGTCACCACACGGAGCGAATTTGTATATTATAAACTATTATCTATGCTCTGGTAACCGATACAAAGCATTGCAAAAGGCACAATTATATAGTCATTTACAGTTAATTAATAATTAACTTTATAATTAAATAAAATTAACAATAGTATGTCTCACAATCATTATTTTAATTATGACTTTAATTAGGGCGCAGTGTAATGACATTATACAAGTCTAACGTGTGATTCGTTTCTTTTAACGTGTGATTTTCATCATAACAGCTCATTAATGTCCCACTGCAGGGACGGACCTCCTCCCGTGACGGAGGGATACTTGGCCTACTAATACCATGCTGGCCAGACGGATTGGTATAGGGTTTAATTTCAAGTTTTCCTTCTTTCTATGTAAAGGTAATATTCACAAATAGTCATTGAATGAGACGGGATGGTGACATATTGTATTCTCTCCGTCACCACACGGATGATTGGTATTATTTAAGTCTAAAATATTTGATCCAATTTACGCGTCAAATGCTGTCTGAGATAAGCAGATTGGAAAAAAAAAGAGATTCAGATCGCACTCCAGACAATACAGATGTCATTCCGGGCGCCATTTTAGAGTGCAGTCCAGAATAGCCCTTCTTGCGAATAATATTAGTTCTGCTTCTATATTTAACTTTAAAAAAATAGATTTTAGTGACATCCTAGGAGCATTATAACCAACTTAAAATGAAGAAGTCTGAGGATTACTGGGGCATGTCAGTTAGCATACTTAGTCATGTTATTGATATCATTGCACCTGATTTGGCACTTATATTTAACAATGGTGCTTTTCCTAACTTAATGAAACATAGTAGACTTGTACCATTATTTAAGAAGGGATCTAAGGCAGAACTTGGATATTACCGCCCCATCTCTATTTTGCCAGCTTTAAGTAAGGTTAATAATAGATTTTAAACTATCGCGATTTGTATACATAATACTGTTATAAACGGGTCTTACTTTAAGTAAGGTGTTTGAAAGAGTGATGCTCAATCAAATGCTACTGCACTTTAAGATCAATAATCTTTTCCATAGCCAACAATATGGCTTTACTGGCGGGAAATCTACCAGCGATGCGGGAGTGGCTCTATTTAGCCTGGTTTACGACGCTTGGGAGGGTTCGCAGCATGCTATTGGAGTATTCTGTGATCTTTCTTAGGCATTTGATTGTCTTGACCATCAAACACTTTTGCTCAAGCTACGTCGTTATGGTTTTGACCGGGTCCAAAGAATTGTTAAAATCATACTTAACAGATAGGTCTTCAAACGGTAGATGTGAAAGGCATTAAATCAAATGGATCAAACGTAAAAATAGGCGTACCGCAAGGATCAATTCTAGGGCCTTTTCTCTTCTTAGTTTATGTTAATGACTTGCCTTATATGATAGAAGCACAAGCTGGTATAGTTTTGTTTGCCGATGATACGTACATCGATAATTTTCAAAGTGGCTAGGCGTACTGCTAATAAGGTTAACAATATTTTGAATGCCATTTCAAATTGGTTTTCTGCAAACAATCTATTGTTGAATGCAGAAAAAGCCAAATGTATAATATGATTTACACTGCCTAATGTAAGGCAATGTTGATGTCATGTTGGAGGTATGTAGGTTGGAATTTGTATAAAGTACTAATTTTCTAGGAATTACAATATATTGTAAATTGTAATTGCATATTATATTGCATATCACTGTTTTAGCCAATAAACTTAGCTCTGCTGCTTTTGCTGTTAGACGTTTTAGGCAATTGACAGATGTAGGAACAGCTAGGTTGGTATACTTTAGTTACTTCCATAGTTTGATGTCCTATGGTATACTACTTTGGGGTAATGCAGCAGATTTAGAAACAATTTTTATATTACAAAAAAGGGCAATACGTGCTATTTATTGTTTAGGCAAGAAAGACTCTCTCAGGGAACGTTTTAAAGACATAAATATTTTAACTGTAGCCTCTCAATATATATTAGAAAACATACTGTATGTCAGGTAGAATATAATAATATATAAATTTACAAAAGTCAGTGACATCACAGACAGAAATTTGCGTAATAAAAATAAACTGCTCCTTCCGAGCTATCGACTTAGTAAGGTTAGTGTTTCTTTTAAAGGCGACTGTATACGCTTTTTTGCCTGACAATAAATTTAAAACCTTCGTAAATACCACTTTTTTGTAAAAAGGGTACCTATGCCTTTTTACATAAAGTGGTCTTTACAGGGACAGATGATTACCTGATGAGATGACCTTAAAGATAAGAGTGTTTGGCTTGAGCATGGTGCAGGTCTCCCATAATGTGCTATAATTTATTATAATGGCATAAGTTGTATTAGGCATTACAATACGTTCTTTTTCGTATGTTATTTTAACTTTAATGTTTTGTTTAAGTATATACTTACTAGCTTTTGCCCGCGGCTTTGCTCGCGTCTTTCCCATTTTTGGGAAGTGAAACATTACAAGTTAAACATTTATCATTAATAAAACACTATTTCGGCGAACATAAGTGCCATGCCACGGCTAAAATTTATAAATAAATACTAAAGAACATTGTTTACTATAAATTATGTAATTTAATTTACTTACGTGTAGCTTTATTGTAAACAAACTAACTTTCTACGAGTATTTATTTTAATCATTAAACGCCTACGAAAGTTATTATTCTTAAGCTATATTTTGACTATATTGCTATTAATATTTTTACAGGCGTTCATTTGCCATTTCCAAAGTTTTATGCACAGTTAATTACGGTGGTTTGAACTTACTGTAATGTAGTTTACTGTAAATTTAAACATGTTTTATAACCGACTGCAAAAAGGGAAAGTGGTTTTGGCTTTGGTTCCATTTTTTTGGCATTCGTAAGGTATTTACTAAAAAATATATATTTGTTTTCGTTTAAAAGAGTAACTTCTAGATACATACAAATTCAAGTCAGTTTAGTTAAAGCTTCGTATTTGGCATTTTTGACTGACTACTCATCCAGATGGTGCCGTAAAAGGTGACTTTTACGGGGCACCTAAGTTAAGGTCTCTACACCCGGCAAGGCATTACCCTGGCGGGTAAAAAATCTTACTTCTTGGTTTGGTGGTAGAGGCTTTAACATTATTATCATAACAGTCCATTACTGTCCCACTGCAGGGACGGGCCTCCTCCCGTGACGGAGGGATACTTGGCTTACTAATACCACGCTGGCCAGACGGATTGGTAAGTATAGGGTTTAATATCAAGTTTTCCTTCTTTTTACTTCGTAAAGATCATATTCACGGATAGTCCCTTAGTCGGTTTGTACGGCACCCATGGGATGAGATGAGGTGGTGACATATTGTATTTATACTCCGTCACCACACGGAGGTGAACTTTAACATATTTATGAAGATGGTAAACTTCAATCAATTCAGTTTATTGCCACTGGTCATAAGACTGTCCTTAACCTCCTGAGGCCCAGAACATTTTAATTTTTTTATCTTATCATCCGCCTTTCGCATCCGCGTTGTCAACTATCATTTTTAGTAAAGAATCAACTAATCAAGTGTCAAAACTCTTGTCTACTATCATTTTCAGTGAAAAATCAACTAATCAAGTGTCAAAACTCTTGTCAACTATCATTTTCAGGAACTAAAAGGTTATCTGACAAGAGTTTTGACACTTGATTAGTTGATTTTTACTTGATCAGTCATTCGGAAGCCGGGGGTAAGTCAAAAGCGCCGATTACACTAGACTACATGTAGTCAACTACATCCTGTAGGAGACTACATCTTGTAGGACACTACACCTTGTAGGACACTACATCTTGTAGGAGACTACATCTTGTAGGAGACTACATCTTGTAGGAGACTACATCTTGTAGGACACTACATCTTGTAGGACACTACATCTTGTAGGACACTACATCTTGTAGGACACTACATCTTGTAGGACACTACATTTTGTAGGAGACTACATCTTGTAGGACACTACATGTAGTCAACTACATCTTACATCTACATGCATGTAGTCTTTCCATTTCTAAAACAATTACATGGAAATGTAAAGACTACATGTAGTGTCCTACAAGATGTAGTCTCCTACAAGATGTAGTGTCCTACAAGATGTAGTGTCCTACAAGATGTAGTGTCCTACAAGATGTAGTCTCCTACAAGATGTAGTCTCCTACAAGATGTAGTGTCCTACAAGGTGTAGTGTCCTACAAGATGTAGTCTCCTACAGGATGTAGTTGACTACATGTAGTCTAGTGTAATCGGCGCTTTATAAACATGCAAACTCTTTAATCATAGGAACATACATAGACTACATAAGTTCACTTTTTTTCTGACTCTATGTAAGTGTAGTCGAAATATGAAATAATATCTATGAATGTAAGCCTATTAGTATTAAAGTCTCCAGAAGTAGTCCTATTAGTAGGCCAAGTATCTCTCCGTCAAGGAAGGAGGCCCGTCCCTGCAGTGGGACATTAATGTGCTGTTATGATGATTTCTCACACAACACCATCTAATCCCAAACAAAGCAGAGATTTGCTATGGGTAGACTATTAATAAACATACTTTTAAACCTACATTAAAACACCCAATACATAGAAAACACCCAAATAAGCGCAAAAATACATTGAGCGGGAATAGAACCCGAGACTCAGCAGCTATATAAATATTCCTCACACACAACGCCATCTAGTCCCAAACTAAGCTGAGCTTGGACTATGGGTACAATTACTACATAGTCGCTATTATATTCTATAAATATCCTTATAGACAGTAATATAAAATTAATTAACTGTACTAAAAGATGTCTTCTGGAAACGACAAGCAAAAATAATCTGCGTTTTTTTTTAAGTCTCAAAATCAAGTTTACAAAACCAGTTACATGTTATTAAAAACATTTATTCTTAGCAGTATTAACTCTTGTGTTGTCAATGAAAGACGTTTTATTAAAAAAATAACTTAAAAAATGTTTTTAAAAATAATTTTAGTTTGTTGTTGTGTGGTTAATTACAGTAAGGCGGCGTTTGAAGGTACGTTATTAATTTTTTTATAACGTTTTTACGTTTGTGTGGTATGAAAAACGATTTAGTAGGATTATAGTATGACGCCGATGGATAAATGAATAACTTCCTACTTCATTTTTCCGCAATATAGGCCTGCAATTGAACTTACATATGCGTAATCTATACCAATCCGTCTGGCCAGCGTGGTATTAGTAGGCCAAGTATCCCTACGTCACGGAAGGAGGCCCGTCCCTGCAGTGGGAATCATCATAAAACAGCCCATTAATGAATGGGCTGCTACGATTATTGGTGCGTAATCTCGCGGGGTCATGAGTTTAAATCCCGTGCAAGACAATTATTTGTGCGATTATTAAATGGTTGTCTAGCCTGGTTGTACTTCGTGACTGTTTATTTACATGTCTGTAAAAAAATCTCTAAAACACAAGGTTTGATTCCTAGTGCGGAAGTTGTTTTAAGAAAGTAATCTATATATATATATATATTATCTTATACATCGATTATGGATTCGATTTCCGCTCAATGCAAATCTTTTCTTTGACATGAAATTGTTTAAATAAAATTAATTTACAAGTAAAAATAGATGTTTAGCCGTTGTTCATATAGTATAAGCTCTGCTTAGTTTAAGACTACATAGCGTTGTATAAATGTGTGAACGTATTTTAATAAATTGGTGCCTTTGTGTTATTCTGATGAATAAGATAATAAGAGTATTGTAGTTACTATACGTGAAATAGTAACAAATTAGACGACTTCTGTGGCGTAGTGGTTACATAACACGACTGCTGTGCAGAGGTCTCGGGTTCTATTCCCGCTCAATGCAAATCTTTGTGTGCATTCTATGTGTAGGTAATATGTATGTATTTACAAAAAAAATAGTAGGGTGATGCTACCAATTATCAGCACTTTAAGAGTTAGTCCTACTTTAACATCGTTTATCACAGTGATGATAATGATAACAACTATAACAATATGCTTTCTTGGTTCATTATTTAATAAATAATTGATTTTTGTTATAAAAAATAGTTATTATTCATACACATTTTATTTAGATGAGTCTGACTAAATAATGACCCTGGCGCCAATTATTGGCACCATCATCGCCAATTATTGGCATTGACTAAGCCAATTATCAGCACCTTAAAATTAGACATAAAATTAGGTAGATAAATGAAATAATCCAATGTTTATAGTAAAATCTCTTTTATTTATACCTAGCCTAACAACCGAAGTTTCAGAAAAATAAATACATAAATATAAAAAATTCCAAAAAATAATAGACATTCTTTTGATCATAATATCAACACTATGAAAATAACTAGCAATGTTAGTTTCAGCACCATGCCAGGATATGAAATCCGAAATCATAGAGTACTTTTTCCAAGAATATTGAATTCTAGGCATAAAATAATCACGCTTTACAATAAAAAATATGGATTAACAATTTTACATACCACTTTGTCATGTAACAGTACCAGTGCCGATAATTAGCAATTCGCAAAAAAATTTAACCCAGATGTCAGCACCTCATTTATGAACACAAAATCAAGATAACGTTCATTTCCATTGTCAGATAAGCCTTATAAAACATTTTATACATGAATAAAACCTAAAGATGCAGTAAAAAAATATCTAAAAGATCTAAAATAAAAAAGCCTGAACTTACCTACGATCATAAGAAACTGTAAAAACAAAGTAATTTGAAGGACATGTTCCCGCGTTTTTTAAAAAAAATGGCTTTTTTTAAATCGAAGAATGTAGTTTGGCCCAGTTTATAATTCCAAAAGGATCTTATTTTTCATTTCTTTAAACGGAATCCCAAATTAATTAATAGAAAGCTTATAATTTGCGTTTTAGTTGGGGGTGCTGATAATCTGGTGCAGTGCCAACATTAGGACGCGTGCCCCTATTTATGCATGTTTATTCGTTATGTAGTGCCCATAGTACAAGCTCTGATTTGTTTGGGACTAGATGGCGTTGTGTGAAACAAAAATACATTCATACTTAAAAAAATTCACGTTTATAATATTAGTAGGATGGTGGATAAATAAAAACGGAATAACCCAATAACATCATAACTTTTCCTTATTTTTTTTAACAAATACCTTTAGAGGTCGTTTACTGACTAAGCCTAAGGCTGGGTTATAAAAAGAGGATTCTAAAAATATAATATTTACTAGCTTTTGCCCGCGGCTTCACTCGCGTTAAATTCGTGGTAGCACTGTTCCCCTTTCCCGGACACAGAAGAAAAAAAAAGTAGCCTATGTTACTCTCCATCCCTTCAACTATCTCCACTTAAAAAATCACGTCAATTCGTCGCTCCGTTTTGCCGTGAAAGAAAGACAAACAGACACACTTTCCCATTTATAATATTAGTATGGATTCTTTACACATTTTTGAAAACTTGTCTTTTTAGTTCACAAGAGCTTGTAATATGTGTACTAGGCTGACAAGGCCTCCTAATGAATATTATATAAGTAATCCGTCTGGCCACCGTGGTATTAGAAGGCCAAGTAGTCCCTGCAGTGGGACGGGCCTCCTTCAGTGACGGAGGGTTACTTGGCCTAATAATACCACGCTGGCCAGACGGATTGGTATAGGATTTAATTTCAAGTTTTTCTTCTTTTTATTTCGTAAAGATAATATTCACCGATAGTCCCTTAGTCGGTTTTTACGACACCCATGGGATGAGATGGGGTGGTGACATATTGTATTCTTACTCCGTCACCACACGGAGATTTTATACACAAATTAAATACAATTACGTCTATTGGGTTATGATGATGATGAAATACATAATTACATGTTATGTATTATGTCTTAATCGAACCCACGACCTCGATTCAACAACTTTACCATGCCACATAGTATTTATAACAGGAAAATAAGATATTGGTAAATCATTAATTTGTCTATAAATATTATAATCTTGATTAATAAATAAATTACAATGTTTATTAATATTTTCCTTATCTTTGTCTTTATTATAAGACTAGCTGACCCGTGCCCACTTCATTGGGCGGCGAAAAAAATGCGTCCTTTTTTTAAACATATTTGATTACTGCTCCACTCCTATTAGTCATAGCGTGATACTATATAGCCTATGACACTCCCCGATAAATGGACTATTCAACACGGAAAGAATTTTTAAAATCGGTTGAGTAGATCTAGAGATTATCCCCTGCAACGTCACAAACACACAATCAAACAAACACACAAACTTTACCTCTTTACAATATTAGTATAGATCATAATTATTATGTATCTATATTTATGTTAATACATTATACCTAAAATTATTTATCATATCATCATCATCATAGCCAATTGACGTCCATTGCTGGACATAGGCCTTCTCTAAATAGATCCACCTTGTGTGGTCTTATGCCTCTTAAGTTAAATTTGTGTTACTGTAATTGCTAGATATAAATTATCAATAAAAGCACTTTTAATACAATTCTGAACGCAGGATTCGAAGGTGTGTCTTCTGGGTAAAAAGCTTTAAAAGTCTTTGAGCGATAGGCTACCCGAGTTTATGTCATCATTATCATATTACCCAACAGGCGTCCACCGCTGGACATAGACCTCCTCCAAATGTAGTCACTTTACATGGTCTTGTGCTTCCCTCATCTAGGTTTTCCACCACCATGACCGGGTTGTCTTTCTAGCGTTTTAAGGCCAGGCCTGGTCATGTCTCTAGGTCAATTCTGCATGCTATGTGTCTCACCCACCGCTTTAATTAATCTGTTAGGTTCTCCTACGAATCGGTTTATTCCCACGAGCGCGAGTCGCAGAATGTCGAGTCCCCACTACGTCTACTTTGAAAAATTTTAGTTTTTTATGTCGATTTTATAAATTTAAAGAACAATTCTCAAAAATGTATGGACACCGTCCCCACTTTGTAGCACTTTAAGATATATATGTTAATCGAAAGGTATTAGTCAGCTTTCCATTTTATTGTATGACAGCAAAGCTCGAATGTGTATCCGAAAAAAGTTATATCGACATAAAGAAACCGAAATCAGTTACAATGATAATTATATTATTGTTCATGATGTTTCTTTTATTTTAATTAATACTGTGGGATGAACTTATTCTGAGTTTTAAAATGACTCCCGCTTTTTGTAAAGTGGCCATGGACGGTTTTTAGAAGTTTACAAATAAAAATACCTTCATAATCGCAACTTTGTATTATAACATTAATCAGTATTTCAGTGTCTATTACAATATTGTCCCAGGCACTGGCTGGCCCACTGAAATTGTCTAAATTCCTTCCAATACCAAAGTACCACACGATACTGACGACATGCTCGCAGGCACCAACTGTTCTCATAGCAGTTAAGCATGAACAATAATATGCCTGAATGGCGTTTAAATATCCTGTGCGTTATTTAAAACCAAATACCTGTAATAGGTCGCATTTGACCTATGTTTAGATAAAATTCGACCCCTCAAAAGAGTGCAATCTGCCGTGTTTATACCGTATTAGTTCATAATTGGGCTTAGAGTTGCACCAACTTCTATGTTGCAGACGCCGCCACGTAAATGTTCGCTAACATAGGAAGGTGCTAGTTTTAAGTGTGATATGTCCCCAAACTAAACTAAATAGTATCCTCGTTTGATTTATTTATTTATTTTAAGGTACATCAACAATATACATATTAAAATCTGTTAACAATGAATCTTAGAAATAATAAACTTATATGAATATCAATTACAGACATACACAACATTATTATAATTATAACACAGAATTATCATATTATTATATTGGAATAGAATTTGTAATTTTAACAAAATAAATCAGTATAAAATAAGAATCAAAAATAAAATAACAGAAAGGAATTAAATTACATTTAAGAAAAATAAAAATACAATTGATATAATTAAGAAAACAATTTACAAAAACAATTTATTAGCATGAAATTATCTGCGCCAACTTACGCTTAAATACCTTGATAGAGTCATGGAAAATATCAAGCTCAAGATCATGCGAGCGCCCACACAATGTATTGTACTCTAAACAAATACGAACCAGTGGCGAGTGCCTGCCGACATTGGTCCTGCAAAATGGAACGTAAAGAATTTTTGTTACTGGATGACGTGGAATTTTATAAGGCACAGACAAATTAATGTTGCTTAGTAATTGACTGCAGTCTACCCCACCGTTAAGGATTTTATGGAGGAAAGCGAGATCCTGAATTTGACGTCTATGGCTGAGGCTATTCATTTTTAAAAATTCAAGTCTATCTGAGTATGGAGCCCTATGCGAAATGCCAGACGATATGTACGCCAAATGTCTAGTAAATGCTCTTTGGATACCCTCAATTCTTTGCGATTGTACAGCATACGACGGACACCAAACTACACATGCGTATTCGAGATGGCTTCTCACCAAAGCATTGTAGAGAAGCATCTTTGTTTGTTTTAAACGAAAGCTGTTTGTGTTTCTTTTAATAAAACCGAGCATTTTAGCTGCTTTTTTCACGATATTGTTTACGTGTGGTATAAAAGTTAGTTTGCTGTCAATAGTAACACCGAGATCTCTTATTTCAGGGACTTCTTGTAATTCTGTCCTCTCCATGTAATACTTCGAAGGGAACGGAAGTTTTTTTCTTGTGTACTTTATGTGGTAACATTTTGCCGCGTTTAGTGTCATTTCATTATCTCGGCACCAGTCTTGGATGCGATTAAGATCATTCTGTATTAAATCTACGTCCGATTGAGATGCAACCGTTCGATAAATTTTGAGGTCGTCAGCAAATAAACAAAATTTTGAGTGTGTTATTTCATGAGATATATCATTAACAAAAATGGAGAATAATATAGGTCCAAGATGAGATCCTTGCGGTACACCTGATGTAGCATAGTACATTTGTGAATTATATCCCTTTACCGACACCGTTAGTGGTCTATTTGAAAGATAAGAACGGAACCAGTTCAAAATGTTACCATGTATTCCGTGAGCTTCAAGTTTTTTTAATAGCAGGCTGTGATTGACTCTATCGAAGGCATTAGAAAAGTCTGTGTAGATTGCATCGACTTGTCTGCCCTTATCAATGTCACCGGATATGTCAGAAATAAATGAAACCAAATTTGTGTCAACAGAACGACCGACCTTGAAGCCATGCTGAGCATTTGTAATAGTGTTATTCACATGATGTGTAACAACTGAGCATATAAGAGACTCACACAGTTTAGAAAAACAGGACAGAATTGAGATTGGACGATAATTTTTAATATTGTTTTGTTCACCCTTCTTAAATATGGGTATAATACGAGCTTTCTTCCATTCGTCAGGAAAATCACCATCTCGAATAGAATGATTAATGATTAAATATAGAGGGAAGGCAAGCCTTTGACGCGTCCAATTGTTTAATTTTCAAGAGAATTTCATTTTCTGTAATGTGCAAATTGCCTATGGTATGATGTTGAGGTGCGTTTGTAACAGAGCGTAATATATTATGGTTAGAATTTATGTTACTATATACAGATGAAAAATGATTCGCGAAAAGATTGGCTATACCGGACCCTGTATCCTCGCTCAAGTTATCTAAGTGCATTGTACTAGGTAGGGAAAGGTCATTTTTACGTTTGTCATTTATGAAACTCCACAATACTTTGGGATTCTTTGCTATATTTGCTTCTATTCTAGAAAGGTAATTGTTGTACGATAACTTTATCTGTTTGTGACTGCGGTCTCTGAGTAAATCGTATTCAAGTTTGTCTCGCGGATTTTTGTATTTTTTATATTTAAGTCTAGCTTTATTTTTTTCCGATAGAAGGCGAATTGGTCCAGAGTCAAACCAAGGCGGGTACTTAGAAGACCTTGCTCTTCGTTTGGGTACATGTTTATCTATAACACTTCTTAGTAAGTCATAGAATTTAAAAACCATATCATTTACAGTAGACGAATGTGCAAATACTTCACACCAATCGATGCTACACAATTCCAGCAAAATGTTGTCGTAGTCAGCCTTATAAAAATTATAATCAGTTCTCTGGTTTGGTTCAAGAACATCCCTGTCCACATTAGTGACCAAAGTAACTAGCAGAGGAGGATGCCTGGAGTCCACTTTGGTGATCAAACTTATAGGCTCAGTCGCAGTGGTATCTGGTAGGTTGGTTAGAATTATGTCTAGAAAGTTGTTATCTATATTAGGCACATTATTAACTTGCTTCAAGCTATTCATTGATATAAAGTCAACGAGAGAATAACCCAAAGAACAATCATAATTTGATGGCATTAAACAATGACTAGAGGAGTCTGTAGACCACTTAATAAAATTAAGGTTGAAATCGCCTAGTATTATAACATCGCCAACATGGTTAAGAATATCAGATGTGTGTTTAAGAAACTTATTAAGTGATTCCAATCTGACAGGTGGCGGTAAGTAAACAGCACATAAAGCAAATTTTTTGACAGTGCTGTTTTGTTTGATTTTAAGTGTGACCCAAAGGTCTTCGCTGTCGCTTTCCCATGATGTAACGCGAGCTGATGGAATATCACGTGATACAGCGATAAGTACTCCACCACCGTCCTTTTTAGAACCCTTTGACAGACATCGATCTCTACGGTATATCGTATAGCGGGAGTCAGCAATTTCACCATTAAATACACTGTCGTTAAGCCAAGTTTCTGTTAAAGCAATAACTGAATAATTATTTAAACATTCAATATTTTTGTAAATGTCGTTAGTTTTAGTCCGAATACCACGGACATTCTGATAAAATATATCAAGCATTATAAGATATTTTATTTACTACAGCATTACCAAATATTATACACACAGACAATAAAAGAATTAAAATAAAAACAACTTAACAATTATACTATTAAACTTAAACTATCCATATTACGAATCAAGATCGCTTGGCTTGTCTCGTCCCTACGTACAAATACTCTACCGTTTCTAACCCAAACAAATTTATAGGACAACTCTTTACCCTTTTTACGTGCAGCTGCGTGTAAAGATTTGTTAGCTGGTGTCAGGTGCTCTCCAACGAACACCGGTACTTTAAGTCCTCCCAATCCTAAATGCTGCGAGCTCAGCTTGTCTTTCACGTTCTTTCTATTATACACACATCAAAAAAGTCTAAGCAACATGCATGATATTACAAATTTACCATTTATATTAATTTATTTTACCATTTATTTTAATTATAACGTTGTATTTTATTTTTAAAATAATATTTTTAGGGTTCTATGATGTAAAAATAACAGCTGTTTTCTTTATAAGTTCTTTTAATAACAGAAATTAACAATATTAGAATATACAGGTACATAAGAAACTAAACTTTTTTTTTACAAATTGAAATTTCTTAAGAAAATGAATTTATTGTGAAAGAATAGGACAATTTAATACAAAGTATGGCCTCCTCTGCTATTCAGAACTTGTCGGCAACGATTATTCATTGAATTAATGAGACTGTTTATGTCATCTTGCGGTATTCGCTCCCAATGGAATTGTAGCAAATCCTTCAGCTGTTGGGTTGTTGTCACTCCGTCCAAGTCCTTCAAAACACGTCTCTGGAGCATGTCCCATGCGTGCTCGATGGGGTTGAGGTCTGGCGATTGTGCAGGCCAGGGCAATACCTGGATGTTCTCCGTTGCCAAGTATTCACTGGTTCGCCGAGCTGTATGTGAACGCGCATTGTCATGCATTAACGTAAAATCGGAGCCAAAGGTTTGTGCAAATGGATGGACATAAGGTCTGAGAATATCCTCAACGTAATTTTCAGCGTTCATGTTTCCATTTACAAAAACGAGCTCAGTTCGCCTGTTCTTCATAATACCCGCCCATACCATAACTGTTGAGCCGCTGTATGGATGAACTTCCTGAACGCACCTGAGTCTTTCAGTATTTCCGGGTCGACGGTACACTCGCACCCTTCTTGTATCAGGCCTAAACCCGAATCGCGACTCATCGGAAAACATAATTTTATCCCATTGTTCCTGGGTCCATGTTATGCGTTCTCTACACCATTCATTTCGACGAGCGCGATTCCCGTGACGTATCGGTGGGCACCTGATAGGGCGTCGAGCTCGTAGGCCGTACTCATGCAGTCGATTTCGCACAGTTTGGGGACTTACATCAACACCACTTGAATTTTGTAGCCTCAAACTTATCTCTCGAGCGGTTAACATCGGCTGGCGTCTTGCAGTCAGTTGTATGTACCGGTCTTGCCGAGTGGTTGTACTCCTTTTACGGCCTGGATGCTGTTCAGCGGGTTCCCCTGTATTATTGTAGCGCTGCCAAAGACGACAAATAACACTTCTATGAATACCAAAATGTCGAGATACCTGAGATTGATTACTTCCCGCTTGCAACATCCCTACAGCTCTTTGCATTTCATCTGCCGTCAAATGACGTCGCTCCATGACGTAAAGAATATCTAACAATTCAATTTTGTCGCCAACTGTATTTAAATGGTTGGTAAAATTATAAAATCAAGACTAAAACGTAGCAATTAACATGCACTCAAATTCAAACAAATTCGCAGTCATTTGAATTTTATGAAAAAAAACAAAACATAATCGAAATTTTTTTTTTACAACCAGCCAGTATGTCATCAATAACAAAAAAGTTTACTTACCTATACACTTTGAGTGAGTAAATACTTAGAAATTAATTAATATAAATGGTAAATTTGTAATATCATGCATGTTGCTTAGACTTTTTTGATGTGTGTATTTTGAGACAGCTGCAAGCAAAGTGTCGCGTTTTCGTGCACTGCGAAGTTTCACAACAATAGAACGAGGTTTATCGCTTTGATTGTTTAGTTTAGAGACTCGGGTAGCGTGCAATATGTCATCGTCATTGATGGAGCCATCCACTGTCTTCACCAATTGAAGTACTGTAGTATTCAGGTTTTCATTCCTAAACTCGGGGACGCCAACTATTTCTATATTGCTTTCACGCATAGTCTGTTCCACAGACCCTAATCTGCCTGACAAATCCTTAACGGTAGTTTTCAATTCGCAATTTTCTTTTATCAACTCAGTTATGGTGGTGGATTTCTCCTCTATTTTGTTTTTGAGATCTTCAAACAAGTTGTTAAAAAAGGTCAATGACTCTTGAAACCCCGAGATTTGCTCGTAAATGGGCCTTAAATGGTTTGCGATGATGCTGTCAACACTGGATTTTATGATTGCCGACATTTCCTGCTTAAGTATGGATCTTAATTTCCTTTCAGTAAGGTAGCTGTCAGTATCCTCCGTCAGTTCTGAAGAACCGCGAATCGGTTTCATGCGTTGTGTGATATTGCTTGGTTCGGGTGACAACTGTGACGACGTCGTAGGTGGATTCGAAAAACATCGAATTGGCGTATCGGTATTGTCTGTTTTCGGCTGCTTGCATCGGCATTCAGGGCATCGCCATGAATTTTTCTGATCTAAATTCATTACGTTAAACTTTTTGAGTGCAATATTAGCACACTCCAAGTCATACTTCCGATTACATCCATGGCATATTAGGCATTCTTTAGCTTTAAAAGCTTTGTTACAGCCAGGGCAAGCAGTATTTGAGGGTGGCATTGTAATTAAATATATACGCAACAATAAATAATCTTCAATCTCTATCAATAAAAATAAGATGTCGAGAAAAAACGCTCGTCTACAGAGCCCGACGACTGCCGCTGTATTTATAATTTTGCACAGCTTGGGTAAATATTCATAAACTGGCAACACTGTGCATAATATCGTGCAAAATATTGTGCAAAATATCTGTTTCCGGTTAGTTGACACAACAGTTGAATGTGACAGATAGTTGTGCAATTTTGATCTTCCGGTGAATTATAATTTGAATTAACGGTACAAAATTATCACTTATCTTGGGCTGATTTTGGCTAATGTAGTGGAAGATAACGGTGACGAACGATAATCCTGGACATCCAATGGTAGCACTACACTATGCAAACACACTGGTACTGATATTTTAAGATTTACATTTATAAACAAACTTTAAACAAGACTGCATTGCACACACTTTGACTTTTTTTTTTTTTTTTTTTTGTTTTTTTTTATAATTCAGGAAACGGTATATTTATAGACTCATCAGTTAATGTTCTGAACGTAGCCCGCTGCCTGTAACGTAGTTACCCAAGTCATTGTTGATGTGAATTCTGGGATAAATTCGTTCAACAAAGTCTGTGGTAAAGACACTGTCATTAAAAGGCTCCCTAAATGTATTGAGAATCGCACCAGCAATTCGGTAGTCTGTGAAGAGATTACATCATTCCTGAACATTTTAAAATCACGTTTTAAATCTCCCGTTTATGGCCTCAATGAACCAACGGACAAATTGTTACTAGATGGGATATATTTGGTTCTTCATTCGTGAATCTGCGCCCAACGCCCTCAGCGAGTTGTTCTAGAAATGGAAGATAAAAGTCAACCCCGAAAAGAGCCAAGCGTTGATGTTTCACAAGAAAAGGAGCCACAAAACTCTCTTGGCAGAGACACCAAAAGTCAAAAAGTTCGGCTCCCCGATCCCTTGGGCGAGGGAAGCCAAATACCTTGGAGTCATACTCGACGATAAAATCTCACTCGGTCCCAACCTAAACATGGTTCGCAAGCGGGGCTCGTTTGTGATGGGACGGCTGCACTTACTTCTTCCAAGTCAGGATATGGGACTTGTATTAGGCCAATCATGACGTACGCGTGCGTAGTTTTTGCACACCTTAGGCCACATAGCAGGATCCATAGGTTACAAACAATTCAGAATAGGTTCATGCGCAAAGCGTAACGAGGATCTCCACATCGACTTCGAGTTGCCGACCATCCAGCAACACATGAAACTCTGTTCCCGTGATCCCGTCGCTACTTTGAAACGGCTGCCACTTACCCCAACCAACTAGTGGTTGAGGCATTCGGGTACATCCCCTCTAGAAGAGCCGGGTGATAGGATCGCGATCGCTCAACGTAGAGCTCATACGGCTCGCGAAGCCACAACAACAAGTCCGCGGTTCCGTCCTCTCCTCGCCACCGAGGCAGGAATACGCGCCGCGTTCGCTCCTAGAGGGCGTGCCTTCCGCACATCATGTTAGTCGGTGACGGCCCAGGCCGAGGTTCGTGCTCCACGGGGGATGCCCCTGAGGCATGACACTTAGATGTCTTAGGTTGAGGGCCATCCGCCCCACACCCAACGTAAAGTAGTTAATGTCCCAAGAGACAAACTACTTACTCTTGCCCACAAAATAGACAAAATCGTATCATTGGCGCGTAATCTATATCTATACTTATAATAAAACTGTAGAGAGATCAATTCTGTACATTGAATATATGTTAAAAATTAATATTGGAGGATGAATGGTGATCGATACTAATGCCAAAAATGCAATCAATAAATTTTTTGTCTGTCTGTCTGTCTGTCTGTCTGTCTGTCTGTCTGTCTGTCTGTATGTGCACGCATGGGTCAAAAACTACTGAAGGCATTTTAACCAAACTTAGTACAATTGTAGTCCATACTCCCGGGCAGGTTATAGGCTGTATAACATAACGCTAAGACACATAGGAGCTGAGCAATGACGAAAAATTTGAAGCAAGTCGGTTGAAAAAAAGCGCGTTCGAGCTCTTATCATCGCATACGTTGATCATACGCCAAAAAGATGTATTACAAAAATAATGGTCTTCAAACGATGAACAAAAAAGTCCTGAATAGTATATATCTATCTTTTATATATTAGCCACAATAACCTGTTTAATCGTTAGGGTTTTCTTCAAAGTGTATTAAATAGGTACATAAATATATTGTAATTTGCATAGACATATCTTTTTCAAACTCCCATATTTCAAAAGTACACTTTAATACCTTATTCATAAAAAAAAAATTATAGAAATCGGTTTATAAACACACAAGATTTAGATGAAAGAAAATTTCCAAATGTCGCCGCGCCAGTATGAGTACGGCTGTACGGTTGATTTTTGTTTAACGTCTGAAACGGCCAACCGGTGCATCTATATAATTTCATTCACATTGACTCTTAATGCGAACGGACGTGGATCTTATTGACTCTTCTCGGAATAAGCGCGCTTTAGATATTAAAATACATAGATACGTAGTTTTTAGGTATTAAGTTTAAAGTAGGTATCTATCTATACTATAATAAAACAATCGGAATCGGATAAGTAATACTCGAGATATCGCTAGATCTCTTTATTAGAACAGTCCAATACAAATCAGGGGTCATGAAAAATGGATTTGGTTCAATGTTGAATGAATTTAAATTTCGTTTCTTTTGTTCACGAGATGGCGTTACCAGTAGTAATCATAAAATAAATGAGTTTTTAAATAATATATAACTATTTTATTATTAAGTGCTATTAATAAGTTATTCCTTTTAAATGTTAATAAAATTAACCATGAATCGTATGTGTAATATCAATTATAAGTCTTCACACTAGCCTTTAAAAATATCAATTTAACGGACACAAAGAACATCCAGACTAAGGACAATAGTTTGTGTATCACAATTGTCCTCCATGGGAATCGAACCCGCGACCTCATGCACGCCAGCCATGTAATGCGACCGCCGCGCCACCGAGGCAGGTAATTCTGCCGCACCATAACGTGGCGTGCAAATGTATTCATTCATAATTAATTAGCGATTATCCGTGTGGTGACGGAGCAAGAATACAATATGTCACCTCCCCATCTCATCCCATGGGGCCACCCGTAAAACCGACTAAGGGACTATCGGTGAATATTATCTTTACGAAATAAAAATGAAGGAAAACTTGAAATTAAACCCTATACCAATCCGACTGGCCAACGTGGTATTAGTAGGCCAAGTATCCCTCCGTCACGGGAGGAGGCGCGTCCTTGCAGTGGGACATTAATGGGCTGTTATGATGAAAAAAGCGATGTCATTTATTTTAACTTACAAATTTGACAACAGATGGCATTGTGCCTGTGACGTCATTTTCAGTATCGCGGTATTAAGATTTTACTTGAAAGAATGACGTTCGCTCATGTCTTTCAGTATAAGTTTAGACACAGTCTTCATATATCTGTCTTTGTAAAGATCTGTTTTTGAAAAGGTTTTGGTTCGTTCGTTAATTTTACAATTCGTGTGTAGGTATATCTGTTTGTTATAAGGTTTAAAAAACGATTTTTCAGTATTAAATCGAATTGCGAAGTAAGTAACATCCGCCACGCGAACGAAGTCGCGGGCACAGCAGCTAGTAATAAATAAATAAATAATCTTTTATATTTTTCTTATATTCTACACTGTTAACTATGTATTTTATTGGCTATCATTTCGAAAAAGTACAATAAACAGCAACATAGTTGTAACTCATTTCGGTTTCTTTAAAGTGATATAACTTTTTTCGGATACACAATTTTGACATTTGCTGTCATACAATAAAATGATCAAAATACTAAGGCCTTTCAATTAACATAGGTTTTAAAGTGCTACAAACTGGGGACGTTTTGAGCATTGTTCTTTGTACAATCACTCCCATCAATGCTTCGATTATTTTATTTTATAAAAATGAAAATGATTTTGATTCAGACTAAGAGTTGAATCATAATTAAACCAGGAGGGGGGTCACCTTAGCGCGTTATCTTAGTAGGTACGAAAGAAAAAAAAGAAAAAGATAATAGAGAGATAATCATGAGATAGTAGTTTTTACGATAAAAACATAGGAATTTAAAAAAATTAAATATAATAAATAAGGATAATATAATTTGACTCACTTGTTTCATTCACTGTACTTTTCTTTAACGTTCGACATAGTGGCACTAGATGAAAGAGATTTTCAACCACTCGACTAGGTGGGAATTAAAGCGAGAATTTTCAAAGTAGACGTAGTGGGGACTCGACATTCTGCGACTTGCGCTCGTGGGAATAAACCACGAATCTCCGCTTTCCTGATTCTAACCAAATTAACAATTATATTATCGTTATTTTCAGGTGATCTATGTACAATAGAATTCGACACAGGTGTTTGTACTAATCTTAGGAGATGCAGGACTGCTATCGAGGGATTAAAACGAAAAATACGCCCCCAGGTATGTGTCTACTTCATAGACCTAAAAACTTTTTTGTACCTTTAAGTAGGGTATTATTGGGCATTCTGTACCACTTTCGTCCAGTCGCTCCGCGAAACAAGTTTCGCTCTCGCTCAGGACTCGTGGTCCAGAACGCCCAATAATATCCGATCGATTAACGGTAACATTTTAGTTAGTTCACAAAACGGTAAACGCTCATTGATTGTAAAACAGTCACACTACGCACGCCTGCGATGTTTTCCCTATTTCTTGTGTTCGTCATAGCATGGATATTATTATCTAACGTTAATAACGATACCAACATTGTTTGCGAACCGACAAATGTAGCAAAACAAAAAAAACAACTATAGATGTTAGAACTCACCTGTGACTAGTTGTGTGGGTTGACGTGTCTCTCGGTGAAACAAGTTCTAAATTAGTCCAGATTGCCTAATATAAAAAAATTAACCATAAGTACTTACCTGTTAGCTATACCACACTTGTAACCTTTACCAGACCTATTTGTTATCTATACTGTATTTATTCAGTGTACCGTACTTGATATTAGGTTTATAACAAGCACGGTACACTCATTGTGTTTATAATTAGTAAAACAACGATTGGGTACATCTTAAATAAATAATTTATTTATCACTAAACATTTTCGGTTCCTCAGTAAATAATGTGTCGATCGAGCGTATAAATTCTTGCAGCTTGCGCCACTGAGGAGAATCACTATTCACTTGAGCTTTCAAGCGGAGAAGGGCTTTTTTCCACAGTTCTAGCGAGTCTGTCCCATGGACATCGTTCGTCTTGTAAATTTTGAAGTCAATGTAGTACTCTCCTTCAGTAGTAGCGTATCGCCGCTCGTTACCGTTGGCGACCTTGTTTATTAAATATGATGCTAACTTAGAATCTTCTTTAAATTCTGAAGGAGTTTTGCATTTCCTTATACCGAAAATGTCAACGGGTTCGGTTTTCTTACTGAAACAATAAGTAGTTTTTAGTAAACAGTTAGGTAAATAAAATTCTGTTTGTTGTTAGTATAACCGAGTGGTTGTTTGTTAGTATGATAGAGTCCTGAAAATTAATATTAACATACACAGCAACCTACTTTTATAAAAATAATATTAGAGTCTATATTTTCGTGAATACTTTTATTTACCGATCTAAATTCAGACTATCTCTAGAAAGGAAAAATACTAAGTAAATACACTGTTGGGGATCGAACCCAGCAACTTTAATTCACCAGCTGTGTTTATCTAGTGTAGTACAGTACGTTATACACATAGTTGTTTCACACTCACAACTTACTTAAAACCTTTTTATCAAAGAATTAGAATATATTGCATTACTAATTTATAAATATAATAATTTATATTATTGCAAACGATTGTGTACAGAACGTTAAATAAAATATATTAACATCCAATATAACCTGATCACACATTGTATAGTCTTTCCATACAATAAGAGGTCAGAATAAAATGGTATTAATAATTAGATTTGACGTTGATTGTACATATTTAATAAAAGTTTAATTACGTACCTTTTACGAATCGAATTAGTCGATGGAGTTTTACGTTTCCTTTTTCCATTGCTGTCTGCAAAATGTTTCGATTTAGCTCTGCCTTCGTCTGCGACCTCCTGATAGCTGTACTCGCTCTCTGATCCGGACCTGAAATAGCACAACATAATTATTAGTAGGGTACTCTATCATTATTTTTACACCCTACCCAAAGTTATTCTAAAACGTTAGGTACTTAAATGTAATTTTACTTGAGTAAATGTATAGACAGACAATAACATCATGCTCAAGCCAAGATTACAAGTTGAGTAAAGTTAAAATCATAAAATCAAAGTTGAACTTAACGCTTTCTTTCTTCTTATGTAATTACTAAAGATACATAATGAAACATTTAGCTAGTAATTAAGAAGAAAATCAATTGAATACGGTACATAGATTAGATAGTATACTTATGTACTTACATTATAAATGTTATGGTGCTGATGATGATAGGTACAGCAGGCAGGTGTCGTCAGGCAGTTTGAAGCGCAGCGGTTCTTTGTATACTTCTTGATGATTACTTCCACACTTGCAGACTTAGTTTCGTTTAATGTACGGTAGTGAAATAATGTTTAGCTTATAAATCAAGAAACATGTAAAACAATGTTAATTTAAAAAAATATTAAACAGACATGTTATTGGTGTATCAATTGACTTTTTTTCTTGTACGGATTATACTTGGTCAAAAATGATGTCTAAGGAATTTTGAATAAAATCGAACAAAATTGCTGACTATAAAATAAAAATATAGTGCAAGTAGCCTGACTACGTCATATCAAGTTCTATGGTTCCGTATAATTATGTATTTATTTTAAATCAAAATAAATGCTATGCGGTAAGTACCTATTTAAATTTTAATTGGAATTGTTAATTTTTATAATATTATGACTTATTTTTATGTGATAAACACAAGTAATTTGTATTTTACCGTAAGATTGTAAGAACCGTTAGTCGATAAATTGTAAACTCGCACTGAGATGTACAATTTATTGCTTTTATTTCATATTATATTATAAGTTTATAGTTTCACAGATTAGTGTAACTAACAGTTGAAGACTGTCAGTTTCTGACTGAAATAAATGGAATGGATTAAGTCATCTCAGTACGCGTTTACAAATAATCGACAGTGTATAAACTGATTAGTTAATTAATAAACTGGCTGTTCTTACAATCTTACGTTGACATATACAATATCTATATATGGTACGAAATTAACTATAATAAAGGGAGCTAAACAATAATAATAATGCTATTTGTAAATTTATAATCATTGATATTTTTGTTAATAGAATATTATCGTAAATCCATAATAATTATTTATACCGATTTAGATCTACTGTACCCTAATAAAAAGTAGGTTGAGCGCACGTATTTAGTTACATATTAGCAAATTTCAAGCGTTTCCAATAACTGGTAATAATTATTTGTGTTAATATTAAATTGCTGAATTAAATACCTACCTAGCTATCTAATAAATCGAATAAATATTTTTATAATACAAAATTCTAAGATTACTTATATTAATTAATTTTAACGAATTACTTGCATTCAGCAGACGTGTATTTAAATACAGCAGAAATTTAAGTACTTAATATGTGAATACAAAATACTCCACGACTTAAAAAGGTAATAACTATTATGTTTATTAAGTTAAATAGATAAGGAAGCTGTTTGATAGAAGTATGTATACTTACATATATTATATACTTCTTTCTTTTTATATATTTCTTTTTTTACAGAATATTAAATTAGAAAAAATAATCGAGAAGTGATATCGATGAATCAAAATCAACTAAATACACATTTTGAATTAGACATAGAAGTGTACGAGCTGAAATCATTGTACCCACTTGCACATTGGCAGGTAATCTAACAGGAAAATATTTATTTTATGTTACAGATTTATTGTACCTATGTTTTGCTCTTTTTGAACTTTAAATAAGTAATAATATCTACCTCTTGTTATAATAATATATACCTATTTATATTAAATGCAGTTTTTTTTTTTTCAGGATGAAAAACTAATTTGCTATATAAATGATCGAAAGAGAACAGTTGATTCCTGTATCAACATAAACTAAAATTAAAGATACATAGATAGTTAGAGACTGAAGTGTTCCAGCTGAAATCATTGTACTTCTTAGGTACACAATGAAACAAGGTAAAAGAAATATATATTGTATGTTTCTTTCGTTTTTAACTTTTCTTAAGTAATTATACCTCTTAAATAGTTTTTTTGTTTTGAAATACATTATGACTATGACTTAAATATAACTATTTCATAATACTGTCCACAGGCTAAAAGTTCAAAGGTGTTCAATTATGTCACCTAGGTACCTATTATATATATATATTTTTTTTTTTTTTCAGAGTGAAAACTAATTAGCTAGCTAAATGGTCAAAATAGAACTGAATCGCTCAATCCTGTATCAATATTAAGCTGAAATTCAAGATACTTACAAAATAATAGTTTAAGTAAGATAATTATTTTTTAAAGTAGGTATTTACGATAAGAGTCATTTCATATCATCATCATATATCTTATAAATTATACATTATTAACATCATATTTTATAAACTAAACTTAATATTGTATAAAAAATATTGTTAAAAATATTGAAGTAGGTACTTAACTTTAACTACTCTCTAATAATGCCTCATTGCACAGTTTGTAAAATATTTGTAGATAATCGACGATGGTCTGGTCACTTACGAAGTAATAATCATAAAAACAATAGCACGACCCCATTGTATGATAACGTTGAAATCATTAATTCTTCCTTTAAATCTCGTATTATAACTTACAGAATTCTTGCCACCGAAAAACAGTTAAATATATTGCCTGAGATGTTTCTCCATAATAACCAAAAACAAATTAAGAACCTAATCGATCAATCGTTACAAAGACATACATCAATTAAAATTAATTTTGAACTTTTCTCTGTTTTTCTTATGTATAAAAACGAACACCAAGAAATTAAATCGTTCACCACAAAAAATTATGTTATTCATTTAAATTATGATTTCGAATCAATTTACAAAACTATACTTTTAAATTTATTAAAGAAAATTGAAGAGTTTCAGGAAAGAGATAGTGGATGGACATTTTTAAAAAATTCTCATTTAGAAATCAATATAAATAAATATCAGCCTCTCGGCGGATCCAAATTTATAGCTTTACCAAAATTTATAATAAATAAAAAAGCTGTGTTAAATATTAGAAATAATGATAGTTATTGCTTCTTGTGGTGTATTGTAGCTGCCTTGTATCCCACAATACAACATCCTGACAGAGTATCGTCGTATCCTCATTTTCGAGATGTTTTAAATATTAATAATTTATTATTTCCAATTACATTTTCGGACATCAATGTTTTTGAAAAAAATAACCCCTCTCTGAATATTTTCGTTTATGGATTGAAAAATGATAGAACAATTATTGGACCTTTGTATAAATCTAATAATAGTAAAAAATCAAAGAGTATACACCTTTTGTTTTTAGAAAATAATACACATTCCCATTACTGTCTAATTAAAGATTTGCCACGTTTGGTTAGAAATCAAATAACTAAACATCATGGTAAATTGTACTTCTGTGAAACATGCTTATTATTTTTTCCGAATTCAAGTAAATTTGAATCACATTTATGTGGAGGAGTTGTTACAGTTTTACCTGAAAAAGGTTCATTTTTAAAATTTAAAAATTATAATAGAAAACAAAATATTCCATTCGTCATATATGCTGATTTCGAAACTTTACTCAAACCGATTTCCGGCGACGAATTGAACACCGGTAATACGTCATACTCACAAGTACACGTGCCTGCTGCGTTTGCATATAATATAGTATCATCATTCACTGAACATTTTAAAGGTTACAGAAGTTATCGAGGCAAGGATTGTGTAACAAAATTTGTACATTTTCTTACTGAAGATGTTAAGAAAATATATCATAAATATTTGACTAAAAAAGAAACTATGATATTCACAGAAAACGATGCTGTTAGTTTCACTAGTGCTATTAAGTGCCACATTTGTGAACATTTATTGTGGGGAGATAAAGTAAGAGATCACTGTCACATTACTGGGCGATATCGGGGTGCAGCACATAGACACTGTAATTTACAACACAAGTTACCCAAATTCATTCCGATATTTTTCCATAACTTGTCAGGATATGATTCTCATTTATTTATTAAAAAATTAGGTGAAATTCCTGGTCAGATAAAAATAATACCAAAGACCAAGGAAAAATACATATCCTTTTCAAAGTTTATCCCTATTGATAATAACGAGTATATACAATTAAGATTTTTAGATTCGTTTAACTTTTTAGGAACAAGCCTTGACAAACTTGCTAAAACAATGCAAGTTAAAGATTTTATTAACCTTAAATTTCATTTTCCTGATAAAACACAATTAAATTTATTAACACGAAAAGGTGTATATCCTTACGATTATATGACAAATTGGCAATGTTATAAGGATAAATCTTTACCATCAAAGTGTCATTTTTATAATTCATTAACTAACGAAAATATTAGCGACGAAGACTACAATCATGCTAAAACTGTTTGGGATAAATTTAATATACATAACTTAGGAGAATATACGGATTTGTATTTAAAAACAGATGTACTTTTGTTGACAGATATTTTCCAAAATTTTAGGAAAACATGTAAACAACATTACAACCTCGATCCTGCATTTTACATAACAGCACCTAGTTTGTCCTTTGACGCAATGTTACTTAAAACAGGTGTTGAATTAGAACTTCTGTCGGACTTAGCAATCGTTAGAATGATTCAAGATGGTATTAGGGGAGGCTTATGCATGTGTTCCCGTCGGTATGCTAAGGCTAACCATAAATACATGTCTGACTATAATACATCTAAATCTTCTAGTTTCATAGTATACCTTGACTGTAATAATCTTTACGGTTATAGCATGTGCCAGTATCTACCATATTCAGGTTTTAGGTTTCTTAGTGAACGCGAATTGTATAATTTACACGTAGAAAATATTACAGATAATGCTGAGTGGGGATTTATATTAGAAGTTGATCTTTTATATCCTGAACATTTACACGATTACCATAACGATTTGCCTTTTTGTCCAGAGAAATGCATTCCCCCAGGCGGTAAATCTAATAAACTAATTGCTAATTTATATAATAAGTATAACTATGTCATACATTATGTACATTTAAAAAAATGTATAGAACATGGTTTAATACTACGTAAAATACATAGAGCTATAACTTTTAGACAGAGTCCTTACTTAAAGCAATATATAGAATTGAACACACAATTACGACAGAAGGCACAAAGTGCCTTCGAACAAGATTTTTTTAAGTTACTGAATAACAGTGTTTTTGGTAAAACATTAGAAAATACTGAAAAAAGAGTAAGCGTACATTTAGTTAATCAATGGAGCGATCAAAATAATCGTACCAAAAAGTCCATATCCGCTGAAAGGCTTGTATCCAATCCTTATTTCCATAGTGCTTCAATTCTATCTGAAAACTTAGTTGCAATACAAATGAGGCCAGACCAAATTATTTTAGATAAACCGATTTATATAGGATTCACTGTATTAGAACTTTCTAAGTCACACATGTATAATTTTCATTACAATATTGTAAAGCCTTATTACAAAGAGCGAGTACAGTTGTGTTATACAGACACGGACTCTTTTGTGTACGAAATATATACTAATGACTTTTACTATGATTTAAAGTATCAGTTTTTACAATATTTTGACACCAGCAACTATGAAGCTATGAACTATTTTAAGATACCGCTTATCAATAAAAAAGTTCCTGGTTTATTCAAAGATGAAATGGGAGGAGAATATATCTCCGATTTTGTTGGTTTAAGATCTAAATTGTACTCTTTAAAAACTCAAAAAAAAATCACTAAAAAAGCAAAGGGAATAAAGTCATGTGTAGTAAGAGATTTAAGTATTACAGATTATGAAAATATTTTATTTAATGGTGGAGTTATCCATAGAAAAAATCCAATGTTTAAATCAATAAAACACGAAATATTTACGCAGTCTATCAACAAAATTGTATTATCTAACAACGATGATAAACGAGCGATATCTTTGGATAAAATATCAACACAAGCTTGGGGTCATTCATATATGCTTAAAACTAAAGATGAGGTTTAGACTAAGCTTTCTTTGCTGTGAAAGTGTATAAGTAAATTACTACTTTATTTTAGTATTAAGGTATTAGATTTAAGTATCGATTGTATATGTAAATATATTAATAAATGAAAATATTAAAAATATATTTAAGTTCCATCTAAATATCTACCTACTTAGTAGGGTTAAGTACTGCTTTTGTTTATGTAAAAATAAAATGTTGACTACATTTACTTGTTTTATTTAATTTATAAATATAACCATTATAATCCATGCGAACAGAGTCGCAACCATAAATAGTTTTTTATGATTATTATATAAATATGCGTTTGCTATGACCTACTTTCAACCGTATGACAATACATACGCTTAGCAAGCGTTTTACGAACAACGTTTCGTAATGCCCTCCTTGATGGCTCGGTGGTAGCGTAAGCGACTAACGTGCTCGAAGCTGTGGGTTCGAATCCCATGCAGGACAATTATTTGTATGATCCACAAATTGTTGTCCTGAGTCTGGCTGTGATTTGTACCCAATAGTTTAAATATATATGTAAAAAGTCCCCGCGACATACGAGTAATACCTAGTGCAAGAGTTGTTGTCTTTAAAAAATAAAAACAATAAAATGTTTTTATTAGATGAATATTAGCGAAAAATATATAAAAATGAAATGTTATATTGTTATCAATTCATGATGATATATACATAAGACCATCAGTTTATATAAGTACATGCATAATATTATATAACTATGTAAATATTTTTCTGTCGCTCATTTCCACTATTTTGGTATTTGAAATCGAATTAACTATATACTTAACCAATTATTAATTCAAGCGAACAAAGTCACGAATAAAACCTTGTACAAATTATGTTCTTTTTCTATTATAAAGTTGGATTATAGTTGAATATAAAAACATAGAAGTATATAGAACAGGATGTAACACGAGACCAATATACCTACATTACATACAACCAACCTACATTATAAAATGCAATACAGACAATAATGATATACTAGCGATTGCTCCAGTCATCGCTTAGATATAAATGTTTTTTTTTTAATATTAAAAAAAAAACTGTATTAAGAATATAACAATATTCTTAATATATATTTTTTTATATGTAGTCATGTAGTAGACTTTTTCAACTGACAAACATACTGTGCAAATATTTCTTCTTGCAGACACAATATGCATTATTAGCATTTTAATATATAGATTGAATTAATTTGTATAAAATACTTTATTTTTTTCAATTACGAAATATTATTTAACTCGTGTACTTGTGCTACAGAATCATGTCAATGGTAAGTTTTTAATTAATAAAATAAAATAAACTTTGGTTACCTTTGGGTTCAATAAAACAGTAACTTATTTTAACAACGTGTTAATGATTTAATTATAATTTGTTTCAGATTTCCGACTCAACGATTATGTTCAGTCAGTATGCTCAGGATCCTAATGAAGACTATAACGAGATGCTTCGCAAGGAAACCGTATGCTGCAAACAAGTAACGAAAGATAAGACGTTGAAACAACGACGTAAGGAGAGATCGAAGAAACTGAAATCTTCAAAATCTTACGTAATGAGTCGACCACAACGACCTGGCATTAAATTGATAAAAGTTTCAGTGCTAGACCTATGTAATAACACTCCTGAAACCTATGATAGTGATAGTGATTGCGAGAACGTTATACTAAGCGCGCAATATATTGTTAAAGACGCTAATGATTCTGTTCTGGACGAAACTGAATCATTGGTGAAAAAAATCTCAAAATCTTTAATAGATAATGATTTTTACTGATTTTTTTTAATATTGTAGTTAGTTGATTAGGTTATGTTTAATGTAATAAATTGTATTCATTTTATGTCTCTAATGTGTATTAGATATTAATGTACGTATATTTGTAATAAAATAAAAGCATTATATATTTGTAAAAAGTATTTTTATTTCCTTAGAATAATAGATTACAATTTGAACTTTTACTATTTTCTAAATATTTTTTTATACATATTACATTTTTTAGTGCACAGTGCTTTAAATGATAATTACAATTAAAATTATTTTTTACACCACTGAATGTTTTGTGTAGCACAGATAAATTAGGACATTGTTTTTCGTCAAGTTCTAAGACATTACAATTCACACACAAGTCCTTAACCCAATTAATTTTCTCCAGACCTTTTACAATAATATCCTTACTTTCCAGGTATTGGACAATTACACGATGAAATTCTCTATAGTCTATGAAACCTTCGTTCCAATAAATTCCTCTGTTTCTTTCCAACCATTTAACTTGCTTTTTTTCGTCATTTGTTAAATATTTAAACAAGTAAGGTGGCTTGATTAAAAAAGTTTGTGTGTATTCAGAAGTGGCTAAAGCTAACTCCTTTACTATAAAATCGTTGTTAAGGTCTTTAAATCCTTGGACATCTAATATGATAGTATCTGGGCTCATGATATTTTCTTAACGGTGTTACTCAACGGCTTATACTCAATTATGCAGTCGTTTAGTATGAGACAGTAAGCAGATGTTTGATCTGGTATATCTGAATCAGTTTCAATTTCCACTCGTACATCTACGACAGAGCCTCCTTTTAGATTATCAGCTTGTCTAGAACAGTCGACAACAAATAACGGTGCTAAGTCTTTAAACTGTTTTTCACTTAATAAGGGTTCCGCGCGACGTCCGTAATATGACTGTTGAAATCTAGTGTATTGCTCGTATAATAAAGCAACTCTGTTATTAGCAAAGTTAACATTTAGATTTTCATAAGGGAAATATGTTGAATTTAGGTACACTCTAACATCACGAATATGACAATGATCGAACTGAGACATGTCAGCACCTGAATTATTTTTTCTTTGAGTCTGTAGTCCAATAATAACAAAGCGTGGTTTCTCTATTTGTGACGAAGTTTTAATAGACCAAGTATGTTTTGTGGTTTTAGGTAATGCGGGATATTCGTACAAGTCCCAATTTCTGAATATCATCTGGAGCGGTCGATCTTTTTCTAACATTTTTAACAAACTTATTTTTTCTCTATCTGATACCTTAACATGAGGCACGCGCCATATGATTTTATTTATAAGAACATCTTCTATAATTTCACCTGTATTAAGTTTTACAGCATTTAGGTTAGTGTTGCTTCTTAACAATATCAGTTCGTGTCTACTGTTTATTACAACTTTCTTAAAATCTTCTGCGAACCCGAGGATATTACAAAGAGGTATAGATGCTGAAAATCTACCACCATTCACATTTTTTATACCATCTATATTCCAGCCCCAGGCATAAGACATCTTTGATTCACTCTCATTCATTGAAATTAACGACTTCATTGTAGTTGTTATGCCAGCATTTTTAATTTTATCTATTTCTACTCCATTAAGCTCGTACCTTATGTCTTGAAACAGATAGAGTAGCGCATTATTCGTAAAATTGATGCTACTAGCAACGTCTTTCAAATCTTTTTTACTAACGATAACAGTTCCTTCCAAATACAAGGTGCTTGCTGATGGTAATATGTACAAATCTTGTTGGTTGATAGGTATACGAATTTCATCATTTCTATTGAAACTTGTTACATATGGCTTGTAAGAATGGAATTCTATTCCCTCAACAGTATTATCGTAAGTTGGTGTGGATAAAACATCTAATATATTCATTTTAGTAAACCGATTGCTTTAAGAAATATCTTATTTTCTTTAGTTAATTTTATTTTCTTTTTCTTCGAGATAGCTCTTGTTTGGGTGATAGCTTGAACTGAACTGATATGTTTATTTTCTTGAAGCACATATTTATTGTAATCAATCATTTTTTCTTCTTAGGTGTAAATACAGTTGAACTTCTTCACCTCGTAAATTTATTAAACGGTTATTTATATCTAATAACCTAATTCGTATGCTGTTTATATTTTTTTGGTTAATCGGAAAGTATATTACGTTCTTAGGAATTTCTATTATTCTGTATCCAGGTGGTACGTTCAGTGCAAATTCGTGTATAATGTGACTGGATTCTCCGTTTATGTACGAGCCGCTTACAATATCACATTCTATCCTGATCACGGTCGTAGGTAAAATGTTGACTGGAAACTCAGACACATGCCATTTATTTCCTTCCAAGATCTGTTTCTTAAACCCTAACAAACTGCAGAAAGTGTTTTCTTTATTAAAATTTATATTTTTTGTGCAGTATATACTAGTTTTTAGAGTGTTATTATTACACTCTAATTTGAACACAGCGTCCTTTATTTCTGATTTTAAATAATCACCGATGTCTTGTAATTCATAGGTGCCTTCCGGTACTTCAATAACTTCATTGGTGTCATAATATAACTTATTATTTCTTTTGTCAATGTTTGGAATAGAGTTAAATGTTGAGAAATGCAATAAGGCGCATTCATATTGTTCAGATAATTGTAGTGTGTTAGTATAGTACACAGATAAATCTGAAGAGTTCCCAGTTATCGACAAAGTGAGTGACATCTTGCAAATGGTTTAAATTAAACAAACGCATAAAATTTATATGTTTTTATTCCAATATTTCCACAAATATTCTAAACATAAATGTCCACAATTTACAGAATTAAAATTTTGATATCTTGTATAATTATAAAAAACATTATAATTTTTAAAATACTTCATCAATTCCCTGGGGGGTTTTAAATCACCAAAGCTGTCAAAATATTCACAGTAATTATTAACTTTAACATAAGCTACCCAATGTGTTCCTTCGTTTTTTGCATTATCCAAGTTCACTATACCACACTCAATCCGTTTTGGTGAACTTGGTAACTGATCCTTCATGTACACTCCTCGAAAGTGAGGAATGTCTCGTGCATGATTTTCAATATCCAAATTAGTTAAAGGTCGATTAGGTAGCTTCCACTTCAGTTTTTTGGAGATTTTATATATAATCCTTTGCCATTTTTATGTTGTTTTATGTATAAACCCTTGCCTATGGCTAATGTCTCCATAGATCTGTTATGTCGTTCTGTTTCTTGTAAATTCTTTTGAGCTGCTTTATATTCATTCACCGTTTTTGCTATACCGGCTACGCCACCAGCTAAAGAGCCTAAAGCTGATAAACCAGCAAAAATTGGAATTAAAGGTAGAATTCCTCCAGTTTTTGGTAACGGTATAACTCGTGGTATTCGCATATTTGGAGTGCATGGAAAAAGTTTCTTTGCAACTGAGTATGCGGTGTTTATTAATGTTTTACTGTTTTTGGGTTTCATTTTCTTAACCACAGATTTAATTTTTGATATAAAACTATTAAACGCCTTAACGCCAGCACCAGATTTTAATTTAGCTTTCATAACTTTGCTCACTAACCAGGAACTAAGTTTTTCTCCTTTTCTTGCATCTTTCGATTTAAGTCTTTTTTTAGCCATATCTAGTAGTTGTAAATCAGCTTTGTGTCGATTGGGTAAGTCTTTATGGTTATCATATGCAATATCGTGTTGCATACAAGCTTCGTCTAGCTTATTAACACCTCGATCACCTCTGAGTAATCTTTTTTTTAGTTTTGTGCCTGGTCCGCAATAGTTATAACCAGGCAGGTGAAGTTCAAACGGTAGATTATCAATAATAGTGTTAAGCAGTCCACCTCCTTGCATTGCTCAAAGTAAAGTAAATATAATATATGTAAGGAATATGGTTATATAATTGTTATTTCAATCTGTTATTGCGGTTTTATTAATCCAACTGTTATCATCATTGCTTAATCCCAACCATTTTACGAATAATTTATTTCCTTTTCTTTTTAAAACCTTTTCAATCAAGTACACACCAGGATGATGAGATTTTTGGAGTTCTTGTTCGTAAAACGTGCCTAATATTGGTTGTTTTCGCTGATCTTCTATGTAATATGTTGTTGGTTTCGTTTTATTGATCTTTTTTATGATAAACAGCTCAGTAGACCAATTAGGAGTATATCCTTTTTCAAATATATGTTTGTATTTACTAATTCGTACATTGTCACCGACTTTAAATTTAGGTTTAGACCGAATACATAAATGATTTTGTGATTTATTAATATTATTTTTTATTAATAACTCATTTGATTTTTTCACATCGGAAGGTTTGCATTGAATAGTACGATGATATGTATTGTTATATGTCTTCAATATATTTGTCAATATCGATCCTAACCAATTATAGCTTCCATTTAAACTAAAACATTTGTATAGTTTATTTTTGATAGTCTTTATTAATCTCTCGACTATTGAAGCTTTCTTGGTAGAAAAAGTAGAATAGTGGTTAATGTTAAACCTCTTCATAAGATTTTTAAAAGTTGTATTATAAAACTCTTTTCCAGAATCAGTTTGTAAGTTGATTGGTCTGCGATGGCTACTACGTAATATTTCATCGAAAGCATGTGTAACATCTATCATGTTTTTAGATTTCAATGGTTCAGCCCAAGCGTATTTAGAAAAGCAATCAATCACTAATAAAATATAATTATATCCTTTATTACTTTTTCTCAACGTCTGTATATCTATCAGATCAGCTTGCCATAAATCATCGATTCCTTTCAATATTACAGGTCGTCGCAGAAAGTTTTTTCGTGCTGCTTTGTGTATTTCATTAACAATTTGTTGCTTTATCATTATGATTAATTAACTTGTCTACAGTGGTTTTTGTATAAAATTTGTCTTCTAAATGAAGCAAAGTATTTGTAAACTTTGTATTTAAAATACTTTGAACGTGTAGCGACTTATTAATTTCTTGTATAATTTCTGTTTTAATTTTATCTACGTATTCCTTATTTACCACGTCATCAGCTTCTTCAGGCAGTCTAATACCTCTTAGTCGTGATGCTTTCAAATCAAAGTCACCGTTTTCAGATTTATACAAAGCGTTATTATTAATCTCGAATAACTCAGATAAACGCATTCGTTTATGAATATAATGACCGAATTTGTCTACATTCATGTTTAGAGTGTGTTGTACTGTAAGGTTAGAAATAAAATGAACATTATATACATACAACTTTTATTTAATAATAATTTTATTTTCACGTAATTCCTCAATAATAGACATAATTTCATTATCTAAGCCTGTATTGCCAGCATCTCGAGATGCTATTAACAACTTTAATCTATCAACTAATTCATTTGGATCATCCCAATAAATGTAATCCACATTTTGTCTCCACATTTTTTTCATTGACATTCCTTTACCTTTAGATTGCTTACCAGGAATTGTACTTTGTACTGAGAAAAGCGGTTTAATAACTTGTAAATATTTCATTCCCTTATTACTTTTTATTGGTTTATTTGGTTCGAAATCTCTACGATGTGCATTTGTATCAAGCAACATCGATTTATAATTTTGCATGTCACTCTCTGTAACTACGCTTAAATCTACATTCTTTTTTAATAACAATTGTTTCAAACCAGGTGTATTACGATATTTACAACCAGCTACTACAATAAATTCATCACCAACTGTTATATTAGCAGACCCTAACATAAATTTCCCTTGATCTACTCGAACGCCAAACGGGATGTCTCGTAGGGCTTCTGAAGATAACGACCAGGATGAAGTGTCGTGCTCTTTAATATTAACATCATCAACCAATGATTGAAAAGAACTTTCACTGTCATTGTCAGATTCATCACTGTCATCTTTACTTTTTGGATTTTCATTCTGCATAGTTTGTTTATTCAATGGACCTTCGATTTGATTATTAGCGTTGGAAAGCAGGTTGAGAGATTCTGTTACAGGCTTGAAAACTGATTCCAATGCTTGTTTATTGCTAATCTCAATATCTCGCATGTTCCGTACTTTTCTCTTTACAGCTTCTGCAGCATCAACAATTTGTCTTTTTAATGATTTTTCCATGCTTGTTATCGGTTGAAAGTCGTATACAGAATAATAATAATACAAAGATGACAACCTTAAATATTCGAAATTTTAATCAAAGATTACAAAGGTATCAAATTTAGTTCTATAGCATCCATTATTTTTAGAACAATCTTTATTAATTACAACATAGTTGAAGGGTTCACTCCATATCCTGGAACACATTTCACGGAATTCAAACCAAGTCATATCGGTATTAACATGTTCATCATAAACATGTCTTAAATTAATGTCATCTTGTTTAAAAAGTACTATCAGGTTAGCATTATCTCTTACTAATTGTTTTGGGATTTTACTGTATGTTTGATTTAGGTAAAAACAATCGATGTATTTGTGTCTACCCATAGCAAAGTAATCACGCATATTATTTTGATTCTCACACGCCACGTCATCAAAAATAATTATAGAGTTTGGTTTCGCATCCTCAACTTTTAACACTTCTTCATTTCCTTGAAATTTTTGTAATGATATACATGGTACTTGCTGTAAAACCTTTTCTAAAAACACATATTTTGGTTGAAGTAAAGTTTTTGAATATATGTAGATGTTTTGAAAGTTTAATCCATTTTCATGTAGAAGTAGACCAATTAACAAGTTTGTTTTGCCACAGTTTGATGGTCCGCAAATAATGCATCGTATGGTATTAGGTAATAATTTTCCATGACGTGATTCAGTCTTACAAGAATCATTGCAAATTATATTTAATTGCAAAGATTGTGGTTGTTTGACAAATTTCATGTTATATACATATTACAGCTTAATTAATAATGATCAAGTTTAAAGATTGTTAATCTTTATAAATACTAATCGATCTTAAATCTACTCAACTTCTTTTAAGTACTGGAACAAATTTTACCATCCTATTATCCTCCTCACAATATATTTTTATTAATTCTGTCTATAATGACACAAACACACTAAAATTAAAAATACTGGTTGTTGGTAATTTTTAAAGTGCCAGTTGTTGATGTCTTAGCTATAATGTCGTCATTGTTATTGCTCACGTGAATATATTAGGCGTTAGTTATTTATTGAAGTTTCGAAGCCACACGTCGCTGGTTATATTAAATTTATATTATTGGGCATTTTGGACCACGAGTCCTGAGCGAGAGCGAAACTTGTTTCGCGGAGCGACTGGACGAAAGTGGTACAGAATGCCCAATAATACCCTACTCCTTTATAATTTTCAAACTGTTTTAGTGGCAAAGCTTAAACGACCTCTGTGGCGTAGTGGTTATACAACATGACTGCTACGCAGAGGTCTCGGGTTAAATTCCCGCTCAATGCAAATATTTGTGTGCATGAACATGATTATTTGCATTGGTCTGAGTGTTTAGATACTACATATATGTATTTACAAAAAAAAAAAGTATTAATATCCGTTGTTCTGTTACCCATAACACAAGCAGGTTAAGCCTAGCTTACTTTGGGAACAGATGGCGCTGTGTAGAGATGTCCGTAAATATTTATTTATTTATTTAAAGCTGTCGTATATCTGATTTGCCTCAGCGGCATAAAGTCCGTACAGAATGTTCACACGTAAAATAAGTAATTATTTATGTTCTTGGAACGAAACTAATAAAAATCCTGTATTATTTTCAGTTATGCGGTTTCGTAAGAGATGACCCTATAGTCTGTTGCTTTGATACACAAATGGTCACCAACCCCACGTTTATACTGCCTGCCACCACTGAGAGGTAAGACATAGAAAGAAAGAAAGAAACAAAACTTGACAAAGACTAACATACATTACAATGACAGTATTTCCGGACCGTTACGACTTGGGGAGCTTCAAGAAACAAGCGTACTCTCTTTTAAAAGGTCGGCAATGCATCTGTGACTCCTCTGGTGTTGCGTGTATCCATGGGTGGCGGTGATCACTTACCATCAGGTGACCTGCTAACTCGTTTGCCTCCTATCACATAAAAACACACGAAAATTTACTACTAACTAAAAAACAATATATAAAAAACCTACCCATTTGGTGTGAAATTGCAATGCAAGCAATTAAAGCTGGGCTTTTCTAGCTTTAAACTCTTTAAAGAAAACTCATTATAACAGCCCATTAATGTCCCACTGCAGGGACGGGCCTCCTCCCATGACGGAGAGATAATTGGCCTACTAATACCACGCTAGCCAAACGGATTGGTATAGGGTTTAATTTCAAGTTTTCCTTCTTTTTATTACGTAAAGATAATATTCACGGATAGACCCTTAGTCGGTTTGTAGGACACCCATGGGATGAGATGGGGTGGTGACATATTGTATTCTCACTCCGACATCACACGGAGAAAAAACAATAAGAACTTATATAAAAAAACCCCTACCCATTGGTGTTAAATTGTTAAGCACGATTAAAGCTGGCTTTAAACTAGTCATTATACTATACTTTCCCCGATTGGGGAAAACTGGGAATTTGTCGCATCTTCTCACGAATTCATAATCGGGGGCAACCCAGAGCGTGCCATACAAGTATACTTGTATGGCACGCTCTGATACATATTCACTCCCGAAAACATAACCTTCCTTCTGGCGTATTTAGGTAAAACACTGATAAAGGCATTTTTAAATTACAGCACAGACTCCGAGGAATTCCAAATAGATCAAAGAATAAATGCTACAGAATTGGAAGATGATTTAGGTTCCAACCAACCAATATCACCAGAAATCGCAACTGCCTTACAACCAATCCCAACAGATGCAGTGGTACCGCCAATTCCAATCCCAGATCCGCCACCTACAGATTTTTCGACAATTCTCCAACCTATAACACCATCAGTTGATTTCACCAGCTCGGGAATAGATCCAGCAAATACAGAGACTTCTAATTCCCCACCAGATTCACCATCTGTGGAGTTGAATCCTAACGTCAAACCAGATTCTGATTCAAGCACAGATTCTAATCTGGATCCGCCAACAACGGTTCTGGATTCAGATGTTAAGCCTACGGAAATAGCTCAAGATGATAGAATAGACTCTACTTCGACTGAGGCTGCAGTAGATTCGATAGCGGAGCCTATGCCTACAGTCATGCCTGGTGAAATTGAGGATGAAAATTCTAATTGTTCGTCAAGTGAACCCACGTTGCCAGCGGGGAAGAATGGGCAAAAGGCTTATGCTAGTAAGTGCTTTTTACTTTTTTTTGTAGTGATAAAGAGTGAAAATTTTATAGGTTTGCTCTTAAATCTATTTTTGGAGGTACGGCAGCTTTTTCAGAATTGGCTGTCTTAGTAGAATGTTGACTAATGAATCGTGAGGAATGAAGTGGCAACACTACTCTTCGGACAACTTCCGTAGGGATCAAACCCTGTATTGCGGAGATTTTTCCAGATATGATATTTAACTGATATCAAAATACAATCTTGCATAGGATTTGAAACCTCGACCGCATTGTTACCAAGGCAGTTTAATTTTTACCTGTTTAATAATAATATGTTTTTAAACTAGTAATTTCTTTCACAGAATGTCTCGAGTACCAGAAGCAGCTAGTCTACCCCTGTGAAGAGTCAGGATCTGAAGACGACAGAAAACGAATCAACCAATGTCACCGTAATGCGACAGAAATGATTCCTGGCAAGATAAGCACTTCGGAAGATCAATTTCCACATTTGGTAATATATTTCGGTAGGTCTCTTCAGCAAGAGGCCGTTTAGGTTGCTACCATACCATACTTAATACCTACACCACCAAGCAGTAGTGTGGTTAGGTAGACAGGATACGAACCTACGACTTCTGAGTCTGCCTCAGGAGTCTTAGCTAACTTAAAGTTAGCGTCGTAGATTTATTCGACAAACTCAAACTCAAAACATCTTTCTATACTAATATTATAAAGAGGTAAAGTTTGTGTGTTTGTGACGTTGTAGGGGGTAATCTCTGGATCGAAAGAACCGATTTTTTAAATTCTTTCTTTGTTGAATAGTCCATTTATCGGGGAGTGTGATAGTCATAGGCTATATAGTATCACGCTATGACTAATAGGAGTGGAGCTGTAATGAAATATGTTTTAAAATAGGGTGGTGCTTGTATACTGCATCCGAAGACACTCTTCTTCTTAGATTATATTTTTTTATTAAAATAACCTTTGTTAGTTGAGATGTCGATTATATTTTGTTACACGTATAAGTTTAGAATATATTTTCTTGAAGGTACGTCTTGGCTACGGAAGCAGTGCTGCATCAGCTAAGTGGCAATGTGCCGGCTCCATCGTCAGCCAGAATTATATCTTAACATCCGCCTACTGCGCTACCAGCAAGGAACAGTGAGTAGGACTTAATAAGATCCTTCTATCATCATATTAACCAATTGACGTTCAGTTATGGACAAATGTGTCCAAAATCAAAAATATTAAGACGAAAAATAATAACAGCCTCGGTGGCGAACTGTCGTGGAAGCGGCTATCGTCCACGAGGCCTCGGGTACGATTCCCACGCAGGGCAATTTCTTTGGTTAATCCACAAATTAATATCTTAAGTTTTTTAATGTTCATCAATGGATCTTAGTGGACATAGGGTCTTTGTGTCAGTTAATTTACTATTTAGGGGGTTCATTAAAAATATATATATCAGCCAATTATACTTCCATTGCTGGACTTAATAGACCTCCTCAAAATATTTCGACTTAACGCGGTTCTGTGTCTTCTTTATACATCAGCTTTTGACCTTGAACACCATAATTAAATTTCATTTTTGCATGGCAACCGAAAGCAGCCGACTTCAATTTACCTTTTTCAATGTGAAATGCTCTACGACGCGGGGTCCAACTCTTATAAGGGTCCGACTATTATAAGTTTTTTTTTTGTTGAGGATGAGTAGTTTGTCTCTGACGACAGTTACTACTTTACGCGGGCTGTGGTGGGGCGGATGGCCCTAAACCAATTACAATAACCCAGGGACTAACAGGATGTGCGGAAGGCACGCCCTCACGGCGCGTATAGTGGACGTGTTGTTGTGGCTTCGCGAGCCGTAACTTCTATTATAAGTGTAATCTCAGTTGAAACAGCACAATTTACTTACAATACACATTTTTTCTTTACAGAGGTGACGTGGCTTTCGTTCGTGTCGGAGCTTTACCTAAAGGAGAAGATGGGAATAATTCCAACATTTATAATATAAAGAAGATATTGAAACATCCTCTATACGAAGCACCGGTTTGGTACCATGATATAGCATTATTGGAGCTGGAAAATGAGTAAGTGGACATTTTTTGTATAAATAAATAGTATATTGGCAGTTACTGTTGTGCCTATGCGTCGGCGATGGTGACTTCCACCTCTACACCAGGTTCAATATTGATGGACGTGATCTGCTTCACGATCTCTGATGGAGAGTGCAGGTCGATCACACGCTTGTGGATGCACATCTGGAACCTGTCCCAGGTCTTCGAACCTTCACCACAAGGGGCCTTACGGGTTGTGATGCGGAAAATCTTGGTTGGCATGCGGACTGGTCCCTTCACACGGAGTTTCTGCTTCTTGGCTCCATTGATGAGGTCAGCGCAGACTTTCTCCAGAGAACGTACATTCCTTAAGGTCAGGGTGATACGGATGTGGTGGATGGGTGAGGTCTCCGCCTGGGGGTTTTCGATGCCCTTACCTGATACGACGAAAATAGTAGAATGTAGAATTTTTTTACGGTTCTGTATACCTCAAATTGAAAAACTGGACCCTTATATTACTTTGACGACCTCTGTGGTCTAGTGGTTATATAACATGACTGCTACGCAGAGGTCCCGGGTTAGATTTCCGCACAATGCAAATCTTTGTGTGCATGAACATGATTATTTGCATTGGTCTGAGTGTTTCTATGTATAATAATGTACGTATTTATTTTAATAAAAGTATAGTATAAATAATGTCCGTTGTCCTGTTACCCATAACACAAGCAGGTTAAAGCCTAGCTTACTTTAGGAACAGATGGCGCTGTGTAGAGATGTCCGTAAATATTTATTTATTTGTCGTCCGTCCGTTTGAACGCCTGTCAAGACCTTTTTCTCGGGTACGAGTACTAGAGCTGTAAAAAAATCAAACGTCTAAGTCAACACAATCAAAAGATACAGCCGTATAAGTTAAAAAAAAATTGAAAATTTTGTCCCGTGTAATTTATTGCAGTCTACATACAATATATAAATTTTACATGAATAAATATTTTATCATCATCATCATCACCAGCCCATTAATGTCCCACTGCAGGGACGGGCCTCCTCCCGTGACGGAAGGATACTTGGCCTACGAATACCACGCTGGCCAGACGGATTGGTATAGGGTTTAATTTCAAGTTTTTCGTCTTTTTACTTTGTAAAGATAATATTCACGGATAGTCCCTTAGTCGGTTTTTATGACACCCATGGGATGAGATGGGGTGGTGACATTGTAGTCTTACTCCGTTACCACACGGACAACGACATAAGAGACCACTTTACACATACTTATACAATTTTCAGTTTAGAGTTAAGTTCATCAGTAGTACCAGCCTGTCTACACGTGGGGAACCCAGTAAACTATAAAAACGTTGTATACACCAGTTGGAGTTCCAGTAACTTCAATGTTCCAGGGACACCAGAAACTCTGGACAGAGTAAGTACTTTTTACTTTTTATAGACGACAATCGTGTGTTGCGGGGACTTTACAAACAGCAAATTAAGTAAAGACACTTTTTCAAAATTTTTATCGACGACCTTTGTGGCGTCGTAGTGATTATATTTATAGCATGACTCCTACGCAGAGGTCTCGCGTTCGATTCCCGCTCAGTGCAAATATTTGTGTGCATGAACATAATTGTTTGCATTGATCTGGGTGTTTTATATGTATAATATGTATGTATTTACAAAAAAAGTATTTAAGTATGTTTATCCGTTGTCTAGTACCTATAGTACAAGCTTTGCTTAGTTTGGGGCTAGATGACGTTAAATTAATGTGTGACGAATTGTAATTTTTTTTTTCTTACAGAGTGTCCTACAGAACGTGCCATATGAGACATGTTCAGCTAAATATCCGCCATTCAGACTAATCAGTAATGGCATAGACAACAAGACTCAGTTATGCTATGTAGATACTACGCAGTTCGATTGCTTGGTGAGTACCATCACAGCTAATAGATGTCCATCTCCGTGTGGTGCCGGAGTAAGAATACAATATGTCACCACCCCATCTCATCCCATGGGTGTCGTAAAAACCGACTAAGGGACTATCGGTGAATATTATCTTTACGAAATAAAAAGAAGAAAAACTTGAAATTAAATCCTATACCAATCGTCTGACCAACGTGGTATTAGTAGGCCAAGTATACCTCCGTCATGGGAGGAGGCCCGTCCCTGCAGTGGGACATTAATGGGCTATTATGATGAATCATTTTCTTAAAATAAAAGTATTTAAGTATGTTTATCCGTTGTCTAGTACCCATAGTACAAGCTTTGCTTATTTTGGGAATAGATAGCTTTGTGTGAATGTGTGAGGAATATTTATATTTAAAATTTGTTTACAGGGAGAACGCGGTAACTCAATTTTAATAGAGCACGCGAAAATCAAATGTATGTATTCTATAACAGGGGTCACTTCACTACGAACGTGCGCTGGTAGTCCAGGGATATTCACCAATTTATCTCCTTATTTATCCTGGATTGAAGCTGTTGTGTGGCCTTGAAGTTACTACAGCACTTACAGAAAGCGCCAACTTGCACGACCGGCCTGAAGTTGCTGCGCAGATGTCAGTTTTTGCACTAATGGCGGGGAGAGGGAGTTTTATTTGTTCCTGTACATGCGCGTATTTTTCGACTCTCATACTGATTTCCGAATTACTAAACCCAGAATAACGTTACCACGAAATCATGGAATCACGAATAACGTTACCACGAAAACTTGCAATCACGAATTTTCATTAACATAACCTAATCTTTCGACAATGTGTGAAACGATGTCAAAAAGAAAATTCGTGATTGTATGTTTTCGTGGTAACGTTATTCTAGGTTCAGTAATTCGGAAATCAGTATTTCACCCGTTTTATATATTGTTCCTGTTCAAGCGCAAACTTCTCAAATAGCTAACTTCAGACCAGTCGTGCTATTTCGCGAGTACTGTAGAATAGGGTTTAAATTGTAATTTAAACGTATCCTATTAATATTATAAACAGGAATGTTTGTAAGTATGGATGTATGTTTGTTACTGTTTCACGTAAATACTACAACATTCATTTTAATGAAACTTTACAATAATATGTATAAGCTGATGTATACATCAGCAGGTCAGAAACACATAAATACAATGGTATTGGGTGTTTTTCTCAGTCGTAATTTTTTTACATGGCTACGAGTACATAATGAAGTAGCCATGTGAAAAATTCATATATAAATTAAGTTTTAGCTATTAATTTAAGTTTTATTTAAGTATAATGTACTTTATAATAATTATTTAAGTCATAAAAACAGTCCCTGTGTAATATTTAGTACTATAAATTTATACAAACTTTTAAAAATAAATGAAATTATTGAAAAAACATGCTTGTAATTATTTTACACAATTACATACAAAACTCACGTCTTAGTACTTTATGAATATACTAGCTGCTGTGCCCGCGACTTCGTTCGCGTGGCGGATGTTACTTACTTCGCAATTCGATTTAATACTGAAAAATCGTTTTTAAAACCTTATAACGAACAGATATACCTACATTACAAACGAATTGTAAAATTAACGAACGAACCAAAACCTTTTCAAAGTAAATAAATAGTAAATAAAATATCTATGAAGACTGCGTCTAAACTTATACTGAAAGACATGAGCGAACGTCATTCTTTCAAGGAAAATCTTAACACCGCGATACTGAAAATGACGTCACAGGCACAATGCTATCTGTTGTCAAATTTGTAAGTTAAAATAAATGACATCGCTTATTTCATCATAACTGCAAGGACGCGCCTCCTCCCGTGACGGAGGAATACTTGGCCTACTAATACCACGCTGGCCAGTCGGATTGGTTGATAATATACGGATAGATTGGAAGATAATATTCACCGATAGTCCCTTAGTCGGTTTTACGCCACCCATGGGATGAGATGGGGAGGTGACATATTGTATTCTTACTCCGTCACCACACGGATACATGGCTGGCGTGCATGAGGTCGCGGGTTCGATTCCCATGGAGGACAATTGTGATACACAAACTATTGTCCTTAGTCTGGATGTTCTTTGTGTCCGTTAAATTTATATTTTTAAAGGCTAGTGTGGGATTTGTCTTTTGTAAAAAAAATGCTGAAATAAATTATTGTACCTCACACCTTTTTACCATCTAGCAAAAAATATTTGACTAAACTTAGACTCGACTATATTATTATCTATAGATAAACTGCGTGCAGTATTTTTGAATTACTTAATAAAATAAACACAAACACTTTGAATAATAATTTAATGTTTTGTGATTGTATTTCTTTATTTTATTGTCAGTTTTATATTTTTTTATTGTTGACAAATAGCAATAATGTGTAAAATGATCTATATCTTGTGTGTTTATCAACCGATTTCTATAATTTTTTTTTATGAATAAGATATTAAAGTGTACTTTTGAAATATGGGAGTTTGAAAAAGATATAATGTCTATGCAAATTACAATATATTTATGTATTTAATACACTTTGAAGAAAACCCTAACGATTAAACACGTTATTGTGGCTAATATATAAAAGATAGATATATACTATTCAGGACTTTTTTGTACATCTTTTGAAGACCATTATTTTTGTAATACATATTTTTGGCGTATGATCAACGTATGCGATGATAAGAGCTAGAACGCGCTTTTTGTCAACTGACTTGCTTCAAATTTTTCGTCACTGCTCAGCTCCTATGTGTCTTAGCGTTATGTTATACAGCCTATAACCTGTCCGGGAGTATGGACTACAATCGTACCAAGTTTGGTTAAAATGCCTTCAGTAGTTTTTGACCCATGCGTGCACATACAGACAGACAGACAGACAGACAGACAGACAGACAGACAGACAAAAAATTTATTGATTGCATTTTTGGCATTAGTATCGATCACCATTCATCCTCCAATATTAATTTTGAACATATATTCAATGTACAGAATTGATCTCTCTACAGTTTTATTATAAGTATAGATATATATATAGGATAGGCATAGACAACTAAGCCAAACGTGCTTTGCTTCGTTGGCTCATTCATAGTGTTAACAGCATGACTCTACCCCTCAAGTAAACCAACGAGTCAGGGAGACTGACGAGATAGCGAAACTGACCAATAATCGAAATCGAAAAAACTGACAAGTAAGGAAACTAGCGAGTTAAAGAAAATTATTAGATTAAAGAAATATTAGAGCAATTATATACAATATGTCACCACACCATCTCATCCCATGGGTGTCGTAAAAATCGACTAAGGGACTATCCGTCAATATTATCTTTACAAAATAAAAAGAAGGAAAACTTGAAATTAAACCCTATATAAATTAGTTTGGCCAGCGTGGTATTAGTAGGCCAAGTATCCCTTCGTCACGGGAGGAGGCTCGTCCCTGAAGTGGGACATTAATGGGCTGCTATGATGAGAGCAATTAGAGAAACTGAACCTAACTCATACATTTAATGTTATAAACGCCTAGTGACTCATAATTCTGACGGAGACGTCCTTCATGACACTGAGAACTGTCAGTGACCTGGGCATGTCGGATAGATACAATTTAAAAAAAAAGTACATGTAAGGATGTTTCTCTGTTGTCTAGTCACCATGGTAAGCTGTTTAATATATAAGCATAATAAAATTAGGTAAAGGGCACACAGCGCGGAGAACTAATAGCCATTGGGGCAGAAAAGTTCTGAAATGGCGACCGCGCACCGGAAGGCGCAGGGTGGGGAGACCCCTCACACGGTGGACCGACGACATAGTTAAGACGGCGGGAAGCCGATGGATGAGGGAGGCACAAGACTGCGCAGAGTGGAATCTTTTGGAGAAGGCCTATGTGGACGTCCATAGGCTGATATGGAAAAATTAAGTAAGTAGAACGTTTAAATTTCAGAAAATATATTAATTAACAAAAATCACACAATACATAAGGTAAAGGCACCTAATTCCGTGGTGTTTTTGACAAAACACGAAAGAACATTAAAAATTAAGTAATTATCGTACCTTTGTATACAATTTTATATTTTTATCAGAAGCGTTAACTATCTAATTTTTGAAAAATATATGCAGTTTGTCAGTAAAAGGTTATTAAAAATGATAAAATAAATAAAAATATGAAAAAGAACGATGCGCCTAATTCCGATGTAAAAATCGTAATTCCGATGGATTTGGTTCCTAATTCCGAGTATAAAAATAGAAAGGGAACTACCTATGTAGGGTTCTCATACATGATGTTCAAAAATAAAAGGAGTTTATTTTTTATGTTAAACTTCAATAAAACTCGGGTAATCATTTTACTTTTCACCTGTGCTACCCGTAGTAGCACGGGTAAAAAGGGAAAATAATACGAATATTCCTAAAAGTCTTGTAATGTAATTTTCTTTAATATCATAAAAAAATTAAAAAAATTCATGTACTTAAATAAAAAAACTAAAAAGTAATTTAAGTGAAACTAAAATGCAAGTTTATGACTTTTGAAATAATTTATTAGGCGCGGTTATGCTAAACTTTGAAGCACTATAAATCATGAATGATTATTATGCAATAAAAAAATGACTTAGGAAACCTAATAATGATGTATGTAAAACTATCCAGGTCCACTAAGTGTGTAGGAGGATACAAAGAAAATTACATAAACACACACGCTGAAAATAGTCTTCAAATAGGCAGACTGACAGACAAAAAATAATTTAATTGCTGTAGTTTCATAATTGGGTTAAAGAAATATAAATAGACGCACACTCCAATTTTATGTGATTGTACTATAGATGATTAGTATTCTAACAGTTACTACGTACTAAGCACATAAAAAAAGGAACACTCTATATTTAAACAGGGTCAATACTCTCTATGACCGGGTTAAAACATCGGAATTAGGAACTCATGTAAGCTTATTCCGATGTAAATACATCGCAATTAGGTGCTCATATAACCTTATTCCGACGTATATACATCGGAACAGCGTTTTATGATGCTAAATCAAAGTTTCTAATTCCGAGTAATAAAAATTAAAAGATTTTTTGATATTATGCAAATTAAATAGTGGATAGTTGCAATATGAAAGGGAAACAAATATAAGACACATACATATAATAACAGAACAGATCAAAAACCGAACGTCTTCATAAATTTTTTCCCGTACAACGTATTAAGAAAGTACCTATAATAGTCATTTTTGACCTGCTATAATTAGTGAATCCGACGCCAAGGTGTACCTCGGAATTACATTATTAAATGCATGAGTTATTCAATAAGTCAGAACTAACACATTAAACTTTGTAATCATAAAACACACACCGAAAATTTAAAAAAAGTAAATGTCTTAAAATTTGTTATTCCGTGGTATACATCGCTTTTAGGAACACACTAAAATATTTTGCACCTAATGCCGTGGCGTTTTCAACACGTATTTTCTTGCTAATGCAAATAAAATACTCAAATCTTAAGTGTTTTCGATAAAATATATTGTCCTTTCAATAATTCAACCTAAACGAAAACTCGCATTGTATAAAATTATCACGTAAAACACTATTTGGCAAATCGTAATACTCACGTGCATGAGGTCCTAAACGTATGAAGTGTGCTTTCAAGGCGGCTTCCCGTGGCAAAATGACCGATTATTCTACATTGTATACACACTTAACTCTTTTTTGTTTATATAAATATGAACAGATAAATTATTAATTTATTATTTAATCATGCAGACCAAAATAACTAGTGAATTACTTTAAAAACCCGTTTTACTAAATACCTCGGATTTGACTGCCATTTTTAGAACCCCTCGTAGTTAGGTGCTTTTACCTTAATATTGTTACTACAATCACCACGGAATATAAAATTACCATAAGACATTTTCTCGTCACTTCTTATGAGCGTTTAGTGGGCTCACTAGCGCCACCCAATTGAAAAAAATTATAATTCGCAAATAGTTATTAAATTTTCAATTTTTCAAATTAGTTAAATTTCGCATTCGAAAATAAAACGGCCGTTTTTGTTTTGTATACAATATTTAATTTTATCTAATTAAAAATCATTTAAAGTGTTGAGAGTGAGTTCTACAAATAGTCTATTGCCTTTTCTCAAGACTTAGTAGACAACATTTTACATTATTGATCATATTCGCGAATTCTGATTTTTTTTCAATTGGCGGCGATAGTTAGCCTCGTAAAGGCCTTTAATGCTTCTATTCCTCCTAAGGCCAGACAATACTTTCTATCCAAGGTACATAACTTGATATCTTGGTATAAACATCTGGGACTTCATAACATCGACGAAACGAGCTTACTCCCAGAATGACGTACATGCATTTGATGTCATCTTCAAGCAACTGTACTGGGGTTCCACTGTTACGCTGCAAGATAATAAGGATTAGTATCAATTTCATCATCATCATAACAGACCTTAATGTCCCACTGCAGGGACGGGCCTCCTCCCGTGAAATAGGGATACTTGGCCTACTAATACCACGCTGGCCGGGCGGATTGTACAGGGTTTAATTTCAAATTTTCCTTATTTTTATTTCGTAAAGATAACCTTCACTCACGGATAGTACTTTAGTCAGTTTTTACGACACCCATGGGATGAGATGGGGTGGTGACATATTGTATTCTTATTAAGAAAGTAGATGAAAGAAGAGTACATTTGGCCGAGATGAGAATGCTGAGGTGGATGTGGCGTGTGATAAAATAAGAAATGAGACTATAAAAGTAAGTATGAAAGTACCGCCAGTAACAGAATAAGGAAACTGTCTTGGTAGGCAAGTAATGAGAAGGGATGAAACACATCTAACTAGAAGAGAAATGAATATAAATGTTGATAGAGAGGAAGAGGAAGGCCGAAGAAAAGATATATCGTCTGCGTAAGAGAGGATATGAAAGAAAAGGGAGTGAATGATGATATGACGGCTGAGGAGAGTGTCGTAGGAAAAAAGCTTTTGCGCCGATCCTAAGTAAATGGGACAAGGGCATAAAAAGATACATTTTGGTTATTAACCCGACGACCTCTGTGTCGTTTCAAGGTAGAGGTTTCGATTCCCTCTCAATGCAAATCTTTGTGTGCATGAACATGATTGTTTGCATTAATCTGGTTGTTCATAATATTTGAACTTTAATTTTTGTAAAAGTGTTCTTTTACAAAAAAATTAAGGATTTTTATCCGTTGTCTGGTACCCATAGTGAAGAATTATTAAAATACTTACCAAACAAATATTGTCACTATTCTGCTTAATACAAATCTGAGTTTTCTTATCCAATCCATGACTCAATTTTCTAAATTCTGGAAAAAACCCAGTGCATGCTTCATATGGGACTTCCTGAACCAATCTCTGTGAATAAAATAATTCAAAATTAATGTTAAAGAACAATTTTCTGATTAAAAAACGAAACTTTATTTTAATATATTCTCCTTTTGCGGTTTTTAAAACCGAAGTTTGGAAACCAGTTTTGTAAAAGGCTTTTTTTATACTTCTACGTAACTCGTTTTTGTTTAGATACTGCACCTATTTTGATGTAATTTTTATGGGACCATTCTAGTCAAGTACTCTTTCAAATTATGTTTTTCAAATATGGTTTAGAATTGACGGAGTTATGAAATAAAAAACATTGAAAAAGCCAAATTGAAAACCATCTCTTTTTTAGAGTCTCAGAAAAAAAACTTGAATCACAATGGGGTGTACAAAATGTTACCTTCGTTAGGACAGTAGATGGATCAGAGAAATTCCAAAATGAAGTATAAGGACTCTTCAAAACAGGGTCATCTATAGGTAAGCAAGCTGGCACCAGGTGAGGGCTTAAGTTTAACCTGAAAATATACTTTGAATTAAAAAAACCAGAAACTTTATTATAATAATGTAGCGTCATCTAGCGACTTACTCAAGCGAACACCTACACTATCTCAGTGCCCCCCACCATCAACAGATGTCAGATACATCCTGAATCGCGATATCAACATTCGCACAGCAATTCCGCATATATTCAACGTCCAACGAACAACTGTTGAGCAGTTGGCCCGCCAGACACGATCATCCTCGCCTGGTCGGAGAATCCTCCCTTTTCGCTGGAGGCGTGGTGCTGTTACGTCACCGCGACCTCCATATTATAATTTAAAAAACCAGAAACTTTATTATAATAATAAGACATCTTAGCATTGTATAGATTCTCCGTATTGTGCGTGATAGAGGACGGAACACTTGCATATCAGCGTCTAGGACTTACGACCTAGATGTAGGTGCAAGGAGGCCCCCTTACAACGCGTTAGCGGTCACCTTTTCTGTCTGCTGTATATTCCGTCCTCTACGTATCCAAATTTGGTATGAACCTAACAATGCCGTTTTGGACACCCGTGATAGTAGAAGCTTACTAAAGTTTTTGGCAGTCCTAGTTCTTTTAATAAGTTAATTAGCTGGAGTACCCCTCGCAACCATGTAGCCATTTCTGGATCTTGCTTGTCAAATCAAAGTAATCGATTGTCTTTATTTTGCGTGATCTTTAAGGATGTTAGTTTCGATGTTAATAGGACTTGCATTTTAGTGTCTCTCAGATGTTTATAGACATCCGAATGTTTTTGTAATTTCATCCCAAAGTTAAATATGTCTCGATATAGAGCGGAAGAGTCTGCACATAGAGCTAACCCTAGCCGCGATTTCAATGTTTTCGTCACTTTAGCATCTGGTATCTTTAAGAAGTTTTGGTTTAAATAGTCCACGAGGAAAGGCCAATTTAGAGGCGATAAGGCGTGGTTTAATGTAATAAATATTATATCTTACGCAGTTTCGAGTTCCAACAACGCGATGTCATTATAAAAAGTACCAGCTTTGCGATCTGGATGTATAATGATATTCTTTACTTTGTGAACCTTGGATGACGTTGTCGGGTCTTCCTTCGACAATGCATTTACTAACACATACTTAGGTTCAGATGTATCGCTGAAAAAAAAAAGGAAAAAAATTAAATCCTACTAATTTTATAAATGCGAAAGTTTGTGAGGATGGATGGATGTTTGTTACTGTTTCATGCAAAAACTACTGAATGGATTTTGATGAAATTTGGAATAAAGGTAGTTTAGGAGTAGAATAACATTTAACCTACCCGTACAACGCGGGTGAAGCTGGTATCAGCAGTATGTTTATACATTGTAGCTTATGTTTTATTCTGATATATAACCTATATTGCTGTAAAGTTTCATCAAAATCCGTTCAGTAGTTTTTGCGTGAAAGAGTAACCAACATCCATCCATACATCCTCACAAACTTTCGCATTTATAATATGAGTAGGATTAGTAGGATGATTACTTACTATCCTGGAGTAGCACAATGAGCTGCCGTCAGAATAAATCGATCACTGATTATGGAACCACCGCATAACCATTTATTACCACTTTCCTTATATTCATAACCTAACATTACCTAGAAAATAAATAATAATTTGTTAAAAACTATGTCCATGCTATCATAGGGTAAGCAAGATAATTGTAGATGTGCTTTCTTGTATTTAAATAAGACCTGATCTTAGTATTCCATGGATTCTCCGTGCGGGTGCCGGGTCCATCGCGTGATAGAGGACGGAACACTGGCATAACAGCGTCTGGGACTTACGACCCAGATGTAGGTTTATACATAACAGCGTCTGGGACTTACGACTACGACCCAGATGTAGATTTAAGGAGGCCCCCTTACAACGCATTAGCGGTCACCTTCACTGTGTGATAGAGGTCGGAACACTTGCATATCAGCGTCTGGGACTTACGACCCAGATGTAGGTTTAAGGAGGCCCCTTTAAAACGCGTTAGCGGTCACCTTCACTGTCTGCTATGTTCCGTCCTCTACCTATCCAAATTTGGTAGGAACCTAACAATGCCGTTTTCGACATTCGTGATAGTAGAGAGCTTACTGAAGTTCTCGGCAGTCCTAGTTGTTTTAATAAGTTGTACGGGGATTTAGCTGGTGTACCCCTCGCACCTATTTCGTGCTCCTAATAAAATAAACCAAAGAAAATATATGACTGAACTCAAATCCACCAGCATTGTCACCACCAACTATAAGTCCTTGTGCCCTGTTGTTAATGTTATATGTATTTATTTACAAAAAATATGTGTATAAGTCTCCGTGTGGTAACGGAGTAAGAATACAATATGTCACCACCCCGTCTCATCCCATGGGTGTCGTAAAAACCGACTAAGGGACTATCCGTGAACATTATTTTTACGTAATAAAAAGAAGGAAAACTTGAAATTAAACCTTATACCAAGCCGTTTGGCCAGCGTGGTATTAGTAGGCCAAGAGGGACATTAATGCGCTGTTATGATGATTGTACACATGTAAAATTTAAAAAACTCTTAGAAATAAAAAATGTATTTTTCAAATCGGTTTTTAAAAATAATTGACGGAGTTATTAAGAATATTAAAAAATACAGCCAAATTAAAACCACCTTCTTTTTCAAAGTCGGTTAAAAAGGAAAAATAAAATATAATAGTCATATTTTGTATTAATTTCTTGACAGTATTATAGCGCTTTTAATTCGCGGTTACATATGCAATACTTTTTTTTTTCAAAAATGTCGATTTGCATTTTTAATGTGTTTTTTGTCGTTTGAAGAAAATGGTGGGTTTATACATAGGTACCTAGTTGTAACCTGTTAATTTTGAATAACTAAAGTAATCTATAGGTACTTAAAATTATAAAGAGGTAAAGTTTGTGTGTTTGTGACGTTGTAGGGGGTAGGTAAACTGGGTCTAGTTTATAATATCGATAGGCACTACATCGATGGTCGCTACATCGCAAACGCTCCATCGATGGGTTACTGTATCGACAGTACCCTAAATCGATGGTACGCTACAATGACAGTACACTATATCGATGGTCGCTACATCGACTAACCAACCCAAGCCAGGTTTCATTATTTTTTATTATTTTAATGCATTATATATTTTTTATTTTTCTACGATTTATTAAAATTAGGTAGGAATATTGTTATTTTTATTATTCTACGAAATTTTTGAACTACTCAAGCCTAGTTTTTTTTTGTAGTACGAAAAACCTTGCCTGAAATTCAGTAATTGTGGCAACCGCTACGGCAAAAAAAATATTTTTAACCAAAAATTTCGTAGAATAATAAAATAATTAATTTTAGAAGTTTAAAAAAAAAACTATAAATCAATGTTACATACATACTTACATTAAAATCAAGCAATTTACAGATTCAACAAATCGTCGCACGAATGCTTAAGTGTCCAACCTCCATTTTCAACATTTTACACCAGAGTTAATTGTAATCAGACGTTAAATTGATTAGATTAAGCAAATAATATGATTTTATAAAAGTATTATATTAAAATATAGTTAATGACAACATATTAACTATTTTTTTAATATAATAGTTAATATAATATAATAGTAACAGCACCCTAAATCGATGGTACGCTACATCGACAGTACACTAAAACGATAAAACTGGCTTGGGTTGGTTAGTCGATGCTGCGTGCTATCGATTTGGTGCACTGTCGATGTAGCGACCATCGACGTAGTGTACTGTCATTGTAGCGTACCATCGTTTTAGTGTACTGTCGATGCGGCATACCGTCGATTTTGGGTACTGTCGATGAAGCGTACCATCGATTTAGGGTACTGTCGATACAGTAACCCATCGATGGAGCGTTTGCGATGTAGCGACCATCGATGTAGTGCCTGTCGATATTATAAACTAGACCCAGGTAAACTCTGAATCTAATCAAACCGATTTTAAAAATTATTTCTGTATTGAATAGGCTATTTATCGGGGAGTGTCTTAGGCGCTATAATTAATAGGAGCGCTATAATTAATATTTACAGTAATAATATAGCTAAGTATAATGTATCAGAATAACACATAGATGGTAGACATTCATGCGGGAAAAACCATGATTTGTCGAATATTGATTCTGGTCGAAACCACAGCTAAAATAACATACTTTAAAAAAAACATTACTTACCACCATAGCCGGTAACACATAACAATAATCCAAAAAATAATAAAATTATTTTTAAAAACATTATATTAAATTTTATTTATAATCTAAATTATAATAATATGTGTGACTGGGTGTAGAGATATAAACAAACTGACAATAAATAAGACAGGTTTTATAACTATTAAGTATTAGATCTGGTTTATATTCAAGTGGGGCGGGCTGATGTCACAGTACAACCAGTAGTAAACATGCGATAGGGCTGTCCACCTCCAGCTTTTTAATTACATTTACCTATTTTCCCGCTCGTTACTGCGGCACAGTCGCGACTGTTTATTCCGCAAAGCCACCTCTATCGTGAGCGTGTAGGTATAATTAGCTTTTCGTCTGTTTCTATGAAGTCGAAATACTGTATACATTTGTACTATGGTGATGTGGTAATCCAAGGTCAGCTTTGTATTTTACCTTATAGTACTGGAGCCTGTGCTGTAATGAAGAATTAATTTTATCTCCGTGTGGTGACGGAGTAAGAATACAGTGGGTCACCACCCCATCTCATCCCATAGGTTTTGTAAAAACCGACTAAGGGACTATCCGTGAATATTATCTTTACGTAATAAAAAGAAAAAAAACTTGAAACAAAACCCTGTATCAATCCGTTTGGCCAGCATGGTATTAGTAGGCCAAGTATCCCTCCGTCACGGGAGGAGGCCCGTCCCTGCAGTGGGACATTAGGTAATGGGCTGTAATGATTAATTTTATCCCGGCTAAAACTCTTAACAATAACGTTTTACGCCTCATCGATTACAGATTCGATCGTTAGCTGATCTGATAACGATGGAATTAAAATATACATACTGCTAAAGTAACTGAAAAAAACCTGTTTCTATGTTTCTTTTTTCAAAGCGAAACTGTACTCAATTATTGTAAAATTGCATTATTCAATAAAATAATCGTCAGATGTATGAACGAGAGAAGGAGGGAGGTCCATAAACCTCTTAAAATTTGAGTAAAAAAATTATTTAACGCCTGATGAATATATAAGATTACGAACACGTCAGACGTGAAAAATTTTGCTCTTCAAATTAAAAGTTTTGTTTTAATATAATTATATTATAATTGTTATAAATTTTACTTAAATTAAACCACAAAATCAAAATATAATCATCTAAGATTACAATATAAGTGTTATAAATGACAAAAGGAGCTTGCTGAACAGTGTTTGGATTTCATACAAACGGATTTTGATTTGAAAATCCCAGGGAGTATTTACGTATCGTTTTGTATTAATTACTTATACACTCCACAACACGTTTAACTCTGCTCATCTGCATATATGAGCTTCGTCCATCACTCATCGGCATAGTTTCTGTCTCCTTTTACTTGACAACTTGTGGAAGTAAAATCGAAGACTAAGACGCCAGCCCATACAATAAGACACTCTTATGAAACTCACAAGCACCTCATTTATTGTACATCTATGTACTTAATAGTATAATATCTTTAGGATTTATAATTTATTTTGTCCATAATTGTTGCATAAAAGTTTTCCTTTTGACAGAATCATACTTATAATGATTATAATAGTTCCCATTTAAAGTATAAAATAAGTAAAATAGCAATTTTACATAGTATTTACTTACTTAAGTATTTTTTCAAACTATAACCTCTTATAATATTATCCCTATCTTTATAAATTTTAGTTTCCATATTCTAATACCTACCCTACATACTTTTTATATAAATTTTATTTTCTAACTTCCCTCCTAGTCCTTTAACTTTTTTCCTCTTATTCTATAGATTGCTTATTTCATTTTATTCTTTATATTTTTAGGTTTTTTTTGCTGTAGTTTACAATGAGTTCATACACCATGACCCGCAGGGCTACAGCAAAGGATACAGAAAACAAATTGAAGATTGCATTGATGGAATTAAAGAAATACATGGAGGAAAACAGCCAGCTACTAAAGGAACGCAGTGACAGTGAAGAGGAAATTCTCAATGTCAATCGTAAAGTAGCTGAATTAAAGGATCAACTTGCCGAATTAGATGTCCAATATATGGATGTGTTAGATCAGCGGGATCGATTTGCTGAAGAAGTTGCTTCCTTTGCTGATTGCAACATTATGTATGAGGAGGTTCTGAGTCGCAATACACAGTTAGAGAAAGATCTGAATAAAGCGCATAGCAAAATCATTTATCTAGAAGAAAAAATACAGACACTAAATAGTACTGCCACTCAGAATCATTTTTCAGAGCTCCTAGGTGATGTAACAAAGGTAAATAGGTGCACAGTAAAATTTGATTCCAGAAGGAAAAGTAAAAAATATTATAAGTTAAATAAATTGGTTAAACAACTCAAATCTGCTCTTAACAAGTCCCATAAAGTAAAGGAACTGCAGGCTACTAATGTTGACCTTAGTAGGCAAATTAATATGTCAATGCTGGACTTAGAAAAGTGCCATAGCAAATTAATAAGTAACCAGATTCAATATGATTTACAGGTTAGTGAACTAAACACAAAACTAAACAGTTCACAAGCAGAGCTACATAGGATTACATTAGAAAATCAACAAATAACTAATGATTATATTTCCAAATATGATGAAATAGCAAGAATTGGCAAAGAAAATTTAGAGAAAGTCAATTCTCTTATAGTAATAATCACAGTATGCAATGTACCAGCAATGGTGGTTCTGAACACTCACCTAATATACAAACAGGGTGTTCTAAAACTACTAAAATGTTAACAAAGTCTTCAAAATTATGTAAAAGTAAAAATACATTTATTGTCTCGGACAAACTGGGTGTTGGTTTGGGTAGTTTAATTAAGACTTACATAGATTGCCCCGTTGTTAATGTTTGTTCACCTGGAGCTAGTTTAAGTATTATAATGAATAATCTGAAAAAGTTACAACTTAACGAAGAGTCTACAGTTGTCATATTACTTGGAAATGGCCTTTCTATTACCAAGAAGGATGTAATTATATTAGTAGAACTGGTATTACAAATCCAGGCATCAATAGGTTGCAAATTTATTATGTGTGCATTCCCATATTCTTATACACTTACTCAAGAACAAAATAGGCATATAGGTAAATTAAATTTACTATTATATAATAGTACACGTCACTACTGTGACATTTTATTTTTTGACTCTAATATTTTTATTAGGAACAGTTTTTACTTAACAAAAGATACCATGTATCTTTCTTTTTATTATAGAAAACAACTTGCTAATTTATTAGCATTTAATATAGGTATAGGTACAAGTACTAATAGAGTACTCATTAGTTTGGTAGGAGATAGTAGGTCCACTACTAATACATTTATTAAACCATCTAATAGTTTAAACTATTAGATAAGACAAAGGGTAGCCTTAATCTTTGTTTAGTTCATCAAAACATACAAGGTCTATCTGGCAAAGAACTAGAAATAGAACTGTTTTTAAACAAACATAATGTACAAATCTTTTGTGTTACCGAGCATTGGTTACAGTCACATGAATTATTATTTAATAATGCACACTTTACATTGGCAAGTGCGTTTGTAAGAAAGAAGGCTATACGCGGTGGCTCTCTAATATTTATAAGTAATAAAGTTGAATTTAAAGAAAGAAAAGACATAGCAAATCTTTCTATCGAGCGCACAGTCGAAATCTCTTGTGTGGAGCTTGAGCAACATGTCGTAGCTTGTGTGTACCGACCACCGCAGAGTGATTATAGTCTATTCGAGGGTGTTATGGAGAAATTGTTAGAAAGACTATGCTCAGGAAATAAATTTATTATAGTATGCGGGGACTTTAATGTAAATCTACTTGAAAAATCTTCAACTAGTGCTAGATTAATTTGTTTGTTTCAGTCTTATAATTTACAGTTTTTATTTAAAGAAGCCACTAGGATTACATCTCATTCTGCTACATGCTTAGATAATGTATTTTGCAACTGTGAATATGTTAATAAGGATATCTTAAGTGATTTAACATCTGACCACTGTGGGCAAAGGGTAGTATTTCCATCTATTACTACTCCCACAGAGAACAAAATCACATGCAGGCCAATTACCATAAACCGCCTGAATCAATTTAGTGATAATGTTGCAATCAAAGTGACTAGAATTAATCTTAATCAGTATAGCCCAGATGATATTTATAAAGATTTATTAGACATTATCAAGCTTGAATATGATAATATTTTTAAAACTAAGACTTTTGTTAGTAACTCTAAAACTAAATTCTGTGATTGGGCAACAACAGGTATATATAAAAGTAGAGCTCGCTTGTATGAATTGTATGGTATGAAACAATATAATACTCAACCAGATTTCATTCAATATGTCAGGAACTACTCGAAAACTTTTAAGAGGACTTGTGCCATAGCAAAGTCTTCTTATTTGAGTAATAAGATAAAGGAATCAAACAACAAAATTAAAAGTACATGGGACATTATTAATGCAGAGACCGGCCGGATGAAAATTCGTGATACTAATTATGTACTAAAAACTCAAGATAAGGTTCTCACCAATAATGCTGACATTGCACATGCTTTTAATAATTTCTTTGTCAATGTTCCTATTCATACAACAACCTCCTTAAATTCCTCTCCAAACCAAGCAGAATTTTTACTAAAAGATAAAGTAATTGAATGTAAGAACCGCTTCAGTTTTAGGTCTATTAACCATAATGATATCATAAAAGCTTTCAAAAGTCTCAATTCCAAGAAATCTGCTGATTTATGGGGTATGTCTGTCAAGCTTCTTCAGGGTATTATATTTAATATATCTCCACATTTATCTATTATATTTAATAAGTGTATTGCCATAGGTGTATTTCCTTATCTAATGAAACACAGTAAGATTATTCCTTTGTTCAAGAATGGATCAAAAAGCGACCCTGGTAACTTTAGACCAATTTCAATACTACCTGTGATTAGTAAAATCTATGAGAAAATTATCTTATGCCAATTGGAGAGTCACTTTCATTTAAATAATATTTTTCATAGGCAGCAATACGGTTTTAGGAAGGGTAGCTCAACGATTGATGCGGGTGTTTCTCTTCTGAAATATATCTATGATGCTTGGGAAAATTCTATGGATGCAATAGGCGTCTTCTGTGATCTTTCTAAAGCTTTTGACTGCGTTGATCATGGGACACTTCTGTGCAAGCTTAGACATTATGGAATTAGGGATGCTTCTCTTGATTTATTATCTTCGTATTTAAGCAATAGGGTTCAGTATGTCGAAGTAAATGGTAGTAGGTCCTCTGGTCTTCCGCCAAGTATGGGCGTGCCTCAAGGATCCATTCTAGGTCCGTTTCTATTTTTAGTTTATGTCAATGACTTGCCGTTTCTTGCTCAGGGTTTGTGCGACATTGTTTTATTTGCAGATGATACTTCACTCGTTTTCAAAGTAAACCGTAAGCAAACTAATTTAGATGAAGTTAACGAATCTCTCGCACAAGTCCTGAACTGGTTTACTGCTAACAATTTGCTTTTAAATGCTGCCAAAACAAAATGCTTAAAATTCTCTATGCCCAATGTTAAAAGCCTTAGTAATAATCTGATTTTAAACGGTGAGGTCCTTCGTTTTGTAGACACTACTGTATTTTTGGGAATAACGTTGGATAGTAAGCTGCAATGGGGTGCTCATATATTAGCTCTAGCAGGAAAACTAAGTTCAGCTGCTTATGCAGTTAAAAAAGTGAGGCAGCTAACGAATATAGAGACAGCAAGATTGGTATACTTTAGTTACTTTCACAGCTTAATGTCCTATGGTGTTCTTTTGTGGGGTAGGGCTGCAGACATCGAATCTATTTTTATTCTTCAGAAGCGTGCAGTTCGAGCTATTTACAATCTTGAATCGAATGTTTCATTGAGAGATCGTTTTAAGGAAATAGGTATTTTAACAGTTGCTTCACAATATATATATGCTAATATAATATATATTAAGCAAAATATTGAACAGTATGATAGAAATGGCGACATTCATAGCATTGGTACGAGGAATAGGCATAAGTTGATAGGTCCACAACATCGCCTACATAAGGTACATAACACTTTTGCGGGACTCGGTATACGTTTATTCAATAAACTGCCTAAGCATGTAATGGATCTACCTTTACTAAACTTTAAAGCATTTGTAAAAAATCAGCTATTATCGAAAGGCTATTATACAATAAACGATTATATTAATGACAAAAACTCATGGGCTTAGATTTCAATTATCGTGATTTCATGTTGCTTGTTCCATGGTGTAGATTGTGGCTTAACCTAGGTAGTTGTGCGGATGTTATGTTACTACCTTATTACTTTCTTTTACAGTTTTATTTGTTATTGTAACGATAGAAATACTTCACTTGCATTTGTAAATGTATTTAATTATATTATCTAAATGGTATTCTATTCCATTCTCAACTACTTAAAGATTAACAAAATCAACTTGACGACACAAATGCTTGTGTGTTAATTTCTGTCGGATATCGCAGTGACGAGATGACTGATGAACGTGCCATGCAATTAAAGCTTTTTTAAATCAATTTATTATTCAATGAAATTTTTTTTATCAATTAAACTTTAAATTGCTATGCATGTAAGATTTGCTTGCACACATCATTCTTCACGCTGCTGTTGGTAATTGTAACAAAGTCAAATTATTATTTTTGAAAAGAGTGGCCTGAGTTTCTTGGCCACATTCTTCTCAGAGCTCTACTATAGTCGTCTGCGAAAGTGGTAGTAGTTTGGCAGACATTTTTCTCTATACTATTCTACTACATGTATAACGATTTGCATGTGTTACTTTGTAACCTAAGTGAATAAAGCTATTTGACTTTTGACTTTGAACATTAAGATTTTGTAATTTAATCAGGCGTAAAATGCATTTTATAAATGAATTTTAAATAAGGTTTACTTATATGGACTTTACTAACGTTGAACCCACCCATACTGGTTACTGCATACTGCTGACGATTATTTCATTTATTAATGTAATTAAAAGTACTATTTAATACAGTTTTAAAGATTTTTTAAATGACTTTATTTCTTACTCTCTTTTATTTAACTCCACGGCTAGTGCGGGGACTGACACTTATTTTACTAATTTCCAGACATTAAACAACTACTTACTTGAAACAAATGTATTCGGGACAACATTCCTAAGAAAAATGATACGCTGTCTCCTCTAGTATAACTAAGTAAGTATACAAAATAAGGAAAAAGTACATTATTTATTTTTCTATTTTTTTATTTTAAATTAAAGACACGGCAATATTTAGCGCCTCGGTTGGTACAGTGTTCGTATTCCACGCAGGACAATTCTTTGAGCGACCTACAAACTATAATCCTACGTTTGGGTGTTCTTAGTGTCCATTTAATTGATGTTTGTAAAACCCCCGCAACAGAGGGCAGAAAGCAATGTGCGGGGAAGTATCTCTTTTAAATAAATTAAAACGAGAAAATTAATAAGGGCGCCTTCAAATTTGCCGCTAAGTGCCGTGCAGAGGCAGCGCGTCTGCAGCGCTGAGGTCGCGCTGCTTTGTAAATTCATAGAGATAAAAAACGCGCGCCCGCGCTGCGTCCGTGCATCCGTTCATCGAACGACTAGTCTAAGTGTTGTTCAGAATACTTTTTCTTTTCAATAGTAACATTATGAGCAGTGTTTTTTCGTCTGGGTCCATCGTAAAACTAAAACACAACACTACACACAACACTCCGCGCGGCACTTATGCCCGATTTACACATCGACAAGTACAGTAGCGAGTTAACTTGCATCATTGGCGAGTTAAGTCACTTTTTGCGTGTGGACGGCAAAAGCGAGTTAAGTAGTAAGTTGCCGATCAAGTTGTTTTGAATACAGCTCGATTCTATTTTTCGGCGAGTTAAGAACGAAGTAGCCCCCTCTCTCGCGTCTCCCTCACCCCGCCGGCTCGGCGCTCGCAGCGCCCGCCGTGTAGACGGGCGAGTTTAGTACAGTTCACAAGTTCTAATGTCGTATTTATTTTTAATTTTGTCTGTTTTTCTATGTATAATGTGTATCTATTTATAAAAGTATTTAAGTATATTTATGCGTTGTATATTACACATAGTACAAGCTCTGGTTAGTTTGGTACTAGATGGCGTTGTGTGAAAGTGTGAGGAATATTTATTTTTTTATTATTCTAAGTATACTTTTTATTAAAATTTCATTTTTAATGTGTTGCATGTTCAGTGTTAATACTATTTCTCGTATAATAGCGCAGAAATTGGTATTCAATTGTTCAATGTCCATTTGATCGCTTAAAATAAACGTAAACAATCTCAGCCGAGGCACGCCCGACGCGACTAGTCTTCGTCTCTGTTTGGCAACTTATGAGCTGTACTCGCCTACGTGTGAACTGTACTTACTACTTATTACTTACTACGTAACTGTCTATTTTTTTAACTCGCCACTGTACTTGTCGATGTGTAAATCGGGCATTAGCGGCAAATTTGAAGGCGCCTCTATACTTACATACCTATAAAACCCTTGTCTTATGTAATACTATTCTATACGGGTCTTACTCGCGGTATATACTAATTAGCCTAGATACTAGTAAGATAAATACCTAGGTTTTTCTCCGACGTTTCGGCCGACTTGCAAGGGTCGCGGAGGGAGTCCCTCCCCGACCACGGCCCTATGCATACAAATCGCACGGTATTATGTATACAAAACGCGATAATTTAAAACCTTGTCTTATGGCTACTATAAAATCCAACTACTTATGAGGTATTACGCTGATATTATCTCTATCTAGGAAACACGGAAAGTCAATCGGACAAAGAAATTATAAAATCTTTCTTAAACCAAGATGAGAATAACAGCTACAGGGTGCACGCAATGAACCTAGAAATGCAAAATGAATGGGTTACTCTAGGGGACTACTGTATACCTTTAGCCTTGAAGTGGCGCACTTTGCTTTACGACTGGTCACCAGCATTACTTAAATTCTACCTCAACGCCTTTCAATTGACTCTCCCCGATCAAAGCAATCTTGTAAGATGGGGAAAAGCCACGGACAAAAAATGCACAGAATGTGGAAAAGAAATTGGTACGGCAAGACACTTATTGGTAGGCTGCAAAGTGCTTTTGGACGTCGCAACGTCACGACAAAGTATTAGGGATTATACGCGAGGCAGTGAGTCTGTCGATTGCCAGAGCTAGAAAAGGACTGACTACGAATGAAAGACAAAACATCCAATTTGTTAAGGAAGGCACTACTAAAAAGACCACCTACAAGCCTTTTTCGGTCCTGAGTCCGGCAGACGATTGGACTCTACTGGTTGACACGTATGAAACACACTACAAAATCCCGGAGGATATCTGCGTGTCGCCGTTGAGACCAGACATATTCCTCTACTCAAAATTGAAAAAGCGTGTAGTACTTATTGAGCTCACGGTACCGTGGGAAACTAACATCCCTAAAGACCACGCAATTAAGACAAATAAATACTTTGACTTGACAAATGAGATAACCAGAAATGGCTATAGGGTTACTCTGTATGCCGTGGAAATAGGTGCGAGGGGTACACCAGCACTAGGACTGCCGAGAACTTCAGTAAGCTCTCTACTATCACGAATGTCCAAAACGGCATTGTTAGGTTCCTACCAAATTTGGATAGGTAGAGGACGGAACATGGCAGACAGTGAAGGTGACCGCTAACGCGTTGTAAGGGGGCCTCCTTAAACCTACATCTGGGTCGTAAGTCCCAGACGCTGTTACGCCAGTGTTCCGCCCTTTATTACGCGATGGACCCGGCACCCGCACGGAGAATCCATGGAATGCTAAGATTAGGTCTTATCTTAATATTATAAAGAGGTAAAGTTTGTGAGTGTTTGTGAGTTTGTGACGTTGTAGGGGGTAATCTCTGGATCTAATGAACCGATTTTAAAAATTCTTTATGTGTTGAATAGTCCATTGCTATGACTAATAGGAGTGGAGCAGTAATGAAATATGTTTAAAAAAGGGAAGGGCCGCCCAACGAAGCTGCGAAGTGGGCACGGGTCAGCCTGTATTATACACTTACGGGAACTTCTGTGATAACTTCAAACCAGTTAAGTTAGCGTGCACGTACCGTAGATCAGGTTTACATTTATATGTAAACCACCACACCACCCCGCCCCACTTATGTGGTGATGTCGAAGGGTTAATAATCCCACAAGAACATTATATTAGTTTTTATTGGGAACGTTGTATCACTACATAGTACAAAACAAAGGCGCTGTCCGTTCGTCGCTATGTAGGCTTCATCAATCATCATCAACTAGCTTATTGCAGTCCACTGTTGGACATAGACTCTCCCAATATACGCCACAGAACTCGGTCCTGCGCCTTCCGCATCCAGTCCCACCCAGAGACCTTTATGAGGTCGTCGGTCCTAGCTGGGGGGCGTCCTACACTACGTTTGCCGAATCGCGGTCTCCACTCTAGGACACGTTTGCTCCAACGGCCATCGGTCCTTCGACAGATATGACCAGCCCATTGCTACTTTAGCTTGCTAATACTACGAGCTATGTCGGTTACTTAGGTTCAAGACCTTCGCCCGCGTTGTATAGGTAGCTTAAATGTTATTCTACACCGTAATTTAGATAAGTATAGTACAAATTTAATCAAAAAACATTAAGAAGTTTTTGCGTGAAAGAGTAATAAACAGCCAACCATACATCCTCACAAACTTTCTCATTTATATTACTAGTAGTAGGATACATGTACCTATAATATTGTAAAGTATAAGAATTTTTTTATTTTTTCACACAACGCCATCTAGTCCCAAACTAAGCAGAGCTTGTACTATGGGTACTAGACAACGGATGAACATACTTAAATACCCTTTTTTTGTAAATACATACAATGATATGTTATACAGAAAAAAAAACCCAGACCAAACATGTTCATGCACACAAAGATTAGCATTGAGCGGGAATCGAACCCGAGATCTCTGCGTAGCATCCATGTTAAATAACCACTACGCCATAGAGGTCGTTAAAGTTAAATTATATACGAGTATCATCATAACAGCCCCTTATGTCCCACTGCAGGGACGGGCCTCCTCCTGTGACGGAGGGATACTTGGCCTACTAATACCACGCTGGCCAGACGGATTGGTATAAGGTTTAATTTCAAGTTTTCCTTCTTTATATGTAAAGGTAATATTCACAGATAGTCCCTTAGTCGGTTTTTGCGACACCCATGGGATGAGATGGGGTGGTGACATATTGTATTCTTACTCCGTCACCACACGGATAATACGAGTATGATGCAGCTTTTTATTTTTTTCTTATAGCTACGTTACTTCGCTTCTCATTTATTTTATTGTTAGTTTGTTTAAATCTCTGCTCGGAGACGGACGTTATAATTATATTATTTGTGTTTAAAATAAACAATAAATATGTTTTTAAAAATAATTTTATTGTTTCACGGTTTATTATTATGTAATACTCAATTTGATGGTAAGTAAAGATTTTATTTTACATAAGATTCATTAGTGTTGATCGTAATTAAATATAGGTATGTGTAAATGTGTTCTTTATAGGAACATTGTTAAGTGACGTACTTGAGCGTCTTTAAGTTATATTTTAAGTAAAAACTCATTGTTTTAAGTAAGCATGTCAATTCTCGTATCTTAAAGACGTTAAAAATTGGGTTAAGTTGACTTTTACCCCCTTACTCATAAAAAAAATCTTAAATTTTAGTCAATTGATTAATTAGCCTAAGCTCTTACGTTGTTTGGTATAAGGTTGGTTTTCGTAATAAAAAATCTCGCTAAACAGTGATTAAATTTAAGAGGCGTTTATAAGTAAGGGGGTTAGTTGTCAAATAATAATAATAAAGTTTATTTGCAGTCCTTTAGTCAGTTTTTACGACACCCATGGGATGAGATGGGGTGGTGACGTATTGTATTCTTACTCCGCCACCCCACGGAAAATGTGATCTGAATTTGATGCCTTAATTTCTAACTTACAGGTCAACAATGCACTAAAGATAGGCTTATTGGTATATGTAAAAATCTAAAGAGTTGCAGCTCAGCTATAGAAGACTTAAAACAGAGGAAAAGACCTAAGGTAAGATTAGAAGACCAGACCAGGATACCTTCTTTATTTATTTATTTATTTTCAACATAATAACCTACTATCTTTACAGGTAGCTTCCTAATACAATAGCGGCGTAGTTGAGAAATACAATTTAAAAAACACAACATATACTTAAACCTAATCTTAAATAACAACGTAACATAATGACAAAATATAAAATAAATCTGTAACAATTGAAAAAAACTATTATATAAACAACATAAATCTTATTAAAGTATTAGGTATATGAATACGAGGTCACAAATAATATAGGTACATTTTGCGAGCTCACTCTTCGAGGCACAAAATATGTCTATGTGCTCATGTACCTTGTTAATCGTGCCTACAACTAGTGTTAACGGTGTTTTGGCCAGCAAATTATGACTTATGGAATATTGTACTTAGAAAATGCCCTGCTCATGCTCACAAAGATTGTCATTAAGCGCAAATAGAGTCTGGGACCTCTGCGTAGCAGTCATAACCATTACGCCATAGAGGTCCCCGTTTAATGTATTTTTTTTTCTTTAAAAAAAAAGACAATTTCCCCACTAGGGATCACGCCATTTGTCGCGAGTACTTTTGAGGTATCAATTTAACAGGTATAATGATTCCAAATATGATTCTTCATCATCATAACAGCCCATTAAAGTCCCACTGCAGGGACCGGCCTCCTCCCATGACGGAGGGATACTTGGCCTGCTAATACCACGCTGGCCAGACGAATTGGTATAGGGTTTAATTTCAAGTTTTCCTTTTTTTTATTTCGTAATTTACAGATAGTCCCTTAATCGGTTTTTACGACACCCATGGGATGAGATGGGGTGGTGACTTATTGTATTCTTACTCCGTCACCACACGGAGATATTATGATTCTTAATGTCTTTTAAAGCAATTAAACCTTTCAACCATCGTTATGAAAAATTTATAATTAACCATGTCATTATATGACTGTATTCCTTTTGAACCTTACTCGATTAATCAACGTACAGCTATCATAATATTACAAAGTAGAATAAAACCTATGACATATGGAGCTGAAACGTGGTCACTGACTATGGGCCTTCTCAGAAGGCTTACCGTCACTCAGAGGGCAATGGAGAGAGCTATGTTGGGAGTTTCCCTGCGTGATCGAATCAGAAACGAGGAGATCCGCAGGAGAAATAAAGTGACCGACATAGCGCTCAGGGTTGCCCGGTTAAAGTGGCGGTGGACAGGGCACATAGCGCGGAGAACAGATAGCCGTTGGGGCAGAAAGGTTCTCGAATGGCGACCGCGCACCGGAAAGCGCAGGGTGGGGAGACCCCTCACACGGTGGACCGACGACCTGGTTAGGACGGCGGGAAGCCGATGTATGAGGGAGGCACAAGACCGCGCATAGTGGAAGCTTTTGGAGGAGGCCTATGACTAGCAGTGGACGTCCATAGGCTGATATAGATTGATAGATTATAACCTTACCGACTCGTAGTCACACCAAGGCACTCTTTTACTTACCTGAACAAGAATGAATACATTTTACATTAAAATGTTTATTTCTTTTTTTTTTTATAAAAGATGGAAATAATTACTTATTTCAGCTATGTAGTTTCGAGATAAGAGATCCTATAGTATGCTGTTTAGATAGGGCTCCTCAATCACCTGTCTACTAACTACAACGACCACCATAAGGTAAGCAAACAATCGGTACATAGCCTAAGTTATAGACAAAAAGTCATAAACGTGCTCATGTGACAAACCAGCCCCATTGAATTTAGCGGTAGCTTGCAGACATGCCTTTCGATTTTCATAAGCAGTACAGTACCCGACCGTAAATATTACACATCGATTATTTTATTTTTATTTTAAAGAGACAATCGGTCAATTTTGGCTTCGTAGAGCATCATCTCTGTCGCACGAAATACAAACAGTCTGGTATCTATTAGCAACTGTTAAGGGTACGCATTCCACAGACACGAACTTGTGTAGTGGGCGAAGCCTAAAAGATGGTTGTCGGATAAGTTCACGCTTAAATTGCCCAAAATAACTTTGGGGAAAGGGTATTACGTACAAATTATATTGAAATATAAATAAATACTATTTGATAATAAATTGTCAAATGAAGGAGCAATTAAATGAAAATGAAAATGAAATGAAAAATGAAAAAATATTTATTTTCTCCCAACAAATACATAGAACAAGATTAAGTTTAACATAATAAGTTGACAGGGAGACAGGAGCCCATACTAATTCAAGACTTGTGTTACGGGTCTCCTGGTCTCCATCCTAGCAAACAGTGAGATTACTTATAACTTACTTAATTACAGATATATTAGAAGACAATAATAGATTTGTGTGATTATTTTATTAATTATTAATTAAGTGAACATGCGTATGCGTGTTTGTGTGTGTGTATATGTGTGCATGTGTGTGTGTGTGTGTGTGTGTGTTTGATTGCTAATGTCTCAGTGTCTGTTTAGTAAATTTTCTGTGTCCTTGTACTCTAGCGTGAGAAGCCAATTACTCACTTTAATCTTACATGTCCCGCCAGGGTCAGGATAGATGTTGAGTAGTTTATTAGCAAGATTATAGAGACGCCCACCTTGGTAGAAGAAATATTTGCCACTAAAAGCAGTTCTTGCACCTTCAGTTTGACAAATTTGAAAATTCCTTCGCCTAGTGAGTGCTGGATTATTTGGATCATATTCTAGGAGCTTGTGTTGCTTAAGAATTACTGAAAGAATGTAGAGTTGCCTAACAGATAACACTTCCGCTAGCTTATAGAGTTCAGTGGTTGGAAATAATCTAGGTTTAGAAAGACTAATTTTCAATATGAGTCTTTGTGCACGCTCAAGTTCGATTAAGTGACTTTTTGCTGCTCCACCCCAAGAAGTAATACAGTAGGTGAGAATAGACTGACAGAGAGCAGAATAGACAGTTTTCATGACAACAGGTTTCGCTACATTCCGTAACTGTTTAAAAATGTAAGACAGCTTACGAACTCTTTTAGAAACGTTACTTATGTGTTCCTTAAAGTTAAAATTTTCGTCAAAAGTAACTCCTAGATATTTAGTCGAATTTAGTTTTTTAATGTGTGGACAGTTACAGATCGAGCCAGGTATAAGATCACAAGTATGAGCTATAATATCAGCCGGGATATAAACAGAGTTACGTAAAGAGAAAGTTAAATAATGGGTTTTTTGTGAGTTTAGTGTTAGTGAATTAGCTGCGAGCCAATGACATACTCGAATCAGGCCCTCTTGAGCGTATTTAAAAGCGTCAGACCAGGAATCCCCAAAAAATGTAAGAGTTGTGTCATCGGCATAGCAAACAATGTTACAGTTTCGCAGTTTTAATTTACATAATTCGTTGATGTAACAAAGAAACAGAGAAGGGCCCAAAACACTACCCTGCGGGACACCAAAGCGAACAGGTTTCTCATCACTCAGCATATCGCCAATTTTTACCCGTTGTGTACGATTAGAGAGATAACTTTTAAACAAAAGCAGTTGGTTATCCCTGATACCCATTTCCTCTAGTTTCTCATATATCTCCCTTTGTATGGAGTTGCGACTGGCATGCGTACCCTTAAAACAAATTTTGATTTGAAAGTGTGGGACTTGATTGGTGAGAGACTAGTGCGGTCGCATTCGGGTACACGCGCATTTTGGTCTCTTGCCAAAGCTGTCCAAGGGAACTTCAGTCGACCGTTCGAGTCTCTGGCCCTTACCGCTAAAGAGAAAGCCGACCTACTGGGCACTCTTTTTGCGTCAAACTCGACTCTGGATGATGGGGAAAATGCACCACCTCACCTACCGCAATATGCGAGCTCCATGCCAAACGTTGGGTTCTCTCAAAGTTCCGTTCGCAAGGCTCTGCTTTCTCTTGATATTCACAAGTCGAGTGGGCCGGATGGCATTCCGCCAACAGTATTAAAATCATGCGCTCCTGAGTTGGCACCGGTTCTAACACGTCTTTTTCGGCTCTCCTACTCTTCTGGCGTCTCGTCCCAAATTCCTGGAAGACAGCCCTTGTGCACCCAATCCCTAAGAAGGGTGATCGCTCAGACCCGTCCAATTACAGGCCGATAGCTATCACCTCTTTGCTCTCCAAGGTAATGGAATTCATTACCGATTGCCAGCTTTTTAAGTACCTGGAGGAGCACCAGCTGATTAGTGATCGTCAATACGGTTTCCGTAGCGGCCGATCAGCTGGTGATCTACTAGTCTATCTCTCGCATCGATGGGCAGAGGCGATCGAGAGCAAAGGGGAGGTTTTAGCCGTTAGCCTTGACATAGCGAAAGCCTTCGATAGGGTCTGGCACAGGGCTCTACTTTCAAAACTTCCAGCTTACGGGCATCCCGAGAAATTGTGCACGTGGGTTGCCAGCTTTCTTTCCGGACGTAGCATTCGAGCCGTAGTCGACGGATCATGCTCTGACCTCAAACCGGTAAACGCTGGTGTCCCGCAGGGATGTGTGCTGTCTCCCACTCTGTTTCTTCTGCACATCAATGACATGTTGCTTAACCACAGCATTCATTGTTATGCGGATGACAGTACGGGGGATTCACTGTATCTCGGTCGTGCAAATATTTCATCGGCAAACGTCAATGAGAACCGGAACAAACTTGTGTCTGATATCGAAAACATGCTTAGTCATGTTTCGGATTGGGGTCGGCTAAATCTAGTCCGATTCAACCCCTTAAAAACAAAGGTATGCGCGTTTACCGCAAAAAAATCTCCCTTCGTCGTAAGTATTGACTTCGAAGGCGCTACTATTGTTGCCAAGCCGTCTATTGAAATCCTGGGTGTCAGCATTTCGAGCGAAGTTCAGTTTCGCGATCATTTGGAAGGTAAAGCTAAATTAGCTTCGCTAAAGCTGGGTGTGCTCAATAGAGCAGGTCAGTATTTTACGCCGAACCATCGCCTACAACTCTACAAGGCTCAGGTTCGACCACATATTGAATACTGTTCCCATCTCTGGGCTGGAGCACCCCAGTATCAAATCCTTCCGTTTGACCGCATACAACGAAGAGCGGCTCGAGTTGTTGACGATCAGGTGCTCTCTAGTCGGCTCGATTCTTTGGCTTTGCGGAGAGATCTAAGGTCTCTTTGCATTCTCTACCGCATCTATCACGGGGAGTGCTCTGAGGAGTTCTTCCAGATATTGCCCGCAGCTGAATTCCTCCACAGAACCACTCGCAATCGACTGTCTTACCATCGTCATCACCTTGATGGTTGGCGGTCATCCACTGTGCGTTTTCGCGAAACTTCCTACCGCGAACAACTGTTTTGTGGAACAAGCTCGCTGCGACGATATTTCCGGAATTTCAAGAAACGAGCGTACTCCCTTTTAAAAGGTCGGCAACGCATCTGTGATTTCTCTGGTGTTGCGGGTGTTCATGGGCAGCGGTGATCACTTACCATCAGGTGACCTGCTGGCTCGTTTGTCTTCTATTACATAAAAATCAAAAAAATTACAATACGGATGACGCTCTACGAAGCCGAAATTGACCGATTGTCTCTTTCCACAGGTCGATGTGTAATAAAAACGGCCGGGTACTGTACTGTGTTTTGTAAATAAATGAATGGACTGGTTTGTATTTTTTAGAAACAGCGTAGATTTAAGTACTAAAGTCTGGAATAGCCAAAAGTGTTAAGCCTATTTTCCAAGAAATTTTAGGCGCTGAATTCTAGAGGAGTCAGTCAGCAGTTCAGCTAACATATGAGAACGTTGCTCAATTTGTCCACACGAACTCCATGTGGTGACGGAGCAAGAATACAATACGTCACCACCCCATCTCATCTCATAGGTGTCGTAAAAACGGACTAAGGGACTATACGTGAATATTATCTTTACGAAATAAAAAGAAGGAAAACTTGAAATTAAACCCTATACCAATCCGTCTGGCCATCGTGGTATTAGTAGGCCAACTATCCCTCCGTCATGGAAGGAGGCCCATCCCTGCAGTGGGACATTAATGGGCTCTTTGATTATGATATGATGAACTCCATGTGGGCCAGAAAAGACGCTGTAAGATTACTGTAGCGAATTTTCAAGAGGGGTCTGAAGGTTGAAAGAGATTATTATTTACACTGATTGTGGCCGCGAAAGGAAAACAAAATTCTTACGTTTCGAGTTATTTTAATACTAGCTGACCCGTGCCCATTTCGTTGGGCGGCGAAAAAACTTTTTTTAAACATGTTTCATTACTGCTCCACTCCTATTAGTCATAGCGTGATACTATATAGCCTATGACACTCCTCGATAAATGGACTATTCAACACAAAAATAAATTTTAAAATCGGTTTAGTATATCCAGAGATTTTACTACAACGTCACAAACACACAAACATTACCTCTTTATAATATTAGTAATTATAGATTACTTAATTGCAATTTCAGACCTGTGTTTACAGTGGAGCCTGCACAAGTCACCAGTAAACCTCTAACTAACTCTGAATGTCCCACTACTGGATATGCTACTGAGAAAATAGGACAAAAGTCATTTCAAAGTAAGATTTTTTTTAAAATATTGCTTAATTAAATAATGCTATCCGTGTGGTGACGGAGTAAGAATACAATATGTCACCACCCCATCTCATTCCATGGGTGTCGTAGAAACCGACTAAGGGAATAACCGTAACTACTATCTTTACGAAATAAAAAGAAGAAACACTTGAAATTAAACCCTATACCAATCCAACTGGCCAGCGTGGTATTAGTAGGCCAAGTAACCCTCAGTCACGGGAGGAGGCCCGTCCCTGCAGTGGGACATTAATGGGCTGTTATGATATGATTATGATGAAATAATGCTTCTTCATTAACATCATTAGCAACCTGAAGTAGCAATGGGGTGGTCATATAGATCTATCGATGGACCGATGGCCTTTGGCGCAAATGTGTCCTAGAGTGGAGACCGCGACTCGCCTAACGTAGTGAAGGACGCCCCCCAGCTAGGTGGATCGACAACCTCAAAAAGGTTTCTGGGTCGGACTGGATGCGGAAAGAGCAGAACCTTGTTCTGTGCCACGTGGGCCCTATGTCCAGCTGCTAAAGGCTAGTTGATTGATTGAATCATCATTATATCAGCTAAAAAACGACCATAACCTGGACTTAGAAACGTCCATTTTGCTTGATTTTGTCCCTACTTTTTCTTTTTTCTTCGCACCATTAAAATAACGCAATTTTGATTTTATATTAAGTATACAATTTTAATAAACAAAATAGTTTTTCCCGAATTGGTTTTGATATAACTGACTTCCAAGGTATCAAAGCCATTAGTGCAGAAAGTTTCTAGAATGGCGACTGCGTACCGGAAAGCGCTGGGGAGACCCCTCACACGGTAGACCGATGACCTTAGGACTGCGGGAAGCCGATAGATGAGGGAGGCACAGAACCACACAAGTCGGCAATGTCTCCAGCAGTGGACATAAATTGGCTGATATGATGTTGATGATGATGATCAAGGTATCAACATAAAAATAATTATCATCATCATTCCCCTGCCCTTATCCAAATTTCATTTGGGGTCAGCGCAGCATGTCTTCTTCTTCCATACTTTCCTATCGGACGTCATCTCACAAGTAACACTCTTCGCAGCCTTATCGTCTTTCACACAATTCATCCATCGTTTCTTTCGTCGTCCTCTTCCCCTATATCCTTCACATATATGCTTAACACCTAAATAAACAACAACATAAAAATAATTATACAGGTTGTAATATTAAGAACCTCCAGCTCTTTAAGCAGGTAAACAAAATAATAATAATAAGGTCCCTTTATCTCCTTTCAGAATGTTTGGAGTATCAGCAGAACTATGTATATCCTTGTGAGAAGAAGAAAGTTATAGATGAGTGCTATCACAGCCTTGATAGACTTATGGGTAGTAATCTAGGTTCAAAATATGAATTCAGTCACATGGTAAGCTTAATATCAGCCTAACGATGACCCAATGCAGGAATGGGCCTCCTCCTAGTACGGAAGGGAACTTTGTCTAAAGATTAACGATTAAGATTATTACGTAGTAACTATTTAGTCCGTGTGGTGACGGAGTAGGCCCTGCGAAGACGGCATACTTTTTGTGCGATCGAGTCTGCGGCGCACAAAAAGTCTGCATGGCGCGCTAAAAGTCGGTCGCGGATTTTCACAGACTTAACGCACACGACGTAGGTACATCTTCGATCATTTTGTAATTAATGAATAAAAATTGTATCAGAGCTGTAAGGAGGACAGAAACATGTCATGCAAATGCATATTGCCGAATAAAGTATGCGCCGTCTGCGTTAGCGCGCGTTGAAGCAAACGTTAAATTTTTTTCACACACTTTTTGTGCGGAGCGGAGCGGTGCGGTCTGCCCGAATTACACGGATTTTTTGTGCGCCGGACTTCTTGCGCGTCCTGTGCGTTACTGCTTAATAATTGCATAGGTTCTATTTTCACAGACTAAAAAGTGCGTCACAGATAGTCTAGTCGTCTGCGCAGGGCCGTAAGAATACAATATGTCACCACCCCATCTCATCCCATGGATGTCGTAAAATCCGACTAAGGGACTATCCGTGAATATTGTCTTTACGAAATAAAAAGAAGGAAAACTTGAAATTAAACCCTATACCAATCCGTCTGGCCAGCGTGGTATTAGTAGGCCAAGTATCCCTCCGTCACGGGAGGAGGCCCGTCACTGCAGTGGGACATAAATGGGCTGTTATGATGAAAAATGTCCCGCCGTCTTGTTTAAAAGACGTCTTTAAAAAAGGAAAAGTGAAATTATTGAATTTTCCGATGAAAAATAAAAATTTAAAAACAAAAATTAAATTCCTCACAGTTTCACACAACGCCATCTAGTCCGTGGGATGAGATGGGGTGGTGACATATTGTATTCTTACTCCGTCACCACACGGAAAATACGTGAAATTAACACACTCAAAGTTCATCCAGCCTGACAAAAAATTTTTTGGATCACATAAAAAATTTATATTTCGTGGAATTCAAAACAGCGATCTACATGTCAATTCTCGTACCTAAAATTTGGTTAACTTTAAGTTGTCATGTTTTTACTATTGCAATTGTAATCTTTTGTGGTCGTGTTAAAGTTTTATAAAGAGTGTGACAATTTGACAGCTAAAAGTTAGCTTATGAATTTTAGGTACAAGAATTGACATGCTGATAAAAAAAATGCCAGAAACAGCTGTCAAATCAAATAAAAAAAGCTTTATTTCGTTATTACACTTATAGTACACTATAAACAGTTGGTGGCGTCTATTCCCAGTTTCCCCCGAATACTTTCCCCCGATCGGGGGAAACTGGGAATTCTGAAAAAATTTGTCGCATCTTCCCCCAAATTGATAAATCGGGGGAAACTGGGAATTTTGTTGCATCTTCCCCCGCAAGGTATCCTTACCTTGAAGATAATAAGGTTATATAAAGCTCATTTTCGTTACAAAGAAAGTAATTTGCATAAATGCAGCGGTCAGTATAATAAATAATTGTCACATACGATATATAGTTATAAATTAATCATCATAACAGCCCTTTAATGTCCCACTGCAGAGACGGGCCTCCTCCCGTGACGAAGGGTAATTGGCCTACTAATACAACACTGGTCAGACGCATTGGTAAAGGCTGAAATTTCAAGTTTTCCTTCTTTTATTTTGTAAAAATAATATTCACGGATAGTCCCTTAGTCGGTTTTTACGACACCCATGGGATGAGATGGGGTGTTGACATTATAAGTATTCTTAGTCCGTCACCAGGCCGATAACTTAGAAATTAATATATCCGGTTTTTTTTTATTCTGTTCGCTAGTCAACCCCTGGTTTGGGTCAAGCATTCAGAATTTCCCAAAATGTATAGCGTCAATATGGTACATAATTGTTTCATTTATTTAATTTAGTTGTACTTAACTTCAAACATACGAGTATGTTAAATAAAGAATGTAGCCTGATATCATCTGAAGTCAGAAAGGCTGTCAAAAATATTTTACTTTCTAAGCATCTCATGTAGCAATTTTAGAATTGACTCTCATAGACCAACGCCATGCTAACGGAGGCGTTAAGCATCAGGTAAGCACCGCAAACTCAAAGCGCTTTTGCGACGATGGCGATTGGCGTCGCGTCGCGTCGTCGACATAATGGAACGCAAACGCCGTCGCCAAATGTGGGAGAGGCCTTAAACTTAATTTTGAAAGTTTCAACAATTACTTTTTAATAAGTTTAATCTTTTTGGTTAGGACGGACGGCGGGAAACCGATGGATGAGCAAGGCACACATAAGGTAGCAATACTTGGAGGAGCCCTATGTCCAGCTAGATGATGAAGTTAAAGAATCGCTACACTATCAAAATAAAAATACCTACAGTATTTTTTACAAACTTTGATATGAATCCGGGGGAAGATGCAACAAAATTCCCAGTTTCCCCCGATTATGAATTCGGGGGAAGATGCGACAAAATTCCCAGTTTCCCCCAATCGGGGGTAAGTATTCGGGGGAAACTGGGAATAGACGGTTGGTGGTGTCTCCTTTTAAGCATATAGATGCATGTGCCAGGAGACCCCGCTCTATGCTTCAAAATGATGCCGTGGCATTGAAAGGGATTTTATCGCACGGCATTTTTCATTTTAAAGCATAGCAATTTATGTCGTATTTCTGTAATAGTACGGTTGAATATCCATTAGTAAAAATTAAAATCCTCTGCCATGCCGTCCCGGTCTGCGTAGGCCTTAAATCTCACGAAGTTACAATGTATTAAAGTGCATCAAAAGAAAATACAACATTAACAAAATATTTCTATTTTAAGTACTTAGTAGTACATTTAATTTTTACTTAGGCTGAGCGCACATTGGAGACTAGACAGTTTCAAGACTGACTTGCCTCATATAGACAAGTCTGTCTTAAAACTAAAACGAAATTGTTTTGACTACGATATGTAGCACATATAAAACAAAACTGTTTTGTCTCATAATAGAACGCGGCGCACGCTCCCGTCAATTTACCATCAGTATCAAAATGGACTTCATAGACTAGTGTATTAAGCATCCTTATTACGCGTGCCCTTGCAAAACGACGACGTAAACGTAAATATTGGGTGCATCCCATATACAGCGAAAGGCTGTTAAAAGGAAAATTTTATTTACTGTACTTACAGTAAATTAAGACAACAACCTCTGAACTTCTTCAAGTATTTTCGAATGAACGTGTCTACTTTTACAATAAATTGATGTGAAATTATTTATTTAATGTATAATTAATAACTTTCCATTATAATATATTATACTGAATTAAATTAAAATAGATTTGGCGAGCGGCTCTGTCTATGTGTTTTACCAGGGTATAAAATATCTTTATCTTAATCTGGGATGTCTACCTACCTTCATATCAAATTTCATCAAAATTGGTTGATTTCATCAAAACGACGAAAGTCGAGGACTGTCTGTATCAACAATTCATCATCTCAATTTGATCGGTAAATACAAAAGTTTGTTAACTGAAATAACGTCAAGTGAACGTTATATTTTTTGTTATTATACTTATAATATGACTTTACTAGACTTAATACCTATTTAGAATACCAAACATTACACATCCAATATAGTCCAGGCAAAATAGACATTCCAGTTTGCATTAATTCCCAATAAGCTGGATTTTTGTGCAGGCCTTGAATACGTCATTACAAATGATATGTCAAAAGTCCCCATCGATCCCTCTTGTGCGTTGTTTTTTATTCAAGGTAAAATTATTAATATAAAATTATTATTTATTCAAGGGAAAAAGATAGTGTGTGCATATTATTATAGTCAAAAATACGACTTTCCTGCGCTCTAAAGTCACGATATCTCGAAAGCGATGCTTTGTAGGAGAAAAGTGTTGAGATATTTTTTGTAGACAATTTTACGATCTACAAACTTTGTCTAAACCATTTTTTGCAATTAATTACGAAAATACTTAAATGCATTTGTTTTTTCCTCAGCCGACATTTCTCCCCACCTCATATTTCCTACTAGTTCCGTGGCGACTTCGTCCCATTTGCTTTTTTTTAAATTTATATCTGAATATTCCTTGCACATTTTATTAAAAAGTACAGGTCTCTTTTCAACCTCATCAATTATTTTTTCTACGAGTTCTTCGTCTGTAAACATTATGCCACGTGTTTACTTTCTGAACGCTCGGACGAGAGTGGGGTGCGTGCGGGGTGTGACGGTAGACAGTTTTGTCTTTAATGTGCGCGCCCGCATTGATACAAAAGGGAAGCCGACAATCGTTAGTCAGACTAGTCGAGTCGCCGTGCGGTATTCGTCTATCTAAGACAATATTGTCTATACGACGTTTTGTTCCAAGTGTGCGCATATTCATACATATTGTAAAGCAATAGTCTGTCTTAAGACTGTCGTGTTCCAAGTCTGCGCTCAGCCTTAGTCTGTGTGTATGAGTGCATGTGGGTGTGTGTGTAGGTGTGTGCGTATGAGTGTAGGTTGTGTGTGTGTGTTAAAAGGTGTGTGGTGTTTATTAGTAAGTAAGTAAGTAAGATTGTTTTATATGGAAATGGTTTGAGTAAAATAGTCTAAAATAGTTTAATTTATAGTTCATCATAACAGCCCATTAATGTCCCACTGCAGGGACGGGCCTCCTCCCGTGACGGAGGGATACTTGGCCTACTAATACCACGCTGGCCAGACGGATTGGTGTAGGGTATAATTTCAAGTTTTCCTTCTTTTTATTTCGTAAAGATAATATTCACGGATAGTCCCTTAGTCAGTTTTTACGACACCCATGTGATGAGGTGGGGTGGTGACATATTGTATTCTTACTCCGTCACCACACGGAATACTCCGTCACCACACGGAATGAATATAGTTACTTACATGTATAAAATGGATTCTGATAAAATAATTAATGATATTTTGTTCTAGGTCCAGTTAGGAGTAGATGGTAAAAATGGCTCGGTGGCCTGGCACTGCATGGGTTCTGTCATCAGTGAACGATATATTCTGACAACTGGGCACTGTACTAATAGCGGTTCCCAGTAAGTACCTGGTCTGTTTTATCAATATACTGTCTCAGTGGCCAGGTGGTCTGTCCCACTGCTGGGACCAGAAAACCACTTCCAGTGACGGATAACTTGGACTATTTACACCACCGTGGCCAAAATAATTGCTATAAATTGGCCTTTTAGTCAAGCTAAAATTTTCTGCGTAGATTTACAGATTATTTTAATTTAATTTCTGTGGCTTAGTGGTTATAGACCATTGCTGTTAAGTTTAGTTTTTGGGTTCGATTCCTTGAAATTTTGCATTGAGTAAAATCAATGCACTAGACTAGGCGTTTTCTGTATGCAAAATCTGCATTTTGGTATTTAAAAATGTATGTTTACTAAAATTAGCGTTGTGTTAAAATATCCGAAAAGAAGAAAGACACAAGACAAATTGGTACTCGATGCGGGACTCGAACCCGCGTCTCTGGACTATACGCGTCCAGCGCCATGACCACTAGGCCAACCGAGTAACCGTCTCGACTACCAAATTTAACCATTGCTTTATACGGCGCCGGGCCGCAACTTAGAAGACAACTGTACAACGCCATCTAGGCGCGACAGCCGTAAACTTTCAATGTTGCAATTGAAGAGTATACGTAATGGTTTTAAGTTTTTTGTATTAAATTACATAATGTTCGGATTTTTCTAGTTATACCTTTTTTTTTTTTTTTTTTAAAAGACCACTCCCGCACTAGGGATCATGCCCTGTGTCGCGGGGACCTTTTACAAACATCAATTAACGGACACAAAGAACACCCAGACCAGGACAATAATTTGTGGATCTCACAAATTATTGTCCTGCGTGGGGATCGAACCCACAACCTCTTGCACGGCAGCCGCTTGCGCTACCGTTGCGCCACCGAGGTCGTCACCTAAGCTTTATAGGTTAAAATAAATGTGTTAAAATATTTGTGGAATGTTATAATTATTATTTTACTTTTTCAATTAACTAGGTAGCCTATCTCAGTCAACAGCTAGACATAGGCCTCTCCCCAACACGCGCCACGGAACACTCATATTAACACACATACAGGGTGTGGCGTAAATAGTAGACCACCGTTAGTGGTTTGACATCTCGGGAACTTAACTACAACATATTAAAATTTCAACCCATTTTACCCAAGGGCTTCAGAAAAAATGAGGTATATTGCTTTTTGTATGAAATTTATACTTTTTATTGCTAATTTGACTGTAGTTTCAACAAATAACGTTATTTTAAACTTCTGTTTTCTGTTAATAAATGCCGAATACCTAGACTATCATAAGAATAAAATAGTTCTATGTAAATTTTAGACTTTTAAAAAGAAATTAGGTTTAACTGTATTTTAAATTAATTTTTTAATTATATTACTCAAATTGTAGGGCGTTTTTTGTGAAAAAAATGTACTACACTTGGGCTGCCCATACGTTAATAAATATGTCCATGAAATACCGATTTAAAAATGGTTTAGTGCTACTATTTCCTGATAATTAAAAAAAAGTTATTATCAATGCAATAAAAAACGGTCTAAGAAAAAAATAAAGTTATTATCAATGTAATAAAGAACGGTCTAAGAAAATAATATTTATTACTAGGTACTATAGCAAAACTATTTAAACCTAACTTGTTACAGATTTTAATAATTAACGATATTGGAATTTAAATAAAAAACACAATTAAATCAATAATTTATTAACAAATATTTTACAAGCGATGCTCGAAATGGCCTCCATTTGCAGCTATACACGCTCTGCAACGTCGGATGAATGATCGTTTTAATCGTCGAGCAAACCCACTATCATTAAGCTTCCCAGCTGCTGTCTGAATCCTGTTCCTCAGTTCTTGGATATTATTTATTTGTTCCTTATACACGTCTTCTTTTAAGCAGCCCCAATAAAAGAAATCCAAAGGATTCAGGTCTGGCGAGCGCGGTGGCCACAATATTGGACCTAACCGCCCTATCCACCTATTTGGGTACGCCACATGGAGATGCTCTCGTACCACTAACGCATAGTGAGCGGGACAGCCATCATTCTGAAGCCACATACTGTCTCGAACTTCAGGAGAAACGTTTTCCAAGAGCTGGGGCAAGTCATTTTGTAAAAAACGCAGGTATCTTTCGCCGTTTAAAGTTTCCGGTAGCTCAAATGGACCGACAATTTGTCCATTGATTATCCCTGCCCACAGGTTTATTTTAAACTGTTGCTGCGATCGATCTTCCCGTATTAAATGTGGATTTTCCAACTGCCAGCTATGTAGATTATGGAGATTTAAATATCCATCTCTTCTGCAGGATGACTCATCGCTCCACAATATTTTATTAAAAAATTGCTCGTCCTCTCGTATTCTGCGCAGCATTTCTCTACAAAATGTCACCCGTAGAGGATAGTCTCTCGGTAGCAAAGTTTGTACCCGTTTAAAATGATAGGGGTACAGTTGGTGTCGTTTTAAAATTCGATGCACAGTTCTGCTCGATGTGCCAGTTGTACGAGATAGAACACGAACTGAGATTGAAGGGTCTCTACTCACTAAATCCAGCACCTCGCGGCGGACCATAGATTATACACGCGGCGGACCGAGAATTTTACTCGGTCAACGAGTGAATCGTTCGCGCGTATTACATTAATTGTATAAAAAACAGGTTAAAAAAAAACTGTTTGAAGAAAAACAAATTAAATCTTAGTTTGTTAAAAAAACAGTTTTTATTTTCAACCTCTTTTTTATAAAATGAAAAACAGTTTTTTATTTTTTCATAAACAAACTGTCTGAAAAACTGTTCGTTTTTTCAATGACCATCTCTAAATCCAGTACGTTCTACGATCTCTCGTGCGACGTATGCGTTTTGTGGTTAATTATTGTTTATCGCCGTTGTTTTTTGTAGCTATTTCTCTGGACTCTGATTTGCTTTGTGATTTGGACTTGTTGTTTTGGTGATATTAAACAAACTTGGCTACGTATACCGGACTTTGATTTGCACAGTAATTTAGAAGGACTCAGTGAAGTGATAAATAAAAAATGTCTCAGTACACGCCACCCGAATATGCTGACATGCATTACATTTACGGCGAGTGCAGAGGTGTCGCTAGAGAAGCAGCTCGGGTTTATAGGGAGAGGTATCCTACTCGAAGACATCCAGACCACCGGGTTTTTGTAAGAGTACATATCGCATACTCTGAGGGGAGGATACCTGGCACGGGCGTTGGCGGTAGGAGAGAAGGTCGACCACGGGTACATAACGATGAAGAGGTGCTGGATTTAGTGAGTAGAGACCCTTCAATCTCAGTTCGTGTTCTATCTCGTACAACTGGCACATCGAGCAGAACTGTGCATCGAATTTTAAAACGACACCAACTGTACCCCTATCATTTTAAACGGGTACAAACTTTGCTACCGAGAGACTATCCTCTACGGGTGACATTTTGTAGAGAAATGCTGCGCAGAATACGAGAGGACGAGCAATTTTTTAATAAAATATTGTGGAGCGATGAGTCATCCTGCAGAAGAGATGGATATTTAAATCTAAGCTTAATGATAGTGGGTTTGCTCGACGATTAAAACGATCATTCATCCGACGTTGCAGAGCGTGTATAGCTGCAAATGGAGGCCATTTCGAGCATCGCTTGTAAAATATTTGTTAATAAATTATTGATTTAATTGTGTTTTTTATTTAAATTCCAATATCGTTAATTATTAAAATCTGTAACAAGTTAGGTTTAAGGGGAAACAATTCAATCGCAATTCCATACAAACAAAGAAAGTTAATTCCTCCTTCATTAGATAATAAATACTCAAAACTATAGATGATATCGTTTTGTCTCGTTATTATCTAGTCTTATTGATTAATAAAACAGTAAAAAAATATTCATTTACAAGTTATGAGGCTTCAAAGTTCATAATTCTATGCACATTTTATGACAACTTTTAGCGTAATAAAATAGGATTAAACGTTTATAAAGGTAAATATATTTTGGGACTAGGAATAGATTATTTATTCGAAAATTCAAATAATTTTATATTGACTAGATACATTCTAAAGTTTGTACGCAATTACCTTTTTCCCAAAACCATTTTAGGAAATTTTACCGTGCTCGTTTCCGCCATCGATATCTTGCATCTCGCCTCCATTTTCTGCACCCCTCGGGTCGGCGGAGGGGAGGTACGACAGCGAGCCGACCGTCGTCGAATGTTAAAGAATACTTTTTTTTAAACTTCAATAAACTTTAATTTATGTCATTTATGACAATTACGTATCGCTTGCCAGTAAGGAGTTTCGTAATTTCTTTTATCAAAGAGATCCAATTATTATCAGATGCATAACCAGTTAAATAAAATACCTACATCAGTGACATTCTTGACTAAATTCAACTGTCAAAATTCACCTATTATTACAATAGTCAATAGAGCATAGCTAAGGCTGTCACATTGCACAAACTGTATTTTTTTTTTGCAATTCATTTTGTATTTTTTTTTAAATATTTACGTGACTCACCCCCGCCCCGGTATCAGAATGACTGATCAAGTATCATTTCTTGTCAACTATCATTTTCAGATTTTATAAATATTATTTATTTTTAATAAAAATAATCAAGAGTTAGAACTGGTCAGATCCTGGAGACCACCGAGAGTCGAGGGAACACCTCAACGGCATATAGCAGCTACTTTGTGTTTGGGCTTATTTTAATTGTATTGATGAAAACTTTACACAACTTTACACAAACATGATCTGATGATGAAGACGACTGAGGGTCGAGGAAACTTTTCAACGGTATATAGCAGCTACCTAGTGTTTGGGCTTATTTTATTCGTATTAATGAAAACTTTACACAAACATGATCTTATGATGAAGACAACTGCAGAAATTTATTTAATACTAATCTTAGAAATTGTAATCAGCATGGTTTTTAACCGACTCCTGTGGAAGTCGGTTTTTTAATTAGAAAATTATATGATTTTTCTTCTTTTTTTTTAAATTCAGCTAAAATTAACTTCATGTACTGTATGTGAAGTAAGATATTATTGTGTACTGTTAACGATGCACGGTCTAAAAAACTGCCTCAAGAATAAACAGTTTAACTTAAAAAAAAAAATTATAATGTTTTACGGTGTCATACCTACACCACTTACAAGATAAATTGATGTCTCGCTTGGTGTGTCTTCCGCAACAAAACTTACAATAAAATATTTTTTAAAAACCCATTTTAGTTATCTTTATTTACTCCTGATTTATTACTTGTTGAGTAACTACCTACAGCTAGTATTAGTGTCAACCCTAACAATCAAGAAGAACAATATTTATATTTTGAACGACATTTTGATTTGTAATAAATACAATCGAGCGTGTGTGCGTGTGCATGTTTCTTACTGCTTTTCTATGAGTTGTTCTCTTTCTCACGCGACGTTTGGTGAAACAACAATGTTTTAGGCTTCGCCGACAGCTGAGTTGGTTTTGACAGAATGAGCCTTCTTAAATAGTTTTGCTATAGTACCTAGTAATAAATATTATTTTCTTAGACCGTTCTTTATTACATTGATAATAACTTTATTTTTTTCTTAGACCGTTTTTTATTGCATTGATAATAACTTTTTTTTAATTATCAGGAAATAGTAGCACTAAACCATTTTTAAATCGGTATTTCATGGACATATTTATTAACGTATGGGCAGCCCAAGTGTAGTACATTTTTTTCACAAAAAACGCCCTACAATTTGAGTAATATAATTAAAAAATTAATTTAAAATACAGTTAAACCTAATTTCTTTTTAAAAGTCTAAAATTTACATAGAACTATTTTATTCTTATGATAGTCTAGGTATTCGGCATTTATTAACAGAAAACAGAAGTTTAAAATAACGTTATTTGTTGAAACTACAGTCAAATTAACAATAAAAAGTATAAATTTCATACAAAAAGCAATATACCTCATTTTTTCTGAAGCCCTTGGGTAAAATGGGTTGAAATTTTAATATGTTGTAGTTAAGTTCCCGAGATGTCAAACCACTAACGGTGGTCCACTATTTACGCCACACCCTGTATATAATTTAAACTCTGTGATCCGTGTGGTGACGGAGTAAGAATACAATATGTCACCACCCCATCTCATGCCATAGGTATCGTAAAAACTGACCAAGGGACTATCCATCAATATTATTTTTACAAAATAAAAAAAGGAAAACTTGAAATTAAACCCTTTACCAATCCGTTTGGCCAGCGTCCTGTTAGTAGGCCAAGTATCCCTCCGTCACAGGAGAAGGCTCGTCTCTGCAGTGGGACATTAATCGGCTGTTATGATGATAATTTAACTGACTTTTCAATATCTATATTTTAATTCTCAATTTTGATTTTTGTATTTTTTTACATAAGAGTTTTTATTTTATTTTCAGAGGTAAAGTAAAGCATGTATTTGTGAATGCAATATCAGGGGCCGACGTTCACAACCCGGATTATGTATATAAAGTAAAGAATATCATCACCCATCCAGATTTTAGCCTGGCCTCTGATTACCATGATATAGCTTTGTTGGAGCTGGAAAATAGGTAAGATAGCTTGATTTTTATCTGAGAGATCTAACATTTAGGAAGTTTCCAGTTATGGTGGGAATCTTGGTTTACTGATTTCAACGCTGGTCAAAAAGATTGTGTACTAAAAATCCAGGACCCCTAGTTATTTTTTCAAAGTGAAGCACAGGGCCGCGGGTTCGATTCCACCGCAGGACAATATTATTTGTGAGATCTACAAATTATTTTATGTATTGTGTCTGTTAAATAGATTTTTGTAAAGTCTCCGCGACACAGGGCATGATCCCAAGTGTAGGTGTATTCTTTTTGAGTAAAAATAAAATTTAAAATATAAGTGAAAAAGATATTTATTAAACTTTGACCAAACCAGCCATCACTCACTCAAAATGTTAATGGAATCAAACCCACGACCTTTCACATACTTCATAATAAAATTATTATACATTTTCAGTTTAAACCTAAGCAATAGACTGGTCCCAGCTTGCATATCAACGGATAGCGTTGTTAAGAAAAACGCTTTTATATCAAGTTGGCATGAAATTAATCCTTCTGCTACACTATTTAAGGTAAGTACCTATCTATTTCTTTATTTTTTCTTTTAAAAAGACAACTCCTGCACTAGGGATCATGTCCTGTGTCGCGGGCACTTTTACAAACATCAATTTAACGTACACTAACAATATTTACACTCAGGAAAATAAAGGCCTACGCAGACCGGGACGGCATGGCAAGGGATTTTAATTTTTACTAATGGAAATTCAACCGTACTATTACAGAAATACGACATAAATTTCTATGCTTTAAAATGATGCCGTGATGGCATTGAAAGGGATTTTATCGCACGGCATTTTTAATTATATGGCATAGCAATTTATGTCGTATTTCTGTAGTAGTACGGTTGAATGTCTATTAGTAAAAATTTAAATCCCTTGCCATGCCGTCCTGGTCTGCGTAGGCCTTAATTTGTGAATCGCACATATAATTTTTATGCGTGGGAATCAACCCCTGACCTGTTGAACAGCAGCCGCTTCTACGACCGTCGCGCCACGAAGGCAGTTACCTATTTATTTATCTTAAATAGCTAATAGCGTGAATCTATGAATTCCGATTTCCATTGAACGATGGGTGAAAGAGCATTTCACGTTTAACAAAGAAAAATAAGCCTTGTAACGGTTGTAAGGAGATGCATTAGCCCTTTCCCATAATTGTAATACGATTTGTTAAGTAAGCATTTAAGTGTACTTTAATACATTTTATTACTCATTAGACTGTTTTCCGTGTGGTGACGGAGTAAGAATACAATATGTCACCACCCCATCTCATCCCATGAGTGTCGTAAACACCGACTAAGGGACTATCCGTGTATATTATCTTTACGTAATAAAAAGAAGGAAAACTTAAAATTAAACCCTATACCAATCCGTCTGGCTAGCGTGGTATTAGTAGGCCAAGTATCCCTCCGTCAAAGGAGGAGGCCCGTCCCTGCAGTGGGACATTAATGGGCTGTTATGACGATTGCTCATTAAACGCAACTAAGACCAAGCAGACGTCTTTCATTGGTTCTACTATCAGACATATCTACACACCCTAACATCAACACATCGTCAAAACTCATTACCTTGAGTCTTGACGCCATTGGTAAAACGTGGTTTTGACCGGTTATGAGTTTTGACTTTAACAAATAAGTACAGTTGGAAGAAATACCACAGTGCGGTCATCCCACAGGTCTATGGGATGACCGCACAGTGGTAGATGATGAAATAAATCTATACTAATATTATAAAGAGGTAAAGTTTGTGTGTTTGTTTGTTTGTTTGTTTGTGTGTTTGTGACGTTGTAGAAGGTAATCTCTGGATCTAAAAAACCGATTTTAAAAATTCTTTCTGTGTTGAATAGTTCTTTATCGGGGAGTGTCTCCCCGATAAAAGAACTATTCAAATATAGGCTATATAGTATCACGCTATGACTAATAGGAGTGGAGCAGTAATGAAATATGTTTGAAAAAGTGACGCGTTTTTTTGGCCGCCTAACGAAGTGGGCACGGGTCAGCTAGTATTCAATAATTTTGTTCACAGCAACCAGTTCAGGAGGTACCTTATCAACAATGTTCCTCTTTTCATCCAAAAACCGGTAAATTGATCCGAGGATTGGATAATAATACTCAAATATGTTTTGAACAGAATAAAAATATTTGTGAGGTACGTAACATTTTAAACCGACTTTAATTTTAATTTGATTTTAAACCGACTTCAATTTTAATTTAATTTAAATCGTCTTTAATTTTAGTTTCGTTTCCGTGTGGTGACGGAGTAAGAATACAATATGTCACCACCCCATATTATCCCATGGTTGTCGTAAAAACCGATTAAGGGACTATCCGTGAATATTATCTTTACGAATTAAAAAGAAGGAAAACTTGAAATTAAACCCTATACCAAACAGTCTGGCCAGCGTAGTATTAGTAGGCCAAGTATCCCTCCGTCACGGGAGGAGGCCCGTCCTTGCAGTAGGACATTAATGGGCTGTTATGAATTTTAGTTTTAAGTTTTAATTTTGATACCTCAGAACTCAGTTATTTCTTGTCTCTGTGTGCATGAACATAAATGTTTGCATTGGTCTGGGTGTTTTCTATGTATAATATGTATGTCATCATCATTTACAAAAAAATAGGTATAAGATCTTTAAATATTTAAAAAAAAAAATTTCTCACCAGGTCATCTATTTATTTATTTATTTGGGTCTCTGACGGAGAATACACCTTACATGATTATAATATACTAGCGGCCTGTCCCGGCTTTGCACGGGCATTATTTTCCCGATTTTCTGTTCAATTTTTTCCTGAATTTTCTTTGCAACGAATGCAAAACCGTGGAAATCGGTTTATGCGTTCTGGAGGTATAGATAGAGTCAGGAAGGAAAACCAGACTTATTTTTATATAGTAGATAATGTGCATTTTTTAGCTTTGTGCTTCTGCAATTTTATGAGAGATCTCATCATGCTATTATATTAAAATAAAATAATATCAATATTTTCATCATGTGAAAAATTTAAGAAAACATCAGGAACATCATCATTAAAATTAACATCATATTATACCGAAAACATTAAAAGCAAACGAAAAAAACAATATAAAAACTAGGAGCAAAAAAAATCACAATAAAAGGAACAAAAGAGAACATTATTCAAATTATATTAAAATTAACATTAAAAAAATCAAGGAAAAACATTATTATTGAATACATAAAATAATAATAAAAAATAAATAAAATCAAAATTAATGAAATAAATCAAAATTGCAATTAAAGTCAAATTAAATTAAGTAAAATTGTGTAAATATTAATTTTAAGCCAAATAAAAAGATACCTAATTGAAACTTGAAACAACACACTATGTGCTGTTTAAACGTGTACAAATTAGGAACCTGAATTTGGTCAGACGGTTTGAGAAGATACCTATATCTAACGAGGAGCCGGTTATAGTATTGTATTTGTTTGTTATTTTCGCGATAGTTTATGACTCTCTAGTCACAAACTAAGCAGAGCTTGTTTTAATTAGAAAACGCGTTTGCATTTTTACTTTTTTAATAAAAATTAACATAATACCATTGATTTACAAAAAACCAAAGATACACACTCCACTTCCCAAAACCGTCCGCAACAAATAGGCGCATTGTGCACTTTTTTTAAATTAGTATCGCGTTGTTCTACCGGCAAACGTCAATCATTAAATTTTATTGCTTTATGTGCATTACTTTTTAAATACAACTTTATGTCATGCGTATAAGATTGAATTTGAAAAAAAAAATATGTTTACGATATTACTATACGTATTTATTGCGTATGTTTAATTTGGTGACACTTTTGGCTGTTAGTTTTGTTTGAAAATGTGCATCTTGGGTTTTTTATAAATCAATGCATAATACACATAGAAAATTCATGTTCGTACCTACAAGAATTTGCATAAAGCGCTATTTTTTTATTATAAGAATTGCATCTAATTTTAACACACAAATTAGGTAATCATTTTCAACACATAAAAAAAAAAATCTCGAGACAGGATTTGATCTCATTAACCAAATTAGTCCATAGCTTACCACATAGCCACTAACTCGCGTAATTCATCCAACTGTAACAACGCCATCTAGGCATGCATCATCATCATTACCATCATAACAGCCCATTAATGTTCCACTGCAGGGACGGGCCTCCTCCCGTGATGGAGGAATACTTGGCCTACTAATACCTCGCTGACCAGACGGATTGGTATAGGGTTTAATTTAAAGTTTTCCTTCTTTTTATTTCGTAAAGATAATTTTGACGGATAGTCCCTTAGTCGGTTTTTACGACACCCATATTGTATTCTTAATCCTTCACCACACAGAGAGCACGCAAAACTAACTCTATTTTCTTGTTTAGTCTGACCTTGGAGGCCCAGTACAGCTACATGAAGATGACATAAAATGCATGTACGTCATTCGGGGAGTAAGGACACTTAGTAAATGTGATGGGTCTGATATTCCAGGAGTCTATACCAGGATATCAACTTATGTACCTTGGATAGAAAGTATAGTCTGGCCGTAGGAACCGACTGCAGCTGAATTGAAGAAAAGACGAGGAAAACTGTATTTTTTTATTCTTTAATGGATGTATGAATATAAAAAAGCCTGTATGTAAACTAAGCTTTATAACCATTAGAATAAAAGTAAGTCTTATTATAAATAATAAACGCTATTTTATACACTCAGTTTTATATTTATTTTTAAATACTAGGGGAGCCAGCGTATAATTTTTCTTAGGAATGTTGTCCCGAATAAATGTTGTTTCAAGTAGTTGTTTAATAGTCTAGTACCCATAGTACAAGCTTAGCTTAGTTTGGGACTAGATGGCGTTGTGTGAATGTGTGAGGAATATTTATTTATTTATTTAATATTCGGAAATTAGTGAAATAAGCGTCTGTCGCTGCACTGGCAGTGAAGTGAAAAGAGAAAAAGTGATAAAGTCATTTAAAAAAAGACCCCTTGGAACTGTATGAAATACTAATTTTAATCACATTTATAAATAAAATTATCGTCAACAGTAAGCAGTGAGGGTTAACGTCATTTAAGTCCATAAACTTTATTTAAAATTCGATTACAAAATATATTATACTCCAGAATAAATTAAAAGATTTTATTGTTAGTAATTGTATAGCTATATAATTAACATCAGACATTAACCCCCTTACTCATAAACGCCACTTAAATATTAGTCAATTGATTAGCTTAAACTCTTACGGTTTTGTTTGGCATAAGGTTGGTTTTGCTAATAAAAATCTCGCTAAACAGTGATTAAATTTTAGAGACTTTTATGAGTAAATTGTTTTTTCATAAATTTTAAAAGACACAGCTGACGAATATGTTAACTTTTTAATAATGCAATTAAGTAAAACATTAATTTAAAACAGTTTCGCTTGGAAAAAAAATTAACATCATATTTTTTTCAGTAATTAAAAGATACTCTTTTAATGTAGACCGGATCTGTTATCCATGAGGCGTAAAACGTTATTGTTAAGAGTTTCAGTCGGGATAAAATTCATCATAACAGCCCATTAATCTCCCACTGCAGGGACGGGCCTCCTCCCGTGACGGAGGGATACTTGGCCTACTAATACCACGCTGGCCAGACGAATTGGTATAGGGTTTAATTTCAAGTTTTCCTTCTTTTTATTTCGTAAAGATTTTCACGGATAGTCCCTTAGTCGGTTTTTACGACACCCATGGGATGCATCTCATCCCATGGGTGTCGTAAAAATCCCATGGGTGTGGTGACATATTGTATTCTTACTCCGTCACCACACTGAGATAAAATTACTTCTTCAATTACAGCACAGGCTTCAGTACTATAAGGTAAAATACAAAGCTGACCTTGAGGTACCACATCAGCCCGCCCCACTTGAATATAAACCAGATCTGACACATAATAGTTATAAAACCTGTCATAATTATTGTTAGTTTGTTTATATCTCTACACCCAGTCACACATATTATTATTTATATTATAAATAAATAATGTTTTTAAAAATAATGTTATTATTTTTTGGATTATTATTATGTGTTACCGGCTATGATGGTAAGAAATGTTTTTTTTTACAAAAGTATTTTTTTTCGTAGGTATTTAACTATGGTTTCGGCCAGAATAAATGTCATGTATTTTGACAAATCATGGTTTCCCCCGCATGAATGTCCCCACATCACGACAATTTTTAACTAAGTACCTATTTGTTATTCTGATACATTAGTTATTTATTACTGTAAAATTATCCAAATCCGTTCAGTAGTTTTTGCTCTAAAGTTCAACTAACTTTTATAAGAAAGAAGGATGAATATTATTGTGACGACCTCTGTGACGTAGTGGTTATATAACATGACTGCTACGCAGAGGTCTCGGGTTTGATTCCCGCTCAATGCAAATCTTTGTGTGCATGAATGTGATTGTTTGCACTGGCCTGAGTGTTTCTATGTATAATATTATGTATGTATTTACAAAAAAAATGTATTTAAGTATTAATATCCGTTGTTCTGTTACCCATAACACAAGCAGGTTAAGCCTAGCTTACTTTGGGAACAGATGGCGCTGTGTACAGATGTCTGTGTCCGTAAATAGGTATATTTTTTAGATAAAACCTATTTAGTCCCACAGCGTAAGTTTTTCATATTGCTGTCGCCACTGTCCATGTAATTCCCGATATTTGGCCAGTTTTTAGTCAGTCATCTAAATCTTCACGCCAAAAAGCGAAAGTTTTTAATTAAAGACTCTTTCACGTACTTAATTAACTAGAACATGTATTTTAATAAAAATTTACAACATAATCTATACTTACCATAATTATTATAAAGATGTAAAGTTTGTGTGTTTGTGACGTTGTAGGGGGAAATCTCTGGATCTACTAAACCAATTTATAAATTCTTTCTGTGTTAAATAGTCCATTTATCGGGGAGTCTCATAGACTATAGTATCACGCTATGACTAATAAGAGTGGAGCAGTAATGAAATATGTTTAAAAAAGGGACGCGTTTTTTTCGCGTGACTCGTGCCCATAGTCTGTAATTTATGTTACTCGAAATAATAATTATCTTTATAATTTATTATTTTAGTTATTCAAAAGTAACAGGTTATAAAATATGTATAAAAACCCAACATTTTCCTCATACGACAAAAAACACATTCAAAATGCAAATCGACTTTTTTGAAAAAACATTTCACGATAGTGATGTTTTTTTAAATTAAATAATATTTTTCTATAACGACGAGATTTGAAGAAGAGACGAGAAGAGCAAGAGATTGGAACAAGTCGCTCGTATATTTACTTGACAACATGATTATTTAGGTGATCCACAATTTATTATATTGAGTGGATGTCCGATGATTCATTATCATAATAACAGCTTATTAATATCCCAATGCAAGGACGGGCCTCCTCCCGGGACGGAGGGATACTTGGCCTACTAATACCACGCTGGCCAAACGGATTGCTATAGGGTTTAATTTTAAGTTTTCCATCTTTTTATAACGTAAAGATAATTTTCATGGATAGTCCCTTAGTCGGTTTTTACGACACCTATGGGATAGGATGGGGTGGTGACATATTGTATTCTTACTCCGTCACCACATGGAGACGTATTACATATTCTTATATTGTTGGAGTTGTATAATATAAATGATTTAAAATAAATATGTATTTAAAATTAATCCGACATTCTCAAGTCCCTAATTTATAAAAAGGGTTTCCTCAAATAATTATCTTGCCAATAAATCATCATCATCAAACAGCCCATTAATGTCCCACTGCAGGGACGGGCCTCCTCCAGAGACGGAGGGATACTTGGCCTACTAATACCACGCTGGCCAAACGGATAATAAGGGCGCTTGTACACGCTAAGAAAATTTGCCGTGTCTGCGCCAGACAAGACAAATCTTCGTGTAGACGTCAAGAATTTTGTCTTTTTCGCACACGAAAACTTTTCGTGTCTTCCGCAGACAAGACCAATCGAAACGTGTACACGATAGGATTTTTTTCGTGCAGTCGTAAGACGGGCGTAGGGCGCGCAAGTAATAACAAGTGTGATAATCAGTGTGAGTTTCCTTTAGTAAAAATGTACTACACCGCTCCCCGCCCCTCCGCAACAACGTTCGCCGTGTCTTGTCTTGCGCAGACAAGAATATTTTCTTATTCATCGCCGGCGCTGTGTACACAGGTCGTGCTTAGAAACGACACGAATTCTTGCGTAGGCCCGGCGATTTTTCTTACCGTGTACAAGCGCCGTTAGTTTTCTAATAAAGGATTTTTTCGACTTCTTTTTAAATGTCTCTATAAAAAAAATGCAATAAAATAAACTTCCTTGCAGGTGAGCCATGCTCCAAAGATGGCGTTACTGGTGTCTGCACTAATATAAAGAATTGTAACTCCGCTTTACAAGAAGTAAGGCAGAAGAAAAAACCACAGGTAAGATTTAAGGCGCGGGCCCACCGCGGTGCACGGAGCGTCTACGCACGTGTATTAAGCTTAGCTTTGGAAGAAAATGTATGTGGTTGTGTCCACTGCAACGCACGGAGAGGCTACGCATGAATACGCGGTTACAAAGCTCAACGCTGTCGACGTGGGTTTCTACGTTTCCACTGGAGTACACGAATTTGACGTAAGGCCCGTGTCCGTGGATTGTAGTGGCACGTGCATTGCCTTTTCGTCGTGGGGTCATATTCGTGTCCTCCAGTGTAAACGTAGACCCACGTCAAACAAATTTAATATCCGCAGCTAAAAATTCGCCGCGTGCCCGTGCACAGCATGCGCCGCGGTGGGCCCGCGCCTTTACGATTTTAAACTATCGCGTTTCATTATTGTAAATATGTATTGTTATGTAGGAAGTTCTACATATTAAGTATATTAGAATAAGGTATGTAGTTTTAAGATAAGTTTATCTCTGTATGTCAAGTCCGTCAAAATATATTTTGGTATTTCAGCTCTGTGGCTTCGGGAATGCAGATCCTATAGTATGCTGCACGGATAATGTTCCTCAGATACCTGGTGCACCAAAACCTCCAACAGACCCTGAGTGTCCGTCAAAATCTGCTGAGTATGCTCCTGAGAAAAGAGGACGAAAAGCTTTTGAGAGTAAGATCCATTTATATCAGTTGATCGTGCTTTTATCATCATAACAGCCATTTAATGCACCACTGCAGGGACGGGCCTCCTCCTGTGACGGAGGTATATTGGCCTACTAATACCACGCTGGCCAGACGGATTGGTATAGGGTTTAATTTCAAGTTTTCCTTCTTTTTATTACGTAAAGATAATATTCACGGATATTCCCTTAAGTAGTCGGTTTTTACGACATCCATGGGATGAGATGGGGACATATTGTATTCTTACTCCGTCACCACACGTGCTTTTATAAACACATTTATTTGTATAAGATCCCGCGATAGTGAGCTGGATTCCTAGTGCTTTAATGGTTTTTTTAAGGAGCAGTTGTCTTTGTTTTAAAAAACCTTGTCATTTACGAAAATTAGATGTCTTTTTAAACAGCAGGTCAATTCTCGAAACATACTATTTAATTTAACTTAATTTTTATTTTTTTTAATTTAATTTTTAATTAATCCAAAGTGGTATTCTTGTCCGGTAAAGTAAAAATTAAAATTAAGTTAAATGGCAAAAAAGAGTTAAATAGCCAGTTTACGGTTTACAATTTAAAAGATTGGAATTTAATAGATTTTCTAACACTCCATACACAGAATTAAAACTTTAATTAAATCAACTACAGGAAATTATCTTCGGTTAATTATAATAGTATAAGTTCCGTAAACTTCCATTCTAAGAAAAAAAAAAGAAAAGAAGAAAGGTCATGGCACATTATACCGGCACCGCAACAGCACCGCTCCACACCAGCATTTAACTTGTCATTCAATTTAGAGCATTAAATCGTGTGTAGTATAATATATTTCATAATGTTAATATGAAAAAGCCAACGGCGGGCAGTCAGCGCGCTTGCCGCTACCACACAACTCGACCCGCAGCCCGCGTGCTGCAAGCGAGCGGACCTCATGCGTACAGCGCGCCGACGGCATGCTCATTACGCGCCGACTCCGAGTCGTGCAAGTCCTAAGCGTGTTCAATCATAAATGTCTTAAAACAATATTGAGTTCGCGGTGACAGCAAGCTTACACGTCGCGGCCGGCGCGCGGACTGCGAGCTTGCACCTTGCGGACAACGCGTAGTTAGCGCGCTGGCAGCTAGCCGTAGTCTAAATTTGAGGCGACACGCCGTGCAGCAGCTGTGCTGTTGCGGTGCCGGTATAATGTGCCATGACCTTTACCCTTCCCGTGCGCACGAAAATTAAGAAAATTACATGAACTGTCACTTTAAAAATTACAGAATAGTTACAGTACGATTACATTATTTTAAAAAGATTTTAAATTATAAATACAAGAATGCAATTGTGACAATTTGACAACTAAAAGTTAAATTAACTTTATTTTTAACGATTTTAAAGAACGAGAATTGACATGCAGACTCCTAAAAAAGGAGGAGCTTCTCAATTCCTCGGTATTTTAAAAAAAAACTGTTTCACTTCATAACCTCGTTTCTAAACCGATTTAATTATTTGTTTGAAAAAGTATACATCCAGATTAGTCCCATAGAAATTTTAGAAAAAAAAAGGTTTTATAAAATGTAAATATTTCTCACACATTCACAAAACGCCATCTAGTCCCAAACTAAGCAAAGCTTGTACTATAGGTACTAGACAACGGATAAACATACTTAAATACTTTTTTTTTGTATTTTAATCATAGAAAACACCCAGACCAATGCAAACAGTCATGCACACAAAGATTTGCACTGAACGGGAATCGAACCCGAGACCTCAGTTTCTATTTATAAAAGAAAATATTTTCATTTAGAATACTTATCATTTCTATAGAAAAGATTAATTTTTTTCATGAAATGTTGTCTTTTTTTAAGATAACCTTGTCTTTTTTGGAAAGACACTAATCAGGTCCCTTCTCCTTTCAGAATGTTTGGAGTATCAACAGAATTACGTATATCCTTGTGAACATGGCTCCGAGGTAATACCGCTGGTACCAGACCCTGAAGTCAAGATTGTGTATGAAGACCATTGCTTTAACAACAGGGCACAAACACTTATAGTTGGTGGTAACAACGCTGGTGAATTTGAGTTCAGTCATATGGTAAGCTTTGATGTATCTATACTAATACTAAGGTGTGTCCAAACATTGAGCGGCAATCGAGCGCGGCTGCCGCGCGCGGCCCGTCGCGTTTTGATTGGACGACTGCCGCGCGCTGCAACCCTGTATTACCCGCCGCGCGCGAACGTTATTATTGTTCATTCGCCGGCGATTGTATGCGGACATATTGACACATGCGACCGCTTTCATTTTAGTTCTGATGCCAACTGAAACGCGCGGCATATCTTGGTTGTGCCACGTAGTACTGCCGCGCAAACACTAGTTTGCTTTGTCCAAACTAGAGCGCGGCAGAAATGTGTCGTACGAATGCCGCGTGTTGCTGCCGCGCTCTTGCTGCTCAATGTTTGGACACACCTTTATGAAGAGGTAAAATTTGTGTGTTTGTGACGTTGTAACGGGTAATCTCTGGATCTACTGAACCGATTTTAAAAGTTCTTTATGTATTGAATAGTCCACTTATCGGGGAGTAGTATTACACTATGACTAATAGGAGTGGAGCACTAATGCAATATTTTTAAAAAAGGGACGCGATTTTTTCGCCGTCCAACGAAGTGGGCACGGGTCAGCTAGTTTTATTAGAAAGAAAATTTATTTATTCACACACAAACAGAGGCACAGAGACAAATAGGTAGGTACATTACATGAAATAGATAGGAAAAGATAACATTGAAAAAAAAAAAACAAAAGAATAATTAAAACACAAGTAGTATAAGAAATGGGTACCTGTAATCACTGAACCCTCCACTGCAGTGTATAAAACGGACTCAGTTCAGTATACAGGGTGGCTTATTCAAATCGGTCAGTATGGAAAAGTCTTAAACTATAATAAGTCATACGAAGATAATTTGTTCTTAGGAACCTTGTCACCGATTTTGATAGAGATAAGATCAGGTCTTATTTAGATACAAACAAGCAGATACAAAGTTATCGTGGTCACGTTAGGATAGTATGTTTGTATTTATTTTAAATTAATTATTTATTTTCTAGGTAATGATAGGTTATGAATCTAAGGAAGGAGGTAATGAATGGTTATGCGGTGGTTCCATAATCAGTGATCGATATATTCTGACGGCAGCTCATTGTGCTACTCCAGGATAGTAAGTACTTTTTATAGCATCCTGCTTATATTATACACGATAAAGTTTGTATGTATAAATGTATGTTTGTTACTCTTTCACGTAAAAACTATGTGGAGGTCGCGGTGACGTAACAGCACCACGCCTCCAACGAAAAGGGAGGATCCTCCGACCAGGCGAGGGGGATCGTGCCTGGTTCGTTGGACGTTGTATATATGCGGAATCGCTGTGCAAATCTTAATATCGCGATTCAGGACGTAGCGGCGACATCTGTTGATTGTAAGGGGTACTGAGATAGTGTAGATGTTCGCTTGAGCAAGTCGCTAGATGACGCTACAACTACAACTTGGATATTAATGAAACTTTACAATAATATTGCTTTAATTTTGATATATACGAGTATGAACTCGTACATCAGAAATTGCATCCTACTAATATTATAAATACGAAAGTTTGTGAGGATGGATAGATGGATGTTTGTTACTCTTTCACGCAAAAACTGCTGAATTAATTTTGATGAAATTTAGAAGATACGTAGTTTAGGGTGTAGAATAACATTTAAGCTACCCAAACAACGCGGGTGAAGCCGCGGGTATCAGCTAGTTTAAAATATACAAAGCTATTTATAAGAAACATTTGAACATGACGACCTCTGTGGCGTAGTAATTATATAACATGACTGCTACGCAGAGATCACGGGTTCGATTCCTGCTCAATGCAAATCTTTGTGTGCATGAACATGATTGTTTGCATTGGCCTGAGTGTTTCTATATATAATATGTATGTATATACAAAAAAAAATGTATTTAAGTATGTTTACCCGTTGTTCTGTTACCTTATGGTTGCACAAGCAGGTTAAGCCTAGCTTAGGTACTTTGGGAACAGATGGCGCTGTACACAGCTGTCGGTAGATGATAATAGATGATGATATGACCGACTAACTCAAGCGAACACCTTCACTACGTCCTGAATCGCGATATTAACATTCACACAGCGATTCCGCATATATACAACGTCCAACGAACAACCGTTAGGCAGTTGTCCCGCCAGGCATGATCACCCTCGCCTGGTCGGAGGATCCTCCCTTTTCGTTGGAGGCGTGGTACTGTTACGTCACCGCGACCTCCACAACAGTACAAATGTCCGTGATTATTTGATTTTTTAGCATTTCTTTTTCTTTCTAGTGGTACATCTGAACCTAAGTATGTGTTAGTAAATGCATTGTCGAAGGAAGACCCGACAACGTCATCCAAGGTTCACAAAGTAAAGAATATCATTATACATCCGGATCACAAAGCTGGTACTTATTATAATGACATCGCGTTGTTGGAACTCGAAACTGGGTAAGATATAATACTTTTAGGATCAAGGAGAATTTGTTAAGAAGAACAATTAAATAGCTTTACCAATTATAATCTCTTTATCATAACTCAAATTACAATCAAAATCCTTTTCAACACCATCGTCGTTCCTTCAATCTCAATCTCACCATAGAGTCCTGTCATTCTTACTCGTCGAGCGGTAATGTTACTAAAGAGTGGCCAACTACTTCTAATTATCCTACACAAAGCCGCCATGAGTCGCGCGCCATGCCGAAGAATCCATCTAATTTATTATAATTTCTCCGTCGGCAAAAATGACGTCTTTGTAGAGGCACGGCGGCGTGCTGCCGCTGTTGCGTCTTGCAGACGCACCGGCACACGGCTTTATTCCATAAAATTTCTTACAAGTTGGTTAAATCACCAGATTCACCAATACTTATACCTGATTCACCAATACTTATACCTGATTCACCAATACTTATACCACAGCACGTCAAAAATCGGATTAGACACGTGAAATTTTTTTTTTTATATTCCTTTTATATTGGATTAGACACGTGAATTTCTTATCCCACTTCTGATTTTAGGATCAAGGAGAATTTGTTAAGAAGAACAATTAAATAGCTTTACCAATTATAATCTCTTTATCATAACTCAAATTACAATCAAAATCCTTTTCAACACCATCGTCGTTCCTTCAATCTCAATCTCACCATAGAGTCCTGTCATTCTTACTCGTCGAGCGGTAATGTTACTAAAGAGTGGCCAACTACTTCTAATTATCCTAATAATACATATTACATTAAACCACGCCTTATCGCCTCTAAATTGGCCTTTCCTCGTGCACGATTTAAACCAAAACCTCTTAAAGATACCAGACGCTAAAGTGACGAAAACATTGAAATTATACCTAGGGTTAGCTCAATCTGCAGACTCTTCCGCTTTATATCGAGACATATTTAACTTTGGGATGAAACTACAAAAAAACATCGGAACTCTATATACATCTGAGAGACACTAAAATGGAAGTCTTATCAACATCGAAACTAACATCCCTAAAGATCACGCAAAATAAAGACAATCGATTACTTTGGTTTGACTAGCAAGATCCAGAAATGGCTACATGGTTGCGAGGGGTACTCCAGCTAAATTACTCTACAACTTATTATAGGAACTAGGACTGCCAAAAACTTCAGTAAACTTCTACTATTACGAATGTCCAAAACGGCATTGTTAGTTCCTACCAAATTTGGATAGGTAGAGGATAAAACATACAACATCAAACGCGTTGTAAGGTCCTACAACATTTGGGTCGTAAGTCCTTGACGCTGATATGCAAGTGTTCCGTCCTCTATTACGCACAACACGGAGAATCTATACAATGCTAAGATGTCTTATTATTATAATAAAGTTTCTGGTTTTTTTAATTATAAGATTATTTTCAGGTTAAACTTAAGTCCTCACTTGGTGCCAGCTTGCTTACCTATAGATGACCCTGTTTTGAAGAGTCCTTATACTTCATTTTGGAATTTCAGTGATCCATCCACTGTCCTAACGAAGGTAAAGTTTTGTATACCTCATTGTGATTATCCGCGTGGTGACGGATTAAGAATACAATTTGTCACCACCCCATCTCATCCCATGGGTGTCGTAAAAACCGACTAAGGGACTTTCGGCGAATATTATCTTTACGAAATAAAAAGGAGGAAAACTTGAAATTAAACTCTATACCAATCCGTCTGATTATTAGGCCACGTATCCCTCCATCATGGGAGGAGGCCCGTCCCTGCAGTGGGAGATTAATGGGCTGTTATGATGAGGTGCAGTGATTTATTTGTTATCTAATCAATGAAAGTATGAAGTATAATAAAGTTTCGTTTTTTAATCAGAAAATTATTCTTTAACATTAATTTTGGATTATTTTATTTTCAGAGATTAGTTAAGGAAGTACCTTATGAAGCATGCTCTCGTATTTATCCAGAATTCAGAAAATTGAGACATGGATTGGATAACAAAACTCAGATTTGTATTAAGCAGAACAGTGACAATACTTGTGCTGTAAGTATTTTAATATTCCTCACAACGCCATCTAGTGTCAAATTAAGAAGAGCTTGAACTATGGGTACCAGACAACTGATAAAAATACTTTTTTTTTGTTGTAAAAGTACGCTTTTACAAAAATTAAAGTACATATAATGTACAACCAGACCAATGCAAACAATCACGTTCATGCACACAAAGATTTGTATTGAGCGGGAATCGAAACCTCTACCTTGAAACGACACAGAGGTCGTCGGGTTAATAACCAAAATGTATCTTTTTATGCCCTTGTCCCATTTACTTAGGATCGGCGCAAAAGCTTTTTTCCTTTCACACTCTCCTGTCAGCCGTCATATCATCATTCACTCCCTTTTCTTTCATATCCTCTCTTACGCTGACGATATATCTTTTCTTCGGCCTTCCTCTTCCTTTCCATCCATCAACATTTATATTCATTACTCTCCTAGTTACATGTGTTTCATCCCTTCTCATTACTTGCCTACCAAGACAAACAGTTTCCTTATATCTTGTCTGTTACTGGCGGTACTTTCATACTTACTTTTATAGTCTCATTTCTTATTTTATCACACACCACATCCACCTCAGCATTCTCATCTCGGCCAAAGGTACTCTTCTTTCATCTACTTTCTTAATAAGAATACAATATGTCACCACCCCATCTCATCCCATGGGTGTCGTAAAAACTGACTAAAGTACTATCCGTGAGTGAAGGTTATCTTTACGAAATAAAATGAAGAAAACATTTGATATTAAACCCTATCAACTACCAATCCGTCTGGCCAGCGTGGTATTAGTAGGCCAAGTATCCTTCAGCCACGGGAAGAGGCCCGTCCCTGCAGTGGGACATTAAGGTCTGTTATGATGATGATGAAATTGATACTAATCCTTATTATCTTGCAGCGTAACAGTGGAACCCCAGTACAGTTGCTTGAAGATGACATCAAATGCATGTACGTCATTCTGGGAGTAAGCTCGTTTGGTAAATGTGATAACGTACCAGAAGTCTATACCAGGGTATCAACTTATGTACCTTGGATAGAAAGTTTCGTCTGGCCTTAGGAGGAATAGAAGCGTTAAGGCCATTTGTAGGGCCGCTAATTGAAAAAAGTCATAATTCACGAATATTATCAAAAATGTAAAGGCTATTAAGTAAAATAGCTAAACTATTTCTATACCTCTAGGTTCAATTGGCGTATAAACCAAAACCCGACTTTTCAGGAGAGCGAAAAAACGATTTCAAGTTTTTTTTTAGTTCATGGCTTTTTTGATTTTGAAGTTACATATTTAAGAAGAACATAATTAAGAAGAAAGATTTTTAGAATTTGAAGATTAAAAAGGCTACATCATCAAAACATATCTATCATCTTTTTAGTTCTTTTTTGGGTATGATAGTCTTAACTTTTTTGGTCGTAAGTATAAACCATTTTTTTTGCGACTTTGAACGACATAAAATAACAGATCAATAGAGAAAAAAAATCTGAATAAAATGTAATATTTAACTCATTTTGGCCAAAATGGCTTACTTATACGCCAATTGAACCCAGAGGTATCGATTTTATAACACACTCTCAACACTTTAAACGCTTTTAAATTAGTTAAATTTCGCATTCGAAAATAAAACTGCCGTTTTTGTTTTAAATACAATATTTGTCTAATTAAAAAACATTTAAAGTGTTGAGAGTGTATTATATAAATACTTTATTGCCTTTTCTAAAGACTTAGTAGACAACATTTGCATTATTGATCTTATTCGCGAATTATGTTTGTATTTCAATTGGTGGCGCTAGTGACCCCTATAAATGTTCTTAAAAAGTGACGAGAAAATGGTTTATGGTAATTTTGTATTCCGTGATAATTGTAGTAACAATAATATTAATGTATTTTGTGATTTTCGTTACTTAATAAATTTTTCTGAAACTCAATTTTGGTATTTTTTAACTAACACAACGCCATCTAGTCCCAAACTAAGCAGAGCTTGTACTATGGTAAAATCCTAATATGTCTATTATTTTTATTGTAATTGTAGCTATTATGTACATAGAATAAAATATATTTTTTACGAAATAAAACCGACTTCAAAGACAGAAGAATAATTTAGTTGTATTTTGGTTTTGCAACATTAAATCAGCCATTCTTTCTACTTAATTATAATCTAAAAAATACATTCTTTTAATTATTGTAAAAAGTATTGTTAAGGATAATATTTCTTGAAGAGTCACAAATATATTGATTTGTAGATTCTTTAAAAGATAATCAAATTATGTATTACAAATAATGTAATATTATTGTATTTTTTGGAGTCGGTGTCAGCCACGATAGATAAAGCTACTGGTGGTTAGGGCTCCAGAGATAGGAACCTCCTCACAATGTACCTATATCTACTATGTATATAAAAATAAGTCGAGTTTTCCTTCCTGACGCTATAACTCCAGAACGCACAAACCGATTTCCTCGGTTTTGCATTCGTTGGAAAAATCTCGGGCTCCGTGAGGTTTATAGCAAAGAAAATTCAGGAAAATTTTCAACAGAAAAGCGGAAAAATAATGCCCGTGCGAAGCCGGGACAGGCCGCTAGTTATATTATATTATTATGTATTGTACTCATTATTAGTGGAGAAACCCGCTTACATTATACATATTAAGGATAATACGCGCATAATTTGTATGCTTTTAATATGCTAATTTATTGGCAATATACATAGAGCAAAGTAATGTCAGTGTAGGGTTAAAGAATCCTTAATGACTTGGGCTCTTTTACGGGGTCATCTAAATACCTAAAATTAAAATACCTCCGTTCAAAATACCTAATGTATTAAAATACCTTATCTTATAACACTAACATAAGAAATACCTAAATTCAAAATAGGTACCTAAATTCAAAATACCTAATGTTTAAAATACCTGAAGTTATAACACCAACGTATTTTAATGTTAGGTTTTTTTATTTTAGGTATATTTAGATAACATGTACCCGTTTTTAACATTTCATTATCAGCCCATTAATGTCCCACTGCAAGGACGGGCCTCCTCCCGTGACGGAGGGATACTTAACCTACTAATACCACGCTGGCCAAACGGATTGGTACAGGGTTTAATTTCAAGTTTTCCTTCTTTTTATTTTGTAAAGATAAAAAGAATTAAAAATGAAAGGTCATGGTTATAAATAGCTACGATTGCATGTTTTTCAATAATTATACACTGGAATGCTTACGAAACAAATTAAGACAAATTAAATCGTACATTACTACTGACAACATAAGGTTTATATTTGTTTATATAACATGAAATGGAAAAATACTCCGACAAGGACAACGAGGGAGGCACAGGACCGCACAAGGTGGCAATACTTGGAGGAAGCCCATGTCCAGCAGTGGACATCCATTGGCTGATATGATGATGATGATGATGAAAAACAACGACAAATGGGGATTGCATCTCTCTCTTGCAACTGTAAGTTAAATGTTGGTTTTAATACGTCGGACAGGGAGCAGGAGAGGAGATAATATTCAAACTGACAATAAATTAGAAGTGAGACAAAAAAATTAAAAAACAACATCATATATTTAATACAACAGTCCCAAACAAAACCAAATAAAGTGATCGTGTGGGATTATTAACCCTATAACGTCACCACACTAGCTCGCACAACTTGTATGCAAATCTGAAGGCCAATTCTCGTTAATGTATTTGTTACTAGCTTTTGCTTGCGGCTTCACCCGCCTGTTATAGGTAGGTAGCTTAAATGTTATTCTACACTTTAAACTACCTGTATTCAAAACTGCATCAAAATCCGTTCAGTAGTTTTTGCGTGAAAGAGTAACAAAAACATCCATCCATCCCTCCCATTAGTAGGAAGTAGGATTTATTACATTTCGGTTAACTCCAAGTGATAGCTCTATAGATTATAATCAGCGTTTGTTGGCGCTGTCTCATTAATTAATAAATATTCCTCACACATTCACACATCGCCACCTAGTCCCAAACTAAGCAAAGATTACATATAATTTTTTACCTATAAAGCATAGGTAGGTGTAACTAGAAAAATCCGAAAAGAAGAAAGGCAATGGAAAAAATTGGTACTTGAGGCGGGACTCGAACCCGAGTCTCTGGACTATACGCGTCCAGCGCCAAGTAGAGCTTGTACTATGGGTACTAGACAACGGATAAACATACTTAATTTTTTTTTTTTTTTGTAAATACATATACATATATTATTCATAGAAAACACCCAGAATAATGCAAACAATCATGTTCATCCACACAAAGATGTGCATTGAGCGGGAATCGAACCCGAGACCTCTGCGTAGAAGTCATGTTATATAACCACTACGCCACAGAGGTCGTAGATTGGTTAATAAAGTGTCTTTGACATTAAGTGACATTTGAAGTTGACTGACTGAGATTGAGTTGAGACTTTCATCATATCAGCCCATTAATGTCCCACTGCAGGGACAGGCCTCCTTCCGTGACGGAGGGTTACTTAGCCTACTAATACCACGCTGGCCAGACGGATTGGTATAGGGTTTAATTTCAAATTTTCCTTCTTTTTACTTCGTAAAGATAATATTTACGGTTAGTCCCTTAGTCGGTTTTTACGACATCCATGGGATGAGATGGGGGTGGTGACATATTGTATTTTTACTCCGTCACCACACGTTGAGACTTTAAACTAATATCATTACGAGAATTACCCTACTGATTAAAGGTCGTCGCACATTACACCGACTTGACGTCAACTCCACTCCAACTCAACTTACAATATCTCTCTTTCTTCCGTGTACTGTGGCAGGACTCTCCGTGTGGTGACGGACTAAGAATACAATATGTCACCACCCTATCTCAACCCATGGGTGTCGTAAAAACCGACTATATGTGAACATTATCTTTACGAAATAACAAGAAGGAAAACTTGAAATTAAACCTTATACCAATCCGTCTGGCCAGCGTGGTATTAGTAGGCCAAGTATCTCTCCGTCACGGGAGGAGGCCCGTCCCTGCAGTGGGACATTAATAATGACACATTCGCCATTTGCAATAACTTCATCCGACCGGGTAAGTTGGTACGGAATGTACACACAGCAACTCATCAAGTTAAACATTTTCATTTGAAATTGTGTCTTATTTCAAGGTTTTAAGTTACATGAGTGTCTAGCTTGATTAGTTGCTGTGTGTACATGATACAATAATACATAGTTGTAAAACCTGTATTATTTTATTGTCAGTTTGTTTACATCTCTGCACTCAGACAGACATATTGTTATTTATAATATAGAATTTGTGTATAAACAAATATTATTATCATGTTTTTGAAAATAATTGTATTGTTTTACGGTTTATTATTATGTGATACACAATTTGATGGTAAGTAAAGGTTTTATTATATACTAGCTGACCCTGCCCACTTCGTTATGCCGCGAAAAAAACGCGTCTCTTTTTTAAACATATTTCATTACTGCTCCACTCCTATTAGTCATAGCGTGATACTATATAGCTTATGACACTCCCCGATAAATGGACTATTCAACACAGAAAGAATTTTTTAAATCGGTTCATTAGATCCAGAGATTATCCCCTACAACGTCACAAACACACAAACTTTACCTCTTTAAAATATTAGTATAAGATATCGCGTTTTAAAGCCGTACTCTATAAGTATCTATCCCACTTTTTTTTACAAATTTAAGAGGCGTTTATGAGTAAGGAGGTAGGAGACCTGAATCCTACCTCCTTACTCATAAACGCCTCTTAAATTTAATCACTGTTTAGCGAAATTTTTATTAGTAAAATCAACCTTATACCAAACAAAACCGTAAGAATTTAAGCTAATCAATTGACTAAAATTTAAGAGGAGTTTATGAGTAAGGGGGCTAGTCTTATATAATATCTTCTATCTCTTTTTGTTGTAAGTACTCAGATGACGTGTTTTCTTTAACAAGATTTATTTACTTCTTATAGTCATAATAATCTTAAGGTTTTAATCATAACAACCCATTAATGTCCCACTGCAGGAACGGGCCTCGTCCTGTGACGGAGTGATACTTGGCCTACTAATACCACGCTGGCCAGACGGATTGGTATAAGGTTTAATTTCAAGTTTTCCTTCTTTTTATTTCGTAAAGATAATAATTCACGGATAGTCCCTTAGTCGGTTTCTACGACACCCATGGGATGAGATGGGGTGGTGACACATTGTATTCTTACTCCGTCACCACACGGACAGTTATTATCGTCATAATAATGTTATGGTTTGAATAAATGTACTTATTTAATTCAAGGACATGCGTAATGTGACATACATGAGTGTTTATAAGAATTAAGTAATGATACATTGTTATATAAGACATTAAAATATTATTATGTTTCGCCATTTTTTATGCTGTTATGTTGTCGTTAAAAATACTGTTTCGTGTTTTATAACCTTCATAGAGACAGTATTTGCGTGCTTACCCTTTGTTGCTTAAGGATCCTTTCACACAGACCGGCTCGGAGAGGAGAGCAGATTTTTATCACGTTGAAAACAGAGATTTTAGTATTTGTAATAAGGTTTATTTTGCATTTGCGATGCTTATATCGTTAAGAATACTCGAACGCGGTTGGTGTGAAACAATAAGGGCCAGGCCACACGGCGCGGCACCGCACCGCACCGCATTACTCCGCACCGCACTACCGGCCACACGAAAAAACAATGGATCTAACTAACTGAGCGGCGCCGCTGCGGCACCACACTGCTTGCACCCCTCCCCGCCTCGTCTGCCTCGCGCCGTTGTCCGGTGCGCCTGCGGTATGGCGCCGGAGCGGTGCCGGACGTACCGTATGGCATACCATACATTTTTATATGTAGGAAACCGTTGCGACACGGCTCAGGCGCCACGTCGGAGCCGCACCGCACCGTGTGGCCTGGCCCTAAGAGGAACCGACCGGCTCGATCGCGTACTTTTCTCGCCCGAAAAAGCCGCTGCTGGTCTATGTAAAATAGTTGTCGGCTCCGCCCGGTCCAAGCGTCTACGGTCAATTCTGTGTGAAAAGAAAAATGAGCGCCGATGCTCTCCGAGCCGTCTGTTAGAAAGGACTGTCGTTTATGGCGGCATGCGATGAGATGCGACAGGGATACTAATTATCACTACAAAAAACTTTCTTTAGTAATGGAGACTAATACTATGCTGGCTAATACTATAATACTATATCTGTAAGGCCAAAATAAGGCCTACATCAATCTGAATCTGATCTCTTCGTTTCATTCTTACAGGTGACCCATGCACTAAAGATGGCCTTATTGGTACCTGTATTAATATAAAGAGTTGCAGTTCAGCTATAGAAGATTTAAAACGAAGGAAAAGACCACAAGTAAGTATCTTATACATAACAGCCTATACAGCCCATTAATGTCCCACTGCAGGGACGGGCCTCCTCACTTGACGGAGGAATACTTGGCCTACTAATACCACGCTGGCCAGACGGATTGGTATAGGGTCTAATTTCAAGTTTTCCTTCTTTTTATTTCGTAAAGATAATATTCACGGATAGTCCCTTAGTCGGTTTTTACGACACCCATTATCATAGGATGAGATGGGGTGGTGACATATTGTCACGGAGATCCGTACCGCAATAAAGTACTACAATAATTTATGGATCATACAAAAATAATCTATCTAACTAACTAACTATCAAGTTTCAACGTAGTTTTCTTTTAACTGTTTTTTTCATAATTAATAACATTTAAAAGATAGAATGTGTTTATTTCAGATCTGTAGTTTCGAGAGAGCGGATCCTATAGTATGCTGTATAGATAGGACTCCTGAATTCAGTATTCAAGCTGTAGTAACCGCCGAAAGGTAAGCAAGTAGCTAGTACAAATATAAGTAGTTATAAGGTACTTGCGGTAAATAAGGGCCACCTTAATCTAAACCTAAATAATTTCTATAAATAAAGAAATATAGTAAAATATTTAATTTCATGGTAATGTTTATTTCAATATCTGCATCAGAAAGTACTATTACAAGTATTTTCATCTCAATTAGGCATAGTAATCATGATTTTAAAAAACCCTCTCTTTGGCCCTTAATAAACGTCTGTAGTTTTATAACGGCCAAATTTTAATTCAAATATTAAAAGAGTAATCAATTGAAAAAGTATTGTTTTCGGTTTCATTTGACTTTAATTATCATTTGGCATTAAATCACGCTTTTAACATTACTTAATCAAAGGAAAAACTAGCAATGGCTCTTAATAAACTAACATAACAAAAAAATGTCATAAAAACCTTTATCTATAACATATCGTCAAAATAATCCCAGACGTAAACAATGAGTTTGTAACTTTTTAAATATTATCTATGGAAATTACAAAACTATAGTGTGACCACAGGAGCTGTGCACCTCCTGAGGTATGCGCGCGGCGAGAGGGGGGTGGACATATAGAGTACATGATAAATATATACTTAAGTTATTTGGCTGGTACGGGTCGCTGCACGAGCGGCTGTAGCAGTTTTCTATTAAAAGACAGTTTTTTTAAAAACTCCAAGAAAGTATTTACATTGTTGTATAGTTTTAAGCGTAAATAGGAACATTATTTGTGTTTTTATAATGTAACTTTGAGAAAAATGACATCTAGCGGAATGTATCAAATACTCTAAGAACATGAAATTCATAAAGACAAATATAATGTTCGAATTGTTATGACACTGCCGTCAAAACTCGTGACAGCAGGTAGGTGTCCGTTATGGTAGCATACACAAGAGCTATATCGAGTTGGTTACTATGCCAAAAAACTCTGCATAAATAAAAATAAAAAAAATCCAATTGTTAAGATTAATGATGAGGAATTAGAAATCGTTAACACTACAGTATTCCTAGGAATTACTTTATACAGATTACCCCCTTACTCATAAACGCCTCTTAAATTTAAGTTAATTACCTTAAATTCTTACGGTTTTGTTTAGTATAAGTTTGATTTTACAAATAATAATCTCGCTAAACAATGATTAAATTTAAGAGGCGTTTATGAGTAAGGGGTGAGTTCTTATTTATCAGCTGCATATTATTAAAATAATATGAGTATATTTGGGTTACATTGTGATCAAATAAGTAAGTGTAATATATTACAGACATGTCTATAAAGTCGTCAAATTTGTGATTTTTATTAGTTCATTAATCTACAATAAACTAATACTGACTTACGAAGAACAATGAGTAGAGTAAATCAAAGTGGCACGCGGGAAGTGATTTTTAAAGTTATAAGGCGATGTTTAGCGGAGCACGATTCTGGTCAACTTTTATGCGATTTGGATGATGTTTATGGGCGAACTGCAACTTTGATGGGTATGTAATCGTGTTACTGTTTTTCGTAATCTGTCTCAAGTAATAAATTCACTCCATTTGAGATCTAAAGACCAAAAACAGGCACATGTACACAATGTACATAGCACATTTTTAGGTTAGATATTCATTGTAAGTAAGAAAAATCGTAGTACGACCATTTCTGTTGATACATTATCAGTTGCATTAGTATAATTCAGTCAAGATTTATCCCAATTTGAATTAATTGCTTTATGTCTATATTACGGTTGATATTGATAACTAAACTATGCCACTTTCGCATCGACTGGTCTGTCTACAAAAAATAATTAATTGCAATATTTTATTAAATTTTATATCATTTAGCTCTTAGTGAATCCATGTTAAATGATATCTTGTTGGTTAATATTTAACACTGAATAAATTTTAGTTAGGTATTGTAGTTATTCTTTCCATTCCATTAGAATTATTAAATTTAAAAATAACAGATTTAAAAATAATGAAAAGCTTGAAACTCCTGGTAAACACAGGCAAGGCCGGTCAAAGAAAGAAATGTATGTTTCTATATTTCTGCTCTCCCCCACAAAATACAATTATGTTCTACAGTAAAAAAGAGGTATATAACATTTTTCTTCTTCTACCTGTATTTTGTTTCTAGTTATGCCTAAATTTATTGTAGATCAAATGTTCAATTTACATAACTTTTGTAAAATTTCGAGTTCCAACCCTCAGAAAATTGCAGATGATAGCTAGAACTGAGATGGATTTTAATTGTAGTCTTGAAGTTCTACGCAAAACTTTAAATGCAATAGGCTTACCTACAAGAAATTCCCTAGTATTATAAGTGCTCTAATAGTGTAGTGTTATTTGAACATAATTGTTTTGAAAACTATTTTGTCAGACTAAATAGGGTTGCTACGTGTAGCACAGTGGTGCCCTAATTTTTTGTTAGGACTTTATAGACAGACTGTACCTACATTTAAAAAAAATAGTTGTTGTAGTTTTAATATTATAGCGTAATGAAATAACTCCAGCCCGGCCCCTAAGAACCGTTAATATCTCCGATAATATTGAATTTTGTATTGAAATAAAGTGTTACACAGGTGTTATTTCAGGGTTACATTTCTACTGTATTAACAGAATTACTGTACCTATGTTTTGTAGTTCTCGAGATATTCAAATCACTTGTGAGCATATTATCTGTACCAGTACTATGAACATAAATTCATGGATTTTTGACATATTCCACTGTGAATTCGCATAAAGCATTTACCTACACTAATTCAGTCAGAATTTCACGCATTATTTTTACATAAAGAATTTTTCAAAGGAAAAGTTCCCTTTCTATCAGAACTATCACGTGTACTTTACCATAACGGACACCTATTTTTTCTTCGTCCCCCACCTCGCCGCGCATACCTCAGGGGGTGCACAGCTCCTGTGGTCACACTATAAAACATTTTGTTTTATAAATAAGTAGTACGGTATAAGACAGGCCACGTACGTGGCCCTTCTCATCCTTACTGTAAAATCTATTGTTATCGAGATCAACAGCTTGGACACTTTTAAGTTAATTAATGATATTAGGGATGATTTATGATACAAAAATAAAAACAAATACATGCTTAATAATAATAACAATTATAGGTATTAAAATAACGAAGACTATTTAAATTTGTTAAAATTAATTTACATTCTATATGTATATTAAGGGCCGGCCTATGTACCCGCCTCGAGCGTGGCCCGTATTAGCCCCTGATAATAGCATAATTGAAAGCGGTAAAAAGTATTGTATTTATTAACAAAAATTTATAACTTATCTCAACTAGCCCACACTATTTGTATAACATTCACAATTAATTAACAAGATTTGAACAAACGGCTGTATTTTAGGTAAAAAAAAAATAGTTTTGGCAAGATAAAATTATAGCGGAGCTGCGTTGTCTATCACACTCAACTGACTCGTGGTTACTGGTAAGATTGATGACCGTGCGACGACGCGAGCTCGGTTCTTAGGTTTCCTATTGGTCATTTTTAAGCATGTGTAAATGTAGGGTGCTGTGATCATTAAAAGTGTCATTTTCAAGCAACGGCTCTTGATACCCACCGGCTCTTGTTACCCGCAGGTACCTTAGTCATAATCTCTCCGTGCGGTGACGAAGTAAGAATACAATATGTCACCACCCCATCTCAGGACTATCCGTGAATGTTATCTTTACGAAATGAAAAGAAGGAAAACTTGAAATTAAACCCTATACCAATCCGTCTGGCCAGCGCGGTATTAGTCAAGTATCCCTCCGTCCCAGGAGGAGGCCCGTCCCTGCATTAATGGGCTGTTATAATAAATTGATGTTGGTTTATGGTTTATGCCATGTTGTTTATAGATTTTAAGGGGTGAAAAATATTGAAAAACAGAGGTCGCGGAAGCCGAAATGCTTTTTATTCTTGGAGGAAATACTTAAGATTCTTTTTGTTTTGTCGCTTTAACGTTACCCATGGAATGAGATGGGGTGGTGACATATTGTATTCTTAGGCCAGGCGCGCACTACGAGTTTTTCGCCGCGCGGCAGAAAAGCGCTGCGGTATAATGTCGCACTGTAATAATGTAATAAATTGCGCGCACTTGACGGCAGAGCCACCGCAGCCCACCAGTATTACTGTGCGACATTATACCGCTGCGTTTTTCTGCCGCGCGGCGAAAAACTCGTAGTGCGCGCCTGGCCTTACTCCGTCGGAAAACTAAACCACTAATAAAAAAAATTCCAATTACAAACTTTCTTTTTTGTAATACTCTGAAGATTTGACGATTAATATTATCATTAATATCATAAAATTTCTAATGATTTTAGACCTCAGACAACTGCAAAGCCTGCACAAGTCTCCACTGAATCTCCAAGCAACTCTGAATGTCCGACCATATCTGAATATGCCCCTGAGAAACGAAAACGAATATCTTTTCAAAGTAAGATTAAGTAATTTATATTGCTTGGATGTGATTTGCCTTTTGTATATTTTTTGACGATATAGGAAGTAGGCTTGCCGTGCGGTTCCCGGTTAGAAACGGACTGCCCCATGTCCTCACGTGGGTGTCGTAAGAGGCGACTAAGGAATACCACGACCCGGTGCATACCACCTAGCACCTCGTGTCAACCTCCTGGTGGAGACAAAATCACCAACAACGGCCGTAAAACATAGCCAAAACTTTTAGCATCATGTGGAAAAGGACATACAGCGAAAAAAAAAATTGGGATAAGGGCAGTGGAATGATAATGATGATGATAGGAAGTAGGCTTTCTTTAAATGATGCCACTGAGCTCAATCCTAGGCCTCCCTAATCCATAGTCCTCCCATAAATTGGACCAGAACGTCTTTCGGTTTTGTGGGTTTCGTGCCTTGTCCATGTAGTATGAATGACGTCTAAACGCATCAGTTAAACTTTATATCAAGTAGGTCCCTTACTGTCACATGAAAGCAATAATAAAATCTTCAATCTGGAAGCGGTGGTAAAGTTTGAAAAACTTATAATATGTAAACTTAGACTAAATATTTTTAAACTGACGTCAATAAGTTGTTATTTTATAACATTAAATGTTGAAAAATAAAGAAACTGAAACAAAATATAGAAATCTTTCCTTTCTTAGTTGCTGTTAAAAAAAGAGAATAAAAATAATAGAGTCGGCACATACTTCTTTCAGAATGCTTGGAGTATCAGCAGAAATATGTATACCCTTGTGACAGGTCAGGAAAAATGTCGAATCAATGCCATCACAATCTGGATCAGCTTATGTCTGGTAACATGGCTTCAGAATATGAATTTAGTCATATGGTAAGCTGAATTTATTCGTACTATTTAACTTATTCATGTGGTGTCGGAGTAAGAATACAATATGTCACCACCCTATCTCATCCCATGGGTGTCGTAAAAACCGACTAAGGGACTATCCGTCAATATTATCTTTACGATGTAAAAAAGAAGGAAAACTTAAAATTAAACTCTATACCAATCCGTTTGGCCAGCGTGGTATTAGTATCCAAGTATCCCTCCGTCACTGAAGAAGGCCCGTCCTTGCAGTGGGATATTAATGGGCTGTTATAAAGGAAACCTAATAGTAATATTTGCGCAGCTATTTCCAACAATTTCAAGCCGGTCAGTTAACATTCCGCGCACTGATAAATGATACTGATTAAACTTTTGCAGGTACTGCTAGGTTATGATGACCCAAGAGTAGGAGGAGTAAAGTGGCTCGGTATCGGTTCCATCATCAGCGAGTGGTATATCCTGACATCAGGGTACGGTACTTATAAGAATTTCCGGTAAGTACCGTTTTAATCAATTAGGCGTTGCTTCGTATGTTTTTTGGTCCCCTGTGCTAATAATCTGGTTTCAATCAACTAGCCTATTGTAGTCCACAGCAAGACATAGGCCTGCGCCTTTCGCATCCAGTCCGACCCAGAGACCTTTTTGAGGTCGTCGGTCCACCTAGTTAGGGGGACAATTAATATAATAATTATATGATTATACTGTATACTAATTTATTTATATCTAAATTTTTATTTTCAGTGGACAAGTAAAGTATGTTTTAATAAATACACTTTCTCTGGAAGACCCGAAACTACCTTTAAATATTTACAATGCCAAAAACATAATTACACATCCAGAATTTACTAATACTTCTAAATATTTTGACATTGCATTATTGGAACTGGAAAATAGGTAAGAATATGATATTTATTTTCATCTAATATCCTATATAGCTCACAGCTAGGTGCTCTCATTGATTCTTAAACGATAAAGCTGGTTAAGCAACGTCGTTGAGGTCAATGTATAGATGGGTGGCCGCTCTGAGGGGATCACAGCCAGTTGCAATCACTGATATATTAATAACGATGCTTTAAGCACCGTTGGCGAGGTCCATAGCATAGACGGGGTCTCTCCAGTCAATGGTATATCATCTTCACATTTCCGTGCAAACAGAGCACGACTTGCGTCGTAGGTCCCGGATATTATTATATCCGCAGTCGTAGCGACATAGTCGTTAAGCCGCTTCAACAAAGCCTTCCCGCATCAAAATTAGGACTACTCTCGACAAAGCTTGAACAGTAATCAAACGATAAAGATGAAAAAAATCCTCTTATTTCTGTCTTGCAGCATGAACTGACTTACTATGAGAAGACACATAGATTCAACAAAAAATAATTTATATAATTAAGAAAATATTTTACTTAGTTGATTTTTTTTGCAGTTTAAACTTAAGCGATAAACTGGTCCCAGCTTGCTTATCCATTGACAGCATTGCTTCAAAGAAGGCCTTTATTTCAAGTTGGGATGTTAATAATCCGGCTGGGTTTCTAACTAAGGTAAATATAAATGTGTATGTGTGTGCGGCTGCTGTGCGCGAGGATGTGAGTTCGAATTCCAACCGAGCGTACTCCCTTTTTAAAGGTCGGCAACGCATCTGTCATTCCTCTGGGTTTTCAGGTAACATCAGGTAACCTGCCGGCTCGTTAGCCTCCATCATATGAAAAATTTTTAAAAGAATATGTGCGATTTAGAAATGAATGTTTTGGATGTGGTTACACTTTTTGTTCAATAATTTCATGAGTATAAAAATCCCTGCAACGCAGGATTCGATCGATAGTGCGAAAGGGAGAATTTAAAAATTTGGAATATGTATTAATAATATATTTCTGAGATAGAGCAAAAAGTGACCGCTGATATTTTCCCATTCATTAGTGGTCTACGTGGTAAGGTTGTGTATTGCGGTGTCTTTTACAAACATTCATGAAAACCACATTAGCAAACACTAAAAAGACTCAAACTAATAAAGCCCGATTTACACATCGACAAGTACAGTATCTCCATCCTATTTTATGGCGAGTTAAGTTGGCGAGACGCGAGAGAGGGGGCTACTTCGTACTTAACTCGCCAAAAAATAGGATGGAGATCTATTCAAATCAACTTAATCAACAACTTACTACTTAACTCGCTACTGTACTTGTCGATGTGTAAATCGGGCTTAAGCCCTACAATGAGATAGAGTGGTGTCATAATTAATTTTGTTCACAGCAAGCAGTCCAGGAAGTACCTTATGAACACTGTACCTCTATTCACCCAGAAAACGATAAATTGATCCGAGGATTAGACAATAAAACTCAAATGTGTTTTGACCAGAACCTACAAAAACATCCTTGTGGGGTAGGTATCTATGTTTTTTTTTCATTAGTGTAAGTACCTAACTCTACTTTAACTTATGGTAAGCAATCAGTAGAGTTCATGAATGGCCACTTGAACGACAATTGGTATGATTTATCCACTGACAAAATGGCGGGACTTACGTCATAAGGTATAAAAGTACCAAAAAAAAATTCGTTCTGCAACGCGCGATATTTTATAAAACCGCTTATTCTACCGCTTAAACTCTGCGGTTAAAAAAGTCTGCGGGACTATTGTCGATAGTTTCCGAACGGATTACACCAAAATAAACAGCTGTAAAAAATAATCTCTGGTCGCAATGTCAAACAGAAGTTTGCTTCATTTCGTATGTCCTTGTATGAAATTTACTGTTTATATAAGTGTTAAATACATTTGATTAATTAAATATTGTTTGAAGTGTAATATATTACAATTTTCTAGAAAATGTGTGCTTTCTAATGGTCGTAATATTATGTTATAAAAGTTAAGTAACTTTTAAAATTTAATAAAAGAAAAGTCAAAGACTAAAACTTGGCCTTGAGTTTAACAATAATGGCGGTTTAATTACGCTTTCCTCAATAAAAGTTTATTGAAATCGTTTAATACTAGAAGATAAATTAATAAACAATAATTAAATTTAGAAAACAAACCTACTACGTTCTTATTTTTATGTTCTTATTGTCTAAACAAAAATATGGTATGCACGTACAAAACGCCGAGATGGCCGAGTCAGCTAAAAAAGGTATTTATTTCAAAAATAATTTAAAATACTTTAACCTTATTATTTATAAATATATTTATTTTATTTTAAAAGAAATATAGTTGATTATATTTTAAAAATAAAATCATCAATTTGGGTTGCTAATTTTATTCACAAATAATATAATTCCTGGAAAATCGCGGAAAATGTCAACAATTTTTCGCAATTTCTCAGGTTTATCAACTATTCATTGTATTTAGATATTCATAAGGTTAATGTATTTTAATTTAAGTTTATTCCCTATACTTTTACGAACACGACGATGTTTTTCATTTTCAAATTGATGCAGTAATTTTCTCGTGTTAGCCGTTTTTATCAAGACGGAAAACTCGCAGTTTTTTATAAACACATAAAAAACTGCGAGCGTTGCCACTTGAACGTTGGACTTGCGAAAGCGATTCGCGCAGTTAACGTTCAAGTGGATGGTGACCATTCTGAGTTTTAATTATTTCAACGGGTGAAATAATTAAAAATGACGCAGAGGTTCGATTCCCGCTCAATGTAAATCTTTGTGTGCATGAACATGAATTACATTGGTCTGAGTGTTTAATACGTATTTACAAAGAAAAAGTACGTAAGTTTGTATGTTTATCCGTTGCCTAATTATACATAGTAACAGCTTTGCTTAGTTTGGGAATAGATGGCATTGTGGGTAAGTGTAAAAAAAAATTGGCTATTTATTTATTAAAAAAACAATAATGTAGTTTTTACAACTAAGGGGGTTATGCCTATATCATCAGAAAATGTTGTAAAAGCTATGTTCGAAGTCTTACAAACCGCCACATTAAAAGACATTGTTATAAGATTTCTCACAACGCCATCTCGTGATGTACATTTGAATTAACACTTAAAGTGTTTAGTACCTTTCAGAGTTGCATACAACGCCATCTATCCAAGACTAAGCAAACAAATTAACATACATACTGTTGCTCTCTACCTTGCTCTACTTGCTCCTTTATATTCTCTCTACCTTCCCAGAGAGAAAAAAGGAGAGGATGTGAAGGGTATTTGGATCTCCGGTACTTATCTATACTAATATTATAAAGAGGTAAAGTTTGTGTGTTTGTATGTTTGTGACGTTGTAGGGGGTAATCTCTGGATCTACTGAACCCATTTTAAAAATTCTTTTTGTGTTGAATAGTCCATTTATCGGGGAGTGTCATAGGCTATATAGTATCACGCTATGACTAATAGGAGTGGAGCAGTAATGAAATATGTTTAAAAAAGTGACGCGTTTTTTTCCCCACTTAACGAAGTGGGCACGGGTTAGCTAGTAATCATTAATTTGATCAAAAATTATATTTTGCAGTTTGACGATGGAAGCCCAGTTCAGCTACATGAAGATGACATCAAATGCATGTACATGATCCTTGGAGTCAGCTCGTTTGGTAAATGTGCTAGTGGTGACATCCCAGGAGTGTATACCAGGATATCAGCTTATGTACCATGGATAGAAAGTATTGTGTGGCCATAGGAACTATAATATTCTCCGTGTGGTGACGGAGTAAGAATACAATATGTCACCACCCCATCTCATCCCATGGGTGTTGTAAAAACCGACTAAGGGACTATCCGTGAATATTATCTTTACGTAATAAAAAGAAGGAAAACTTGAAATTAAAGCCTATACCAATCCGTCTGGCCAGCGTGGTATTGGTAGGCCAAGTATCCCTCCGTCACGGCAGGAGGCCCGTCCCTGCAGTGGGACATTAATGGTCTGTTATGATAGGAACTATAGATATCGCATTATCATCTGAGTCTTAACAACCCAGATTATTTCTCTATATCTATCTCGCTTGCACTTACTGGTCTTCTATTCTTATATAATATCTTATATCTCTTTTTGGAGTATACAATGATAACGTGTGTTTTCTATAACATGGACTGAATTATGAAGAAGAAATAAAAAGGAAACGGTTGTTGAAGAAGGCTATAGGTTCGGTTTTCGCCAGATAAATGTTGTCGATTGAGTGTTTGTTATTCTTAAGAAATGATTTTTATAAGTACTCAAAATAAATAAATTTTAAATTATTTTCTGCTCTTGTGTGTTTATTTTTTTGTAAATTTGATCTTTCACAGTCTAGGCCAAATATCGATATTTATAAAGTTACTTGAAGTTTTCTGATCTTTAGTAAGTAAAACAACCTCAAAAACAGAATAACAAAACATGAAGTGAAAAATTACAAATTCTAAGCTGTAAAAAACTTTGAAATAAACCCTATACCAATCCGTCTGGCCAGCGTGGTATTAGTAGGTCAAGTATCCCTCCGTCATGGGAGGAGGCCTGTCCCTGCAGTGGGACATTAATGGGCTGTTATGATGATGATGATGGAGCTGTAAAAACTGATTAGCGCCTGAAAAACATTAATAGCAATAAATCGTAACATTTTGCTGTTGCATTTGTTGCAGGCGCTGTAAGATGTCACATGCGTTTGTAAAGATAGGTTGATTTTTTTTATTATTAGTAGTTTTTACATAAATGTTGGTGTGGAAGTAGAGCAGAAATACGTCCTGAAATCTGATCCTATAGTAAGTATTGTCATAGTAAATAAAAACAACAGTAGGTATTATGCCTACTTAATATGAATGAAAACACATTTTGTTAAAAAAACTTTTGCACTGGGATAAGAAACGAATACTTTTACAAAGATTAATTAACATTAATCTCCGTGTGGTGACGGAGTAAGAATACAATATGTCACCACCCCATCTCATCCCATGGGTGTCGTAAAAACTGACTTAGGGACTATCCGTGAATATTATCTATACGAAAAAGAAGGAAAACTTAAAATTAAAACCTATACCAATCCGTCTGGCCAGCGTGGTATTAGTGGGCCAAGTTTCTCACCGTCACTGCAGGAGGCCCGTCCCTGCAGTGGGGCATTAATGGGCTGGTATGATGATGATGATTAAAGAAAGCCTATCCTTATTGTCGCATACATTGCAACGGTAATTTAATAGTAGATCATAATTCTTCATTATACCATACGAATCTTATACCAATCCGTCAAGCTCGCGTAGTATCATCATCATCATAACAGCCCTTTACCTAATGTCCCACTGCAGGGACGAGCCTCCTCCCGTGACGGAGGGATACTAGGCCTACCAATACCACGCTGGCCAGACGGATTAGTATAGGTCATAATTTCAAGTTTCCCTTCTTTTTATTTCGTAAAGATATTATTATTCACGGATATTCCCTTAGTCGGTTTATACGACACCCATGAGATGAGATGGGGTGGTGACATATTGTATTCTTACTCCGTCACCACACGGAGATATAACTAGGCCAAATATACCTCCGTTATTTGATATACTTAATCCTTGCAGTGGTACATTAAAAGGCGATTATTTAATACTGCTTTGCAATAATATTTTTATTTACGACGCATTTTAATGGCGGGAATGCATCTGACAGATCGTGGCCGCCATATTGAAAAGTTTTGACAAACAACCTGTTAAGAACAGATATAGGTAATTAAAAAGTACAATGGACAATTATTATTGTTATCTGCGTTGGCCTGGTGTCCCATTAATCTTTTAATAGGTTTACACAACGCCATCTTGTGGCAAACTAAGCAGAACTTGTATCATGGGTACTATCGTATCTTTTAAACTATCGCATTTCATTATTAGGCCGCGTGTCCAAGTCTCCACTAATGCGGAGCGGGGCGGAGAGGAGCTTAGCGGTGCACGAATTGGCCAGTCTCTAAGCTCGAAATCTCCGCTCCGCTTCAATGGAAACAGGACGAGCAAGGTGTAGCAGCACTGAGCGGATATCCATAATCAAAATACAGCAAGGGAATGCGGTGTGGAGGACAACGAGCGTAGGTACAGCGAGCGGTGCTGTGCGGAAGACAGCGGGGCGGCGCAGATCGAGTGTAACTAAGCGCATAAATTCGCGATTCCAAAAGTATGCTTCGCTCCGCTCCACTCCATTTCACTCCACTGACCACTTTTTACCGCTCCTCTCCCCCAGATCCGCTTTAGTGGAAACACTGACCACTTTTTACCGCTCTTCACCGCTCCTCTCCGCCCAGCTCCGCGTCATTGGAAACGCGGCCTTAAGCTGACTGCATTCAGTTTGCGACCACGGCAAGAGCATCCTATGCCGAATCGTTAAGTCAAAGGTACCTAGCATGTCGCGTTAATCTGCCATTTATTTAATTATTTATAACTAGCTGATGCCCGCGGCTTGTCATCATCATAACAACCCATTAATACGGAGGAGTAAACTTACGGAGACCTATAGCTAAAAAAATGTCATCATCATTCCCCTGCCCTTATCCTATTTTTTTTTCTTTTGGGGTCGGCGCAGCATGTCTTATTCTTTCAAATGCTGCTAAAAGTTTAGTTTTGTCTATATTTTACGGCCGGCCGCCTGCCTGACGCCAACCTCCCTGGGAATGCTGGTGATTCACCCCCACCAAGAGGTTGACCCGAGGTGCTAGATGGTATGCACCGGGTGCTGGTATATCCTTTACTCGCTTCTTACGACACCCACGGGAGGTTATGGGTCCTATTCTAACCGGGAAACGCACGGCAAACCTAAAAAAAAAAGCAAAAAAAAATGTGATATGCTTAAAGAGGGTGGAAACCACAGGAAACCAACAAAAATATTAAGTATGAATGTGAAGCAGGTTTATAAGAAGTGTGGTACGTAAAGATCAATAGTCCACAGGAATAAAAGCTAGTCGTATGTATCAATCTCCGTATTGTATGTGTCAATCTATTAGTTGTTTATAATTAATATAATTAAGTAAACCTTTAAAATCTACTACATAAAAATAAGTCGGGTTTTCCTTCCTGACGTTATAACTCCAGAACGCACAAACCGATTTCCACGGCTTAGTATTCGTTGGAAAGGTCCCGGGCTCCGTGAGGTTTATAGCACAGAAAATTCAGGAAAAATTTCAACAGAAAAACGGGAATATAATGCCCATGCGAAGCCGGGACGGGCTGATAGTAAAAATATAAAAAAATATCAAAAAAAAATTACATACCGCATTGCCCTGCGTGAGAATCGAACACGCAACCTTGTCCACTGCAGCCGCCTGGCGCGACCGCTGCGCCATCGATGCAGTTATTTTGGAGTTAATTAAAAATTATTTATACTGAACAAATAAGTTGTACTTACTTAGTCACGACTCGGAGTTTGTCTAATACTTGCCAAGCTTGTGTGACAAAATATTCAAGTCGGAGGTAACGGGTTTGATTCCCTCACATGTCAAACATTTGTCTTTATAAATATGACTGTTTAATTGGACTCGAAAATCAATATCTAACATTATTAATACATACATCATCATTATCATAACAGCCCACTAATGTCCCACTGCAGGGACGAGCCTGACGGAAGGATACTAAATACATAAAATAGTGTATTATCAACAGTACAAAGTAGGTGAAGTCGGTTTTCTAAAAAAAAATAAACGTTTGAATTAAATTCTTACATAGAAAACACCAAGCCAACTCTACATTTATTTGGACGCATTGAAAAATTTACTTATCATAAGAATCAAACCAGATACTACTACTTACTAACCACTGCACTATAGAAATTAGCAACTAAGAAAAACTAAGAATAAAATTTAAATTCATGCACATTAAACACTTTATTACCACTAGACTCAAACCCGAAACCTCAACTTTCTAACCACTATGCTATAGAGATAATCAACTATGCAATACTTCGATTAAAATTCATATTCATGCAAACAATTACTTGCATACCACAAGAACCAAACCCAACACCACTACTAACTAACCACAGCGCCACGCCACTAAATACTTAATAAAAAAAAAAGTGTTTATTATTAAAAAGTTTACAATATAATACGCACTGTCCCATGGCCCCGTACTAGGCAAAGCCTGTCCTGTGGGTACCTTGTTACGATTACCAATAAATATATTAAAATAACACTCGGCATAATCATACAATCTTAACTTAACTAAATGAGCAAAACATTAAATACGGGTACACCTGCACACTGTAGAAAATAGACACACACGTAGATACACAATTAATATTGTTATTTAAAGGAAATATAATAATATTCTGTACAGATTAATATTTAATAAGCTCAGTAAAATGTTGGTATTACAAATAAAAGCAAGCAGTGTAAAGAGATGTGTGATCTCCAAGTGACTTAAATCAAGAACCGAACCCACTTACCAAATACTATTTGATATTTGATTGTGTGTCCAAACTCCTATTACACTACCTATTCACCCTTAAACGCAGGCGTGTTCAAATCCTGTATTTCTATCTCATTCTAACCTGACTAATGTGTGTGTGAGACCCTACAATGTATGTATGGAGCGTGTGAAAGCTTTATGTTTGTGTGTGTGAGACAGGTAGCTGGTGTAGGGGAGGCGGGTAGAAAAATTACCCTTGATTCAGGGTAATTTTTGTTGGTAGAGTCTATAGCATAATTTTTTTTCTCATTTTAATTTTGTATTATTTAAACGACGTACTTACGACTGAATAACGTATATTTATACATAGTATAAAATGAAGTCGCTTTTTCTGTTCCTATGTCCCTTTGTATGCTTAAATCTTAAAAACTACCTAGCGGATTTTGATGCGGTTTTTTTAATATAGAATGACTAAAGAGCAAGGTTTATTATGTATGTATATCACATGCATAATATAGTATAGAAACCTATATAAATTTAGAGATTTCTAATTAAACTGTGTTTCAACGTTGTTTAAAGACATTTTGTAGTAGGTTCTCGTGCGGAGCACTAGTAAATTAATATAACACAGTTTTATCGTCTCTACATAGAGCATCCTTTCTGTTTTTTTTTAAATATACAAAAAATACAAAAAAATCGTTATAATAAGGGGTAATGACTTTAGAATTAAAGGGACCTAATTAAAAATAGTCATGATTTTCACTTTATATCAAAAAAAGACCTAAAACAACAATGTTTATAGATTTTAAATAAAACACAGGCCGATTTTGGCGTAGAAAGATACAATGTATCTTTCGATAAGCATTGTTGTTTTAGGTCTTTTTTTGATATAAAGTGAAAATCATGATTTTTTTATTAGGTCCCTTTAATTCTAAAGGTGCGATATGCTTGTCGCGTATTGAAAGTCCACGCATCATGTGTCGCATCATCTTTGTATACGTTAAAGCTACCGCGAAAACAGGTTTTAAGGAGGTTTCCTTTTTTTGTGAAATTGTTTTTGCTGTAAAATTAAGTTAAAAACCGTGCACAATATTCGTTATGTTAAAATTAAAACGTAAGGAAAAACGCCGTAGTATATTATTGTGTTTAAAATACTTAGGTATTTATTATATAAATATAACCATGACAGCCCATTAATGTTCTCTCTTCAAAGACGGAAGAATTTAAAAGTTAAAAAAAAATGTTATTATTAATAATAATTAGCTTTAAAAAACTATCTTTTTTAAACATTTATTATAAAAAAAACATTATTATACAGAAACGAGCTTAGCATAATTTTATTTAAATTATAAGTTTTAAATAAAACTTTAAAAGCTATTAAACATTGTATTCAACACAAAACATGAAAAAGCACAACCCAAAATCTCCCTTAAAAAATATTTAAAAAATATTGGGTGCTTTTATTTCACCGCTAGCAACACTAAAGTTCCCCGGCTTGAGTTCACCAGTCTCCGTTCACTATTTGGACTGAATCGACGTGTGTTGTGTACTCCACTGTGTATCATTGTGTACTATACTGAATTACCGTGTGTACTGTGTGTTTTGTGTTTAAAAACTGTGTGTTATCGTGTTTTATCCCGATAAGGTATGTTTTTAAATAGATACATAGTTTTTTGGAGATTTTTTTGTGTGTATTTCTTGTTTTGAATGGTTAAGTCAGTAAAGTCTTATTTACTAGATTTTGTATACCAGCTAAGCTTGTTACATGTCATTTTAAGTTTTCTATTAAGCTGGTCAAATGTTGTTTTTTCATAATATTATTGATTTTTTTATAATTTTCGTAAAGTAGAGTTTAGGCATTGATAATTTGGAAAATGTATGATTGTGTAATTTTATATAGTAATTACTTGCGGCTCTGCCCGTGTTGATTACGTTTTCGGAATAGAAAGTAGTCTATATGATAATCTAAGATATCAGCTATAACCATACGAAATTTCATCCAAATCGGTTAAGCGGTTTCGGTGTAACAGAGTAATAAACATTCATACATACATACAAACTTACGCGTTTATAATATGTATTTCCTAACAGCTATTAATGTCCCACTGCAGGGACGGGCCTCCTCCCGTGACGGAGGGATACTTAGCCTACTAATACTACGCTGGTCAGACGGATTGGTATAGAGTTTAATTTCAAGTTTTCCTTCTTTTTATTTCGTACAGTTAATATGCACTGATAGTTCCTTAGTCGGTTTTATCGACACCCATGGGATGAGATGGGGTGACATATTATATTCTTACTCCGTCACCACACGGAGAGTTTATAAGATTAGTAATGATAATATACTACATAAGTAGAGTTTCTCTGCAGCAATGGGTGAAATTTCGGTCTGTTATTGTATCTATTACAAAGCTGGCTAGGCGGGTATATCATTATTTTTGTGTTTTAACCTATCTCGAACATATATTATAATAATAGCTAGCTCTACTCTCCTACCACCGGAATTACATACATACTATACATAAAATACACCCAGACCAATGCAAACAGAAATGTTAATACACACTTAAAAAAAAATTTGGAATCTTTTTATTCATTACATTCTTCATTCATTATATCTTTATTTCTTCTTTACCCATAGTACAAGCTCTGCTTAGTTGGAGACTAGGTGGCGTTGTGTAAATGTGAGGGTTATTTATTTATTATTTGTAACATAACATATTATTATTTTCTTATCTCGTCCATCTATCCAAAAAAAATATAGGACCACTTCAGGTCTATTCTATCCGTTTACCAGTTATGATGTTAGAGACTAACGTTATATAAAAAACCAATTCCAGTCTGTTCAGTCCCAATCCTAATTGACAGATTGGGATTAAAAATGAATAAAAAATGACTAAGTATTTGAGTTTTTCTATATCAAAACACTAGCTGACCCGTGCTCACTTCGTTGGGCGGCGAAAAAAACGCGTCTCATTTTTAAATATATTTCATTACTGCTCCACGCCTGTTAGTCATAGCGTGATACTATATAGCCTATGACACTCCCCAATATGGACTATTCAACACAGAAAGAATTTTTTAAATCGGTTTAGTAGATCCAGAGGTTACAACGTCACAAACACACAAACTTTACTTCTTAATAATATTAGTATAGATTAAACATAAACAGCCTATTAATGATTTCAAGGATAGGTCTTTTTGTGATACAACATAACTTGATCTACTAATACCACTCTAGCTAGACTCCTTTTGATATCGTAGAGATAACTTCTGCAATTATTTTTTTTAATTTGCCTACCAGAATGACTGTATGGTGCCTGATGTTAAGCATCCATTAGAGTCAAAGAATGGCGAGCACCATGCCAGCTACAATATTTGTAGAGGCATGAATGTCTCCCCTATGGCGGCTTCAGAAGATGCTTTTTCACGGCTCGCTTGAATTTCTATTGTTTAACTCCGTTACCACACGGGGTTAAAATACAAATCTAATTCAGCGATTAAAAAAAAATTTAGTGATGAACTAAAACTGGGTGTTACCCAATTTAAAAGTACCAAAAAAGATTATACAAAATCAAATCAAACCAAATAGGTTGGTATCGAATTCCATCCCACAATAATTCTTAAATCGTCTTTCTTTGAACAAGGTACTTGCCTTACATAGGCCAGAGGGGGATTGGGCTCAAAGGCTCTGCCGGATGGGGATCCGGCAGAGCCTTTGCGCCCAGTCTGCCTCTAAGTAGGCGATGAAGGAGTACCGCTGGGGACTTTTAGTGGGTACACTGGGGGGTTGCCTAACCCCTGGAAGCCCCACATACCCCTCCCGTCCCCCAACGGAAGGGGATGCAAAGACATTTTACCCTAGCGATACTAAAAAAAAAGTAACTTACATAGAAAAAGCTCTGTCTTTTTTTTGACGCGGGTGACCACGCTCTCGTAAACTCTACCTAATTGTAAAAAAAGGCGATTAATGTTTGGTAATTTATATTTTGTATTACTGTCAGAGATCAAAATTAACCTATCTCTTTCTTTCTTTCATAACACAGGTTTATATTTAACAAGAAATTAACACGTAACACTATAGTGGGAATAATATGCCCACACGTATAACAAACAGTGGGAAAAATATTCAAGCAAATAAGTTCTCCGTAACTTTGTAATCATTAATTCAAAGAATGCATCGTAAGCTTTATTGAATTAAAAAATAAACAGAACTTAGTATGCTGATTAAGACGAGTAGTTGTGGGAAAGGGATATTATCATCATAACAGCCCATTAATGTCCCATTGCAGGGCCGGGCCTCCTTCCGTAACAGAGGTATACTTAGCCTACTAATACCACGCTGGCCAGACGGATTGGTATAGGGTTTAATTTCAAGTTTTCCTTCTTTTTACTTCGTAAAGATAATATTCACGGATAGTCTCTTAGTAGATTTTTACGACACTCATGAGATGGAGTGGTGACATATTGTATTCTTACTCCGACTCCACACGGATACATAATATTATCATCCTCATATCAGCCAATTGACGTCCACTGCTAGACATTGGCCTCCTCTAAATATTAGCACTTCACGCGGTCCTGTGCCTCCCTCATCCATCGGTGTCGTAACTAGGTCGTCTGTTCACTATGTGGACTGCGTCTTCCAGTGCTCAGTCGCCTTGCTAGAATCTTCTAGGAAGAACCCAACAGCTATCAGTTTTACGCGTTATGTAGCCTCCATATATCTACCTAAACACACATATAACAATAGCATACTATGACTGTTTCTGGCCCTTCTTCTTTGCAGTAGAAGGTAAATAATCATGAATTGTGTAAATCGGGCTTTAGGCTCCGCTCACTAGCAAGTTCGTGTCTGTGGAATGCTTACCTTTAACCCGGCCGGAGGCGCGCCATTATTTAGAACACAAACTGTCGCTACCGGGTAAAAAATACCACAGTATATATATGTAATTATTTTAGTCTAGGTATGTATAATTGAAAAAATGATAAGAAATAGGGAATGTAGGTAATATAAAAGAAATAAAAACATGGTAAATATTTTAGTTTATGTTTATTTAGACTCTAAAACATGCAAATTAACTTCAGATAGAAAAACAGTAATTTTTTTCTTATATCAAATAAATTTGTAACAAAAGTAGTTTTGTTCTCTTAATTATTAGTAAATTGAGATCAATTACAAAAGAATATAGTATATTCATCATAAAAACATAAAAACAATCAACATTTCTTATTATCTTCTTACATAAAAGACTCATTGAACTAAACATATTATAAGGCACTTATTTATTAGGAACTTTGTAATCAATATACTTTTATAAATCATATGTTTTACATAGACTTATTTTTTTGGTAACATGTATCACATATAGGTACAGTATGCTCACGACATATCTTTTTAAAACATAACAGGCACTCTGTCTTGGTTTTTCTGTCTTTTTTCCACGGACATACCGAACAACGAGAAGAACTTATGTTGGCCCTTGATCCAGATGGACGTGGTTGATCACTTTGCTCTTCATGGTCACCTCCAAGTATAAATTATATTTTAGCCTTTATAAAAGATGGTAAATTAGTAATAGTAGCTCTTTTTTTAATTTTACCTTCACGAACTGGTCCTGGTAAGTGCGTGATTATATTATGTGCTCTGGTGCGTCGTCGTTGTGAAGGCTCTGCGACTTGCCATTCAGTCAGATTATCTCGACCAATGTACCTTCCATGTCTCAAGTTGGCTAGTGGTACGTCATCTATATCTTCTCTATCAAATCCTGGCACATGCTGGACATCTCTGGCTAAAGGCACCAACACGTTTTCTCCATCTTGTTCAGAGTCACTTTCGTGTTCACTATAATGCTCGTCATGTTCTGTTTCTGAAACCTCTTCTTCTTCGCTGTCCTCATTCTGAAGAATTTCTTCAACTGTGAGGTCTCTTAAATAGTTACTACCCATTATAATCACCTGAAAAAAAAAATTTATTAAAAACTATTTAGTGCATAAACAGTCGCTACTGGGTAAAAAATGCCCATACTCACTTTACACGTCCGTATGATCCAAGCGCGCGGCGCTAACTGAAGGATACGCGGGGAGCGCGTTCTGCATGTACCTCTAGGAAGCTACTGAGAAAGACAGTGTCTGTAAGTACGTGAGTAAAAAATTATGACGGAATTTCATATGTCTGTGGTATTTTTTACCCGGTAGCGACCGCTGCCGGGTTAATAGTGTTGCTAATAGATACCAGACTGTTTGTATTTCGTGCGACAGAGATGATGCTCTACGAAGCCTAAATTGCCCATAATTGTCTCTTTACAAAAGTCGATGTGCAATATTTACACATCGACAAGTACAGTAGCGAGTTAAGTAGTAAGTTGTTGATTAAGTTGATTTAAATATATCTCCATCCTATTTTTTGGCGAGTTAAGTTAGCGAGACGCGAGAGAGGGGGCTACTTCGTACTTAACTCGCTTGCTGTACTGGTCGGGCTTTAGAAGATTTATGTAGAGTAGTCAAAATAAATCTTATTTGAGGTTACTGACCGATACTAAATATCTATAGCTACTTGAGATAAAATGTCTTAAAAGATTATAGATGTTTTCAAATACTATGATTGTAAGAAAGTGAAAAAAGATATGAATGTATGAACGTGATAGAAAGCACGAATACAGTTTAGACCCTTCTTGGTCAACTGATCTCACACCAAACTGACCCCAGATCTCCAAAGTGATGGAATAAAGTCACTTTATGACTACCTACCATTACCTTAATTCCTAAACTCGCTTCATGGGGTACTGGCTGTGGGCTGAGTAGACCCTTAACAATACTAAGTGGTTAACTGAGCCCGCGGTATGAATAGACACTTAACCATAGCAAGTGGTCAACTCCATTCGTTTTATTTAGAGTATTACTCAGCCTACTAATCTGTCAACTGTACCCGCGGGCTCAGTTGACCACTTGTTATGGTTAAGTGTCTATTCATACCGCGGGCTCAGTTAACCACTTAGTACTGTTAAGGGTCTACTCAGCCCACAGCCAGTACCCCATGAAGCGAGTTTAGGAATTAAGGTAATGGTAGGTAGTCATAAAGTGATTTTATTCCATCACTTTGGAGATCTGGCAAAGAAAATAAAGTTATTATAAATATAGGTACCATTTAACCTTTGGTTCAATAATAATTGTAAATAAATACCATGTTGACCAGATAGGTAGCATATTGGAGAAGGACTAAATAAAGAGCACTCGTAACCAACGCGCATGTGTGACTCGCTTAATGAATGTGGACGAGGCACAATCTGTTTGCCAGGATCGTGACAAGTGGCGTTCTGTTGTCTCTGCCTACCCCGGAAGGGATAAGGCGTGAGTTTATGTATGTATGTAAATATACTATGTCACCTCTATCACCCGGTGCCTTTGTTAAGGCTCTAGTCGTAAGGATTACAGCGAGAGCTGTATACACTACACAGGAGTCAAACCTGCATTTTATTTCACGTTTATAATATTACTAGGTTTTACTACAGACAGATATAAACTAATCACAAAGACACAATTAAAATAGTGGTTACGTAATTACTATTATGAATGGGATAATATTCATGAGTCACCCATTGTCGCTGGCTAATAACTTTTAATTAAAATGCCTGCCTAATTGATACTACGGCAACTACAGACTTATACCATAGTACAAATATATAAAGTATTTCGACTTTATAGATATAGCGCCGATTACACTACCCTACATGTAGGACTCTACATCTTGTAGGACACCACATGTTGTCTAGTGTAATCACATGTAGGCTGTTAGGACACTACATATCGGAGAGAGAGAGAGAGTCCCGACCGCCCTACATCATGTAGTCTCCTACATTATCCGTCCTACAAGATGTAGTGTCCTACATGTAGGCTAGTGTAATCGGCGCTTATGACGAAACGCGAGTTATACCTACTCGTACACGCTCACGATAGCGGTGACTTTGCGGAGTGAACAGTCGCGACTGTGCCACAGTAACGAGCGGGAAAGTAGGTAAATGTTATTAAAAAGCTAGAGGTGGTCAGCCCTGTCGCATGTTTACGTACCGCGCAGCCGTAGGCATTTATAATAAATATTCGGCCGAGATAGACTACTGGTTATACTGTGCTTTTACACAGAATGTAATAGTGCAATGGATTATGTATTATTGTTTAAGACAATCTCCGTGTGGTAACGGAGTAAGAATACAATATGTCACCACCCCATCTCATCCCATGGGTGTCGTAAAAACCGACTAAGGTAAGTATGGATGTAGGGTCTCTTTGCATTCTCTACTGCATTTATCACGGGGAGTGCTCTGAGGAGTTGTTCTGGACATTGCCCGCAGCTGAATTTCTCCACAGAACCACTCGCAATCGATTGTCTTACCATCGTCATCACCTTGATGGTTGGCGGTCATCTACTGTGCGATTTTCGCGAAACTTCCTACCGCGAACAACTGTTTTGTGGAACAAGCTCGCTGCGACGATATTTCCGGACCTTTACGACTTGGGGAGCTTCAAGAAACGAGAGTACTCCCTTTTTAAAGGTCTGCAACGCATCTGTGATTCCTCTGGTGTTGTGGGTGTCCAATGGGCGGCGGTGATCACTTACCATCAGGTGATTTGCTGGCTCGCTCCTTACATGGCCGCCTTATAGTTTAGTTGCCGTCTGCAAGCAGAAAGACTTAAAGCAACCACGTTCTTTTGATGTATATGCGGCTTGAAGAAATCAGGTTGTACATAACGCCAACGCTAGAAAAAAGGAGATATACTTAATACTACATAGTATACTCCAATAAATACTTACGAGACTAAATTGACGTCTAGACAAGATGAAATCTAATTTCCTTTGAAAATATTATTTTCTGAAACTCGACTGAAATCTTCAGCTATATTTTTGTGGTTGTAGTCACTTTATTGACTAAATAAAATACATGTAACGTAGTGATTTTATACAATACTAGCTTTTGCCCGTGGCTTTGCTTGTATTAAATTCGGGGTAGCACTGTTCCCTTTTCCAGGACACAGAAAAAAAGAAAAAAAAAGAAAAAGTAGCCTATGTTACTCTCCATCCCTTCAACTATCTCCACTTTAAAAATCACGTCAATTCGTCGCTCCGTTTTGCCGTGGAAGAAAGACAAACAGACAGATACACTTTCCTATTTATAATATTAGTATGGATGTGTTATTCTGATGTATAAAGCTATATTATTGTAAAGTTTCATTACAATCCATGTTGTAGTTTTTACGTGCAAGAGTAACAAACATATATACATACATACTCCTCCCGTAACGGAGGGATACTTAGCCTACTAATACCACGCTGACCAGACGGGTTGGTATAGGGTTTAATTTCAAGTTTTCCTTCTTTTTATTACGTAAAGATAATATTCACGGATAGTCCCTTAGTCGGTTTTTACGACACCCATGGGGTGGTGACATATTGTATTCTTATTCCGTCACCACACTTTTACGTTTATAATATTCTTACTCCGTCATTTGAAGCTGTCATACCAATATATTTTCTATAAATCTATTCATACTATTGTAGTTAGTATGAAATTCTTTATGATATCATACCATTGTACCTATTACCAAGATTATAATTGTTTTTTGTTTATTATCGATGTTATAGTGAAGAATGTGTAATGGGTATAATTTTCTTAATGAATAATAAAGACTTCAAATGGTGCATTGGTACATTATAGTACGTGATTTTGTTAACAAGGGTGTTTCAATATTATGTCACCACCCCATCTCATCCCATAGGTGCCGTAAAAACCGACTAAGGGACTATCCGTGAATATTACCTTTACGAAATAAAAAGAAGGAAAACTTGTAATAAATCTATATACCAATCCGTCTGGCCAGCGTGGTATTAGTAGGCCAAGTATCCCTCCGTCACCAGAAAAGGTCCGTCCCTGCAGTGGGACTTTAATGGGCTGTTATGATGATAGACTTGGTTTCCGATGTATAAAAAATGTGGTTTTATACATACAGAACCATTTGATCGCGAATTAAAACGAACTTATCATTCAAAAAATCTTGTTATCTGGTCCGCTGCCATGATATTTGTCAAAGATAAATACCTATTTACATATTAAAGTTTTATCAATATTGGTCGTTCCCACGGTACTGTTCATGGTAAATCAATTGAAATTAAGAAAATTATGTTTTTGATGTGATTAAGTAAACGGTTCGTGAATATTATCTTTACGAAATAAAAATGAAGGAAAACTTGAAATTAAACCCTATACCAATCCGTCTGGCCAGCGTGGTATTAGTAGGCCAAGTATCCCTTGGTCACGGGAGAATGACCGGCCTTGCAGTGGGACATTAATGGGCTGTTATGATGAAGTAAACGGTTAAGATATTTGAATTGATGTAGAGATCTCGGGTTCAATTCCAATCTTTGAGTGCATGATTAATATTATCATTGGTCTGGATGTTTTTTATGTTTAGTTTAGTTTTCATACAACGCAATCTCAGACATTTCATTTCTTAAGCATTTCAGACAACGGATATACATAAGTACATCATTTTTTTTTTGTAAATACATACATATTATACATAGAAAACACCCAGATCAGTATCCCATTAATGTCCCACTGCAGGGACAGGCCTCCTCCCGTGACGGAGGGATACTTGGCCTCCTAATACCACACTTGCCAGACGGATTGGTATAGGGTTTAATTTCAAATTTTCCTTCATTTTTATTTCGTAAAGATAATATTCACGGATAGTCCCTTAATCTTTTTCCACGACTCCCATGAGATGAGATGGGGTGGTGACATATTGTATTCCTTCTCAGTCACCAAACAACTTATAGATAACACTAAAAATTGTCCACATTAGGATTCGAACCCACACCATCAAGTCTTTATAAACAACCTTGTATTGCACCAGCCGTATAATTTAACCACTGCGCTACTCTCAAAACAGTAGGTGTATGTATATTGAATCGCAAATTATGCAGATTCGTTAGCACATCACTATTTGCACATGTTATCGGCACAGTGCAGTGTTGCTACTTGCTGTAGTAGGGATGGGACATGACTTTGTTTATCGATAGTTGATGTAGCTATTATTAAAAGAAAGGAGGTTCATCATAACAGCCCATTAATGTCCCACTGCAGAGACGGGCCTCCTCCCATGACGGAGGGATAATTGGCCTATTAATACCACGCTGGCTAAACGGATTGGTATAGTGTTTCATTTCAAGTTTTCATTCTTTTTATTTAGTAAAGATAATATTCATGGATATTTTTAATACTTACTACCAAAATTATCTTAATATGATATACCTACATCTAGTGGTTCGGCGTTCTAAGACAAGCGAGCCGCGGCAGCAGCCGGCATGTGCCAAAATGAAAATTCGTGATTGCATGTTTTCGTGGTAACGTTATTAGTTAGAAAAACATGAGCAAAGGTTTTATAAAGGGGAGCTTAACGCGCATGCTGTTATCTGTATCAAGTAGGTTTAAAGTCAAATTAATTTCTCGCTTACCTATATAATATTAATAACTATAGGCTGACCGTTTAACTCAGACCCCGCCTGCGGTAATAGGGGTGCGCGGGGGGCGAGGACAAAGGAGAGAGCGATCTCTTGATTTTTTGGCAAAACGGCGCCATCTAGATACTGTGACCCGAACTACATCACATCACAACACAGCTCTAATTTTTAGCTAGCTTATTATTTTTATGAAATAAAAAGAAGGAAAAATTTAAATTATACCCTAAACCAATCGAAATACCTGGAGAGGTTTTTTTATCATATTTTCAGGCGGGGACTGAGATAAACGGTCGGCCTATAGCTGAGCTGTGACCACTTCGTTGGGCGGCGAAAAAAACGCGTCCTTTTTAAACATATGTCATTACTGCTCTACTCCTATTAGTCATAGCGTGATACTTTATAGCATATGACACTCCCCGATAAATGGACTATTCAACACAGAAAGAATTTTCAAAATCGTTTTAGTAGATCCAGAGATTACCCCCTACAACGTCACAAACACACAAACTTTACCTCTTTAAAATAATAGTATAGAATATATTAAGTATAGATAATGAAACGCGATAAAAATAAATGTAATAAAAACACAATTTAATTTATCGGTAACATCCCATCCCTATCCCACAGCCCTGAATAATTAGTCTCTATCTATTAGCAAGCGGTTTGTTTGTCTGTCTGTCACATGAATATTTGCACGCATATATCATTATTGTTAGCGTTAAAATAATTAACAGTACAGACTTTCTGGTAGCGTTAATAAATTACTAATATTTTTTCTTTAAATATTCCTCACACTTTTACACAACGCCATCTAGTTCCAAATTAAGCAGAGCTTGTACTATCGGCACTAGACAACGGATAAACATACTTAAATATATTTTTTAAAATACAATAACATAGAAAATACCTAGACCAATGCAAACAATCATGATGCACATAATCATTTGCATTGAGCGGCAATCGAACCCGAGACTTCTGCGTAACAGTCATGTTATTTAACCACTACGCCGAAGAGGTTGTCATATCATGGCGCGATGTCTTTGCCCAGCTCTGGGCTTCTGCTTAGTTTGGGACTAGATGGCGTTATGTGGAGTATGTGAGGAATATTTTCACATGGTTAAGCCAATCACCACCTCTGTGGCAAACCACCAAGCCACATACACTATACGAACCTGCACCAATCATTTCAAACATTGCCACATACCGTCTTATGTAACCAGAGAACCTTAGTAATAGTATACGAGTGAAATATTTAATTATAATATTTAAATTTGATGGCCACTTTGACTTTTCAAAGTACTTTTACGATTTAAGTTATTTAAGAAAACAAACCATAAAATATCATTAAGGCTGTTCTGAATTTGGAGTAAGCAGTATTGTAACCTACTGCTGTGATAGGCCTACTAAAACTTAATTTTCATCATTAAATTTTTTACCATTTAATAAGTTGCGATAAGAAGTCTTGAGTTTTACCATTGACAATCATTGTGATCCACTTATTAAATGACTAGCTTTTGCCCGCGGCTTAGCTCCCGTTAAATAAGCACTGTTCCCTATTCCTGGCCACAAAAAAGTAGCCTATGTTACTCTCCATCCCTTCAACTATTTCCACTTAAAAAATCACGTCAATTCGTCGCTCCGTTTCGCCGTGAAAGAAAGACAAACAGACACACTTTCCTATTTATAATATTAGTATGGATTTCGTGACTGTAAAAGTCCCCGTGATACAGGGTTCCATCACTGCGGGAGTTTTAAAGGCTTTTAATATAGAATTTAAGTACGTTTATCAGTAATTGTCTAGTACCCGCAACACAAGGTCAGCTTAGTTTGGGACTAGAAGATACATTTGTACAGATCGGCAAGGTGATGACAACGGAGTCAAGTTGTATATCATTTTTTACCTATAAAGCTTTCTCCGTGTGGTGACGGAGTAAGAATACAGTGTGTCACCACCCCATCTCATCCCATGGGTGTCGTAAAAACCGACTAACGACTATCCGTGAATATTATCTTTACGTAATAAAAAGAAGGAAAACTTGAAATTAAAAGCTATACCTATCCGTCTGGCCAGCGTGGTATTAGTAGGCAAAGTATCCCTCCGTCACTGGAGGAGGCCCGTCCCTGCAGTGGCACATTAATGGGTTGTTATAATCATCCGTTGTCTTCATTTCTGAACTGTATTCGCGGGTTTAATCAGGGTCGATTGGGTCATATTGCTGTGTTTTAAAAAACACAATGTAAGACAATTTTATAGGATTATAACATTGTTGTGTCTAATGTCTTAGAAACCGACTTTTTCTATAAAAAAGTCGATTATTACGACACTCAATACATGAGTTGAAGTCGTGATATAGTATATTCTTAATCCATCACCACTCCTCAAAAGGTTAAGGCATGTCATTCACCCAAAAAAATCCTCAAAATATCAATCATCAGCATTCGTTTAAAAACATTTTCTTATTTCTAAATTCCTTACACATCAGATCTGGACCAGTCATGTCACTGTCATTAGTAGTAAGTTTAAAAAATAAATAAAAAAAAAGTAAAGTGTCGACACACTAGCCCTGTCACGCGGCGTTAATGTGTGTGTCACGGTACCTTATTGGCTCTTCACTGGGTTAGGGATGGGAAAATAGTTTTTGAAAGTTGTCGATGTTTTTAATATTTTCGACTTTATAATAGAATTTATTTTAAATTAACTTATTAAACTGCCTGTTGAATGCCGTGTACGAGATCGCTGAATTCGAATCTCGAGTCTGGGTATTTTCTAAGTATAATATGCATGTATTTACAAAAAAAAGTAATTATGTATGTTTATCCATTTGTCTAGTAACCATAGTACAAGCTATGCTTAGTTTGAGACTAGACGGTGTTGTGTAAGAAACATTTTATAATATTATTAGTATTGCTATAATAACTCTAGGCAATAAGTCCGCGACCTTGAGCATAACCTCAAACGCGACCCGTGCGCCAACAAGCATGTTAATTTAATTAATAAAACATCAAACAATTTCAGCTCTTATAATATTTACTAAGTAAGTTATTAATAATATAAAACCAAAAACCTCGACTTTTAAGTAATGAACAAATAAGTAAGAATGGTTATTAACTTAATAATATCAAATAGTTGTAGATCTTAATATTTAATCTGTCCTCTTACAGTTGAAGATATTTTACTTGAAGTTGTCGACAAGTATGTTTACCTAGGACAGTCAGTCCTGCTTGGTACATCCAGCTCTAAGTTCTCGAATAGTGATCGCATACGAGAAGACGAAGAGAAAACAGACCTCTTAGAACGTAGACCGATGACCTGGTCAAGATTGCTGGCATTCAATGTATTAAACAAAAAACCCAAAACGCGAAAAAAACGCAGGGTGAAGCTCACGCGGTGGACCGACGACCTTGTAAGGACGGCGGGAAGCTGATGGATAAGGGAGGCGCAGGACCGTACAAGGTGGCAATATTTGGAGGAGGCCTATGTCTAGCAGTGGACATCGATTAGCTGATATGATGAATGGATTACAGATCCACAGGTTAGAGGAAGGCAGATACGACTGAAGGACGCCAATATGACCACCAGTGGACGTATTTAGGTTTAGATGATCATAGACCGTGTGGTGACGGAGTAAGAATACAATATGTCACCACCCCATCTCATCCCATGGGTGTCGTAAAAACCGAGCGACTAAGGGACTAAACGTAAATTTTATCTTTACAAAGTAAAAAGACGGAAAACTTGAAATTAAACCCTACACCAATCTGTCGAGCCAGCGTGGTATTAGTAGGGCAAGTATCCGTCCGTCACGGGAGGAGGCCCGTCCCTGCAGTGGGACATTAATGAGCTGTTATGATGATCATAGATACTAAGTATGGTCAGCCTTAAAGAGAAATTTAGAGATGATTTCAAATACTTATTCAGTGTATATATAGTATAAATGACATAGTTTGACGACTTTCATTTCTTTAACAATTTGGCGGTTAGTTATTGGCGGCCATATTAAATTTTGATTAATAATAAGTCTTCAATCACCAATGTCAAATCAATAGAGATGCAAGATCCATGCCTACTTTCCTATAATACTTAGTTTGTGAACATAAATAATTTTTGTTAACTAAAGTTAGTTACTTAGATATGTTACTTGCGGCAAAATTAGCAATCTAGTCTAAAACGTTCCATTGATTGCCCGGAACAAACATAGAGATAGATATTTTAAAAATGTAAAACGGTATTTCGCATTTTAGTGTCGTGTACAGTCACGAGCAATAATATGTACACATTTTCGCATTTTGTAAACCAGTTATCTAAAGTTCTGCCAATCCAAAACTGAAAATTCGAAGATTAATTCAAAACTGTACGGAACCTCTTCTAAATTACGAATTCATTTTGATATTGTAATGTCTAGATAAACGTGCAGATAGTTTAGAAAATTTGAAAATGTGTACATATTATTGCTCGTGACTGTACACATTTATCTGCAATTAGTAACAAGCCAGGGAATAATATTTTTCACACATTCACACAACGCTACCTAGTCCCAAACTAAGCAGAGCTTGTACTATGGTTACTTTTTTTTTGTAAATACTAGAAAACACTCAGACCAATGCAAACAATCATGTTTATGCAGACAAAGATTTGCATTGAGCGGGAATCGCACCCGAGACCTCTGCGTTGCAGACATTGTAATATAACCACTACGTCATTAAGGTCGTCAGATTGATCTTACAAACAGACAAAGTTTATTTTATAATGTATAGATAAATATCAACATAGTTAAAAAGAAAATATGTTATATGTTTCAAAACACTATTTATGACACTACAAAACAAAATTAACATATTTGATTGATAAGATTATTCAAAGCGTTACATTATAAATAGGTATAATAAATATTATTAATTATTATAAGTTATTCATTATTCACAGACCACGAATAGAGATGCAGATTTAACTGCCTAGATGGTAAAGTTGTCGTATCTCGATACTAAAACAAATAGACATAATCTTTAACATTAAAACCGTATAACAATCCGTCTGACCAACAGGCACATCTCTGCAGAGGGACCACAATGGGCATATTGTTCATAGACACTTTAAATAACGTTTTTTTTTTGAAGACAACTTCCTCAATAGGACTTGTTATTTTTTTAGACATGAAATTAAGGATCACAAAGAACATCATAACAGCCCATTAATGTCCCACTGCAGGGACAGGCCTCTTCCCGTGACGGAGGGATACTTGGCCTACTAATACCACGCTGGCCAAACATTGGTATAGGAATTTAATTTCAAGTTTTCCTTCTTTTTATTACGTAAAGAAAATATTCACGGATAGTCCCTTAGTCGGTTTTTACTACACCCATAGGATGAGTTGGGGTGGTGACATATTGTATTCTTACTTCGTCACCACACGGAGAAAATAAAATAATAAAATAGTTGTTAGTTAGAGGAATTAAGGTAGACAGTGGCCTGGTTGTGCCCTGGCTTTGCTGGAGTCCATGACCGACGGTTACCACTTACCTTCAAGTGAAGCACTTGGTATTCTGTCGCCTTGAGGCAATAAAAAAAGTCTTTGATTTTTAAATGTAAACCCTTATTTTATTCATAACTTTATTATTGCATAAATTATTTATCGATAACTCCTATGTCCCACCCCTATATCGACAAATGTTGACATATCGATCGTGCCCTGACAACTTCAGTATTACATACGAGTCGCATGTTGTAGAAAGCTTATTTCTGAACGGAGTCCGATTCAATTGCCTTTATGTTAAACAAGTTTTGACTAAAAATAGTTCAACATCTCATTAAGATGATTCCGTTAAAATTGACTAAGGGATTACATGTAAAGATGACTGTTTTCGGTGTGGTGACGGAGTAAGAATACAATATGTCATCACCCCATTTATCCCACGTGTGTCGTAAAAACCGACTAAGGGACTATTCGTAAATATTATCTTAACGAAATAAAAACAAGTATCCCTCCGTCACAGGAGGAGGCCCGTCCTTGCAGTGGATCATTAATTCACGTAGGTATAGTCCTATAGTCGCTTTTTACGACACCCAAGGGATAAGATGGGGTGGTGACACACTGTATTCTTACTCCGTCACCACACGGAGCTCGGATTATCTTAAGGCTGTATGATCCTTTATTTATCTTTGTGTTCGTTCATATTATCATATCAGTAAAAAGTTCCCAAGTTGTCAGTTCTAAAAATAATTTGCAATTTATTTACTTAGTCTTTAATACTTCAGGTATAAAAACCACCAATACCAATCCTATAATATTATGTAGGTCTTTACCTATGAAATTGCCGTTTTGTATGAAGATTTTATCAGAAGTTTGATTTTTCACACTAACGTTTTCTTGGATTTTTTAATAATTATTAAACTATACTATTTACTTATAGAAATAATTATTAGTAGAATGAAATTTGGTATAAAATAATGACGCACATTTAAGCTAACTGTTGTTCAAAACACAGAAAAAAGAATATCAGGGAAGAAGTTACAATTTAATAAATGGGAAAATCCGCTGTTTTAAATTGGACCCATGTTCACAGGATTATTATTAATCCAAATAATAATAATTTCAATTTTTTTGTTAGATGTTGGTTATATCCTATTTTTATAATAAAAATAATTTAAACAATATATAATTATGTTTTTAAAGAATGTAGAGACTAAAGACTGCGGCGAAAAAAAACGGCAATCTCATAGGTAAAGACCTATTATTAATACAAATTCATAGGCATACAAGCTAAATAGAAATAACCCCACACCATCTTAACTAAGTTCCCATAGCGGTGCTAAACGAAAGTGCTATAATGTTGTATCTAAACCTGTTTAACTTTAACTCGTTCGATTCCGAGTTATGAATGACACTCGATACTGTCAATATTTGTGTTTTAGTGATGTAATTTGTATCGATAAATTAATGTATCGGTATTTTATATTGATAAATTATGTATCGAGATTTTATAGTAGCGCTGAATGAATGAAACAAAATGGCTTATTAATATAGCGCTGATCGTGTATCGGGTTCGATTCCCGTTCAATACAAATTGTTGTGACTAATACTACGCTGGCTAAACAGATTGGTATAGGATTTAATTTCAAGTTTTTTTTTTTCTTTATATTCATCATCATCATCATCATCATTTCAGCCAATCAACGTCCACTGCTTAACATAGGCCTCTTTCAAGCATTGCCACCTTGTGCGGTCCTGTGCCTCCCTCATCCATCGGCTTCCCGCCTTATTTTCTTTATATTAGTTTGCGCGTTTAGCACAAAAAAGTCCCCCTTTCTACCACTACCCTCTCTTCAGGGCACTACGCTGTCGCTGCAGACAAACTTAAACATCTTAGGGATGAACCTACGACATGATCTAAACAATCGTGACTACGTCAAAGGAGTAATCACCACAGTTTCACGTAAACTTGGCATCCTGAACAGGGTGCGGCGATACTTCACACCGGAGCAGCGGTACCTGCTCTACAAAACGCAGGTTCGGAGCAGCATGGAGTACTGTTCGCATCTTTGGGATGGCTCTGCCAAGTATCTCGTGGAAGCCCTGGACCGACTGCAGCGGCATGCGTTCCGCATAGTTGATGACACCCAGGTCACGGAGCACGCGGAGTCGCTACAGCTTCGCAGAGATATCGCGTCTCTTAGTCCATGTAGGTACCATGGAGAGTGCTCTGAAGAGTTATTCGATCTTGTTCCTCCGCCCCCTTTTCATAACAGGACCACTCGTGCCGGTTTGCGGAGACATACTCAGACGGTCTGTCAGATATCGGCTCGCACCAAGAGGTTCGGGAATTCCTTCCTATGCCGAACCATTAAGTTGTGGAACCAGCTTCCGGCTCACGTATTTCCTCCATCATATGATATTGGGTCCTTCAAACGCAGTGTGAAGAAGCATTTGGCCAAACCGGCAAGATGATGACGACGGATTGAAGTTGTTTTAGGACTTCTATCCGTTGTCTTCATTTATGGACTATACTCGCGCTTTCCATCAGGTTCGATATAGTCATAATGCCGTGTTTAGTATAAAAAAAAAATATTACGTAAAGATAATATTCACGGACAGTCCCTTAGTCGGTTGTTACGACACCCATGGGATGAGATGGGGTGGTGACATATTGTATTCTTACTCCGTCACCACACGTAGAGCTAAATAATTACAGACCACCAACTGATCTATGTGTCAATATACTGTTACAACCATGTTTACAAAAACCCAGAATAAATATCTATAGATCACATCTAGTTGACATAAACTATGAACTTTATTGCATGTGTCTGTTTGTCTGTTTGTACAAACAATGTTATATAGTGTCAATATTTATATATGTATGTCTTTCACACGGTTATGTTAAAACTTCGCAACTAGATGCGAAATGAGAGACATTTTATGGGTTTGACTTTCTATCGATGAAGTTTAGTTGGGGCCTTAATGGTGAAGTTGTCATGTATTTTATTTATTTATTTATTGGTGTACAAACAGTTCATAATCATATTCCATACTAGCTGACCCGTGGCCACTTCGTTAGGCGGCGAAAAAAACGCGTCCTTTTTTAATCATATTTCATTACTGCACTCTCATTAGTCGTCGTAGCGTGATCCTATATAGCCTATGATACTCACTGATAAGTTTAATGGACTGTTCAACACAGAAATAATTTTTAAAATCGGTTCAGTAGATCCAGAGATTACCCCCTACAACGTCACAAACACACAAACTTTACCTCTTTATAATATTAGTATAGAAATATAGATAATATTTACATTAAGCCGGAATCGTACACATAACCTCTGTTCTCGTTTTTAGTCAGAAAATCCTTTTATTTTTCTAAGAATTATCTAATTTCGGTATAAAATCTTCCATTTGAACAAAATCATTCGTTCGTTAATACAAAAACGATGCCAAAATAAACTTAAAGAGTTTCCGTCGATCACTCATTCTGTATCCATTTCTGAACGGTAAGATTTATTTTTGATACTTTTAAGAATCACTTTGTTATAATAATATTGATACTATTATAAATTTATACCTTTTAATCCGATTAGGATATTGAACTCTTTGTAAAATATACAGCATGTTATTTTTTCTCACACATTCCCACATCGACAACCTAGTCCCACACTAAGCAAAGCACACTTAAATACTTTTTTTAAATTATATTATTATATGTACAAAAACACTCAGACCAATGCAAACAATCATGTTCATGCACACAAAGATTGTATTGAGCGGGAATCGAACCTGAGACCTCTGCGTAGCAGTCATGTAATATACCGACTGCGCCACAGGGGTCGTCAAACTTGATATTTTAAAAGAAAATGGTTGGTGTCTTGCTTTGTTGCTTGCGGAAAACGTCCATCCCCGAAACAGAAATTGTTACCTTGACCCTAGATGCCCACTCAGGGTAAAAAAAAATTAGAGAAGGGCTGTGCCCAGCAGGGGACGTCCATAGGCTGTTATCATCATCATCATAACAGCCCATTAATGCCCCACTGCAGGGACGGGCCTCCTCCCGTGACGGAGGGATCCTTGTCCTACTAATACCACGCTGGCCAGACGGATTGGTAAAGGGTTTAATTTTAAGTTTTTCTTCTTTCTATTTAAAGGTAATGTTCTCAGATAGTCCCTTAGTCGGTTTTTATGACACCCATGGAATGAGATGGGGTGGTGACATATTGTAGAGAGAGATATAGATAGATATATAGGCTGATATAGAAGAATATTGGCACGTTCCAAAGATAAGAACTCTACCTTTTTAATCTTTAAATTAAGTACACAGATGTTTTGTTCCTAAACTTAAGAATAAAAATATCATAAAAGCTTATTAATATTAAGGGGAAGTACTTATAATAAATATTCACGGACACGGACATCTCTACACAGCGCCATCTGTCCCAAAAGTAAGCTAGGCTTAACCTGCTTGTGTTATGGGTAACAGAACAACTGGGTAACTATATACTTTTTTTTGTAAACACATTCATAAATTATACATAGAAACTCTCAGAATCGAACCCGAGACCTCTGCGTAGCAGACATGTTATATAACCACTACGCCACTGAAGCCGAATATAGTTAATGAATAATAAACACTTCCTGTTAAATGTGAAAGTCTCATAACAAAAAAATAGCTTGCAACAATGGCCAATGCAACCTGTGCCCAAACGTCAAACAAAAACTACAAACGATCTATAGTGCGGTAGTTGACTAGTCACATTATCTAGAGACCTCGCTGGAATGCGAACCTCGCGTCCCGTTCTCCTTTCAACCCCCGCGCTCGCCCCGAGCTCATCAGTGATTCTTCCCACGCGACCTGACGTCATCGACGCCAGTTCTCGAGATAATGTGACCGGGTAGTACACCCAGTACAAGCTCGGCTTAGGTTGGAAATTGACGGCGTTGTGTAGATTATAGTGAGTTGTAACTTTTAAACTATCGCGTTTCATTATTATAAATATTATAAACGGGATATTAACGCGCATTTAATTTACCTTTATTTTACTTGACGTTTCGGCACAGGTTGCACTGGCCGTGGTCGCAAGCTGACTGGTGATGCGACGTCACAGCTTCGTCTTCGTGATAGATAATATATTATTATCATCTACCCTCGCATCTTGAGATGTTAATATAAAGTCCCCCTACACACAACACTGACCGTATCGCTGTTCTGTACGTTAACCGACCGTTCAAAAAAGGGAGGTATTGTTTTCGATATCACTGGATTCCACGTTGCTGACAACTTGAAACCGTCATCCCGGTTAAAGTTTTTAGGGAACTTTTTGATTTCAATGGCCTCGCGCACAAGTCTTGAGTAATGGTGGCGATCGGTGGAGATTACCCGTGGCTTATGAAACTCGATCCAGTGATTAGCGCCAGCGTTCACCAAGTGTTCGGCGATGGCTGACTTGTTGGTCTGTCGGTTCTTCACAGCAGCTATGTGCTCTTTGAGCCTTTCAGCAATGGTCCGCTTTGTTTGCCCAATATAAGAACTGCCACAGCTACAGTCAATCTTGTACACGCCAGGACATTGCAGAGGTAGGACATCCTTTGGTGAGCGTACTATACTATTAACCTTGGCCTCCGGGGTGAAAATGGTGTGTATTGAGTAGTTTCTCAACACCGAGCCAATCTTATCTGTCACGCCTTTCAGATAAGGTAGGTACGCAGGTTGCCTGTTCACTCCAGGATGTCTCTCTCTTTTTATTGGTCTCTCTCGCGTATTAACCTTAAATCCATTGTTCGTAAGTACTTCCTGAACATGGTCTAGCTCTCGCCCCAGGTGCTCAGGGTCACAGAGATCATATGCTCTGTTCTTTAATGATGTTATCACAGATTGAAGGTGTCGCGGGTGGTGATGAGACGTTGCGTGTAAATACCTGTCCGTGTGTGTAGGTTTACGGTAAACACTATGTGATATGGACCCATCTGGTCTTACGGCTAGCTTGACATCCAAGAAAGACAATGACCTGTCCGCCTCCATTTCATACGTGAAACGCATCTTTGGATGGAGAGCATTAAGATGTGCAATATATTGATCTACCTCTTGCTTGCTTCCTTTGACTATGCTGAAGATGTCATCAACATAACGTTTCCAAAGTCTGATAGTTTTAGGGCCAAGGCTCAGGGCCTTCTCTTCGAAATGTTCCATCCAGAGATTAGCCAGTACCGGGGCTACTGGACTCCCCATTGCGACGCCATCAATCTGGAGGTAGTATTGACCTTGGAAAAGGAAGTAGTTGCCATCCAAGCAGTGTTTTAAAAGATCAACATAGTTGTGGGGCATATCATTGTCACTCAATTTGTCTCTAACGACCTCAACGCATTCTTTGATTGGTATATTAGTGAACAGAGATTCGACATCAAAACTCACCATCAGTTCGTCAGGTTCCAATCGTAAATTCCTTGTCAACTGGACAAAAGTGGCGCGAGTCCTTCACAAAAGACGGTGTTTTTCCCACAAGTGGCTGTAATACTGACGTAACGTACTTTGCAAGGTCGTAAGTAGGAGAAGAGATTTGACTCACGATAGGCCGCAATGGTACGTTAGACTTATGTATTTTAGGTAGCCCATATAACTTAGGTGGTTGGTGTGATTTTGGTTTATTTAACCGCTCGTACTCGTCTTCTGTGAAAAGGTCCATATGATCTTGGACTAGTGAGCGTATTTTCCGTGACACTCTGGCCGTGGGGTTATATGATACCGGTTTGTACACCTTATCATCACTTAGTAGTACCCCCATTTTACCGTAATAATCAGTTGTGTTCATCACTACAGTGGCGTTTCCCTTATCGGCCTTAAGCACTAAAATGTCAGAATTTTCCCTGATCTCTTTCAGTGCTTGACGCTCTTCTGTAGTGACGTTACTCGCCGGGGTCCTAGATTTCCGTAATATTACTGACACGTCCTGCCTCAGAGTATCGGCATCAGTGGGTGGCAACTTATTACGTATAATCGACTCCTCGACACTACCGATTATTTTTTCGTACGGGATTCGCTTAGGTGTTAGGGCGAAATTCATGCCTTTGGCCAGAATACTAGTCGTGGGTTCATCTAGTTTGGTATCCGATAAGCTGTCACTGTAACTGTCCCGTCTGTGACATACCCACACAAAGAGACTGTTATCAACTTATCGGATACCAAACTAGATGAACCCACGACTAGTATTCTGGCCAAAGGCATGAATTTCGCCCTAACACCTAAGCGAATCCCGTACGAAAAAATAATCGGTAGTGTCGAGGAGTCGATTATACGTAATAAGTTGCCACCCACTGATGCCGATACTCTGAGGCAGGACGTGTCAGTAATATTACGGAAATCTAGGACCCCGGCGAGTAACGTCACTACAGAAGAGCGTCAAGCACTGAAAGAGATCAGGGAAAATTCTGACATTTTAGTGCTTAAGGCCGATAAGGGAAACGCCACTGTAGTGATGAACACAACTGATTATTACGGTAAAATGGGGGTACTACTAAGTGATGATAATGTGTACAAACCGGTATCATATAACCCCACGGCCAGAGTGTCACGGAAAATACGCTCACTAGTCCAAGATCATATGGACCTTTTCACAGAAGACTAGTACGAGCGGTTAAATAAACCAAAATCACACCAACCACCTAAGTTATATGGGCTACCTAAACTACATAAGTCTAACGTACCATTGCGGCCTATCGTGAGTCACATCTCTTCTCCTACTTACGACCTTGCAAAGTACGTTACGTCAGTATTACAGCCACTTGTGGGAAAAACACCGTCTTTTGTGAAGGACTCGCGCCACTTTGTCCAGTTGACAAGGAATTTACGATTGGAACCTGACGAACTGATGGTGAGTTTTGATGTCGAATCTCTGTTCACTAATATACCAATCAAAGAATGCGTTGAGGTCGTTAGAGACAAATTGAGTGACAATGATATGCCCCACAACTATGTTGATCTTTTAAAACACTGCTTGGATGGCAACTACTTCCTTTTCCAAGGTCAATACTACCTCCAGATTGATGGCGTCGCAATGGGGAGTCCAGTAGCCCCGGTACTGGCTAATCTCTGGATGGAACATTTCGAAGAGAAGGCCCTGAGCCTTGGCCCTAAAACTATCAGACTTTGGAAACGTTATGTTGATGACATCTTCAGCATAGTCAAAGGAAGCAAGCAAGAGGTAGATCAATATATTGCACATCTTAATGCTCTCCATCCAAAGATGCGTTTCACGTATGAAATGGAGGCGGACAGGTCATTGTCTTTCTTGGATGTCAAGCTAGCCGTAAGACCAGATGGGTCCATATCACATAGTGTTTACCGTAAACCTACACACACGGACAGGTATTTACACGCAACGTCTCATCACCACCCGCGACACCTTCAATCTGTGATAACATCATTAAAGAACAGAGCATATGATCTCTGTGACCCTGAGCACCTGGGGCGAGAGCTAGACCATGTTCAGGAGGTACTTACGAACAATGGATTTAAGGTTAATACGTGAGAGAGACCAATAAAAAGAGAGAGACATCCTGGAGTGAACAGGCAACCTGCGTACCTACTTTATCTGAAAGGCGTGACAGATAAGATTGGCTCGGTGTTGAGAAACTACTCAATACACATCATTTTCACCCCGGAGCCCAAGGTTAATAGTATAGTACGCTCACCAAAGGATGTCCTACCTCTGCAATGTCCTGGCGTGTACAAGATTGACTGTAGCTGTGGCAGTTCTTATATTGGGCAAACAAAGCGGACCATTGCTGAAAGGCTCAAAGAGCACATAGCTGCTGTGAAGAACCGACAGACCAACAAGTCAGCCATCGCCGAACACTTGGTGAACGCTGGCGCTAATCACTGGATCGAGTTTCATAAGCCACGGGTAATCTCCACCGATCGCCACCATTACTCAAGACTTGTGCGCGAGGCCATTGAAATCAAAAAGTTCCCTAAAAACTTTAACCGGGATGACGGTTTCAAGTTGTCAGCAACGTGGAATCCAGTGATATCGAAAACAATACCTCCCTTTTTTGAACGGTCGGTTAACGTACAGAACAGCGATACGGTCAGTGTTGTGTGTAGGGGGACTTTATATTAACATCTCAAGATGCGAGGGTAGATGATAATAATATATTATCTATCACGAAGACGAAGCTGTGACGTCGCATCACCAGTCAGCTTGCGACCACGGCCAGTGCAACCTGTGCCGAAACGTCAAGTAAAATAAAGGTAAATTAAATGCGCGTTAATATCCCGTTTATATAATATTTATAGTGAGTTGTCTATGTGGTGACGGAGTAAGAATACAATATGGCACCACTCCATCTCATCCCATAAATGTCGTAAAAACCGAATAAGGGACTAACTGTAAAATTATCTTTACGAAGGAAAACTTGAAATTAAACCCTATACTAACCGCCAGCGTGGTATTAGTAGGCCAAGTATCCCTCCGTCGCGGGAGGAGGCCGGTCCTTGCAGTAGGACATTAATGGGCTGTCATGATTATTGTAGTTGTTACCAGCCCATTATCGTCCCCCTACAGGTGTTTCTTTAGTCTGTGAACAAAGAATTATCTTCATTAATAAGAAATACAAAATGTTTGTATTCGCCTTAACACGCCAAGTTGACTCGTTTGCGCCCACGCATCTCCTAAACTAAACGACTTGTTTATCATTGTATTTTACAAAGGATGTTGTTTTAATTTTGCAATTATTTTTTAAATACACCTCACGATAGTAAAATCTTATAACTGTGGTTTAGGAGTCGTAAAAGTCATTTAATAAGGACCTCTGTGGCGTAGTGGTTATTTAGCATGACAGAGGTCTGGGGTTCGATTCCCGCTCAATGCAAATCTTTGTGTGCATGAACATGATTGTTTGTAATTGGTCTGGGTGTTTTCTATGTACAATATATGTATGTATTTACAAAAAAAAAGTATTTAAGTATGTTTTTCCGTTGTCTAGTATCCATGGTACAAGCTCTGCTTAGTTTGGGACTAGGTGGCGTTGTGTGAATGTGTGAGGAATATTTATTTAATTTTATTTATTCTCCCTTTTTGTTTTTATAAGGTGCCTTCAGTGATTTTGTTGCCATGTCGTCAACTAAAAGTGTCTAAATTTGCGCAGGGCCTAACTAGGGACCGACTCGTGTCGCTGGGACACACACTTTTACAGTACCTAAAGGGCACAAAGAACGTCCATACTCAAGACAAAAACTTGTGGATCACACAAATAATTTATTTACTGTGGAATTCGAACCTGCGACCTTATGCACGGCAGCCTAATGCTTGACTGCTTTCACACGGAGGCAGTTATAATATACTATCTGACCCGTGCCCACTTCGTTGGGTGGCGAAAGCGTCCCTTTTTTAAACATATTTCATTACTGCTTCACTCCTATTAGTCATAGCGTGATACTATAAAGCCTATGACACTCCCCGATAAATGGATTATTCAACACAGAAATAATTTTTAAAATCGGTTCCGTAGATCCAGAGATTACCCCCTACAACGTCACAAACACACAAACTTTACCTCTTTATAATATTAGTATAGATATAAGTTAAAAACAACCTGTATATAACTTTGGCAAAACTACCAATTTAAACGCAGATTTTATAACTTAATAATGTTTATATTTATATATCTCAATAACTAAATTACGAGTTAAGTTTGAATTTTGTTAGAAAAAGACGTTACTGTAATTTCGTTCTTAGTAGATACTAAAATTTGACGTTTGGAATATCATCATCATAACAGCCCATTAATGTCCCACTGCACGGACGAGCCTCCTCCCGTGACGGATGGATACTTGGCCTACTAATACCACGCTGGCCGGACGGATTGGTATAGGATTTAATTTCAAGTTTTCCTTTTTTTAGTCGTCTTATAATCCATTAGTCGGTTTTTACGACACCCGGGATGACGGGATGAGATGGGGTGGTGATATTGTATTCTTACTCCGTCACCACACGGAGAGGTTTGGTATATCAACCACCCACCCACCCTGGCCTTGCACGGGTGTATTGCTTAAACTCTACAATTAAATATTATGCATGTGTTATTCAAAATTCAAAATTCAAAATTCAAAAATACTTTATTTCCGTAATCTTATAACTAATACATCATTGAGTCTTCCCATTGAGTAGTCACATGACACTCGTGTTGGGAATAACTCGCACTGCCTTTATATAATACTAGACTACAAAAATAGTAAAAAAAAGTGTATGTGTATGAGTGTGGTGTAAAGTGTGTGTGTGTGTGTGTGTGTGGTGTTAATTGTGTGTGCGTGCATGTATTTGTGTGTATGTGTGTTTATGTACCTATAGGTTAAGTGAGGTTAAAGTATCACACACTTCTTATCAAAAGACTTTCAACATCATCATACGTAAGCGTCATTAAAAACGTTATTACTGATCTTTTGCACATTTCCAAAGATTTAGGGTAAATGGTAAGTTTTTTGTTGAGTTTATTATATACAAATGCAGATTGACTTGGATATTGTCTTCTAGCAAATATAGTTCGTACCTGAGGTGAAGTAGCCACAATATCATTTCTTCTCTTTTTTTGAATTTCTTTGTTAAGTGGTAAGGATTTATGACATTTTAGGGTTAAATTAAGTATATAAAGTTGTCGAACTGATAACAGTTTACTAGTTTGATATAAACTATGTGTAGGAAACTGATAAGACTTGAAGAACATTACCTTTAAGAGAGATCTTTGTGCTCTTTCAAGATCTAAAAAGTTGGTCTTATTAGCTCCGCCCCAGACTGGGATGCAGTAGGAGATAACTGATTGAGCAAGGGCTTTGTAAACTATGCTTAGCAGTGAATCAGACATAATATACCTTAATGATTTGAATACCCATATAAGTTTCCGAATACGTTCTATAACAGCTTCCAGCTGTGAGTGCCAGCTAAGTCTTTGGTCAATAATGATGCCGAGATATTTGGTTTCGCTTACTTTTTTGATAATGGGACAGTCGCACTGAATACTGTCCCTGTACGTGCAGTTGTGAATTTTAATACACAGATCATTTACAGGCTGAGATGATATAGAGGGAGAAAAACAAATATATTGTGATTTGTTAATGTTTAAAGTTAATAAGTTGTCCCCTAGCCAATCTGACACTTGCATCAGCCCCCTAGCAGCCACCTCGTGAACAGTATTCCAACTCTTCGCGGTAAAGACTACAGCGGTGTCATCCGCGTAGGAGAATATTCTTCCCCCGACATTCTGTAGGTTACATAAATCATTTATATAGATCAAAAACAGAGTCGGGCCAAGAACACTCCCCTGTGGGACACCAAATCTAACGGAATATTCATCACTTACATAGCTGTCAATCTTTACAGCCTGGGTTCGATCACAAAGGTAGCTAGAGAAGAGAGAGAGTGCATTTCCTCTAATGCCCACACTCTGCAGTTTGTTTATAAGAACGGATACCGAGACTGTATCAAAGGCCTTTTTAAGGTCTAGAAATACCGCAATGCATTTATTTCCTTTATCAAGTCCTTCAGTTATATTCTGTGTCAAATCAAGTATTGCATCTTGAGTTGATATACCTCTGCGAAACCCATATTGAGATTTAGATAAAATTTTATATTTGTTTAACTAGTTTAATAGCCTGTTGTTAATAAGCTTCTCTATTATTTTTGAAATCGTAGTTAAAACAGAGATGGGCCTGTAATTGCTTACGTCTGATTTGTCGCCGTTCTTATAAACAGGTGTTACTATAGATCGCTTGAGTGATGTCGGAAAAATTCCGGTATTGAAACAAAGATTAGCCAACTTAGTTATGAGTGGGACAACGAAGCCTCTAGTACGTTTAAGGATAATAGTATTAATCCCATCCCAGCCCGCCGCAGAGCCAGAATTGAGGCTCTCGAGAATGGTGCTAACTTCAGCAAAGTCTGTCTCCAGCAAAACAAACGAAGTGGGGTGAGTCTGAGAATGGACACTTTGTCGGATATTTGTGTGTTTTCCATTTGTCCCGGTTTGTTTAGTAATGATGTCTGCCAAATTACGCCCAATGTTGACAAAGTAATTGTTGAGGTAATTTACGGAGTCAAGTGGTTGTGGTTTTACATTTAGCAGTTCGTAATTTTTTGTCTTGGGTGGTTTATATTGGATAACTTCATTGATAGTGGACCATAGCTTTTTAGGTTGATTTACTGATTTATTGATTTTGTGCCTGTTATAATTTCTCTTAAGTTTAGTGATTAGATTACAACAAAAGTTTCTATAGCGTTTGTAAGTGATTTTTAATATGGTATTATGGGGTTCTTTGCTCAGCCTATTTTGCATGCTGTTTCTTAGTCTTATACATCTGAGAGCACCGCACGTAATCCAGGGTTTAAGAATCCTTTTATTACCTGATGTTGTTATAATTTTGGAATTAGACTTGATAGCTCCTTGAAACATACCTATTAATGCATTAGCAAAAGTGTTCGGATCATTGTAAATATTAAAAAATGACACATCCGTTTCAATGAGAGTTTTGTATACATTTTCATAATCTATTTTTATTTTGGAGTGGTAGGGGGTATTTTTATAAGATATATTGGAGAAATTTACGAGAACTAGGTTATGATCTGTTACTGTTGTGTCCAAGACTGCAACAGTAGCTAGGTTGGAATGAGTGTCTAATTTTATCATAACATGGTCTAGGCATGAGTTCCCTCTAGTTGGTAGGGTATGACCGGGCAAAATACCATGAAGAGATAAGATATTCAAGTAATTTAGCCGATTCATTCGTTCATGTGATTTTTCTTTATCTGAAATGGCTAAGTCGATATTAATGTCCCCTATGATTGAGATAGTTTTGGATTTGGTGATGGATTCAAGATGAGTATTAAGGGTGTTAATAAAGTCGTTGGCATTAAGGTGCGATGGAGACCGATAAATTGCAAGAAAAACGTAGTCTGCAATCTCAATCTGAAGTCCTGTAGCATGAGTAAGACTTAGTTGTGTAGCTTTTACTTGATGATGATTTTTGACATAAACTACGACACCATCATTTCGGTTTAGTACGTTTCTTGATTGAAAAGAATTATACATGCTTAGTGATGGCAGCTGCTTATTTACGTTCAACCTACATTCTGTTAGTATTAGTACATCAGTTTCAGTGTTTAGTTCAGAAAGAGTTATTTGTAGATCATCTAAATTTTTGTATATACTTCTAATGTTTTGGGTGATGACAATAAAATTATTTTTATTATTATGTTGCAAGTGTTGAGTCAAATCATGTGGCTTACATTTTAATGATTTAGCAATTTCAAAAGAGTCTAATTCTTGTTGAGTTTGTATACTATCCATAGTTGATGTTTTGTGTTTTGGTCAACGTTGCAAGTTTCACAATATTTATGTGTACCAATAACATATAAAATACTAAGAGTTGCCGTTTGTATGTACATATCATATGGATTACAAGTACTAGAGTAGAAAATCTTTCTTTTGTTTTTATTAGATTGAAGATAATAGTAGATGATGAATAATGGTTGCGCGTGATGTTGAGTTTTTTTGTGTGTTGTAGAAGTAAACGAAATCAGTGAGTTATGTATCTGATTTATGATGTTTATACTAATTTTAGTTGTGTGTAAGATTTTGCTTATGAAAGCTTGTAAGTACAGTGTGAATGGGCTTATTGGAGTGAGAGTGTATATGAAGTGCAAATTGGTTGTCAAACCTTTGAAGGAGTAAATTGTGTAGGTGATAGTGTAAGTTGTATGGTTTAAACCTAAAATATTTGTTACAAAACAAGAGGACCTCATAGAGGTATGTAGCTTACTATTTGAGACTCGGACTAGTCATTTTTGTTGTATTAATTGTTGTATTTGGTATTCATTTTTAATAACATAGGTAGGTGAATTATCCTGTTTTTTTTACTAATATATTGCCATAAGATGTCCAGCAGTATTTATATCCTTTATTCTTGACTAGGTCTCGTGCCAGAAAGTATATAGCTGGAGAGCTGACAGGCATTTTTGAGTACATCCTTGAGGCACATTGAAAATATTATTGTTGATTAGTTGCGAATGTGTGGATGATGAAATGGCCGATCTGGCTGGGAGGTTGCGGGGCGTTAATGAGCTATGAATTTTTTAATTCGCAATTTTTCTCATGCAGAAAATGTTCTTGAGGCACTTTGAATCTTACAGCATTTTAAAGTCTGATGTTTAATTAAACGATATATCATAATGCCAGGCGATTTGGTTGGGATTTAAATGGTGACAGGCATTTAAAGTTATATTTTTTTTTGCGCAAAAAATGTACTTGAGGCAAGCTGGGATCTATACACAATAATTGTTGTGTTGATAAGATGCCATATATCAAATGACAGGCCGTTCTGGCGGTTATTTAATCTTGCCAGGTGATAATAATAGTTGCCTGTGAGTGCGAGTGAGCGGCATAGCGGGTTGTTATGAGCGTGAGAGAGAGCGTATATCTGCAGTCGACTGAGTGGAGCGTGCCGTGACGTGATTCTTGTTGCACACAATGACCGATATTCCTGCTTCATTTGGCAATATATCCAAAAAATAATGCAAATGATAACAGCTACCAGACCTTCACGTGTTGATATTATTTTTGATCAGTATTTCACGCCGTCTATCAAAAATTATGAATGCACGCGAAGGAATGAAGAAAATAATATTGATTTCAATATTACTGGTCCCAGTCAAATCCGGCTTACAGATTTTATGAAACAATTAAAAAACATAAAATTTAAACAAGCCTTAGTCAAATTTTTCATTGATCATTGGTCACAAAATGAAATGATACCGTTTATTGGTAATACAACAATTAACGTAAATTATGATCGTTGTGATTCATACAAAGCTGACGATAATTTAATTCTTATGAACATCAATGAGAGTATGACATGTGAAGATCATGAAGAAGCAGACACAAAAATAGTGCATCATGTCCATGTCCAACATTCTGATGAAAATGCTACAGGTATGTAATAATAATTTGTTAAATACTCGCACTATTGATTGTATTTCACATTTGTTAAAATTTTTTATTTATTTCCAGACAATGAAGAAGAGTTCATAGAACTCAACTCTATGGACGAGTTCACAAGCGACGAGGAGATTCCATCAGATATTGATGAATAAAAAAAATTACATAAAAAGTATACCAAAAATTTAATAAAATAAAATGAAATATAATAAAATGCTATCATCTGGCAAGATTAAATAACCGCCAGAACGGCCTGTCATTTGATATATGGCATCTTATCAACACAACAATTATTGTGTATAGATCCCAGCTTGCCTCAAGTACATTTTTTGCGCAAAAAAAAATATAACTTTAAATCGACTGTCACCATTTAAATCCCAACCAAATCGCCTGGCATTATGATATATCGTTTAATTAAACATCAGACTATAAAATGCTGTAAGATTCAAAGTGCCTCAAGAACATTTTCTGCTTGAGAAAAATTGCGAATTAAAAAATTCATAGCTCATTAACGCCCCGCAACCTCCCAGCCAGATCGGCCATTTCATCATCCACACATTCGCAACTAATCAACAATAATATTTTCAATGTGCCTCAAGGATGTACTCAAAAATGCCTGTCAGCTCTTGGGGTAATAGGCGTGCCCCTTTAGTAGTAAGTTGTTCCGAGACGAATATGGGAGTGTCTTCATTGCTTTTCAGGCCCAAATGTTTGGCACTAAGCTTAACTTTTTGTGATCTGTTGAATGTTTTACACTTATCTAGGATATCCATCTTTAAAATGGCCGATGTCATTTCCACTATGATTGGGGCATTTGCAACTTCTTTGTTCTTGGATTTTACTCTGTAAATATCCTTTATATCTCTTCGTATCATTTCACTGTTGATGGTTTTGGTCAAACTTAACGCCATATTTATTAAATCATCTTTACTCTCTTTTTCCCTCTTCGGAACATTTTTTAATTCTAAGTTTGTCTTTCGACCTCCCCGCTGTAAGTCCTCTATTTTATCTTCAAGAATATTAATATATTCTCTATCTTTTTTAGTTTGTATCTCCATTTGCTCTAATTTCTTTTTGAACTCCTCATTCTGAGCAGATAGGAACGAAACTGCGTCTTCTATGTTGGAGTTGGTCTTTTTTATTTCCATTAGTGTAGGAGTGATCTTCTTAAGCTCATTTTCCTGAGCAAGTAACATGGATTTAACCATATCAATCATGTCGTTCTTCAGTTCATCCAACTCATAACCTTCACGCTTCCTTTTTTGGCGTTGAGAGGTAGAATTAGGAGGAGTAGCGTTTCCTGAGTCATTTAAATTGGATTCGGAGAGTGACTTGTCCATTGCATTACCAAATTTTCTTCTATCTCCCTCCATAAGGCGTTAAGTTTTACAATTCCTATAACGACGGCGGGCGTATTTTTTGTGTGTATTGTGTACAAATGATTTGAGACTAGAAGCCGTATACAGTAAATCCTTTGCTCCAATTAAATCTGTCTCAAGCAACAACTAAACGTTCAGCCGTCACTTTGACGTTAACGTCACTTGTTTGTTTTGTGTGTGGGCTTATGATCTCAAACTTACTATGTTATGTTATGATGTTTCCGGCAAAAGTTCACAAATCACCCTCCGACATTGGAAAAAAATCAAATTTGAAATACAACAGCCACTGATAGATGTTAGAAATTTTATGATTATGAAGCAATTCAGTATGTGCGTAAGAAAATAATTTAAGGACTTGCCAACCAAGGTACTGTAGCTATTGTTCACACTTTGTTTACTATCCTTGAAGCAGTTTTATCACCAAAAAACTTTACTTTTTAAGAGCTAGTGAGATATACGTGTACTTTCATGTCTTATAACCGGAAGTCGAGTTAAGTTATACATAAATATAAATGTTACGGGCAACGTGATTAACTGGGCATTATTAATAAGGACCGGTCTTTATTAATAATGCCCAATAACGGTGGCCAAAGTGATAAATTTATCACTTTGACCGGCCCTTATTAATAATGGCCGACGGCCCGTGGTCCATGTAATAAGTTAGTGTTTGAGATAGCTTAAAAAAAAGCTAAAACCTAAAATGAAGGCAAAAGTCAGAAACAGTTGGTTAGGTTAGGTTAGTATGGCGTAGAATAACTTAGAGGTCTATTTAATAGGTGTCTAGAGATTGGAAAATATCCCGAAAGCTGGAAAAAAGGAAAACTCGTCCTTCTACCAAAACCAGGGCGACCTCTTTCATCATTTTCGGCCTATAGACCCATCGTGTTGCTTGACGAAGTAGGAAAATTGTTCGAGAAGATTCTCGCATCTCGCATAGTCCGGCATTTAAATGAGATAGGTCCCGATTTATCAGACGCGCAATATGGTTTCCGAGCTGGCCGCTCAACAGTTGATGCCCTGTTGCGTCTGAAGGCAGTAAGCGATACAGCTGTATCAGAAGGTGACGTTATGGTGGCGGTTTCCTTAGATATAGCAAACGCCTTTAATAGCCTACCATTCGGTTGCATCAGAGAGGCTCTACAATTTCATGGAGTGCCACGACAATTGAGACAGCTGATATCCAGCTACCTTGAAGGCCGAAGTGTCCTTCTTCAACATCGGCAAACTATCTCGGAGTGGCCCATGTCGTGCGGTGTTCCGCAAGGATCAGTTCTTGGTCCTCTCCTTTGGAATATGGGATACGACTGGGTTCTGCGCTGTTCTCTTCTCCCTGGGTTAGGCATGATTTGCTACGCGGATGATACGCTGGTCACAGCTCGGGCAAGATCTTACGACGACGTGATACGTTTGGCAGCATCTGGGGTGTCGACAGTGATTAATCGCATTGAGGCACTGGGGCTTAAGGTGGCGATTGAAAAAACCGAGGCCCTTGCTTTTCATGGTCCTCGACGCAGGCCTCCTGCCGGAGCCCTGATAGCGGTTCGGGACATAGCTATCCCGGTACGATCGCAGATGCGATACCTTGGTCTGATTTTGGACGGGAGGTGGAAGTTTGATGAGCACTTCCGACAACTTGCTCCAAAACTAGTCAGCACTACATCTGCTCTGGGAAGACTATTACCTAATGTTGGCGGTCCTAGTCTCGCATGTCGACGTCTTTACACGGGGATCGTTAAAAGCATGGCTTTGTACGGCGCTCCTGTGTGGGCAGATGCCCTGTCCACCCAGAATAGAGTTCGCTTGTGGAGGCCACAGCGGACGATGGCGGTCAGGGTCATCAGAAGTTATCGCACGGTATCTACGGACGCAGCATGTGCGCTTGCGGGAACACCCCCGTGGGACTTAGAGGCGGAAGTGCTCGCCGACATCTACAGACGGATGATGGTTGCCCGGGTGGACAGCGATGGTCCTATGCCTGATCAACTGAGGAGGTGGCGCACTAGCGGGCAAATCACCGTAATGGCAAAGTGGCGGACGCGGCTGGAGGCTCCACGGGCCGGCTTTCGAACTGTGGCAGCGCTTCAACCAATACTAGATTTGTGGGTGGGTCGGCAGCACGGGAACCTTTCTTTCCGACTGGTGCAGGTGCTTACTGGGCATGGATGCTTTGGTGGGTACCTGCACAAAGTTGCCAGAAGAGAACCAAGTCCAGTTTGCCATCACTGTGACGGTAGTGAGGACTCGGCGCAGCATACCCTTGAGGAGTGCCCTGCATGGGACCTGCAGCGCGACGAACTTACTGCACAAATTGGCAGAGATCTGTCCCTGCCGACCGTAGTCTTGTCTATGGCCCGCAGCGAAAGCTCATGGGACGCAGTCATATCCTTTTGTGAAAGCGTTATTTCACAAAAGGAGGTGGCGGAACGGATCAGAGAGAACAATGCCTCAGCTGATACGATCCGTCGCCGGAGAAATGGGCGTCGTCGGCGCGCTTACTTAAGCGCAATGGCCCCTTAGCGGTAGCTGCGGATAAAGAAACGGGGAACGAATTCTTTATCCGCGGTCATGATGATGGTCAGAGTACAATGGCAAGGTGCCCTTAGTGGGCAACCGCTGGATAGGCCGCTGAAGTTATAATAAAGCAGTACCAGCGGGCTTTCCGGATGGCGGAGAGTGACACGGCGGGGTCTTTTAGTGGGTGCAAGCCCCACACTACCTCAAGGTCTTCCCCGGACTTTGAGGTGTGCGTACAGGCATTTTTCCCCGCTCAAAAAAAAAAAAAAAAAAAAAAAAAAAAAGGTTAGTATGGCGACCACAACGCGGCAGCGGCCGGCGAGTGCCAGAAACATTTAAGTAAAATGTTTATTTTTTAACTAAGCTATGTCCAATAGTTTATTTTTTGTTAACTTTTCATGAAAATTTTGTAGTTTAATTTCATTTAATAAACAAAAACACTACAGTTCACCTATTTTATTACTTTGCCCAAGATAGGGTGGGCCTTATTCATAATGGCCGGGAAAAGTAATTAATTATGCTGTATTAATCACATTGCCCAATTGAGTCGGGCATTATTAATACAGACCGGTCATTATTAATAATGCCCGGCCTAATCAAATTGCCCGTAACATAAACATTCTTCTTGACTCTTATCTATTAAAGAAATCCGTTGCGTAGTTTCAAAGATTTATGCATAATATAGACAGATATATAGATAGTGTGGTTGGTATATTTCTCACACATTCACACAACGCCATCTAGTCTCAAACTAAGCAGAGCTTTTATTATGCATATCTACTAAATAACGGATAAAAATGCATTTTTTTTTTTGCAAATAGACAATCCGGTATGTAATGATTTTTTTGTTTTTTTTTTATATTTTTATTTAAAAGGTAAAAATGAACACCACACCATCTTGCGGTTTTTTGGGCTAAAAATATGATTTTATTCCTTACAGATCTAAAATCTCGAAATGGTTTTAGAATCGACATAGGTAAACTTTTACTTTACATACCGAATTGCACGCTCATAGAAAGCATCCAGACCAATGCAAACTTTCACAGTCATGCACAACAATTATTTTTATTGAGAGGGAATCGAACCCAATCCCTCTGTGTGAAAAATGGCAAAAACGATGGATTTTCATGTTATTTTACATAAGTCTAAAGATAACTTCGTGGTATTTTCTCAGATTCTATTTGTATTCAAGTCTTCCACTTTGCCAATAGGGAAGTAGCTCCAATTTATCTATTTTCTTCTTAATAAGTTCGTTGCAGGTTGTTAGCCGACTTTTGGTGCCAAAATCAAATGTTTTCGTTTACAATTTTCAAGCATTTTTTTACAATACTAAATTACATCATTTTTATACTTTTTGAGAACAATAGCATAGTGAGTGCATTATCATCATCATATGAGCCAATTGACGTCCACTGCTGGAAATAGGCATCCTCCAATTGTATTGCCACCTTGTGCGGTCCTGTGCCTATCCATATCCAGTTGTAGCATAGTGCATGCTATAACTCAATTAGTTTAGTGATGAGTACCCCTAGAGGGCAGTTTCGCACCCCTGCAATTAATATGTAATGCAAATATGTTACACAAAAAGGGTGGGGCCTTCCCTGCGATGGAATTTCATTCATAGGGGTCGATCTAGGGACAATAGCTATAAAATTTAAATAAATAATTTTACAAAATAAAATTATATAATAACTCCGTGTGGTGACGGAGTAAGAATACAATGTCACCACCCCATCTCATCCTATGGGTGTCGTAAAATCCGACTAAGGGACTATCCGCGAATATTATCTTTACGAAATAAAAAGAAGGAAAACTTGAAATTAAACCCTGTAACAATCCGTCTGGTCAGCGTGGTATTAGTAGGCCAAGTATCCCTCCGTCACGGGAGGAGGCCCGTCCCTGCAGTGGGACATTAATGGGCTGTTATGATGATTTATTATGATGAATAAACCAAGAAAAGAACACAACTGTATCGCTGGTTAAGCAACTTCGGCAAGGTCATTACATGGATGGGTGACCAAAAAAAAATAGTTGCTTGAAATAGTGGTCTTACATAGTTTTTTTTTAAATTTGTTTATTTGTTTTAACGTTTTGTAAGTGCCGTTTAGTGGTCTATGCAAATAAAAGATTGTTTGAGTTTGATTTTGAGTCTCGTACTTGCAGTGGGCCAAAACGAACTGTTATGATGACACACCTATTAGATAGTTTACAATCTCATAATAATAATTTATTTATTAATAATAAAAGTCGAGCGACGCCGGGGGGCACTCCAGTGTTGATTGACCCATGGTTTTATGACCCTAGTTGAATAAGCTTAGGGCATCAGTAGGGTGACAATAAAATTTGGATTTTTAAAGAACGGAGTCCAAGAACTGTCTCTCTATTTTGGAACTATTTGAGACCCGGCCATTTGATAAGCATGATCGGTGCATGCCACAACGAGGTGATGATAATAATATACAGTTGTTTTAAAAAAAGAAAAAAAAAACCGAATACCAATCCAAACTCATTATATTTATGTATATGCTATGCGTACTAATGCGTTGTTTGTTTTTTATCTTATTTAGCTAATCCTATTTAACAACATTGTACCTAATATGTGACGTTTGCGTATATTGACTAACAGCTGATAATGTTATAATTAAAAAAAACCGATTCAAAGCAAAGCGTTAATACTTACCAAAATATTTACTAAATTTTATCATCATAACAGCCCATTAATGACCCACTGCAGGGACGGGCCTCCTCCAGTGACGGAGGAATACTTAGCCTAAAATACCACGCTGGCCAAACGTATTGGTATAGGGTTTAATTTCAAGTTTTCCTTCTTTCTATGTAAAGGTAATGTTCACAGATAGTCCCTTAGTCGCTTTTTACGACACCCATGGGATGAGATAGAGTAGTGACATATTGTATTCTTACTCCGTTACCACACAGATCTTAACATAATTAAAATGTCCGTAATATTTAGTATTCCTAGTCACCCTACTACACGTGTAGGTTCACGACAATGTCAAGCAGAGAAGGGACTAATGTAGAAAGAGGACCAAACCTTTTAAAATAAGTACTTATGTAAACAGTCCCACTTATATCCTATTGTATTATCGATAGGGTCAAAAAACATGGTTTTTAATACTCTTAAAATCTTTAAAAATAAAGTTTTTAAGACCATAAAATGTTTGGGTGGTGATGGGATAAGAATACAATCGTGTCACCATTGAATCTTTAGATATGGGTAGTGTTAAATACTACGAAGTAAAGCTAGCAGATATCTTAGTAGGCCACGTATCCCTCCGTCACAGGAGGAAACCCGTCCCTGCAGTGGGACATTAGTGGGCTGATATGATGATGATGATGATTATAACTATGAGACATAGTAAATTATTTAGTAAAGAGTGGCCATGTTTCTTTCTTAAACAATGGTAATGGTGTATTATCCTGTCTGGTACTGTCAAATATTTTGATTGGGTATATGATTTATGTAAAAAAAAAATGTAAACACAACTGAATTTTAAAAGAGTTGCCATGAGTTTCTTTGCCAGATTTCTTCTCATTGGCCCTACCATTTGGAAACTGGAATTTATAGATCAACACAGACAGACAAGTAGATTCGAGTAGTAGATTGGTTTTTTTTTTCTCCTTTAATTTACATTTGACAATACAACGCGGCTTTTTTAGTGCTGTAGCGTCTGTCTGTGTCGATCTATAATTTTAATTGTAGCTTCAATTTTAAGTAAACGACGATTTCAAACAATTTGTAATAAATTTTATGAAATAAAGTATTTTGAAATTTAAATTTGAAATTTGGTAGATTGGAGATAAACCTTATATTATATTATACCACCTATATTATACGTTATTAAGAAATACCTGATGAACATAGTTGTTCCCTAAGGGCGCTTGTACACGCTAAGAAAATTTACCGTGTCTGCGACAGACAAAACAAATCTTCGTGTAGAAGTTAAGAATTTTGTCTGTTCCACACACGAAAACTTTTCGTGTCTTCGCAGACAAGACCAATCGAAACGTGTACACGATAGGATTTTTTTCGTGCAGTCGTCAGATGGGCGTAGGGCGCGCAAGTAATAACAAGTGTGATAATCAGTGTGTGTTTCCTTTAGTAAAAATGTTAACTAGAAAGCAAAAAAGTATGATACCCTACTACACCGCTCCCCGCCCCTCCGCAACAACGTTCGCCGTGTCTTGTCTTGCGCAGACAAGAATATTTTCTTATTCATCGCCGGCGCTGTGTACACAGGTCGTGCTTAGAAACGACACGAATTCTTGCGTAGGCCCGGCGAATTTTCTTAGCGTGTACAAGCGCCGTAATGGTTTGATATTTAACTAATTAACAATTTTTACTTTGTTACAGGTAAACACTTGGTTCATACAACTTAATTAAGCTGTATTCTCTTCATTTAATACATAAATATTGAGGTTTGTGAATTAAATTTTATTTATTTAATAACCAATTTCAAAAGAAAAGTACGTTCTCAATTCAATTGTTGTTTTTTTATGATCCTTACTTCCCTTAAGAAGTCATAAAGTTCCTTATAAGTCATTCATTTCTTGAACGATTTAAAAAGGTATCATCATAACAGCCCATTAATGTCCCACTGCAGGGACGGGCCTCCTCCCGTGACGGAGGGATACTTGGCCTACTAATACCACGCTGGCCAGGCGGATTGGTATAGGGTTTGATTTCAAGTTTTCCTTCTTTTTATTTCGTAAAGATAAAATTCACGGATAGTCCTTAGTCGGTTTCTACGACACCCATGGGTTGACATGGAGTGGTGACATATTGTATTCTTACTCCGTCACCATACGGAGTTAAAAAGGTATATCTTGATTGAAAGGGATTCATAAGTTATTCTTATAGGTTTATTTTCTAAATTCGCTTAGTAACTTGGTTTTAAATCTAATTAAATAAACTGACGTTATTTTTATTTAATTCGAACATTTTAAAACAACTCCTAGACTAGGGATAAAACCCTGTGTCACGTGGATTTCTACAGATAATAAATTAACGGACACAAAATTTATTCACCATGAGACGAAAATCTGTTATTGAATTATTAGCTTTTGCCCGCGGCATCGCTCGCGTTAAATTCGGGGTAGCACTCACCTTTCCTGGACACAAAAGAAAAAAAAAGTAGCCTATGTTACTCTCTATCCCTTCAACTATCTCCAGTTAAAAACCACGTCAATTTGACGCTCCGTTATGCCGTGAAAGACAGACAAACAGACAGACACACTTTCCCATTTATAATATTAGTATTAGATTTTACTTACTCAATCACCAAACGTGCAATACCTGAATTTCTCTACTTCCTTCTAAACACTTTAGACTAAAGGTACCAATACTTAAACCCTCTAAATACCAGTCACACAATTGTCAAAGTTCGACAAACCCATTTTAATAAAATTAATAATTGAACATCACTAGAGCTAGGGTGGGGCACAATAGCATCTCTTGGGAGATTATTTATAGTGGAGAGAGAATAATCGAGTTTTTGGCGGGATATTGTATTAAGTAGCATACCTATTGTGATTAGAGTTTATTGACCTTATGACGTTGTAATTTATAATGTATAATGGTGTCATCAGGTGTAATTAGGTAGTGGGTTCGTGTCTCACGTAATGCAATTATTTGTGTGATCTATAAATTATGGCTGTTTAACAAAGTCTTGAGAAAAGGCAATAATATGTTGTATAACACACTCTCAACACTTTAAATGTTTTTCAATTAAATAAATATTGCATTATAAACAAAAATTGAATGCGATAATTGTCTTTTCTCAAGACTTTGTTATCAATATTTTACATTATTTATCCTATTTGCGAATTATGATTTTTTTTCTATTGGCGGCGCTAGTGAGCCACGTAAAGACACTTAAAGATTTTTTTAAACAAGTATTTTTAAGTATAAAATAATAAATTAATTTACTTTTAGAAGCATCTGACTCTATTTAACCAACCAACTGAATCACGTAGAAATACCGCTAAACGCTAGTATCTTATCTTTAAAATAACCTCCTCAATATTGCCTAACGTTCCTTTCCGTTAATAAATCAGCGGTTACTAAAAATATAAAATTCAATCATCATCATAACAGCCCATTAATGTCCCACTGCACGGACGGGCCTCCTCCCGTGACGGAGGTTACTTGGCCTACTAATACCACGCTGGGCAGACGGCTTGGTATATGGTTTAATTTCAAGTTTTCCTTCTTTTTATTTCGTAAAGGTAGTAGTTACGGTTATTCCCTTAGTCGGTTTTTACGACACCCATGGGATGAGCTGGGGTGGTGACATATTGTATTCTTACTCCGTCACCACACGGAGAGGTATCGGACACTCATATGTAATACAACAAAACCGTAACCCATCCATAAAATAAATTCGCCACTGCCACTTAACATTCCTTTCCGTTAATAAATCAGCAGTTATTAAAAATATAAAATTTAATAGTCTTTATATTTATTAATAAATGTTTCGTTTACTACCTGCATTCGATAGGGTTCGAACCCCGAACCCCAGGCGCCTATGATGGACGACTTGAGATAAAATCTGTTGCGGTTATAAGGTTTTTTTCGATAGTCCATTTTTTGTTTCAAAGTTTTACATTTCACCATAAACCAAATGGGTTTTTAAAATTATCAAAAAAAACTTGCAAGAAAAAACTTTTGGTAACATGAAATGGCGGTGTCAATTTGATATTTTTCAAAAAACAAAGATATAGATAATGTTATAATTATTATGATTTAAGAATTTGAACTCGAAATCTGCAAATGAAAGATAGTGCATCCCTCATCCATCGGTTTCCCGCCGTCTTAATCTGGTCGTCGGTCCTCCGTGTGAGGGGTCTCATCACCCTGCGCTTATATGTACAACTAGCTTTTTCCCGCGACAGCGCTCGCGTTAAGAAGTATTATTAGAAATAAGGCTTATTTTAATAAAGGTATGATAGCTATATGCATGCTTAGTCTCAGTTTGAAATTGACAAAATTTCATACAAACTTTCATCCCCTATTTTATCCCTTTAGGGGTAGAATTTATCAAAATCCTTTCTTAGCGAATGCCTACGTCATAACATCTACCTGCATGCCAAAATTTAGCCCGATCCCTCCAGTGGTTTGAGCTGTGCGTTGATAGATCACTATGTCAGTCACCTTTGAGTTTTATAATTATTTAAATAGATAGATGTGGCTTTTAAAAAAAGTATTTATAAAAGTTTTTTTACGGTACCTAACAGACCGGTTCCCCACCCAAACCTCTATGCCCACAGATTTAATTAATTCCTTGATTAGTACAAAGTAAGTAAACATTAATAATGTGTTGTATAATCAGTGCTTAACATCAGATAGAATATCTGACATAGTTTAGTTCATAGTTTAAACTAACTGATGTAAGTTGTGATACTATCTGTAGCTGACAGGGGTGAACAACATTTTATTTTACTTGCAAAACTTACAGCTGATCAGTATGAAGTGTTTAAAAAAATAGTAATTATTGTCAAATTTTTCACACATAACACATTGTATCACAAAAAGACAACAAAAGTGCTTCATGAACACACAAACTTCTTACGAGATTTTTCCTAATAAGGAAGGAATTCAGGAAGAACTTCTTATTAAAGTTTATTTTAGTCCTTGACGTGATGTCATTGAACAAATCAAGTTCTACATCCCGACAAGCCTCATTGTACGACCGACACGCTCTTACTAGGTTAGAGTTTTGACTACGAGTATAAACAGTGTTAGTCAGGTTGGTATGTAGAAGATGTGATATTTTGGATAGTTTCAAATTATTTTTTGTCTGATCCACAAATTATTGTCCTGATTCTGGATAATCCCTCTTCCTTACACGATTTTGCCACCGAGCTCTGGTTAATCAGTGCTTAACATCAGATCTTTACGTACCGCAGTGTAGAATATCTGACATAGTTAAGTTCATAGTTTAAACTAACTGATGTTGCGATACTATCTGTAGCTGACAGGGGTGAACAACATTTTGTTAAAATTTAAATTTTGTGAAAATTTGATGTTTAAAATACTAGATTTTACAATTAAGTCTTTGGTGCAACTGGGGACTAATGCTACTATCCCGAAAATTATTGCAGTTGCATTTAATAGCTGGTCTTATAATAAAACATGTTAACACACCTACATTACTTTTAAATATCAACAAAAAAGTTTATAGTTTAACAAGTATAATTAACTTCCGGTTTTTACCTTCAACATAGTATACGTACATTCTGTGAGCTACAATATAAAGAAGTTTTTCGTGGTAGAAGTGCTCCAAATCCATCACTGAAGTCTGGCTATCAACGAGTTAACCTCAAATTGGCAAGTCACATTATTGTTATCACAATTCACTTTCTCTTGACTATGAAAAACTTATCTTGAAATTCGCACTATCCAGCAGTTATTATTCAAAATTAGATACTGTTGATATATAAAGGGTAATCATAATAAACTTTCATAACGGAAGAAGCAATAATTGGTTACATTGATTTGTTTACATCCCATCGAGTTTATATAACCACAGATAAGCAGCGCCAGACGTTTTCGCACAGTAGGCTAAGGGTTGGCATACAGACATCATACAGCCACTTTGACACATGGGCTTTTAAGATTCAAGAACCTGAGAATAGTCTATTGCTTATTATCGACACATCATTAGATTGGTTTTCACCCGCTCGGACTTTGTGCACTGTAGTCGTGTGTAGTTAGTAGCAGAAATTTGTCACGCTAAAATATGAATTGCGCTGCCTGTTATGCTGATATCATTACCGACGTTGAGAGTGGTATTCGTTGCACGCGAGATAACTGCGGCAAACTATATCACTCTAAATGTATAGGCATAAAAAATCCCTCAACTATCGACATAGATTTATGGACCTGTCCGGAGTGCTGTTGTGCCTTAAAAAAGGGGGGAGATAATTCTGCTACACCTGTTGGCTCAAGATCAAACCCCAACGTCACACAAAGAAAGAAACCAGCCACCACTACCAGTAAAAAGAGTACCGACTCAGCTTATAGTACTTGCGATCCTGCTTCCGACATACTTGCCCTGCGATCTGAGATAGTTGATCTTAAAGTACTACTCACAAAGGCAATGTCACTGATTTATGACCATGAAGACAAATTGGATAAGTGCGCCGTATTAGTGGAACAATTGTATAAGAGGCTTGAGAAATACGAGAAGGACGACATACAGGCTAAAAACACACCTTGCAAGCTACTTAAGCCTATTTCTGCTGCAACCGGCACTGATACGATTGTCGGCTCGGCAAGATATACGCAGCAACCGCAACAACAACCAAAGCAAAAGCTGAAAAAACAACCTATACAACAAGCAAGTGACGTTAGTCACGACCCCTCAGCTCACCTAAGTATCCAGCTACCTAAAGTCGATCGGAAGTCAGTTGAGGATCGGGTGTCGCGGGATTCATCAGTCACCATTATAAGCCAGGAGCAACGTCGACTACAAAAACCGTTGACCCTGATGGAGATTGGACCCTGGTGAGGAGCCGCACCAACAAGCAACGTCAACCACCGCTGCGAGGAACGGCTGACCCTGGTGTGATAAACTTGAAGGCCAAGGATATGCGCAGATATCTCCATCTATGGAACATGGCATCAGGTGTTGATGAAGTTCGTCAGTACATTGATCAACTGTGTCCTGCTGCTGTCTGCTCGGTTGAGGAACTCATCCCTCGCGGGGATTATAAATCATACAAAATTGGTGTTTTGGAGGAGTTCTACGACAAGATATTTTCGACTGATGTCTGGCCACTGAACGCTAGGATCAAACCATGGATAAACTATAGGAAACGAACGACTATATCCAAAACGAATGACGTTAACTCAATGAGTGGTCAGTCCTTTCGTGAACTTCCAACCACACTGCGACAGTAAAATCCCCAGTGCTGGTACAGCTTCTATAACTACCAAACGTGATGACTGTGTGCGAATACTGTACCAGAATGTGCGTGGCCTGAAGACGAAACTATCTACTTGGAGATCTAACTTATTACTCACCGAGCACGACCTGGTTGCTGTCACAGAGACAAATTTGGATTGTTCAGTTGAGGACGCTGAAGTCACAAGTGGAGGATGGAGCATCCTACGCAGAGATAGAGTGACATTGGGAGGCGGCGTCTTACTAGCTACGCGCCCTGCTGTTACTATGCATAGGCGACATGAACTCGAGACAGAATGTGGCGAAGACATGTGGGCGACAATCACAATACATGGCACAAATATGTCAGTATGTGTTGTTTACATAAAACCCACGGCAACTGACTCTGATTATATGACATGGTTCTGCAAAGTGGAGAGCATTATATGTGATTTGAAGGGAAATGTTGTAATTTTAGGTGACCTTAATTTAAAAAGTGCCTCTGTAAATATTAATAATTATTTCTGTTATTTTTTGAGCTTCTGTGATCTGGTCGATGTAAATGAGGTGATGAATATGCGAGGGAGTAAGTTGGATGTGGTGTTGACTCGGGAAGGTTCCAGTACTAACTGCAAGCATGTAATAGGCATGGAGTTGGTTCCTATTGACTTATATCATCCCCCATTGGACATTGTTATTACTATCCCAACAGGTACGACTGATGACAGCCTTGACCCCAGTAACATCAACCGAAGTAGGGATTGGAACTTCAATAAAGGAAACTACATACTTCTGTACGAACTTATCCATACTACCCCGTGGATAGAGGTTCTTCAATGCTCCGATGCTCCCTCTGCTGCTGATATGTTCTACACGGTTTTATACGGTTTGTTTGACTCTTGTATTCCTAAGAAAAGAAGACAAATCTCCGGTAATAGGCGATATCCTGTCTGGTTTACGAGGGACATTATTAATGATATACAGCGCAAAAATAAACTACATGCTAGGTGGAAACGGGCGCACTGTGACCTCATCTACTTAGAATTTAGCTCAGACCTAAAAACAAGAACCCGTGAAGCATACAAGAGCTATTGTTCTAACATTGAACAAAATATAGGCACAAATCCACGGCAATTTTGGAAACATGTCTCTAGCTTGCGATCTAAGGGCGGCTTTGACCCAAACGTGATGCACAAAGGGGAGACTTGCTCTGGTGTCAAAGCTGCCGAAGCCTTCGCTCAGTACTTTGCTAGTGTGTTTCTTCCTGATAAACCTAAATTGGACATAAGCAACCTGAATTTGGTCAAAGAGGAAAGTAATATTCCACTTCCTACCCTGACTAAACAGGACATTGTTAAAGGGATCGCTAAGCTCAAACCATTATCTTCAATTGGACCTGACGATACCCCTGCGTTTATCCTAAAGGGGTGCCAGGAAACCTTGGCAGCCCCTCTGTGCCACATATTTAATCTGGCCCTTCAGACTGGTGTTTACCCTGAGCAGTGGAAAATGTCACGCGTAATTCCCATCCCCAAAGCCGGTAATAACTCGTCAGTTGAAGAACACAGACCCATTGCTGTTTTGCCAACAATTGCTAAGGTTTTTGAGCACATTCTCCATTCTGTCATTTATAAACACATTAATGTGTTTTTATCTGATGCACAGCACGGCTTTCGACCAGGTCGCTCTGTCGATACTAACTTGTTGCTTAACGTTGAATACATCTCTCGGGGTTTAGACGCCGGTAGGCAGGTTGACGCTCTTTACTTTGATTTTAGCAAAGCATTCGATAGAGTCGACAATGACATTCTTTTGGTTAAGCTAGGCATGTTCGGCTTCTCATCTGGCTGGCTCAGATTTTTTGCTGACTACTTGCGAGATCGCAAGCAATTCGTAAGGCATGGCTGTTTCGAGTCCAAGGCCTACATTACTGGCTCAGGGGTGAGTCAGGGGTCTGTTCTGGGCCCTCTTTTATTCCTCATTATGATCAACGATCTCACTGAAGAGGTCAAATTTGCTAGATGCTTGCTCTATGCCGATGACCTGAAATTGGTTGCTCAAGTAAAGACGGAAGAGGATTGCGGACTCCTGCAAAAGGATATCAACGCAATTCATGAATGGAGTACAGTGAACAAGCTGTACTTTAACTTTAGTAAATGCTACGTAATGAGCTACGGTCGGAAGTTGCGACCAACCGTCTTTAACTATAGCTTAGATGGTAAGGTAATTGCTCGTGTTTCCACTATTAAGGACCTGGGTGTAGCCTTCGACCGGGGATTAACTTTTAAAGACCACGTCACCGCTATTGCGAGAGAATCTTTCAGGCGATTGGGTTTCGTCTTGCGAAATTCAAGGGATTTTCAAAACCCTAATATTGCTCGCCTCCTGTTTAATACTCTTGTTCGGAGCAAACTCGAAGCAAGCGCATGTGTCTGGCATCCCCATACTGCAAACCAAACTTTGATGCTTGAAAAAGTGCAAAAAACTTTCCTCAGATCTCATTATCAGAGACTGTACCACTTTTTCCCCTACATGTACCCTACCAATTATCTTCTAGGTATGTTATCATATAACTCCTTGGAAGTCAGAAGGGGTTTTTGTCAGCTACTTGTTGGCTTGAAAACCCTCAGAGGACGAATTGACAGCCCTGACCTTCATGAACTTTTTTGCAGGTTATTTGTTCCCGATAAATACATCGCACATCGTCAGAACCGCCGGCATGATCTTTTCGCGGTGCTACCATCAAAAACCGTTGCCAGAGCCGAGTCCCCAGTCTGTCGAACTTTAAAAATGCTCAATGACCTCTTGAGTCAACACCCAGAGTGTGATGTGTTCGCGGATGAATGGAATGAAATCATGCGTGTATGTTTAGTGTTTTGTGAGAAGGTGTATGAAAGGGTGTCCACTGTTCCATGTTAATTTAAGTTTAAGATTAAGATTATTCTAAGTTAGTTCTAAGTTAATTAATGTAATTGGCCTGTACCGTTTTAATTAACTTTAAATAAATAAATAAATAAAAATAAATAATTAAAATAAGAAGCAACTATAGAAACTCGATCTTGGTAAAAGTGCACTAAGTTTCTTTACATCACTGAAAAAGGATTGTCCCTGCAGTGGGACATTGAATGGCTAGTAAAAAATGAACTAATGACTAAAAGTAATATTAACGCAAAGATTGACTTTTAAAAACAAAAAAAAATTTGACAACTTCCACACTAAGAAACCATGATCCCATACAGTACAATTACATTTTATAAACTATCTCAGGACAATTTTATGTAACACATAAATAACAATCATTTACATCTTACGTCATCAAGGCAGTAGAAATAGATCCAAAGTCAAAGACAAAAATATATTTTCGAAATTAATACAACTGTCGTTTTATATATAAAATTTTTACCACCGCCTCCAATGCGCTAGTCTACTAGCGTTATCTTCTCTAGAAGAAGCGAGCGGCGCAACAAACTCTACTGCTGCATTTTCTTGACGTCAGAAAAATGTTTTCAACCCCTGCCAGTAACTCGATCAGCAGATCATATCGTCTACTTACCTTCTGTATTTTTAAACAGGGATCGTAAATTTAAGTTCTGTGTTGTAGGCCATTATAAGATGTTTAATTAAACGACTTTAAAGTAATCGTGTTTACATGGCTGATTTTCAAAAAGTTCGTATTTTTAGGGTTCGTACCGATTTTCAAAAAACGGAACCCCTATAGGATCACTTATTTATCTCTGGAACGCGTGGAGGTATCAAGCTGAAATTTTCCGTAACAGTCTTGACAGTAGGATTTTGAAGGATAAAAAAAGAAAAAAAACTAACTTTCTATTGAAAAAATACTTATTTTTTGCAGTCGGTTAAAAATCGGGATCCACTACCTATTGTACTGACTTTGGCTGTTATTTGTGTCTGTTAAATTAATGTTTGTAAAGTCCCTGCGATACAGGTCATTCCTAGGTAGAGTTCTCTTTAAAAAAAAACCATAAAAAACAAATAAATAAATAATCCTCACACATTCACACATCGCCACTAGTCCCAAACTAAGCAAAGCTTGTACTATGGGTACTAGACAACGGATAAACATACTTAAATACTTTTTTTTTGTAAATACATACATATCATACCTACATAGAAAACCCCCAGACCAATGCAAACAATCATGTTCATTCACCTAAAGATTTGCATTGAGCGGGAATCGAACCCGAAACTTCTGCGTAGCAGTCATGTTATACTCGTATATCCACTACGCCACAGAGGTCGTAAAATGTCAAATTAATGTTTGTAAAATCCCCGCGATACAGGTCATGATCCCTAGGTCGAGTCCTCTCTAAAAAAAAAACTTTAAAAAGAAAAAAGGTGCTACTTTAACACATGTATTAAGTTACTTTTACTATCTCTGTTTTGTAAAGTATCATCATCACTGAAAAACAAACATAAAATAAACACCTAAATACTATTACATTTAAAACAAAATAACTTGGTATTGTTTAAACAAAGAAATGTTAAAATAACTACACATTGTCGACAAATGCCCAACCCTAGTCGCTAACTGATTTATGTTAAGTTAAGGCGATGTTTTATTTCATATCATCATAACAGCCCATTAATGTCCCATTGCAGGGACGGGCCTCCTCCCGTGACGGAGGTTTACTTGGCCAACTAATACCACGCTGGCCAGACGGATTGGTATAGGGTTTAATTTCAAGTTTTCTTCTTTTTATTTCGTAAAGATAGTCGTTACGGTTATTCCCGTATGTTTTATTTGTATTATTTTAAATCATTTAAATAGCCCGAAATCAGGTCATACATTTTCGTGTGGTGATAGCGTTACCCCCCGGTTTCCGAATGACTGATCAAGTAAAACTAAACTAATCAAGTGTCAAAACTGTCATTTTAGTTCCTGAAAATGATAGTTTTGACACTTGATTAGTTGATTTTTACTTGATCAGTCATTCAGAAACCGGGGGTAATCGTAAGCGAAATTTTTACCTAAATAACGTTTTTTATCACAAACGACATGTTGAACTATAACGGATACTACTACTCTGCTACGCAGAGGTCTCGGGTTCGATTCCCGCTCAATGCAAATATTTGTGTGCATAAACATGATTGTTTGCATTGGTCTGGGTGTTTTCTATGTATAGTATGTATGTATTTACAAAAAAAAGTATTTAAGTATTAATATCCGTTGTTCTGTTACCCATAATACAAGCAGGTTAAGCCTAGCTTGCTTTGGGAACAGATGGCGCTGTGTAGACATATCCGTGAATATTTATTTATTTATCTACCTACCAATTAATTCATTTCGTTTTTAAAACCAGACTCTCAAAGAGTGCATTTTAAAAAAAAAAAAATATGGAAATTAAATATGCCACGGAAGCTTATTTTTTCTACCTGTAAAGCGCTCTCCCTTAATACTGCATACCTATGACATTGACATCCCTTTCACACACATGTAAAATACCTTTTACTAGAAAGAGACAAAACGATTCAGAAATACCAAACATTTTTGTATGGTTCACACAATCAACGGAATGTAAGGTAACATATTTTGTCAGGTGTGAAGAAAGTTAATTCTTGAGTTTGTAGACACATAAACTCACGCCGTATTACTATGGGGTAGGCAGCGACTACAAAACTGTATTATATTGGGTCCATTGTTGTTTTTAATATATGTCAACAATCTTCCAAAAGTAATAAATCACCCCTGTATAATGTATGCTGACGACGCTACTATTTTCATTTGTAATGACGATCTGAACGAGAGTGATTATAGAAGCGAAATCAAAAATACAATAATAACAGTAACAAGTTGGCTAGAATCCCTCAACCTAAAAGTTAATTTCACCAAAACTAAATTAATGCAATTCAGAAATTACAAAAATAAACCTTCTCAGCTGGATATTCATGCGTATGGCACACAAATTCAAGAAGTTGATCAAATCAACTTTCTTGGAGTTCAGATAGATCATCACTTAAACTGGAAAGGTCATATCGAAAAAATTAATAAAAAATTGTCTAGTTATATTTACCTTCTATCTATTTTAATTGAAACAACTTCTGTAAACACAACAATTTCTGCTTATTTTGGTTATATATATCCCTTACTGACATATGGAGTAATTTACTGGGGCAACTCATGTGAGGTTCAGTCTACTTTTATTTTGCAAAAAAAAAGTCTACGCACCATCTTTAATATGCAAAATACTGAGTCGCTCAGATCAGTATTTAGTGAAAGAGGTTTTCTAACACTCACTGGCATTTATATATTGGAACTGTGCTTGTTTGTCAGAAATAATATACAACACTTTGAACTTATGTGTGTTTCAAAACCGAATATACGTAGTCAGTATAAATATAAATATAATATTAAATTACCACCAAAAATTAATAATATGATTTATTACAAAAGCACATATGTCACTGCAATTAAAGTATTTAATCATTTACCAATAAATATATAAAAAATTGAAGGAACAATTCCATTTAAAAATGTTTTAAAAAAGTGGTTAATAACAAAGGTCTTTTATGATATGAATGAATACTTCAATGAAAAATTCTAGTATACTGTTTTCCTTTTATATTGTTAGTTTTTAAGTACTCTTGCAATGCTCGTTCGGGCAGACTGTTGATACATTACTTAATATGTTATACCTTTATGTACACAGTTTCTTTGCAATAAATGTTTTTGTCTTTTGTCTTTGTCTTTTGTCTTTATATTTTTTATTTATAATTTACATTACATTAGACTGCCTCACTATCGCAACTTTCGCGGTGGCAACTTTCGTGCACAAGGTCGTGGGTTCAATTTCCACGTAAGTTCCCAAGAAAGAAAGATAATTCTTGAGTTACATATATACATATATATATACATATATATACATACATATACATACATATACTACACATACATACGACGGCCTCTGTGGCGTAGTGGTTATACAACATGACTGCTACGCAGAGGTCGCGGGTTCGATTCCCGCTCAATGCAAATATTTGTGTGCATGAACATGATTATTTGGATTGGTCTGTGTGTTTTCTATGTACTTATAATAATATTATGTAATATATCGCACGTCACAAACAAAAGGGTATTATTTCGAAAACGTTGTTTTGAGATATCGCGTATTGAAGTTTTAAAAAATCATAGATTCGGAACTACTTACTCAAATATTTAAAATTATCTCTAGATTAAAAAGTACACTATCCTTCTTTATGCTGGTTAAGTTTAGTTTGTGTATCTATAACAGTTTTTTTTATATTAATAGTTTTATGGGAACAGAAAAAGATGATACCCTTTAAGCAGTTCAAATAGCTCTTAAGTTTAACTTGCTACTCTCTAGCTTAACCAAAATTTACCAAATTATTTCGATAACCAGTTGTAATTAATATTGATACTATATTAAGCAGCACAGAAATTATATTTTGCCTACATGGCTAAGGGATTATAATTCTTCTTCTTCTTAGTTTCGACGGCAATAAGTGTAATTTCAAATATATTTTAGATGTGTTTTGCCCAAAAACCAGCGACAGCAACAGCATTATCGTTGGCACTCTTTAGGTCTTCTGGTGTGCAGGTGGCAGGGCACATTGGGCATGATAGGAAGTGTTCCATGTCCTGGACGAGAGAACCGCACCCACATCCACTATAGGAGGGGTTCAGATAACCCCATTTAGTCCGGTTAGAGTTACAGCGGCCTACTTGGGTACGTAGCCTATTGAGCGACCTCCAGATCGGCCACTGCTCCTCGAAACCAGGTGGAAGATGTTCGGCGGGTGGAATGAAGTCCGCCGGTGGTGCAAAGTATGAGGCCCACCCGTCCAGTCTAGCCTTACTGGGGTCACCGCACAGTGCACGTGTGTGTCGCAAAAAACTCTTACGACTTTTGAGGCGTGCCCTGGGTATATTGTGCGAGTAAAGTGGATGACGAGGGTCGGTCTCTTGTTTTTCCTTTCACTTTCGCAAATGACCTGACGGCGAACACCAGGTCGAGCAATGGCGGCCAATGAGTATAATTTGACCAATAGGGTAGGTTTCAAGCAGCCAGTTATTATACGGCATGTTTCATTCAGGGCAGAGTCGACCATACCTGCGTGAGCCGAACGGTGCCATACCGCGGACGCATACTCTCCTGCCGTGTAGGACAATGCCAGACCCGTAGTCCTGACAACATGTGGGGCTGCCCCCCAAGACGCAGAAGTTAGGCGTTTGACCAAGTTGTTTCTGGTTGATATTTTTTGCTTGGTATTATAATAAATTAAATACTGATTGCATCTAAATTCTATTTGTTTTAGTAGTTTAGTAATCTAGAAATTCTATTTGTTTTAGTATCATAATTAGTTATAATAAAAAAGAAACTCAATATGAAAGAAACTTAATTTAACAACATTATGTAGGTACCTACAGTAACAAAACTATCAAACTAAATCAAATGTGATACTTTGGGGACATACGTTAGATCCCTGTTGTCACTGTCAGCAAATGGGTCTTCGTAGAAGTATTGAAGTGGGCCATGAAAGAGAAAGTTGTACCTGGGAAGTATGTGAAGTTAATTCGTGCTATGTAAAGACAAACCAGTTATACGTCCGATCGTCTTGCAACTCCAACCAGTTCAGTATGGCGGTAGGCTTGCACCAAGGGTCGGCTTTAAGTCCTTACCTCTTACTGACTATGGACGCCTTGACGGCGGGCATACAGGAAATGGCACCCTGGTGCAGTGTTTGCCGATTACATTGTTCTGGTTGGGGAGGATGGACCTAAGATCCAGAGCAGATTAGAGCGTTGGCAGTCTTGAAGCCATAGCGCTTAACGGCATGCGCCTTCTAGTCTTCTCTGTCTTCCGGTATCTCGGTTCTTTCATTCAAAGCGATGGCGAAGTAGATCGGGCGGTCTAGAACCGAGTTAACATAGGATGGATGAAATGGCAGCCGGTCATTGCTTCACGGGAACCATCTGTGACCCCCACAGTCCCCTTAATTTAAGGGGAAGATCTATAAAACTATGATTACACCTGCCGTCCTGTATGGATCAGAGAGTTGGCCAGAAAAGGGATGAATGAAAGACAATCTGTGTGGTGTTACGAGAGTAGATAGAGTAAGAAATGAGTATGTAAGAAGATTTGAAAGTGGCACCGGTGGCAGAAAAATTACGTGGCAGCCGGCTGTCATGGTATGGGCATGTTATGCGGAGAAATGAGAGTCATGTAGTGAGGAAGGTGGTGAACATGTGTGTGGATTAATATAGGGGAAGAGGACGACCAAAGAAACGATGGATGGATTGTGTGAAAAGCTATATGGCTGCGAAGAGTGTTACTAGTGAGATGACGTCCGATAGGACAGTATGGAAGAAAAAAATATGCTGCGCCGACCCCAAATAAAATTGGAATAAGGGCAGGGAAATGATGATGATGAGCAAATGGGTCTTTGTTTTCTTCATTTTAAGAACTGTCCGGTGTACTTAGGCGATTGCTGATTGCTTTCATTATTAAACCAAGCCTTCCTACTTCGCTTCATTGTTTTGATTATAACTAAAATTTAAAAAAGAAAAAATATAATAACAACTTAAAAGGTAGTATTTTACTTGAAACTTGCAACCATAAAATACAATTGACAAGATGTACAGAATTATCTCAAGCAAATCGGGAGCTATAAAGTATTATTTTAATATTATTTCGTTAAAATTACCAAATTATATTATATTGAACAGGCAAGACAGTATTATTTAAAATAAAACATGAAACTGGTATCAATTTTAACAAGCAATAAGGTATTAACTTTACATAATACTGTTTAGAATACTTACAACTTTATAGATTGATTCCATATTGACGACTGGACGGGTTGTAACTCAGAAAGATACGTGCGACGGCCACGAACGATGCCCGGCTACTAAATCAACTAAGATGCGTCTGTCTTACCTATCTCGAAAATAGGGTGCATAAATAGTCAAGAAAGAATTGTATCGTTATATTTCAAAAAGTATTTGGAATTTAAATACTATTTTCTTACCAATTTATAGAGAAAAAAATTAGGTTTCCGAATTCAAAATTAAAAAAAACGGTTTTTCAGACTTAATACCCTTTTATTTATAGCGTGCGATATGTATTTACAAAAAAAAGTATTTATATATGTTTATCCGTTGTCTAGTAGGTACCCATAGTACAAGCTTTGCTTAGTTTAGGACTAGATGGCGTTGTATGAGGAATATGTGAGGGATATATTTATTACTTATGCCAATGAGGGTACAACTAACCATCCCGTAAGCCGCTTGCTCGTTTTACACCTTTTAGCTAATACAATAAAATCCATCCCAATATCTACTGATTATTCACTAAGCAGATAGCGGAACGGGACGGTCTTTTTGACCGCTAAAAGAGTCTTTTTACCCTTCATGTGCATTGGTAATAATTAGGAAGGGTAATTACTTGGTAATTATTAAAAAATAGGATACACTATCTTTCGACGTAAAATCAACATGTCCGGTTGCCCTGCCGTCTGCAAAGCGCCTTACAATATTTACGTAATGTAATTTACATACATGATTCACAGACAATATATTGTAACACGCTTGGAAATACCCTTTCAAACAAAAAAAGTATAATTTAAATTGGTTAAGAAATTACTTAGTTTTGAGGTACCAAAGCTTGAGTTAACGTATGTATCGTAGAAATAGAAAATTATTTATTCGCAGCAAAACATACAAATATAAAACACTTAATAGCTACATAAACTTATATCTAGTTTTACCGCAAAAACAGTCTCAAGTCATTATATAACAGTCTCAAGTCATAGCAGCCCATTAATGTCCCACTGCAGGGACGGGACTCCTCCCGGGATGGAGGGATACTTGGTTTACTAATACCACGCTGGCCAGACGGATTGGTAGGGTTTAATATCAAGTTTTCCTTCTTTTTATTTCGTAAAGATAATATTCACGGATAGTCCCTTAGTCGGTTTTTACGACATATGGAGGACGATATATGGACATTTTTACGACGGATGGAGCGGTGACATATTCTTACTCCGTCACCACACGGAAACACAATAAAACTATTAGTAAATTACAACTCATGTTCATGCAAACACAGATTTTCATCGAACGGGAATCGAGCGCGAGTCCTCCGCTTGTTAACATTGAGAGCTACCATTGAAGTCAAAGTCAAAATGTTTTTCTTCAATACGATACACTTTCTAGGTATGTTTAAAAGACGCATTTTTATACAAAAACTTTAAAAAATATTTGGTAATGTTAAAATTAGGTTAATTCCTATATCACCATTAAGGTACAGTCATACACAGATTTTATTTCAATGGTTACATCATTTTACTCGTATGCAGTGCCTTAAGAATACAATACATATTATTTTTGCTTTGTTTATACCTTTTTGAGTATGGGTCTTGGCCTTCTCAGGTTACTTAGGACGCCTACGACTTCGAATTATGACTCTACTGATTCTGATGTTACGCGGTAATGTAATGCGGCAAAAAATAAGGCAACCGTAAGTTCATGTAAGTATGTAACTTAAAACTTACCAGTCTGGTAAATAAATAATTCTGGCAAATAAATAAAATAATAATTAGACTGCACATATTTATGTAGTGGTACCTATTCATAACACCCCATTAATGTCCCACTGCAGGGACGGGCCTCCTTACGTGACGGAGGGATACTTGGCCTACTAATACCGCGCTGGCCAGACGGATTGGTATAGGGTTTAATTTCAAGTTTTTCTTCTTTCTATGTAAAGGTAATATTCACAGATAGTCCCTTAGCCGGTTTCTACGACACCCATGGGATGAGATGAGGTGGTGACATATTGTATTCTTTTTTTGTATTTTTATTTTATTAAAAGTAAGTTACACATTGGATACAATATTTTATCTGCCAAACTGTATAACAGTTTGTCGGCAGTTATTCTTACTCCGTCACCACACGGATTCTGTGGTGGTATAGTAAATTATTATTATAATATAGTTGTTTACTAATGTAGTATTTTTAAGTTATTAATCCACTGAATGTTATCGAACTTAGTTTAAAATGTTTTTTGTATATCTGTGGAAGCTTGTTGGCGTTTTGTAACTATTTTTGAGTCAATCTATGATAAAGCTCGCAAATATGTTAAAATAAAATAAAAATAAAGTTTGTATGATATTTACTAGCTAATGCCCGCGACTTCGTCTATGCAGGATTAATATATTTCGAGTAGCATTCATTACCTTCCCCTTACTCATAAACGCCTCTTAAATTTAGTCACTGTTTAGCGAGATTTTTATTAGCAATACCAACCTTATGCCAAACAAAACCGAAAGAATTTAAGCTAATTAATTGACTAAAATTTAAGAGGCGTTTATGAGTAAGGGGGTTAATCTTTATAAATTGTTACTACCCTACCTGTTAATTTGATGTAGGTATATACTACATTAATATAAAGATTTATTTCAATTAATATTATAAATAATCTCAAACACTTTTCTCCTTCCCTGTACTAGTAAGGCCATGTCCAAACATGTCAGTAAACAGATAACACTTGACACAAACACGGGCAAAATAATTTAACGAAGGATTATTGTTGGGTCTTATATTTAGGGATATGTCACTCAAAAGGGTTAGAATAACCTACGACTTCTTGACGTCATGTTAGAGGAACCTTTTTCCTTTAGAAATCTAAAATGTCTGCCGAATTCGGTGAATGAATGAAAGTAAATACTTATAATTCCTTACATATAAGTTTTTACATAACTAGGAAAATCCGAAAAAGAAGGAAAAGTTTACGGCTGTCGCGCCTAGATGACGTTGTACAGTTGAGTTTTAAGTTGCGGCTCGGGCGCCGTATAAAGCAATGGTTAAATTTGGTGTTCAAGGCGGATACTCGGGTGGCCTAGTGGTTATGACGCTGGACGCGTATAGTCCAGAAACGCGGGTTCGAGTCCCGCCTCGACTACAAATATTTTCCATTGTCTTTCTTTTTTTCGAAGTAAATACTTGATGAATACTTGCGGAAGGCGCATGATCGTGTTCTGTGGTCAGTGTTGGAAAAAGCCTATGTCCAGCACTGGACTGCGATAGGCTAGTTGATTGATTGATTAAAATACTTGCTAATTATAAACGCGAAAGTTTGTAAGTATGGATGGATCTATCTAACTTAATTACGGTTAAACGGCTAGACGGTTATGCACATAGATTGCTTGACGGAGCCGCGAGCAAATTCTAGTGTCTTATTGGGAGAAGATGCGGAATGCTATATCTTAATTTTCTTTATTTCCTCCGTGTGGTGACGGAGTAAGAATACAATATTATGTCACCACCCCATCTCATCCCATGGGTGTCGTATAAACCGACTAAGGGACTATCCGTAAATATTATATTTACGAAATAAAAATAAGGAAAACTTGAAATTACACCCTATACTAATCCGTCTGGCCAGCATGGTATTAGTAGGCCAAGTATCCCTCCGTCCCGGGAGAAGGCCCGTCCTTGCAGTGGGACATTAATGAGCTGTTATGATAATCTCTATTTTGCATAGCTGGTTTGCGATACATGACTGTGCGGTCAGGAGTATAACTGCAGCTTATATAATTATGTCCTAGTGGACTGTGGCTGACGTCAATGAGCTGCTCTTATCACTTACCTTCGGCGCTTAAAATTAAGCCGCATGCTTGTCTACCAACTTAAACCAACAAAAAACACCTACCCATTTATCGAAAAACCTCATGTAATTTCATGTTCAAATATTATCTGTTTTATAGAGGAAGTGATAGATCACTGATATCAAAGGGTTCAATAAGATTATGTTAACACAAACATTGTTATATGTGCTTTCTACGAAAATGTACAGTCATATACACAAGGTAATTGAACTACCTGCATATATAGCTATGCACTGTTGCCCCATTTTTGACTGTTATATAACAATGACTGCTACGCAGAGGTCTCGGGTTCGATTCCCACTCAATGCAAATCTTTGTGTGCATGATTGTTTGCATTGGTCTGGGTGTTTCCTATGTATAATATGTATGTATTTACAAAAAAAAGTATGTTTATCCGTTGTCTAGTACCCATAGTACAAGCTTTGCTTAGTTTAGTACTAAATGGCGTTGTGTGAATGTGTGAGGAATATTTATTTACATTATTTATTTTTAGTGGACTCCCAAAAGAGGAGGTTTTCAATTCGGATGTTTAAAATTTAAAAAAAAGATATACTTAAACTACAAGTTATTTTAACTACGTTTTTTTTTTAAATAATAAGTTTGTACCTTAATAAAATATGTAAAATAAAAATTACCTAAATTATTGATAAAAAAATGGTAGCTATCAACATTTTGGTTTCAAAATTGGTATTTATAACTCGAACAGAGAAGATCTTAATTCAGATTATAATTCAGTCGGCTTTGATTGGATAGGATGATGAGCTGATGAAACTTTGTATTCTTATTACTTTACACATTTCATACACACAGAAAAAAAACACAAAAAGGTCACGAGTTTAACAAGTAAGACCTTAGCGGACATACACAAAGAACATCCAGACTCTGTAATGTAATTTGTGGATCTCACTAATTCTTTGCCTGCATGGGATTGAACCCGCGACGTCTTGCACGAAAGCTGCTACCGGGTTATTCCGCCAAAATCACGCTGTCCGGTAAGGACAAAATTCAAATAATTTTGTGAAATTTTAAATAATTTTGTTCTTACCGGACAGCGTGATTTTGGCGGAATGGCCCTACCACGGAAGTTAATTAAAAGTAAAGAAATCAAGAAAGAAAATATAAATATATTTTATATCAGAATAACCTTTTTCACTAATCACTTAAAACAAATAAACCTAACTTAAAATACTATTATCTCTCTTTTATACAAAACATTGTAACAAAATTGTCAATCATCCATAAATCAAAGACTCGGTACTACGTGGCACTATTGTCCACAAATTGTGGTACCGGAGGGCACTAAGTGATCTAAGTAAGATGGACATGACACACGCGCCCGCAATTGTACAGTCGAGTACAGTCGCACGCATAATTATGGTTTAAATGTAATTCTGTTAGTGCGTTAGTCCATTTTACATTTAAATGAACCATTTTGGTGTGTTACGTTGTTAAGTGAAGCTAACTGAATTGTTTGGACGTTTGAATTTTAGCTGCCAAATCGCGGGTTTTAATCTCATGAAGGATTATTTTTATGTCATCATCATCATCATAACATCCCATTAATGTCCCGCTGCAGGGACGAGCCTCCTCCCGTTAAGGAAGGATATTAGGCCTTCTAATACCACGCTGGCCAGACTAATTGGTATAGGGTTTAATTTCGAGTTTTCCTTCTTTTTATTTCGTACAGATAACATTTACGGATAGTCCCTTAGTCAGTTTTTACGACACCCATGGGATGAGATGGGATGGTGGTGACATATTGTATTCTTACTCCGTCACCACGCGGAAAATAAACGTATAATGTACACAAATCGCGAAAGCTTAAAATCGAAAATAACAAATAAATAATTGTATTAATAAACTTTTGTATACACATGTACTAATAAGGAAACGGTTGGAGGGGTCTTTCATTGAGCACCATTCACGCTTCATATAAAAACTATAGAATAAGTCTTCAGCTTTCTTTTACTTATATGTTATTTTAATAGTTGAGATGCTTTGTCCTACTATAGAGGATTAGAAATAAATCACGTAAGTTGACCTTCTTCTCATCAAATTTAAGAAGTACGTTTAAAAGGTAGGCAACGCATCTGTGATTCCTCTGGTGTTGCGGGTGTCCATGGGCGGCGGTGATCACTTACCATCAGGTGACCTGCTGGCTCGTTTGCCTACTATAACATAAAAACAAAATCAAATCTTTATTGTCTTTCTACCTATTTCTTTTTCTGTCTTAACATAATCCTAATTCTATTTTCTAGTTAAATACGGTTTCCTACATCTAATTTTTAGCTATGCCGAAAAACCATTCATCTACTAGAACGTCTCCAGAACATAGGTATATGTTATTATCTTTAATACGAAAAAAGTTATAAGGATTCTACCTTTGTGTTGCTCTCCTGTAAAATTGTCATCTTTCAATTAGAACCATGTACGTAGTCGTCGTCGAATTATAATCTCACGTAGGCTGTTCCTCAAGGAAGGCACAAAGGCATTACGTCCGCGGAACTCCTTTCTGAAACTCTTAGGGTCTAAAGATACGCCGCCCAGTTTTTATGGTGATTGTAGAACCTCACGCGCGGTGATAATCACTCCCTTTCCGCCTCTTTTTGGGCTTAAACCTACCTTAACTACTGACCTACTAACACATAAAAATAAAAACAGGTTTTAAATAATACAATATGATTTCCAAAAACATTGATTTTATGCTTTAACCCAGCATGAAACGTTAACAAACCAGTAGCTTTCACCATAGACAATTACATTGTATACTCTTTGCTATTCAACAACTACAAAAAAATAACAAAGCTGCACTATGGTTTTTAATTAAAACTTCAGATTGACAGATACCCTGCTGGGCTGTCAGAGTTCCTTGATGGAATAAATAAAACTATTTTTTGATTGATTGGATTAATAAATATCTTGGTGGGATGACGGTGTTGTAATAACAGTACGTAATGGATTATATAATTTGTCCGTGTAATTTGAGTAGTGACGGAGTGCCCATCTCATCCCATGGGTGTCGTAAAAACCGACTAAGGGACTATCCAACAATATTATCTTTACGAAATAAAAAGAAGGAAAACTTGAAATTAAACCCTATACCAATCTGTCTGGCCAGCGTGGTATTAGTAGGCTAAGTATTTCTCCGCCACGGGAGCAGGCCCGTCCCTGCAGTGGGACATTAATGGGCTGTTATGATGATGATGATGTTATGATGAAATAATGTTTGTTTTTAGTCCTCGAGCACGCAGGGCATAATCCTTATTGCGTTGTCTAATAAACTAAAACAGGCAGGCCTACTGAAAGGACGGGCCTTCTGCTTCACCAAAATTAGCTTACGAATGTTCCTTTCCAGGGATAGCTGATCTCCTCCTTATCAGCGAAAAACTTAGTTCTTTAAGTCTTTGATGTCCCATATTATGAATAAATTCCTAAGATGACACCACAAAAAGACCTAATTCTAAAAAAAATGACTAAATTATAAAATTAAATTACTACGGAACCATATTTTAACTCGACCGAAATAATTCTCGAATGATTTTTTAACAAAAGAAATTTAGGCGCGAACGTTTTGACAATAGTATCTTTTGACAGCTCAATTGTTGTGTTTTTACAAGCTCAAGACACCTTGTCATTCTGCCTTTTAATTAGCGAAGAGAAAAAAAATTGAATTATGGTTTTGTACTGTGACCAGTTTTTTAAAATACTTTCATTCTTTTGGCTTGGGTATTCGGTAGCCACTACGGTTTTACAGGTTGTAATAAAAGGTATTGTTGACGTATGAATGGAGGTGAATAGTAGTTCATTGGTTAGTTGTCGGCAAATTGCGTTAGAGTTATGTAAGAGATAAGGAGTTCAAATCTAACGGAGATGTTGTGGTTTTTCTTAAAAAACGTCATGAAGTATGATGATGGATAGCCTACTTGAAGAACTAAATCTATACTAATATTATACAGAAGTAAAGTTTGTGTGTTTGTGACGTTGTAGGGGGTAATCTCTGGATCTACTAAACCGATTTATAAAAAAACTGTTGAATAGTCTATTTATTGGGGAGTGTCATAGGATATAAAGTATCACGCTATGACTAATAGGAGTGGAGCAGTAATGAAATTTGTTTGAAAACGCGTTTTTTCGCCGCCCAACGAAGTGGGCACGGGGCAGCTAGTTTGTTATAAAATAAGAATTGTCTTTCGTGAGAATCAAACCCACGCCCTTGTGCATTGCAGACTCTACCGCTGCGCCACTTGCCTTAGTATTCAAATGTAATGTCACTACATAGACACTCGGAGCCGCCATTTTACGGAGACGCTCACATAAAATATTACTAAACGGTCACCCATCTATGGAATGACCTCGCCGACATGACTTGACCAGCCTCATATAATCAAGTATTCCTTCTTTTGTTTAACTAAAGATACCAGTTTTTGACCCCAAGTCAATTTTTAGGTGTACCCACATGTGTCCAGTTTTTGACCCCGTATATTTTGACCCTATGACCATAAGAAAGAATGATGAATGTATTACCCAGGAATAAGGTCATGTATACACAGAACATAAACGTTTAAGACGCAAAGTGGCTATAATGCAAGTTGTAATGATAAAAAAACACTATGAGAAGTGATACGTTTGTTCTTAGGGTTGGTACTGTTAAATAATAGTGTTTTAGAGTCAACGCCATCTAGGTTTAAACCTCTCAAACTTTGACCGTTGTAAAATTTGACTTAAATAAATTATCATAATTAATATTGTTAAGTATCCTTCCGTTACGGGAGGTGGCCCGTGCCTGCAGTGGGACATTAATGGCTCCTATGATGATTATTGTTAATTATCGACTGTGTAGTGACACAGGCACCCGGGACCGATTTTTACGTGTCCTCTGAAGCACAGAACGCTAAGAGGAAAAACCACTGATCGGTCACCCATCTATGATATGACCTTACCAACGTTGCATGACCTTTGTTAAGTATTCTTTCTTGCGTTAAACGAGATACCTGCGAACTTTACCATAATCTATTATAACTTTACAGCAGATTTTGACCCTAAGTCAATTTTTTTGTGTACCCATGTTTGTGTCCAATTTTAACCCCGTATATTTTGACCCTTTGACCATAAGAATGACTGATGAATGTATCAGCCTGGAATCAGGTCATGTATACACAGAACATAAACGTTTAAGACGCAAAGTGCCTATAATGCAAGTTGTAATGATAAAAAAACACTATGAGAAGTGGTACGTTTGTTCTTAGGGTTGGTACTTGAAAAATATGTATACTTCGTCTACTAATAATTAAACACTTGACTCCCGGTTTCTGAATGACTGATCAAGTGAAAATCAACTAATCAAGTGTCAAAACTATCATTTTCAGGAACTTAAATTACAGTTTGACACTTGATTAGTTCATTTTTACTTGATCAGTCATTCGAAAACCGGGGGTGAAGCTTTAAAGTTACGCGGTGTCCTACGTGGGCGACGAATGCGACACGTCGCGATGCTACACACGACAAGTGTTCTATTATGATTACGTCGCCTCTCGTCGCAGACCGATCACATAGGACACAAGTAGGGTACGCGCCGTTGATTTGATCGCGTACGTCGCGTTCGTCGCGTCGCCTTTGTCGTGCACGTAGAACACCAGGTTAATACAAACGAAAGAAGTGGATTAATTTTGATTTGCTGCAATATTGTAAAAAAAATAACACTGTCATTATTGATGGTATTTCGTTGAGGATAAAATATATCAAAATAATTTAACAGTAAAGGTCACCTTTTTGGCCTAATGGCTATAGTCCATAGCTATAGCGGGTTCTATTCCCGTTCAAAGCAAATCTTTGTTTACATAAAGGCCTACGCAGACCGGGACGGCATGGCCAGGGATATTAATTTTTATCGCACGGCATTTTTCATTTTAAAGCAAAGCAATTTATGTCGTATTTCTGTAATAGTACGATTGAATGTACATTAGTAAAATTTAAAATCCCTTGCCATGCCGTCCCGGTCTGTGTAGGCCATAAACATAAAATTTGCATCGGTCTGGGTTGATGTTTTCTGTGCATATTACTACAAAAAAAATAAGTATTTATGTATGACTTGTTACTGTTATCTAATACCCCATATTACAAGCACTACTTAGTTTAATACTAGATGGCGTTATGAAGAATTAAATTATGTTTAAATATTTGATCGGACAACCCTACAGACGGTATGCACTTAATATTATCATTGCGCTCGCCACTAATGGAGCAAGATGCATATACGAGCTAAATTTATATACATATGTACTCTATGTACCTATGTGTGTATATCTAATGTTTATATACGAAATGCAATAAACTGCCTGGACTCGGGACAGTAAAGTTGACGACCTCTGTGGCTTAATGGTTATATAACATGTGCTACGCAGAGGTCACGGGTTCGATTCCCGCTCAATGCAAATCTTTGTGTGCATGAACATGATTGTTTGCATTGGTCTGAGTGTTTTCTATGTCATTGTATAATATGTATGTATTTACAAAAAAAAAGTGTTTAAGTCTGTTTATCCGTTGTCTAGTACCCATAGTACAAGCTCTGCTTAATTTGGGACTAGATGGCGTTGTGTGAATGTGTGAGGAATATTTATATTTATTGATGTACTAAATGCAATAACTGCCTTGCACGAGGATTATGTGAATTCGATTCGGACGCAAGATATTTTTTGTGTTAAAATTATTTTAAACTTGGTTAGGGCGGCGGGGAACCGATGGATGAGGGAGGCGCAGTACCGCACAAGGTGGCAATACTTGGAGAAGGCCTATGTCCAGCAGTAGACGTCGATTGACTGATGATATTTTTTGTTTGATTAAAAAACGATGGCCTTTAGCCTGTATTTTCTTTGTGCACGGCAATTTCATGTCTTAACAACGGTCGCGGGTTCGATTCCCACGCAGTACAGTTATTTGTGAGATCTACAAATTATTGTCCAGAGTCTGGATGTTCTTTGTGTCCGTTAAATTGATGTTTGTAAAACTCCCTGCGATACTTTACGCCGCAAGGACATCAGGGTCGAATAACAACACAATAATGTACCACTGCAGGGACGGAGAGAAAGTTGGCCTACCTACAAAATTTAACATTTTATTTTTAAATGTCGTTAGTTTTAAATTCTCGGTCGCTCGGCGCCTATGACCCGATTGATGAGGACTTACAACGAGTACCATAAACGCTTTAATAGCATTGACATCTATGCAAACTCGCTGTTGCTGTTTAATAATCAATTGATTTTAATCAGCAAACAATAATAATATTATATAATTGTCATTTTAAATTATTTTAATTTTATTTTATTTTATTGTGTTTTTGTGTAAGTAATCATGTTATAAATTTCAAATTCTATTATTAATTTTATTCGATTAATTATTATTATTTTTTTTTTTTTTAAATCAACTATTTAATTTGGTGTTAATTATTTTATTTTTCTTTATCTAATTCTCAAGTGAAGATAATTTATGAAAAATTATAATCAGTATTTATTTTCAATTATTTCAATTTCATTTTTTTTTATTTTGTATAAATCATTTATTAATATTTTTCTAATTTTTGAAATGTGTGTATGACCATTTGAATTTGTAAGTGCTGTGCACACCTGTAAGTGGCAATTTCACTCTAGTTTTTAAGAAATTAACAATGTATTAAGCATGTATTGGTGATTGCGCCGTTGGTGTGCCATTATTAATAAATAAATAAATAAATAAAGAAATCTATTGGAAAATAAGTATTTCGATAGGTTGAAGATAGTATTCTAAAACTCTTTTTGAGTTGGTTCTCAAACTAATGGCTAACGCAGACCTGGACGGCATGGCAAAGTATTTTAATTTTTACTAATGGAAATTCAACCGTACTGTTACAGAAATACGACATAAATTGCTATGCTTTAAAATGATGCCGCGGCATTGAAAGGGATTTTTCAATGCCGCGGCATCATTTTAAAGCATAGCAATTTATGTCGTATTTCTGTAACGGTACGGTTGAATTTCCATTAGTAAAAATTAAAATACTTTGCCATGCCGTCCAGGTCTGCGTTAGCCATAAGGGTCCAGGCGGACTTTCTGCGTAGCTGTCATGTTATATAACCACTACGCCACAGAGGTCGTCATTCTAATAATTACTTATAATACAGGACCTGCATTCTCAAACACACACTAATTTAATAAAATAAAAAAAAAATGCTTTATAAAATTGCAAATACTCTTTTTTAAATTATACACACGGTTGATTACATGAGTGCAATCGTAATGTATTGTATTTTGAAAACCAATCTTGATTATACAGAGTGCTTCTTTTTACGTTTAAATTTTTTGAGGTTGCTTTGGGCCCAAATGCATTTGTCCTTTTTGGCACTTGAGTAAAATATCTATAATAATAGTGATTTTTAAAAAAATTAGAAACTGTAATATCACTGTATCGACACTGATAAATAAATAAATATTTACGGACATCTCTACACAGCGCCATGTGTTCCCATAGTAAGCTAGACTTAACCTGCTTGTGTTATAGGTAACAGAACTATTAATACATACTTATATACTTTTCTTTTGTAAATACATACATATCATACATAAAAACACTCAGACCAATGCAAACAATCATGTTCATGCACTCAAAGATTTGCATTGAGCGAGTATCGAACCCGAGACCTCTGCGTTGCAGCCATGTAATAAAACCACTACGCCACAGAGGTCGTCAATAGAAAGCGCGAATGCGGTCTAAAAACAAAAACAACGAAAAGTAATACAAAATTTTATTAGCCTGTCGTCTACCCAAAAGACTACAAGTATCTGGATTATAATGTCTATAGTTATCTCCGTGTGGTGACGGAGTAAAAATACAATATGAAAGGTGTCGTAAAAACCGACTTGACGACCTCGGTGGCGTGACGGTAGCGCAAGCGGCTGCCGTACAAGAGGTTGTGGGTTCGATCCCCACGCAGGACAATAATTTGTGAGATCCACAAATTATTGTCCTGGTCTGGGTGTTCTTTGTGTCCGTTAATTGATGTTTGTAAAAAAACCCCGCGACACAGGGCATGATCCCTAGTGCGGGAGTTGTCTTTTAAAAAAAAAAAAAGAAAGAAGGACTAAGAGTCTTGAAATTATACACAGTTACTTAATGTTTGTGGAAACAAAAGCGAAATACTTACATAAAAACATTACGAAGTAGTCATCATATTCAAAACATCAGCCTGTATATAAAAACCGCTTGAAAGCGCAATTTAACGGCGTTCACACTTCAAAAATATCAAAGACAAAAGAACAATTCACCGTCACGTAGAGGGTTCGATTCCCAGCTATTGAAGTGAGAATTCTGGCGCCATATAGTGCTTTTGTATTATATTTTATTGCTTTTTAATCGTTCCCTTGAGTACCTGGGATTGGTGTTCAAGTTGAAAAAAAAATTATTTGCAATATTGCTCGGATGGGGAGATTTTAATAGAGAATTAATTATATCCACCCACTTTATATTAAACTAGCTGACCCGTGCCCACTTATTTGGGCAGCGAAAAATAAAACATATTGCAACTTTTTTAAACATATTGCATTACTGCGCCACTCCTATTAGTCATAGCGTGATATTATATAGCCTATGATACTCCCCGTTAAATAGTCTATTCAACACAGAAATAATTTTTAAAATCGGTTCATTAGATCCAGAGATTACAACGTCACAAACTCACAAAACACACAAACTTTACCTCTTTATTATCATACCCGTTACCCAACTATGCGACATAATATGGCGTCGAATTTACCAATCATAACAACCCATTAATGTCCCACTGCAGGGACTGGCCTCCTCCCGTGACGGAGGGATACTTGGCCTACTAATACCACGCTGGCCAAACGGATTAGTATATAGGGTTTAATTTCAAGTTTTCCTTCTTTTTATTTCGTAAAGGACTATCCGTGAATTTAATATTCACGGTCCTTTAGTCGGTTTTTACGACACCCATGGGATGAGATGGGGTGGTGACATATTGTATTCTTACTCCGTAACCACACGGAGATTTCTTTCTACCATGCAGGTGTATTTTTCCTTTATTTCCCAACAAACTAAAAGCTTCAATCAGTATAACATCAAAGAACTATTGAAAATAATGATCTTAGGTCGTGTAAGTTCAATTGGTAGGTTTGGTATTAAATTTATGAGTTCAATGCTCGGGTCGGTACTTTATTTTATTGGTATGCTTTGTACCTTTGTAGTTAGAAATAAAATCGTGATTTGTTAGTATAGAAACAAGTTATTAAATTATATTTATATTAACCTATAAAACTTAGGTATAACTAGAAATATTTATTCCACAAAGAAGAATCAAAGACCACTATTATTTTATTAAAAACTAGCTGACTCGTGCCCACTTCGTTGGGCGGCGAAAAAAATGCGTGCCTTTTTTAAACATATTTCATTACTGCTCCACTATTAGTCATAGCGTGATACTATTATAGCCTATGACATTCCCCGATAAATGGACTATTCAACTCAGAAAGAATTAATAAAATCGATTCACTACATCCAGAGATTACCCCCTACAACGTCACAAACACACAAACTTAAAAATTAAAAATATAAATAAAGCCCCCTATGAGTCTTAAAATGACTACTTTATTTGAGAAAGTCCCATCAAAATCAGTCTAGTTCAAACGGTATATAAACTGAAAGATATACATATTTTTAGGAACCAGACTCAGATTAAAATAAAAAAAAGAAATTACTTAAACAAACTTATATTAATTATTAGAAAAATAACATAACACAGCTCTAAACGTGTGAACGGTCCGACGTTTGGCAAGCGAATGGGTGACGACTCTGGCGCCACCGCTCTTTTATAGACGTGTAGGTCCTACGTCATACTGCTACCCTCTAACACGGCTTCTCCTGACGCTGCATCGTCCTCGACTGCGTTTGATCCAACTCCTTCAGGGCTTGGTAATGAGGGAACCTCGCCTTCATTATTAGTTTCGGTATCAGACTCATCTGTAATACATAAAGAGATTATTAAGGACCGCATAGAATCATATGCTACCGAACTCTATCATTCATCTTACTTCCATCTAATTCATACATCGCATTCCATTTCTGTATACACATTCAACCACCATACCTCATCAATCATATTTATAGACACAACCACAGCAATAATATAACAAAAAAAAATATACGTGTCAGTTTTATAGTTGCGCGCGTTTCGGGAACTTTGTTAACACACTTTAGTATTTAATAACAATCTGAAATATAAAAGTTAGCTACGCACTACCACAGGCCTTACAGTAAAACTTGCCTCAGTGCGACGGTTCAAACTAATCCAATGTCATAACATTAGATCAGCCGCGCTCATGATCCAGTATCTGTCTACTTCAGATCACACACCTTCCCAGTATCTGTCTACTTCAGGAAACAATAGTAGCGCTCGTCTAGAAATATTACTAGATCAACGCAACATACCCATGTACCACTACATCGGGTCGTTCGCGATTAAATACAGACCCAGTACCACTACTTCAGGTCATCGAAATTAATACAGTCGTATTTTTACATTAAACGACATTACACAGAGTTAACTCTAAGCATTCATGATAACAAGTAAGAAAATACACACCTTCAAAGAAGGAGGCACAGGTTTCTGGGCACCACTCTCCTCGCCATGGTACCAAATATTCTGCTGCAGCTTGTGTGGTTTTCCCATATGCGCCACTTATTAGCTTCAGTTCATAACGTCCGCTAGGTAAAACCTTGATAACTTTGTAAGGCCCGCGCATTCCTGGGTCTAACTTGCCTGTGGACTGAGAATATTTGATAACAAACACAAGGTCATCGACCTTAAAAACACGAGGAGGACGTCTGTGCTGGTTCACCCGTCGGTCTTGTTCGGCTTGGTTTTCCTTCATTAGTTTACTAGCGCGACTCCTGCATATCTCGCGCCACGCCTCTCTGTTAGATGGGGACTCGTTGACCGCAATATCCCGTATTAGTGAACGTATTACGGGTGTCGTAGCATTGGTACCAATTAAAAGGTTTAGTGCTGAATTTTGCGTGGTCTTCTGCTTCGTGATGTTCAGCACCAGTTGAAGTCTCCACACAGTATCTGACCATTCAGCGTTCAAGTGGTTGACTTCAATTCTCACCATGTTAAGGACCGTCCTCATGTATCGCTCGACTTGTCCGTTGGATTGATGCATTTCCGGCGTTATGTGATGTAAGTCTGCACCCTGGTCCTTAATCCATTTAACGAACTCACCCGATTCAAACATCCGTCCACGATCCGTAACTAGCAGTCTTGGCACACCGAAAAGTGATAGTGCGTTCGTCATAGCCCTCTTGAGTTCACTTGTGTCTTGACGGAAGATGGGGTAGAGAAGCGTGTATTTTGTGAAGCTGTCTACCATGACTAAAATAAATTTATAGCCTCTGGACTCCGGTAGGGGGCCAAGAGCGTCCACATGTACCGTGTCGAAAGGGACATCTGGTTTTTCCCAAGATGTAATGTTCTGGTGGGCCGCTCGAGGTACTCTTTTCTTGGAGATGCATATTAGACAGTGTGATATGTACTTACTGACAAATTTGCGTAAACTCGGAAACCAAAAGTGTTTTAATATGAGGTCCAGCGTTTTCTCCGTACTTATATGCTCATGTTCATCATGAAAGACTCTCAGTAGACTTAACCTGTGTCCTTTTGGTATAAAGCAGAGAAGTCTACTAGTTTCACCGGCAGGGCTATAGCGATAAAACAGCAACTCGTTTTGAAATACGTACCGGTTTGAGTCCAGTGATCCATTTTCTAACTGATGTATGAGCTCGCGGGTCTCGTTGTCAGCGTTTTGGGCTATCTGCGCCCAGTTACGTGGCTTCGTCACATTACATACTAGGATTGGGTAAGGGTTTCGACTTAGGTAATCGGCGTGTGACATATTAATACCTTTTCTATATTCAATAGAAAAAGTAAAATCTTGTAAGTATACCCACCAGCGTGCCACGCGGGGTAGCAAGTCCTTTTTCTTTTCAGTTGCCTTCAGAGCATTGCAGTCCGTGAAGATCGTAAACTGCAGTCCAATGAGATAGTGACGAAAGTGTTGTAGTGCTTTAACAACCGCCAGGGTTTCCAGTTCATAGGAATGATACCTACTTTCCGCGGCTTGGGTAACCTTGCTGAAATACTCGACAACCCTTTTCTTACCCTCTGTAGAAATCTGCATTAGTACTGCACCATAACCTGCGCTGCTAGCATCTGTATGCACTTCGGTAGGAAGTTTGGGATCAAAGATTATTAGTATAGGTGAACTTGTAAGACGTTCGATGATATACTGCCGGGCCTGTTCTTGTTCTGGTCCCCAGGCGAAGCAAACGTCCTTCTTAGTAAGTCTTGCTATGCAGGCAGTCTTGACTGCAAAGTCTTCGATGTACCGTCTGAAGTAACCGGCCAACCCAAGGAATTGTCTAACTTGCTTGACGTTCCGTGGAGGGAGGCTATTAACCAGTGCTTCTACCTTACGGGGGCTCGGTCTTACCTGACCTTGGCTCACTACTCGACCCAGATATTCTACCTCCGTTGTTACAAATGTACATTTACGTAAGTTAATCGAGAACCCTGAGGTTGTAAGAGTATGAAGTACCCTTTTGAGGAGCTCTAACCCTGTCTCCACCGTGTGACTTAGCAACAAGATGTCGTCTACATATATAAGTACTTCACCTGATTCTATGAATTTACTTAAAGTTTTATTTATTATACGTTGGTACACAATAGGGGAATTTGTTAAACCGTACGGCATCTTAATGAACTCATAGTGACCCTCTGGGGTCACAAAACCCGTCTTGTGTATAGAGTCCTCGTGTAATTTAATTTGATGGAACCCGGTAGCCATGTCTAGTGAGCTAAAGTATTTGAAACTACCTAACCTATCTATATGATCGTCGATTAAGGGCATAGGATAACGATCTTTAATTGTAATTCGATTTAAGGCCCTAAAGTCAACGCACATTCTATCAGTTCCATCTTTTTTCTTTACTAGAATTATTGGACTCGAATATTCAGATTGCGACTCCCTTATTATCCCCTTGTTAAGCAAATCTTTAATAATTTCTCGTACTTTTAGTTTTTCTTGGTAAGACAGTTTGTAAGGACGGTATACGACCGGAACTGGGCTCGTCAAATTAATATGCATCTCACCGGTAGTCACAGTAGTACTCGCGGTTCCGGAAATAAAATAACTAGAGAATTCATTGATAATAGACATAAGCTTTTCTTTGTGACCACTCGCTAGAGCCTTATCAATTTTAACATCGTTACTAATTATATTAATTTGACATGATGAGTTTTTAGAACTATTACAAAAGGTTAGGTATTGACTATGCTTTGTACGTACATATGTAACACCGTCGCGATTAAGTATGTCGGTCCCGATTATTACAGGCGTAGGCATACAACGAGAGGGAACTACTACAAAATCAGCTTCTATTGATATTTGAGGAAATTCAACAGTCAAAGTAACGTAAGAAGACGCAATTATTTCTTTGTCACCAAAGCCTTTAAGAACACAGTATCGATTATATAACTGATAAGAAAAATATTTTAATACGTCTTCGGATATTAATGACGTATTCATAGCACCGCTGTCAATAAGTACATCGACAGGGATTCCTTGAATAACCGCGGTAGTAATATCATTAGTTTTATTTGACTGTACTAATGATTGGTTTAATTCGCTACAGAGATTTATATTGTGGACATTACGATGTCCGGAACGTTCCTTAACAAAACATGAACTTTCTTCATGACCTACTTTTTTACAAAAAGTACAAGTGACGGTTGTACGTGACTTTGACTGCGGATTCTCCTCTGATTTACTATGATAAGGCCTCTTAAAGCAACGACTACTCTTATGACCTAATTTACCACAATTAAAACATTTAATTTTATCAACATTCGTTTTATCACGACGATTAAACGAGGCTTGGTTAGAACGACTATCATTTTTATTGCGGGTAGGCTTCACATAAATTGATAAAAAGGACACTAGGCTATCGGTCGTTAGATTTGCATTGGTAGCAGCCGCCCGTACTTGCGCATCAGTAATACCACGAATTACTATTAATGTCATCAACTCCTCGCTTAGACCTTCGATTATACGAAGTCGTAATAATGATCGGCGCGCATATTCGGCGTATGTACTGAACTTGTCGGACGTGGTGTTCATGACATCAAATAGTATATTAGCAAAATCAACTTTACTAGGACAAAGAGATTTAAACTCTCGTTTAAAATTCGACCACGATCTATCATTAGTCACCCACTCGCTTAACCAAACCCTAGCATCGCCTTTAAGGCACTGGGCGACCCGAGACAAGCATTCCTGATCGTTCCAGCCGTTCAGGTCTCTTGCTTGGTCAACTTCATTACACCATGAATTTATGTTATGAATTTTAGGATCAAAATTTGATACATAGTACTGTGAACGAGAAGGAATGACTGACTTTAACGCTTCCGCTAACATAACTGAACAATTAGTATGTGTATCCGTCACAGAATGGCAATTTTGAATATCATTTGTACAGCTATGATTAACATTTTGCAATAAATCGCGGTGACTATCATTTAAAGACGGTAGTTCATTATTTATTTGTGCACTTGTATCGCGATCTACAGATATAACTGGTGTACTTACCGGGTTTGTAGCCACGCCTTTATCGTCACTCTTATGCTCCAACACGTCTAGTCGTGCTAGGATGACTCCCAACGATCTTTGTAAATTGTTCTCAACGTTTGTACGTCTGCTACGTTTATTACGCGATCTATGTACAATCGGTGTACGTGATCGAGACCTAGATCGCGAATAGCGATCGTTACTGCCGTTGGAATAGTACTCACGGTTACCTCGATAACTGGAACGGCTACGGGATCGAGCACGGCGCGACCTACCCGACATTTTTACTAGCGGTAATTTTCTACTAAAATTAAATCACAACGAACGCGGTTGGATAGTCCAAACGGCTAGGCTGTGAGCAAAAATGAAAGTTCTATCCCACTTCTGATTTTAGGAACCAGACTCAGATTAAAATAAAAAAAAGAAATTACTTAAACAAACTTATATTAATTATTAGAAAAATAACATAACACAGCTCTAAACGTGTGAACGGTCCGACGTTTGGCAAGCGAATGGGTGACGACTCTGGCGCCACCGCTCTTTTATAGACGTGTAGGTCCTACGTCATACTGCTACCCTCTAACAATATATTATGACTTATTTTACCCCAATTACTTTCAAATAGCAAACAATTTGCCGCAAACTGTTTACCACAAACTTTTTGCCACAAATATACTGCCGCTAACTTTTTGCCTAATTTTTTTTCTATTTTGCTGCAGGTATCGCAATGACCTAACATCATTCAACTAAAATTAATACCGCGGAGCACCGCGATGTACACACTACGAGTAATACTCGCCAGTGGGCTACTGCTGATCGCGGCTCACGTTACGCGCGGAGCCAGCTGTCCTTGGGCGTGTAACTGCAGATCTTCTGCCGCAGATTGTGCGCACAGAGGACTTCTACATGTGCCTAAAAGATTGCCTACGGATTCTCATCGGCTGTGAGTATTTTGATGTTTTTTTTTATATTGTAAGTAGTTATGATGAATTTTAATTAATTCTTGATGAATTGAATGGTGTAGTGATATTTTTTAGGATAGTTACGCAATGATTTCGAGTTCGATTCGCGAACAATGTAAATCTTTGTGTGTGAAAACATGAATGTTTACTTTGGTTTTGGTGTTAACAAGAAATAATGTAATTATGTAAGTATAATATTTATCTATACGTAATACTATCTCCGTGTGGTTACGGAGTAAGAATACAATATGTCACCACCCCATCTCATCCCATGGGTGTCGTACAAACCGACTAAGTGACTATCCGTCAATATTATCTTCACGAAATAAAAAGAAGGAAAACTTGAAATTAAACCCTATACCAATCCGTTTGACCAGCGTGGTATTAGTAGGCCAAGTAACCCTCCGTCACGGGAGGAGGCCCTTCCCTGCAGTGGGACATTAATGGGCTGTTATGATGATACGTAATACTATACCTAGTTGTTTTGGCTGCTTACGGGCACCAGATCGTGGGTTCTAATTCCATGTAAGAAAATGTGTTGTGTGATCCACTAATGATTATTTAGAGCTTGAATGGCCAATATCTACACTAATATTGTAAAGAAATAAAGTTTGTGTGTTTGTGACATTGTAGGGGGTAATCTCTGGATCTACTAAACCGATTTTAAAATTTCTTTCTGTGTTAAATAGTCCATTTATCGAGGAAGTGTCATAGGGTATATAGTATCACGCTATGATTAAGTAATAGGAGTGGAGCAGTAATGAAATATGTTTAAAAAAGAGACGCGTTTCTTTCGTCGCCTAAAAAAGTGGGCACGGGGCAACTAGTATTCTATAATTTGATGTTTGTTAAAGTCCGAGACACAGGCTTTGGTCACTATTGCGTAAATAAACAAAATGTACTAGCTGTATTTACTCGTAAAATAGGGAATGACGTTGTATGAATATGAAAAAAATAGTATCATATTATTACAACGATAGAAGCGCCTTTAAAAGCTTTTTAACCCAGTTTGGTTGAAAAACATTTTTCTTTCACATTTTCTACCCTTATGTGTGAAAACAGTAAAAGCTTATAAAAACATATGTTAAAAATAACACACCCTGTACTTACAGTGAATATATAAAAGATTAGAAAGGGCATTTATAACTGATGTGTGTATGAAGATATGGTATAGATGTATACGTAGCAAAGCAGGTTTTTAAGGTCCGTAGTAGATATTACAAATTTATATTGATGCTTTAGTACAACTCTTAGTTTTTGTATGGCATACAATGGTTGCAGTACTTTATTACAGTTACAAAATTGTTGTAAAGATATTACGTCTAAAAATGCAGCTATAGAGTTTGTTACGCCGCTTCTTCTCTACTAGCGCCTTGGAAGCGGTGGTAAAGTTTGAGAAACTTTTTAATATGTATGTAAACTTAGATTATGGAAATTTAAACTGACGTCAATAAGTTGTTATTTTGTAACATTATAATAAAAAATAAAGAAACTGAACTGAACTAAGTAGTAACTTTTCTATTAGTAATCTTTTACATTCAATTTCACGCCTTATTCCCCATGACGGTAGACAATCTACTAAACGCCATGTACTAAGTACGGACCTTACAAACTATCTTGACAAAACCCATCAAATCGGGACAGCTCAAAAAACACAATTCGGACACTTTTCGGGACTCCGATACACCTGCCTGCCTAAGCCAAAGGCGGAGACTTACCTATCTGAAGTGGGATATTAATGCGCTGTAACAATAAAAAACAAACATTAAACCAAAACTTTCAAGCTTATTTTAAGTCCCAATAGAGATAATTTATAAAATCTCATTACAAATAAACGCTTTTTTTATCCTGAATAACTTTAAAACACTATTGACTGCTTTCACTACAAAAATTCACATTCCAATAAAGCTAAGATATTCAACCATTCACATTTTAAGTGCATTATTTATTCATAGGTTTTGCAACTGTTTTATGCAAATAAGTGTCGCCAGACAAACAACTGGCGTCTCTATATGTTAGATGCACATATTCAAACTATAGTATGTTTACTAGCTGATGTCCGTGCAATCAAAAACAATCTCTCCGTGTAGTAACGGAGTAAGAATACAATATGTCACCACCCCATCTCATCCCATGGGTGTCGTAAAAACCGACTAAGGGACTATCCGTCAATATTATCTTTTCGAAATAAAAAGAATTAAAACTTGAAATTAAACCTTATACCAATCCGTCTAACCAGCGTGGTATTAGTAGGCCAAATATCCCTCCGTCACGGTAGGAGGCCCGTCCTTGCAGTGGGACATTTTGGACTTGATGACTAAATGGTGTTGAGATGAACATCAGCATCATATCACTCAATGGACGTCCACTGCTGGACATAGCCTTCATCAAATATTTCCTTAATAAGGTCTTCTTATTTTCGTGTCTTTACATTATTTAAAACACAAATGATTTTGTGTGCTGAGTTCGGTGAAGGGCCTCTCCCGCCGATTCCTTACAGCAATAATACGGCAATAACATAGCACAGCAATAATACGTCATAATGCATGCTTTATTTCATAAAAATTACAAATTGTTTGAAATCTTCGTTTACTTAAAATTGAAGCTACAATTAAAATTATAGATCGACACAGACAAACGCCACAGCACTAAAAAACTGCTTTGTATAGTCCAATGTAAATTAGTCACATCACTTCGCCGATCCGTACAAATACTTCTTCACACTACGTTTGAAGGACCCGATATCACGAAGTAAATGGCTTCTCTATAAGTTTTATGGTCGTTTATCTAGCGAAAACCTAGTGATATTTTCACACAATATTGAATATAAAAACTTTTGATATCTATAGCAATTTACCGTTCACATTCTAAAGGTTATTTTATGGGGGTGAGAAAACCCATACTAATATACCCCTAATATTATAAAAACGACGCTTTTCTTTGAGCTCCTTGGGGAGGGAAATACCATAAAAGTGTATAGAGTAATGAATGCATAGAGTAGGACATTTATTTTCGTTTTAATACTTTTATAACCTTTATAATCTGCCACGGAGATGTTATATCTATATCCACTACGTGGTTGGCATGCGCGATGTCGCAGGCTCGAATTCTACGCTAGAGAACTGTTGTACGATTCACTAAAGACTTAAAACTTTCTGTTGGTTTCTATTTATACGACTGACTTCTTTTACTTCTCTGTGTCAATGGTCGAGAACTCAAAAAACGAAAACTCAAACGACTGACTGTAATGTAAAGTCACTTGCCTGATCTTAAGCTCTATAATTTTTCATACCAGATGCAGAATATCTCGGCGCTATATAGCTTTTTGCATTGCGCTTGTAAACCTAGAACAGAAACTGTTAATGTTGATAGCCCCCTGTAATGTCACATTGTAAATCAGCATTAAGTGGGTACAGTGCTAGTCCCAGCATAGAAGGCATCTTTCTCAAGATAGTTAATTCTAGCGTGTTCTGTCTATATCATATGTAGATCTATGATCGATCGGTAGGGTGTAACGATCACCTTATATTGTTGTACAAACGCCAACAAAAGTGTTAAGAAACTATAGAATTCTTGTGTAACTTTGTAAGATTTAAAGTGTAGTTCTTGATTTTATTTATAAGAGAATCACAATGAAAAACCAGGCTCAACATAATGTAAAAATCATATTAAGTACTGTATTGCAAGGAATTCAAATTTAGGTCTTATTGCATGGTAGCAGTTTATGTAACCGTGTTTGTGAGTGTGTCTTCAAAGCAGACTGACTAATGTATGAAGAATTATTTCCCTTTTTTTCTAACATCTTATTAATATCCCACTGCAGGGACACTTCATCTTCCATTGTTGGAGGGAAGCTTGGTCTACCTATACTATGCTGGTTAGACGGATTTTTATACACCCTCAACTTAAGTTGGGGTTGGTGACAATGTGTATTCTTCCTCTGTCACATGCAAAACAAATTTTTTCTCTATATTTCATCATAACAGCCCATTAATGTCCCACTGCAGGGACGGGCCTCCTCCTGCGACGGAGGGATACTTAGCCTACTAACACCACGCTGGCCAGACGGATTGGTATAGGGTTTAATTTCAAGTTTTCCTTCTTTTTATTTCGTAAAGATAAAATTCACGGATAGTCCCTTAGTCGATTTTTACGACACCCATGGCATGAGATGGGTTGGTGACATATTGTATTCTTATTCCGTCACCACACGGATAAATACACTTACAATAGAAGAAAATATTTTTATTGGTATTTATTTATCGTTAAAACGTTTGGCATGCGACTGTACTGTATAAGGGTGGGTTCATATTAGCATTATATTGTGCGGACACGTGCGCGTGCAATATGTCTGTTTATTGTATGTATGTTTGTGTATATGTTAAATTGTAGGCCACAAATAAATTGTTATTGATTTTATTACAATATTGTGTAGGTATCGATAAGATGATTCGATGCTCGAGACAGAATTCGATTTTGTTGTTTCGATTAACAAGACAACGGCATCTAGGCTGTTTAGCGGTAAACTTTCAATCATCATAAAAGCCCAAAATGTCCCACTGCAGGTACAGGCCTCCTCTCGTGACGGAGGGATACTTGGCCTACTAATACAGTAATACCACGCTGGCCAGGCCGATTGGTAAAGGGTTTAATTTGAAGTTTTCCCTCTTTTTATTTTGTAAAGATAATACTCACGGATAGTCCCTTAGTCGGTTTCTATGACAACCATGGGATGCGATGGGGTGGTGACATATTGTATTCTTACTCCATCTAATAAGCCTGCAAACCTTACCACAAAAAGGTATTCAATAAATTTTTACAAAACGGAATTTAAATTTTCATACCCAAAATATAATTAACTTTGGTAATGTAAGCGGAAACGTATAATTTTTTCTTTTATCTTGATCGGAAGTTGCTGTGGCTCCCTCTGTGTTATTTCAAGTAAAGTGACATTTGTATGAATATTTTATACCAACCTTTATGGATATGTTTTACTTATGAGAGGGGTCTGTGATTACGGGAAAATAAAACGAGGAATGTGTCTTTAAAATTATGTTAAAGACAAGTTACAAATATTGTAAAAGATAAGTTAAAGATTATTGTTACTAACACTTTGAATTCCGGTTCGATATAAACGAATTTTATTTTATTTTATTTATTTATTTATTTAAAATAAGCTGTGACATTTACAGCCTTCTGTGCCGCGGAGTCCGTTCATTAGTGTTTTGGTTTTTATCACTTCACATTAAGTCATAGCCCTTCGGACTCTGGCAGAATTGACGACATCGGCATAGTTTGCCATATAAAAGAAAGAAAAAGAAGGGATTCCTACACGTTAAAAAAACTGTATTAGATAATAAATTCTTCATTCATTTTACCTCATTCAATAAATATTAATTTTTAGATTTTTATTAAGGTAAAGGCACCTAATTCCGTGGTGTTTTTGACAAAACACGAAAGAACATTAAAAATTAAGTAATTATCGTACCTTTGTATTCAATTTTATATTTTTATCAGAAGCGTTAACTATCTAATTTTTGAAAAGTATATGCAGTTTGTCAGTAAAAGGTTATTAAAAATGATAAATTAAATAAAAATATGAAAAAGAACGATGCGCCTAATTCCGATATAAAAATCGTAATTCCGATGCATTTGGTTCCTAATTCCGAGTATAAAAATAGAAAGAGAACTACCTATGTAGGGTTCTCATACATGATGTTCAAAAATAAAAGAAATTTATTTTTTATGTTAAATCAGTTCTTTTTTTAATCATAATCCTTAATCTTATAAAAATCAATTGGGGAAGAATCCCAAATTAATTATTGCAATAAGCGCATTTTCAAGACCCTCGACCGTATATTTCTTTTTTGCACTCATTGTCCTACAACAACATAAGTAACTTCAATAAAAGTCGGGTAATAATTTTTCTTTTCACCTGTGCTATACCCGTAGTAGCACGGGTAAAAAGGGAAAATACGACGAATATTTCTAAGAGTCTTGTAATGTAATTTTCTTTAATATCATAAAAAATTTAAAAAATTTAAGAACATGTACTTAAATAAAAAAACTAAAAAGTAATAAATAAATAAAAGTAAAATGCAAGTTTAAGACTTTTGAAATAATTTATTAGGCGCGGTTATGCTAAACTTTGAAGCACTATAAATCATGAATGATTATTATGCAATAAAAAAATGACTTAGAAAACCGAATAATGATGTATGTAAAACTATCCAGGTCCAGTCACTAAGTGTGTAGGAGGATACAAAGAAAATTACATAAACACACACGCTGAAAATTGTCTTGAAATAGGCAGACTGACAGACAAAAAATCATTTAATTGCTGTAGTTTCATAATTGAGTTAAAGAAATATGAATACACGCAAACTCCAATTTTATGTGATTGTACTATAGATGATTAGTATTCTTTCAGTTACTACGTACTAAGCACATAAAAAAAGGAACACTCTGTATTTAAACAGGGTCAATACTCTCTATGACCGGGTCAAAACATCGGAATTAGGAAGTCATGTAAGCTTATTCCGATGTAAATACATCGCAATTAGGTGCTCATATAACCTTATTCCGACGCATATACATCGGAATAGCGTTTTATGATGCTAAATCAATGTTTCTAATTCCGAGTAATAAAAATTAAAAGTTTTTTTGATATTATGCTAATTAAATAGTGAATAGTTGCAATATGAAAGGGAAACAAATATAAGACACATACATAAATATAATAACAGAACAGATCAAAAACCGAACGTCTTCATAAATTTTTTCCCGTACAACGTAATAAGAAAGTACCTATAATAGTCATTTTTGACCTGCTATAATTAGTAAATCCGACGCCAAGGTGTACCTCGGAATTACATTATTAAATGCATGAGTTATTCAATAAGTCAGAACTAATACATTAAACTTTGTAATCATAAAACACACACCGAAAATTAAAAAAAGTAAATGTCTTAAAATTTGTTTTTCAGTGCTTTACATCGCTTTTAGGAACACACTAAAATATTTTGCACCTAATGCCGTGGTGTTTTCAACACGTATTTTCATGCTAATTTGCAAATAAAATACTCAAATCTTAAGTGTTTTCAATAAAATATATTGTCCTTTCAATAATTCAACCTAAACGAAAACTCGCATTTTATAAAATTATCACGTAAAACACTATTTGGGAAATCGTAATACTCACGTGCATGAGGTCCTAAACGTATGAAGTGTGCTTTCAAGGCGGCTTCCCGTGGCAAAATGACCGATTATTCTACAGTGTGAACACACTTAACTCTCTTTTGTTTATATAAATATGAACAGATAAATTATTAATTTATTATTTTATCATGCAGACCGAAATAACTAGTGAATTACTTTAAAAACCCGTTTTACTAAATACCTCGGAATTTACTGCCATTTTTAGAACCCCTCGTAGTTAGGTGCTTTTACCTTACATATTATTAAAATTTTGCATGTTAACCTACGTATGTATTGTCTTGGTCTAATAAGTCAAATCTCCGTGTGGTGACGGAGTAAGAATACAATATGTCACCACCCCATCTCATCCCATGGGTGTCGTAAAAACCGACTAAGGGAATAACCGTAACTACTATCTTTACGAAATAAAAACAAGGAAAACTTGAAATTAAACCCTATACCAATCCGTCTGGCCAGCGTGGTATTAGTAGGCCAAGTAACCCTCCGTCACGGGAGGAGGCCCGTCCCTGCAGTGGGACATTAATGGGCTGTTATGATGAATAAGTCAAATAAAATGTATTAAGTATGATATAACAATGACAATTTTCACACTGTAGATGTATCTGCATAAACTCACGACTTATTCCCATGGGATAGACTACTGAGTGATATGTAGGTACTATCATCATAACATCCCATTAATGTCCTCCCGTGGAACACTTGGCCTACTAATACCACGCTGGCCTGACGGATTGGTATAGGGTTTAATTTCAACTTTTCCTTCTTTTTATTTCGTAAAGATAAGATTCACGGTTAGTCCCTTAGTCGGTTTTTACTACACCCATGGAATGAGATAGGGTGGTGACATATTGTATTCTTACTCCGTCACCACACGGTCTACTATACATATATTTATGTACTATGGTCCTTACAAATTTGCTATGCTTCGTCTACATTTATACTTTATGGGGGAAATAAACGTACAAAAAGAACAAAGAAATGATAGACAAGAAGCAATGGATTCTTACCACTAAGAAATCTTGATCAGTAGGAGAAGTGTTTAATAGTGGTAGCAGTTCAAAGGGAAATAATATGCGAAGCTTTATTTTTGAGGACTTTTATGAAGAAGGGTGCCTCGGGCTTAATGTAGGGTGTATGCATATTGTTACTTTTGTAGGATATTTAGTGCATAGCAGCCGAGCATGGTCTGAGGTTCAATTTCTGTGCAAGATAGTTTTTTGTGCGATCCACAATATTACTATTACCTCTGTGGTGTAGTGGTTATATAACATGATTGCTACGCAGAGGTCTCGGGTTCGATTCCCGCTCAATGCAAATCTTTGTGTGCATGAACATGATTGTTTGGATTGGTCTGAGTGTTTTCTATGTATAATATGTATGTATTTAAAAAAAAAGTATTATGTTCATTCGTTGTCTAGTACTCATAGTAAAAGCTTTGCTTAGTTTGGAACTAGATGGCGTTGAATTATCAAAAATATTTAGATATTATTTAAAAAAAAATAGCAATTCATACCAATCTTTTTGCAACCAAAGATTTATCTCAGAAATATTTTACCCATGGTCACCCCACTCCGCCTGCGGCTTCCGTTTCCGTAAATGAACACTTCCGCTCAATAACTTCACTGTCTGCAATAAAGCCTTAAGAGAATACAAAAGGCTCTATTTACTTAACAACTAACTGTTTTACTTTGGGTAAAGGTACCCTTTGTGATGTTTCTTTGATTAGTACTTATATTGAAAATGGGTATTTTTGTTCAAATTAATTTACTTAATTTACGTGATTCTACGTGTGTTGACGGAGTAAGAATACAATATGTCACCACCCCATCTCATCCCATGGGTGTCGTAAAAACCGACTAAGGGAATAACCCTAACTACTATCTTTACGAAATAAAAATATAAAAAGAAGAAAAACTTGGAATTAAACCCTATACCAATCCGTTTGCCCAGCGTGGTATTAGTAGGCAAATATCCTTCCGTCACGGAAGGAGGCCCATTCCTGCAGTGGGACATTAATGGGCTGTTATGATGACGTGATATATTTCTTTCTTTTTAAAGGTAACTCCCACACTAGGTATCATGTCCTGTGACACGGAAACTTTTAAAAACATCAATTCAAAGAATATCCAGACTCAGTACAATAATTTGACGACCTCTGTGGCGTAGTGGTTATATAACATAACTGCTACGCAGAGGTCTCGGGTTCGATTCCCGCTCAATGCAAATATTTGTGTGCATGAACATGATTGTTTGCATTGGTCTTGGTCTAGGTGTTTTCTATGTATAATGTGTATGTATGTATTTACAAAAAAAAAACAGTATTTAAGTATGTTTATCTGATGTGTGTATCTGTACCACACGGCGTTGTGTGTATGTGTGAGAATTATTTATTTATTTATTATATCTAATAGTCGATATTTACGAGACTCTATCTAAGATGGAATGTCTTTACCACACGAAAAATAAATAAATCTGAACTGAAAACTTATTGTAATCTTGCCAAAAACGCACCGAGAACTTAGCTACTTAATATTAATGTAGCAGATAATTGCTACCTACCCCACATCTTGATAAATAGCGCAATAATACCGCATTAGAAAGTTGCTTACGTGTGCTTAAATTGATATTTATTACTGGGGTAGGTTTGGTAATGTTAATAAATAATATTTTGTTGTGAAATCAGCTGGTTTAAGGATTGATACGACGACATGTATTTTTATTTTTATCGTTTATATAAAACAATTGCTCATAGATTTTAAGTACATTTGTATTTACGTTTTTTGAACTACTCACTGTAATATCACGAAAGAGAGAGCCTTTGTCACACAGGTTTCGAACCTACTACCTACAATCTCCAGTTCTCAATAAGGTTTATTTTTAAACACTACTCATGTCCTTACTTTGTTGAGAGAATAAAATATATTTGTATTGTATTTAAAACTAGGGATCACGTTCTGTCTGAGAATCAACAGTTTTAAGGGAATTCAGGTTTAGAAATAACCAGGCTGAATGAACACCGTCTAATCTCCAAATGCAAAATGCTGGAACTTCAATCCAAATATTAAATTTGACTACCTCTGTGGCGCAGTCAGTATAATACATAGCTGCTACGCTGAGGTCTCGGATTCGATTCCCGCTCAATGCAAATCTTTGTGTGCATGAACATAATTGTTTGCATTGGTGTTTATTTACAAAAAAAAAGTATATAAGTATGTTTGTCCATTGTCTAGTAGCCACAGTACAAGCTCTACTTAGTTTGGGACTAGATGGCGTTGTGTGAAAATGTAAGAAATATTTTATTTATAAGTGTAATATTTTTCTGTGTCTGAGGTTTTGTGTCTTGAACTTTGACAATCATCATTTTTTGGACCTTAAGAATAATCGGGCTAAAGACAATCATATTTCTTGTGGATTGTAGAAATAATATCCATGGGATCCAAATTCCAAACCACGACACCTACATGAATAATACCACAACTATTGTAATTATTTATCTTTTATAGTCTGTAATACCATTACCCAGAAAGGGGAGAGGCTTAGGTATAACTCAAAAATTTAGTAAGTAGGTCTTTTAGTTAGTAGCTCTCCCTGTGGTGCGGGTGACGGAGTAAAAATATAATATATCACCACCCCATCTCATCCCATGGTTGTCGTAAAACCGACTAAGGGACTATCCGTGACACCCATGGGATGAGGGATGGATGGGTTACATATTGTATTCTTACTCCTTCACCACACACTGCAATAATGTACACTATACTATACATTGCACCATCCTATCTGAAATCCCTATATAATTTTCTATGCTATTTAATTTTCATCTGAATTGATAGCGATGGCACAATGCGCAATTGGCTAAGGTCCAAGAACGCTATGCGGACCATTGATCAACTACTCTTTGATATATAGCCTGCTGAAATGGCACCTCTTTTAAAAGAAAATTATTTTTGGAAAAAAAACTGGGGCTTGTCTATTGAAATTTTTGATAATAAATTTGGATGATATTTGGGGGTGTCGAATTATGGGTATCTGTTTTATTTGATGCTGAACTATCCAATTGTGGGATAGTTTTAATTTCTTAAGACATAAGGACTTTTAAATGCCTCATTAGAGAATAAACATTTGGCTAGAAAGGCAAAGTAACGGCGACGGAATGGATGTTGGTAGGATGGATCGGCAGCACCTAAAATAGCACACTCATCAAAACAAAGCAGTTTTGCGAGACTTTGTTATATTTTGTAAACATAATTATAAGAAAATAATAAATAAAAAAAATAAAAAAAAACAGCCCATTAATGTCCCACTGCAGGTAAAGACCTCTTCTTGTGACGGAGGGATACTTGGCCTACTAATACCACGCTGGCCTGACGGATTGGTATAGGGTTAAATTCAAGTTTTCCTTCTTTTTATTTCGTAAACATAATATTCACGGATAGTCACTTAGTCGGTTTTTACGACACCCATGGATTGAGATAGGGTGATGATGGTGACATATTGTAGGTACTCTTACTTCGTCACCACACGGATAACACAATTTTGATAGACTACTCCTAAAAAAGACAAATCTCTGAGTACAATAATACTTATCACCCTAATTTTTAAGTCCCAAGGGTTGTAAACCAGTTTTTATTTAAATATTGTTACTCGTTTTCAAAACAGATGTAAAATCTTTTTGTAGCACTATGATCACTTTTTGGTGACGGGGTGCGGTACTATTCATGTGGCAAAGTATTTAAAGTTTTATAACCAAATCAATAGTGGGAAACCCCGTTTTTTATTGTTTTAGATGGTAAACCAGCAATTAATAAAGAATTAAACACTTTAAGCTGTTAAATTCTAGCTATATCATTTTATTATACGCGTGTCGTTATTAAGTGAATACTTTAAAAAGAGATAGAAGCTATTAAAAAGGAATAAAAGACCCGTGTGGTGAAGGAGTAAGAATACAATATCTCACCACCTCATCTCATCCCATGGGTGTCGTAAAAACCGACTAAGGGACTATCCGTGAATAATTATATTTTAATTTATTTTTATAGGCTTTGTCGCTTAGCGACCACATCGCCTGAATAATTATTTATCTTTACGAAATAAAAAGAAGGAAAACTTGAAATTAAACCATAGGGTTTAATTTCAAGTTTTCCTTCTTTTTTACCACGCTGGCCAGACGGATTGGTATAGACCAATCCGTCTGGCCAGCGTGGTATTAGTAGGCCAAGTATCCATCCGTCCCGGGAGAAGGCCCGTCCCTGCAGTGGGACATTAATGGGCTGTTATGATGGTGATAAAAAAGGGAACATACTTAAGTCAGTTTTACTTAGTTTTGTGTAACATTTGGGGTTGACGTAGATCGATTATCATAAGGGCAAGTTAAGTTTGTTATTGGAAATAGTTCCAGTGACTCATTAAAGATAACGTTTAAAGTTTGCTGACGGTACAGCTGCTTGTACAAGTATATTGTTTTACAAGAATGTTGTGTACGGTTGGCAAAAAAAAAATCTTAATTTTTATTTTTGTGTAAAAGAAAAATATTCTTTATTTGTTTATTAAGGGTTTCCAATGAAATAAACACATAAACAGACAAAAAAAAACAATAATAGTTTTAACTCATTCAAATTATGCCATCTAGTCCTAAACTAAGCAGAGCTTGTACTATGGGTAGTAGACAACAGAAACATAATATACATAATTTTTTTTTTGTAAATTCACCTTTATTATAGTTACTTAGAAAGAACTCCAATTAATCCAAACATTTATGTTCATAGCACATAAAAAAAATACATAAAACAGTAATCGAACCGAAAACCTTTGCGTAGCAGCCAAAAACTTCAACCACTACACCACAGCCGTTAAATCAACAAAACTCTCAACAAAATTTAAAATTAATATTAGCTTTTGAAAACTTTTCTCTGCTAACGGTACAAACTGAGACAGAATTAATCAATCGGTTAACTTTTTAATTAAAAGTTTCGCTTTATTGCCTTCCGACTGTACAATTGGTATAAAATTAATAAAGGCTAACTTTGATTGTCTGGGATAAATAATTTTAAGATGGTAGTGTCATTGTGGAGGTGGGGATACTCTGGTGATGGAGGGTAACATGGTCTGGTTGGGAATTAGAAGGGTTTGGAAAAAGGATAATTTTCAAGTTTTTCACGTACAGTGTGGAAACTACCCCATCTCATCCCATGGGTCTCGTAAAAACTGACTAAGGGGCTATCCGTGAATATTATCTTTACGAAACACAAAGAAGGAAAACTTAAAATTAAACCCTATACCAATCTGTCTGGCCAGCGTGGTATTAGTAGGCCAAGTATCCGGGCTCCGTCATAGGAGGAGGCCCGTCCCTGCAGTGGGACATAATGGGCTGTTATGATGAAGTGACCGCCTAGGCTGGTACCATGACTGCTGTGTTTAATTTTACGACACCCATGGGATGAGATGGGGTGGTGACATATTATTGTATTCTTACTCCGTCACCGGACGGTCACTTACTAGGGTGTAATATTTATTATTATGACAGTGTGGGGTAACAGATGTAGGAATACCACCCGTATTAAACCTAATAATAAAGATAAACGAAAGTATTTTATATTCTCCAACGAAGCCCTAAAAACCTGTTCAATACTTCAATCGTATCATTATTTACAATCATATTTTGATATAATAAAAGCATTATTTTATTACAACAAACTATGTATATATACAACATATAGCATAACACTTATTTAATCTTTGTATATTAGACATAATCTCATTTGATATAACACAGCTGCATAATCTGTGATACGATTGTGGCGCTTAAGAATTTATTTATGGTATAATCTTTTGAATAAACAGACGCGGCTTAAGTTTATATTCTTGTTTAGTGTATTCCGCGGATTTACTCGCGTAGGTTAAAATCAAGGCAGGATTTTTTAACTTGGCTGTGTCCACGCTGTGTCAGAAGGAGGGATTTAGTGTTTCATTTATTTTTTTATAACGGTAACCTACTATAGATATCGCGTTATCATCTGAGTCTTAGGGCCATATCGATTATATTATCTATATCTCGCTTGCACTTAAGAGTCTTACAATCTCATATAATATCTTTTATCTCTTTTTGAAGTACTCAGATTATAACTTGCGTACTGTCGTTAGTAGGTACTTAGTAGCCCTTTCACTCCTTTTTTCATTTTCATCTTTCAATGCCGTGGAATTAAATAAATAAATAAATATTCACAGACATATCTACACAGCGCCATCTGTTCCCAAAGTAAGCTAGGCTTCACCTGCTTGTGTTATGGGTAACAAAACAACAGATATTAGTACTTAAGTATAAAATTATCTTTTGTAATTAAATACATTATACATAGAAACACTCAGACCATTGCAAACAATCATGTTCATGCACATAAAGAATTGCATTGAGCGGGAATCGACCCGAGACCTCTACGTAGCAGTCATGTTGTATAACCACTACGCCACAGAGGTCGTCAAAATTGATCACTATCATCCTTTTCGATGCCACGGCATCATTTTAAAGAAAATCAATTTATGTCGTGCTTTGGTAGATAATACATATTAAATTTCAATCGAAAAAATGAAATCCTTTGCCATGGTGACCCGTACACGTAAAATATACAATTAATTTCTATATGCCAGTCTAGTCTCTAGTCTTCTGTTTCTTGTCTAAATAAGTAGATAGCAGGAATATAAGCCCTATACCAGTCGTGTGTTATACCAACTTACATGTCCAGTTTGTTTATACCAATGACTTGTTTCATCACAAAACATTAACATTCAAACGTTAAATGTAAATTTTATGTAAGAACATTAATCATAATATTATTTATACATTGTACAGGTGAATTTACAGAAGTTTCATTGGGGCTTGTATAATTATAAACACAGATAATAAAAACATCATCATTTCAGCTAAGTTTTGAGCAATACTTTAATTAAAAGGCCCCTATTGGCGGTGTCCAGTCTTTAGACAGATATCATCATAATATAAGCCAAAGGATATTGACAGCAGAACATAGGCTTCCTCCTAATGATTTAACTATACGCGGTCATGTGCTTCCCACGTTCGTCCTTTTCCCGGTAGCTCTACCTAGGGCATCTGTCCACCATATAATGGGTCTCCTTTAATGATACCGACAGATCAGGTAGGGGCAGGAAGGCACACATTTCATCATCATCCTCATATCACCCTATAGACGTCCACTGCTGGATACAGGCGTCTTTAAAATATTGCCACCTTGTGCGGACCTGTGCATCCCTCATCCATCGCCTTCCCGCGCGTCGCGCCGTCCTAACAAGGTCGTCGTTTCGTATTTGTACTTCTGTGATTCACCTTTACATGTAACATTGTGTAGCGAGAGTTAATTGCTTACGCATTGCAGTTTATTTCTGTTACCTCCCAGTTTATTGTTACATTACTTTAATATACTAACGCTATCTTTTAAAAGAGCTAGGTAGAACAAGTGCATACAATGAAATTTTTTTTTTTTTTAAAAGGCCTACCAGAATTACTCTAAGGTGCCTGATGTTAAGCATAGTCTAAAAATGGCGAGCACCATGCCAGCTACAATAATTGTAGAGGCATGAATGTCTCAACTATGGCGGCTTCAGAAGATGCTTTTTCACGCCTCGCTTGAAGGAACCTGGATCGTAGTTTGAAGGGAACACGTGGGCTGGCAAAGAGTTCCACTGTTTGGTGGTTTTGCACATGTACGAAGTGCTGAACCGCTTTGTTCGGACTTGTATGGTTTCTACAGTGTAGCGGTGGCACTTACGCCCGGCACGTGTTGTTCTGGATAAGAAAGGAGAGGGTGGAACCAGTTGAAAAAGTTCATCAGAACACTCGCCGTGGTACAGGCGATAGAAGGCCGCCAATCCGGCGATGTCCCTACGCAGTTGTAAAGGCTCAAGGGATTTGGATACTTCTGGGCACCCAATGATACACACAGCTCGCCGCTGTAACCGATTAAGAGCATCTAGAATTTACTGTGCAGAGCCATCCCAGAGGTGAAAGCAGTACTCTAATTAAAAGACACATTCATACAACGCAATGTAGGGCCAAACTAAGCAGAGCTTGTACCTATGAGTAACAATTAAACAACGGATAAATATTTTTTGTATGTATTGATAGAATACAATATGTCACCACCCCATCTCATCCCATGGGTGTCGTAAAAACCGACTAAGGGACTATCCGTGAATATTATCTTAACGAAATAAAAAGAAGAAAAACTTGAAATTAAGCCCTATACCAATCCGTCTAGCCAGCTTGGTATTAGTAGGCTAAGTATCCCTCCGTTACGGGATGACGCCCGTCCCTGCAGTGGGACATTAATGGGTCATTATGATGAACTAACTTACCATCCTTAAAGCAACAATAAAAAATGTAAAAAAAGTAAGTAAATATTTCCCCAACTCCACCAAATAGATTCCCAAGCTAATAAAAATTAGATTTAACGATTATTACCTAATCGAATCATCGAGATTCTCACGTTTGTAATCGATAACCTATTCGAATGATTATCAATCGAATGATATACGATTATTGGTTAGTTGGACGGCGTACTTATAATAAGCACTTTGATTGAACTGTGTTGGGAGTTTTTTTATTTAATAAATTACCGCGTACCGGGTGGCGACGCAGGGTGGGGAAACCTCTCACACAATGGACCGACGACCTAGTTAGGACGGCAGGAAGCCGATAGATGAGGGAGGCACAGGACCGCGCAAAGTGGCAATTTTTGGAGGAGGCCTACGTCCTTCAGTGGATGTCTGTTGGCTGATATGATGATTTGTATTACTTCCAAAATAATTCCTTGAAATTAAACTCTATACCAATCCGTCTGGCCAGCGTGGTATTAGTAGGCCAATATCCCTCCGTCACGGGAGGAGGCTCGTCCCTGCAGTGTGACATTAATGGGCTGTTATGATGATTACTTTCAATAAGCAGGAACCAAAATTTTTCCATGTTGAGATTTTAAAGTTTGATCTTTTAAACTATTGACCTACTAAGCTGTTGACATTTTGAAGTGTTGAGATTTTGAACCGTAGGTCTTACGGTGTTGATGTTTTAATTGTAGATATTATGATTGTTGAGATTCAGTATCAAACCCATTCGTTGGGTTAGTCGTTTTTAGATTCTGGGACTTTAGACGGGAAGCGAACCTGCTTCTGAACTTCACATCAAATTTTTAATTAACAAAATTATTTTGTTTAGGGGGCCCAGGTTTGTACAGAACCATTTCAGGCACCAGTCCTTCACAAACACTAATGTTATATGTCATATAATACTCTAGATGTGTCTTATTATAAAGCAAAAATAAAATCTTATTATTGTATTTATCCTATCCTACTAAATAAATGCAAAAGTTTGTATAGGTCGTTGGATGTTTGTTACTCTTTCACGCAAAAACTACTGAATGGATTTTGATGAAATCTGTAATATAGGTAGTTTAGGATGTAGAATAACATTTAAGCTACCTATATCAGGGTCATTCGATAAATATGTAACAAACCATCCATACATCCTCACAAAATGTCGCATTTATAATATTAGTAGGATTAGTAGGACTTATAGTGGAAAATGAGCTACCTTACCCGAATAATGACTGCAGCTAATGCAAACAAAAAACTAGTGAAATAAAAAGTATGTATGGATAGGTAACGGTTAGCCTGTACTCTAGCATTGCTGTCATCCTAGACTGGTGGTTAGAAAGAAAGAAAGAATAATATATTTGCATAAAATACAGGTGGTACAGTCAGAGGCAAAAATATGTACACATTTTCGCATTTTGTAAACCAGTTATCTAAAGTTCTGCCAATCCAAAATTGAAAATTCGAAGATTAATTCAAAACTGTACGGAACCTCTTCTAAATTACGAATTCATTTTGATATTGTAATGTCTAGATAAACGTGCAGATAGTTTGGAAAATTTGAAAATGTGTACATATTATTGCTCGTGACTGTACCAGGTGTTACAGCGGTGTTTAGATCAAAAAACTATATTTTACCTGTGTTAGGTAGGGTACAGATATATATAAATAAAAAAAAAATTAAATTAAATTTAAATTTACAATATAATTTTGATTGACATAATCACTCTTATTATAATTATTTTTATTACATTATAATAATAAGTATTACCTTATTAAATTACATTTCATTCTACAAATAATGTAATGTATCGCATGAATTCTTCTATTGTATAAAAGCACTTATTCATTAGCCATTGATGTAACTTAAAACACTATTACCATCACGTTTACCACTATTACCATCACGTTTACCACTTGCTTGCACCACCTTAACCGCAATAAAAATAATACACCTTCCCATAGACTCCAATCTCACGTAGTCTATAAAAACGTGTCGGATAATTAGATTCAGTATAAAATACTATTAATTTTATTGAGACTGTAATCATGAGATTATAATAATTAAGTTTTTATTGGTACTATCATTGATGTAGTTTTTTATTAGTCTAAATAGTCCTTATGTGACTAGATTAACGGCTTGGGTAATGTTGTTTAGTTGTGTGTTCCCACGTAAGACAATATTGTTTGTTTGATTCTAAATGACTAGCTGACACGTGCCCACTGCGTAGGGCGGCGAAAAAAACGCGTCTCTTTTTTAAACATATTTTATTACTGCTCCACTCCTATTAGTCATAGCGTGATACTATATAGCTTATAACACTCCCCGATAAATGGACTATTCAACACAGAAAGAATTTTTAAAATCGGTTCAGTAGATCCAGAGATTACCCCCTACAACGTCACAAACACACAAACTTTACCTCTTTATAAAATTAAGTACTTATAGATTTTTGTGAGCCTGGTTGCTTGTTAAATAAACCTTATAATGAGACTGAGCATAATTCTTAGTGAACAAGTTGTGGTATAGCCGATTCCAAACACTGGAGGAAGTTATCATTAAAGTACTTAGTACTTATTTTTTAATAAATATATACATAATCCTCACAGATTCACACAGCGCTACCTAGTCCCTAACTAAGCAAAACAGGAACTATGGGTACTAGACAACGGATAAACATACTTTTTTTTGTAAGTAAATACATAATTATGCATAGAAAACACCCAGACCAATGCAAACAATCATTTTCATGCACACAAAGATTTGCATTGAGCGGGAATCGAACCCGAGACTTCTCTCTCTAATGATAATTACACACAAACACAAAAACTTTACCTCTTTACAATTTTACTATAGATTACCTCGGCAGGGACAGGTATCCAGAGGGAAATTTAGCTCCTATCACTAGACCAGGTTTAGGGTCGTAGCACATATAACGTAAGGTAAACGGATCGTCACCGTATCAACTCGAGCCGTTCAGTATTATTTGTATGAAACTCCTTACTGCAACGCACACTAATCGGAATCGTAACGTAATCGGATTTTTGACGTTTGACACCGAGGAAAAAGGAGAGGCGGTGCCGATCCGTTTACGTTACGTTATAATATGTGCTACGGCTACGACCCTAAGTTGTTATATTATCAAGTTTCCCGTTTTTTGTTTTTGAAGAGAAACAATCTGTGAGGTTCTCTTATGCTAACTAAATAAATAATTATTTACGGTTATCTCTACACAGCGCCATTTGTTCCCAAACTAAGCTAGGCTTAACCTGCTTGTGTTATGGGTAACAGAACAACGGATATTAGTACTTATATACTTTTTTTTGTAAATAGATAAATATTATACACAGAAACACTCAGACCAATGCAAATAATCATGGTAATGCACACAAATATTTGCATTGAGCGGGAATCGAACCCGAGACCTCTGCTTAGCAGTAACAAGTAAATATAAAAGCCAATATATAGCCACAGAGTTTTTGATGTTATAAGAATAAAGAAAAACATTGGTTTTCATCATAAAGCTTGACGAATGGCTAACATCATAGATCAAAATATTTATACAGAGCAGTAGACATTGTTTTAATAATAATAAATTATCTTTATTGTGCATGCCTGTCCCAACATAATATGCTATTTATATGAATAAAAGAAAGAATTTGGTAATTTCTATGTGTAATATAGATTTAATATATAATACTAGCTGACCCGTGCCCACTTCGTTGAGCAGCAAAAAAAACGCTTCCTTTTTTTAAACATATTTCATTACTGCTCCTCTCTTATTAGTCATAGCGTGATACTATATAGCCTATGGCACTCCTCGATAAATGGCCTATTTAACACAAAAAGAATTTTAAAAATTGGTTCTGTAGTTCCAGAGATTACCCCCTACAACGTCACAAACTTACAAACACACAAACGTTACCTTTTTATAATATTAGTATAGAGTATTATCCATTCATTCTATCCGTGTGGTGACGGAGTAAGAATACAATATGTCACCACCCAATCTTATCCCATGGGTGTCGTAAAAACTGACTAAGGGAATAACTGTAACTACTATCTTTACGAAATAAAAAGAAGGAAAACTTGAAATTAAACCCTAAACCAATCCGTCTGGCCAGCGTGGTATTAGTAGGCCAAGTAACCCTCCGTCACGGGAGGAGGCCCATCCCTGCAGTGGGACATTAATGGGCTGTTATGATGATGATTATCCATGTAACGATGGATTAAGAATAGGTACATGGTATTAATCAATAAACCAATTAGCCTATCGCAGTCTACTGCTGAACCAAATGCCTCTCCCAACAAACGCCACAGAACAGGGTCCTCCGCCCTTCGAATTTAGTCCGACCAAGAGATCTTTTTAAGGTAGAATTAATTTATAGTACAGGTATTTAAAATTAAAATTAAAATCTAACTCCAACCAAAATGTTGATACTAAGAAAATTCATCTATACCTACTAACATCGAGCTATATATGTATATACTTATTCGCGCATTATTTTAAAACTGAGATATCTTTCAAACTAATAATCGGATCTCATCGCTGTAAAGGACAATATTGTTGAGAATTAAATAAGTATAATGATTAACGTATTTATTTTGGTAAGGGTCAATACCATATACACAAAATACCTTTACAAACAATGCATTTATTTAAATCAAATTTGATTATTATAAAAAAGGTCGTAGTGAGTCAACCTTAAAAGATAGATATATGCTATCGCTGACTTAATTGTAAAACTTTTTTAAAGGTACAATTCTCTAAAACATCATTTCAGTATATCTCCAGACGTTTAAGCAGCAGAAGCAAAATAAACGTTTTTTAGCGTCCCTTTTATAAACATATTTCATTACTGCTCCACTCCTATTAGTCATAGCGTGATGCTACATAGCCTATGACACTCCCCGATAAATGGACTATTCAACACAGAAAGAATTTTTGAAATCGGTTCAGTAGATCCAGAGATTACCCCCTACAACGTCACAAACACACAAACACACAAACACACAAACTTTACCTCTTTATAATATTAGTATAGAAGTATAGAAGTATAGATATACTAGCTGACCCGTGCCCACTTCGTTGGGTGGCGAAAAAAACGCGTCCCTTTTTTAAACATATTTTATTACTGCTCCACTCCTATTAGTCATAGCGTAATACTACATAGCCTATGACACTCCCCGATAAATGGACTATTCAACACAGAAAGAATTTATAAAATCGGCTCTGTAGATCCAGAGATTACCCCCTACAACGTCACAAACACACAAACAAACAAACAAACACACAAACTTTACCTCTCTATTAAGTATAGAAAAGGCAGAATGTGGTGTTTTATATGTGATGTATTGGCGTAGTAGAGTTTAGCGCCGATTACACTACCCTACATGTAGGACACTACATCTTGTAGGGCACTACATGTTGTCTAGTGTAATCACATGTAGGCTGTTAGGACACTACATATCGGAGATTGGCGAGTCCCGACCGCCCTACATCATGTAGTGCCCTACAAGATGTAGTGCCCTACATGTAGGGTAGTGTAATCGGCGCTTTTGTTATCGCCGCTTCTTCTCTAAAGCATAGGAAGCGGTGGTAAAGTATAGTAAACTTTAAACTTAGATGAATTAACTATATAAAATTGACGTCAATCCTATCCTATTCTACTAATATTATAAATGCGAAAGTTTGTGAGGATGTATAGAAGGATGGATGTTAGTTACTCTTTCAGGCAAAAACTACTGAATGGATTTTGACAAAAATTTGAATATAGGTCATTTAGGGTGTAGAATAACATTTAAGTTACTTATACAACGCGGTTGAAACTGCCGGCATCAGCTAATATGTTAAAAAACCATGCTATAATAATATATATTATGTTGAATAAATTGATTGCATTGAAAAGCAAACGTCAAAAGTTCCTACTTATGCTTACCCGTTGTCTAGTACCTATAGTACAAGCTTTGCTTAGTTTGGGACTAGATGGCGTTGTGTGAATGTGTCAGTAATATACAATAAAAAAAGTACATTATTAAATAGAAAATTTACATTGCGTCACTTTTTTATTTATTTCGAAAACTATATTTTTATCGTTATAAATCTCAGTTCTGGTGAAATTAAACCCTATACGAATCCGTCTGGCCAGCGTGGTATTAGTAGACCAAGTGTCCCTCCGTCATGGGAGGAGGCCCGTCCCTGCAGTGGGACATTAATGAGCTGTTATGATGAATTCTCAGTTTTCTTTTCTTCTCAAAATCACTAACTGATTCGAAATCGTGTTCTCGTGCATAGCAGCAGCATGTGTGATCACTGTGCCACTCTCATATATACTTAATATCCTTATAGTGACAGTATGTTCATTTATAACCAAGTGGCACTAATGAAGTGCCACTAATTGCTATTACCACACACGAGTGTAAAGTGCTTTTACATTAAAGGATTTTCTTCATACATATAGGACTTTCCCACGCACTAATGGAAGTTCTTAAGTAGCTAGTTACCACCAGAATAATTATAATTAAGTCATAAATTATTAAGTACTAGCCGGTGCAAATTCGTCTGCGTACTTAGGACAATTACCACAATATTTTTTTGAAATGATAAAATATTTCATACATACATACATAAACTCACGCCTTATCCCGTCCGGGGTAGGGAGAGACGACAGAACGCCACTTGTCACGATCCTGGCAAACAGATTGGGCCTCGTCCACATTCATTAAGAGAGTCATTATGCGTGTGCTACACCCTAAACTACCTTTATTCCAAATTTCATCAAAATCCATTTAGTAGTTTCGCGTTAAAAAGTAACAAACATCCATCCATACACCCTCACAAACTTTCGCATTTATAATAAATAAATAAATATTATGCAAATAATCATGTTCATGCACACAAAGATTTGCAATGAGCGGGAATCGAACCCGAGACCTCTGCGTAGGTGCAGTCATGTTATATAACCACTACACCACAGAGGTCGTCGTAATATTAGTAGGATAGTATAAGTATTATAATTTTAGTTTATCTTAGGGTCGTTTCATATCTGACGGATGATGCGTCGAGCGTATGACCGGCAATACGTAAATTGAACGGCGTATTACCGGTTGAGTGTGAACGGTCGAGTGTTTTTCTCACAGAAATCTAATTGTTCAGATATCTGTGGTTTTTCTATACATTGTCAGTTCTGGCGTTACGCGACCGATAATACGCGGCGCATATTCCGTTGGATATGAACCGACCCTTGTGACCGTGCACGGTACCTGAAAACACGAGCATTGCGCAGAGTTACGATTTGTTAACCAATTAGTTGCAATAATTTGTACTTTTCTTTTGTTTCAGAGACCTACAAGGCAACAACATCACCATTATCTTCCAAAGCGACTTTCAGAGTTTAAAGGATTTAAAAACTTTGTGAGTATTCCAATTTAAATTTATAACAAAACTTTATTACTTAATTCTAGTTTTTCCTTAGTCGACTTTGACACGCGTGAGATGATATTGTATTGTATTTATTTCTCAATATAATGTTACAAAATAACAACTTATTGACGTTAGTTTAAATCTACTTAATCAAAGTTAACATAAGTAAAAGTTTTTTAAAGTTTACCACCGCTTCCAAGGCGCTAGTATAGAATAAGCGGCGTAACAAACTCTATAGCAGCATTTTCAAGAGGTCTATATAATTTTACAAATACCGATAAAGGGTGACAATAAATAGCTTGAATTCTTGTCTATTCCGTCACCCCATGGCGAATACTAATAACATCTAATTAATGCCCCTTTTCAGAAGAATTGGTACAGGGTTGAGTGTCAAATTCCTTCATTTGATTTTCTAGGAGATGGCATATTGTATGACATGGCTCAGTGACAAAATAAAATATATTCTTACGAGGCAAATTATTCTGATTTTTTTCTTTTTCAGACAATTATCAGAAAATCTAATTCACACGATTGAAAGAGATGCATTTTTGGAGTTGAACGCTTTGGAAAGGCTGTAAGTACATTATTTTATAACAAAATCACTTCAATACAAAGTCACGTGCAGCAGAAATTTATCTGTTCCTAATTCAAAACAACCAATGTCATCGAATCAAATGAAGTATTTGTGCTTGACGTAACTTTGTATTGACGTCAATAGTTCAGCGTTTCTTAATACTTGTCTAAAAAATTGTTTTAATAGAATGATTCAAACATTGTTGAATAACAAATTATTAGTTTTTTGTTCAGTGTAAATAGATATTAAGCTGTCATTTTGTTTAATATTTTAGTTGTCATTTTTGTTTTGTGTATAATTAACTATCTCGTAATTATTTATGTTAACATTTTTTTTTATTTGTAAAGAAATTATGAAATTTTTAATATTTATTACTCAAAATATATGTTCATGTTGTCTCAAGTATCAACTATAGATTTGCCTAGTATTGGGCCACTAGATATAAGCAATGTTTGTTTCGTTTTGTCTAAAAAGCCTTCTAATATGACAAAAAGATTAAGAAATGCTGTATAAACATGAATTTAACTTATTCCAGGCGACTGAATAATAATCGATTGGGCCACATCCCTGAAGGTTTATTCTTAAGACTCAGACATCTCCAGAGATTGTGAGTAATGATCTTAATGATCAATCCAGGTGTGGTCCCTGTATGGTCCCTAATGGTCCCTTCGGTACTCGGTGTTTTTATACCTATTCCGGGACGTTTTGTCTTATGGTTTGCTGAATTCGTACTATGTGCTGACGATACGCTATTAATTTTCTGCGGTGAGATATTTAGAAGTTATTAGAAGTAGATTTATATTTTAAGGAGATTCTTTGGCGTTTGCTAAAAGGGTTTTGATAGGTAGAAATTAGATTATATTTTGGTCGTAAAGATAGAAAATAGTCTGCAGAATGTATTTAAACTGATTTGCATATAAATATGACCTTTATTTTAAGGGATTCTTTCAATATCAGTAACTTCCCACCTGGATCAGAAACCGATTCCGATCTGGATAGACTGGTAGAAACCGTTTAGTTGGTAAAAATAAACATTTAAAAAATGAATTACTTTATAATAAAATTAGTGCAATAGCGGACTATAATGAAAAAATATCTATGATAGTACTTATATTACAAAAGGTTAAACCCGATCATGTTATTAAGAGCCGATGTATAATCACGCCATTGTATGACTAGTACTAACAGAAATATTGATTGTTTAGTTAACTTGACGTCGGTATGACAACCAAACATGAACTTGATACGAATGAGTCATAAAAACATTACTTAACAATGTTAAATATTTAAAAAAAAATATAGGTACGTTATTTTACTAGTGGCATGATACACCATAGTTTCAAACTACAGAAAAAAATGAATAAAAATATATGACTGCGTCACTAGTTATTATTTTTGAAATTCTAAAAAGAATTTCCATAAATTGACATATTTATGGAAATAATAATTGTTTTTAATTAAATTATTTTAAATGAGAATTAAATATTACAAAAAGAGACATTTTAAAACAATATTATACAGGTTTTACTTGACAATGGCGCATATACTTTAAAACAAAAAAAATTATAAAAAAAAAAAATTTTAGTTAAATAAGTAACTATGTTTATAATAGGTTAAATTATTCTTGTCAGTGTTATGCACACCGTAATTGTCATATATATCAGATAAAATACTTTGTATTTTTTATTATTTTTTATAAAATATGTTTTTAATATATATAATGTGGTAGTGCTTTTAAAATAAATAAAAAATAAATAAAAAACAAGTTAAGGCAATAACTTACTTAACAATAATTTTAAACTTCACTCGTTCAGGATAAAGTAATTGAAAATTGAAATGGTCATAAATACCTATCTCTTAAACGGATGAGTATTTTTGAATGATCTTTTTTGTTTCTGCAACATGTCAATTCTCGTTCCTTAAAATCGTTAAAAAATCGGTTAATTTAACTTTTAGTTGTCAAATTGTCACACAATAGGTATTCTTGTATTTATAATCCATTTTTTTTTAAAAGCTTAAATCGGCATTCTTGTAATTTTTAAAGTGACAGTTCATGGAAACTTCCCTATTAAGAAACGTCAAACTTGACGTTTATTTTATCATTTAATTTTATTTTTAACGAAATGTTTAAGGACCAGAATACCACTTATGGATTAATTAAAAATTAAATAAAAAAAGAGTTGAATTTAAGTTGAAATATATTGTATGTTATGAGAATTGACCAGCAGATTAAAATATAACTTGTGTTAAAATTTATGCCCAATTCTCATAATGTAAGTGCTGTGGGCACTTATGTGGGTTATGAGAATATTGGTAGCTAAATTGAGAATGATTTTTTACTATAGGAGTAGGCTTCTGAATAACATCATCAGGCTAGAAATAGATTGTAAATAAGAGATTATTTTATTCTAAAATGTAAAAAATATTGTTTTATACGTTCATTTAACTATTAGGGCCTTCATTTCTAGCTTTACTGTGGCAATATTATTTTTGCTAATGAAATTAGACTAACGCAGTTCACTGCATCGCATGTTACTAAGACATAATTTGTTAGGTGTTCCACAAGGTAGTATCCTGGGACACACCAAACCATTTACTTATTACTTAATACTCAATACGTTTATTGCAAACTATAGTGTAACAGGGTTCTTACATAATATTACCACAATAAGTAGCATCATGGACCCTGTCGGGCACGGCAAACGTAGGAGAGAGGAAGAAGCGTATTTTAAATAATATTTTTTGTGACTATTCAAATAGAGGCAATATCTAGGTAAAATACTTAAGATGACTAAAATTTGGAATGAATTAATTTAATTTTATTTTTTATTATTAGACATTAGGAATAGGTTATTTAAATTAATTTTTGTTTAAGTACATCATTTTTTTATTATTTAAATATTAGTTTAAATTATAGTAGGCTTTTTCTGTTCTGTCTGTTATTATACCTAGTTAATGTATAAATTTACTTACTATCAAATGCCTATAGGACATCATTTGTTTCGAATCAGTTCTTCGTTAAATGATTCTGAGACATCGTTAAATCTACGTACAGTCAACTACTTAAGTTGATAAACAATCAATATTTCAAAACATCTCAACGCTAAAACCTTTCTTAAAAAGGTACCGTGTCGAGAAAAGAAAATTGTCTTACCATTAGTAGTGTCGAATAAAATAATACTGATGTCCATAAATGGCTGAACACGAAAAACGACCTTGTAATATTGGGTTTATAATCGACTTTTGCCGTTGATTAGGGTGTACAAAGCTTAATTTTCCTTTAACACCAGTTAGTTTAAATACGTAGAGTTAGCACACGGAATTCAGCAAGCCTTAAGACATAGATACACGTCCGTCACCCTGAAGCTTATGCTTAAAACCGGGTTTCTTCAGTGTCTTTTGTTCATTAATTTTTCATCCCTAAGCTAGCTTGTAACCGAACAATATCATTATTTCTGTGACGATTCTTCTATCAAGATTTTTTGGAAAAAATATTAGTTTGATTTACACTTATGACTGCAAATTTTGAAAATATTCCGATGATGCAATATTTTCTTCGCGTGCTTTTATCCCATTTACTAGGGATCAGCGCAAATAGTTTTTATCCGTTGATGCAAAATGTGGTACCTAGATATACAAAATAATGTGTTTAAGGTTTAAGCCATATATCAGACACCTAATGTTCCGCTTGGGCTGGGGTTTTGGCGTACTGGTATATTTTAATTGCTCAAGAGTTGATCTCATAATTATTATGTGAAAAGTAATTATGTTAAGAAAAATAAATAAAATTGTCAGATTTAACTTGTTTTGAGAGTAGTTCGATATGAGATCAAGGTTTTGATTTTGTGTAATCTATAAAGTACAGTTCTGATCCTGGACTAAAATTAATTATTAGTTTATCAATATCTGATACAATATGATGATAATATGATTTAATTTTTAAAGATATGAGTAAGTGGGTAAGTGAATAAACTAATATTTTTCTCGAAAATTCTTTCACTTCTACTGCAAATCGTCACAGACCCCATAGCCCCCTAACAAGCTTATTTTATTATTTCATGGGCTTAAGCTACCTACGGTGCTACCCCATGCCAGGTCTAACCTACCCATAACAAACGCTTTTGTTGTCTTAATCCAAAACATATTATAAATATACTAAAATTTAACAACATCAAGATTAATGAAAACCTATACAATAATTTATAAAATAACAGCTTTGGATTTTTTTTATTATCTTTTTTTATTTAGAGGCTTGTGGTCATTTATGACCAAGTCAGCTTTGGATTTGAAATTGAATTTTAGAAGACCTGATTCTCAATCCAAGAATCTTCAAACGTAGATGGTTGTTGACCTATGTCCATCTCTTGGCTGATATGACGATGATGATGGTAATTCATTGATGTATAAACTTTCGACTTTGGATTCGAAAGCAGATCTGATTCTGAATCCATGGATTTTCGATTCCAGATGGTTTTGGGTTTATGTCCAGCAGTGGATGTCCATTGCATATCCGTCAAGTATTTGCACGCCATATATGGCAGAATATGCGGGAAAATTATGTAGCACCTTTTTATTGTACCATATTTATGCAAATAATAAATGATTCTTATTCTTATCCTGAATGTCAATTGTCGTACCTTAAAATCGTTAAAAATTCGGTTAAGTTAACTTTAGTTGTCAAATTTTCACACAATAGGTAAGACAATTTGACAACTAAAGTTAACTTAACCGAATTTTTAACGATTTTAAGGTACGAGAATTGATATGATGATTAAATGATGATTAAGTATACCTAGAATAATTATCACACCTTTGGCTTCGGATTTAAAATAAGTTCTCATTGTCATTCATCCTCCCATACGGAATGGTCTTTTTTACTGACAAAACATTTTCAGATGTAGTTTTAAGAACTCCTTACAACGCCTCATTAGTCACCTCCACTATCTTTTCATCCATCTTCTTTCCTCTACCTAGCCAGATTAAGTTGAATCTTTATAATGCGCTATTGGATATTCGCTCAATTAGAAAGTTAATTAAAGCTCTGTAATCCCAACTTAAAACCATTACGTATAGTATACTCTTCAATTGCAACATTGAAAGTTTACGTGTGTCGCGCCTAGATGGCGGTGTACAGTTGAGTTCTAAGTTGCGCCCCAGCGCCGTATAACGCAATGGTTAAATTTGGTCGTCGAGACGGGTACTCGGGTGGCATAGTTGGTCATGACGCTGGACGCGTATAGTCCAGAGACGCGGGTTCGATTCCCGCCTCGAGTATCAATTTTTTCCATTGTCTTTCTTCTTTTCTATAATTCCAGTTGCTAAAGTGTGTTATAAAGAGTTTTAGCTAGAGTACTTCTTGTATCTACGGCGTATATAGTAACCGACGGATATCGTTATGCACAAAACAGTTTGGAGTTTTTTACACCACATTTGGCGTATTATTAAGTCGTACCTATTAAGATAAATAAATATATATTCACGGACATCTCTACACAGCGCCATCTGTTCCCAAAGTAAACTAGGCTTAACCTGCTTGTGTTATGCGTAACAGAACAACGAATATTAATACTTATACTTTTGTTTCTTAAATACATACATATATTATTATACATAGAAACACTCTGACCAACGCAAACAATCATGTTCATCCACACAAAGATTTGCATTAAGAGGGAATCGAACCCGAGACCTCTGCGTAGGAGCCATGTAATAGGTAAAACCACTACGCCACAGAGGTCGTCAAATATTTTCTAAAAGTAAGAAAACTCAACGCTAAGGTTCTTTGAAGAAAACCACAAATTAATTACAATTGTAAGGAGTCTTGTATGAATTGTGGCACTACTTGTGAAAGTGGGACATTGGCAATTATTAATATTGATTTTATTAATTGATAGCGGTAATTGAATGACCAGATGTTAATTAATATTTAAACATATAACAATATAACACATTTATAACATAACGCTATCTTGTTATAAACTAAGCAGAGCTTGTACTATGGAGTATCAGACAACTTATCCCTATAGTTCGTTTAAAAATAGTAAATGTCGTGACCTTGACAGTTTAAATAATTATATTTGAAAAACATTTTATGAAAATAAAACATACTTTCCTCTGCCTAGTTTTAAGTTAGAAAGCATAGTTTTATTCCCTTACTGAAAAACATGTCCTTGCAGTAGGACACTAAATAACTCAAATTAGAAAAAGTACAATTTTCATCGTTAATAAAAAAAAAGAAAAAATATTTAAAACCAAAACTTTTCACAATTTCATAACAAAAAAAAGAAGCCGGAAGTGCCACCATTATATGGGTCAATTAAATAGAATTAGTATAACAAGATGGCCGACAACTTCCGGCTTGCGATGTACAATTTCATTATGCCAAGATACGCCGTACATGCTCTGAAATTAATTAGGGACTCAATTTTGTTATGAGGAGTTATATCGGTCATGGACCCCCTTTGATATTTATAATTCTTTGGTATTAGGGAAAGGAATGTGGATAAGGTTTGGATTTTGATGGTTAAGTTTGTAAGGTAATAAAAGAATGAGTAGGTATAATAAACAAGTAAATAGTTATTATGACGACCTCGGTGGCGCGACGGTAGCGCAAGCGGCTGCCGTGCAAGAAGAGGTTGTGGGTTCAATCCCCACGCAGGACAATAATTTGTGAGATCCACAAATTATTGTCCTGGTCTGGGTGTTCTTTGTGTCCGTTAATTGATGTTTGTAAAAGGTCCCCGCGACACAGGGCATGATCCCTAGTGCGGGAGTTGTCTTTTTAAAAAGAGTCATATAATTATGCTTTGAACGGTTTCCTGTGAATTTTAGGGTTCCATACCGATTTTGAAATGGAACCCTTTAGGATCACTTTGTTATCCGTCTGTCCGTCTGTCAAGACCATTTATTTCAGGAACGCGTGGAGGTATCAAGCTGAAATTTTCACCAAATACTAAGCCTTGTTGCCTCTTAGTGTTTGTTTGCCTTGTTACCCATCTATACTAATATTATAAAGAGGTAAAGTTTTTGTGTTTGTGACGTTGTAGGGGATAATCTCTGCATCTAATAAACCGATTTTAAAAAATCTTTCTGTGTTGAATAGTCCATTTATCGGGGAGTGTCATAGGCTATATAGTATCACGCTATGACTAATAGGAGCGGAGCAGTAATATATGTATATATAATATGTTTAAAAAACGGACGCGTTTTTTTCGCCGTCCAACGAAGTGGACACGGGTTAGCTAGTATAGTGTATAGTGATATTGCGGGATTTGTCTTTTTAAAACAAAACAGATAATCTAAAGATAAAACAGTATTATGTATACAAATCGCGATAGTTTAAAATCTATTAGATATCTAAAGAGGTCATTAAACTTAAGTCATACATTTCTTCGAAATCTACTTTAACTTATTCATTACTTTGTAAGTAAGTTAAATAGTATGGCTTCTTTCTTATACAATGCTAAAAGAAACCATACAAAGCTCGCTTCACTTACTATGAAGGAACCTTTGTAATGGTACACTGTTTGCCAAGTTTATAGCACCCCCTACGAATAAGGATTAAAAATATTTAAGGACTAAGCAAGCAGTTTTATAATATAGCGAGTTGTAACCCGCGACTTCGTTCACCATTTTTTAATCTGCGGAGCCCTATAAAAACGTCTTTCATAATAACAGCCCATTAATGTCATACTGCAGGGACGGACCTTCTCCCGTGACGGAGGGTAACTTGGCCTACTAACACCACGCTGGCCAGACGGATTGGTATAGGGTTTAATTTCAAGTTTTCCTTCCTTTTTATTTCGTAAAGATAGTAGTTACGGTTATTCCCTTAATCGGTTTTTACGACAAAGACATAGATGGAGTGGTGACATATTATTGTATTCTTACTCCGTCACCACACGGATAAGGTCTTTGATGTGACATAAGAACTGTGTCCCTACAACGACAACTGGGACCGGAGTTTTGTCCCCTCCGAAGCACGGTCACGGTTGGTATGTAAAGATGTAAAGATTGCCACAGCTGATAACATTATCAAAATGTCTTATGCGGCTGATAGCTCTACAAGATCGTGGATTCAAACCCCACGAAACATAAGTAGTTTTGTGATAGATTTGTGATGTAGTGATGTGTAAAAGACCCTGCAACAGTGGACATATTCTTAGTGCGCGAGTAATTTTAGTTGGCATACTAATCATGCATTTAACTCCGGCTCAATATAAGTCTTTATGTTCAATATTATATAGTTATAATTTTCTTGGGAATCTACATACTACGCACTACGATTCCACATGTCAGCAATGAATTTAAATGTTAATATTTTTTCATTATTTTATAATTACAATTTTCTCATTTTAAAATTTAATAATTAATATTATATATCGCAACGACGAAGTCACAAATATACTTTAAATAAACCTAAAAGGGTGCCAGTTATTTCGCAATACACTGTACAATACATCTTTTATCGTTCCTACGCCTGAGTAAAGTCAAAAGGCTTTCAAAGTTGCTCTTTTCATTTCAAACGCGAATACTCTGCATTATCACGCTTCGTATATAAGTAGGGTAAGTAGAACAGTGCTATGGTAGATCAAAAGAACGAAATGTGGCATTGACGTTTGATATTTGAAGCGATTATAAAAAGGATTTTGTTGAAGTTAAGTAATATTTTTTTATTCAGCCAATTAAGGAGTTCCTTTTCTGTAGATACAATAGTAAAATAATGCCGTGTGGTGACGGTAAGAAAATAATAGGTCACCACCCCATCTCATCCCATGGGTGTCGTAAAAACCGACTAAGGGACTATCCGCGAATATTATCTTTACGAAGTAAAAAGAAGGAAAACTTGAAATGTAACCCTATACCAATAGGTCTGTTCAGCGTGGTATTAGTGGCCAAGTATCCCTCCGTCACGGGAGGAGGCCCGTCCTTGCAGTGGGACATTAATGGGCTGTTATGATATGATACAAGGCGCAGGAAAAGGGTTTTTTTGTCCTTCTGTAAGGATATGGTTTTTCTAGTGTAACAGAGAGTTTTGGCCTACTAATACCATATTAATGAAATGGCTTATGTCAAATAAATTCTCTTTCTTTTGACATAGGCTTAATAGCCTCGGTATTATGTAGATTGCCGCGAGACGACGCGGGGTCGAATCCAATTTCAATTTGTTTTTAAATAAATATTTTTTGTTAAAGTCTCCGTGGCATCCCTAGACTAGGTGTAGACATTTTTAAATTTTATAAAGATTTATTTACAGGCCTCTCACATTTACCTACACGACGCCATCTGTTATCAAACTAAGCAGAGCTTTTACTATGAGTTTACCTTCTATACATAAAAAAATGAAAACATTTGTAAATGTAAAATTACTTAGACTCTATTAGTAAGCCATTTTTTTTCGTAGGCCTTATATAACCTATCATTTTATTACTTTATTTACCATCTTAATATAAAATAGACTAACATATCCGTAGTCCCAATTGTCCAAATACTTAACAGTCTTTAACAAACCCGGTCTTACAAACAAAACCGGATGCATTCCTTATACCATAGTGTTGGGATTAACAAATCAACAAAGCGACAAACTATTGAACGTGTTCGTACAAATAGTGATGGGATTATATCGATATACATTCATATCGATAAACAATGTATGAATGGGAGTTATTTTATTAATGGTTGTTTCGTGACTAATACGCTACTGTGCAGATTTGGTACATGCTTTGACTCCGTTGATAATAGAAAAAAACATATAACATTTCTTCTGAGTCAATAAGAATAATGGTATTTATTATATAACTTGCACGTTGGAGTATTAGGGGTCTGTAATAGCGACCTTGTATAGGGTAGACCCTCGAATTATAGTTACTTTACCCTTTCATATTGTTCTAATAGTCACACAATATTATGTCGTACAGTTTTTTTTATTAGCCATATAAATTAAATAGAATTTAATAAAATTATTCATCTAATATAGGCATTGTTTGCTTAAAAGAGAACCCCGAGCTCAATATAATTGTTATCAAACTTCTGGTAACGAAATAAACGATTTGTACTTATTCATCGCACACGTACGGTGGACCCCCGGCTAGACGAACTCTATTCGTAAAATCTATCAGGTTTGATATGTGGTAAGGTTTGCAGCGGTCTGACTATGTCCTGGCATTGCTGGTGTCCATGAACGGACGATGAATTACCACTTACAATCAAGTGAGCCGTTGGGTCGTCTGCCAACGTGTTTCTAGGTTTTTTTATTACTTTTTATCACATAATTATCTACAAGCAATTTCTTTTTAACTATTTCTTAGTTATAAAAACGTTTTAAATACTATCGATATTGATAAAACCTATCCCCACACTATTTACTACACGTTTCTTTTAAAGTATGTGACAGCATATGATTTATACGTATGTGAACATATAAACGGAAATTATTATCAAATTTTTTCATTAGATGCCGGTGCCCTAGTTGTCTACAGATAGTTGTAGGGACCCTTGGAGTATGTAAGGAACGATCTAAAGTATGCCACTTTCAGCCACTTGAAATCACTGATTGGGTCACTCACTGGGTAAGCAACGTTGGCATGGTCATGAATTAGATGGGTGACCGTTTTGAGGCGCTTACAGTTGAAATCGCTGATTCATAAACGATAAAGCTGGTGAATCTTCCTATTTTGATTAGCTCGTTTATAGGAAGGTTAAGCAACGACGACGATGAGATCATTATGTAGATGGGTGACCGGTCAGTACCTAGTATATTATCTTCACGTCTCTAGCTGTGCTTCCGTAATGCCTACGTAAGACAATTCTTTGTTTAATCCACAAACTATTGTCCTGAGTTTGGGTGTTAATTTGTACGTTAAATTGTTGTTTGTAATGTACCCGCGACACAGGGTGGGATCCTTAGTGTGGGAGTTGTCTTTTATAAAAATATATGTTTTATCATCATCATAACAGCCCATTAATATCCAACTGCAGGGACGGACCTTCTCCCATGACGGAGGTATTTTTTGCCTTCTAATAAGACGTATTGGTATAGAGTTTAATTTCAAGTTTTCTTTTTATTTCGTAAAGATAATATTCACAGATAGTCCCTTAATCGGTTTTTACGACACCCATGGGATGAGATGGGGTGGTGACATATTGTATTCTTACTTCGTCACCACACGGAGATGTATACTTACCACTAATTAATTAAACATTTAGTTAAAGTTTAAAGATTTTTTTATTTGCTGAAAACATGTGTAGTATACAGGAAGTTAACCAATAGAAATAGACCTGAAATAAAAAAAAAAACATTGAATAATAATATGTTTTGAAACCTTTTTAAAAACAATAAATCTCAATACAATCCAAAGAGTCTTAGTCTATAGATAGAGTCACTCTGCCATTTCTCACCACCCCTCCCCAATTTAGTGTAAACGATGGCATTTGGCAGGCCATAACCGTTTCGCACAGAGGCAACAAGAAAAACCTTTTAGATATTATCCCGTTATTGTCTCTTTAACACAGCGAAGCCTTAAGGTTGCATTGCTTTAACCTACTGCTAGAAAAGACCGACTCAATTAAGAGGGGTCTTTAAAACATTTCAAAAATATTAATATTATACATTGTTTATAACTTCTAACTCTAACTGTTTTTCTTCTTCTAATTTGTATCTCCAGATTAGAATTAGAAGTTATCATCATCATCATAACAGCCCATTACTGTCCCACTGCAGGGACGGGTCTCCTCTTGTGACGGAAGGATAGGTACTTGTCATACTAATACCACGCTGGCCAAACGGATTGGTTTATTAAGGTTTAATTTCAAGTTTTCCTTCTTTCTATGTAAAGGTTATATTCACGGATAGTCCCTTAGGCGGTTTTTACGACACCCATGGGTGGGTGATGACATATTGTATTCTTACTCCGTCACCACACGGAAAGCCTATCGTAGTGTCCAATATTTAAACATATTCTTTGACTACGGTACTTTGGCAGGAGTTTGTCACTAAAAAGTGTCAGTTTCCTTACCCCTACGAGAAAAGTCCCGCGGGATTAGAACCCGACGCGATGTATAATTTATTAAGGCATTTCATTTCTTTGAAGAAGGGGACGGCTTAGGGTTGTCTATGGTATTCTAATTTAATATTCTTTAGGCCATACCAGTACCAAACTTAGCAGAGTTTGTACTATGGGTAGTAAATAACAGATTATCATACTATTTTGAATAACTACTACACATACCACAAACTCTGCTGTTACCTTGCAGAAAGAGGTCTCAAAGAAAACTGGTTGTTTTACTAGGTAAATCCAAGCTTTTCGTATTTCTGTGAAGCTTCCATCTTTTTCTCTACAAAGAAAATATCTTAATTTTCCCGCTGTCCCGTAGCGACTTTGGGTCGTAGCACACATATCAAAACGTACCTTTTTCCTCGGTGTCATACATCAAAAAACCGATTACGATTCCGATTAGTGTGCGTTGCAGTAAGGAGTTTCATACAAATAATACTGAACAGCTCGAGTTGATACGGTGATGATCCTATTATCGAAAGCGGTAGGTACTATAAAATTCCTCACGCACCCAGACTTAAACAAAACAATCATGTTCATGCACACAAAGATTTACATTAAGTGAGAATCGAAACTAAGACCTCACACTATAGTCATGCATTATAACCATCACTACGCCTCAAAGGTGGTAATTACAAGCTTTGCTTAGTTTGGAACTAGATGGCGTTGTGTGAATTACATTAAATTATTGACTTTGAATTACTTCATAACAGCTCATTAATGTTCCACTGCAGGGACGGCCCTCCTCCCATGACGGAGGATTACTTGGCCTACTAATACCACGCTGGCCAGATGGATTGGTATAGGGTTTAATTTAAAGTTTTTCTTCTTTTTATATCGTAAAGATAATATTCACGGATAGTCCCTTAGTCGGTTTCTACGACACCCATGGGATGAGATGGGGTGGTGACATTTTGTATTGAATTCCTTAATTTAACGTTCAAATACTTTCGACAACCCTACACATTCTATTCCCATTAAATGCATAAGAAAAGAAAAAGACAGAAATCCTATGTTTTTTTGTTTGCTTATAAAAGTAATTTACATAGTGCATTGAACCAAGAGTATACCCAGTAGTATTAAAAGGTCAGTTTCATGTATATTTAGGAAAGTAAGCCAGCAAGGGCCAGCCGACTGCGGCAAACTTAGGCCAGTTTGTGGCCGTTAAGTCTTAGCAGGCCAGAGAGGACGGCGTCGTATTGTATTTTAAACTATTGCAATTTGTATAGTTATACGAGTATACGTCATTCTACTTCATTCCTTATTAGAATCTTGATTATGTGCTATATACTGCGACTAAGACCCGACTAGAAAGTAGCATGAAGACGGCGTAGCGTTCCACGTACACCTCTCTACAGATGAAGGGCATCTTTTTCTAGCTTTTCGGTATTCTGATACATCAGCCTGGGTCACGTGTGGATGATCTATAAAAGGTTTCCCACTTAAAACAAAATTAAAAAGGTGGCAAGTACAGTCAGCTCCAATAATCGCTTAACGTGTTTACAAAACTTCTTAACATTCAAAGTACCATAAGTCAGTGTCATAACAAGATATCAAAATAAACTAAACATCACAAATGTTAATAAAACGATGTAATAGGACGTCTTTCATTTGTCCCTATACATCTTAAATATCAAAAGTCGCTGATAGTCATATCTTCAAAATTATATTAACTAACCTCCTGGGGCCTGGCGTCATATATATAATACATACCAGAAAATATAAAACACAGTGCCATTTCATGAAATTCGTGTAAACTTTTAATATTCAAACACTAAAGTTTAGTAATTTAAATAATAATAATTTAACTTTTTTTTATTTTTATTAAATAAATAATAAATTGAAAAAAATATATATTTCATCATTTAAAAAAAATGTCCTGTGCCCCAGGAGGCTAATCATATAAATAATACATGTCATGGTCAACAATGCAGCCCCTCTAGCCTATTAGCCTATTTACTACTCTTAGCCTATTTTTGGGGTAGGTAGGGTAACGAAAACGTGTGGGGCTAGAAGACTTTGGTAGAGCTTCTAGCCCCACACGTTTTCGTTTTTTTTACATTAGTGCTTCAGAAAAAATTACGTAGCTCACGCTACAGCAGCAATAATTACGCTACAGCTACGCCAGGATTTTGCGTTTCTTCATCATAGCAGCCCATTAATATCCCACTGCAGGAACGGGCCTCCTCCCGTGACGAAGGGATACTTGGCCTACCAATACCACACTGGCCAGACGGATTGACAATGAAAAGATATTATTCACGAAAAGTCTCTTAGTCGGTTTTTACGACACCCTTCGGATGAGATGGGGTGGTGACATAATTGTATTATTATTCCGTAACCACTCGGACACAGTAATATTACCTTGTCAATATTAAAATCAATATGAATAAACTTCAAAAATAATACATTATAACAACAACAAAACAAAAACTAAAGTGGTTAAAATACAAGTTACGTAACCGCCATATTGGTGTAAAAAGCGCGCGAAACTTTGCTAATGGCGGCCGTTCTATTGTCGCTGGAGTACCATAGACGAATGTAGAACTGAAAGTTATTCTTTGTGTGGCCTTGTTTGAGTTCTAAAAAGTACTTTTAACTTTGGCTTTTCGTTGCCTACTTTGATGTGTATTGTTTAGGATTATACAATCATACTAACTTTAGGAAAGTCACATAGGTCTCCTCTAAGGTAAATTACCTTAGGGGAAAATTACCCAACATTAAAAAATCTTAGAAGCGGCTTCAATATTTTAGTGACTAGAAAATCATTTATTTAAACTTCTATAAATAAAAAGGTAAAGTTTGTGTGCTGGTGTGTTTGTGACGTTGTAGGGGGTAATCTCTGGATCTAATGAACCGATTTTAAAAAGTATTTATTTGTTAAATAGTTCATTTATCGGAGAGTGTCATAGGCTATTTAGTATCACGCTATGATTAATAGGAGTGGAGCAGTAATGAAATATGTTTAAAAAACAGACGCGTTTTTTCGCCGCCTAACGAAGTGGGCACGGGTCAGCTAGTATAATTATGATAAATGTTCAATAGTTCAAAATGGTTTCACTGATTATTTCGATCAGTAAATTACCAAAGGAAATATTATACCTGACCAAAATTTAAGCGGTCTTAAAAAGATATCTAAAATTACAGTCACTTCTAAATTTGACGACCTTTGTGGCGCAGTCGGTATATTACATGGCTGCTACGCAGAGGTCTCGGGTTCGATTCCCGATCAATGTAAATCTTTGTGTGCATAAACATGATTGTTTGCATTGGTCTGGGTGTTTTCTATGTATAATAATTATGTATGTATTTACAAAAAAAAACAGTTTATCCGTTGTCTAGTACCTATAGTACAAGCTCTGCTTAGTTTGGGACCAAATGGCGTTGTGTGAAAGTGTGAGAAAAAAACATCTAAAATTACAGCCACTTTTAAATGTAAAGATACCAAGACACTGAACTCTCACCACCCCATTCCTAAATTGCTATAAAGTAAGACTTAAATGTGACAACGTTATCTAATTCATGAAATTTCAGAATGTCGCCACATTTCACCACTTAACGGTAATGGCGTAAATGAATTAGCTCCACCCCTTTCTTAGACGGGGTAGATTTAATTAGGTCAGATTTTATGACATAAAGGGAATAAATTTTTGCTTGGGAATAGATTTTTGACATAATGCTGGTTTTGGAGGAATCATCATCATCATAACAGCCCATTAATGTCCCACTGCAGGGACGGGCCTCCTCCCACGACGGAGGGATACTTGGCCTACTAATACCACGCTGACCAGACAAAAGTACAATATTTTATACCAATCCGTCTGGCTAACGTGGTATGTATGCTCAATTAGTTATGAGATACAGACTGATTAAGGATATTATATTATGGGAATCCAATCTAGTCGCTTTTTACGACAACTTTGGGTTGAGAAAAGATAACTTACATCACACAAGCATATCGGTTTGTAAGTTGAATCATTATTTTTTCTGTGTAATTGTATTTCGTTATTCTAGATCGCTTGTTGGTGATCTATATAACTGTGTGGTGACGAAGTAAGAATACAAAATGTCACCACCCCAACTCATCCCATGAGTGTCGTAAAAACCGATTAATGTACTATCCGTGAATGTTATCTTTACGCAATAAAAAGAAGAAAAACTTGAAATTAAACGCTATACCAATCCGTCTGGCCAGCGTGGTATTAGAAGGCCAAGTATCCCTCCGTCACGAGTGGAGGCCCGTCCCTGCAGTGGGACATTAATCGGCTGTTATAACGATGATGATATCTCTTGTTTAACGACTAACCTGGAGATGAGGATAGTTCAAGCCGCTAACACTACGAAGACATACTGGACCGACTTTTGGTCAAAACACGGAGACGTTAAAATGGAATAAATAGCGTTATCGTCTTAAATCAATTATTTCAATTGGCTGTAATGAATAATGAATGTGCTCGGTCTGTTTGACAGGATCGTGACAAGTGGCGTTCGGTCGTCTCTGCTTACCCTAAACGGGATAAGGCGTGAGTTTATGTATGTCTGTATTAACTAGCTATTAACAGCTCAGACGACTAGTGGGGAAAAGCCAATACACTAAACAAATCAATAAAATTTCAATAAACAACAAATGAGCACGTCCGCACCGGATGACATTCAGACAGCGACTGACTTCAACCGGAAATAACACAGCCGCCATCTTGTTGCAACCGGAAGTAAGAACTGCGTAATGAGCTCTCGAGACTTAAAGCCTTTATCGGGTATTGTTTCCGAGTCAAAGTGCTCAAACTTTTGACTTGGGAACAAAGGTAACAGTAGCTTAGTTGGTACAAAAGGTGTACTTAGATTGTAATATGCACAGCGCCCTCTAGCCACAAGCTAAGATTTTTTTTTATATTTACCGCAAGGTATCATCAAAACAGCCCATTAATGTCGCAACGCGGGGACGGGCTTCCTCCCGTGACGGAGGGATACTTGGCCTACTAATACTACGCTGGCCAGACGGATTGGTATAGGATTTAATTTAAATTTTTCCTTCTTTTTATTTCGTAAAGATAATATTCATGGATAGCCCCTTAGTCGTTTTTTACGACATCCATGTGATGAAATGGGGTGGTGACATATTGTATTCTTACACCGTCACCACACGGAGAAGTAGAAGTACAAATAATTACCATGAAAGTAATTCAAAGTATTATTCCGTGCACGGCATTCGTTTATCAAATCGCAATCGGTGTTTTTTTCACGTAAACTTTTAACGTTATTAAAAAACTAATAATTAATTTTCTTTAGTACTATATTCATAGTTCAGTGAGTCAGTGCTGTGTGGGGCAATTTGAAAGCCTTATTAATAATTCAGTTGAAACAGATAGGTAACAATTTAAGTGTCAGTCCTGAATTTATACGTAAGTTTATAGTGGATATTACTTTAACAATGATGTTCATATCCGTGTGGTGACGGAGTAAGAATACAATATGTCACCACCCCATCTCATCCCATGGGTGTCGTAAAAACCGACTAAGGAACTAACCGTGAATATTATCTTTACGAAATAAAAAGAAGGAAAACTTGAAATTAAGCCCTAAGTATACCAATCCGTCTGGCCAGTGTGGTATTAGTAGGCGAAGTATCCCTCCGTCACGGGAGGAGGTCCGTCCCTGCAGTGAGACATTTATGGGCTGTTATGATTATGATTACTTTATTTCCGAGAATTTATTAGGAGACCGCTGCCGAGGTTGCAAAGGTTGACATCTCTTGGGCTCCATGCAAGACTTGTGTGATCCCCAAATTGTCTTGACCCTGAAAGTTCATTGTCTCGTTTATTTTCTCTTTGTGAAATTCCCAGCTACACGAGGATTGATCCCTAGTGCAGTAGAAGAATAATTTTATTTTAAACTAGCTAACCCGTGCCCACTTGGTTGGGCGGCGAAAAAAACGCGTCCTTTTTTTAAACACATTTGTTTACTGCTCCCCTCCTATTAGTCATAGCATGATACTATATAGCCTATGACACTCCCCGATGAATGGACTATTCAACACAGAAAGATTTTTTAAAATCGGTTCAGTAGATCCAGAGATTACCCCCTACAACGTCACAAACACATAAACCTCTTTATAATATTAAGTATAGATTAAAATATCCTGATACGCATAATCATCATCATTATGGCAACAGATCTCTGCTGAATAATATATTAGTATACTTAGGTCTCATCGTAATCTTTCCACTTCTCTCTCATCGGTTTATTTCCGCTATGACCCATATAGTTCGCCAAAGTAAATTTTCTGTAACTTAGCTATCAATATCAATTAATACCGTACTTCTAAAGTTTTGTAAGCACTTTTATTGTCGTCAAGCTTTATCAGGATAACTGCTTGTGTGATTCACAAATAGTAATTGAGCCTAGCTATTCTTTGTGTCCGTTAAATTGGTGCTGGTAACTTTTTTTTTTTTAAATTGGCCTACCAGATTGACTCTATAGTGCCTGATGTTAAGCATCCATTAGAGTCCAAAAATGGCGAGCACCATGCCAGCTACAATATTTGTGGCATGAATGTCTCCACTATGGCGGCTTTAGAAGAGGCTTTTTCACGCCTCGCTTGAAGGAACCAGGATCGTAGTTTGAAGGAAACACGTGGGCTGGCAAAGAGTTCCACTGTTTGGTGGTTTTGCACATGTACGAAGTGCTGAACCGCTTTGTTCGGACTTGTATGGTTTCTACAGTGTAGCGGTAGCACTTAAGTCCGGCGCGTGTTGTTCTGGGTAACTGTCCCCGTAACGCAGTATATCCCTTCTATTCTTTCGTCACTAGGGATGCCTCATTAAACATTTATATTCACCATTCATTTTCTCATTCAAACAACGCTTTACACACCATAACTATTTACACCCCTAGCATGATATCTTCAATCTGTTAACACCAGAATATAAGCAGAATACGTGATGAATTTAATTTCAGAAATTATTCATAGAGTACTGGTATTGTACTTGTGTATACAGCAACGTTTCCTGTTAGCAAACGGAGACGTAAAAGATTAATCTATACTACTAGCTGAACCGTGCCCACTACGTTAGGCGGCGAAAAAAACGCGTCCCTTTTTTAAACATATTTCATTACTGCTCCACTCCTTTTAGACATAGCGTGATAATATATAGCCTATGACACTCCCGGATAAATGGACACAGAAAGAATTCTTAAAATCGGTAAGATTACCCCCTACAACCTCACAAACACACAAACTTTAAGTACCTCTTTATAATTTTAGTATAGATGAACAGCAAAGGTACCAATCTAGACGGCCTATTGATGAGGAGAATTAAATCAGACCTATATAATATAGGTCCTAAATATACATCCAGTACTTTTTTCGTCTGCCATCTTAATCGTTCCGTTTATCTGTTCCTTCCTATTATCCTGTGATTTTCAAAAACATGACGTATTTTTTTTTGACGACCTCTGTAGCGCAGTTGGTACATTACAGGACTGCTACGCAGAGATCTCGGGTTGGATTCTCGCTCAATGCAAATCTTTGTGTGCATGAACATGATTGTTTGCATTGGTCTGGGTGTTTTCTATGTATAATATGGCGTCACAGTATGTATTTACAAAAAAAAAGTATTGAAGTATGTTTATCCGTTGTCTAGTAACCATAGTACAAGCTATGCTTAGTTTGGGACTAGGTGACGTTGTGTGAATGTGTGAGGATTATTTATTTATTTATTTCGCCCTCGGCATCCAAATACCTAGTCTACACCAACCAACAGCTAATCCTTATGCTAGTACCCATAGTACAAGCTCTGTTTAAATCTAAGGGACTAGATGGCGTTGTATACATCACATCAATGTTCGATACTAATATTATTCTTCTAAATTTCTAGGGATCTGAGCCGGAATGAATTAACAGCAATAAGTCGGAGAACTTTTAGAGGATTAACAAATTTGAAGAGTTTACATCTTGATGGAAACCATCTTAAGTGTATTGATGAAAAGGCGCTTGAGAATTTGAAGAGCTTGGAAGTTCTGTAAGTATATCCCGTAATATAGTTCACCACCCAGTACCCCATCTCATCCCATGGGTGTCGTAGAAACCGACTAAGAGACTATCCGAAAATATTATCTTTTCGATATAAAAAGAAGGAAAACTTAAAACGTCTGGCCAGCGTGGTATTAAAAGCCAAATCCCTTCGTCACGGGAGGAGAAAAAAAACTAAACTCTTCAATTGCAACATTGAAAGTTTACGGCTGTCGCGCCTAGATGGCGTTGTACAGTTGAGTTTTATGTTGCGGCCCTGGCGCCATATAAAGCAATGGTTAAATGGAAATTTAGACGGGTACTCGGGTGGCCTAGTGGTCATGGCGCTGGACGCGTATAGTCCAGAGACGCGGGTTCGAGTCCTGCCTCGAGTACCAATTTTTTCCATTGTCTTTCTTCTTTTCGGATTTTTCTAGTTATACCTAAGCTTTATAGGTAAAAATTACATATATTTTAAGCCGTCGCGTCTTTAAAAAAAAGAATGTGAGTGTGTATGTTATTTTATATAGCTTTAGCGTCTAGGGTACTCTGTAACTCTGGATTAACTCATAGGCATAGCATTTTTATTTTACGAGACTTATTTTTTTATAATATATAAAGCCATTGATATTTTTGTACTTTCCTTACCTAAATTTAAAAACTTAATTCATGACTGTCTGGTCCCTACAGTCAACTAAATACTTTTTGTTTTGTTTTTAATTTACTTGTATATGTATCTATATTAGTATATATATATATATAAAAATATTGTCTTTTAGGCGCTATGTATGCATATTTAAGAGTGGAAACTGTTTTGGTTTAAGTGTAGTTTATAAGCATAATAAGACTGTATGTTATAACTGTTTGTTTCCCAAATACCTATATAAATAAATAAATAAATAAATAAATAATTGGCCTACCAGAATGACTCTATGGTGCCTGGTGCATCCAATAGAGTCCAAAAATGGCGAGCACCATGCCAGCTACAATATTTGTAGAGGCATGAATTTCTCCACTACAACGGCTTCAGAAGATGCCTTATGAGTTGTTACGTAGTTGCTGCTTATCCTCTATTTTTATGCTTAGAAAAGAAACTTAGTCATACAATGAACCCTGAACCCTAATTTACGATATTATCTAGTTATTAGAAATATGTATTTTTAATCCATTCAATTACCTACTGTATAACTTTCCACATAATGTTATTAATTCATTGTTGTCAATTGACCCAGTCTGACTGTTCATATTGATTTGACCCCGTCTCCTTAGTCAAATCGTATTTGAACGAATTAAAAATAAACTTTTATGTAGTTTGAGGCCTATGTCCATTAGTATACTGCAATAGGCTAGTTATTTGATTGATTGATGTAGTTTGATAACACGGGTAAAAAAGCTGTGACATACAGACAGACAGACATAATAAATAAAGAAACAAATATTTAAGTATGTTTACCTGTTGTCTAGTCCCCATAGTATAAGCTTTGCTTAGTTTGGGACTAGATGGCGTTGTGTGAATGTGTGAGAAATATTTATTTATTTATAAAGTCTCCAAGTATTCTCTTGTGCCTTCCTCGTCTGTTGTTTGTTTGTAGCCGTCACCGGATCGTCGGTCCAGCTTAGTAAGAGCCCAACCTGGCGGTCGCAATTCCTTGACTTTTACTACGACCTCTGTGGCGTAGTGATTATATAACATGACCGCTTCGCAGAGGTCTTGGTTTGGATTCCCGCTCAATGCAAATATTTGTGTGCATGAACATGCTTGTTTGCATTGGTTTGAGTGTTTCTATGTATTGTATAAAATAAAATAAAAAAGTATGAAAGTATTAATATCCGTTGTTCTGTTACCCATAACACAAGCAGGTTAAGCCTAGCTTACTTTAGGAACACATGGCGGTGTGTAGATGTCCGTGAATATTTATTATACAAGAATTCTTTTACTATATTTTTTTTTTAATTTCAGGACACTAAACAACAACAATTTAACATTCCTATCACTGGAACCTGCCGCCATTACGAGACTTAACACCTTACGATTAACCGACAACCCTGTCGTATGCGACTGTCGTATAACTAGACTATCGACCGCTGTGCGAGCTGCTGGTATTGTTGGACTTGGTGCAAGGTAAGTCTATTAAGTCACTTTTTATGACAGCTGGTTTGAGGAATTTTGGCAAGGTGATTGTTTAGATGGGTGATAGCTTAGTAGTATTTAAGTAGTACTGAACGACGATCCCCGTGTGGTGACGGAGTAACAATTCAGGGTGTTTCGTAAAAACTGACTAAGGGACTATCATCATAACGAAATAAAAAGAAGGAAAACTTGAAATTGAACCCTGTACTTACCAATCCTGGCCAGCGTGGTATTAGTGGGCCAAATATCCCACCGTCATGGGAGGAGGCCCGTCCCTGCAGTGGGACATTGGTGGGCTGTTATGATGATGATGAACGACGATGTAAAGGTGTGGTTAAGCACCTTTGGCGCATCAACCTTTGTTTGTTGCCCAAAAGTGTAGTCGCAAGGAGTGGAATCTATGCAACAAATCGTAGGGCCTTTACGTGGCTCACTAGCGCCGCCAATAGAAAAAAAAACATAATTCGCAAATACGATAAATCATGTAAAATGTATATCCGTGTGGTGACGGAGTAAGAATACAATATGTCACCACCCCATCTGCTCATCCCATGGGTGTCGTAGAAACCGACTAAGGGAATAACCGTAACTACTATCTTTACGAAATAAAAAGAAGGAAAACTTGAAATTAAACCCTATACCAATCCGTCTGACCAGCGTGGTATTAGTAGGCCAAGTAACCCTCCGTCACGGGAGAAGGCCCGTCCCTGCAGTGGGACATTAATGAGCTATTATGATGATGTAAAATGTTGATAACAAAGTCTTGAGAAAAGGCAATAAAGTATTTGTATAACACACTCTCAACACTTTAAATGTTTTTCAATTAGTTAAATTTTGCATTCGTAAAAAACGGCCGTTTTTGTTTTAAATGCAATATTTATTTAATTGAAAAACATTTAAAGCGTTAAAAATGTGTTATACAATACTTTATCGACTTTTCTCAAGACTTTGTTATCAACATTTTACATTATTTATCCTATTTACGAATTAATATGTTTTTTTTTCAATTGGCGGCGCTAGTGAGCCCTATAAACGCTTATATAAAAGATCTACAGGAGAGCCGAAGTAAAAGATGCATCATTATTAAAGTCGTTGTATAATAAACTTGTAAACACGATAACGACATTAGTACTAATATTTAATAAATAATGTTAACATTAATTGTTAAAATAATTAGCAATAAATTAATTGATATTATTTTATGTAAATAATAATTGTCAAATTGATTTAATGATTGTGTGTTTACATTTTATTATTATCAGTAGGCATTGTAATTCATTTTGTACTTGATGGCCGGCATAGCGTAGTGCTTATAATGGTAGCACATCTTAATACCTTAAATTAAAACACTTAAATTTAAAATACCTAATACATTAAAATGCCTTAGCTTAAAACACCTACTTACATAAGAAATGCCTAAATTCAAAATACCCAATGTTTACAACATCTAAACACAAAATGCCTAATGTTTAAAATACCTAATGTCTAAAAAAGGCCACTTGCTATGTATTAGCTTGAAATAATAGATCCTGAATCAGAGAGTACCCCGACTCGGACAGGACAGGTTAGTTAGAAGACTTCGTAGTTTTTTTTTGCAGATGGTTAAGTAGGTACACGTGACCAAGACCATGGTCGTTTTCCGTTAGATATTTTAATTTTAGCTATTTTGAACTTAGGTGTTTTAATTTTAGGTAGGTATTTAGATATGTACCCGGTTATAATATACGATTGCAACGCAAAGTACACGGGTTTGATCCCCCTTAATGTTAATCTTTCCTGTTGGGGAAAAATTACTTTCTTTCTTATTTCTTCATAATAATCTAGAAAATTGCTACCTTTCGAGGGTTTCTTCACTTTTTATATGGTTATACAACATGACTGCTACGCAGAGGTTTCGGGTTCGAATCCCGCTCAATGTAATTATTTGTGTGCATGAACATGATTATTTGCATTGGTCTGAGTGTATCTATATATAACATGTATGTATTTACAAAAACAAAGTATAGGTATAAGTATTAATATCCGTTGTTTTGTTACTCATAACACAAGCATGTTAAGCCTAGCTTACTTTGGGAACAGATGGCGCTGTGTAGAGATGTCCGTCAATATTTATTTATTCTGTTGTTTATGGTTTTCAGATGTCAAGCACCAGCGGCATTAAAAGGAGCTCTTCTGACGGAATTGGAACCTCATGAACTGATGTGCAGTGGTAAATATACATCATATTTTTGATTTAATAGATTCAGCAGCTGAAAATTTGTTTTTCAATTATTGTACTTATTTATTTTTCCTTCGCATGTTTTTAAACAAAATATACATATATAGAGTGTTGCCAATTCAGGGAGATTTTATGTGAAGCAAGCCACAAGGAGGAAAATTTTACACCGGCTATTAGAAATAAATAACAAAAAAAAATTTACAGCGCAAAGATATCCGGTTCGATTCCTGTTTAAATCCATTACATACAGTACAATCTCAGTTTTATTTGGGACTGGATGACTCTGTGTGAATGAATGCGATATAATTATTTTTTTATTTATTTTTAATATTTCTATCTCTATTTTCAAAGGCCCAACAACGACGGTGGCACTGGAATGCTCAGCAGAACCTAGATGTCCACCTCCATGCCGCTGCACTCCTGAAGGTACGGTGGACTGCAGGGAGAAGTTGCTGTCGGAACTGCCTTCCACTATTCCTCATAGAGCTACCGAGATGTAAGTATAATATGGAAATGAGTAATCATAGTCGCAATTTGTTTTTAAAAGTTTTCTAAACTAAGGAGTAACAAATAGGAGGAGTTAGTATTTTTTTTAAATATAGTCCCGTAAAGGAAATCAGTATTACTATTTTTTCCAAACTGGGACGGGCGTCCTTCCATGACGGAGAGATACTTGGCCTACTAATACCACGCTGGCCAGACGGTTTGGTATAGGGTTTAATTTCTAGTTTTCCTTCTTTTTATTTCGTAACGGTAATATTCACGGATAGTCCGTTAGTTGGTTTTTACGACACCCATGGGATGAGATGGGGTGGTGACATATTGTATTCTTACTCCGTCACCACACGGAGGACCAACTTTTAATTATTTTTACTTAATTATTTATTTGAAAGAATTACATAATTATATTTTCTTATAGCTAATTTACAATTAACAGTGTCACATTAACCATTACTGATTTTTCCGTACACTGGAATTCATCATGCGTCGCTCATTAAAAACTAGAGATATTCAGTGCATCATATCTAAATACAAACAAGCTTAAACCTAGCCATATTATTTTATACAAAGTCAATGTATCATTAATTTAAGGTTGTTAGACAAAGATTTTGTTATCGTTGATCGTTGCTCGTACGCGCACGCGCCACTCAACAGAAGTACAGAAAAATCCGAAAAGAAGAAAGACAATAGAAAAAATTAGTACTCGATGCGGGACTCGAACCCGCGTCTCTGGACTGGACTATACGCGTCCAGCGCCATGACCACTAGGCCAACCGAGTAACCGTCTCGACTACCAAACCATTGCTTTATACGGCACCGGGCCGCAACTTAGAACTCAACTGTACAACGCCATCTAGGCGCGACAGCCGTATACTTTCAATGTTGCAATTGAAGAGTATACGTAATGGTTTTAAGTTTTTGTATTAAATTACAAAACTTCTTTTCGGATTTTTCTAGTTATACCTAAGCTTTATAGGTAAAAGAAATATTTGTAATTAGAAGTACAGAAATTCCAATTATTGAACAGTTAGTACGAAAAATCCTCAGAATATCTTCAAAATTCTAAGTCTTTTTCTTGTTTCTCATTTCAGTCGTCTAGAACAGAACGAGATAACCGAGGTGCCGGCGGGTGCCTTCTCTTCAGTGAAGCGTGTCGCGAGGATTGATCTCTCAAACAATAAGATTACTAAGTTGGCAGCGGATGCCTTCACTGGATTAGTACATTTGACTTCTTTGTAAGTGATATTTAACTGTTTTATAATCTTTTATCCCTTTACTCATAAACGACTCTTATATATTAATCAATTGATTAGCTTAAATTCTTACGATTTTGTTTGGTGTAAGATTGGTTTTGTTAATAAAAATCTCGCTAAACAGTAATTATATTTAAGAGGCGTTTATGAGTAAGGGGGTTAGAGGCCATTTTTAAAACCTATTTTTGAATAATAAGATTTTTTATTGCCTTTCATTCAATTATCGTGTAATTTAGATACCAAAAAGAAGAAATAGAGACAATGAACATGCCCGCACCAGATACACAATGCAAACTTTCAACATTGCAATTGACAAAATTATTATCATTAAGTTAACCATTGGATTACAATACTTATTAAAAGTTCACTCCTGTGCAATTATGGCGTTGTTAAAGTTGGGTGAAAATTACGGGTTAATTACTGATTTCCGAATTACTGAACCCAGAATAACGTTACCACAAAAATATGCAATCACAAATAACGTTACCACGAAAACATGCAGTCATGTTTTCATTTTGACATCGTTTCACACATTGTCGAAAGATTAGATTATGTTAGAACGATGACAATGCGATGAATGAAAATTCATGATTACAGGTTTTCGTGGCAACGTTATTCGTGATTGTATGCTTTCGTGGTAAGGTTATTCGTGATTGTATGCTTTCGTGGTAAGGTTATTCTGGGTTTAGTACCTAATTCGGAAATCAGTTTGAGAGTCGAAAATTACGAGAGATAATGATATCGTTGGAAGTAATTAATTAATTTAGTTAACGAGCACTCGAGTTCCCAAGTGGTTAACGCGTCGGAGTCATATCCTACGAAGACGCAGGTTCGAGTCCTGGCTCGAGTTTCCATTCTCTTTCGTTCATTTTTGTTTTTTTTTTCTAAAATTAAACCTTTTTTTCGCAGAGTCCTGTATGGTAATAAAATAAAAGATCTACCCACAGGCATCTTCCATGGGCTTTCGTCTCTTCAGTTGTTGTAAGTACACTATTTTATTATAACTTGACGACCTCTGTGGCGTAGTGGTTTTATTACATGGCTGCTACGCAGAGGTCTCGGGTTCGATTCCCGCTCAATCTAAATAATTGTGTGCATGAACATGATTGTTTGCATTAGTCTGGGTGTTTCTATGTATAATATGTATGTATTTACAAAAGAAAAGTTTAAAAGTATTAATATCCGTTGTTCTGTTGACCATAAAACAAGCAGGTTAAGCCTAGCTTACTTTGGAAACAGATGGCGCTGTGTAGAGATGTCCGTGAATATTTATAACATCATATTAATGGCCCACTGCAGGGACTGGCCTTTTTATAACCTTGGCATTGAATTCTCTATCAAGTTCTTGCATAGTTACTAGATAACTATATTAATTTCAAAAGTATTAGTAATCAGTGATTCGTACCTGCTTGTAATAAATCTTCCGCAATCGCTGACTTCGACACATGGTGGTTAACTAACCATTGATACAGGGTGGCTCGATGGGCTAGTATGATTACGAGGAAACGTAATTCCTCATAGTTTGACAAAATAGTTTGACACGGGGAAGAACCGGGTTTCTGGTTCGGTACAGGAGCAATATGTTCTTTGACCCTTTCAGCTATGGTCCGCTAATAATGAATAATTAAAGTGTTTACGTAAAATCTGTACGCGTTAACACCCGTTAATCTATACTTATAATAAAACTGTAGAGAGATCAATTCTGTACATTGAATATATGTTAAAAATTAATATTGGAGGATGAATGGTGATCGATACTAATGCCAAAAATGCAATCAATAAATTTTTTGTCTGTCTGTCTGTCTGTCTGTCTGTCTGTCTGTCTGTATGTGCACGCATGGGTCAAAAACTACTGAAGGCATTTTAACCAAACTTGGTACAATTGTAGTCCATACTCCCGGGCAGGTTATAGGCTGCATAACATAACGCTAAGACACATAGGAGCTGAGCAGTGGCAAAAAATTTGAAGCAAGTCGGTTGAAAAAAAGCGCGTTCGAGCTCTTATCATCGCATACGTTGATCATACGCCAAAAATATGTATTACAAAAATAATGGTCTTCAAACGATGAACAAAAAAGTCCTGAATAGTATATATCTATCTTTTATATATTAGTCACAATAACCTGTTTAATCGTTAGGGTTTTCTTCAAAGTGTATTAAATACATAAATATATTGTAATTTGCATAGACATATCTTTTTCAAACTCCCATATTTCAAAAGTACACTTTAATACCTTATTCATAAAAAAAAATTTATAGAAATCGGTTTATAAACACACAAGATTTAGATGAAAGAAAATTTCCAAATGTCGCCGCGCCAGTATGAGTACGGCAGTACGGTTGATTTTTGTTTAACGTCCGAAACGGCCAACCGTTGCATCTATATAATTTCATTCACATTGACTCTTAATGCGAACGGACGTGGTTCTTATTGACTCTTCTCGGAATAAGCGAGCTTTAGATATTAAAATACATAGATACGTAGTTTTTAGGTATGAAGTTTAAAGTAGGTATCTATCTATACTATAATAAAACAATCGGAATCGAATAAGTAATACTCGAGATATCACTAGATCTCTTTATTAGAACAGTCCAATACAAATCAGGGGTCATGAAAAATGGATTTGGTTCAATGTTGAATGAATTTAAATTTCGTTTCTTTTGTTCACGAGATGGCGTTACCAGTAGTAATCATAAAATAAATGAGTTTTTAAATAATATATAACTATTTTATTAAGCTATTAATAAGTTATTCCTTTTAAATTTTAATAAAATTAACCATGAATCGTATGTGTAATATCAATTATTATAAGTCTTCACACTAGCCTTTAAAAATATCAATTTAACGGACACAAAGAACATCCAGACTAAGGACAATAGTTTGTGTATCACAATTGTCCTCCATGGGAATCGAACCCGCGACCTCATGCACGCCAGCCATGTAATGCGACCGCCGCGCCACCGAGGCAGGTAATTCTGCCGCACCATAACGTGGCGTGCAAATGTATTCATTCATAATTAATTAGCGATTATCCGTGTGGTGACGGAGCAAGAATACAATATGTCACCTCCCCATCTCATCCCATGGGTGGCGTAAAACCGACTAAGGGACTATCGGTGAATATTATCTTTACGAAATAAAAATGAAGGAAAACTTGAAATTAAACCCTATACCAATCCGACTGGCCAACGTGGTATTAGTAGGCCAAGTATCCCTCCGTCACGGGAGGAGGCGCGTCCTTGCAGTGGGACATTAATGGGCTGTTATGATGAAAAAAGCGATGTCATTTATTTTAACTTACAAATTTGACAACAGATGGCATTGTGCCTGTGACGTCATTTTCAGTATCGCGGTATTAAGATTTTACTTGAAAGAATGACGTTCGCTCATGTCTTTCAGTATAAGTTTAGACACAGTCTTCATAGATCTGTCTTTGTAAAGATCTGTTTTTGAAAAGCTTTTGGTTCGTTCGTTAATTTTACAATTCGTGTGTAGGTATATCTGTTTGTTATAAGGTTTAAAAAACGATTTTTCAGTATTAAATCGAATTGCGAAGTAAGTAACATCCACCACGCGAACGAAGTCGCGGGCACAGCAGCTAGTATTACATATTATAACAAAATGAAACACGAAAGTTTCAAAGTTAACCCCTTCTTAGAATTAGATGGAGTGGTGACATTTTATATCCATTCCTTCACAAATCATCATATCAGCCAATCGACGTCCACTGCTGGAAATAGGCCTCCTCCAAGTATTGCCACCTTGTGCGGTCCTGTGCCTCCCTCATCCATCGGCTTCCCGCCGTCTTACACAGTCATGTTTAAATAATATTAATGTTGCTGATGTCTTATTTCAGATTACTGAACTCAAATGAGATTACATGCGTGAGAAAAGATACATTCCGAGATCTTCAAAATCTTAAGTTATTGTAAGTATTATTTAAATACTTTCCCCCTTATTCATAAACGCCTCTTAAATTTTAGTTAATAGATTAGCTTAAATTCTTACGGATTTCTTTAGAATAAGGTTGGTTTTACTAATGAAAATCTCTCTACCTAAACAGTGATTAAAGTAGGTATTAGACACTCCCCGGTAAGTGGACTATTCAACACAGAAAGAATTTTTTAAATCGGTTCAGTAGATCCAGAGATTACGCCCTACAACGTCACAAACACACAAACTTTACCTCTTTATAATATTAGTCTAGATAATAAAAACTGATGTGTATTTCAGATCTCTCTACGACAACAACATCAGGTCGCTGCCAAACGGGACATTCGATGCTTTGACAGGAATACAAACTTTGTAAGTACCTACATTATTGTATCAACTTAGGCGCTTACTCCGTGTTCTGTGTTCGCTTTTCCGTGTGGTGACGGAGTAAGAATACAATATGTCACCACCCCATCTCATCCCATGGGTGTCGTAAAAACCAACTAAGGGAATAACCGTAACTACTATCTTTACGAAATAAAAAGAAGGAAAACTTGAAATTGAAGCCTATACCAATCCGTCTGGCCAGCGTGGTATTAGTAGGCCAAGTATCTCTCAGCCACGGGAGGAGGCCCGTCCCTGCAGTGTGACATGAATAGGCTGTTATGATAATACTAGTGAAGGACCAATTAAAATATTGTAAAAACACGAAATATATTCCATTTCAAACTATGCTGATTTGGTATACGCAAAAATCATGGGTCCATTTTGTCTAATTTCTTTTTAATCTTTGCAGACATCTCGGCCGAAATCCCTTCGCCTGTGATTGCTCCCTGCGCTGGCTGGCAGCGTATCTAAGAAAGAATCCTATAGAAACTTCTGGAGCTAAATGCGACTCGCCAAAACGTATGAGCCGAAAACGAATCGACGCATTGAGAGAGGAAAACTTTAAATGTAAACGTAAGTTAAAGTATATTGTACTTATTGCCATAAAGTTAACTTTAATTTTTAAATGCCTCAGTGACAAAGCAGTTATACCTGCGGCTGCCATGCACAAGATTCTAAGATCCCACTAGGTGATGATTATTATTAATCGATACTAATATTATAAAGAGGTAAAGTTTGTGTGTTTGTAACGTTGTAAGGGGTAATCTCAGGATCTAATGAACCGATTTTAAAAACTCTTTCTGTGTTGAATAGACCATTTATCGGGGAGTGTCATAGGCTATATAGATAGTATCACGCTATGACTAATAGGAGTGGAGCAGTAATAAAATATGTTTAAAAATGAGACACGTTTTTTTCGCCGCCCAACGAAGTGAGCACGGGTCAGCTAGTTTTATAAATAAAGTAAACGAAAAAATGATGTTAAAGTAACTAAGTAACAACAATTCATGGACTTCAGCAGTACCAGGGCATAGTTTTGGAGCTAAATGGGAAAAGTTCCCGTGACATAGGAATCGATGCCGAGTTGACTTTTTTAAGAAAAGAAAAAATAAGTTTTAGGTTTTTTTTAGCTATTTTTTAATAAATGAGATTTTTAAAAGGAAATAATACGTTTTAAAGCACCTTCTAACCACTAGCATCTCGGAGCCACTAACTTTCGGAGCATAATTATTTGTCGTGAATACGATAATCGATTGATCCAGATATGTCCATTTCAATTTACACAACTCTTGTAGCTTATTAGAGCTTGACCGTGTTCATTCATTATACAGGGTGTTTGGTACATCGTTTGCCAAATTGAAATAGCTGATAGAAGAGGTCTACTGAGGAGACTATTATTATTATTATTATATTGTTATGTGTTGGTACCTATCTTCACGCCCGCGGTACATACCACAGTTGTATAATATTAACGACATTATTACAACGCACATAGTGAACCTTCGAGCCGAATTTTAGAAAATCATTAAAATCGTATTAACAAAGTATTAAGTTATATACGTTTAAAAAAAAACCTCTCAAAAATGGTAAACCGTTGTAATGTCATTCACGTCTATTCACGTCTTCACTGCTTGATCGCCTTTTTTTGCTTCAGTCGTTTGTCAACAAAAAATCTTTAAGTTTAAAGTATAAACCTCTTAAATTTCCAGCTGGAGAAGAATCAGCAAACTCCTGTGGAGCCTCCGCAGCTTGTCCTGCAGCGTGCGCGTGTGAATATGGAGCTAGAGCAGTCAGTGTTACTTGCACCAGAGCAGCACTTACTGAAGTGCCCAGGGACTTGCCTGTTAATACTGATGCGCTGTAAGTTGTGATTTTTGTTATTAGGAACACGATAAATTACCGTCTATCTAAGCCATAAGTAACTGGTCTACTGCTGGATATAGACCTCACCAACTTGGAGATAATGAAAAAAATTGGGTTAAGAGAAAACGCATGTAAACGTCCAGGAATGATAAAAATTAAATCTGGGATGTATTCTTAGTCGGAATACGTAATTTTTAAAAATGTTTTTGAACCATATTGGTGCTGTTTTCGAAGTAGTAGAGTGCTTAGGCGTGTTACTTATTATTGTAAAAATTGATCAAAATTGATTTAGTGATTATTTTATCACAATAATTATTTGAAATAAGAAAAAACATTTAAATAAATTACTTTGTCTTCGACTGCCCTTGTGAATATAGTGCTAGATCAGTCAGTGTTACGTGTACTAAAGCAGCACTCACTGAATTGCTTAGGAACTTGCCTGTTAATACTGATGCTCTGTAAGTAGACGTCATAACTTTTGGTACCTAATGTGCCAAAACGTCAAGCAAAAATAAAGGTACGGCCAGGTAATGTATACCCGGCCGTTTACATAGCACATCGACTTTTGTTAAGAGATAATCTTTTTATAAACATAAAATTAACTGATACTTTAATTACATAGGTACTATTTTTTATGTTTTAGGTTAATGTCAGACAACAGCATGGGTCAAATCAAGTCAGATGGTCTATTTGGACGTCTTCCTGATCTCACCAAGTTGGACCTTAGAAATAATGGTAAGCGAATAACAGCTGTACAATATTCTTAGTCCCTCATCCAATGGAAATCATCACAATTCCATGTGCATAATATAATTTTCTTACACATTCACACAACACCATCTAATCCTAAACTAAGCAGAGCTTGTACTATAGGTACCTACTAGGTAACGGACAAACACACTTAAATACATTTTTTTTGCAAAAAATACAAATCATACAACACATAGCAA